>CM045575.1:10375440-11646015 GCA_024721215.1 Cheumatopsyche charites
TCTCGAGTGGTTCTCCCGCATTTGACTCGCCTCAGCGAGTTGGACGCATCACAGCCGGCCCTGGCCGCCCCCACACATTTCTCAACTGCGTCTACGCATCGACAACAATCAGGTGATCGTATAACGCATTCCTTTCGCGTCATGGCGGCCGCGGCCGTCCCCGCGCCCGCGATGCCGCCGAACATAGACGTTTACACGCTGTGGCGTGAGAACCAACAGTTGCGAAAGCAACTAGAGGTTCTCCACGCAATCGTCGCGAGTCTCGGTCACGCCGACCGCCCCGCGGAATCTCCCTCACCTCAATCGCCAACCGAACACGACTCCTCTCCGGAACTACCTCCTTCACCCTCGCAACCGATGGACGATGACGACGCTGGCTTTGCCGAGGTCCAGCGGGATCGTAAAGCCCGCGCCAACCGGCAAAAACGCGCAGCGGCCAAATCAGCGCGCTCCCTTTCAGACAGCGACTCCACGGAGACAGACCAATCTTCGCCCTCACCATCATCATCATCATCACCATCGCCAACACCTCCGCCCTCCCCCGCCCCTACGACATCGAAAACAACACGACCATCGCCACCGCCCCGCCCTCCCACCCCCCCATCAGCCCCACCTCGATTGGTTACCAAAACCAACATCGCCGCGATCCGCATCGTGCGCCCCACACCCCCCGCAACTCAAACGGCCGCTCCCAGTTCTCAAGCCCGCGCCCCCGCTACCCCCTCACAATCTTCGCAAACCACCGCGCCCGCAACTCAATCTAAGAAAGATCGGCTTCCTCCGATCTTCTTAAACAATTGCGCAGATTACGCACCCGTCAAAGCCGGCTTCGCCCAAGCCGGAATTCAATTCGAAGCCCGACACGTCGAAAATAAGATCCGTCTTATTATCAAAGACGTGAACCAATTTCGCGCCGCGAACCGTATCCTCTCAACTAACAACATCGAGTATTTCTCGCATACCCTCGAAAGCGAGAAAAATCTCAAGGTCGTCCTCCGAGGTATTCCGGTCGAAATACCCGAAAGCGACATCGCATCAGAACTAAGTCGCTACGACGTAGTCAAAATCACGCGCATGAGGGCCGGCCCCTCTCGTAATCCCATGCCTCTAGTTCTCGTCGAACTAAAGAAGACTCCCGAGAGTCATAAAATATTTGAGTTAAATGCGATCATGCAACTCAAAATCCGCGTCGAACCGCTTAAACGGAAATCAGGGCCCACGCAGTGCTTTCGCTGCCAAAACTTCAACCACACATCCGCGGTCTGTAATTTACCGCCCAAATGCTTGAAGTGCGCCGGAGACCATCTGTCATACGGTTGCACCAAGCCAAACACCGTCCCCGCTAAATGCGCGAACTGCGGAGGGGCTCATCCCTCCAACTATTCAGGCTGCAAGGCTTACCCTCACCGCCGCCCCATCCCTAAAACTCTCTCCAGCCCGGTCACCCCCAACAAATCATACGCATCCGCCGCGAAGCCGAAACTCCCCCCCTCTCCCCCATCTCCAAGCATCACGTCGCTGGACCCGCTGCAAGCCGTCTTGCAGATCTTCAAGTCCTACGACAAAAACCAACTTTCGTCCCTCATCACAGCCCTCACACTCCTAAAAAATGGCAGCACATAATAACACAATTCTCACCTCGAAGATCTCGTTTTGGAACGCGAACGGTATCCGCGACAAAAAGACTGAACTCGAATCGTTCATCCAATCACACAACATCGATATCATGTTAATCAGCGAAACGCGATTAACTCCGCGAGACAGATTCACCATACCCAACTATACGACGATACGGACTGACGGACCTCACAATCACGGCGGCACCGCAGTGATCCTCAAACGATCACTGCACCTCGACCATTACCCTATGACATATAACGACTCACTCGAATCTACATCGGTCAAACTTCGCGTCGGACCCGCGCACTTTCTGAAAATCTCATCTATTTACGCTCGCGCCTCTCGCACATTCACCACGCAAAACTTGGACGAAGTTTTTAACGAAAATTTCGCCACTATCGCCGCCGGAGATTACAACGCCAGACACAAATCTTGGGACCGCAAAAATTGCCCGAGAGGTACCCTAATTAAAAACTACGCGACCGCGAACAACATTAAAATAATCACCCCTTCGTCGCCCACACACTTCGGTCAACACCACGAACCCACCACCATAGACTTCGCACTAACTAAACACCTACACACACCTCACAACATCTACACAGTACCCGCTTTAAGTTCAGACCACAACCCGGTCATACTAGAGATCGCGCACATAAACATCAACCAATCCTTTACCACCTGCAAACGCAGAGTCGATTGGGAATCATTCCACTATCACACTTATCACAACATCACTATACCCAAAAATCTTCATACACACGACCAAATCAACGACGCGATCGCGACATATAACGATCAATTGCAAGAGGCAATAGACATCGCCACCATCACCACACCTTGCAGCCGCGGCCTCACACTCCCTCCCGAAATCACCGACCTGATCCGCACCAAAAACAGAGTTCGCAAACTCTGGCAACACACTCGCGACCCACACACCAAAACACTCTTAAACCGCCTCACAGACACCGTGAAAGAACGAATATCGATCTACCGCAACGATATTTGGAACTCTCACCTCCAAACATTAACCACCTCCGATAATTCCCTCTGGAAGACCGTCAAACGTCTAACCAGAGATCCCTTCCAAAACAACATAACCCTTAAAGACCAGAACGGCACTCTCGTCTCCTCCAGACAAGACGTCGCCGAACTCTTCGCCGATTCCCTAGAGAAGCAATTCTCACTCAATTCCCCAGTAACTGCTTCGGAAGAAGCAACCGTTCATTCAAACATCCCGACACCCGACGGCCCTCTCCCCTCCGTCTCTCCGAATGTTATCGCTCAAATCATCAGCCGCCAGGCAGGCCGAAAGGCCCCCGGTCCGGACGGCATCACCCCGAAAATGCTCAAAGGAGCCGATTTCAAAGCCACCGCAGCCCTCACCGCGATCATCAATGCATGTCTCAGATCACACACTTTTCCAACCGCGTGGAAAAGTGCCGACGTAATTCTTTTCCGCAAAACACAATCCAGCGGCACTGATCCCACCAACTATCGTCCAATTAGCCTTCTCCCCCTCCCCTCCAAAATCCTCGAACGAGTTATCTTCAAACATCTCCTGATCAACATCGAAAACAACAAAATCCTTCCCGACACTCAACACGGCTTTCGAGCTCGTCACAGCACCACTCACCAAATCACCACGGTCGCGGAACACATCCTCGAAGGATTCTCACGCACACTCTCCACAGGCGCTGTATTTCTTGACGTTTCCAAAGCCTTCGACCGAGTCTGGCACGGAGGTCTCATCCACAAAATGGCAATAGCCTCCGTCTCCCCTCCAGTAATTGCCATCGTTAAATCTTTCCTCGACGATCGCCGATTCAGAGTGAAATACAGCGGCACTCACTCCACAACACGCAGCATTCGAGCGGGAGTCCCTCAGGGCTCCATCCTCGCCCCAATGCTATACAACATATACACACACGACATACCACAACCGACATCACACAGAACCATCATAGCACAATACGCAGATGACACCGCTCTTCTTGCAACGTCCACATCAACTCGCGGCATATACACATACCTCAATCGTCACCTCAAAGACCTCGAAGAGTGGTTTTCCAAATGGAAAATTGCTATCAACACAAAGAAGAGCGTCGCGATGTACTTCTCGCGCCGGAAACCCAACAGAAGCAATAGAACCCCCGCGATCCCACTTTCAATGTACAACACACCAATATCTTGGCAAAAAACAGCCAAATATCTGGGAGTCGTTTTCGACAAACGACTCACCTGGTCTCCCCACATCGACACAATAGCAAAAAAGGGTAAGGCCGCCCGCGCGCGCCTCTTCCCATTCCTCAACTCTAATTCCAAACTCTCCACACGTAACAAACTACTACTATACAAAACCATCATACGCCCCATCATGCTATACGCATGCCCTTCGTGGGGCTACGCACTTAAACTTAACAGGAAAAAGAATCCTATACAAACTGTACAGAACACCTCACTAAGGCGATGCCTTAACACAAGTTGGTACGTCACCAACAACAGAATTCACGAAGACACAATGACTCCAACCATCATGGAAGCCATCCAATCACAGACAATCAAATTCTACAAACGCATCAAACACACCAAAAATCAAACAATACAATCACTCACAAATAAATACATCCTGAATTCCATCCCTCGACCTTTACACGCACTGGAAGACTATCCCTTCCACCCACCTTAACACTAAATCACATCTCACACAATTTATCATCACCCACAAAAACATTATACTAAACAAATCTTTCAAACCAAATCAGTGTGAGTGCGTGTGTACTGTTCCCACCTAACTACCCACCTGTATGCATTGGTGATATTTTGCCAAACACAAAACTAGTCTTATTTCATTATTTCCATATTAGGTATGTCTGTTATACCTATGTATTTGAAGAAACAAAATTGCGCCACAGGCGAAAATTTTTTTCATAATTTCTGAAAATCATTTATTAAAAAAACATTTAATTCAACTTCTAGGGGGGGGGGGCAGCTGCCCCCCCTGCCCCTACCTGGGTGCGCCCATGTCTGTACAATATTTGACATGATTATTCTTCTACATCTATGTGCAATGCATACATACATTTATGAATAAAGAATAATATTTTCATATTACAATTATTTATCAAGGAGAATCGTAATTCGAATTATTGATCGATTTCCTTGTAAAATAAACTTCATAGAAAACGTCGCAAAGTTGTCTCGATATAATTACAATATCAACAACAAATTCAATCGCATACAATAATGTGTATTTTTCATTGATTTAAAAATAATGCATAACAATTAACTCGATGAATGCATAATCAATATTATTATTGCGATATAAATTAATTGCATATTACACATGTTTGTGTTTGAAACTAACGGGTTTTCCGATAAAAACGAACAGGATTTTTTGCAAGAATTTTATCGTATTTGCAAGTGATAACATATGTAAATGGTTGACGAACACTGCACTAGATAAAATGAACGTCCTCAACAACTGGGAATCATTGTGGTTTTTGTTGTGGAAGAGTGCAGACGTTCGGTTTACCATTTCTGAACAGTTTTCTTATTTTAATCGGCCAAAATTCATTTAAAAGTGATTAAATAAAAGTCGTTTAATAATTTAAGAAGACTTACCCAAATTTTCATTCATAAATTGAAATTTCAATTGTGATTCGTTGACCTTTTCATAATCAATATACATAATACAGAAAAAAAGCACTGACAAAATGGATAACATCACATTTGCAAATGGATTTATGTGTGAAAATCACGAAAAGAAGTGTTTAAAAACTTTATACGATTTATATAATGAGAAACAATTCGTGGACGTATCTTTCTATGTAGGAACACAAAAGTAAGTATAGGTACCCACATTTAAATATCAATATAGATTTTCTACTTTAAGTTAAATAATTTTCATTTCTTATTGAAGTGTTTTCTCGCAATTTTTCAATGAAAACAATTGAACTTAAATTAAAAAAATAATTAATAGAAATCGAAAACACTTCACCAAAATTGAAAATAATTTAATTTTAATTGGAAAAATTATGATATTAAAAAATGCTTGAATTTTACCCAATACATAAATCATTCCATTAATCCATTAGCCAACTTGATCAAAATCTAAATTCAAGTATAATCGTGTACATGCAAAAATCATATTCGTTCATCCGCATCCCAGAATAAATATTTGCTTTTCATTATAGATTCGAAGCCCACAAGATCATTTTGGCTGCCAATAGTGAATTTTTCATGGAAAAACTCAACAGTACAGACACTGAATACGATTTCATGGAATTTGCTAACTGCGACGAGATAGCTATGGATGCAATAATGAGATTTTGTTATACAGGAAGAATTGGTTCGTATTTCCCGCCCATTTTATAGGAAAAACTTGATCTAATATCATAATATAATATACTTATATTTTTTTCCGCGGAAAAATTCTTTGTGTATCTTCTTTTCGAATAATATAAAATGTGCTTTCATAATGTTTTATTTTATTACGAAATTTAAATACATAGTTTACATATATAAATGTAAACAATGTAAATATGTGTGCACTTATAAGTGCATACATATTTATTAGCTTTCCAATGTACTTTTAGATTATAAACTTAGTTAAATAAATATTAAACTCTATGATGAAATTTTTATAAGTTGTGAATTTTTGTTTACAGATTTCGATTCGGAAAATATTATGAACATTCTAAATATGGCTGAATTACTCAGGATGCCAGCATTGATAAATGGAATTGTGAATAATAGTGAACAGTGAATCTCATCGTCAGCCATATTAAGATTAGAATATCAGCGATAAATTTACATATTATAATACAAATTGCATTTTCGACTCACCGGATCGACACACGCGTTTAATTATTGAATTAAATATATTTACGTAAATAACTTATTTTTTCAATTTTCATAACCACTTCCTTCGAGTGACTCCTATTTATTAGGCGTAAGTATATAAGCGATTTAGCGGTTTCAATTTTTATCTATTGACGCAATCGGTTCTATTAAGCGAATCCGTGATGAAAATAAGAATAGAAAATTTACAAGTCTATGTTTTTAATCATTTAAATGACCTACGCTTCGGCGTAACGAAGTGCAATTGAAGTAAATCGTGAAAAGTGAAGTGTCATTAGTTCGGTTTATTCAATCATCATACAAACTGAAAAAAATGTCAACATTAAAACGCTATTTTATAAATGTCATAGTTGAACGAGTGAGACAAGACATTAATTTTCATATTTTATGTTATATACATATAACATGTAAAATATTCTAAGAATAATTTTGCATACAACATATAAGATAATCACACAACACAATAAAACCTTCAAACACACACATTCCGAAGCCAGTTTTGTAAAATGATTATTCTTCTTCATTCAACTCGTCCATCGGCGAAGTATAATAATTACAGACTAGTTTCATTTGCAAAATAAGACTCAGTAGAATGAATCTCATTTATCTCCGTTCAAATTAAATTATAGGGTTTTTGTTCATAACCGAACTTCTCAGAAGCCAAGCGACAATGATTAATTTATTGCGATAGGTGTTGACTGTTGCAGACATAAAGCAGTAAATAGATTTGAAACTATCAAATATACCATTATCTGTATCGTTATCTTATCTCCCATGAGTCTTTTTAATAAGTAAAATAATATGACGAATTTGATACTACGTTTAGTAGTCATCGTTTGGTTTACACGCTATATACAGTTTCGCTCTTCAATTAGTAAGTTATTTCTCATTAAGTGTTATTCATTAAAAATTTCTATATGATTATGAATAATTGTTATAACTGAAAGATCGTTGACCGCTATTGCAACGGTGACGTATTTTCGATCTAAATCAGTTGCGATTTTTATTAATCAATGACGATCATCTACATACATATTATATTGCATCTAATGTAGAGTAACTTACATCGTTGTATGTAGAACGAATATTATTTTCTCAGCTATATTTAACAGAGACTGATTCTATTTGCACGAAAATAAATATACAATGTACGTGATCGAAAAAATCTGCTAAATTTCAAAAACTTTTTCAATTGAATGACTGACGCACGAAATGAAGATTTTTTACGCATAGATTCACAAAAAAAATGATTCTCACATTACATGTCAGTTTCAATTTGCACTGTTTGTTCCTTTTTACGAGGATTCTATAATAAAACATATTGCGGAACCGATAAATGACCTTCGTAGTAATTTAATCATGTTCATTGGAATCGAGTTTGTAATGGGTACAACACTTATTTCTAACGATCAGTCAACTCACTCCTTTATTGACTCGTTAAACAATAACAATGCAATTGACTGGTCAAGAGTTAAGAGAGGCTGTCAAATTCCAATAATTATGTCTGTGACTTCGTGCTGAAATATTATCGTTTTCTATTTTTTTCTGATTCATATTTTTATACCTATCTACAAACGAAAACGTGGATAAAATAAATACGTTCTGATAATATCCCACCTGCTGTATGACAATGAATGAAGATTCTTATACATATTACCCTCGTGGAAGTAATGTGATACACAATTATTTTTGGGAGATTAGAATTGCATACAATAAAAAATAGAAAGTATGATTATTTTATTTTTACTTTATACACGTTTCACGAAATAAATAAATAAAATATTTCCTTTGTATATAGATATTCCTAATAATTTTTAAGGAATTGATTTTGCAAATTTTAATTGAATTATTTACCGTGTTTCAGGATATAAAAACCAGCTATTATGCCTTGTGCATATAGAGATAACAAAGTTTGTTTCGTTCTAATCAATATCATAATATTAATATTAGGTAAGGATCATAGTACGAAAATTTTAATGTTATTATATTTTCGAAGTTATCGAACAGGTCTTAAAATTTTGCAGTTGGTGTATTATTTTTTCTTGTCGAATTTGATGTGATACCTCGATTCAAAGCGGGATTTTATTGCAATGATCCCAAAATTAATTATCCTTTCACTGGAGACACTATTACGAATACAGCAGCAACTTGCATAGCAATATTAATTCCACCATTATTGGTAATTATGCACTTTATATACTTACATACAATATTAATGAGCCATGAAGAATATAAGTTTCAAAAACGATTTTTTCGACATCGATTATTCAATCTGAAATTTGTGTCTCTAAATCCATTTTTCAGATGCTGATTTCTGAAGTTATAATATATTTTTGTGATTATGAGGCGTTCGAAAGGAGGGAATTTTTCAAATATCTCAAAATAGCTTTTCGCTGGTGTAAAGAATACATAATTGTTTTGGCTTTTAACGTAATCATTGTGTTTATTTTCAAATATACATTTGGTGAGCCCAGGCCTGACTTTATAGAAACTTGCTTACCAAATGTTTGTAAACTTAAAAATGATAAGTGAGTTTCGTTTCGATTTTATTTATATTACATAAACAATGATTCAATCAATTGTTAAAAAAAATATACATATTTCAGGTATAATTCAGCGTACGAATGTACAAATAAATATCTACCCGATTCCATTGTGAAAAGCTCGTCTAAAAGTTTTCTCTCTGGACACGCAGCTACTTCAGTTTACACTAGTCTATTCATGTTTGTAAGTAGAAAGCTATTTTTTGGGATATTTTGTTATACAATTTAACATTTTTCGTATATATTTTTAGTGGTACATACAAAAACGAGTGTATGTATACAGTCCAAGATTTGTAGGCATGCTGTTGCAAATAATTTTCATAGCATTTGGTATAGTTTGCTCGATCACAAGAATCACAGATCACCGCCATCATTGGTGGGATGTTGCATGTGGGACTATTTTAGGAGTTTTATCTGCCATATTTGCCGTAAGAAAGTTTAAAAGATTTTATTTTTAAATGGGTTTCATCGAATATTTATTTCATTTGAATGTGCTTTCAGGTCTCGATTTTCTGTAAGAACTTTTCGAATCATACGTTAAGTTCATCTCGAATGTTTTTCACCAGTAATAAAAAAGGCAATGGAAACAATACTGACGAACAGCCTGTTATTGAAATTAAATAAAATGTGATTTATTTTTGTATAATTACAAATTATATAGGTAATTCAAACTGTGATGTAATATATTATATTAATTATGATGTATTATTAATGTATTTATGTTAATGTGTAGATTAAAACAATAACTTTTAATAAATTATAACCGATTTTCATTTGAAGAACTTAAATCCTCGTATATAAGATTTTTTTTTATTATCTTCATCGAGCTGATACAAATTTGACAGCTGATCTTTTCAATCGTTAGAAAAATCTTTGTTAGCTATGATGCGTTATTTTTTATAGAGTTCAATGGTGTTATTTCATGAACACGCGATAAAAACTGTCAAAATGCATTAAAAAAAACAACACTTTGTATTTATTGTTAGTAAAAAAGGTAATCTTTAAAGGATTAACTTATAATTTTTGTTTGTTAAACGAGAAATCAATGCTTATATAATTTTTCTATTATAAATGTTAACATTTTATATTAACGATCAGATTAAGAAATTGTGCCTTTTTAAATATATTTATAATAACCAAAATGCGAAATGAAAAAAAAAATAGATATTGGCCGACATCAAGCGTGTTTTAACTAAATGTACCGGCATCGGTGACGTGACGTAGTTGACGTGTTGTTGGTTACCGGTACAGCTGTCACTTTCAAACTTTTTCGAAATGACCGGAAACGCGAATCCTGCAAATTCAGCCGCTTCCGGCGATTGGATCGTCGTCGGAAAAGCTAGGAAAGAGAAACGAGCAGCTGAAGCCAACAACCCGACGCCGGCTTCACCCAAAAAACCTGAACCGAAACAAGTCACCAAAGGTACCTGCAAGGATTCAAACTTTCATTGACGTATCCGTCTAAAAATAGCTTAAATTCTTAAAATACGAGCTGGTTTCCCATCCAAGTTTGATATTTTCAACTTAAAGTTTAATACCAGTTGTTTTAAAATACATAATTCTATTTTGGGAAAATATATAAATAATAAAACTATTTTAGGATAAGTCATATAACGGCAAAATTACAATTTTTGAAATATTGAAATTGAATTAGAAAATAATAGACTTAAATTAGAAAATCTGTATAAGCTTCATATTTTCTTCGTAGTATTTGAAAAATATATACTTTGGTATTAGTATTGTTGTGATTTCGTGCATCAATATATTTTAATAGTTTTTTCAATTTTTTTCATTTTTTTAAATAGTTTCTACCAAAAAATTACCTAATCTTACAAACGGTGAGAAGAACAACAATAAAACTGATAAAGAAGGAAGTAAGAATAAAGACAACTCTAAAAAGGTTACAAATAAGAAGCAAAATGAAAAAAGCAAATCAGAAACTGAGAAATTCAAGCAGCCTAAAAACTTAGAACAAGCTTTTTCTGCGGTACATTTAATAAAATCTATGCAATTTTAAAATACTCAATTTCAATTTTAATCAAATTTTACAAATTTTAGATTTCTGCAACTGAGTTGCAAGAATCGTGTAACTCTATGACTTTATCGGATGTTGCAAGATATTTAAATTCCAAACTCTCCGTTCATCAAAATGATGAGATTTATACTAAAGATATAGACTTTCCACAATCTATTGTGCCTTCTAAAATTAAAGCAATACTAATAAATGCAATAAAGAGTAAAGCTCATTTAACTAGTTTACATTATTGTATTGAATTTTGTTTATCATCTATAGGATATAACATGGTGAAAGGTACATATTATTTTTAAAATATATATGTTTTTTTTATTTATTCTGTTTAAAAAGTAAAATAATTTCATGAACATTTTATAGAACTTCCTGTTGCTGGTTATGAACTCATGATACAATTAATAGCTAGCGTTGATCCACTGCAATTTATAAAATGTACTGATAAGCTCAATATTATAATGAATTCTTTTCAAAACCGTCCATCTATTGGATTAACACTTCTTTGGGCAGTTGGTCAAGGTGGCTTTGTGAATTTTAAAGTTGGGTGCGAAGGTATTCTTTTTCATTTGATAGTTATATGTATATTTTCAAGGCTTTTGTATTGAAACATAATTATACTTTCAGTTTGGAAAAAATCAATGCTGCCGATGATCGAAATGAAACATTATTTTAAATATGTTGTCAATTATATGACCAAACTGCTCGAAATTCACTCTCAAGAAATAAACTCTAAAAACATATCAATTACAGCTGATGAATATATTGAATTAGTAACATTCTTCAGCATAAAAAGCAATATTTTCACTAAAGATATAGAAAAACTTTTGATTAAGCAGATTTTTGCTTTGAGGGTAAGATTATCATTTGTCATTTAAGTTTCTAAAGATTTTTTCTAATGAATGTATTATTACTTCAGATACTCTGTATGGAAAAATCAGAATCATGGAAAAATTTCAAGTTAGACAGATTCCTAGATGAAATTCCGAATACTTATTCTAAAACTGTTGAAGTGTACGATATTAAGACTAAAGAAATGATCACCTGTGCTGTGGAAATTTTAAAGAAAAACAAATCTGCATTCGATACGTGGAAAACATTGTGTTCGAAATATTTGAAACAATCCAGCCATATTTTGAAATACTTAGGTAATTTCTGTAAATTTTGTTTGAACATGTGTTTTTTTCTTTTTTATCTTCATTGTATGTATTTTACATTTCAGACAATAATTGGAATACTGTATCAAACAATATCAATATCAAATCATTGTCAAGGGTTACTTCGTCTATCAAAAGTGCCTATCAAAAATCATCAAAGAATAAAGCAGATGCAGAAAATTCGAATTCAATCGAATTTTGTCAGGTATGTGAAAAATTTTCAAGCATACTTTGTAAACGGGACATGAAAATTTTATATTACACTTTAGATTTATTTGATTGTTTATTCATTTCATGTTTTATCTGAAATATGTAAATATACTTTTCAATTATGAAACATAGGTTTATTTAAGCTCAAATTAAATTATAAATATACATTTTACACTGCATGTACGTAATTCAATAATACAGTGGGTTCTAAATGCTAACATGCCTACCCCCAAATTATAAAATTTACATACAGTTTTTTGCTTCAAGTTAAATAATTTTCATTTCTAGTAAAATATTTTCCAATTTTATATCAATTGTTTACCTCAAAGAACAAAACTATGAACACCCAAAATGAAATATATTTAAATTTTAATAAATATTATATAACTTGAAATGGAAAGTATATTCAACTTGAAATGGAAAACCTTTATATTCATAGAGTGAACGCATTGTACAATTATTTGCAGAGCTGTTAGCAACAGGTATATAGATATATATTTGTTATCACAGCATATACAAGTTTACACAGTTCAAATGTTATCCCTCAGCAGCATCGGTGACAGCCTCGATGCACCGAGACACTCTCTCGAATTCGAAAACATTTTCCACATCATATTCGGTTAAAACAGCTCATTTAATTTTAAATATGCAAGAGGAGAGACCGATTTACATCTCTCGGTAGAATGCGCCCACCTAGCAGAACACGTTCTTTTTCTTTCTCTCCTAATGGATATGCGCAATACCCATAACCAGATTTTAGATATCATCATATATGTGTACGTATAAAAAAAGCATAGAAAACCAGTTATCACGGCCCCGACATTGATAATGACCGAGCTGCGTTCTCCATATCTTCGCTCGTCAGGTGTCGAAGCCTGTTTCTTCGATTCGGAATTTATTCAGAACATCAGAACGATGACCCGAATTCTTCGCGAAAAGTTGCAAAAAGGTTCATCGTAGAAAGTGCGATTTGTAGTCGAGGCTAGGAAACACACTGTGGTGACGAGTCGCGTGAATTTTGCGACTTTTCTACGTTTCGAAATTTATTCATAGCATAAGAACGATGACATGAATTCTTCGCGAAAAGTTGCAAAAAAGTTTATAGAAAGTTTAGCTTTCGAAGCCGGGAACACATTGCGATGACGAATTGGATTGAAATTCGCGATTTCTGTCTATCAGTATCCATTGATATTGATACGTCTCTTCAAAACGCTGCAAGATGATTAATATTTCTGTCAATGTATCCTCTGTCAATATTAATGCTATGCTTTGAAAACATCGATCGTTTAAGGTGCACATTGAATCTTCGGCTAACACCGCTAAATAAACATTGATTCTTTTTTATCGATTTGAATGTTATCACAAAGTTCAAATATGTGTTATTTTGTCGTGAGTTTGACAATTTTATTAGATTTTTTTATTTTCTTGTTTTTATTGTTCAGTCATTTGTCAACTAATCATTATATTAGTTTCATAAATGATTTATCAATCGTTTTCTTTGTTTTTGCTTGATTTGCACAATAATTTATACAATACGTAAACGTGACTTTCAATTTCATAGTTACTTCATTCGATCGTCAGTACTTATATCTACATAGGTATGTATCATTATACATTGATCATAATTACGTGGATTTATGAAATACTTATTAATTTTGTATACAATTTGTGATGAAACCGCAAATTATATTTTTTGCTGAAAATGTTGAAAATTACAGAAAACGTTTTCGCACACTCACAATCAATCCGTTTACGATATGAGGTGGTCATGATTTTTTTATGTTTGAACTTTATTGATTAATCTAGATAGGATAGAATAGATTTAATAATCCATCCATTTATGTGCGATGATAAAATGAAAATTCATCGTAAATACACGTTCGTAGTAATCTTTTTAGACGTCAATTCGCACTGGATTTACACATTACTGATTCTTAAGCTCCTGTCCTAGTAGATATGTCGTGAGAAATTATAAACATTCATTTTTCGATTTAATATTAAATCGGAAGAAAAATTCTAGGTTATTATTGTAAATGAATGGAGTCGTTCAAAATTTTTGACGAAAATATTGCATATCGTAGAAGAGGCGGCAAATTTTTACATTTTACGATTAGTTTTTTTTTGCGTGGAAAAAAAACATTTGTCGATCGTTTTTTCCTCTAATTCCCATTGTTTGATCCTGTGATAAAACGCAATTAAAGATTGAATCATCAAATTGCTCACTAATCGTACCGAGAATAGTTTAAGCCAGTCTCGTATCCTGGATGTCCCGATTTTAAGTTTCGACGAATGGTCGCTTTTAAATACACCTGTACTTTTATCTTCGCTCGTAGAAAGAGAAACTTTTCAGGCACGAAAGTGAGATCAGTAAATGTTTCATATTTACAATAAAATAGTAGTAATATATATTTTTTTTTATTAAATTTCTCATTCACTTCTAAAACTTCCGATTCGACTCGTCTTGGATTTCCCGTCAATATATATTTTAATTTTTTTTCATTCAAAACACTTGCCGCGTAGCATTGGAAAGTGTCGACGTCTCTACGTTTGACGTCGACGAACGTACGCGAGCGAAAACGACTGAAGCCGGCGACACACTTTCGAAAACGAAAACGACCCCGTCAAAAGTCGCAACCGAACCCACGAGACGATGGATACTCGCCGCGAATCCACATTGTGCAAACTCAAACCGATTTAAACGAGCGAATCTGAATTCGAATACGTCAATTGATTCGATTTCGTGCGATTCGTCTTTGGTGTGTGGACGGCTCTACAATTTTTATTGTTCGCACGGCAGTCGGGCGTAGGTCGCCGTTCGTCGCGTTCGGGCCAAAGACGAGCGTCGCGCGCAGCAGTTCATTGGAAACGCTCCGAAAAGGAGCATCGCATGATCAGCTCCGTTTGCGCTCGAAAACTCGAGAAGGATTCTTAAAAGATGAGCGGAGCAGACAAAGACAGACGGAACAACAAGCAACGACACAACGCCAACCACAAAACGAAGGTGATGCTTTGATGCTTCGACGCTCCGCGCTTTCTATCCACCTTCCGTCGAGGGTAGTGTTCGTCGTGGATCGAATTTCTGATATTGCTCGAATTCGGAGTTTCGTTTGAATTTGAATTTGAATTTGGAGCGCCAATGGAGGGTTCTGTGCGTTTTCGTTCGAAGAAGTTCAGTGTGGGATGTGAAGGTGCGAACACACCCGGGCCGTGCGTCGCGCACAACGTTAGGCGCTCACGAACGCAGTTTAATCGTAACGAAAATGTTGACCGGATAAGGTTTAGTGTTTGTTCATTAGACGGATGCCTTTATTCTGATCGGATCGCCTCCTGTAAGAACTCAACATAAAATTCATAATTAAAAGGGATTCAGTCAGATAGGTTAAATGCAGCTAGCATCAATATCTCAAATTAACTATGGTATTTAAAAATCCATCTAGATGATTATTTTCCACGATTTTGTAAATTTCCGATGTATCAATGCTCACCGCACTCACCCTAAATGACCGCTTTCTCGTTTTAGACTCAGTATTCTTTTAATTGGCTAAACCCCCATTCCGACTATATAATTTATAAACGGATCTATCTTTTTATGTTAACGGAATCGTTGATAGTATTTGCACAATTCAGATCAGAATTTGGATTGTTGAATTTCAACGTACTTTATTTAAATGTTGATCTTTCAACGATCAAATAGTGCTCGAATCGATTTAATAAATTTAAAGTACGCATTTCAATCGTTTCATAAGTCACACCTTTAGCAAATACATTATCCACATTTATTTTTTATTCTAACACTAATTATCCCCTTATCCGATAAATGTGAAATCCGATCGTGTGTCCAACTCGTTCAATTTTTCACATATCGGGGCTCTGCATTAGGCCATTTTATCTTTCCCCCTATCTACTTACTCATATGCGTACATGATGTACTTTCTATATGTATGTACCTAGTTTGCAAATTTATCTCTCCATCATAAAAACTATATTTCGCTATTTCATTCCAATTATTGTATATGTTAAACGAATTGAAAAATTATCAACGAAATATGCTTTCAAATACTACATTTCTCAAGAAAAATATCAAATATGCTTCATTTTAACTTACAGAATATAGAAAAAAAAGCTGCCAGTTCATCGAAAGGAGGGTTCCCTTGGCTTTTTGGCAGTTTTGTGCTTCTTATTTTAATATTCGGCGCATCGATAGCTTATGATATTCAAACGGCAGGATCGTATGAAAGTAAGGAATCAAACAAAAAATGAATTTTAAATTCCATCACGAATTAACTACTATTATTTATTGTAGAAAGTTACACATCGCAAGGAGTCAAACACGCCCTAGAATACGGTAACTATGGATTGTCGAGGAGTCTCTCTGCATCTGCACGCGGATACCTTTGGGTGGAGAAGAACGCCCCACATTATTATACAGCCGTGGCCGATTTCAGTAAACCTTACTTTGAATTAGCTTGTGATATGTGGCTTGTCGTGTCAAATCAAGCGAAAGAAATGTGTAGTAATATGAAGGATTATGCCGTTGAAAAATGGCCCGTCGTTTACTCGACTATAGACCATTATGTTCCCGGTCTTTTAAGCGCTTTGTGTGAGTACACCTCGACTGCGTGGAGTGCTACGAAAACTTTTTCTGCTCATTATTACGAAGTCGTCGCAACATATTTATCGACAAAAGTGTTTGTGTAAGTTACAAATAATAAGTTTATAATTAAATTAATTATTATTATAATTTTTAAAATATTGATAATTAATAATGAAACAAAGATTTGTTTTGAATTGAATCTATTCAATTATCATATTTGACAACTGAAAAGGCCAAGAGGTACAAGAGATTTTTTTCTGAAATTGAGTTGAGTACAGGAATTGGTTCTATGTACGCTCATGTGTTTTATAGCAAAAGGATATAAACGAATTTGAGACGTGTGCTGAGATATATGAAATTACTCATCCTCCTCTTAATATATGCAGGTTTCATGCATGTTTTTCTCAAAATTACAGCAATTACTTGTTCCTCTTGACCTTTTCAGTCATCATTTGTTGTGTGAAAAACATTTACAATATCAGAATAATTGTGATTTCAGAGATAACTGGGCACCTGATGTACTTCGAGCGAAAACAGCAGAAGCTTTCAACACGACGCAGTTGTATGCTGTTGAATACTACAAACGTTTCTACAAACAAGTCGATCATTATTCAAAGTTATAAGAATATTAGTTAAATAATATTTAAAAAAAAAAGCCTTCTGGCTATCATTCCTGAGTTGACTGCAGTGTTTTTTATGTACAATTTTTTTTTCGTTTACTTATGATCTTCATATAATATATGTTATACTTTTCATTATATTTGTTGAAAAGTGAACTGAAATGTGTACTATGATGAGTTTTATACAATTCGATTGCATTTATTTTCTTATTCTTATTTCCTGTTTTTTATACTCAACTTTATCTCATATTCTTGCTCAAAGTTTAAATTATTTATAAATTCATATTCTGTTTTTAAAAATCATCTATCAGTTTCGAATATTGAAATCAAACAGTGATAAAATAATGTGTTATAATGTAATTTAAATCATCTTCCGTTGTTGAAAAATAAAAATTGAATTTGAACATTGTATCTTATTTGAAAAATAGCTCATTGGTATTATTTAATATTGTATCGCATAATGCATTTTCGTCCATGCCTTTTATCTCCGCTATGATTTCCAAAACTTGCCTAGCAAAACAAACAATTAAAAGTTTAAAAAAAAATGAATAAAATATGATATTTAAAGCATACACTAGGGATTGCAATTTATCGATAATTATTGGTAAACTGTACCATTTATCAATAAACTGGTAAATTGATAATGCAATCCCTGATACACACCTAATTCTAACTGGTTCATTACGTCCCTTAACCATATTTCCGGTTTTATACTTTTCTTTTTTAACCGCTGGATATGTTGTTTTGATATATTTATAACTTGCATGAGTAGGCTTAATTTCACACCAGGGGCAATCTGTTTCTAACAACAATTTTTCTGCCGGAATCTGAGAAACGACTTTAAGATTATCTTCAGTTTTCAATGAACTACAAACAAAAAAAAGGCATTATAATATAATTGTTGTTATTTTTCAGTAAAAATCTTAAAATGCTCACCAGCCATTTATTCCAATGTAGAATCCCAAATCTACAGCTTTTTTCATATCCTCCATTGATCCATCAAATGAATGAACCACTCCTCCGTTCAATTGATCGATTTTATTCGATAAAATGTCAAAAAAGTCTTCCCAAGCTGCACGACAATGTAAAAATAGTGGTAGCTTGATATCTGTACATAGTTGCAATTGATATTCGAAGTATCTATAGAATAAAATATGAATATCAGTAATCATAATATTATACAATTGAAATACATTTGAAACAAATTAAAATTACTTTTTCTGAATATCTTTTTCACAAAAATGTAATCTGTCATAGTCTAAACCACATTCTCCGATAGCTACAATTTTTTTTCGGTTGAAATTGTAAAGATTTTTCAAATTTTGTAAATATACTTCTGGAGTGGGTACAAATTCATTGCACCTTGTCGGATGACAGCCAACTGTGGTGTATAATCTATCTGAAATATTTAAAAATAATTTTTTTCATCTTCTAAATTAAAGAAATATACCAATATTTTCTTGAATGCAAATGTGATGTTATAAAGTTCCTCACCATCAGTGTTTGCCAATTTCAAAGCAGATTCACAGTCAGATAAACTCCCTCCAGTTATGATAATTTTCTGCATTCCTGCATCCCAGCAGCGTTTCATAACTAGGTCCAAATCACAGAAGTGTTTAAGTGAACCATTGTAATATCCCTCGTAAACATTATCGGTGAGATTTGCTCCAATATCTAAGATAATAACAATAATAAACAAATACACAAACTTTAAAATACTAGATGTTGTAAATATCAAAATAAGAATTCGTCAATTACAAACGTACCTATGAATTTTAGATTAGACACCATTTTCAGAACTCTTTTTGACATGCGCTCTGAAATAAAGACAATCAAAATATCGACGAGAATCAACTTAATAATTGGTGAAATTGAAAATTGAGTCAATGATGATAAGCAAAGCTGAGTTAAAATGATAAATTCATTGGAATTGCACAATTAAGGTTAGACACGCATTGAAATAATCACGTGAAAATTTAGAATATTTGAATCTTAAAAATGATTTTTATTTCATAGACTTATTGGGAGTGTGTTTCAATTTCAATATCGTCACTTAAAACTATACGCGTCGATGTTTTTATTTATGCCGCCAATCGGTTTTGATTTTGAGGTTAGAATACATACGGTAATGTCAACGTCAACGTCAACTGTCAAGCTAAAGTTGCCAACAGTGCGATAAACAACTGCAAACAATGCTACCATATTTAGATAAGTAGAGGGACTCATGAAGCAATGCTTTGTTTTTAGTCTCTAAATCCATTTTGGAAAATCAGATTTTAATGAAAATTTTAACAAAATAAGGGACAATCGAGTATCTCATCTCCCCCAAAAGCTGTAAAAAATATTTTAATTAAAAAAATAAATTGGTTTAGGCCGATAATTATTTTTTTTAAGACTGTGAATGACAGTTCTCAATTTGTCTACATGTCATGTTTTAATTTATGTTCATAGATAAGTTTTCCTCGTTAAATGAAAATTGTTTAGAACGAATACTGTCAATATGTCAGAATATCAAGAATACTGTTACCCTTCTACATCTACTTCAAGTGTATGAATATATTTTAAATATTTTCTGCGATTTCCATGTTTGATCATTGTATGTATTTTTTAGATTCCTCAAAACTCATTCCTGAGAAGTATTCATGACAATTTTCAAAATGTTCTTCGATACGAAAACCCCTTGCTACTAGCCAAAGCTAAATTGTGCATTCCTGTTGAAAAGCTCCAAATTTGTGCCATAGAAACTATGCGAAACACACAAAAAAAAATAAAATTCGGTAAAAAGCCATTGACACATTCATTATTCATACATTTCATAAAATAATATGAAATTAGATTATGTACGTATTTTTTTTAGACTCTGCAGATACTCGAGAAATGCATTTAGAAGAAGCTTTTTTTGCTGAGCTTGTTAATTGGTTCAAAACAAGCTTTTTCAGTTGGGTTGATTCTCCCGCTTGTAGTTTTTGTTCTGCAGAAACTAAATATTCTCACAATATTGTGAAACTTATTGAAAATGATTCTATACGAGTTGAAGTATATATGTATTCACAAAATTATGTCTCCGTAACTCGCTATATTATATAGATTCGTTCCGATATATTTTTCAGGTTTTCAAGTGTCCATTATGCTCAGTTGAAACTGAATTTCCCAGATACAATGACCCTGCGAAACTTTTAGTTACCCGTAAAGGTAGATGTGGTGAATGGGGAAACTGTTTCACTTTGTTATGCCGAGCAATGAATTACGATGCACGATTGGTTATTGATAGTACAGATCATTTATGGACTGAGGTATTAAAATTCGTGTATATTTTTTTTAAATAATTTTACAAACATATATTTTTTTTATATTTCAGGTATACTTTCCATTTCTGAAAAAATGGATTCACTGTGACCCATGTGAAAATGTGATAGATTCACCTTTGATGTATGAAGCGGGTTGGGGGAAAAAGTTGAGCTATATTATAGCCTATTCTAAAGATGAAGTACAAGATATTACTTGGAAATATAGTAGTAATCACAGAGAGGTTTTATCGAGAAGAAAATTATGTACCGAAAGTGAATTGATTGCCACTTTGATAACGATGAGAGAAAAACGTTGGGAATCTTTATCCACAGAAAGACAAAAATATGTACATAAAAGACTATGTATTGAACTAGTGGATATGTTAAAAGAAAGGTTTTAACATAAAATTCAAATTTCATTAATATAAACTCAACTTTTAATGTAATAATTTTTAAATTCAAAAATCACAGAGAACCTAGTGAGAATGAGAAACATGGACGTACTTCGGGTTCACTGAATTGGCGTTTACAGAGAAAAGAAACATCTTGGAATCCTTTTGTTTGGACAGTGGGAAAATATGATGAAGTTCATATTAAATACAGGACTTCTACTAACATTTATGAAGTTTTTACATCTGAAAATAAAGTTGTTGATAAAAAAAGTGACTGGATAACTGGTGTTTATGAAATGAGTAATATTTTTAGAAAAGTAGAAACAGATTGGAAAATGACATACTTGGCAAGAACTGGTAATAATTTTTAAATTTGTTATTTTTATTATCATAAGTCACATTGACTGTTGAATTATTTTTAATTTAGAGAATACAGATAATGCTAAATTATCTTGGCGTGTTGAAGTTGACGATAACAAAAAAACAATCAAGAAAATAAATATTAAAGTATCTTCTCAAGTTTTCCACAGTGGAAAAGTCGAATGGACATTATCATACAATAATAGTGATATTAACATACCCAAAAATTCAGGTAATGGAATCAATATATAAAAAATACTTACATAAGTATCAGTGTTGTAGTTATGCTGAGAGACAAACACCGCTCCAGCTTCTATTTTTACTGCCAGATCGCATTCCGCCATAAAATTTCGAATATCAAAATAGTATTAAAGCATCGAACATATTTGATTCCACAAATCTAGACAAAGGCTAATATCTTTCGATTAAGATATATTTGAAATCTGATCAGTGAAAGGATTCCCTTACTACCCATACTTCTTTATTGCCTGTTTTATTAAATGTGTTCGAAAACCACAAAGATAATTTTTTGATTTGATGACGAGCAATTTGTTCAAAATATTTCTTTTATAAGAATTGGGAAAATGATTTCCATACAATTATGCAGAAAAAATCAAAGATCATGTTTTAGATCATATAAAATTCATAGAAAAAAAATCATTGGAGGGGTAAAGATGCAAAATTGAGCGTTCTAGTACCTCAAAATTTACCACTACACCACTTACAGAAATTTAGTTATACCTGCAACTATGTTTTTTTTTTCTTCAGAAAACAACTTTGTGATGGATAACTTTGATAATCTAACCAGCTTTACATTGAGTGTACAGCTAAGTGGAGGCAGTGGTCTGGAAGCTTGGCAACATTCTCAAATATTAAGACAAAATATTAATTCGACTGATTATCCGTTTCAAATCATTGTAGAATTAAAATTGATTTCATGATATCATTTGATTTTTTAGGAAAAAGAATAAAACAGAATTAAATATTTATGAAAATTATTTATTTACATGGATGATATTTCGGGAGTTTGAATTCGAAATTGTGTATATTTTTCTGTTGATCAATTTATAATTTAGTATTTAATATTTGTATTCACATTCCTTTTTGTAAATAAATATAAATTGTTTTTTAATGGCTTATTTGTTTTCAACTCGTCACATCTTCAGGGTGGAAAACCATTTTTTGATCACTGTTTATCACTACTCGTTTTAACATAAAATTCTTTATGTAATGATCATTAATCACATATTTTTCATGTAAAAAATCTACAGTTTCTAAAAAAAATCAACAAGAATACTGACTTATAAAAAATGCTTATTCTTAAGTAACATTGTCAAAAATAAGCTAAATTACCGTGAAATGTCTTTATTAAATTTCGACATTTTTTCCTTGCAAAAAAATAATATATTTTCCATAAAAATATTGAAGTATAGCCTGGAAACTTTCTAGATACACGTTTCCAGTTAACGTCAGTCCAATGCTTGAAACCTTTCTTTTTAAATCTAAAATTAAATCACAAAAAAATACATAAATACACTATTCATATTTTGCAATTATATAAACTTACTTTTTGATTAATTTCAAAATTATAGGGCGACTATATATTTTCTCAGTTGCAAAAAATTGTACATATAACTTTTGGTTCCATTGAGTTTTAGCACTAAGAGGAGGTATTCCCATTTTTTTTCCAATTTTAATCCATTCATTCCACGTGATTGGTCTGTGGCGTAAATGTTCTAATGTTATATTTTGATTATCTTCATTAACAGCAGACATAATGCTCTTATAAAGTCTTTCATGCATTTCCAAATCCCATCTAAGTTTTTTTGGAACTTCATTAGTCATTAATTCTAAAAATCAAACATACTAATTATTATTGTTTATTATCGATAAGATTTCACATTTCTTTACTTTTATTTTTCATTAATGTCAATCGTCTCCACATAGATCTTTCGTCTCTGTTTAAAATAGATCCTAAGTATTGTTGAGTATATGAATTATCTTTCAATAAAAACTCTTCAATGATTTCTATCTCGTGTTCAGTGAATCTAAAACACATTCTTGTTGAATTTTTACTAAATACAAAGAGATCATGAAAATAAATACAATATGCTAATTATACCTTCCTTTAGTTTTGCTACCGAAACTATGATTAAATCGTTGAAACACTTGACATGGCATTCTATCAGAAAGCTTACGAGATAACCATAATATTGCATATCTTCTAACTTTAGATAGTTCTCGATTTTGAGTTGTATTTCTCCAAGATGAAAATGCTTTGGGGTCATCTGGTAAATCAAAATTCTAAAATCATCTTTCACATAAATGAAACGTGAAATAATAATATAAATATTTCAACATGTAGGGTTGTAAGTATGTATATTTACTTTACACAGTTTTTTCCAATTTTTAGCAATTCTTTTATCTTCATCTGGTGAA
This sequence comes from Cheumatopsyche charites, assembly GCA_024721215.1. Taxonomy (NCBI): domain Eukaryota; kingdom Metazoa; phylum Arthropoda; class Insecta; order Trichoptera; family Hydropsychidae; genus Cheumatopsyche; species Cheumatopsyche charites. Next base: position 10,399,552 of record CM045575.1, read on the forward strand.
AAACGACCAGTTTTCCAAGTCAATCCCAAATCCCTGATTTTCATTTTAACAGTTTCGTCAGGTAATCTCACCACTTGTTGCGTGACTTTGTGAAGTTCGGGTAAACACCAATAAATAGTCAAATCATTTTTGGATAATTGCTGAAAAAAATAAATTGAACAATTCATCACAAAATACTTTCGTAAATGATTAAACTAAAATAGACGATTTTTGATAAAAAAAAAGGAACCTCGATGAAAGAAGCAGATTCAATCTCAAAATCAACTTCTTCGTTTTCTTCTGACATAATTTAAAAATATGCGTTTATAATTTCAGAATAAAGTTTTTCACTTTTTTTTGCACTATTTTGAAACAATTATAGCTTATGAAATGTTAAAAGAATACACAAATTCTTATAAAATCCTAACCTATAAAATACAGTTGAAACAATTTTAACGACAAACGTCAGTACAACTCATTTGGCCATGAAAGCCAAATAAATTATGTACGTGAAGCTGGTGCGAATTGATCCCAATTCTAGAAAAACCAAAAGCGATACATTTTCTATTATCAGCAATTGAATATATCAACGCAATTTCAACCCGTTGAATATTTCTACGCAATTTTGGAGCGTAACATGCACACACATAGATTAGCGCTATTATTTAGTTAGAAGATGATGCTTATACCAAGTACATAAGTCCAATTGAATTCCGAGCGTTTTGAGATTATTTTTTTCAAAATCGAGACATCGTGTATTATATGTATTTTCATCTTTTACTTTTGTAGTGTGGCAGCAGTGAGCGTCATTCAACAATTCAAAGCAGTACCGTTGGACCGTTGTTTGGTTGAATCGGTGTTTGTGACTTAACGTTTTTTCATGTTTAATTATCATAAGAATAGTAACTTTAGCTTGTAAATTGAATTCATCGATCACTTTCAATTGTAAAAGCCATTGTGGGTTTTTATTTCATGAACGGTCAAGATGTCATCGAAAGTTCTACATTCGGTGAACAGTTTTTGCGAAGAAGTTTCCACTGGTAATCTCGCTAGTACGAGTACACCCATTGGAAAAAATCTCACTTCTCTACAAACATCACCAGATTTCGATCAAGAGAATTGTTCTCCAATCACGAGGAGTGCGAAGAGATCCAAAATCAACAGTGAAAATGTTGCTAAATCAAGATTACTAAACCATATGATACCTAGTAAGTTTTATATACACTGGAATCTCTTTCAATTTATTTATTTATTATTACTTTGTACGACTTTTATTGTAGGAATTCAGAGTTGCGCTTCACTCTTTCTATGTAAGTACAGTGCACTCTCGATTATCCATGTTCAAACGTATTGAAAACATAGAAAGAATGAAATACAACTCTGAATTCCTACAAAAAAAAAGTCGCACGAAAAGAAGTTCCAGTGTACTCTTACAATTTGTTCTCAACTACTTATTTATAATAAATTGAAATGCTACTAAATCAAAATTATTTAAGGCTGATCTTTTCACTGCTTTAGTTAGCTAACCAGAGAGTCGAAAATCTATAGAACAAAAACAGATTTTTGGCAGTCCATAGTAGGAAGACAAATTGTAACTATATGGTCAGCTAACTATAGCAGTGAAAAGACTGACCATTAGACTAATAATAAGACTAGTTTTACATCTTTATCTTATGAAATGTTCTTAATTACTCATGTAATATTTATATTTCTATACTTACTAATATCACTTATTTTAATATGGTTATTGCAGAGTCAAAAAATGATACAAATGGAATTAATGCTGATGTTATGAACAAACGTAAAGATCCTTCAACCAAAAATGATATGGTATCAAAAAAAATTAAGAAAATGGAAATGTTGAAGAAAAAGAATTCTAGTATTTTTGAGGAAGAAATTGATAAGTTAGTAGAAAAATCATCCTCCCACTCCACTCCTGTTACAAGAAATATGTTCAAACAAATGTTTGTTGATCGTGCTGCTGCTGCTACTGCTAAGCGATCGCTTGTATCAAATGGCAATAAATCAATGCCAAACAAAAATCTTCAGTCCAAACACGAAAAAACTTCTGCTAAAAGTAATATATTCAAACCAAGTTCAAATGAAAATGCAGTTCATAAAAAAATAGACAATGTAAATTATGTACAAAGTAAAGAAACTAACTTAGAAAACAGTCACAAATCTACCGATATAATGTCACGTCCGTCAATAAAATCGTCTATTAAAAAAAAATTATATTCTAATGCATCTGATTTCACTGACAATGATAATAACAATATTGGTGAGACTTCATTTTCAGAGGGAAAAAAAGTAGTAAATATTTATGAATGTTCCAAAAAATTAGATCCAAAATGTGATTCTCAAACTGTTGCTTCTCTATGTGATAAAAACAAGAACTCTGCAAAATTCAAGAGTTCTCACGCTGAGACATATTCTCTTAGAGCGGCCAAAATTTCTAAAAAATATATCGGAAACAAAGCGTCAGACAACTCTGTAGTTTATAAAACTACTAGCAAGAATGAGACAAATAAACATATAATAGATCTTATAAAAGGTTGTCTGAACCCAAATTCTAAAACTGATATTTCACAACCATCTTTAGATAACAAAACAGCATTGGACGAAAGTGAATCTGAAAATATGTTTTCATTACAAGAAGACAGTCAACATTCCAAAGATGAAAAACCCACAAAAACACAAAAATCAGCTCCAAAACGCAAATATATAAAAAAAGATAACAAGATACCTAAACGCAATGAAAATGTGAACAAACCTAATAAAAAATCAAGCAAAATAAGTCAAACAAAAGCGGTTAAATCTATTTCATCGAAAACTGTCAATGCTAAAAAATCTAATATTCGTAATGTTACTGTGAAGCGAAATACTCCGAAACAGAAAAAAGTCGATTCTTTGAAGAAAAATGGATCGAAAATAATGACTGCAAAAACAAATAATACTTCAATGAATAAAAAATCTAAAAATAAAAGATCGATTTCTCAAATATCAGATAATCTTTCAGATCATGGTATAAAGAGAAGCAAAATTCCGAAAAAACAATCTAAAAATAATGCCAAATCTCGAATTACCTGCAGAAAGAGACGTGGTAATGTGATTTTGTTTGTATTTTTGTTCGTTTTGATTTATACTTTGTTTCAGCATCTAATTTTTATTTCAATTTCCAGGCTCTATTAATTCTGATGAATTCTTGAATAAATGCTCTATGAAATATAATACTAAAAATATCAATACAGTATTTCAACCTGATAATATGCATTATTTCAATGAGAATAACTTTGATTCGGACTTGTATAGAAGTCATAAAACAAAACCTCATTTTTACAGAGATATCCCATCACTGTATGATGGAATGCACCCGTATAATTATAACAATTACAATAATGAGAATAGAATGTGTACGTATAATTCTGAAAATTTGCCTAAATTTTTGACGCATGATCCACATCATCGTTTCTACACTGCTGATGATTTTGAACAATTTTACAATAGACATTATCCTGAGAGTTCTCACTCTCCCAATAAGAATTTAGGCTATATAATGATTCCTATTGGCTCATCGGCTTTACAGTCAAATGCTCGTCAGAATCATAGCAGTTTTTCAATTTCGTTAGATCAAAATTATAAAAATGCAACTGAAGCATTAACTAAAGAATTATGTGAACAAAAGTATCAGGTTGCTAGAGAAAGAAATTATATTGAATATGATCGTGGTTTTGTTAGAGGTAATCAGCATTTTAAAATTATTATTTGTTATAAACTATTTTATAATATTTTTTATATTATCAGATAGGAAAATTTCTACTCTTTCGCGGAATAATCACTTAGAACAAGTGAGAAGGCATGAATATTCACAGAATATGTTAGTGAACGATAATTATATGAGGCGAAGACTTCATGCTGAACGAGAAAGAAAATATCTTGAATACGAACGTGGTCACAGAGGTAGCTGGACTTTTGAAATTTTCCATTAATTCAAACTGTTCTTAATTATTTTTTTTGTTTCAGACGTACCAAGGGAAAGGATGATTCCCAATGTTTCAAAGAGTAACTACTTGGAACGTGTGAGAAGGCATGAGTTTTCACAAAATATGCTTTTGAATGATAATCGTACAACACAAAGGCTTCAAGCTAAACGAGAACGAAAATATGTTGAATATGATCGTGGTCTCAGAGGTAGGTAACGAATGTTTCCAATTTTCTTTATATTAAATCATATTTTCTGAATTATTTTTTTATTGTAGATATATCGATTGATAGAGAATTCTCAAGTATTTCACAAAGCAACTATCTAGAACAAGCTAGAAGACATGAGTTTTCACAAAATGTGTTTCCAAATAATAATATATCAAGCCAAAAATCTCAAGCTACAAGAGAAAGAAAATATATTGAATATGATCATGGTCATAGAGGTAACTAGTGTTTTGAAATTTTGTTTTAATTTAAATCATAATATTTTCTGAATTGTGGTTTCATTTTAGATATGCTGATGAATAGAGAATTCCCAAGTATTTCACAAAATAACTATGCAACAAAAACAAGAAGACACGAATTTTCACAAAATATAATTTCAAATGACAATAAATCAAGGCGTGGATTGATACCTACAAATGATAGAAATTATATTGAATATGATCAAGGTAAAATGAGAAGTGAATCTGATTTTATATTATTTATTAGTTCGATTTTCAAAATATTTTTTATTTCAGACATATCAATAGATAGTGAATTTCCAAGTGTTTCACATATTAGACAATTGGATAAAATTACTGAACCTGAATTTTCTCAAAATATGCTTTTAAATGATAATGAATTAAAGCAAAGGCCTCAGGCCACATGGGAAAGAAAACACATTGAATATGAACAAGGTTTCATTAACATTAATTATACGTATGAATTTGTCATTTTTAGCATTTTTTTTAAATAATTTTAATTATTTTTTTAGATGAATCAACGGATAGTGAATTTCCAAGTGTTATACATAATTATGCAGTGAAAGAAAAAGGACCTGAAATTTCACAAAATAGGCTTTCAAATAACAAAGCGATATGTATGTTTATGAAAAAATCCACAATGGTTAAGTCAAATAATACAGTTTCGTGTATTGAAAACTGTACGAATATCAGCAATCATCCAACGACTAAAAAGCAACAGCCAAATTCAAGAGAAACGATAGTTTCTCAATTGAACAATAAATATAAAAGTCATGTACTAAGCAATAAAAATGTAAATTATAACGAACAAAATCACAATACTGAAAAATATCAAGAACCCACAAATAATATCAACTCTCTTGCTATCGAAAAAGTTGAAACAAACAAAAAAAGTGATAACTTCAAAGCTACATCAATGATAAATAAGATTCAATCAAAAAATATACAATTAGATTCACCGATCTTGCGCAAATTCAATAAATTCAACGAACGACTGAATAATGTAACTGACATAGATTCATGGCATAATAATTTTTCTGTCATTCCCGAACCTAATGCATCTAGCATATGTTCAGATAATCTTAAAGTCGCTTTATATGATCGGTATAAAAAGAAACCAAAATCATTATTTACAGACAACGATAAACCAACATCAACTGTTCAATCTGCCGATCAAAAGTCGGATGATAGTTGGATCACAATTGAACGACCAACATTACCACAATCTCCATGGAGACGTTCGGAAACATTGGAATAATATAAAATGCAATTCTATATTAATAATGTAGGCTTAGTTGTTTTTTGTAAATAATAATCAATTGAGGTTTTGATATTACTAGACATTATGTTTAAGATTTTGTTTTTCAATTTCACTTATGAATTCTTGCTAAATCATTTGATACATAGTATTTTTTTTTGTCTATAGATTACGTATGTTTTTTTTTTATTTATAATGAGGCATTTTGTATTTCATGTTTATCTTCCGCTATACATTCTTAAAATATCTTCTTATAAATAATGTGTTGTCATTGACTTTTGTCAACACGCACTTGTAATACGAAAATTTATTGTAAAAAAATATATGAATCTGCAATATTTGCAAATAAAACTTGGATATATAAACTTTTTGTTTAAATTGTTCACTTTCTATTTTATGTGAATTACTGATCTAATTTGGATTAATCCTCATCCCAATTAAACATAAATTCTAGACCAATGAAAACTATATTTTTGAAAATGGAAAATCTCTAGCTTAACCAAGTTTTTTTTTATCTACATATGTATTTACCTATTTACAGATTTTCTGGTGTGCAATTGTTGCAGTGTTCAAATAAGAAAGATCCTTTAATTGTGACGATACATGTCTACATTTAGAAATCTGATACAACAGTAGAATACTAAATAACCAATATTTGGCGACAAAAAAATGGACCTTTCTTAATGTACATTTTTCATATACTTATATTCTCATCATCTCATAATTATTATGCAATTAAATAGTTTTGTATGCATATACCTATATTTTTTGAATTATGACATTTCCTTAAGTGAGTAACCATGACCACAAGTCGCATTTCTAAAATAAAATCATCCAATTTTGTGTTTCATGTCACCATGTTTGTGGTTTTACTTCCCTACATTTTTTTTTTTAAATAAAGGTCGCCTAATTTATTGAAGAGCAAAATAAATGCATGACGATTATTAGCTTAATTTCTGATTACTGCCTTTTAAAGCTTTTAATTATCATATTGTTCTTATTACCTATTATTTTAACCATATTAATGTTTTTTATGTGCAATATGTAAAATTATGAGTATGTAACTAGGTATATTAATCGTAATGTTTTATTTTCATCTAATGATTATTTTCGACCTGGAATAGGTTAATATGAAAATATCATTATTCAACACTTTTCATTCGGTTAAAAAAATATATTTAGGTATGTCACAATGAACGAAATTTTCAATATTTTAGGTAAGTACCTATTTAACACATGAAAATTTCGATCAAAATGCATAAATGCGACTATTTACAGATATATTGATGTAAGTACCTATGTAAATAGGTCAAAAATTGTGTTAGGTTTGTTTTATTTAGGTAGGTATATTGCTTTTTAATATATATATTTTTATTTTATAATATTTCAACTATATAACGAGAAATCGTACACTTACGCAACTCTTCTGAAACTTTTCAATTAAAATTAATTATTTTTGAAAGAAAATTCGCAATTGCGGTCAAGTAATAAAGTCCAAAGGAAGTGCAAAAACCGCAGATAAAGAAACTTCCGTCGAAGCTCGCAATTAATATTCAATAAGTTTATTATAGCCGGCGATCGATGAACGAGTGTCGTGTCCTTCAAATAGTAACAAAAAGTTGAAAACGAAACTCCATCGAAGATGGACGCGGATGAACGAATCCTAACTGCTGAAAAACCCACACGAAACAAAAAAGTTTCAAATTTTTCGGTTTCGCTGATAGTCGTTATCTTCTGCTTCATCTCGCTACCGCTTCTGGAGTCGTTCAATTTGGATACGAACTATCCTCTGATTTACGAGGATCCTCAAAATAATTATTCGTCAAGAGCCACATATTTTGGATATTCTGTCGTGATGTATTCTAACGATAATGTTTCGTGGTGAGTGAAATTTCAGTACAGTGGAACTTCGCTATTTTTATACTGCCCCGCAATTCGAATAAACTATATGATGACTGAATAGCGCAAAGAGTACAAGTGAGATTTTTTATCGAAATTGAGTTGAGTTTAAAATCGAATTAAACTCAATACAGAAATAGAAATTTTATATATGATATAGAACCATTTTATGTACTTAACTCATTTCGATAAAAAAGGTCACTTGTACCCTTTGTGCTATTCAGTCGTTATATGTGAGCTTATGTAAGGTGAAAATGTGTGAGGTTTCGTTATTTTTATTAAAAACAGTGTAATCATGGGTTTGAAAAATATTTATGTTTCAACCAAATTTAAAAGGAAAGCGGTGATTAAGAAAATTGAATTAAAAAAGAACTCACTGTCAATGTTCTAAAGTGGAACTCGTGTCTCTGAACTGGCAATTCAATATAGCATGCCAAATCTTCATGCACAGTGCTATGTACCTATTTATCGTATTTTATAGTTTTAAATAAGCAATTATTTTTTGGTAGGGGATGGATTAATCCAATTCATATTAGGTATATTTTACCTCCTAGGTACATATACTTTATGTGTATAAATAATTTGCACTTACAAACCACTATTCGTACTGTTTTTCGGAAAGCATTCTGTATGAACAGTGGAGTTCTACTGTATTTCTAATGTTCTATAAGTAAGATGACCAAGAGTCTTTTTATTAAGATGTAAATACCTATTTCATTGGCCTGCAGTTCGACTATTTATTTTCTAAAATGTTTTTTTTTTTTAATGACTTATTTTGAAATCTTAATTGATCTTTTCATTTACATCCCGAAGGATACAAGTTTCAGCACCTCGTGCCAACAACACGAGAAAACCTGATATATTGGAGCCAGGTTTAATTTATCGATGCTATAGTGGCAGTCGTTGTTTTCTTTATGACTACGATATTGAAGGTGATTTATTCTGAAATTATTTTATACTCATGTTTATAGGATATATTTTGATTATTATTTTTTATTCAGTGAAAGACAATAAAAATGAATTTGTGGACAAAAAAGATCAGCAATGGTTAGGCGGTTCTATGATTATAAATCCAAAAAAAAATCTGCTGGCGGTCAGAATAGGTTTTTTAAATTTCATTGTTTATTAATATTGACCGACAATTAAAAAGATTAATCATAGGTCTGTGCTCCAAGATGGATCAATTTAATATATCCAAATGATAGACTTATAGAAGGAGTTTGCTATACAGGATCAACTAATAGTAATGATGACAAAAATGATAATATTCATAAGTATGCACCTTTAGTTGACAAAAGTAAATATAAAAATATTTCAACATTTATATAAATACATAGGTATATGAATTTTATTTATTTGCATTTCGTTTTCAAGTTCACGCTCATATGAAGAACAAAAATATCACATCTTATAATTATGGACTAGGTCAAGCAGGAATATCAGCATATTTTCCGAACCAAAAAGTGAGAAAATATTGTAATTATTCTTTATATAAAATTTAAAATGCATTATTATCATTTATAGAATGACGAAGGGTCAGAACTTATTCTTGGTGCTCCAGGTGTTATGAACTGGATGGGTTCAGTGGTAATTTTACGAAACTCTGGGAAGAAACCGAGTATCTCAAATAAACAAAATAACCTAAGGTAGATACCTACATATCTTCTATATATCTACCTATATAAATAAAAACGAATGTATGTATGTACATATGTGTGTATGTATGCATGTATCTATGTTGCCTATAGCTCCGAAACGGCTGATCCGTTCACTGTGAAACTTTCAGAAATTATTATCTGCACATATGAGAAGGTTTATGGACCATAAAATTTTGATTTGGAGAAAAAAAAAATTTCGTAAATTTTGAGATTGCAAGGGGAGGGACCTTAGACACAATAGTTAACATGCGCAACGAGTTTACTAAGAATCCTAAACGGCTGATTTTTTCGCTTTGAAAGTTTCAGGAATTATTATATGCATATATAGAAAAGTTTTAACATTATTACATTTCAATTTTGAAGAAAAAATTTTTTTCTCATATATTGAAATTTCAAGTGAGGACGCTTAGACATAGTCAATATTATGCACAGTCTACGTACGCAACGGGATTTACTTATTGTTAGACCTCAAAACGGCTGAATTTTTCCCTGAAATTGTAGCAGGAACAGATATTGAATTGGGAACGGGAACGGGAAATAATATAAGACAGATCGCAATTGCCTTAAAGTCTAAATAGTCTCGAGCAACGACAGGTGACAGAAGCTAGTTTACTATAAAATCATCCACTAGCCATATACGAGTATGTATCAATATCACATACATACATATGTAGGTGTCTACCATGTTTTTACTCGAAATAACTATAAAAAATAACCAAGTGAATCAAATATCACATTAACAATCGCATTTATGATTATTTTACATAGAGACATAATACATAGGTAGGTATATTATTTTTTTCTTAAAAGAAAATAAAAGAATACAATTTTTGAGTGTAAAGTCATTAGAAGACTGGATATCGTTTTCACAAAAACAATTTATAGATAATTAGAGCATGAATAGCAATTCAATAATAATTTTAGTGCCAGTGTTATGGATAAAACAACAGTAGAAGATATTCAAAAGCATGTGAACGAAGGAAGTTATTTTGGCTATGGGGTGGCTGCTGGGAAGTTTACTTCTAATAAATTACTATATGCAGCATCTGCACCAAGAGGATATTATAACCATGGATATGTAAGTACATTGATTTAATATACCTACTTACAAGGTTTCATTCCAAATTTACAACAATAAAAAAATAATTTAAGATGATTTACTTTAAGGAGTCTACATTTTTTTTTCATAAACCACATTTTTGCACCTAGGTATGTTGAAACTGTTAATTTGAATAAAAAAAAAAATTCAATTAGAATTGAAAAAGTGTTAATTTGAAGTGAAAAACCTGCATCATATTTTTTCAAATAAAATTGTGTTCAATATTGTAGGTATTGATATTCGGTCTTCAGAAAAATAAAAAGTCTATTTCAAGAGAACAAAAAATCGATTTTAAAGGTGATGAAATCGGGTCATACTTTGGAGCTACTTTAGAAGCTGCTGATTTGAACAATGATGGATATGATGATTTACTTATATCTGCTCCAATGCTCAAAGTTCCTACAGTCTATATATACAATGGAGGTTCACAAGTGAGTATTTCATATACTTACCTAAATGCTACTTAAATTAATTTCTTTTGGTGGAAATAAAAACATTTACATATTTTCAGAAATTGAATCCTCCTCTAAAAGGAATAAAAACGTTACAAGGAGGTAGTTTATTTGATGGGAACAGTCGTTTCGGATTGAGTATTGCAGTAGCTGATTTAGATTTCGACAACTATAAAGGTTGATCTAAATTCAAATAAATATAAAATAAATAAAGATGTACATATTTATTGTTGGTTGCGAAGTAGACCATCAACATGAAATTTGACCTAACTTATAGAATGTTATGTCCATATTCTGTTTTACTAGTGCTATTTATAATATCGATTAATTCTCACTAATAGAGGTATTGGTGGGTGGACCATTTGCTGAAAATGGTAGAGGAGCAATAGCATTATGGAAAGGAGGACCGTCGGGACTTCAAGGAAACGGACCACCAGCTAGTGTATACAGAGCGTCAGATTTATATCCTTACCTTCGAGGTTTTGGAATATCAATAGCATCTCCAGTAGATATGGATAGAAATTCATATCCAGGCTAGTCATTTAAATATGTATATATTGTATTAAGTAAAATAAGCATGCATATGCTATGCTATGCATACTATTCTGAAAATTATCCATTCTTAATAATTTAGATGTAGCAATTGGATCATTTCTAAGTGGACATGTTGTCGTTCTTCGTGGCAGACCAGTTATAAAACTTCAAGTTTCAATACAGCCTTTGACCAAAAAACTGTTATATGATTCAAAATTTTTCACCATTCTTTACTGTATAAAATGCTCATCACAAATCAATTTGAAGACTGAAATAAGTAAGTTGATAAAGCTGCTATTTTAAGAAATACTTATTGTTAGTATAATGGTGGTGTATCTTTTTTCACATGGATGCATATTTTATATGGTTATTGATAATCATACATTTATTACAAATGAGATGAATATTGCAGAATATGTTCGATAATTTCAGATGTGAATGTAGAAATATCTGTAGACAATGCTTTCAAAAGAGCATATTTGAATGGAACATTTTCAAAAAATAATATTTATAGAATGGATACGAAAATAAATACAGCTGATTCTAATTGCCGTGAACTCCACATTTTATTGAATGTAAATTTTTCAACAATTGTCAACTAACAGAATACAATTTTCATATGACATTATCTTCACATTTATTTCAGGAAGTCAACAATAATTTTCTCGATCCTATTGAATTATCAATAAAAGCTTCTTTAATCAATTATGTTAACGAGTCTCAAATCATATTAATAAATAATGATTCCGATGAAGGTAAGGTGGATGTTACGCTACATTTTAATTATTTTCATGTGATAAAATCAATTGACTTTCAGTTGAGGATAATTTTAACAATAGATACCCTGTATCGGATCCATCGTTTCATCTTACCAATATTCCTTTTGAAACAGATTGCGGTTCTGACAATCTTTGTGAAACTGATCTAAACATCAATATAGAAATAAAAGGGCTGACGTAAGTAATTGTCAAAGAATGATTTTTATCAATAATTACAATAATGGTCTAATTCAAAAAAATTGAAAAAAAAGTTTACTGTTTATTTCGGCTCACAGTGTAGTTAAATATTGTAGGCTTTCCACTTCAACTTCAATATTTTTCATTTCAAGCTCGATATCTCAAAAACTGAATGAAACTGTTTCGAGATAATGATATGTGAAAAACGGTTTGATCCATTTTTCGAAATATTGTACTAGAAATGGAAATCATAGACTTTGAATGGAAAACATTTTTGCAGTCAAAAACCTATAGAATAAATCCGATCGTAAAATGTATTATCAGTGTTGTTTTCACTTTCGACGGTACCAACAGCTAAAAAGGTTAAATAGTAACAGAACAATAAATGTCTCAAAACTACTATTACACAACACTAATATCACAGTGATGGGCCCATTATACAGTAGATTTCTGTTAAACAGTATTGAATTTTGATTAAACTAATATATGTTTATCTCTACAATTTGCAGTAATAAATTCATTGTTGGGTCCAATGACACTATTCAAATGAACATAACTGTTGGAAACACAAAAGAACCTTCTTATGTTACACAAATAAAACTATTTTTACCCCCATCGACATCATTGGCTCGTTTAAAACCTGAATGTTCAAGAGAAGGGAATAATACTTTGCTTTGTAACATAGACAATCCGTTAAAGTCAAATCATTCAAAGGTTTTTCCATACAATCAGTACTTAAATTTCAAGCATTTGCATTTCATTTCAATAAGCATTCACATTTTTCAGAGTATAATAATATATATAGGCATGCAAGACGTATTAACAGCCCAAAAAGGAGAATATTTATTATTTGCAGTAGAAGCGCTCACAAAAAGCAAAGAAATCAATCCAGAAGATAATCAATCAACATTAAAATTGTTGTTAGATATTGAAGCATCTGTTGGTATCGTTGGGTATTTAGAACATTTTTATTATTTTGATACAAATCATGATTTTGTATACTAATAAATATATACACCTAGATAAATATGTACAGTTTTGGACGGATTATTGAAGTATTTTCTCTTTTTCACAAAATCAGTTTTTAGCAGTGCCCGAATCAGTTTCTGATGTATTTTTTTAATGGAAAAAAATATCGCACAATACTGTAATTTACTATAATATAGCCGCAATGAAATAATCAGAAATTAAACGCTAAATTAAATAAATTCTTCACACCAATCAAATAAAAAGATTTTTTTCAATGTTTCACGTAGAGCAATGATGTGCCGATTCAATAATCTGACGGAAATTCGAAAATAACTCAAAATGCATACTATAAAATTTATTAGTGTTTATAAAGGACACTTTTTATCTACAGTATGTAAAAATAATTATTGATATAGTATGTCAACAAATGATGTCATTATTAGGTTTTGAAATTTGATTTTGTGAAAAAGAGAAAATACTTCAATAATCTGTCCAACACTGTATGTACATATTTTGAAAAATTGTAATAGGAAATCGTCCCAAGATGAATTTTCGTATGATGAAATCGGCAATGAAGTTTCTGGAAAATTAGTAAAATTTTCACACATTTATGATATTCAAAAATTTGGTGTAAGTCCTGTGGATATTATTATGGTTTTAGTTAAAGTGCCATATGCTTACAAAACCAAAAAAGGCAATGTGAGTTTTGTTAAAATATTGGAACCAAAAGGATATTTAGATGGCCAACCGTTTTCTTGTGAGGAAAATGCGCTTTTTGAAGAATTTGATTCAGAAAATGATGTTGATAGTTTGGATTATGAAAACAGTGCATTGATCAGAAAAAAGAGACAATTGGATTTTCTTATCGATGGAAAAGATAATTTTGATTATCCTGTAATAGCTGATGTAAAAGAATTCAATGATATACTTAAACAATCAGTTGTTTCTGAAAATAAATATAATTCAACACTTTCGAAATTGCCTGAAAATAGAACAATTGAAATTGATTGTTATCAAGAAAAAGTTCTGTGTACAGAAATAACCTGTCAGATTGGTCCATTTAGGCGTTCACAAAGTATCAGCAAACTGCTGATAAAAATGAAAGTTGATATTTCAGCAATCAAAAGTATTATTTTAGATTGACATGCAATTTAAATAAAATTAAAAATAATGATTTCGAATGTGTTTCAGATCCGGTCATGGGGCCAAAAGATATTTTGGTGATCACTACAGAAGCAACGGCACAAATATTGAACATCAGTTTGAGTTCTCAACATTCAGCGAGAGTTTCATCAATTTTTATCAGTTGGTCGCGAATAAAAGTTGCATTGTGGTTGTTAATTCTGTCCGTTATTTTAGGTTTATTTCTCTTAATGTTGGTGATTTACGCACTAACAAAGGTATTTGAAAAAAAGCAATAGAATTTCATTTATAAATTTCTGTATTTTTCAATTTTTGTCATTTGTAGATAGGATTTTTCGATCGCAAAAAGAAGAAAGAATTGGAAGCTCTCAAATTAGCTGATGTATGAAATTAAATATCAAATGTAGGTATGATATATTAAACACATTAAAATTAATAATCTATTTTTTTAGGAAAATGAAAAAATTGAAATAGATACAGAATGGTATGAAGAAAGTCTTCCGTATGAAGATAGTCAATTTGAAATAGATGAAAAAGATATTAGATGATAATCAAATATTAGATAAACGCAGTAATGAATGTACATTTATATATCGAATGTTGACAGTAAAGGTGGACCAAGTGAATCAATCCACATTTACTGTCAATGGTTGATATATCAATTTCATATTTATTTTCCCATTTCTAAATAAAAATTATGATGTATTTTACTCAAATAATTTAAAATACAAATACATAAGAAATTGTTTTTATTTATACATACTTACATACATATATAGAAAAAAAAAAATTAAAAGTAAATTATACTATGATGTTATTACTGGTATTGCATCAGAAGATTCTGCAATTCGTGGACATTTGTTGACAGGTTCATCGCTGTCATTTTTGGAATTATCACTTTCACTAATTGAATCCCCATTGTTTTGATTTTCTTCGTCAGATTCACTTGAAGAAAGACCTGATAAGTCGTCATCAATCCTACAAATCGGAAACGTATACAAATATAAAAAATAAATGACCATAAAATTAAAAAAAAAAGGAAAGGCATAATTACCATAATTTTGCTGGTTTTTTGCGTTTCAATGCATGTTTTACTCCCGACGTAGAAGGACCAGCTTTTGTCCCTTGTTCTACAGCATTATCTATAGTTTCTTCCAGTTGTGAACGAGACTTTTCATACGCTTCATCTTTGAACTCATATTTTGGAGTTGAACACAACCTTCAACAACAAACAAAAAATAACATGTAAACAAAATGATATTTAAATATGTATATGTAATGTAATGAAATTAATCATATACCTTTTTAATCGCTGTTCTTTACGCTGGCGTGCTTCTTCTTCGCGCTGAGGCTGCGAAGCGGCCCAATCTAACAAGCGACGTTCTTCTCTAATATCACGCAATCTCCGACCAGAGAGATCACGACATGCTTCTCGATTTGTTGTTTTTTCAATTTGTGCACCGATAGCGCGCAGCATGGAACCGAAGCCTCCTTTGCCCCCCAAAAGTCTCACAGACCATCTCAGAGGAACATTTTTTATTATTTCATCATCAGAATAGACTTTCTTTCCGTTTTGAGTACAATAAAGATCTTCTATGGGTATTCCCTACAAATTTTGGATAAAATTAACATATTAATATCACAATATGAATGTTAGCTAATATGCTTTAAAGCATATATGACACATTGCTATGCGTTTCAATGATGAATCTATATTTTTATTTCAATATCTATATAAATGCCATCACACATTAATACATCTGTCAGTAGCTAACACTCCAATATTGTATTAGGTTAGGACTTACATCAAGATTGAGGATAGAAGCATTTGTGTAACAGAGTATATATATTTTTTAAATATAAGAATAATAAAGCAAGTATAAAAGTGTTGAATATATAGTTACAGTGAGAGCTGATGCCTTATTGAGGAATTCGGTGACAGCGCTGAATGACGTCATGATGAAATTCGTAAACCAGAGTCGCAAATTAAACGGAAATAAAGATTACAAATAGCTGATCTGATGTGATTTACACTATGAGCTGGAGTGCGTTTTTAAAATCGCAATAACACTCGAGATCAATCAACACAACACTGACAGATCGACGAACACAAAACTAATTTCATTTGGCCATAAGAACAATATTATAGAAATCTAGAATATTCGATTTCGAAATATTCAGCAGATGCATTTAAAAACTACAATTATTACGATTCAAAGTATAAAATATTAATTAATACGATTTTTTATAATAAATAAGGGTTCGGGTAACGCGTGTTGCAATAATTGTATGAAAACGCACGATGAAAGCCTAAGGGTGGGTAACAATTCAAATGCAATCTTGGTAAATTTTTAGATGCACTCGTTTTGACGTTTGTCTTGAATTCAATTGTCAAATACATATAGACAATTTTCAGTGTTTTATTACTAATTTCAATTACACGAAATGCCGAGCGAAGTTAAAGGTATGCTTGAAGTTAAATCTATTGAAAATTTCCTTCTTTTGTATTTTGCGTACGACAACTTATAATTAGTCTGATCCCCGTCCTATCCCGACGTTAATCCTGATCTGATGAGTTTTTTTTTTCAAAAAGTTCTTTAACTAATCCCAATTTTTGGTTAACAGATATTTATCAGTATGAAAAAGATGATCAAATAAGAAAGAACCGAATGTTCTCACTATTTTAAAAACATTTTATATTTTTTCAGACAAAAGTGAAGTATCATCTTGTTTTGAATCTCCAATATTGGAAGCCTTCAGGTCATACGCTGCTGAATTGACTGCACGTCACGATAAACATGAACGTTTGGTCAGATTGAGTCGCGATGTTACAACTGAGAGCAAAAGAACAATATTTTATTTGCATTCCCTTAAGTATGAATGTGTAATAAAATTTATCTGTTTCTATGTTTATTGATATTTAATGATTCTTTTTTCATAGAGATACTGATGTCGAAGCTGGAGTTATTACTGCTGAAAAACGTTTGAAAACTTTAATCGATGGGCCGCTGAAAAAAGCAGCTTCTGAATTACAAGTTGGAAAATTATCAAATGTACCAGTTCCGAGATCTCTCACGCCTGGAATAGAGGAGTTAGCGGAAGCGTTTTGTTTCCTGCAGTTTCTAAAGACATTTTCAGTCATAGATATCCCTTCATGGCACACATTACAAAGTGTCATTTCAGTATGTAAAAGTTATTTGAATTGTTTTCAAGTGGCAATAGTACATTTAAGTAACTACATATTTCTTTTTATCAGGAAGCAAATCTTGAAAATGAAACTTCACTGGTTATTCATCCTCTTGATTTTATGCTTGGAGTGTTAGATTTTACCGGTGAATTGATGAGAATGTGTATAAATAATTCATCTACCATTGATCACAAAATTTGTTTTTCGATTTTAACATTGATGCAAAATCTATACATAGGATTTATAGGTATTTGTTTAAATTGCTATTGTTATAAAAATTAATGTTAAGAGTAAATATTGGTAATTAAATATTTTTGTTATTAGGTTTGAGATACAATAAGGACATTCATGGAAAAATGACAACATTCAAACAAAGTTTACAAAAGGTAGAAGACACATGTTATAATATAAAGTTGAGAAATAGTGAAAGCTTTTTGTAATTGATTGTTTAAATATATTTGTTTATACAGTACACTCTCGATTATCCGTGTGCGGATTATCCGGTTTGCGGATTATCCGTGCCTGAAAATAAATATTTTTTAATTCAAATTGATTTTGATTGTTTTTTTTTCTATTACGATTATTAGACGCATCAGTGAATAGCGATGTTGAATATGCGCTTTGTTTTTAACAAATATTTGAAGGGACACACAGAAACATCGCACTCCCATCATTTTTGATATTTATTGCCCATATATGTCAGCTCTCGGGACTTCGTTGTTCCATAAAATTTAATATTCACGAAATCTTTGAAACTTTTTCATGTCTTTCGTAGTTTGTTTATTTAGTCGCTTTCCAGCAATGAAGAAGCGAGTGTCTTCACAGAGAGCAGATTTTTACATTACTCACGTATGTTTGATTATTTTTAATTTCATTTTGAGCTGTTATTTTTCGTGTTACAAATGTGTAATCATGAAAAATCATATTTTAGCTCTTATCTATACCGTTTAAAAATGGATAAAAAACGGAAGAGAATTGTACTCACGATAAAAGAGAAACTTAAATTAATTGAGAGGTTCGAAAAAGGAAAATCCGCATTAAAACTCTCAGAAGAATATGGAATCGGAGTTCAAACTGTTCGAGATATCTATATAAGTATGGTATTATATTCGAAAATACAATAAAAAATTGACGATTCGGATTATCCGTGTTTTTCAATTATCCGTGTCCATCCTCCCCAGCATTAGCCCGGATAATCGAGAGTGTACTGTATGTGAAATGTGTTTGATAAATTTAATAAAAAAAATACAATCAGTCCATTTCTACATATCATTTAATAAACCTTGAAATTTGAAGTATTAATTACATTTTTTTAGTTTCTCCACAATTTTAGAAATGCAGAATTACTATTTCACAAAGATATACATATGATGCAATTCAAATTGATCAAATTTCGGAAAAACAAACTTCAATGAATCAAAGACTCATTACTTTTCGAAAAGATTATATAGCATTAGTGATATTTGTAATTCCTGTGATGAACTGCAAAATGAAAAGATGGATTAAAATTAGAATACAAAATATAATTATCCAAATGTGAAATATAATTAAAACATACCTATTTTCCCATAGTTAATTAGATAGAAGAAAGCCATCGACCCAACTAAGATTTGATAAACTGGAGCCATAGTAGTACGTTTTGGGAAAATATATTTATGCTGATACCTCCACCATGCTGTAAAAAAATGTTGTTTAAAATAATCTTATTTTAAAATTTGTAAAAAAAAATTAACATACCTCGACTGATAGCAGCAGTTATGGCTTTTGGAGATTTGTCACGGCGTGAAAACCATTCTCCGAGTTCGCTCAGCTTCACTTGAGAAAATGGTTTATCAGCTGAAAATGCAAAAAATGACCATAAAATATGGAAAACATATTTTAAAATGAATATAGGTATAATCAATTCAGTTTTTTTTAAATAGAAAATGAAAATGAAAGATATTTGGTAACTTTGAAAAGAAAAACTGAATATGAAACACTAGTACACTAGAGATACTTCTTATTTTTGGTTTCTAGTTGATTTTAGGAAAAATATTTCAATTAAATGAAAAATCTTGTTTTTTTTTACGTCAAACTGGAATCATTACATTTTTCATCTGATTTGAGTGAATTCACTTAAAAGTATGTATATGTAACAGTTTCACTTAAAAAAAAATGTTGCTATATAATGAATCGTAGAATCAATTTTTGCAATATCATTTACAATGAAATTTTTCATGCATTTGACTTATTATAAAATTTGAATGAATTGAAATAAAGTTATCCTTCTTATAGAACAATTTTCTGTAACACATCCAGCATTCTTTCTAAAAGACGAATCTAAGTAATCAGTTCTTCAACTACGAACTGTCAAAAATCCATTGAGTAGCGAAAGAGACGTACATACTTGTACTTATATGCACATTTGTCAAACGTCTAACTCTGTCTTTTGTCACTCATATGTATTTTTATATCTATAGTCTCGCAACTTTTTTCAGCTACGAATCAAAGTCAATAAAATGTGACTATAAAGACAACTTTCGAGCGTTTGAATATTTTCAAATTATCTCCAATTACATACGCATTAACAGATCCAGTTAAATTAGTTCACGTTACATTAACACACTAAAAGCGGAAATCGTATTAATACGATTTGCCAAGATCTCGCATAAATCATATAATAAGTATAAAATAGTTTTTTTTTGATATTTTTTTACGTTTATTGATGTTAAAGGATCATAATGTGACATTCATTAAAAAATAAATAAAAAAGAAAGTCAACAGAGATTTCTTTTCAATGTTTTGCTCTAAAAAAAGAATTGACAATTTTTTTATAAAATTCTTTCGATCTTATTCAAAGGTCTCTCTCTATTGGATTTCGATTTAAGTTACTTTTTGTATGTGTACAAATTTAGCATTAAAATTAAAAATTTAAATTAAAATTAGAATTTACATTTTTAAAAAAATTTTTTCAATAAATATATCACTACACTATCACTGTTACTAAAATAGTGTTTTTTTACGTGATTACGCAAAATTTAGGAAGAGGGAGACGATCTCCGGACCACCTACCATACATACGCCAATTTCTCCTATTCTTATTGTGTTAAGTTGGGTGATGCTTTTGCTTCTTTTTCATATTAGGTTAGGTTGAGTTAAGATTTATGTTAAGTGGAATGTCTAACCGACAGGATAACAGAAAAATATCTATTACAAAATTAAAAAAGTCACTTGAAATCGTTTAAAGAGGCGCTCGATGATCCACGGGTCATAGGTAAACGAGGATGTTGTAGACTACAACGCCGTTTAATAAATTGTAGGTAAGCCGAAAAGCGCTCAGAAATTTGAGCCAAACGATGAGCGATTTGCACATACAGAATTGAAAACTGAATCGTCACATCGTTTTGAAAATTTGTACAAGAGCAATCGTAGATTACAAAATCTGATAGGTAACGGGCGAGTTACATAATGCGGAGTCCGATAAATCGATAATTCGGGAAAATGAAATGATTGTAATATAAGAAAGAATGTTTTACGTTTGCCATAATAACGAGCCGGATCGTACGGTCCGTGCACAGCCGGATTGTACTCGATAGGATAGTCTCCTAGACCCATGATGGACACTCGCCGATTGACGGATCCCTGTGACGTCACGTGATCCTCGAGTTCTTCGACAGGTTTACCAATTGCCAACAATAAGTAAGGGCCCGTTTATTTCGATATTTTGATCAATTTCAGAGTCAATTGGTGAATGGACATTTTTTGATCATTTATTAGACGTTTGAAAATATAATTGATTCGTTAGAAGCTCTTTGTTTTCATTTTTATAATAAAATACATATATTATATAGGTCGATTTATGTTGGTTTTTAGATTGCTGTCACAATAGTGAACGACTTGCTTTATAAAACGATAAGGAGAGTTTCACAAATTCATAAATCAAAACTGAATTTTTCAATTAATTTAAATTTAAAAAAGCTCACGATGCAAATTGATTTTTTCGTTATATAAAAAAAATATTTATTTTTTAATTTAAAACACAACCAATTTATTTGCCGTAATCAAAATTTATACGGTTACATAAAAAGTGCAATTATTGTAAAGGGAGTGCTAAAAATTGAGCGATGACGAGTCGGTTGCTTCCGAAATGGCTCGACAAAAAGAACTGTCGCAGAGTGACAGGCGTTTTCTGAAGATACACCGACGGTCAGGAATCGGGAAGCGCAAAAGAATAGAAAAAGTAAAAGGAAACTAAGGATAAAGGCAAGATGGTGCTCGAGAGCACCATGATTTGCGTGGACAACAGCGACTACATGCGCAACGGAGACTTCGTCCCGACGAGGCTTCAGGCCCAGCAGGAGGCGGTGTCCGTGGTGTGCCACTCGAAGGCTCGCGCCAACCCGGAGAACAACGTCGGGCTACTGACCCTCGCCGGAACCCAGGTCCTCGCGGCGCTCACCGGAGACGTGGGACGGGTGCTCGCCAAGCTGCACCGCCTCCAGCCCCAAGGAACGATAGACCTGCTCACCGGAGTGCGCATAGCCCACCTAGCCCTCAAACACAGGCAAGGAAAGAATCACAAAATGCGCATCGTAGTCTTCGTCGGATCTCCCGTCAAGGCCGACGAGAAGGAGCTCGTCAAACTGGCCAAGCGGCTCAAGAAGGAGAAGGTGAACGTGGACGTGGTCTCGTTCGGAGAGGACGCCGAAAACAGCGCTCCTCTGGCCGCGTTCGTCAACGCTCTCAACGGCAAAGACGGGGGCGGAGCGGGAGGAAGCCATCTGGTCGCCGTGCCGGCCGGAGGATGCGTAGTCTTGTCCGAAGCTTTAATATCTAGCCCAGTAGTGGGAGGAGACGGAGCGCCTTCCGGTTCCGGAATGTCTCAGTTCGAATTCGGAGTCGATCCGAACGAAGATCCCGAGCTCGCTTTGGCTCTGAGAGTCTCGATGGAGGAGCAGAGACAGCGCCAAGAAGAGGAATCCCGTCGTCAACAAGGGGAGCGAGACGCCGCCGCTCCCGACGGCGAAAGCGGGGCCACCGGCAGAGCGCTGGCCGCTTCGCTCGGTCGAGAAACGATGGATTTATCCGAAGAGGAGCAAATCGCTCTCGCCATGCAGATGAGCATGCAAGAAGAGACTTCGAACGAGGAAAGTATGGACGTAGCCGACGAATATGACAACGAAGTCATCCACGACTCGGCGTTCCTTCAAAGCATACTGGAGAGTCTGCCTGGCGTGGATCCTCAGAGCGAAACCATCCGTAACACGATCACCACGTTGAAAAACAAGGACGCCTCTAAAGATGACAAGGATTCGAAGGACAAAGAAGGATCATCTAAAGATTAACTGAATAGTCACGTTTATCTCCTAATTTTATCTTTTCATATGAATCGTATTGTTAAAAATAAAGTGGTACTCGAAGATGTGAATTTTTTATATATATGAATAGTAAACATTGATTTTTTTTCGGTTTTATTGCAATGAAATACATTGTAAACTCATACAAATAAAATTATTTGAAAACATTCAAATGTTATGAAAATATCACGTTTTCTTCCCTTTTTGTTTATTTTTTTTAAGAACATTTCTTTCTAACTCATTTGTCGAAGTGTGACTTCTTTTTAGTGCTCTTTTCACTGCCTAGAAATCAAATCAATATTTATCTTTTAATAAATTAATATTAACAATAAACAAAAATTTATCAATATACATACTCTGTTTTCTAATTCCTCATAATGGTCAGCAAACATGAGTTTCAAACAAGCATACATGTGCGGTAAAATGCACAATTTATCATATGTTACCTAGATCATAAATATTTAAATTTTCAAACTTGATGAGCATAAAATTGAAGAAATCAAATAAAAACCTTCATGTTGTCGAAAGCTATTCCTATGTTATTTTCACAGAACAATTTTTCAGTTTCCTCTGAGAAGCGAGGAATTCTGGCATATCTCTGACTAAAATGTGTGAGAATGGTGTTGCTAGCTTCCATTTTTTTACTTATTTCAATTGCTTGTCCGATTGTAGAATGCATTTTTTTCACTGCTTCCATGTGTAAATCATCTTCCATTGTCGCTTCATGAATTAAGATATCAGAATTGAATCCTACAACATAAAAAATGATTATAATTCATGAAAACAAATATTGTGATTAATATGCCTTTTCATTTTACCCATTTTCACCAATGCTTCGCAAGGCATTGTATCACCAGAATATGTGATTTTTTTCCCTTTATCAGTAATCAATGTTATTCCAAAAGCATTTGGACAATGTCTTACAAAACAAGTTCTCAAATCAAATAAACTATTTTCTTTTAGATAATTATCAAATAGAATTAATTCATCTGGTGATTTATCTATTTTCTCCTAAAATTTTTTTTTCAACTTGGTTAATCACTTATATGGTAAAATTATAAGCATGTTACTTACAAACATTTGATTGGGCAATAGTTCAAAAAGATCATAGATTCTTTCAAATCGCCTATCGTACAATTTAAGCCAAATTTCCATTTGTTTCGGAGCTAACAAACATATTTTGCTTGATTGATCATTTAAACTATTTGTTCGTAATAGAGCTTGTTTTCTAGCTTTAAGAACTTGAATTAAACCTTAAATAAATAACATTGCTTATATTCAATAATAAATGATATTTATTAAGATTACTTTCACATAAATTCACATACCAATGTGATGATCTGCATGCAAATGAGATACATATATAGTTTTTAATTTTCGTAAAACACCATCAGTTTGAGTTCCGTAAAATTTAGCCAATTGACCAAATGTGCCTTCACCACAATCGAGCAACATGCAATTATTTTCACTGTGAAATAACAATCATAAATTCAATAAAATGCGAATATCCTCAACATATTAATTTAAATAGCCCCCAAAACCTGTAATTTTAGCCAGGCCAAGTTTCTGATGGACACTTTTTTTGTATAGAGTTGAAATCTATTTAGTCTGCACACTTCCTATATATCCGCATACTAATTAAGAGCTCATCGAATAGTTGGCCTGATTAAAATAGCAGGTCTGAAGGGGCTCTAAGTTGTTATAATCTCACTTGATGTGAATCATAATCCCACTAGTATTTCGTGTTTTATTTGGAATACACGAACCGGTTCCAAGAAATACGACAATTGGATATTTTTCAGATTTTGCATTTTGTTTAAGCTTAGAAACATTCAAATGAAAGTTTTTTAAAGATTCTGAAAAGTTTTCCTGATTGAACAGTTCAGAAACATATTCTGAAAGATCTATTTTAACTTCAGATGATCTATAACATCAAATTGAAAATTAATAAAAAATACATAAAGGTGTAAAGACAAATTAATTATTTATTTATCTTACCTATCTAATCCCTTTTTAGGATCCAAAATATATGACATTAGTGTTTTTGCTTTGATAATTTTATTTTCTTCTGTTCCCACTTCTATCTTTACATTTGAATCAATATCATCAATTTTGTTATCTTCATTGCAATCCAATGTGATATTTTTCAATTCTTCAAGACAATCAATACTTCTCAAATAATTATTACAAGAATTCACAGGTGGAAATATTTCATTATCTAATAAATGTAGTTTCTGTTGCAATCTGTGAATTGCGGCTGAACTGAGACATGTATTACTATCATTAACTATGAGATGATTGGTAGAATCAGGAAATGTTTTCATGAAAGATTGATATCTAAAATCAAAACAATGCATTTAAAAGGTGTATGAAAAATGCACACCTACATTAAAGTAATTAAACATACTTTTCATTCTGTAATATATAATTGGGTGTAAAATGTATAATAACATTGGGTAAGTCTTTATGACTAGTTGCTGTTTGTTCCTGATGGATTTGAAATTCATTACTCTCTAATAAGCTATCTAAATATTGCATATCTGGTACATCTATAACTAAAAATAGAAATTATTTATGAGAAATAATTAAATTTAGAGAAAATATATACTTATATAACCAAATTTACCTATAAAAACAGCTCCAGGTTCATCAGGGCTCTTAACTTCATGAGCATATATAATTTTACCATCAGGTAAAGTAACATCCTGACCATTTTTTAACTGTCCTAATAATGGTCCAGGTTTCAAACCTCTATCCACACATTTTTGCAAGTCAAGGCAACCTAATCGATCCTGAAACGAAAGTTTTGATAAAATTTATGTCAGTTTTAAAGCAGTATTTTTTTTAATGCAAGAAAGCGTACCTTCAAGCGACAAATAAAAGACATGGCAACAAATGACTCTTTTCTAGGGAGCGTAAGTAAACTTTGCATATTATTCTGTTTTATTGTTCTATTTCCAGAATCTATGAATTATATATTTCGATGATAAATTTTGTTTCAAATAATAATTGGGTAGGTATTGTAAAACAAACTTACACTCATGATCATAATACACATTATCAATTTCATAATTCACTAAAGATTCTTCATTATCATTCAATTTCAAAGTGTTTTGAGCAACATCTGATTTTCTATAATATACAAAATATTAAGTCATTGTATATAATTATTGCAAATATGTGTTTTCAAAATAAACCTTTGGAGCGGTACATATTTAACAGAAATTAAATTATCGTTATAAACATTTTCAGTGCTGCAGCCAGCCATTTTTACACTCATTGTGTTTAAGACTGCGAATTTTTGAGTTGCCACAAAAAGCTCATCCTGAAAATATAACAAAACGATTTCAAATTAATAAATATAAATTTAACAACTAATAACAAAATTGGTGTCATCAAGTATTGTGGAATTTACCAATCCTGGAGGACCATGTAAGGTTATATTTTCAACGCCAATATCTTGTAAAGTTAAAGAGATACCGGGAAGACCTCCAATATTTTCCCAATTAAGCGATGTTATGAATATGTGTTCCAAACGAGACAATCTCGTTTTATGCTCATGAGCTAATCTTTGAGTGCCTTCGCCACAATTGAAAAGGTATCTGAAAGAATGAAGCAAGTAGGAGAAATTTAATTGAATTTAAAAAATAAAACTTAATGTTTTACAAAATACGATTTTTTATACCTAGATTTGTTAGTGAATAGATAAACCACTTTTGGAGAATGATTAGAACCTGAACCGAGAACTTGCAACACTACAGATCCTTGCATTTTATGCGGGTTGAAAGTAGAAGTTGAACAATTTCTAACAATTTTATTTATGAAACTAAATTTTCTACAAAGCACTATAAAAGCGTGTCGATTCATAAATACTCAGAAATATTTCCTTCGAACAACATAACCTATCTTGTACACATGCATGGTGAAACGTCAAACTAAATGTTTATTTTTAACTAAGCAGTTCAAATTACAGCCTTTATCTTTAAATATTGTATAAAATTTATCATTTATTGTTTTATTGAAGAAAAAAATGATATCTTATTTGTAAATCTGACATATTTTGCAAAATATATGATAAAATAAAATTATTTTGTATAGTTGATAATGCCCGTTAATATGCTGCGTTACACCTAATCTACTGTCAAAATTCAATTATGTTGGACTGAACAGCTTCCCGCTTTCGAAATAAAGTATTAAATTTTCGCTCATTTTTCAAAAATATGGAAGTAACCAAACAAAGTAAGAAATATATTTGGTCATTCGCCCTATTTTGCTACCTAAATTAAAACAATTCTAATACATATATTTTCAGTTTATTTAAAATAAGGTTATTTTATTCACCACTTCTTTTTAATATTTCAGATTTTTCTAAAATTTTACCTGAAATTGAAGCTTCTATAGATGGATGTGATTTTTTGAGTATAGATGGTGAATTTACTGGATTATTGTCCGGAAATATTATAAATTCGTTCGATACTCCATCAGAATGCTACGAAAAGTACAGAAGCGGTTCAAAAGATTTTCTTTTGATTCAATTTGGAATTTCTACTTTTCGTTGGGATGACGCTAACGAATCATATAAACATAAAGATTTTTCATTCTATCTATTTCCAAGGCAAACGAAATCTTCAGCTGAAAAAATATTTTCTTGCCAAAGTTCGAGTATAGAATTTTTAGCTAAGCATCAATTCGATTTCAATAAACTTTTCTATGATGGTATATTGTGTTTCGGAAAAAAACCTATGTATACTTAGATATGTATATTTATTCTTTACTAATAAAGTTGTTTCTCATCTTAGGTATATCATATATTGACACTACTGAAGAGACAAGATTAAGAGAACATTTGCAAGAAAAACAAATAGCTGAAAAAGAATTGAAACTTTCTTCAAATGATAGTAGTTCTGTCAAAAATACAATTCCTGTACCAGAAAACTTTCAAGCACGCATATCCGAAATATGGTAGGTATATACTTATTTTTTTTTATTATCTATAGGTATTCCTGTGTGATATTTCGTTTAATGTTTATATTAGTGAAGAAGTTGAAACTCTTTTAAAAAGTGATGGTAAAAAACAATTAGAATATGATAACTTAAATGGCTTTCAAAGAAAATTGATATATCAAGAACTTCAATCAAAATTTGATAAAGCTATATTTATAGAAACTAAAATATTGAACAATGATAAGAGGTTAGTATTGTTTTATATTTCGTTTTAGCTGAATAACGAGTTATTTAATTTATATGATGTTTTTCAGACAACTTGTAGTTTCACATGGAATTGACGAAGATGAAGTCAAAAAAAAGTTAGAAGAGAGTCATGCTAAAGAATGGCAAGATTTAGAAACTGCTGTTGGATTTTCTGCCTTAGCTAGAAAAATAAGTAACTCTGTATATTTCCTTTTTAACAAATAATTCATAAATAAATATCCTGTATATTTATATTCACATATGTATGTATATTAATTTTTCAGGGAAAACTAGTTGTCGGGCATTGTATGATTTTAGATATATTACACGTATTACAAAATTTTTTCATTCCTTTGCCCGAAAGTTACAAGGATTACAAATTACTGACATCTCAACTATTTTCTAAGTATAATTTATTTAGATATATATATTTTTTATTAATTTTTGATGTGTTAGTAAGAATTTTATAATTCTTTTCATTTCAGTTTATTAGATACAATGTATATGATAAAATCGAATACATTTAAAGATCTTTTTACATCTTTTGATTTATCAAATATGTGTGCAACTTTGCTGAAAAAGCCTTTTAAAATTCCGAAAATAGGTTTTTATTTTTTTAAATCTTAATTAATGTTGCTTTTGCAAGTTGTATTGTTTAATATTATTTTTTTTTGTGATACAGAATCTGAAGTTTCTGATGTGCGTGTTGCATATTCTTTAGATGATAAAGACTATCACACCGCAGGATTTGATGCATTCATTACTGGAGTTAGTGCAATTTCTCTTTATGAATATTTGAAAACTGAGAGTCAAAATAGTGAACAATTTCTCAGTTGTGAAAAACTAGCATCTAATTCTTCCTTATTGAAACCCTATCTCAATAAGTTGTTTTTATTCAAAACAGCATATCAAGGCTCTCCATACATCAATCTCTCAGGAAAAGATCGTATGCGTTTTATTTTTCCATTAATTTTGATTGTGTTATATTTATTTATAATTGAAAATTTGTTTTTCTCAGCATGTCCATCACGTGAACATGTCTTTCATATTACTTTCCCTACTTCATGGACAAGAAATGATATATCTGAAATATTTGAACCATATGGTTAGTTTTATTATTAAATAATTGCATTTTTTTCTTCTTAAGTTTTATTGCTGATTATTGTTGATTTCAAGGTGGAGTTAGTTTTATTGCTTTTATTGATGGATCATCGGCATATGTATCTTTAAAACAACACGATCAAGCAGTATTTGTAAAAACGTCATTATGTCAAACTAACAAAAATTATAAAGTTACTCCTTTTTGGAAATCCAAAGCCATGATTTTCGAAGTATAATACATAAGTTTTTCATACTTCTATATATATTTTAATTGATAATTTGTAAATAACATTCAATTTACTTCTAGCAGAAAATGCGAAATCAAATCCAAGCAGATTCAAAAAACAATTCAAGTACAAGTTCACAGAACGACATTGAAGATTCATCTGCCATCAACAATACTAAAAACAATTTGAAACGTAAACTTGGGTAAGTTGAAAAGTTGAAATATTGCATAAATGTACATATAAATCTTAGATTAAATTGAATCGAAAATTTCTGAATGTGAATGAATAGATTTATCAATTCCCGTCAAAGAGATAAACTAGTCTATTTCGAAGAAGCAAATCATTAATGTTTACAGTACAATCTGGGATAGGTTTATTACTCATACAGGACACAATATTAGAAACCGACTCTGTCCCGGAAAATCCAAGACGTACAATCACCCTAGTTTTGAATCCTTCATTTATATCGATCGATTCAGCTCAAGCTCAACGTCACCGTATATGCTTTATGCATTTCGAGTTCCAGTTTACAGCCTCCATCCAACATCCATTAACGTTTATATTGTTAATTGATTTCATAGATGGCGTTTGCGGTAGACGCAATGCATACAAATGAACGCGTGTTGTGCACGCGTGCATATTAAATATGCAACTCGCACTTGCAACCACATAAAGCCTTTTTTTTCGTTTTTGACTACTGGAAATTTCGACTGCGTTTTCTCAGGATGTCCTCAATATTTGCGATCGAAAGTTTTGTGTAAATTTTAATTCGCTTAGATTTAGATTTATAGCCATATTTTCAGCTAGATCCCTCCAGATCTTCGATTCAAACAAGAATAATACTTTATGGAACTTAGATTTTAAATGACAACACTTTCGAGATAAAACGGCCAAATGCGGCTGAAAGTCAACGGTTTCCGGCGTAACTCAGCTCCGATCACGTCTTCGGCTGCATCATGACGATCATCATCATAGTCGTCGTCGTCGTTCACGTCAATTACACATAATGCAAGCTGCGAGATGACACACGGCCGTCCCCAGATTTACGATCGGCTTTTGCTTTTGAAAAACGCCGATAACCGCTGAGGTGGTCGAGGAAGTCCTCCAGTTCTCGTTCAGCGAAAATCTCATCGCTCTATTATATTTTTGATACTTCCGAGTCTTTTTATGCAAAACATTCGATAAGATAAAAATATAATTCCTATTTGTGTATTCGAAAGTAACTTGATGGTTATATAATAGTTTCATCTAGTATTACTAATGCTCGATTATGTATTGTAAACTTGTCTGAAATCGACAATTTCAGCAGTAAACCAGGAACGGCACTTGAAATATCTAATGAAAACTCATTTAACATATTTTTCAATAACATCTTATACCGATATCTATTCACCACTCTACATCAGCATTCTCTACAAGCATTCATGATTTTCGAAACGCCTTTAGACCGATACAAACGTCACTCGCGCGAGCTTTGCGCCTCCAGCATCAGCTCCGCTGCTAATTAGCGTCGTCCGGAGCAACCCTCGGCCGATTGTCAATTGTCAACCACCCTTCTTCGTTCGGAGTCCGGGCTCCGGGTCTCCTCAAAGGGCCCGATGGTGCCGGGGTCGCCTTCGGGGTCGATCGTTAATTGGACCCGGACTTGTTTCGATCTTTCGATCGCCTGGGGCTCGATTTTGTGTTAATTGTCGGTTCGTCTCTACGGTAGTTCGTTTCGATGCTAATTTGTGTCTGCGATTCGCTTCTGCGTCGCGGTTGTCTTGTTTCGGGTATAAGATGGTGCTCGGTTGTTTTGTGTTTTGTGTAGTCTTTGTTTATAAGTCTGATTTGTTATGAGTATCAGTCGATGTTTGAAGCGAGTATAATTCTGAATTGACCTCTGAAATGTTTGACTAGAATCTGATACGTATTTTATGGTCAATTTCATTTCGATATATGTTTTCTATTTTAGGTTAGATTTTTTATTAATTTAGGTTGAATTAGTAAATAACGATTTGCAATCAACCACAAATTCACATTTATGTATAAGCATTGTATCTCGAAAATGACCAGATAATTCCCAAATTATTCTCGATTCTGACTGTCCATATTATAACATTTTTATCAATTTTAATTTAATTTAATTAATTAAAAGAAAATAATTAATTAATTGTGTTTCAGAGCGAAAACATCGGAATCTGACACAGACTCGAAGGACTCTGCTATGCTAGGTTTGTTCAATGCAATACTTACGATTATGTGTAATTATAATTTTCGTTTGAATATAATCAATGTAAATTTTTGTTTTAGGAGGTGAAGGGAATCAAGGTTCAGTCGTTGAAGACAGGGGTGTAAGAGTGGTAAAAAGACAGCGAAAAATCAGTCAAACATCGGCTGGTGATTTTGTTGTTTCGGAACCGAAAGATTCTCGCAAATCGAATAAAATACAAAATGTTTTTCAAGAAAGTGATTCATGGGAATGATGATTTTTTTTATACATACATATTTTCGTGTATTTTTTAAATATGATTTTGACTGAATGAAAATAAAAATTCAATTTTTATTCACAAATAATTTTATTACTTCACAACAACACCCAATCATAATATTTGAACATACAACACAATAAATTTTAAACATATACCTACTCACGAATATTGCAACATTACTACAATTAAAATAATCAGTCGTTCTAACCTCTCACAACAGTGCGGTACGCTCACGATCAGTAATATTTGCATCGCGTATAAAAATTTTACAAAGTGCACTTCCGTAATTCACAATTTAAAATCCCATATTCTTCATAATCAAAAATCGACGATGAACAGACCAGTTTTCGGCACAAACCAATCGAACATCATGAAGAGAAAGGTTAGTGACGTTTCGTTTTTTTCAATTTCTCTCGATTAATTTGCAACGCGATACACAACATTATACATTGTTGCTAATAATACCAGCGCAATTCAAAATATTTTCTTTTGTTCCTCAACGATCCTCGGTAGCCCGAGGCTCGTTATAAGAATGGTCAGTCGGTGCACCCACTCGCAGGGAGGAAGCCATAAACCTTTGCAAAGGTTACAAACTGACATATTGCACAACCGAGATTTAATATCCGCGTTTCTGATCCTCTATACGTATCGATTTGAATAATTTCATTAGACGTCCGCCGAATCGAAGATTATTCAAATCGAAACGTCACAGAATAATCTTCGCAACGCGGCGTCTAACGTTTGAATGATGTATTCAATTGATAGCGAAAACAATAACAATAAAATCATTCATATCTGAGCCGAAGCACTCAGCACTTGTGCTGGTCACGTTCGTTTGATGTATTTTGATCGTGTGCCCCGAGGCTGAGACAATATGCATTACATTACACGTAGTGTAACATACGCGTACATGCATCATATTATATGTTTTGAATCGCACTTATGTATCTATCCTCATAGCAGGCTTTTCTTTAGCTGGCGTCGATTTTTCTTTAAAGCTGGACGATTGTCGTTTGCCAACATTTTTGGGATTTCCAAGGGCATTGCATGTAAAAATATTACCGAGGCACATGCCGCTCAGAAACCCCAACTCTGCGGCAACCCCTCTTCATATCATTATTTTTTTATTTCAATTAATTAAGGCTCGAACTTTCAATTATTAGTTATTCGACTCGAATGTTTCGCTACTCAATTCAGTTCTTATCGCTGAATTGTCAAATTCTAGAAAAAAAAATCAACTAATAATACTCGAGTCGAGTAATTAAATATTGAAAGTTCTAGATTTAATGAATCAATTTATATTTCGAATAAATATACTAACGATAAGTGCTTATTATACATACGTATGTGTATCGAATGCGAAATCGATTCGCATTGAATAGTAACATTTGAACGTTTTCCTTTAAAGTAAATGCTGCATTTGTATCTTATATTGTACAAGCTAATTTCGTTTATCTGCGCAATTATTTTTTTATCCACTCGCGTTCGAAGCATCGTATATTTACGATAGTAGCACTCCGATAAAATACCTAAGAAATATCGTTGCCCTTTTGGCGCGGACCAAACATAGATTACAATGAGTTGACTTTAACACGGACCGAGATGTTTTCGCACATTTTCCTAGCCACTCAGGAAAAATCTAAACCACAATAGTTCCACCTTTTCTATGCATCATGCAGCCGATAAGGAAACGCTCCGCAGCGTTAAATAGAGTGAAATTTTCTTTATAAGTCACAGAATATACGCTGAACAGCTTTTCTTATTGTTGTACCGTGTTGAGAGGTCTCGAGCGCAATTTGGGACTTAGCAGGCCAGTAGATACTTCCGAAACGTGTAAAACCCACTAAACCGCCAAGGCCCAAAGTGCACGTCGGACATATTGCATAAATATTTATACTCGTATGCATTCTTGCGAGTAGGAAAAATACGATCGAGCTAGAGACGTAAAATATGCAGGAATCCTAGTGGCCGTGGGTTGTTCGCCTCAGTTGCAGACCTCCTATGAAGAGGAGACTCGCCAATTATGAGGATGGTGTCATCGTCGCTCGCCACACACGAATATGATGTCCGGATCGTGCTTTTCCGATTGAGCCTCCCTCGTTAGCTCGGATGGCTCGATTGTGCAGACAATGGACGCTGGTCCTAATGAGTCGCCACCTGGAACGAAGGACAAAATGCATCGTTAGGCGCCAGAGTGAAAAATAAAAGGGGAACAATGGACCATCGCGTCGTCGCCTGTAAATAAGTGTAAAGATATTATTAAAAGATTGCCGCTTAGAGATACGACGCTAAAACAATGCGATGTCGGCGCTGATTAAAACGGTGTCTTTCGCCGCTCGGGAATGGTAATGGTAACGCGTAAAATGGTGTGTTGAGCGCGTGGGACGACGACAATGCGGTTGCCGTTCAAAAGAATGCTAAATCTGGATAATTTTAAGGAATCTGCTCGCGTTTACAATCGAGGCGTTTATAAAAGGGAATCCGGAGCTATTTGAAATCGATTCTAATTCAATTTAACAGAGATAACCCAGATAAACCTGTGATATCTACATATAAGTACAGCCTATTCTTTTCAGTTTCGTATTTAAAATTTTTGCTGTTATCAGTTATAAATTTCTACAGAATGCTTCAAAATATTAATTTATTTCAGAGAAAATTCATAATTTTCATTTAATAAGTCGAATATTTTTGAGTCGAGAAAAAAAGTCAGATATTTTCATAAATTGATGATTCGAAGAACTCAAGTAAATGCTTTTTAGCACTATTTGCTTCATATTTGCCTCGCACTCCAAATAAATTAATGAGATTCTTATTGAATTTGTTAAACACGTGCAAATTTGAAACAAAGTATTAAAGTATTCGACCAAATATATGATAATATCTACTTCATCATAAAAAAAAAAATAAATCCAATTCTACTTTGAAACTAAAATTTTTATCCAAAGTCTAAAAATCTGAAATAACATTTTTCATCATAGAAAAGAATGGACGATAGATACGCCTTAAAGAACATTCAATCAGACAATTCCCATTAAACACACACATGCAAAACACATCACAGCATAACCTACCGACTTCGAACGAACAAGATTGACGTTTGAAGCGTCCTCCGAGGACAGTACGCGATGGCCATTGAAGGCAGATAGTGGCACGAGTTGGCCATCGGGACACACATCGGAAGAGACCGAGCGTCAACGTGTCCATTGTTATGAGCCGCCCTACTAATAAGCAACGCTCCGCTAATGTGACAGGCCTCTAACTTCGGTCCGACTCTTTGTTTTCGCTTTGCGTCCGACTAGCGCCATTTATACGTCTCGTTAGGAGCGGATGCTGTCGCATGAAAATCGCGCCGATTGTATGAAATTCGTGATGACTAAATTTGATGTTGAGGCGGGTGCTTGGAGAGATAATGAAACGGACGTTTCCTGGATGAATCTGATGTTTACGTTTGTAGTCGATTTCATTTTTATGTTTTCTGTTAAGTTTTAAATTAGATTATCAAAATTAAATCGACCATAAACGCACATATTACATTCTGGAATTTCCGAGTTTCCCGGAAATGGGCGGCATATTTCCAAATCATCATCATATCGAAAAACTTAAATTAAGATCGATATTACATTCGTCAATTAGTAGCTTAATAATTTATAACTGTTAAATCTTACAATCAGATTCAAACTTTTAATCTTTATTTACTCAACTCTAGTACCTATTGATGTTTTTTCTTATAGAATTTGAACGCATTAGCAATAAAAAATCTATAGGGAAAAATATCTACTAATATTTGAATTGATCAACTAAAAATTAAAGATTTGAGTATTCAGCGATATAAATACCGTTCTTTAATACGAAAAATTAAATTCTACAAACATTTTTCATCTCAAATGAAAACGTTAATTGACGACTGAATTTCACAAAGGGCACACGTGATTTTTTTTATCGATATTGATTTAGATACAGAAAATGGTTCTGTATCATATATAGAACTATTTTCTGTTAACTTAATTTCGACAAAAAAAGGTCACGTGTGCTCTTTGTGAAAATCAGTCGTCAATTAATACCAATCCGATCTCATTCAAAACTGAATTCTAAAAGCTTCACGATTCTTAAACTCACTCGCACATTTTCCTTCACCTCTTACAATGTTGAATCAGAATTTTTACCACATCTTGCACGATGACAGGGTCGATTTTCCTCCGGAGTCACCGCGCATAATTCGCAATCAAAAACTATTCAAGAGTGCGGCTAATCCGCGCCATTATCGCGTTTTCACTGCTTTGCATATTTACGAGTGCTCGCATACATAAATACGCGTTTAGCGAAATAGTCCATTATATTCAAATAGAAACACGCCACCGACAATCAAAAGGGAACGTCTTGCGGTGAACAGACGTCGTGCTTTATTGTGACGCCTTTGCCACTCTTTCGAACCGGATGGGGTGCCACGACATTCCGCACAACTCTTGTACATTACACTGTTTGTGATTCGTATTGTGAAAATGTTGGGGTTATTTATTCGTTGAGTCGTTAGTCGATTGTGTAGTGGTGTATTTTGATTCAAATTGGGAAAATATTAGAGTTTTTTAATCGAATAGATGGAGGAATTGTCAGGTTTGGTGTTGTTATGGTGCTGAATTCGGTCGAATATTGACGAGAGTAAAGTATTAATTTTGATCAGTGATTTTATATTTATTAGGTCGTTTATTATGAATATTAATTGAAAAATGCATTAAAAGGTAGTTTTTTCAATTGAATTCTAAATTCGTCCGTTTGAAATAGGGATCTGAAACAAAGGTCTTTTTCAATTACTTTGATTCATATCGATATCGAGTTATAAAAAAATCTAACGAAAATTATATTTTTTAAATATTTTTGGAACATGGTGCAATTCTGAAGCAAAATAGCTTAAAAAGGCACTTATTCCTAATCCATAATTTGAAATCATTGAAAATTATAATTTATGTCTCTTTGTCAATTTTCCGAACAATTATGTATACAGTGACATTTATAATCCCTTCTCATGAGATATTTATATCAGACCTTATAAGTATATTTTTCATTATGAATTTTTTGGTATATCAGAATAACTGAATAGCAAACTCGCGTGCGTTATTTAACTATTCATACGTATGGAAATGGCTGAATTATTGAAAAACTGGCACAATGGCCTCGTATGATTTAGTGTCGTTTATGCATTTGACCGTGTCCTCGAGGTTCATACTGCACTTGTTAAAGCGGTCCGTTTAAATACAATGGGGGACGAGCTCGGTCAACGCATGAACATTATATCATACCGAACAGTACCACCGTACATATTTTAATATCGTACCAACCACTAACGAGAGAGAGATGAGGTCGCCTTCAAAGATTTCCACCGCTGCCATCTAAATTAAGCTCGCATTGTTCGCAAGTGCGTGTATGAAATTTATTCTATTGCGAACGAATTAAATGTGCACGATGTTGGAAATCGATTTGATCTTAGGGCGAGTTGAATTCGAAAATTATGTGTGGTTAACGTTTGATTTGAGAATTATCTGTCTGTCTATATTTTTTCATTAATGCGATGCAAAAATTTGTAATTTGATCCTCTACTTTGGCACAAAATTGGTTCTTGAAATGTGCACGAATGTCGAAATGTTTGAGAGTAAAGAAAATTAAGGTTGCCACATTGACCCAGAAGAAAATACTTTTTTTTAAATGACAAATATATTGAAAAAATCATACGAACCATTATTCGGTAGCTTTGGAAGGGTATGAAAATGCATCACTCTTATTTTTTAACGATTTCAATAATCGAACATACATATCTTTAACCAGTTCATATTGAGCATGCAGTATATTTTTTAGTAGTTAAATGAACATTATTTATGAAAAATATTTTTCATTATTTATTTATTTTTGGACGCTATAATCACAGACAACAAATTGAAACAAGTAATAATGTATGTATGTAACATAAATTGATACAAGATAAAATTTGTCATCCTATAATCAATTGTGGACAACATTGTTATAGGCTATCTTAACATTTTAAAATTTTACAAATGAACGGAAATATTTAAAAAATCGAATTCCCGGAAACATATAAAACACCAAATCGTGCGAAAGTAGAAGATCACCTTTACCATATGACTATCTTCATGTCGATCTTTGCTTTCACACCGCACAAGTGCAGCAGCAGCAGTTGCGTCAAGATGAAAACGTCACTAATTGGATCCAAATATCGATGCTAAACGACGCTTTTCCATCATAGAGAAAGAAACGCAGCGTCGACATGAGAGTTAAACGAAACGAAATGAGACTTATAATGAAAAAAAAAGCGCATTCGCGAGATTTATGTCTTTGTCGACGGCGCGTCTTCCACCGAGGCGATGTTCTTCGCCAGGTAAGGTCATCGTTTTGACGGCGGACACCGCTTTTTTCGTGGATCTTCGAGCCGATCGAGGATTTGTTGACGTCGTCGTCGATCTTCGAGGGAGGTCGTCTTTTGACGTGTGACGTCACGAAATTGTCAATCAACGTCGGCCCGACGTTAATTACGACGCGGCGTAAAAAGTTCGATATACCGTATCCATTTAATTTATGTTCGATTCCGCACTGATTTTTTTTTTAGATTGTCGTTGACGTATCTGCAATCATAATTTATGGTTTTTCGTTATCTATGATCTTTATTTTATATGACGACTGGAAAGGCCGAGGGGTAAAAGTGGCATCGCGGTGATTTCGAGAAAAGCGAGGTCAAAGTTGACCAATTACCTACATGTATTAGGAGAAGGTCAAGTGATTTGATGATATATCTCGACACACGTTCCGAATTCGTTTATATCCTTTTGCCACCAAATAAATGATCGAGCATAGAAGCGATTCCAATTTCAGCGAAAATGTCACTTGTATCCCTTGGCCTTTTCGATCGTCTTGTAGTTCAGGTAAATTATTTTAGATGGTGTTTCTGTTAGATATAACATAGGTGTTCCAGTTTTCTGAAAATGTACCAAAAAAGTCATTAATCTAAAAGTATAATTTCAGAACAGTAAAAAATCATCGATTCATATAAACTCATTTTTCGAATCAAATTAGCTAAATAGATTTTCACTCACAATCAGTTCAATTTTACATTTTTTTGAAAATAATCTTGCTGATAAAAAATAACGAAATCTAGCTGGCTTTATATAACAAATGTAGATGATATTAAAAAATCGACGACTTTATGTTTCAGCCTATTTCAAAAAAATTCTTTGTATAGATAATACATAAAAAAAATTGGAATCTAATCTAACTTAAAGCATAACAATTTAACTCTTTGCATGTAATGCCAATACCTAGTCTATTCCACGAATATCAACAAATTTCTTGCAAATAAAAAACTTAAATATGATTCGAATGCAATTCGATTTTCACTCAATATCCAAAATTCATTCTGAATTAACCAAAATCGCAAAACTCAACCGAATCCTAGCGCATCTCGGAACGAATCGGAAACGCGCATAGACCGCGAAACGCACACCTCTCGCGAATAGGAGCTCGGCAATAAATCGTCGACTCTGCTTCGGTCCGTTTCAGTTTCGATTCCGAAATATAATCGCTTTTATTATTGCGAGTGTGCGATATTATTCAGCTGGTCGTGAGTATACAATTACAGCGAGCGTGATGAATGGCTGCGAGGTGTTGTCCGATACATGCATCGCAACGGCCGCTTTAAAAACCTGTTAATGTTCTAACGCCGCTTCGCATAATCCCTGTCCGATCCGTTTATTCTGATTGAAAAGGTTCGCTTTTTTTCCATTTTGTGTATTGGGTTTTGATTCGAATGCGTGGTGAGGTGGACGTCCGCGGGGATTTGGTTTGGAAAATGGTAGATTTGTTTGGTAGATAGGCAGAATAGGTAGAGTGGTAGATAGGTTGAAATTTCGAAATGGTGGTTTTTGAGTGTTGGTGTTGTGTAGAGTTTGGATTGATTGTTGGAGATGTAGTTTAGGATCGATTTGGTTGTTTTATGAAATAAACTGGCAATGAGAAGTACTCGATGAAAGGTGTAGCAATTTGATATTGATATAGCAAGGTTTGATGTATGGCGTAGCAAGGTATTAAAGTGGCTAGATAATATGAAAAAAAAAATCACAAGTTATTCGAAAGAAACTTGAATTGAAATGTTCAATACTTATGCTATATTATTATCACTTTTTTCATTAATTAATGAACAATTCATTTAATAACTAGAGCTATTTGTTCTGAATGCTGTGATGAGATTGATACGAAACGATCATCGTTTCTTGAAATACTGATCTATTACATCGAATCAAACAAAAATCCTGAAAAGTTCAATCGAATTCTAGCTAATGATTTTGGGAACATAGACTACATATAAACTGATAAACAGACAAAGTAATGAATCATTCCATTTCAAAAAAGCAATGAAATTGTAAATAAGTTCTAGAGCTCGACGCGTCGCGTGTACATTAAATCTATTGAAAGCTATTCACCTCAAAGGACATTTATATGAAAATTTTGATTTAATTATAGCAGCAAAGGAAATCGTTTTCAAAAGCTTTAAGAAAATCCTATACGAACGACCCGTTTTTCCTGTTTGACAGTTCTGACGTACGTAGTTGATATTGCGCAGCTCACGAAGAATATAAATTAGTCGCTTCGGTATTGAAAAAATGATATTTCTTATGCGCACCCAGCGTACACGCTGACAATGATGATGAGCATCATTATGCCGCGAAAATTCAACGATAATTGGTCTAATAAAGTAATGATACGATCGCGATAGACTTTCCATCGCATGCCATATAATTTCACCTTATACTTTATTACAAGCGCTTTAAAGTGCGACCTAACAGCGCACATGAAGCTCATAGATAATACATGAGTTGACCCCGACGGTGTATGATATTGCATGTTTGCCATTTAGGATGAGTTTTGTAATTTACGATAGAGTTAATCGAGAAAAACAGCTTACTTTAAATCAGCGGGAGTCTGGTCACAATGACAGATTAATGCTCTTGTTAATCATTGTGAAGAACGTTTTAAAATATTTTTATTTGATTAAAATTAAATTTGAGTCTTTTAGTAGTTTTTTGAATTACTTAAACATTTTTTTTCTATAATTTCACTAGTATCACTAAAGTTCACCAACAACTACTTACTAAGCGTTTATTAAAAGAACAGGGACAGTTTAGGTTTAGGTTTGCCTTTGCAATTATTTGTTAATTATTTCTTCTATAATATTTGATAGCTATAAACAACTATTTTTAATCATTGTGTATATATTTGTTAACTGACAATTCAATAATCAGACCTGTACGTTTTTCTTCTGTAGATTTAAACAACTGTAACCGAAAATTACTGGTGACTACTGAATAATGATTGAATGATTAGTATTTAAAACTTACTATAACTGTTACATTCATCCTAACTTTGACTGAATTATATTTTTACATTAAATAATATTGAAATTTTTACATTATATTTTTCAGTAGTATTAAAAATATGATTTTTTTTAGTGACCATACATTTTTATTTAGTCTGAATTCGCAGTCAATGTTGATAACTCAATCGAGCCGCAATGTTGCATTGAAATTCTAAAAGCAGTTGTAAGCCGACGCGCTTCGGCGAGAACCGACATCGTACATTATTTCTGAAAGAAAATCTTCAATAAAATATGGAAACATTAGACAGAAGTCGGCATCTCCTCGACTCTTCCAATATTATATGGTCGCAACGACTAGCGGTCGTAAAAACGTTCCAGATATATATAAAATGAGCGACGTCTGTGCCCTTTTTTGACACAGCTCGTACAGTCGTAGTCGGCATAAAAATGGTGTTATTAGTTCGAAGAACGATGCTCTGTTTAAGGACGACCGATTTAGTCTCGTACTTAAATGCGTTTACGCATCGATCCGACTTTACGTGACTGTTATATTTCTCCGGTCGTTTATCGGCGCTTTTCATGTCTCGTCGTATTCCTTGCACGAAAATGTATGTTTTTCCCATTATGTTCCGAGGGAGTGATGCTTCGAGCAGATATCTATTTTAACGATTCGAAGGAAACGTCTCGAAATGAACGGCTTCGTCTTCTCCGTTCTCATTATTAGACGCTTTAAAATATACCAGCATGTTTCGCATTCGAGCATATACCGAGAAATTTATACGGAACGCTTCTAACTTGCCATTTTATGACAAAATTATTCGCCATTCATCGAGCTTTTACAATATTATCTGCGCGCCACAGTGCGTAGTTTTATCGCCCTCATCGATGGCTTCATATGCAAATACGATACGACGATCTTTCGCGATTTACATATTACATAGTAACCAGCGGGGAAATTCGCTGGACGAGAGGATTTATTGAAATTATCGCTCTGTAATAATTATAATCGATGATACATCGAAGCGACCGGACTTGATCGCTTCGCGCTACTTTTTTCGCGGCCGGGGGAGGAAATTGAAACATTATTGAATTATAATATATTACGTCCGATCTCGCAATGGTGGAATCGTAATGTAAAAAGTGTGATTTACGGCGTGGGAAACACGATGATCGCTCTATTCCAGCGTCGACGTTGACGTTCGGAAAATGTCTTGTTTCTCACCGCGCGACGTCGACGTCTTCACCACTTTTTGTGTCGCGCTGCCCGCAAACGCTCATTGTTTATTCATTGGAGTTTTATGGGTTTCGATCGAGGACGTCTCTTAACTCCGACAATGAACGTGCGTATGGGTAGGAGGAATATTTTTTTTCGAGCGTCGATCGTTTCGGTTTTAACAGGTGACGATGGCGGCGTCTATTGTCGGTGTCGCGCTCGACAGCGGGGTGCTGGTTTCCCGCTGTTCGAAGATCGATTAAGAATCACTGAATTTGTTCGATGCTTATGTGTATGTGTGTGTGTGTGATGTTTGTGTCGATCGACTGTGAGATTTTCAATTTGTTTAGTGAAAATTTTGTTTGTATCTATAGTTGTGTTTAAAAGTTTGGACAATTTAGAAATTTTCATTAGAATATGTCAATTAATTGTTACTGATTTTGAATAATATGCGAATTTTTTTTATAAAATTTGATATAGAAATGCAGATTTTTCAATTCAAGTAAATTAATTTTCATTTCAAGTCAGATATTTTTAAAAAAAATTTTGAACTTACATATTAAAACATACCACTATTAAAATTTTCCTAAAAAAATCGATTTAATTTTTATGATAATTTACATCAAATGAAAATCCCGCATATTAAAAATCTATAATTATCGTTTTCTTTGAATTTTCTCAATAGAAAAATTTTCAAAAGCATTTAAACAAGCTTCAAAGCCGAGTACGAACTCGCTTGAAAACAGCATACAAACTATCGAACATTCGACTCGCACTGGGAACAAACACAAAACGCGATACAATCTCAACAATAACGATAGTTATTTACAATGAATTATCGCTTTAAAGTAAAAATACGATAATAATCCACTAGAGAGTGCGTCTCTCGGGCATAATATAGATATATCCGCGGAGCGAAAGCGAATCGTGCTTGGAAGCTCGAAAAGATTAGCTCGCCGCGTCGCATAAATTCACAATATGAGACAATTGAGTATCGAGATTAAGCCTTAAATCGAGAAAACGGCGAATAATCTCGTATTTACGAGACGTTTACTAATCCCGCGCTATTATTTATTAGCCGCAAATCAAACCGATAACTCCGCGGACTACCGACTACGACAAACGCGTATTTATCGATCGTTTATCCTTCCGCGGAGACAACCGAGACTTGGTGCGATATGTACTGGAAACCAGAAGGACATAATCGTCCATCGTCTTGAGGGTCGTAAAAATGCAAATTTAAAGTCGACGTAGACGTATTTCTGCGCAGAAGTTGCGTTTTCACTAGAGGTGCTTCCGAATTCGATATTGGTTTGTTCGTGCGAATGCTTGTTGTATTGAAAATTTAAGGACTGATTTTTCCATTCAAAAATTAAATGGAAAGAAGATATAAAATTAAGTCTTTTCCCGTCGAATTAAGTAAAAGCTAATGCTATTATCAATTCGATGTTTTTCTATTTGAATTTATTTTTGAAACTAATATTTTATTAAAATTATCAATTAATATCACGACAGATCTCAAGTTATAGAAAA
This sequence comes from Cheumatopsyche charites, assembly GCA_024721215.1. Taxonomy (NCBI): domain Eukaryota; kingdom Metazoa; phylum Arthropoda; class Insecta; order Trichoptera; family Hydropsychidae; genus Cheumatopsyche; species Cheumatopsyche charites. The sequence continues at coordinate 10,443,578 of CM045575.1, forward strand.
AATAGTATAAGATAACTACTGAAAATTTTTATATTTCGATTTACGTTTATGACAATTGACGACTGATAAGGCCAAGGGGTACAAGTGATATTTCTGCCGAAATTTAATTATTTACAGGAATCGCTTCAATGTATTTGGTGGCGAAAGGATATAAATGAATTTGGAACGTGTACGGAGATATATCATGAAATCACTCGTCCTTCTCTTAATAAATATAGGGACATTCTCAACATTAAATGCATTTTCTCGAAATCACCGCGAAGTTACTTGTACCCCTTGGCATTTTCAGTCGTCAATTAGAATCATGATAAAAAAGAGTATAACCGCTCGAATTTAAATCATAGGAAAATGATTTTTCATTTTCCATCTTCCCATTTCTCTCATCTTTTCTCACTCTACTTCCGCAAAATACATACATTAAATTTTCGTCATATCATTTTACTTACAACGATTAGTAAAGGAACACTCATATTCACTAAAAACGTCAAAATATTTACTTTTCATCGACGAAAAGCTCCAAAGTGAAAACGCAGCCTACGCAGACGGGACCGTAAATTGAGTCGAACGCAGTAAATAATAACGTTATCGACGTCGGCGCTTTACTTTTACTTCGACGGTTCTTCTTCGTCCAGATAGCGATCTTCCGAGACGGTTTCCTCCGGCTGGCGTAAAAAAATTTTCACCACCGCCATCCCGCGTTATTTATTGATGATGGACGCGCTTCGGCGACGGCGGCGGCTCTGGTTAATTCATAAGGCTCGAACGAGACGTTTCGAGTGTGTTTGTTTGTTTGTTTGTCTGTTTGTTCATGTTGCGGTGAATGGTGATGATAATGTGTGTTGTGAGCTTGTCCGTCGACGGCAGGATCAATCTTTCATACGCGAGGATGTTCAGTTTTCCGAGCGCCTTTTGATAGATCGATGCCGATTGTGTCTTCTGTTGTTAAAATGGTTCAAGTCCATTCAAACTTGCAATATTGATGAAAATTTATTAATATTTTAGTATTCTCATTATGTGAAAATTCGTATAAAAATGAAATTTCACGAATGAATTATTGAGGATTAATAGATATTTGGTTCAAATGCATTTTAAGAGCTGCATCGTTTTAGATGTGTTAAGAGTAAATTTAATAAAATTCGTTTATGTTCTAATAAAACTCCCTTGAAATTTCAAATGAAACATTTAGAGAAGGTGTTTGCTCCGGATCCTTAAAAATATTTATATTTTACAAGTTTTAAAATGTGTTGTTTCTTCATAGATTATTTTCATTGCCATGTTTTTTCCTATAGAATATAATACGAGTATAAATTATGCACATTAGTCTAGTATAAAAGTTTTCACAATGGTTGATTATGTAAAAAAATATTTATTTATCACAAAATTATGCGTGTGTAATCAATGATCATCGCTGTTCACTAACCATGTAATACTATTTTTAAAATGTAACCCTAAATTATAAAATTGCATAATTATGTATATTTGCATATAATATTATTAAAGAATTTTTAAAGATTTTCATTTGACTAATTAGATTATAGAGTGAATTTCGTATAATAAAATTAGCAACTAAACTATTCGAAGAAATTATTTAAATATGCCTATGTATGATATTCGTATAATCGCTTTTAGAAGGATGTGTAGCGATCGCAAATTAAGATAAACATAATAACCATATAGAGATAGTTACCGTTGCTGTTAAAAGCTATTTAGTTAAGATACCCATCATTCACCGTATGACAAGCCGGAGAAATAAATTAAGATTAGAGATAAAGGGGTGCAAAAAAGTGGAATACTGACATAAGGAAAATGTCAAACAATTACACGCTTGAGTCACGTACCGTCACAGAACTTTTATCTCTCTCCCATAAATACAAATATAGAACATTGATATAAAAATAATAAAGTCCATAAAAGGCGATTTCGAAACCGCAGCATATTCATAATAGCCTAAAGAAACGCCGATTAAATTCTTTTCAATATCCGTTTAAAACGAACGAAAAAAGAGGCACTTGATGAATAACCGCGATTTGTAAAGGTCGCAATGAACCGACGATAAAGAGGATCCGATTTACAAATATGATCGAGATTGATCGATCGATCTTCGAGACCACTGCGGGTTCTCTTTAATTGGTTAAACTCGCTAACAAACTCATACATCATCATCGCAACACGTTCGCACTAACGAGCCGTTGACAATCAACTCGAATTTGCAACGCATACTCTTCATATCGCATTAAAAGATTACTCAGAATTCAATGTGCTTAATTTAAAACGGATACAATGTAAATGAATTGCTTAAATTAAATAATTTTATATTTTTCATCAAAAGAAATAATTGATATTAATCGATTATCAAATTAGGTTTCATATCAATTATGTATTTCTATTGAATCGAATGAATTTATTCACAATTACGTGCGAATCATTTTAACGGCGCATCGTCCTTTGCGAGCTGCATCATCAATTCAATAGCTTTATTGCCGAATCGTAAACCCTTCAAGGCCCATTTTAAAATTAACGCCTCGAGGTGCTGATAAAGTGGTCTTAAAGCTAATAAATCATCGGAAAGATTAAACACAGTCACGCATGTGGTTCTCTCTATACAAATGAAACCGGGTAAAAATCTCTATATGGAAATGCTATGTGATTCGTAACGCGTATATTGAAATAATCGATTAATCCATTGTCTCGGTCGTAAACGATACTTTATTATAAAGATGAATAGTGTTTATGTACCTTTATGTAAAGTATTTGCATATGAGCGTAAAATTGAATCCAATACATATTGAATTGCACAAATGTAAAATATGCGAACTTCACCGGTCTACAATAATTCATCTGGAACATATATGCGTATTATGTTCATATATATTTACATGAATATGAAAATAAATCCAGTTTTAATTAAATAAAAAAAAAGTAATAAGATACTTCTATCTATGTAAGCAATTATAAATCCGTATCTAATTTTATTAAGTTTTCATATCAGCAATAAAGAATATATTGTATTCTAAGTATTAGTCAAACATACAGATTAATGTATTTTTATACTAACAGTTTTGGAATTTGTTTAGTTCAATGTGAAACAATTCAAATTTACGACAAATGAAATCATAACTTTCTTTAATTGAATGCAAATTTCTTAAATTAAGGAATTTTAATATATTTTCTTTAAGTGAGTAAAAAAATTGAATCATTTTACCAATAAAATATGGTATTGAAAAAAATGAACACATCGCGCAATTTAAGAGCACTTGTATGGAATCGACGCACGATCGAAGCTCGGAAGCATAAGTTCTTCTTTAGTCGAAGATATCGGTTCGGGATTTAAATCGAATTTCCTAAAACACAATCGACATTATAGAATCGAACATTTGGAAATCAATATACTTAAAAACTAATCGAATACATTTGAATACGGAAACATTTCATACACAACACATCCGCAGCATCTACGATTGTTTCGATCGGCCGCAGGTGGACAACGGCACGAAATTTATACGCTCGATTCGAGATTTTCGTTCACATACATCTACACATATATAAACGCGCACTTTGTCACGGTTCGGAATCTATGCAAATTCGATATGATTGTTATTTAAAACGAGCGGGGGGCACGTGGGAGGGCCGCTCGCTATTCAAATGCACTCTCCGCGACCAAATACGTACTCGTGTACCGAAGGGCTTTCGATTCGATCGAATATCAACACTCGAAGACCGGCCGCATATCGATGGTGGTCGTACAACACGTGTCGGATGATCGTTCGTGTGTTTCAGCCGTGGAATGCTGAAAATTCTTCGACCCACGTGCGACTATCGCGATGATGGAAATGTGGTGACGCGAGGAAGTCTCGAAGAGAGATGCGACTTTGTGTTTGAGGTGTTTAGGTTTGTGGAAAGGATGTCGTGTGTTTGTGGTGTTTTCTCAAAAATTGTATTTGACGACTGAAAAGGCCGTGGGGTTCAAGTGACTTCGCGGTGATTTCGGGAAATGCGCGTTCAAAGTTGACTATGTATATTAGGAGGTTGAGTAATTTGATGATATGTATATCTTGGCTCACGTTACGAATTTGTTCATATCCTTTTGCCACCAAATAAATGAGCGTGCATAGAAGCGATTCTTGTGCATAACTCAATTTCGGTAAAAATGTCACTTGTACCCCATGACCTTTTCGGTCGTCATTTATAATGTTTTGATTTAAAAAATGTGCTAGTTATTTTCAGGCTGATAGATTTTTTTTCATCGATTCATTTGTTGTTTATTGTCGGAAAATATTCTATTAATGAGGCATGAAATCCTCAAATATAAGTAAAATTTAATTATTTTATAAAATAAATTCAAATTTTTAAAACAAAAGACAACATATATGTATTTGTTAGAGGATAGCGGATCTAAAATATAGAATAATTAAATGAAGGTCGAATGATCATTTTACATATGATTGTCACGAGTAACTACACTTCTAGTTTCACTTTAATTAATAGAGTACGTCTTAATTTTCCCATAGAATAACAAATATCCTAAAAATCATTCTAGAACTTATTTTCAACACTGTTCGCCGATTGTGCAAACAGATGTGCACTCCCAGTGCAACATTTCAATGCTTACTTTGTAGATATGCATTTGATAGTTTTAGAAATTTATATCCGATCTATTTTCATCTTCCATCGATAAATACCAACACGAAAACCAGTCCAGACCAAGTATGCGAGATTAACAATTGAAAATTTCATCCGACGAAACGTGTCGTGATTTACGACGTGCGAAAACGTTCCGCGGCCGCATAATTTATCGCCGGCGACATATCACCGCTTTGTTCGATTCTCCTCTATCGCTTAAAAGGCTATCTGTCTCGCGGCCTTAAGGACAAAACTAGAGAAGTCCTTAAGGACTTCGAACATCCTCCTCCCTCCTCTACATATATTCCCTTATAACAAACGCAGGAGGTCTTCCCGAAAAGGCGGCCGCATAAATCTCGGAGGTCGCAGCTCGCGGAGGCCGTATATAGGTGCGACGTTATCTGGTGGCAAAGTGCTCTATTATGTGTCTATTCGACGCTTCGATACCTCGATTTGGTGCTTCGGAAGGACCGCTACTCCTTTGTCGGCAGATGAGCGGCAGATTCCTCGAGAGAGAGAACGGTCGCCGTTATTGGCACGTGCGAATTCAACATTGTAGTCGTGATAACGCCTCTGGCCATTTTCTCTATAACTCAAATTTCGTATCTTTCAGGGTTTTCAAATGTTCTTCAAAACGAAAATTTTTAAATGTCGAATTATAATATTCTAATATATTCGTAAAATTAAGGATTTTGAGCGAATGTTTGTTCGAGCAACTTTGTTCCAAATCTGCAAGGTACTTCGAATAGTTTAAATAAGAATCGCATACGTACCATATTGAATCTATTTGAAGTAAAATTCAAATTTGAAACAAATTAGAGCAAAAATATGATTTCTTAAAAATAAAATAAATGTCCGAAAAAATGAATGTGGAAACGTTTTATTAAAAATTATGACTTTTCGTCGAATCCATGAGAAATTGATCGCTATATGTCAAGTTTCTGCAATAATTCAATCCAAAAAACACAATTCAAAAGTATTATTACAATTCTTGAAATTCTGAACACGGTCGATGTTTTTGCAGAATCCATCGAAAATTTATGTCCGTTTCTGCAGTAAATTGCACTAAAAACATAATATCTACAGATCGAAAACTTTACAGTTATTTATAATGTGAAACTCAAAAATTCACTAATATTATTTGTGTAATTAATTAAATGTAATGAATAATGAATGGAATCAGTCGAATATTCGAATTTCAAATACATTCGAATGGGAACCCTATGTACCTAAGACATTTTGTTCCATCGGAGGAATTTAACATAGTCCTGTTTATTCGTTCAAGTCCGTACAAAAAGTCATTCCTGACTCGTTTCAGAAACCCAGTTCCGGTCCTACACGATCGAAAAAAAAAGCATCGCAGTTGACATATTTATTTTCCTTTTTCGGAAAAGCTCTCGCAATTTCCCGTCGGAATTGATCGATTCTCATTCCTCGGTCATACAAGCGCCGATGCATTTTCCATATTCGCATAAACAACGCTTCGACATGTTTATGAAGTTAAAAGGAGGAATTTATGCTGCGATCCGTGATGTACGGCGTTGTTAATGCACGCGGCGATTTTTAGCTCTCCCATCGAAAAGCGTATCGAAAAACCCGTCGAATCGAATAATATACGCTCTCGACAGTGCAAACAATTATATACAAACGAATAATATTAACGGATAAATGAGGGATGCACTCGAATCGTTAAAATACAACAATGCACCGCGTTGACATTGACATTTGTTGTTCGCGTGCCGAGCGTAGGTGTGTTCTTTCTCGTAAAACATATAGCTTAACAAATGTGCAGGGCTTTCAAAATTCACTACGTGTATTTATAAAAGTGTTGCGAAAACGTATATGACCCATTTACGAAACGTTGCATTGTACATTCCATCCATCATTCACTAATCGGCGCTTTTTTTTCTCCCCGAACTATCTGCTACCGAACAAGCATATCCGCGTGATTAATTATGCGTCTCGATAATGTTTCTCAATAGAAGAACGTGTTTATTTTATTCGCTTATAACGTATTCACTTTTTTTTTCGTTCGAGAATTTGATACTATAAATATTGATTCGATTGGTAAATACTCAATCGGGATAAAAAAAAATCGGACGATTTAAAATGGTAACGTTGAGCCATAAAGAACTATCTGTCAATTAAAAGAGTTATAAATCAGTTTATGGGATGTCCCAGAGCGCACTTGTGCTACGTACTTATATGATCGATCATTCGAGATGATTCGTAACTTGATTTTTGCAGAATGAAAAAATATCGTTTTAATTGAAATAGATCATTATGGAGAAATCATCCCTGGTTTTATAAGAGGGCGAACAAAGCCGTACATCGGCAAGAAGATCGGCGGTGTATTTATTGCATCCTTCCTCCTCGAGGATGTCCACGCGGACGATAGAGATATCTTCGTCTATTTCGATGTATTTATTGCCTCCATAAATATACACAAACGAAACCGGACTCATTATAAATCAAGCGATGGACTCGCATAACTGGCTCGTCGGACGTAAAAACTGCATTCGAAATTTATCCCTGGTCCGTTCCGGAGGATAAGTCGACAGGATAATGACGCTCATTCGGACATTATGATAATAATATACGTTTTATATGATAGAAATAGTCGAACGATCCGAAGAGCGGTGTGTATTCGTTCGATTTCGTAATTAGTTGAAAAAAGCCCGAAAGAATTCAGGGTCGAAATTTTAAGCGGAGCGAAAGTCGTAAATTCTTTACGCTACATTTTTATCACGCCTGATGCATGTTTGGCTTATTTATTTTTTTATGCGAATCGCTTCGATAGGAAATTCATTAACACGCTTCGCAGTGTATCGATCAGTATTTTACTACGGATCGTTTATTCATAAATCGGACCAGAGCTAATTTCACAAAAGAAAAAAATAAATTAAAATATGAAATTTATGCGTATTTTTTTCATCAAAAATTTTATGATCCGTTGAACGATCGAGCATCTCATATCTTTTTAATCGCACTCGGATTGATTCTTATATTAAAATGATCAATCATTGCGTGCGTGTGTGTTATAAGAGAGCAGTTTTTAATTTTCGCAATAAATCAAAGAACAACTAGATTGTCTCGGGACTTAACGATGTCGATCGGTGGCAGTAGCAGGTGTAGCCATGTCTGTACATCCTGATCCTGAGCATTGCGCTTTTGCACTCCATACAGAAAGATTCCAGGCATTCTTCGAGCACAGCTCTTGAAGCAATGGACATCGGCTCGGTGATGTGATTGGAACGCGACCACCTGCCGTACCACATTCGCCATGAGAAAATCGATGAAATTTCGCAAAATTATAAAAAAAAATTGACAATTCGTGAAGCATACCATCGGCATAACATTCGACAAATTAAGTAAAATTTGGTTAGGCTTGTTTTTAGTTGAGTTGAGTAAGTTCTAGAGTCACGCCGATGGTCTAAGTGTTCTCAATATATTGAAAATAATAATCGATCGAATTCAATTTACAATGGACTCGTTCCGTTTTCGAGATGAACGTTAGTTATAGTAGCTGATGGGTTGTATATATTTTTTTCGGCAATATTGTGTGTGCACGATCGTTTTCTAGCAATAAATTTTATTGTGATACGTATCCCATTTACAATAGCCAACCATTCATACGGCCCCAATTTGTCTAGTTATAGACCGTAACGATAGAAATAAAAAAGAATTAACGTAGAAGCAGCGTATCCACAATAGAAGTTTTATGGATTAATGAGGCATTTGTGTTTGACAGTATTTATACACCATTAAATAAATTTGCGCTAACGACTCGTCGGAAAGAAAATTCACATGATGGTAAGAAAAAAGTGCACTCGGACAGACGCATTAGTCCTACGTCAAACGGCAACTGTGACAATTTTCCATTTAAAGAAAATGCATCGGGAAAAAATATGAAAGTTAATTTGACGTCTGCTCGCGACCGGACCGCTTTTATTCGCTGAACGTAACTCGTGTGTGTATATTACGTTTTTAAATTCATAATTGATTTATTGTTGAGCCTTAGCGGGATCGCTTCGTGGGTGGCCGGCCATTGTCAGCGATAAAAGAAACCAAAATGAGAAATATGGCGACGATGAGAATCGAAAAGTGGCGCACGTCGGCAATCCGTCTGACGGTGATTGTACAAACGAAAAAAATGATTGCGTAGCGCGGGAAAACGATGCGCGAAGCCTTCTCGAATCGTCATATATGCCCAACAAAAGTTAGAATTCTGGCTGATAGAAAACTTTAGAATGTTCACATTCATCGGAACCATCTTATAAGAAGACCTCGTATATCTTAGATCATTGATTTTGATGAAATTTTAAAGAAATTTATTTTGTTTTCTTAAAATAAGGACCTTCTTATAACACTATATTTCTCCCTTTTCGGGTATTTTAATGACACTTTTCATCATATGAATAATTTTGAAGAGAAAAATATTCCTAATAAGAAAAATCTTCTTTAAAAAATGTCGTTAATCTGTCACAAATAAGTGAAATGTAGTGCCATTGGAGAGGTCTTATATCAGGTAGATGAAAAAAGAGCAACTCTCAATGTTTTACAATAAAATGAGAATCAAAGTTTAATATATTGATCTATCACTCTACTGTTCAAAAGCTTTCACTATTGTTTTATGGCAATATACTAAACATTGAAGATAACATTTTTTCAATTTACTATCATTCGTGCCTGTACTTATGCCACAATGCAAATTTATACAAAGTTTCTCCGATATAGAAAACCTGAGGTATAAAAGTTTTACTTGTTGATCACTGTTAAATTAATTTAACACTAATTATCACCACTTCACGAGAAATTAACTCAATTTTAACGGCACCAATTATGATTCGCGCTAATCGAACCTCACAATATCGTATTGAAACCGATCCATAAATTACGACGAATGCTTCAAAAAGTAGCACCGATATATATTTAAGTATCATAAAAGCTCATTTCACGATACCGCCGCGTACAAATGAATTATTACACTCTCAAAAGGTATCTCAACAACTGGGAATATCGAGCGAAATGAATGGCCCCTATCAACGTCTATTAGCGTCGATATTCAAATTCGTTCCGAACCAATATGTAAATACACACGTGCGTAACACATCACGTACTCTTAATAAAAGAAAAAAATCCTATCGAATATTATGTATCGAGATTTACGAGGTGGCTGGTGACCCTTGGCGGACCATTCTTCATTTCTCCAGAAGCAGCTTTCTGTAGAACAAAAAAGTCATAATAAAGAGTCGATACGTTCGATCCCTTATCTGAAAAGTGTCTTCAAGCTGTCATCGATGTCTCATGGTTCGATCGTCGTTGAAAAGCAGCCCTAAACATTCTTGCGGGTCATTCTCGTTCCGCTATCTCCGTTGACGGGCTTATATTATATTTGCATAAGTGGACTAACGATATGCGGATTTCGATATCGGATTGTGAATGCGTTCGGCTAAATGTCAAAGAGTTGTCAAATTTTTGACGTATATGATACGAATGTTTCCGCATGCATTCGAATTCAAAAGTATTCAATACTATTAAAATTTTATATAGCCTGGTTAAATTATTAAATTATCTAATAAGAATATACTGTTACAATAATAAGGGTGTATTATTTCTGTGTACTTTATGTGAGGCTTGATTCTATTATTATTGTTTAAGAAAAAGCATCGGTTCGATATTTTATCGAAATTGATCTAATTATTAAATATTGCACAAATTACACATCATCTTATAAAATGAATAGCTGCTGCATAGGAACATGGATCTAGTAATTTTCTCTATTAAATCTATTACAATTATATTGAGATAGTAAAGAAGAATCGAACATTCCAGCCTGTTTATATATTTATTGACCGACACGCTGTCGGCGAAACTCGATTAACGCGCGTAATTGAAAATGGATTAAATTAATACTTAAATTAGTTTCAGTGTCAAATATTCCTCTTCGCGGAATCAAAAATAACTGTTTTGTCGGCCGTCAATCTAATTTTCTCGCCATCGAATCGATTGATTGGCTTTTACTATCCGCAATGGGACCGTGCTCGTAACTCGCCATGAACAGTTTATAGTTCTATTTTAATGTTGTATAATAAATAAGTCGACTTTGCACGTTGTTACTTTTACAGATACGCGAGTGAGACGTTCAAAACGTCCGATCGCTAATGATTTTTTACGACCGATTTTCGTTTATATTCATACGAAATTATCACATTCAACGGCAATCACTCACTTTTAAAGCTGCCAATATTTATATCTAATATTTCATTATCATGTATTGCTAAATTATTTTAATTTATTATGTAATTATGTTATATTGAAGTTGAAAAAGGTACATATTTGGAAAAAATGTATGTAGATAGTATAAACATTGAAAAAAACATCATTTTTTATATTCTCCAATTGATATGGATATTTTTTTAGTCCAATATTCATATTCAATTTCAATTTTCAACAATGAAAATAAATTATATAAGCTTCTATAACTGTGGACTTTAGACCAATTTTGAACCGCTGTAATTTCATTGCGTGTGTAGACCATTCATAATATTTGCTGTGGCTGTGCTGTGAGAAAACTCTCCTCGTAAAACGTCATAGAATCCTTGTAGATTGCAAAATGTTAAATATAACGATGTAGAAACTTTTCAAAATCAACATGAAAAGTATCACTGTGAAATTATATATGTATAATACTATTAAGGAATTTATTAATGACACATACAGACATATATTTATCGTTTTTCCTAATACTTGCACTACAACTTTTCTGAAAATGCGTAATTTAGCAAACCTTCGAAAAAAATTCTTATCATATAGATACAACTATACATTTTCCAGAAATAAGCAAAATACAAATTGACGATGTCTGAACAAAAGAACAAAAATGAACAAAAAAATAAAAAGCAGCAACAAAACATCGCGTTTTCATTTTAAACAACACCGTTTCAAATCCGCACGATAACTTAACGAACGGAATGTCTCAATTTTCGACTCGTACGAATTCCGCTCATGCAACCCGAGATGCGGTTTCGCAGAAAGCCGCCGAAGAAACACCGTTGCCTCACATAATTGTCCTCAAATGATGGCTTCCAAAAGCACGATTGGTTCGTTCGCACCCGATTTACGAAACCCGCTCATTATTTATCGACAATATTGTTATACCGAATAATATTGCCTACGCGAGCGCCGAACGCTCCTTTATTACAATATAATATTTAACCGTATCGAATGCGAATCTGATACGAGAGTGAATTTGCGTTTCGAAAGAGACTTTCGTTTTTTTACAGAGAATTTCTCGGATTTTCATAAATTTCGAATGACATCAAAGTTTATTCATAACACTACTATAATCTAGATACACATTTACTTATGGAGTAGACATGAAATTTGATCTAACTTATACTAAAACGTAGCTTGACTAATGTTAATCTAACCTAACATGAGATAAAAAAAGGAAAATAAGCCTGATTTGAAAATGAGTTGAATACATGTAATATCAACTATTGACGAAAATTTGTCTTATCTTAAAACATAGTCGAAGCGAATCCAATCTAACCCAATTTGGAAAAGAAAACTTATCTATCCAAATTGTTAAACATAGAATTGAAAAGCCACATATTATAAGTTAACTTTACCGTTACTATAGTCATATTTTCTGTATACATTTTTGAATTTATCGAGTTGTGCATATATTATAATAAGGTTTGGCGGTTACCGTTCTCGTTTCGAGATCACGTAGCGTTCGGTGTGAATTTTTCAATTACCCCATTACACATACCACGGTAACCAATATACACTTGAGAATATTGCCGATGATTTGCATTACCATTGCACGTACGCCGCATATTTTTTTTATTATTATTATAATCATATTATATACGTCGAGTGACCATAATGATCGTCGCGGAAAAGCGAGCACACCATATCGCCCACGATGGAAATTTATGTGATTTCTCGAGCGCACGTCTCTCCATCGATGCAACGATGATAAAATCGAAATTTTTTCGCGCGCATTTTCATATTACTCTTTCTGGAACATATAATGCGCTCGTTGGCTTTGTGCTGAGAGATTTACGTGATTCCGTGGCGTTGTCATAAATCGTCGGTATTGTTTTTGCTTATATTCAATATGCGGTTTTGTCTCGAACTGCGTCCGCATTAGTTCTGGATTATTTGTTAGCGTCTGCCGGTCGAACGTTGTCGATTTTTCAACTCCCCTTTATCGCTGCAATAACAATACGAATGTTTTCCATTTGCCATTGCCGACATTGTTAGAGCTTAAACGATCGCGTTTGTCAGTATTGCGAATTTACCTCGGGTCATATAAGCCTGGCTTGCATTATACTTATACAAAGTATAATTATTGACGGTGGACATACTTTGCGAATTTATTTCAAATAAAATTAGTATAATAGGAATGAATTGTTTCAATATCTGCAAGATTGTATGAAAGTCACGATGATTGTGTACAATTTTGAACTTTCGTTACGCAAGTTTAGCAACACACAGAATAGATGAAATTGTTTTTTTTTTGCTTATCTATAGTACAACGTATTTCTCTGAATCAATCAGTTGTGCAATCTGTGAAGAATGTTTAAACGAATGTTGAAATCATCGTCATCATCTCATCGATAAAATTGAAATTATTTCATTTCGTAACGTCATTTTTTTTTCAACATATTCTTTTAAATACGTACTCGTATATCGTTCATTTTTTTCTAAAATTGGCTGTTTTGAGTTATTCATATTTTCAGAAATATTGCACAAATTTTAATCTAGATCATTTGAATTTAAAATATTTTTACAAAAATGAAAAAATAACCAAAGGACGTATTAAAAATAAAGATTTCCTACTAAAAGCCATCACATCCTCTAATATCAAACGACATCTCTGAAGACCGGTCAAGTCTTGCTTTATATCGTCCATCGACGTCACCGAAGGGGTTGTCCACGTCCGCCGGCCATCGTTAGGGAGTCGTCACCGGGGATCCATCACGTCTTCGGCGTCGTCTTATCGTCATTTCATATCTCGGATCGCGGACAAACTGAAATCCTCGTCATCGAACTCAACATATTGCGCGTCGATATAATTGGTATGCGCCTGCCATGTCCGCGCCGACAATGTACGTGCTTTCGATCCAGGGGCGGATCGGGATATCCGTATAAGAAGGGTCCTTACCTTTCGTCAGGATGTCATTTCTAATTTTTATTGGTCCGTTTTCAGTCCTGAATGACAATCCGTGGTCAATAACACTGACTGACAATTGCAATGATAAAACAATGACGTGAAGTCAACGTTGTGCTCGGTCAGTCAATGTTTTCGATCACGGATTGTCATTCAGTTCAGAATGTCTTCAGGCGACTTAAGAGATAGTATTTTTTCTTACATATGAATTAAAAATAATAATACAGAATTTTCGAAAAGTTTGCATTATACCAGCAGAGTATAGTAATATAAGCGTTTATGTATGTGTCGGGTTTAGTATTTTTGTGTTCGAATTCTGGTGAAAGTCACATGACGTTTCTTTCGAATACTTAATTGAATATAGTGTCAACCCAAATGGTTCATTTACCAATTGCTTTTCGAAATCTCTAGTCCTCTTGCGGCTGCTTCTTACTTAAGCAAATGATTTCACAGACAAAATACATATCGAAAATATCGCTGATGGTAATTTCTTCAATGCATTTAAAATAATCTCGGAAATGAATATGAATTCTACCAAGGGGGGCGCCATAGCTCTTAAGTCACCTTCCTATGATCCGCTTCTGAATCGATCCGACAATGCCGTATCATTTTGAACGGGCATAATACGTGGAAGCCGAAGCTAAATAATTGTACGCAAGTTCCAATTATCCGCGGGATGAAGCAGAAGCAAGCGGGCGACCGAGAGCGCGCTCTCCTCCGTGATTAATTCCCGAGTTGGGTAATTTTATTGTTCTCCATTTACGGCCGCCGCGGTACAACACCGTGTTTGATCGCAGATAAAATATTATAAATCACACGATCGAGAAGTCGATATTTACTGCGCATGCTTTCTATTTTATTGTCGGCCGGTGAGCGTTTGTCTTCGGCGCGCGTTCGTTGCGGTTGGTCCGGCCGTTTCGGACTTCGATGGCTGTTGTTGTTGTTGTTGTTGTTGCCGTTGCCGTTGTTGTTGTCCTGACTGGTCTGATCTCGGCCGATTTAGAAGATGGCATGCCGTTGGAGAAGGTCCGGTGTAATGATGTCCGTGTCGTGTTTGCCGATGCTCATGCGGTTCCGGTGCCTCAATCGGGAGACGAGGATGGAAGGGTTGTTTATCGTCGCTGTTAGGATTGTCATTGCGATGATGTGATTAGCTTTAATTGTCTTAAATAGTTATTGATTGTTTTTTTTAATAAACTGCGATATTTTATGTTTAAATTTGATATATTTGAGGAAAATTCGATGAAAACGTAGGAAAATTCAATCATAATAATTTTAGATTTGTTTTTAATCAAAGAGTTTAACAATATTTATCAAAATTTATTATTTTATTTTTACAAAGATAATAATTACTTAAAAAAAACTTAATCACAAATCGAAGGATGCTTTCAATTTTATCTCAAAAATAAAATCTATTGAAGAAAGTATGACTGACAATTTACTCATAACTATTCCCAAAGTATAGCTGCCAATAATATTTTTCTTGTTTCCATGGTTCAACTCTATCACAAATATGCATGCAGCATTTATGGAAAATCATGTCTTATTTCCGGAAAAAGGCGTCAATTTAAAATCAACTTTTATTTTTTGCAACTTAACAAATAACCAAATCTAAAAATCCGCAATCGAAATCAATCTTCGCCATTTACAAAACGTCCGACTGCTCCGACGCGCACCGGGCGCTGACAAACCTCAACGCAGAAATATACCCAACATAGGAGAGCAGCGGGACACCGCTCAGACAACGCTTCAATCGGCCGACATATCCATCTCGAGCTCTCGAGAGATCGGCACAAAAGCGAACCGAGATTTATGCTCATTCGCAAATTCCACCTGCGTCGCGGTTAATTGGAGCGCCCGTGGGACGGCGCTCCCACGCTCATTGACGAGCGTCGTCGGAGCGGACGTCGTCGTCGTCGTCTTCGCCGTCGAAGGTTGGTTTTATTTCGTTTTTTCGCAGTTCGATTCGCGACGAAGGCTGTGCGATTCGACCTGTCCGTCACCCGATCGTCACCTGCCTCCGAAGGTGCAAGAATGAGAGTCCGCAACGGCTTTAATCAATCACTCAAACGGGATCTGTTGCGCAACTATGTACGTTCGAGTGTTTACCATTTAGGTATTGGGCTTTGCGTTTGGCATTTTTTTTATTAAATTATATAATAACGTTATTTCGTGTACGGTGTGACGATATAGTGCTGTGATAACTCATTTAGATAGTTACAATTGTAAGTTGTTGTATTTTATACAACTCATCTTTGACAGTTATTAACATATCTATCATGCTCTAGTGAAAAAAACAAAAATAAACTCCATAATTTTAAATAATTTGATTATTTTCACTTGTTTTAGTTCATGAATGTATGGAAGTATTGTTGAAATTTTCAATTTAATATTAGGTACCTTTAGATCGAATTTGATTTTATGTACGCTGTGAGCAAGAAAGCTTGTTGTGTTTTTGCCGAGCATCTTTTTTTTTCATCTCTTATTTATGTATCGCATTATGGTCAACACCTTCGCACAACCTGCTATTATGATCACAATTATCGATACACTCTACTTTAATTTGTTTATAAATTAAACGTTTCGAAAAAGATTGTATCGAATTAATTTTCCACGTTCACGATTTGCACTAGCCATCCTACGAGCCACCTAATATTTACTTTAAAATAGATCATATTTTTTTATAATTTCACGATACGTTTGAAAATTTCAGACTACGTTTTCTTATCAACAGCTAAAATCATAAATGAAAGTAAGGCACTAGTGTATAATACCATCGGCATGGCATTTGACTCAAATTATTCTATAGTATCCCGAAACTTTACCTAATTTGAAAAAAAATAATAAAAGCCTAATCTGACCTATCTCAACTTAACCTGACTTATTACGATTGGATGGTAATGTTCGAAAGTAATTTAAGTCATAGACAGAATATCGACAAAGAGAGACCTCTGAAAACGCGACATCGGCAGTAGCGATGGCCGTCGAAGCACCAGCAGCAGCTCTTGGAGATAGCCATCGTCCGACAGCGCTCTAGGACCGCATATGGCCAAGCTATTTAGCTGCTCGCCTCCTCATAAATTGCCGTTCGTTCTCCAAGATGGTATCGTGGCAGCTTGTCCGTTGCTGGCCACAAACCGCCGCCGACACTTGTTAAAAATGACAAATTATGAAGCTTCCTTCAGAGTATCTACTCTTCCTTCCGCAGAAGGTCTTTCCGTATTTAGGAATAAGAAATTCTCTAATAATTCTTTCATACATGTGTATTTGCGTCGTTTATACTTTATAGTCTCATGAAGAATCATTAAATATTGATCGATACTAGATACGAATCTCTATTTTCTATTTTACATGATAAAATTTCAATTATATACAAATTAACGTGTTTCAATGTTCCATTTTAGATACCAAAATGAAAAACCGTTAATTTTCCTCACAGAGAAATTTCGATACATTGTTAGCAACACCCGAAGGCTCACATTCGACCGCCGCGAAATTCAACGGAATGTAAATTCCCGTACGCGCCCGTTTGTTTGCTTTTATTTCCTATTATTTTTACATACTAATAAATCAAAAATGAGACCCCAGCGACCGTAATGCCTTTATAATTGAAGACGCGTAAAAAAGTATCGTTGTGTAACGACGACGAAATTGTTTCGTATTGTTTTCCAGATACGAAAACAGATTAGCGCGCGAGCGCTCACTCCGCTCGTCCGGCCACAATCGACAATTTCAATTCTGGCCGCTCCTCGGACGCTAATACGCGATCTGGCCGAATGATTGATGACCGAAGTTGTCGGTAAGCGACATCGCCGTCGGCAATAAAGTAAAATATTTGTCTCGGATTTGCGTGTAACGGAGCGCGCGCCCCGTATATGGAGGCTCGCGTGGCGCGTCCGAAGACCAGCCCCTCCTTTTGGAAAAACTTCGTTGTTCGATTTTCGAATCGACAAAGTAGCCGCTTAATAAGATCGTCTGTTTGGGCATAAGAGGTTGGCAACTGTACAGACTCTCGAATGGTATAAAATTTTATGATATTGTATTTAACGGCACGAAACTTGTTAATTGGGTTAATTTAAAGATATGAATGGATTGTGTTAAGATGTTTTTCGGGATAAATTTAATTATATCGACTGTCGAGTCGATGGCATTTTAACAATATTTCTCGGAAAATTCAACTGCAGATATGAAGTGATCAAAATTTATTTCCGAAAGATAAAATATTTCTATATAATTAAGTAAAACTATTTTTAAGAAGGAAACTAGAATTATCATTCAATTCGATTTAACTTGAATCAACCTATCGAATTTTGTGCGATCTGATCTACAAATAAAAAAATTAACTGTAAGAAAAGCTTACCAAACCAAGGTCGATTCAACGACCGAATAAAATACAGCTAGCCTACTAAAATTTTCCGATTCACTCACAATCAGACGAACAGTTATCAACCTCTGCGCTACAAAAGCGAAGATAGATCGTTCGGTGGTTCGTTCATAAGATCGATCACCCGTACTTGGGTACCGGCGAATCGCGCAAAGGCCCGTAATGGATCGCCCTCATTAACGGACACTCCCGCGGCCCGTCTCAAAGCGGCTCGACATCTCTTATAGCCCAACAGCGGAGAGAGCGAACGCTCCTACGGTCCAGGGGGAGGAACTTCGGCTCAGAAGATAGCCTCCGAAGATATATTGGCCGGCCACTTTCAGCTTCCGCCGATCGACGGGTCGTGGGCGATCGACGGATCGCCCGGCCGGCTGCCTACACGGCTCCCCGTCGTTGTTGCTGTTGCTTCTCGTTCTGCTTGTTTATTTATAAGTTTTTTTTCTGAGACTTAGTTGGAAATGTGAACGATCCGCTGGATTCGGCGGTGTTAATGCTGGTTTTCGCATTCGTGCCGATGTTTCGGTTTACCGTTGTTTTGCGCAAATGTGCGAACTCGGTCGGTTCGATGTGACGTTTGGATTTATGCCGCTCGCGCAGAATGTCGAGAATTCGCATGTGATTGATAGAATTTTAAAAAAATCAGTTGCGATGTTGATAAAAGCTTTAAACTTATTAGTGATTTATAAGTATTATTGCCATTATTATCACGAATATCTTAATTAAATCGATCAATGAAAGAATGTAGCGTTATATATGTTAAATTGGGTGAAAATAGCATTTTTTATGTTATGTTAAATCGGTTTATGTAAATACGGTTATATTTCAGATTACTTTAGGTTACGTTAAACTTTGTGCTACCAGATCACTCCACTTGTACCAAGAATATTTAAAAATTCTTCACATTCTCATATTAATTGTATTATATTATTTTCATCAAATCAAATAAAAAAAATAGATAAATTCGACTATCAAAGGAATGAATTCTTTTCCTTCGTAAAGACATCAACGCGCGAGTTAGTCACAAACCCGCATACCATTCTATCGCATCTGACGCGTTCTGATGGACATTTCCACGTATTCCTTGTGCGAGAACTGTTTCAGCAGCCAGTCTACAAGACATTATTGTCGCTTCGTTACAACTAGAGGCTCGTCGAGATAAGGCTTCGGCTCATATACGAGCATATGGATGTCGGTCTCAGCGGGAGCAGAGCGGCTCTACTAAAGTTATGTGACCTGTGACCCGACGGCGAGCCATTTTATGGTTGTAATGCTTATCGCATCACTTTAGTGTCATGTTAGCATAACCTTGCTCCTACACGTCTCATGCATACATGTAAATGGCTCGTGCTCCGTGGATGTTGCGCTTCGCGTTAGAATTTCGATATAAGTAGAACGGATAAGTTCGAAATTTTAGTGCCTATATGTGTATGGAACGAAAATAACGTTCAAGTCTAAATTTTGATTTTTTATCGTTTACAAACGTAGCAGTGTTTATAGGTATATAAAAAGATTTATTACATTATTTACTCACTGATAATTTTTTTTATAAAGTTGATTGTGCATTGTGGCTGATGCTGCTCGTATAATCTGAAAATAAAAAGAAAAAAGGAGTTACTATCAGAATTATGCGAATAAAATTAAAACATCAAATGCTGAAATGAATCATGGCGATCGTAATGAGGCACTTCACTCT
The DNA here is from genome assembly GCA_024721215.1 of Cheumatopsyche charites. NCBI lineage: Eukaryota > Metazoa > Arthropoda > Insecta > Trichoptera > Hydropsychidae > Cheumatopsyche > Cheumatopsyche charites. The sequence goes on from CM045575.1 coordinate 10,463,459, forward strand.
AAATTCATTCCTCTCAGTAATAAGTACAGATCTCACGTAAGGGCGCAAAAAGCTGTCGCAAGCGCGACCGGAGCAAACTGGTCCAACTGGGGCTGAATCGACGCTCGCAGCGCATCAGACTTTCTTAATATTTGTAAATTAATTTTTATTGCCTCTTAAATTTTAATAAGCGAGGAAAAAATCATGCAGGATGAAAGTAATTCAGCAATTTACAGTACAGAAACGCGTGACTCAAGTAATAAACATTGCAGCAAATTGTCATACTCACTTTAGGAATCGCTATTGAAAAAAAACGCAATCCTTTCATATTAAATAGTTTCATACGTCATTTTTTCAAACGATCGTTTCATCGAGTATCGCATAACGAGTGTTTTTAATTCGATAATTAGTCTTCAATCATTTTATTAAATAAATCTCTTCACTCGAACAATTTCATTTCGCTCCCACGTATTGATAGTTCCATTTATGTACAACGACATTCTTATGAAATCGAACGAGTAAGATATTACAAAAAACGACATGCACCGTTCGATATCGTGTTTTTACTATAGAGATCTCAACTTTTCGTAACTTTTTAGTATATTTCTTATTGCAATATATCGGTTATCTGGTGCTGAAAAGTCAGTGATATATGACGTGCGTGGTAGATGTGTCTTAGAGTGTCCAATCAGCTACGGCGACCGCCTTCCTAATTGGATAATTATACCCGGAGAAAACGACTACAAATCGCCTCTTCGCCAATCAAATTCAATTAGCTTGCCGCTTTTATTCGAAAAAAGTGCTTGTGCAATGCGCACGCGCACGTTGCTCATACCAAATACGGACAAATTTCCACCTGATTATCCACAAGTTCAATTGTCGACTTTTCGCTAATTAACTCTCTCTTTCTACCATCAATTATAAGGTTTCAACTTGTAATATAGTGTGCCAGATTCTCGATAACTTATTGATAACATTAAGGTTTCCCATTCGAAAAAATAGATGTATTAATATGAGAGTGTGAGGAAAAAATATTCAACGAATTTGAATTCTAACAGGTGTTATGATATTCAGAATACGAATAAATATGAAATTCTATAACATTCATAATATAATCTAACCATAGTAACGTTATGTGCGATGGTCGAAAAGCGTATAGCATTCGACAAAAACGAGCTTGTCAAGCGAGTCAAAAGAATGTCAACTTTGCCGTTGATTAATCGTGACAGGGTCATTTTGTGGTCTCCGATACATTCCAGCGATCATTTATTCTAAGAATTTTGCAAGATTTTATAGTGAAAATTCATTAAATTAATTGGAAAAATATTTTTTCGTTCTTAATTATTTTTTATTTGATCCTTAGTAATATTTCGATAATTATAAAATGACAATCCATTATACTTGTTTATATTTAGTGTCATAAAATCGTTACGGCGTTCATTGCTTTATTATTAATTGTTTCTTGCTTAAGTGGATGTGTAGAACTTCGATTCTGCGGAAAATTTGCAAAAAGCTGTCGAGTACGATCATAACACTTAAGGATCTTTCAAATGATTGAACGACACCAATGAGCATAGGCTCGCAGCAATAAAAATAAATTGCTTGTAATGAATGCCACTTTAACGATGACTACCTACAAATGGTTTCGGTTTTTTTAATCGTCCTCACGGATACAATTTTGTACACTGAAGACTTAAAGATTGTGTACTATTAAACGTAATAAGTATTTTTTGAGCAACTTCAACCGCACGATAGTTGTACATACACATGGTATGTGTATTACATAAATGGCATCATTATTGTTTTCACTTGCAGTGTCCAACAGATTAATTTGTTTTATTTACCATTTTCGAAAGTACATAGTCATATTAAAAAAATAAAATTTCAACAACGCATCAACCTCAATTTCACGCCATTCACACTTTTCACTGATTTAATTTTCATGTGAAGTTTTTGTGTTGATTGTGTGATTGAACAGCGGCGCGCTGAAGCTTGAAAATTCAAATTTGAATGCAATTAAGTTTAAAGGAGATTAAAAATCCGAATAACAACGAGTCAGCATTTTTATAAACGTCAAGATAAATTTGGGAGATAGATACGTTATAAAACATTGTATTTCTCGTATATCATCGTCTTTTTAATTGTTCCTGCTCAAATTAGTAACGTATATTATTATTTAGAGAAGGTTTTTTTATTTGGTAAATACTTACACGAATTTTATGAAACGGAGTGTACTGAATCGCGAAAAAATATAAAGAATCGTTTTGAGTAGTCTGTATTATTCGTTACAAAGGAACAACGATCGGTCGGATTACATATAACCAGAGTGACGTTATCGATTGATCGATTGTCGGAGAATAATAAAGCAACATCAGATGTAAGATATCGACTTCGTGAAAAAAAAGAAGAGTTCAAATTTCTACCGTTCCGAGAAACGAGTGAAAGAATCATAAATGTCCGATGAAAACACGTACGATTGCAGCAATAAGAGTTCATAACGAGAATCATTCGAATCGTTAACAAAATACCATATTAACAACTACTGATATCAGTTTTTCGTTTTCGTTTTAAATTTATGCACAATTCACGTCAACTAAGGCACAATTTAACCGACAAAGTTATGAGACTTTGAAGAGGTTCGATAATTTCAGACTCGCGTATGATATACTAGCGTTGGCAGCCGTAGCAGTTTGATGTTTAATTAACGTTAATTAATGCAGTTTGCGTAATTGAAGAATGTAGACGATGGCCTACACTTGAATACCAGCTCCGCTGCAGCCACCCAGGCCGGAGTTCGTAAATCTGAAGACGGAAGCGTTTTAGTAGTATCATTTCTTGGTCGATAACGCGCTTCAATTGCATACGCTGAAGCTTCTTAAGCCCATGCCGTGTATTTAGCAGCTGTTAACGCGTTATTTATTAAAAAAATAAATAAACTACGTACGCTCAAAAATAAAAATCAAGGAAATCGAGGGGCGTATCGAGAACTATTACTAACTAGTCTAAAAGGATATAAGCGGGATTTCTTTGTAAAATTTAACGGAGCATTGTAGATTTTTCTTGTTTTTTCTCATGTTAGATTAATAGATAGAACAATTCGCATCAATCATAGGACATTAAACGATCGGCGCGTATACAAAAGCGGATGCCTGTCCAGCATCGACCACGCCCATGCACCGCTTGACCACACGAAATCGTCACGACACCAACAGGATGTGTAATTCGGACGATTATTCGGCTCATTAAAAATGTGATAAATAATAAACTGACTCGAACGAATCCGCCGATACGTTTATAAACATGTACGATCGAGCGAGCGGATTTCGCGTCTGCTCGCGCGTTCGAATCGCCGTTGATTTTCGATCTATCGATCTATTGCGCTTTAATAGATTTATAATGATCTGAAAGTGTGATACGATGCGAACTCTCGTGCTCACCGACTGAAAGTTGTGTAATCGATTTGCGGTTTGTCGCGCTCGAGATACGTATCGATTACAGAGGACGCGATCGTAATGTTCGGCTAATTGAACCGTTTTAACAGAGTGTGGAGAAAATGTTTATTCAACTTCACAATAAAAACTGAATCAATGTTTTTTAAAAAAATAATTTGAGAAAATGTGCGAATTTAACCAAGAAGGTAACAAAAAGTTTCGGGGTCTGCATCGACACACATGTACGTCATCAGATCATTTAACAACATTCTGATTTTCCATAACGACAATAGATTTTCAAATTTAAATAAAATTTTCTCAAAATTTGATCACGTCCACTTGTACTTCTTAGTTTCTAGAGTCTTTTATTCGTTTATAAGTACCCGTAGATATACGAACTAATCGACCGAGTCAATTTCTGAAAACGGCCCCATTAAAACGCATTCAACGACAGCCATTCACGCACAAAAACCCATCAGAGTGTCGAACCACACTATCAATCGGCCTCTAAATCGATATCGTAAATAGGGTCCCGCACCACCGGCCAACGCTAGGTGTTAAGTCCGACGCCCTCTTCGACAATCGCTAGAACGTTAATGAGCTTTTCATATGTCCGCGTGCACTCCGCGAGACCGCGGACCCATTAATTACCTATCCTGCTCCGATATCGGCTCGTTATGTTTTACGACGTTATAATATCGGATCGGCGGTCGACCAGGGCACACAAAATAGCAACACGTAACACCATAAAATATACAATGTTTAACATTAGTTGGGAATGGTGGCGGAGAGTATCGGCGTCTCGATAACGCTCTTGATTAAGGAACTTTAATTAATTCGATGGACAGTATTTCTTCTTGCTTGTGTAGTGTCATATAATTTCAGATGTAGTTTATTTCATAAAAAATATAGTCAATAGTGCATTAGAATAAACTGTTTGAGTTTCAGTGATCTCGTGATCTCATGTTCAAGTCTTGTCGAGAATCACTTGTCGTTTTTTTTTTTTTAATTTATTAATTGATATGGAATCTCAATCGTATCTTATAAATATTCAATTCATTTTATTCGAAAGGGATGTTGATTTAATTGCTTCACGAATCGGTTAATCGGTAAACGTAAGAAACGATTTCGGTAAAAAGTTAAACGGTAAATACTTACTTATTGGAATTGAACAAAATAATTCGTTTCGGTAAAATATTTGTCACCAATTATCTTAGTTGATGCTTTTTCACAAAAAATATTTTTTTCTTCTAATCTTCGCCATTTGAAGATATTATAGTACGTATATTAAAAAATAATTGGATGGTGAAATCCATGAAAATAAATTAATATTCAAAATCCTTTAAAATCACTTGTCACTTAATTTCGACATCGAATCGCTTTATTTTTGAACGTATTTCATAAAGATACTCGAGTACGATGAACGTGGGCACGGTACCGCATCGGACGTGCATAATTCAATACGACGCGGCCGAATTATTAAATTTTATTACTAATTGGCTGCCAGAATATCTGTTAATTACCATACGACTTTTTGACGTATATTCAAATTAACTTACGCATATAAATGGAGCGGTCGTCGCGTCATATTTCAACGTGCCTCGTTTTCGATTAACACCGCTTACCACACTATAGAAAGCGCAAGAAGCTTCTGTTCGGTCGGTCCCGATTGAAATTCCGCCGATGTGCGCTCATTATTTTTCGCAATAATTGATTTTCCGCCGTCGAAGCCGCGGTTTCGATTCGATTCGTGTTGAAAAAATCGACAAAACAATAAAAAAATAGAACTCGCACACAATCCACTTATTTTCGAATCAATTCGATATAAAATGGCCATTAAAGAAAAAGAGCGCGACGCTCTTCTGTGTGAGGATGATCGTCTGGTAATAACGCAACAATAAACCTGTTGGCAGATTAATAAGATATATATTTATGTGAAGCTCGTTAAGAAACATTTATTATATCACATGAACGCAAGTTGTATCAACAAAATCAAACGATTTTTTTTTCTCGGCCGCTCCAATATTATTTTATTTATAATTGACTGTGATAAAATATGATTTATGAATTCCGCAATATTGCACGTGTCGAGAATGAGCCATTAAATAGACTCGATCGAATTTCTTCCTCGTGGAAAATCGATAAGAAAGTCAATAAATGTAAGATACTCCGCACATTATGTGCGTAACATGAAACGTCCGGTGTATTAAAAATGTGTCAGATCGAATCAGAGCTTTGAATTGATGGAGGCTTCGACGCATTTTGTACGAGAAAATGGCTATTTACTCGTATGTTACCACCTGAATGGGGCACCATTACGAAGATTGATTTTCCAAATTATTATTCCGAGAAGTGATAACGGTGAACGCCGCCTCGTCAAGATTATATTTTTTCGTGGACATACGTATTACACGTATACGCACTTCATTGTATGGTCAACGAGGGTGTAAAAAAACAACCTTCTTTGAACCGTTGTCCTCGTTGTCTCGCAGTGTAATTGCGATTTCACGAAGCATCGTCGTCTAAAAATCCCACGCTCGATCCGCGACACATCTAGTCCTCGACGTCTAGTTGAAATTAATTTTAATTATCGTTCGATCGCGTGTGCTATGTTGAGTAACTAAAAAAAAATGCATTCGATGTCTATATTATAAAATTATGTTCTGTAGAACTTGCAAATCAGGATATATTCAAGTCCCACGCCAATTGATAATAATTAATTAGTTTTTTTTTGCAAATCGATTCAAACATATTATAGGAAATTAATATTCATATTATCTACTAAGTAGTCGAAACAACATTACGAACCCACCATCCTGCTTGCTACATGCACCTCACTCTAAATCAACTTATTAGTTCTGCCCAGTTGGGTACTAAAAAAACTAGACAAAACTATGGGCGCCACCTTTAAATTTAAAGAGAATCCTATATTTGAATCGTTTAACAGAGATATTTTGAAAAACATTTTTCCGGAAATCATATAAAATGCCAAAAAATCGTTTTAAATTATAACATTCAAAGACAAATACAATGAAAAAAGTCAAGGCATTAGTACCAAACCATCATTGGTATTAAGAAATATGAATGAAAATTCAAACATAAGTCCTTTCTATAATTTTCCACTTTCAAAACAAAGTTCCTAGTTAACGAAAATCGTCTCAAGGAAAATAAAAGAAGCTATCAAACACATAAATGTAACACATGTCTTCATCAGAGACAACATATCAGAGCAAAATTTGAATATCAATCTGAAGTATGACTCCTGAGGAGGAGGCTGCGTGCGGCCACATCGGCGAGACGAGCACATCCATCTTCCAGCTATCGTCCGATTTGCATCGTTCACTTCTTGCAAAGCGTCGTTCAGCTCTTGCACAACGGCAACGGCAACGCCGATATTTCGTTACGAAGAGTTAACGCAAATGTGCGCGTTTTGTCGACGTCGAAGAAGCGTTCGCGAAACGAAACGGTGACATGTCAATCTCGCTCGACGGTATTGAAAACGAGTCGACGTATTTCATAGCGACGTCCGTTTCATGTCCGTCGTATAATATTATTTTGTTTTTGAATGGGATTGAGGAATGCAGGAAATTGGCCATGAAATATGTATGGATTCAATGAATTTTATATTATACAAAAATGACTCATGAATACCGCGTTTTTCGAAAATATGATCCGGTTTTTTTATAATTTTGTACCCAGAAAATGTGTTAGGTTATTTTTTAAATGGAGCTTATATTTTTTGTACAATAATCTCTTATTTTATTAATTTGTTCATATACTTTTATTTACCAAAATGTTATTTTTAAATAAGGATATTAAATTCATGGAGACAAGAAAAATTCTATGATTTCACAAAGTAAATTTTGCAATTTGATATTAAATCCGATTTTGAATAATATGTGAATACAAAGAAATTAAGTAGGAAAAGATGGAAACTTTTGATCCCATTTCCAATCAAAAGCATTTTATTATTTTCAACTGACAGGAACAAGTAATCCAAAGTGAAATTCGAATGTATTGACGCAATTTTTCAAATACAATTTTCCAAAAGAAAGTTCGAAGGAAAAAACAAAAAGGGAGAATCAAGTTCCCCCACCTACCCTTAAATGATGAATGTCACTGTAGGTACGTCGCAAGCTCGTTTTTGACATATTTACTTCATTAGGATTTAGTTTTTTAGTTAGAGCATCTCAGTAAAAGGTATTATTTTCAAAAACTCAACCGAAATTATCAAGAACAAGCAATCTACCCGTTGAATATTTCAACGCAAATTTGGAGCATTACATGGACACATAGGCAGACGCACACACAGAATAGCGCTATTATATAGTTAAATAACCAAAATTTCCTAAGAATCGAACTAAAGTGTATCTAACGACCGACACCATACTAGATACAATACACAAGAGAGTGTGTCCGGTAACTCACGCCCGGTGAATTATTAACGCGCGTCCGCTTGAAATATGCGTCGAAAGCGGTGGCATTCCTCGCGTTTACCTCTTAATTGAGTGGCCCGTGCTACCGTCGAGGACGCCCATTAAGGAAACAAGATTTATTCAACTCGAGGGTACGTATTCGCGACCGACGCTACCGGGTGGTTTTCCTCTCAACACTGGCGGTGGTCTCATTCAGCGAAAGCCTCCTCGAATTCTGATAGATTCGTCTATTATACGTAAGCTGATATTTTGGATATATTCGATCGATTTTGTAGGGTTAGATGTGCAAATCGACTAATTACAGAAAGTCTTTTACTTTTACATTGTAGGTACTTTGGCAGGTACTACTCGTTATTTGGTATATTATCGGGAAATTGATTTTTCAAGTATTTTCATCGATAATGAAGAAAAAGCTTCATTTATGATTTTCTTACTAAATACATTAAGAACAGTGACAATTTTAAGATAATACGTTCAAATGATAAAATTTATGAAAAATTTGAATGATATTTTTTCACATCAATCAAGGGTTGTCGAAAACGTCAATAATGTGCTTCCATTATTGTTGAGATACTTCATTTTATTTACTTCTTATTCTTTTGTTTTTCCCTTTCAACAAGAAAAACAATTTGTTTATTCATTTTATGAATATCCTTTCCGGAAAAATAATTTTTATGGTTCAATATAAGTTATTATAGTTTTCTCTGCATTCAAGTATTTGCACACCTTTTAGGAAACCATTTTTTATAAAAGTAAAGATTTTTTTATAAAAAACTGCCTTTGGTGTGATTTTTAAACAAATAAAATAAAATAATTCATATCGATAATTAATATACAAAATATACATGAACTTTGGGAATGATTTGATTTAAAAAATAAAAAAATCGAATGCAAGAGTGTTTTCTCTGACGAGACATTATAAATTCACGATCTCAGTAGATATTCTCTCCGGGAATTCTCGGGAGAGATCTGCAAGTTTTTCTTATGACTTCCCGAACAGCTTCCCCAATTACGAGCGGTTTCGCTCACTCCATCTATGCGCATTTATTTATTTATTTATTTGTATGCATCGTTCCTTATGGGGTGGTCGAGTTTGTGTCGATTCTTATCGACCTCTGAACACTCCAGTTAGCTATTCCAAATCGAAATAAATTATGCGTTATATTGGTTCTCTCGCCATTCGCGGTCGTTTTTCCCATATAAATATTTATGTTGCGAGAAACTCGACCGTCCTCATAATTGTATGATATACGAATGTGATGGTGGTGGCATAACAAACAGTTTAAATAACTGGTTCGCAAATTGAAAATCGTTTTATGTTCGAAATTATTATCCGATGCTGTTTTTTTTTTCGATGAGCGAATAAATTATGAAGCTTTATTATTCTGCATAAGTGATTTTATTTGATGTATCAGGAAGTCGTTAGATTTAATAGCTATGTGTAGTTCAGTGAAATTTTATGTTTTTTGATAATTTTCGATGTTACGTTACATAAATAGTATGGCGATGCATCGAGATTGCATTTAATTAACTTCGAGGAAAACATCGACATTAGACCGTGTAGCGTGCATAAAGCGATACAAGAACTTCAATTTATTTTCGAATAATCGGTACACTTAAATCAATAAAAACCAGCCGAACTTTTTATAACATTAGATAATATAAAAATCACCGATTCGATTCAATTCGAATCGAATCGCGCAATTGATGCCTGTCGCTGAAGAATAAGATCGCTCATCACATTCTCGATTGGGGCGATTCTAAAAAATCACAAACGACTTAAAAAAACGCATCGTAAAAAATAAGAGCTTCTAAACAAGTGGGATTGCATCTCTTTCACTTGCCGCCATATCGGTGTGCGAGAAAAATGACTACATCTAGTCGTGATTGCCGTCCAACAATTGCTGCTTCGGTCGGCAAGAAGTTGTCTTTTCGAGTTAAGGATTCAGCTGGCGTCATTCAAAATGTATTACAGCAACGAGAGCGACACTTAATGAAATCCTTATAGGTAGTAGTACCCTTCGGACATACGGGAATGCAATGCGCAGTAACCATCTGAGAGTAAGTGCTATACCGGTCTGCATAAATTTCATCTTGCTTTCTAAGATTATGCTTCATTTTATATTTAATAATATAAATATATCAATAAAGATTAATTTTCAATTTGCATAAATGTTAATAATTTCCTATCAATTTACTCATAATGATTGCATATCTATGCATTATGAGCTGATGTTGTTTAATATACGCGTAATTAATTCGTTTTTTTTATTTGATTCATATAAAGGAAATGCTAATTATATTGCTCTATAAATCATCTGATATCATTTTTAATATCGAACATTATAATAAATCAAGATATATTATTACATTTCAAACATCAATCTAAAATAACCTTTCGAAACTTTTTAAAAATATCGAAATTCAGAACTTTTAATTATCGAATTTTTTAACAATTTGATTTACAAATAGAGCATCTTTAATACTACGTTCATTACACCACACGATCGGATTGGTGACTTCATACAGCCACTAGTGAGATGTCGATGATGGTGAGATGGGCACACATCTCGAATAACTATGATTGGCACATGTATGGTGGCGACTGCGATGCGCTCTTATTCTGCTTCGTTTTATTTTATTTTTTTATTTTTTCATCAATCTATCTTATACCTTGGCTTTTTTTTCTATATCCTCATCAGCCAGCGTGCGACAAAGGAACAAACTGTACTAAGATCGTTAAAATCCATTTGACGAACGGCAATTATTCGCGAAGTTTTCCGCAGATAAGAAAAATCGCCTTTTTCGGAATGTCGCCGATGCAATCTTATTAGATTGCTACCGATATAGTAATTGGATTCTTCGTTCGTATTTTTGCTTTTTTACTAGTATTAGTCGTAGGATGTGTTGCCATACTATTGATCTATAACGATCTAGGAAATATATTGTTTGTATCGTTAAAATAAATGTTCGAAAAGACATGATTATAAAAAAATATATGTGAACGTTCGTGAAATGTAATAAAAATGTAATAATAAATACACTCTAGTATTTAAAATGACCCGTTGAGAAATTTCGAAACGTTTAGTTTATTCATTTTCACTGTCGAATCTAATTAATCGGAGCAACGAGTTTTTACTGTGTCATATTTTTTTGTGTATCTAGATACCTTTGCACGATAGTATTAGATTGAAACTCATTTAAGGATCACACGATAGTAAAAAAAATCTATTTGCTAGTTCAATAAACTTATTTTTTGCTTCTATTCAGTGAGATTTTCACCAGCACGTGTACAAGTCCATTGACGTTCGATTTTCAGCGTCCGCGAACCGCAAGACCGAGAATTTGCATAAATAAAAACAACCTGCGGATTTACTTTCCGCTTTTTTCTCTCCATCGCAAAAATTAATCTAACTCCTCGACATTTCTGCCGTTTTTTCCCGACCTAGAACACACACGTGAGCACAAAACGACCACGAGACACGAAACTGTCAATCCCGTACAGGTTTATCGCCTATTCCTAAAAAAGCTCCACCGAATCGTACGAGGAACGCGACCCGCGCGAAAAAAAACGCGATTAGATTACTATACAATTTTTATTTTTGTGCAAGACGATTATTTTCCGAAAACTGGTCCAGCGCACGGGCGGATCGTTGAACTTGGATTCGAAACGAAAAAACAAACATTTCTGAAGATAGAATAGTGCAATAAACACGCCCAGAATTGTCAATACGAAACGCTTCAGATCGTGATATTAAAGTGATATTCTTCGATCGGGGTGGGGCTGAAGATACGGCCATCGTTCATCGTGGCACCCACAAGTCGTCGGCGTGAATCGTATATCAATTACGTGCAAATTTCGCGTCGAAGTGTTAAATAAACGTATGCGAATGCACTGTGCAATAATTCATAAGTGCAGTTCAATTAATTTTCGCTATGCACCCGGGCACATCACGCAGACCACGTCCAACGGGCACGCCATTCCGAATGACGGCCGCATCGTAAATATAATATAACGTAAATATTGCGAATATTAAACGTAAATATAGCCAGTGTTTGTAAGGAGTCGTTACAATATTGCTTCTGTGTGTGTGTGTGTGCTGCGTTTCTGTAAAGGATTGTGTGTTTTGAGTACGCATAGTTGAGGCATTACGCATAATGTTAGAACAATTAGTTATTACAATGCTTGTTATTCTATGGTTGGAAAATATCGCATAGTGAGGTTTATGTAACAGGTGGGATGGTGGGTTTTATATGAGATATGTTCTTTGTGTTTAAAATGTGACATTAGAGTAAAAGCAGCTTTTATTAATAATTGTTTTATAATTACATATTTTGTTAGATCCTATTCGAATGAAAGAAAAAAGAATTGTATTTATATATTTAGTAAGAAAATTTACTAAATGAAAGTATGAATTCTTTTCAAAATGATTGAAATTTCTTATTAAAACTGCTAGATTGAGAATTTATCACTTCACATATGGAAATTTAATATTTCATGTATATTTATGGTCAGGTTAGGGTTGCTATCCCTTTTTTTAAATTAATTAGTGTCAAATCGATAGTTTGCTCAGTAAGTGCTATATTTTTTTCAAATATGATAAGCTGCTTTGCTATTTAATTGTTTAAAATAGAACAACTATAATAATATAATATTTAAATTAAATTTATTCGAAGAGTAAGCTATCAATCAATAAAAAATCGTCAAATTTTATTAAAGCTTCAGTTTTACATCGGTAAACTCAAACATTCCACTGCAAAATTATCATATTAAAGCAAAGACAGGTACGCAAACGATTCGGAGCGGAATCGCGAAAATGACAAACGGCGCCGCCATTTCGTGCGCATTCATCGCGACGACGGATCGCTATCGCATAATCATTTTTCCGATACGCGGAGGCGACGCTTTACAAAATCGCGAAATTAATTTAAAGTCGCATGCGACCCTTTCGTATGCATATTTTATACCCGGAGACGTATCGGAGGGAAAAAGCGCGTATAATATAAGTTCCCGAGTCAGTTCTCGCGATCGTAAATATCGCTCCTCGGAAGTCGGTCCCTCGAAGATGGCCGATTCGAAACGCTAAAGGAGATATAATTATTTTGTAATACGATATAAGCGTGATTTAGTGGATCGATAAAATCGCGCAGAATGCATAATAACCGTCCACGGCGAAATTTATAACTCGTGCTGCACGTTATATAATGTGTGCCGTTTTAATTTATGTACGCACTTTTTCATTTGGGCGCACTCTATCATACGACACTTTGACGATTTTCGCATGCGATCGGCTAATTTAAGGGATTTGCGTGCTCCGAAGCCTTTAGATTCTCTAGAAGACTCGATTTATGCAATATGTATAATACATAGTATATCCCACAAGTCATAAAATATATATATTTTAATCATATTTATACAAAAAATAGTCGATATTTGTAAAATTCTCTTTATAAGCAGCTTATTTTATGACTTTTGGGACACTCTGTGTACACAAGAGAGGCTTTGTGGGGGAAAAATGTGCGAAAGTGAGGCGTTTCTGTTTTATTGCAACGCCTGCAGAGAGTCGCGTACTCATTACGTATGTTATTGCGGATTTGCAGCTCGTGTTGAACGCATTTTACGCGTGTAAATTACGTCTTTAGATGTGTATCGTGTGTACGTATGCCGTATGATAAAATAGTTCTTGCCTAGTTAAAGATGTTAATTATTTCAATTTCATTATGCATTAAAAGCTCGGTAGTCGCGATTACATCGATCCCGCGCGTATAAAATGAATTTATTGCGATTTAATTCAAAATTATGGCGAAATAGATCAAAATCATCGGTTGTGTTGTCTCAAAGTATTATCATTACATCGCAAGATTTTATCTCGATACACGTTATTCTTTATTATTATGTTTTCAATTTTGGATTAAATTAATTTCGATTATAAAGAAAAAAATTAAAACGTTCCTTATCGGAGTTTTCATCTAATTTCATATAATATTTTAAAGCCCACAAGAATCGTGTGACCTCTTTGCGATTCGAAAATTCGTTGAGATCGACTCGAGAGATCTCCATCTGCATAATAAATCGAACCGTTCAATTCGGTACAACAAAAACTATCGATACACGTCGAATTAATCCGCACAACTGTAACGGACCGTAATGGACGAAAATATCATCATGACGAGTTCATCAAAGTAATTAATGGCTCCAACTGAGACTGATCTAGATACGCTGAAACAGAAATAACTGAAGCGCGACCGTTCGAATTATTAGATTTTTAATTAGGGTTCCCATTCGATAATCGAATATATTTAAATATTCGTCAATTTTTTTTCAGAATTTATAATTATTTATATCCAATTAATCAACTTTTTGTATTTTTTTTATAAATTTCAACTTCGAATACAAATTATATCTCGTGATGGTTCGAAGAATTGGAAATCTAAATTATGTTTTTAGTATCAAGTGCAGCAAAAACATGAATTGACGAAAACAACTTATTTCAGAGTTTCTTTGCAAGCATTCCCACGACTTATTTGAATCACTTTTTTCATGAACACAGATCAATTCTCTGAAAATATTGAATGTTTATAAGTAAATTTTTATAACTTATAGTCCAAAAACGTGAAAATAGAATTGTTAAAAAAATGGAATCAACTGGTAAAAATCAGTTTTATTTTATTATTATCATTATTTTTCATATAGAAGTCACCTAATAGCCACTTGGTACATATTACGTCTTATTATTTATTTTGTTTTTTCCAACAAATTCTCGAATTTTACATTCGAATAGTACAATCCGCCATCCCTATTCTTAATTAAAACGGTGCCATATCAAAAAAAACCAAACATGTTAACATCGCCGATTTGCATCCGAGCGTTTTCCCATATAATTTTTCACGTCGATTATCTCAATTTCGTATCGAAACGTTCCGAATTAAACTCAATTAACAAACCACCACCGCGGATACATCCGAGGGCCACAATCTTCCATCTCCAACAGCCCTACCGTATCGCGCTTTAATTGCTTCATTATTTATTGTGCGTACGCGCATCTGACGTGGCGGGCGTTAAATCATCTTCGAGCACCTCCCCGGCGGTAAAGAGCATCGACAATTCGTCGTAAATTCCAATGAGCGAAACCTCATTATCACCTCGCCGGATAGATAGACGCAATATGAAATAGCCGATAAATCGCACAACACTCGATCTCTACACCTACGTCGGCGATAATTAATTTGCGATATTAGAACAGTGGCGTATCTAAGTATTTCAAGCTAGAGATCAAAAATCGCGTGAAAACCTCTTGAACAACACTTATGATTTATAGATTCGATTCACTTCGAATCCATTAAATAATAGACATGAGATTCGGAATTTGGACTTTCGAATTCAAATATCGGAAATTTAAAGTTTTCTATGAAGTTTACTTAATGTTTTTGAACATATCCAAAACATAATATTTTTATTTTTAAAGATTTTATATGACGATCGAAAAAGCCAAGGGGTACAAGTGACATTTTTGCCGAAATTGAGTTATGCACAGGAATCGCTTCTATGCACGCTCATTTATTTGGTGGCAAAAGGATATAAACGAATTCGGAACGTGTGCCGAGATATATCATCAAATCACTTGACCTCCTCCTAATACATGGTCAACTTTGAACGCGCTTTTCTCAAAATCACCCCGATGTCACTTTTACCCCTCGGCCTTTTCAGGCGTCATATATGTACATACACGAATAAGTACACAAAAAAGTTGTGTTTAATGAATTGAGCATTTCATTTACTTAGGTGATTTACATCCCCTCACTCAAGGGCAGCTACGCCACTGTATCAGGTATATTATCCTGTGGCAAAAATCGTCAGATTCGCTTTTAGATAATTGAAAATATCTTCACGCTTCGATTTTTATACATTCGTATCGGATCGACGACGGATCTAGTTTGACCGCCTGCGAAATAGACAAATGGCCGCGTCCGTATATGAGGATTGTTGCGTGTTGCGTTTCGTAGTTTTTCTGCGCGATCGTGCTCGATGAAAAATTCGATGAGATTCGAATAAAAAGTCGAACGAGTCGAAGCTGCGCTTTTTTCTATTCGATCGTATATGTCCAGAAGATATATTAAACGTTTGAAAGATAATGATCATTGAAGCTGTCAGTTTGAATTGATTTTCAAAATAAATATTACGATTTTGATCTTTTTCATTAAAATTCAAATATAGTGAAAATTATTTCAATTTGTGTTACTTTCATTCATTCTTATTATGCAAAATTGATTATGAATTTTATATCAATGCAAATGATTTTTAATGTAACTCTTATTAAGTTTGATTTATGATCGTTCGTACGTACAAAGGTATATGAGAAAAGTACATTGCATATAATTCCACTGTTATATTTAGTAATAAATTGTTTATGTAATAACTAGCAATTTTCTCACGCACTGCCGTCTTTAAATAATGGCATTAGTTAAAAATTTTGCTCCAAACTCATGTTCACAATTTCATTTTTTCAATATAAAATCTGCGATGCGAAAATCTTCCTATTTAAATAGCATGAATGAGAACTCATTCAAGTCACCGTTCCTAACATAACTCAAATTTAAATTTGAACATAAAAACTACATCAATTTATTTATTCTCGACTCGTTCTACAACGCTACAACCGATACGACTACCTCAACGAAATCAATTTTACACATTACATGATCCAATCCAGAAACGACTTAGTATAGACGTGCGGTCGGCGCAATTCTTTTCAACAACACCTCACCGACGAAATCGTGGTCTTGCGGTTCTTCCGCAAATAGGGATCCGAAATATTCGTGAAATTGAATATTATTATTTCAAAATATAATATAAAAAATAATAATATTTTCAAATATTTGAATATTTAATACAAAAGCCAAATAAATTGTCATAGTAGATCTCAAATGAAAATAGAAATTTATGTCAAAATGATCGTTATCTGAAAGAAGTTACAATGAATTGATATTCAAATATTAATTAAATAGTTAAAAGTTAGTTTATTTTATATCTCTAAAATGTACTTATTTTATTATTTCCACTTTGTATACTGAGCGATTGATGAGACACACGACGAACCAAGATAGGTTAGGTTACATCATTTTTTAACTTAAGTAAGGTTGAGTTGTGTTTAATGTTACGTTATGTTAGATTGAACTTTTTATCGTGTTGAGTCATATCTAGTTAGATTAAATTATGTTTAAGGTTCAATTACGTTAGATCGAATGTCATTTTGATCAGATAATGCATATTCGGAATTATTTTATGATAATCATATTCAAAAATGTTAAAATATATTCGAATATTCAATCAAGACCCCTACTCACAAACCGTAGCACACAATACAACGAAAAGAGCGGTGGCGCGCATTCGCCATCGATCAAAGCACAACATCGAAACTCTCTTCGCCGCTGCATACATACAACACAATACAATATTGTATTTATGTTGCATCACAACACACACTCATACAGTAACGTTGCGTTTCTCCGTATCGCATTGTGTGTATTTCTCGTCGGATAACCCGACGATGACCCGCCCCGAAGAGAAGGCGCCCGTTTGATTGATGAGTTCGGTCGCGAGCCAATTGTATGCAAGAATAAATCGCGGATAACGACTGGTGTGAGCGCGTGCCGTACAAATTTCGCAACTCTCGAGGATATCTCTGAACGCCTTCTGTTGTTTTTTAGCCGTTTTTAGCACTTTCGAAAGTGTGATTTATGAGTCGGGCGAGAAATTAGATCGAGTCTGGCATAGAAAGGATTTCGAGTTCGTGTCGATGTTCTTGCGCATCGAAACGTTTTTGTATCTCAATAAAATTTAATAGAAAGAACTTAAAACTAAAGTATTTTGGTGATAATGATTCAGATTTCTGTCATACTCAAAGATTATGGTAGATTATGTGAGAATTGTGAAGAGTCTGGAATTGGTGTGAAGAAGAGTAACTCGACAGAGCTTTACTCAAAATTTCTGATATGCGGTCGATGAGGATATTTTTTTAGTTACCGCGCTTAGTTTATGACATGAATATTGAAAATATTATAGATGCTAGCCCAAAGTGTCTAGGGCTCATATTTATAAGGGTTAAATTCATGTCATAAATGTGCATTTATGCTGTTTAGTCTGAAGGGTTCTCTCATTCTATGGGCTTACTTTCATGATATTGAAGAATCCTGACAACTTTCGATTCGAAAGATTATTTTTCAGCGATGCATCGACAGTCGGCGTTCGATTCAAAAGCGGCGTCATAACATTTGTTTTACGAACCACCGAACCGTAGAAGCGAACGATCTCGAGGATCAAAGGTCCCGAGATCGAAGGCTCGGCGATGAATCGCAGCCTCGTGCCGATGCGGATATTTTTCGAGAACAATGAAGTGAGGCGAAGAAGAACAAACGTGAAGAGGAGGAAGGACGATGGAATTTATCTAACAAGGTTGTTGCGGCCCCCGAGGATACCAGTATCCGACGATCGCATCTCGAGATAAGAGCGAGGACTAGAAAGATGCCACTGGCGATAGCCCCAGTGTGCTCGGACCTCATTGTTGGCGACTTCTGGACCACAAGAACGCCTCTCGTATGATGGACGACCCGACGCTGAAGAAGACCTTATAACTCTCTTCGGTAATGATGTCGGTGCCGGCATAAGTTTTAACACCGTCACGATCTCTCACATACCGCGGACACAATCATAATGGAATACGTTGTCAATCCAAAGGAGATAAGTCGTTATTTACCAGGCACTGTCAGCGATATCTCTCGATAATTATATTAATGCTGTATTATTGAGATGTCATACGCGACGACTCCTTTAATTTTTCATCACTGCATGTTTGAAACAGTATACAGTGTATTCAATATGAATATAGAAAATGTTCGGAAAATCTACGACGAAAAATCATGTGTGGCTCGTTTTTATTTTATTTATAAAGTATTATTTTCTACTTCATTTGTTCTACATATCTAGCTTTTTGAACTAGCTTATTGTTAATTGGATACAATTGGCATTACACGAAACTAAGAATAGCAGATTTACATTCGGAAGAAATTCTACATACAAATCATTTGACCAAACCATCATCAAGAACAACTATCCAGTTGCAATATCATAGCATTCTATTATTTTTACAATATTTCAAATAAGTGATCGTACATAAAATGACACAAACGAGACATATCCGAGACACCGCACAATTACGTACCCCAACCGTATGAATCGAGAAACGTGAGCTTCCCCGCAGCTCTTATGCGAGATCGGAAGCCAACTTCAGAAAGGTCATCCGGGTGTCGCTCCATTCATATCTCCGACGGTCATAAATGGTCGTGTGCACACGTCACTTTCACCTCGCAGGAAGTTCGGCTCTTTCGGAGGCTTCAAGTCGCTCCACGTTGAAACGGACGTTGCCGGTGCCGGCTCTTATTTGTTTTATGGTCGTCGTGAGAGGTGTCGGAAATGAGATATTAATCGGGTTCAAATGTTACGCGGTCCGCTAGCTCGGCGAAGACGTGACTCCGAGCTGGACGTGATCGAATTCGATAGACGCGCAATTAAAACGAAGAATATTATCGACGGCGATTTACAAATCAAAAGATCGGTATCGGTTGACGCGCGATTGGCGAGATTGATGTCTGCCATTATGCATCATTGAGCAATAAACTTAGTCTTACTGTACTTTCTCGAATATATATATTTTTATTAACTTTTCCTAAATATCAAGAATCTAGAGTAAACTAGCTTGAAATAATAACTATTTCAGATCCATGATAGAAATATCAACTTTTCCAAAATTAAATCTTAAAAAAATACTTTTATCGAATCATTTCAAATAACGAGTCAACCACTATATCAGTCATAATACATAATCTAACTTTCATATAAAACGACCACTTGGCGCAACTACCGATGCCTGATGACTATCTTACGAATTCGACCCCCGATAATAGTCTATGATTACGAACAAATTTCAACAAACTAGGAACTGTACAATATCGAAGGTCGCAGGTCGAGGACGCCGATCAACCTCGATGCTGCATTGTGGCTATGTGTATCTTCGATAGGTAATCTTCGACCACCGTTGCGATTACCGCGAACGATCAAGAAAGTTATGCCCGACGGTGCCCATTGACCGAATCGCATAACTCGCCATGAGGTTAACTCGAATGCGCCATAACAATTACGGTAATGCTCCACTCCGTACTGTGAAACTGAAAGCTCTCAAATAAATTCAACGAAAGAACTGTTGCGTATGTTGCGCGCGTTGTTCGAACTTATTGCCAGCGAAAGCGATGGGTGCATTATAAGAAATAACCGTTCGTAATATCCGATTATTTTCTATGCAAAATAAACATAGTTTGGAACGTGTGGGTGTTGCGAAATTTTATTTGTATTCAGCGATTCGCAACACGATTCTCATATTGAAACGAAAGTGATATAAATCGCTCGGACGGCGCGAAATTGGATGGTAGACAATCCGGAGGTGCTTTTGTGTGATTTTTTTTCGATTCGATGTATTGCATTTTCTTTTGAAGTGGTGATATGTATTTTTAAAATGACGGAAAAGTCAGTTTTGTATACGTCGGTTAGGTAATCTCTGCGGTAATCTATAATGATCGATTTATATGCAAAATATATACTTCGACTTCGACCATCCGTCTTGTACAATTTTGCGTAGTTTCTTACGAGATTGGAATGTTGTCAACTTTTCTAAATAATGAACTGATTTTTCATCAATTTCTTGAATGAAAATTCTAATTAATTTTTAGTTTCAATTGAAAAATTTGATTAAGATTCTTCGTAAGAAAAATCGATTTATATCATCTCGTCTGCGGGAAAATTGATCGACCCATAAAAATTCACTTATTTTCCGTCAATGATAGGTGAACGAGAGAGCAGCATCTTAATTGTGATTTATCACATCGATGCTAATAAGTGTTATCAGCATAAAATCGATAAAACTTGAAGGCTCAATTTTTCCCTTGCATTAATTGGTCACCGCATTTAATATGTTGATTTTACCAGTCAGGCAACACCCGACACAAAAACGGTATTATTAACAGTGATCCATGCAAAGTGCACGTTCACTTTTAACACTGCAATTAAACACAATCGAATACATTATACGATTGAGCGTTTTTCAAAATACATATGCAAAAATGAGTTACATTAAATTTAACTTTATATCTTAGTAATGAATTAGCATCGATCCTGTGAATATATAAATACATATGTTTGTTTTGTTCGAGCGTTTTGCTTTACGTTTGAATGATGTCGGTCGGGTCTCAATGGTATATCGCTTTCGCGATTCTAGAAGTGTAACGGTGATTAATGGTCTTGGTGATATTTCCATAATGTTGATGGTGCTTAATGATCGGCGTTTAATAAATTATTACCAGTCTACAAATCAAACACTCGACTACAAAATGTATCGACGAACAAACAACGTCAAGAAGACGAGGGCGCTCTCGACGCCTCGGGCCACATTGTTGACGACGACGCGACGCTCTTATACAACCGATTTTTAAGTGCTTCAATCTGTGTATAATTTAAATTTATAAAACCGTCTCAGATTTGTAACGATCTAATTCGTGAAACTATAATAAAATAATAGCAATTCCATCTATAAAAGTTTTTATGTTTGAGTTCAACCGATATTTTATCAAAGCCCACTCGCATACAAATTGAAGTTTTGAACGATTCTCAATAAAACGGTTCGTTAAAAACCACATTATACGATTTTGATTCGAATTGAATTCTTTTCAAATTGATTCTATATTAAATAAATTAAATCCGTGAACACGTACGGTAAACGTATGTTAGACCTGTCATCGGAATGCCAATGTAATTCATATAAGTAATAAAGCGTTTGCCGTGCTCGAGTGAAATTCAATTAAATCGAACGACAATTAACGCGTAGCGGGATGAAAAACTGGAATATATATAAAAAAATAGGAACCATAGGTGAACATTTCATTGATCTAACAACGTAACGATGTCGTAAATCAAGCTACTAGGTTGTGTCGTTGGTTTATTTCTTCACCGCGCGTTGAACTCAAAATTGTGTTTGAAAATGCTAATAATTATTTGGCCTTTTCTAATCGATAGAATTGATTGATTATACATAATTCTTGTTAATTTTACGTTTGTTATTATTTACTGCCTCTTCGGTAGCAATTAAAAAGTGTTATAAATTTTGCACATTTTTTTCTCAACATTAAAATTTGCATTCTGATACTAAAATATTTTAATGTAAACGTTACAAACACGATTCTCCGAAATATTTAACAGCATTTAGCATGAAATTTAATGCATTTCCCAGCGATTTCGAATCGGCGTTTCGCACGAAACCGCTGCAATTTTTCTCGCATAATTTTGCATACGGCACGGCAGTTTCGCACCATCATACCTACACCTGGGCGTAGTGATGCGAAGCGAATTTATTGCGTGTAAATTACGGTCGTAAAGCCTTTTTGCACCTACAAATGTGGAGAGCGAGTCTGTTTTGTCCGAGATGTTCTTCCGATATTGGGGTTGTTGAGTTATACGCGTCGCAACAGTGGGGACGCCCACCGACCACACCGCGCTCATCAGATACCGTCGCGTTCTTTGCACATATTTACTTTACAATGGTTATATTTAATCCAGTTTATCATTTTAGAAATGATTAACGAGCGGCCACCTCGTTAAACTCCCACTTGAACTGCAGCCATTCGAGAATATGCCACTGTCGATGCGACGGTCATTGTCTACGTCGGTGTTGAACTAATCGTTTTAGAGGTCAAAGAAAACGATATTTTCACTATGCAATTGAAAATGTCTCAATGTTTTGAGTTAACAAGCAATTTCCTCTATTTATGTGGGCGTTTTGATTTTGTTTATTGTTCATAAATTACCGTTAATTATTTTATCGTTTTATTTCCCAGTTTATTGCCGTTGTAACGCTGTTATTTCTTTGACACATTTTATCTGTAGAATGTCATTTATTGTTAAAATAAATTTAATGCTCGAACCGAGCTCATTAAAATCTTTAAATGAAACTGAGCATCATATGTTAGAAACATATCAAAACGACGATTTTCATTCACGATATAGAGAAGCGGTCAATTTATTCGTAGCTCGCGGCTACCGATTCGCGACGACAAAAACGGCATAAATCAAACGGATATTTTTAACTTATCAGAAGTCATAACAATCGGTTAGCTCAAACCTAGGATGTGTGATACAACTTCAAAGTCCGTGACGATTTATAGTCGTTCGAATGTTGAGCTGCACGAGGGGACGTTCTCGGAAACTGTTCGCGGTATACCAGTTGACGCCGCGGCCGTGTGATTATGGTAATCTTAATGGCATCTTGCGGACACTTGACCATTCGAACTGTGCCCATGGGACAGCACATTTAACCGCAAATAGTTTTAATCGCGTTCTTCGGTACGCTCATTTGCCGTAACGAACGTTAAAACAAATAAACCCTCCGAGAATAGGTATAACACAATGCGGATCGAGATAAAAGACGTTCTACAAACAACTTTCCTGTAAGGCTATTTTTTAATCGGAATTTTCTATTAGTTTATTTTTTTGTTTATTGATGTGTCCGTAAAGAGATATTGCAAAGATTTTAGAACGACATTACAATAATGCGTCTTATTGTCGCTTGATGGACAGGCCAGTGGGCGTGTGATTGAAATCGTAATTATTGCGAATCGAACGGCATAAATCAATTTAATATGGTATTTAGACGTGAAGTGCTCGTATATCAAGTCCGTTAGATTTGCGACACTAAAAAAAATCTCACCATCCAGCTGCTACTTTACCATTTGAAATATACATTTTACGAGATGTATCGCATATAAACTTCGCAACGCGCACTTATCTAAGAATCTATGCTAGTGAAAAAATGCACATAAAGATCATATAACACTCTCATTATCGATTTTCCGATCGAATTTGTATTAGTAATTATTTACACGGCCATATTACGAAATTCAAGATGGCCAAATTAGATAGACCACTCCCACGAACCTCGCTTGAAATGTGTGAACGGCCGACGTTGAAATATTACCTCGAGACGAATGAATCGATAATTAATTTCGTGAAATTTCCAAGTGTTTCGTACGATAAACACATGACGTTACACGATAGTGCAGCATCGGTTCGAATTCGTAAGTTTCACGCTAAACATTAGCGTTATCTCAAAACGAAATGTTGTACTCGAGCACGTGCAGGCCGCTTGATTAATCGCGTAATAACATGTTTGTTTTCTGGTGTTTGCTTTCCAAACTAGAAAAATGAATAATCCGCCGATGGTTGCGGCAACTGTTTCGTTGTTATGGATTTTTTTACTTATGGCGTATTCCGCTGTGCGATGCTAACGATGCCCATAAATTACCAACTTTGATGGACACCTTCATTATTTGCCAACAACAACAACTGCCGTTTCGGTAACAATCGAAAAGCGGAGAAAGCAGAGGCAGGCAATTAAACGAGCGCCATAATTAATTCGATTGGTTTTTATATCAATTTGAATGCGAATTTCAAGTTAATTGTTTATTTTACTTAAAAAGGAACTCGTAAAAATTAAGTGCAAATCAATTTTATTTATTTCAAACGTATAAATTAAACGAAGTTTTGCACAATTCAAATTATTTTTGTTTTTTAGAAATGATCAGGGTCGTCTATTCGTATTTTCACAATGTGGATTGCAATACTCAACTGAGAAATGATTGCCCCCAAGTCGAGCTTTCGAACATTGGTAGTCCGTTCGATTATTGAGTGTTATGACCGTTCGCTCGGAGCTATGGTTTCCGAGTTAATTATTTGTTGTAAAACGACTGATGACCATTCATTCATTCTCATGCGTATGTAAATATCACGCGAGAAATAATACATCGAGCGAAAACTCGTGCTATATATAAACGTCGAAATTTATAATAATTCAAACCTATTACAAACTTGCAGAACTCATTCAAAACTCAATAATTTATCGTAACATAATATTTCACGTTTATGAAAAGATGCTAATTCCGATCACCTCGTTGAAAATCTATGCAGTTTGAAAAGCGATATATTAAAATGCTCTGCATGCATGCGTATTTTCATAATTGATGTAAGATGGTGGTTTGAGCGAATATGTTAAGTACACGATTGTTAATGTTTCCGTAGCTCATAAATGAGCATCTTGTGTCGTCTTTACCGTTGGTGCAAACGACCACCCCGATGCTCACGTCAAAACACCATCCATCCTCATCATGAAGATGTCCCTAGCAAAGAGAAAACGCGTCCAATTTATTAGAGCTTTTCAAAATATCCCGGTGAGAGGTAAACGAGATATTTTAAGTGAATCGAAGATGCGAGCGAAATTGATTTCATTCGAGAGAAAATACTTTAAATTCCAAAAGTATCGTAAATAAATATGAAATTAACTCACCATTATAGATCTCTTCATATAAATTCCATTTATGTATCTGTGAAATAATAAACGAAACAAGCTTTAATCGAAGTTAATATAACTTATATCTTATAATCTAAATTAATATCATTATAATAAAATAAATATATTTATACATGGCAAATGAAACATAAAATCGCTTAAAATTTTAATTGCTTCAACAGCTAATGCACTTAACTTTATTGCACAGAATCAGAGTATTATCTGTGACTTCTATTAAAATCATATGCGGCGCTTTTCCGAAAATAAAATACGAATCGTTAAATTACGCATTATGATCTTTATCTCTTAATTGATCTTGTCGCTTTTCCTTTTTACTTATACACATACATTATATTATAGCCAGAGTTCAATGCGACGACGATCCAGGAATTTACTAGATATTACCGAAAGGCTCAGATAGAATCTGATATGATCATTTATGATCGGTTTCACTTCGATATTTGCCAATTTTACTTAATTTAAACATAAAATAAAAAAAATAGCCAAATATGAAATGTTGTAACGAAATCGATCATTAATGATGCATATTAGATCCTGACTGAGATATCCAGCAATAACCAGCCAATTCCCGAATCGAAATCGCTTCGAGCCTTAACAGTAACATATATCATACATAAATCGTATCTATGAAGACTAACACATACACACAAACATATCCAGTATGCAGCATCTTCAAGCGGAAAATCCAAACCTGACACCTCGGGGACGTCGTGATTAATAAGCTCGCGTGGCCAGCGGCCATCCGTCTGATGAAGACGGCGTTACTGTAACTTCTGTGGCCGAGGAGAAGCTGCCTTCTGCCTCCTCGATATGCTGAAGAAGTACCTCGGGCGATCTTGAACACCCTCGGTCACGCCATCGCCATGAATCGCCTCGAAGTACCGAAGCGCGAGCAGCGCCGGTTAGGAATTCGCCGATTTATTCGCTCCGGATCCATCCGATTTATCTATCTGCATTTAAGTTGAAATCGTCGTTGTTCTTAGGGAGAAAGATCGCCTGAACTGTCGGCGGTCACACGGTATTTACCATACCGGGTCGACCGTCTTAATTGCATCACAACTGGAGGAGCCAGATACGCGAGGGCGAGAGGAAGGGAAGCGTCTCCTTGTTTATATTCTTGTCCCTGGAGGATGCCGAACGCAAATAACTCTGCTCGAACGTAAACGCGGCCATAAATACGCTCGAGTGAAGATCTAATAAGATAGGTTCGCAGGGACGCCTTTTTCTCCACAGCGCGCCCGTTTGACGAACAGCCTAGTTCGACAATGCACGAGAATTTAACATATCGTGGAACTGATGCGTGCGATCGAGTTTAAGTCACTGTGCGCATTTGAATACGGACAAATATAGTATTAAATCCAAGTCGAATATATGTTATGGTAGTTCAATTATGACAGTGATGTGAATCTCACTCCTATCGTTTCAAAAAATTTAAGGCTGATATTTCAATAGTTGGTCAACAACGAGCTTAAATATGAAGGCGGACTTTCAGGTTTGTCAGAAGTAAGAGTATACACTCATATCATTGTATCATATTTGATAAATAAAATTGATTCGTTCGACCGAATTGTGCAATGATGCGATCTGAAAAGTGTCATTTCGCAAATGAACACATCGAAGTAAAACAATCAGAGAGACGTTACCGTTGACATTATCGTCTCCGACGGAGCTTGAGGTACATTTCCATATAAGTGCTTGTGTGTTATGATTTCAGCACTCACGACTTCAGCTGTCGGCCAATAAATAATAACTCGAGTTGTCATCGGCGCCGACACCCACGACACCGTCAACAACCTGCTCCGTCGACATTTTGTACACGAGCACGTTACATGTGTCGTCGATCGCAAAAATTCCCCGATCGATTCATGCGTTATTGATGAACGCGAAAACTCGCGCTCGATATGATGCGAGTTGGCTCCAAGTCGAAACGAACTAAACAACTACATATACTCGAAAATATTTTTTAAATCGTGTACGATCTCATAGAAACTTGATCCCGATCTAATCGAATCTATAATAACTGGAATAATGATACTCAATTTTTTTTCTACTTGTACCATCGACACAATCAAACATAAAACTCAATTCAACTTACAATTAATCGAATTGAAATTGACGCAAAAAACAAAACAAAAACGTGGCTTGAGTAGAAAAGTACTACCCTAGCATTATGAACAATTAAAAATGACCTATCGACCATATTAAAATATGATATTACACATTACAAAAAAAATTCGTAACACCTTTTTTCACGCTCACTTTAGCTCTTAGACGTTGTTAGCGTTCAACACACATTTAACTCGATTACATTTTTTCCACGAAAAAAAAAGCTCAAAGAGCACACCTTACTCGACGGGTAAAAATGAGAAATTTACACGCTTCCGTAGCGCGGTCGCCTTTGTTCAACCCATTAATCGGCGGAACACTTCAAGCTCACATGAATATTATAATAAAACGAGGCATTCGCATGTGAAAGAGTTTTCCGCGAAAGGAGACAACCGTAAAGCGAAGAAGGGCTTTGGAAGCGCGTAATGAGAATTCTGATTGCTAATTAACGTCTATGGAGTCGCTGCAGCAAAAAGCGTTCAAACGTCTTAATTAAACCCGCATCGCTTATATGTAATTTTTTCGATCATACTGAAAAATAATAATATAAGAACGGACGCATGATATTTTTTTAAGCATCTCGCGACTTCTCGTCGATGCTCCGCGTATTAGCAATTCAAATGAGCTCGATGAGAGAGAGCAAGGGCGTCTTAAATGTCGCTCTGGTTTGACGCGCTAGAAAGTCGTCCGAAGATCGATTATTATAATGAAAACGACCTCAGGAGTCCTCTAGAGATAGGTTCGAAGCACTCTTTGTCGACCGTGTGACAAATCGGCGCCGCACCGCTGTTAGCCGGAGGAATTTGCACGTCGTCGTCCAAGTCAGCGCAAAAAAAATATTGTTAAACGCCGGGTACGTATCTGCTATGTATACGGTGACCATTTATTTTTTATAGAAAATAAAGGATATTAAAGACATTTTTTATTGAAAGGGGTAATTTTGAATAAAAGAGAAAGAAAAGCAGCATAATAATACGTTATTTTGGTTAAAGTTTTATAGTCCCGATTTTCCAATGTAAAAATCAAGATTCAGAGAAAAACGTTTCAATTTATTTTTTCGATAGTGATTCAAATACAGTGTCAGTTTAGCAATCATATGTTTCGATAATTGTACTTGATGCAATTGAGTGAAGTTGGGTTAAATTTTAAGTTATCCTAGGTGTTTGTTTTATTTTTGAGTTGGGTTGAATTCAGGTAGATTCAGCTATGTTTTCATTTCAATAAGGTTTGATAAAACGTCTCAATGACTAGATAATACTGTCAGTTCTATAAAATAAATGAATTAAGGTGAAATAATATTGAAATTAAGATCCGTCTTCTTGTAAAAGAAGTATGGTCACCGCAGCAATGTACGTACATGTGTGCAGGTTGTCGCAAACTCTTCGGCGTCTCACGCACGATTGAACAGATCGCCTCCGATAAAGGATACAAAGTGGATAAAGACTCTCCGGCGATGGTATGAAATTGGAGGGTTTCTAGTTGTATGCGTTCCTCCGCCGATAAGTGGTGTTAAGTAGATGCTTGCTCTCGTTATTAATGCATAGTTCTAGGATCGATCATTTGTTTATTGACGGTTATTTTTAATGACATAGGAAAATTTCAAAATCGCTATCCGTTTATAATAAGTACCTATTTATATTATTTTTAATTTTGTTAGTATTAAATATGTGGAGAAAATTGTTAAATGAGAATTGTATCTTCGCCCGTGTTAGCGATTTCGCCGCGACCTTTCGCGCAATTAATAAATAACGGAGGTTGTGCAAATCGAACGAGCTTTATCTTAAATCTCTGTAAGACAGGACGAGAAATGAAGCCATCGATCTCAGTCACACGGCCGAAAAGTTATCGTCGACTAAAAGCAAAAGAAGCAACATCGATTTCAATACGTTCAAAATTATAATAAAAGCCAAATAAAATTGAAATAAACACGCAAAGATTTTATTTTTTCATAATTACATCGAATCTAGATTGATAAAATTAAAATATTTCTTATCACTTTTTGACCATTTTATCGAATCATAAAATTTCAATCGAGCTGTTTGCAATACATATCAAATTCATTATTTTTTATTGCTATTTACGATAGGTAAATATTATTTACTTTTAATACATTTAATATGGCAGTAAACTATAATATATAGTTCGATATCGCTTTAAAACAAGATTGTAAACATTTATTACAATGTCGCTTCGCACGACTTCGCGATCACTGCTATAACGACAAAATATATTCGCAATATTTACCGCGTATGTACACCCATTTAATTCACACACAACGTTTACAAAATTCAAAAATACTATGAAATTTCAAAAGCGTACACTGTACGCGTGACCGAAGCAGTTTTCTTACGCGAGCACGTGAATAACAGTCAAATTATAACTTAAACATTTTTTGCACGAAATGGATGAGCTATTTTTGAATTTTTGAAAACTACACGTTTTGGAAATAATTACGTTCAATTCTAATTTACATATACAGCGTAATTATATGAAACCGGTTGTATTTTTCGGTATTGCGATTATTCTTTTAAAGGGGCGGCGCACATCGGACAGTGAACGCAACATCGTACACAGAAAAAAACTATTGTTTGATTTAACGTTTTAAAAAAGGCGTACACCTCCGTAGATTGTACATAAAAATAGCGATCGATATACATAAAGATGCAACGAGAGAAAAAAATCGCAATCCGAACCGTATTTTAAAATCGTGATATAATTAAAGCCGACGTCAATTAATCGAACCGATCGATTCGGAAACGGCGGCTAACTGTAAAGTTAATACGATACCGAACACCTATGTATGATGTGCCATTATAAAAATGCCGAAACGATATTTTCCCATAATTTCACGGAATACAGACGGTGTTTAATGGACCGCCTGAACTAGATAACACGGCCGCGGATCGATCAACAAGACGTTATTAGATCCAACACGAAAGAGGACGGTGTTCGAAAGACGATAGTGAAAATATTCAACAGCAATCTGGAAGCAACGTTGTCATTATTGGTTTTTGAACGATGACGCGAAAATGTGTCTTTCCCATGGTTCGATCGCGTGAAATTACTTTGAAGCTGTCGCCTTTGTGCCGCAGATTGGAATTTATATAAAGAGCCATTTAATCACACGATTTATTTGAAAATTTTGATGAAAATCATTATACTGCTTCATCTCATCGTCCACTTCGTTCAGCGTTAATTTTAGTTCTAACTAACCATACATTTTCAAGTGCAACGTTGAGAAATTGCACCGTTCGATATTTTCAATCGGAAACCTTTTCATTCTCAACATTTTCATGATTGACTCGTCGTAAAAGCCGACAAAAGCGTCGACCCCCAAAGGTCAATCGTCTCATGCCAATCGAGCTTTTGCAGAAAGTTCAATGGGTGTGTATATAATAATAAAATGCACTTCGACGTCTATCTAATGTTTCTCGGTAAAAGCAAAATTCGCGACGTGCATTAAATAAACTTAAAGCTTATAGCTGTACGTAAGTTTTCTATGCATCTAAGTGTATTACAGATTGATCGCTTGAAGCTTATAAGAAACTCATTGAGCTTCGTAATTCTAATAGATTAAATCTAATCGTTTATAATGAAATACTTAACGAAAATAATTTCGATTGTAAAGCTATCTGATATATTTTAATTCATTAAAAATAAACGACTACTTTTATGCTTCTGCGATTAGATTCAAACACTAATTCTTCAATAGAATAGAACTTGTAGGTAGTTTAGTTGAGCAATGCTATCTGTTTCGCTTATAAATCAAACATTCCTATTTTGATTCGCTTACATTAAAATCACAAAAGCAACAAAATCCTCTATACACAGATCGTGCCCGGTGCACAATGAAGTTCAAAGCAGCAGCAGGAGGAGCACAAGAAGGAAGTGCCGTCGTTATACCAGTTCCTAGTAACCTCATCAGCGCAACGTGTAATTTAAGACAAAGATACCACTGGCTGCCTATATACTCCCATACGATGTTATAACATTAACATTTTTCATAGCGTACGGATAATCTGTATCCATATTGAGAAATTGATGGGTTGCTAATGCTCATCCTCGCTGAAGACTCAATCAAACTTCGTCTAAAGTGGCTTATAGCTCGTACGGGGTCGTGATTAATTATGATAGATAGCCCATATAGTTAACTGTACATTTTAAATACTCGCCCGGTTTATATAGACGTTATCTCGGTATATCGACGAGCGTCTTTGTCCGTTTTTATGATCGTAATATTATATTGTACTCCGGTGTGTATTGAGTATAATACGAGCTGGTCTGTCCGTGAGGTATTGAGTATGTGCGGTCGTTCAATAATTGACTAATTGAATACAGTTTACTGTGGAGTTTATTGAAAGTTAAACCGCGGAACGCAAAATTACACGCGTAATTTCTAAAGCAAATAAGCTGTGGCAAATGACCGTTCAGGGAAACACGCAGTGTGGAAAATTATCACCAGACTTATTGAAAAAAAATGAAAAGTGTTTCGAAAGAAGAGTCTCTGTCATTGATATGTATATTCAAAAGAAATAATTTATGTAAAAATAAATACAAAATTCAATTGAACGTTTGAGAATTGCAGGCATTTGACTCCATCTCGTATAAATAATAAGACCAATTTTTGCATCTCTTCGCAATATGTACACAGTATCTATTTACTTAGCTCGACCAAATTACTGTTATTAAATATTGCAATATCCTTATACAGTCTCGTGTACGTATTCTTTATACGCACATGCGAACATGCACACGCACATACCTCGAAAATTAACAACATTTCGTAAATTTCAATAAAGAAACGATAAATAAATCGATCGTTTAATTGAAATTTGATGTTGATAGATAAAAAAAATATGATGAAAAATCGATACGAGACGCTGATGGCGTTTGGAAAATTAAATTTAACACCGGAGATTATAACAGTTAATCGATCGATCGCTTTACGATCCATCGCTTATTAAATTTTATAGACAACCTTAATACATTTTTTCAGTTTTTGTTTTCAAAAATTTTTACAAACTTAAATGGAATCTTTGAAAAGTTTCAACACCGCCAAGTTTTATGTTGTTCTACCCTACGCACACATTCTTCATTTTCTGATCGAATAAATCTTTCTGGTCAATAAATGATAAATCACTTTTAATAGGTGGTGAAGGGATGACTTTTAAGATTTCATTCTCGAATCGAATGTCTTGTTTATTTTACGCGAAGATCTTATGACTTCGAAGATGCTCTTTAATAAATTAAGGTTAATTCATACTAAAACTTTACGATTCGATTTGACTTTATCAGTAGTTTTGATCTCCAGAATTGTTATATAAAAAGACCTTTTAAAGATCGAGTTGATTTAATTTATCTCCTGCACTGAAACACTGGTGGATCCAGTACGCTATAATATAAATTATTGGGTTGTTAAGTTTAAAATCATCTATATTTTAACGATTATTTTAATTGTACGCTTAGACTTATTATTGTTTATTTTCCAATTTATATGATTATACACTTTCATCGGCATTTCGAGTAATTATTTTTATTCCCATATTAGCAAATTATACATTTCTAATCCATTTATATTTTATTTTGATTTGCATTCCGAATATAGACAGCCCGGATCATCGAACGGCATATATAATTTCGTAAAGAAAATTTACCGATATTTACAAAAATAACATATCTTATAGATAATTTTCATGTCGACGTTTCCTCTGAAGATTCGCTGTAAATTATCCGTTTTATGACAGCGCATTATATACACACGCGCAACCATAAAGCAGGGAACTAACATAATTTAATGTTGGAAAAATCGAACCTCGGGCAACAGAACTAGCCATATAACCATAAATATGTTAATGCGACGCTACCGTACGCGATGAGCATGCGTGTATTACTACACATACCCAATTATATCACGAAAACTCGATTGTACGCATTCGAATCTATGATTTGACCAAATAAGCACTTATTCAGTATAAAATGTATTCGAAAAATATTTTTTTAAAGCTCAATCTATTGATTATTGGTTAGCAATAAGTTATCGATAACAGTTAAAGAAAAGCAACTCAACCAATTGTGTCATTGGTATCTCATCCCTTAACTGTCATTGGTGACTACAAAATAATAAATTTTTGATTACGAAAAATTTTATTTATTATATAAACAAATAAAATGGGTTGTAAATTTGTCTGGTAGCATCAATTATATTGAGCAAGTTATTGACATGATAAATTAGAATCATGTGCGAATCTCGATGAAAAGCAATATCACAAGAATATCAATTATCGAGATTGCAGTCGATGCGTATATTCTATCGAAAATTCAACGTTAGTGCTGGGAAAAAAATAAAATTCAGATGTGTAATGTAGTAATTTCACCCCGTACGTATTTCGGCTAGCACATAAACGATAATTTCCTGCTTCGCCGAAACGGTGTGTTGTTATGATTATGGTGTAGTCATCGCCTCCGAACGAATTTAATGCTAGCCGTCGAGGGAAGATCCAGATGGTTCTGTCCGATATGCCCAAAGCAATGTATTTTATTAATACGGAATATTAATACGGCGATTCGTTCAATTACCGAAAGAACGCGAATCTAGCTTCGGTCACCGATTTTTGGTAATTCGGCAATTTTCTAAGCGTCAACGAACCCTCGAATCGAGAAATGATTAAAAGTTTCCTGTGTTTTTATTCGAAAAATTGTTGAACGTATGTACATATTAGTAGACTGGGCGTAATTCATTAAAGTTTACCGACTCGGAAAAACATGTTCTGATATAATACGCAATGATTTATTCTCAACAGCACTAATTTATACGAAGCGTCGAATTCAGCAACCGCTCATTAACAACAGATACATTCGAATTTCACGCTCGACGAAAAGTAAACACAAACTAAACACTGAAAAAATCGAATTATTTTTTTGGAATTTTCCAAAAACAAGCGACACAAAGCTCAAATGCGAAACGCGGCTCCCCTTCGCCGATATAATTAGTCGCGGCTATTGTTAAGTGGCGTGTAAACGGCGTTCGCGTTTAACGATTGTGATCGCGTACGCAATTAATACGACCGACGTGCTCGAGGAGCAATTTAGATCCGAGTCGATTATCGTCGGCGGTAATGCGATAATCGATGTTAACCGGGAGCTTTACGCGCTGTGCGAAAGCTCCAAAGTTCGTCTTCGACGAAGGATCGAAGCGAGAAGGTCGTTGGTGATGTTCGATCCGAAGATGTGGTGGATTGGTTCGAGAAAATTTTCAATAGAAATAATTGCCTGTAATAAAATTATATAGGTGGGTTATGTTGAATGACGTGATTATTTTTGATACTGAGGCATGATAAAGGAGTTAGTTTGGGTACTATGACAACTTCCTAGGGAAAATTGACACCTTGAAATTCATTTTGACTTTTCGAAACCCATCATATGTAATTCGTATCATAATAAAAAATTGTTAGCCTAAGCCAACTTGATCTAATTTTCTGAAAATGAAAGATTTTCCAACCTTAAACATTTTTATTATGGGAAATTCGAGCAGTTAAGTCACATCACTAAATAAAAAAATACTAGAAACTTTTATCAATACTACAAAAATGTATTTACACAACATAATTCTTATAATACTTAAGCTATAAATATGAAAAAATGCAAACATGACCCTCAAATTCAACGTCAAAACGGGCGACTTTTCCTCAAAAGAAAATCGACCACAGCTCACAACAGACCAGAACGATCACAGGGCATCAACATAACATAGTACACGAAAAGCTACCACAACAGAATCCCGTCGAATGTACAAATCGTCATCGATTTATTAATCCGTGCGTCACGTCCCGGCATCGTTTGTCTCGCATTATATTTATTGTCGTCAGGAGCGGTTCAACACGACGGGAATTATTGAACCTACCGCTGCCTAGAAAAGCGGCTTCAGGTTCGGTTTTCGGATCGCATTGGGTGGCCTGGCGTATATATTGTACAATACAATAACGTCAAATAAACGTTACCCTCCCGGTCGGCGATCGGCTAAAAACGGTTACCATTTCGACCTCGCCATCTATCATTGTTCGGCGAGCTCGCCTACTCGCCTTTTCGACCGTGGCCATTTATCGTTGACCGTTCAATTATTGTACGTTTCGACGAGAGAGCTTTTGCCCGAGCCGAATTATGCAAATTGTCAACTAATAGATAATTCCTAGGGTTGATAGTTCTAATGAATCCGAATATTTTTCGATATTCGTCAAATTCCATTAACTACCAAATACCATTCGTGTATTTTCGGTAATTGTAATCTACTCGACAAGATATTCGACTTATTCCAATTGAACCTTAAACGTTTTCCGACCAAATCGAACTTAACTTAACATGAAAAAGTAAACGAAAATCATAACTAGTCTAACCTAACTTAACTTAACCGAGCACTTCGATTATTATGTTAATTAGATAATAGACAATTATTTTTATATGTATTATCTTATAAGTCATTACCGCAGAAACACAATACAAAACGATATGCATATTCAGATAGATTTAACGAATAAAATTATGTTTAGAATTTAGAAAAAAAATTAACATTTTGAATTGTGATTTGGTATAAATTGTTGCAAAAACTGGACAGAAATATCATGAATAATTTCCTAATTTGTAAAATACATTTCCTTGTTTTTTTTTTCCGAACAGTTCAAAAATTTTATTCGATATTCGAATGATCGATTCCTATGAATATTTGCTAACCCTAATATAATAATTCGTCTCGTTTGCGATGCGGCCTCAGAGGCGAATCCGATCGAACAGCCGCTAAATACTGTAATTTGATCGAAATTAATTCTGTTTGGCACCATCGACACGTCTGCTCGCATGTTCAACATTTCTTGTCAGATGTTGGTCGGACGCTTGTTATAATGCGATATAATATAATATTATACGTGTTGTGTTGTGCGATCGATGCGTATATGCTATCTTTTTAAGCGTTCGACTACCGTCGATGACTTTTCTTGTCTGCCGAGCGCGGATGTGGTCGTCAAGTCATCAATCATTGAATAATTGGCGATGGCGATGTGTAATTTAATAAAAAGCGTATTGCTCTCATGATCTCCGAGTACGGTATCGTTTCTTTCTACGTCTGGGCGATCTACTTTTTAATTTTCCCATGCGAAGTGAACGCATCATTTCACATGTCGACATATCGGTAATGAACTCTAGTTGGAATTGCAAAATTTTTCTTCGATATATTCATAGTGCATTGTAGAATTTTCGCTAAATGTTAAATGTCTCGAGATATTATCGACTCGGTTCCTCCTTTTCTCATTCAATCATATCAATCGATCGGTCTTACGTTCTGTGCCGATAGAATAGTGACTTGCACATAATATGAATTGAATGTTCGAGTATCAGCAGGAGTTCACATATTCGTTTTTAATGTACGACCATGTGAAAAAAACACAAACACGAATACGCATCTAACATATATCATGCTCAAAATATTCTAAGTACATAATTCGCATAGCGAAACGATCGGCAATTTTGATATTGTTAACACCAGCGCAACATGAGTTTCACGAAATTGAATTTCATCACTCGCCTGTATATTAATTGTGTACTTAAAATACACATAATGTTTTATTTTAATTATTTAAATTTATAAAATACTATCCATACTACATACATATATGAATAAATTTATGACTAACTAACTAACTAATCCTTTTCACAATGACGACGAGTACACTGATCTTGCTATTAAGTTTTCCTTCAAATTCAATCAAATACGGATGTATTTAGAAACATTATTTATTTTCATCGAAAAGATATTAGCCATTATATTATAGCAAATATTTTGTAGATTATTACTACATGTCTTAGATAAATTTGTTTGTTTGTCGGGAATACCGCAACCTCTAAACTCGCGTTCCGCACCGGTTTATATCCCGCTGTTAACAAATTAGTTTAAGTTACAGATTAACGACGACACCCGACCGTTTTATTGATATAAAACATTTGAAATTTCATTCACTATTATATGAACTATGAGATCAGATTTCTTGTTTTTCGTCCGTTTCATAAAATCTATATCGCGATGAATTAATTTTCGTACTTCTGAATGTGAACTGTGATCTTCTGATCCACTTTATATTCGATTAAATTATCTTACACAATGAAATGTTAACAAAAAAATCTTTTGAATTTGTAATGAAATTGCGCCCGTGAAAAATCTATCTGTGAATATGTAAATAAAATGCGAAATCTATGAAATTATTAGATGCATCACAATAAAAAACAGAGTATGAAAAGTTTTAATTACCTCCAAACCCGATTGTTATTTTAATAATGTTCGCAACCGACTAACGAGTTTTATGATTTATGTTATGGTCATATATAGGATTTTCTCGCTTTTCACATCCGTTTGAATGCAAATGCATCACAAATATCATTAAAATAGTTTTAATTGTCTTTAAGTACTAATTATTTTGTTTGCTTAATCTAAGAAATTTTATTTGTCATAATTTTGAAATAAATAACACCATAATATGAATTACAAATATCACAATAAACTAAAACATTTAAAAAAGCCGAACCCGTTCGTTTTCATTAGAAGAGCATCGTGATCGCTATAATTGCGATATCAAGATTTGCTTTTGAAAATATTGGTCAAGTAGAGATTTTTCTAGCGATTATGAAAAAAAATTAACACACGTGTAAAATATATACTCAGGTTTCGTTTTAATATACACTGAACGACTATAAGACGGATTCTAAACGACCGGTTACGGTTGCTTTCATCTCAGTCGCAACGCAAATAATATTCGAACTAGTTATAAAATATGAGCATTCAAACGAAAATTTAATTTCATATTTAATATTATATTATATCATAATTATATATGAGATTCTTTTGAAATATTATTGCACAAAATATACAGATATTTTAACTGCACGTTCCTCTTGTTTTCTTAGAATTCTCATTCATGATTTCAATAATTTACAAAAAAAAATATGTTTCGAATATGATAATTTAATATAATAAAACGAAAATAGTGTAAAATACCGCATAAAATTTTTCGAAAAAATTACATTCAGTCATTTTACTCACATACTTTCGTATATATTATACATACTTACATATACGAGATGACCTAAATAGTTAAGCGAACAAGTTGAGCTTCTAATTCAATTCCGAGATTAATCATAACGACCTCATATTTGACCTTTCCGAATATGTATAATATAACTCGAGAGCACAATCTGAAGTAATCAAACCACAATCAAATGTAGCAAATCAATATAGGTATCACAAAAACGCGAAGAGATCGAAGCATTCATTGAAATTTCAATCCCAAGCACATTGTATCAAAAATATTACACGTTTCAAATCTTCACGAGAATAATTGATAATTTTTATCTGGTTTTAAAATACACAGCGCCAACGCGCTGAATCACCGTTCGAATCTTCTTACACAATCAATTCAACATTTTGGACGCGATACCGATTTTTTTTTCAATATCAATTCGAATCCATACGAATTAATATCTAACGGACTCGCACGCACAATTCGATATCAATCTGTGCCACCTGTACGATTCCATCACTGTATGAATCACCGCACAAAGCACCGTCTTCAAAGCGTACGAACACTCTCTATCGGGCGTACATTATTTTTTTAATTGGAATCACAACGTGTGAATGAATCCGATGAATCCGAAATAAATCATCTGTGTCGATACACTCTTAGAGGACCACGGTGGCCGCAATCACAATCAACATAGATTACAATCGCATCTCTGTGTACGACAGATTACACCTCCACCCACCTTAATTAAGCTCGTGCATTTTATCTCGGACACTTCTCTAGTTCATCCTCGGAATCTCGGCAGATCTCACACCCACGCATTGAACGATCTCGTTAGATAATGATTTTTTAAAACGCGTCAACCTCACACGAACGCATAAATCTACCTCTGGTCAGAGAGTCGGCAATGAGTTTTCTCACATAAATTCGCGATATAACGACGTAACACATCTGCCGGTTAAGCCTTGTATATGTTAATAATATTCAAAATTATAGAGCTTTCGAAACTACTGGTTTTGAATTTTTTCACATGGCGAGTCCCCTTTTATATTATTTGCATTTTTTTTTCGAATGTTTTAAACCGGAACATTCGGCTTAAGAACGGCTCATGTCCGACGTGATTTAATTATCGATCCGTTTTATAACAGGGATGTATTTATCAGTAAATACCAGTATATGTTTCTAATATAAATCAACTATTGTAAAATTTTATTATTTTAAAATATACTTAACAAATTGAAAAAAAAAACATATCATATCAAAATGAAATTCACAAAATTTAAATAAACTAATAAAATATTCTCTTTATGAAACTTCACTTTTGATATTTCCAAAATATTTAAAGAATATTACGAACATCTCTCAGCATTTTTTCATAACCCTTGGTCTTAAATATACACAGCGTATGAAAATGCATATTTTCGTATGTTACGTTAATTTATTCGTATCAATCTGGTTTAACTGAGTGACTTCAGACCGATCGTCGGTACTAATTTCTCGACGTGGCCGTTTTTTCTAAATATTATTATATGGTCGCTAAAAATTTACGACCTAAATTAATATTCATTATACGATCCGATAAAAAATTATATTGGTTATTTATCGCATATATAATGTCGGTTAAAAAATTAATAAAGCCGTATCGATCATCGCGCCTATTAGATTTAGTCGTATATTTTGTCGCATTTTCCTATTAACATTTCTGTATCGCTCGATTTATGTGCGTACTATCCCATAAACTTTTTACACCATAAATTTTTATTTTCTTATGTTTTTAATTAACAGGGCGTATTTAAAATGCATATGTCGTATATTGATAAAGATAAACTTGATTTAAAATTTATGCAGCAAACGAGCTAATCGTTTTATACTACACATGTTTCATTTTATAAACGCACATACATATAAACTTTCGCCAAGAATTTTCGCAATATTTTGATTTTCAAATTTTATATGCAACAATATAATAATTTATCAAAGATATTTACATCATCATTCCTATATTTATCACAGATTAAAAGCGAGTAGAGCTTCATTAAAACGACATGAAACGCGATGATATAATACATGAATGTATTAAAATACCCTCCAACCAAATATTCAAATTAGGGGTAATAAAATTAGCAAAGACACGAAACAATTTACCGGACACATATTAGCAATCATCTATTCATAAGTATGCAAAATACAACTTTTCACCGGAAACTATGTATGTCAAACACATGTTCGGAACAAAAAACGAATTCAAACCGAATTCAGATATAAATCTATTAAAGCTCATAGAAATACATTTGAATCGAATTTAAGTAATTATCGAGAATAAGATTTACATATTTTATTCGTGGGCACAGAAACATTTCGGCGAAACGTATTTTTCTCATTTGAATACCGAGCTTGCGACTGTTATCTAACGAATGTGGTCCATAAGAATGAAGCAATCAAATAGCGAATCGGTCCAGATTCGATCGACAGATCTCGAAGAGATTCCATGAGAAGCCTTACCATATCCGCCGTTGATCTGACAAGACTTCGACTGACATCAGCATGTTAATGTAATCGCTCACTCGAAGACCCGTATTCGCAAATCGTTAAAAAAATACTAAAATTATTTTCAAGCTTTTAACCAATCAAGTTTCATAATTAGATTAACTTATACTAATTTAAATTATTAAATATTTGTATAAAAATCCTATATGAATCGAATATTCATTTGTAATAAAATTTAAAAATTTAATTCAACTCATTATATAAAAATGATTTTATTGTTGTTCTTGTCGTGTATTTTTCTATTTAGATTTGATTATATTATTTATATGCGCTAGTGTCTAAAATGGACAGCTATAAAGATAAAAACATAAACGAAATAGACTGAGCTTGTAATTTAATTGTTCCACGAATAGACATTGCACAAATCGATCTTTAACCCCATCGACCGATACAATCGCAAAAGTATAGTTAGTAATATATTTCACTAGAGTAGTGGTTGGAAATATTTAAATTTACTACCATATTACATGATCGCAAACAATAAAACATAACAGTATTTCTTCTAAATGTTTTGTAGTAATACTTGTATATAAATTGAGTAATTAATTCAATGATTGAAACATAATACTTTTAATTGAAATATAATTTCATAAAAAAAATTATGTCAGTTCATAATGTTTTTCAAATTGATCTCAACAAGAGCTTCTCTCGCTCAACACGACTAACATCTACTTTTGCACTTTACATAACACCGGATCTTGGGGATCCTTTGAATCTCCGTTGCACACGAACTGCACATATCCTAATGACATTCTCATATTCTCATATGCCGAATGTTTTATTCATCGTTCCCTGTCGGCCGCTAAGTGAGCCGTGCAAAACATGCGCTCAACACACGTCGATTTGAATAATGCGTCTGTGCAGCCGGAAGACTACCGCATTGAGAACTTCAAGATTTTTTCAAAAGTTTTTACTATTTCCTTCACTTTATAATTATTTAAATTTTTCGAAATACCTGCATTATAATATTCAATTGTACATGTTTAACACGCAAATAAAAATTATTTTGATTTTCATGTAAAATTTATATAAATACATTCAATTCTGATATGATTACATAAATATATTCAAAACATGCTAATTTTAAAACTAAACAACGTTCAAAAATATGTACATTATTAAAAACAAAACTTAAATATTACATGTCGAACTCAACATACTCAGAGACCTCAACGAGCGGCTGTTACCGAAACCCGTGTAAACATTAACGCTATTCGAAACACATTATTCAAATCATCTAGTAAGTTATTACACTATACGTTATTTTTTCAAAGCTACCTTTCGTAGCTTGAGAAAAAAAGACGAAGAAGAACAGAGAGATAAAATTTAATGTGGAATACACAGACGGACGGACATGTCGGTGACCGGCTCAGGAACACTGAGCGCGTTCGGTTTGAGCAATACGTTAAATTAGGTCTCACCTCGGGGCGAATGTAATTTAAGAAGCACCCGCGTTGGAGAACAACGAGTCGAATTTACAACGTCGTATATATGTAAACCGAGCGAAACGGACTGAATTATTTCCGAATTTGCATCAACGAGCCACTGTAGAAGACGTAGATCCACAGTTTTTGATGTCTCCGCGAATGTTGGACGGTCGAAACACGTGTCAATATATCGTACAGCCATTTAAATAAAGTAAAACTTTCAATAAATTTATAATTTAAACAATTCAAATCAAAGACGATTCATTGACTATGTATTCTGAGAATTCTTCGAGGGATGCTGTGTCGTTATCCTGACGCGGACGCCTGTTAATTCTATGCAAATGAACGTTAGCTTTTCTCTCTCCTTCGAAGACATAAACACAGCGTATACATATCTCCGATCTGGAATGGGTTATATTGCCACAAACCCAATAGTGTACCAGAAGATCCTGCTCTTAGGGATGCCAATCCATTCTCGACAATCCGACAATTCGTACAAACACAAAGCGAGTGGAATGTGGAAGCACCGGGTCGACTTTGTTAGCTCCCGAGCGCTTGACTCTGGTTTTCCTATCTGCAAATACTCCATATATATCGGAAGCGATATTTTGACCTTTTGTCTCTATGCAAAGACTCGTTTCAACTCTGATCTGAATAAAATTTCAACAAAACAAAGGGGAAAACTCGTTTGGTCGCGTAAGAAACGCATTTCGTTCGTAATAAGACAAAACTAATAGAATTCATAATGAATCGAATCTAATAATAGTGATCCATACGCAAGCTAATCTAATTTTTAATAAACATCCATAAAATGTACATAACCGCATTTGATAATCAAGCACGCCACGTAGCCAGCCTAGAGTTTTCTTGTCACATTAACTGTTAATGTTAGCTTAAT
Organism: Cheumatopsyche charites; assembly: GCA_024721215.1. NCBI lineage: Eukaryota > Metazoa > Arthropoda > Insecta > Trichoptera > Hydropsychidae > Cheumatopsyche > Cheumatopsyche charites. The sequence continues at coordinate 10,506,802 of CM045575.1, forward strand.
AACTACAATTATTCGACATATTAATTTGCAATCTTCATAAGCAGTACGCATGGCGTTTTAATTTTTACGATATAATTACACCTCTACTTCATATTTTCTTATTAATATTTCAGACAAAACTCGACGACTAAACTACACATACGATTCTAATCTTATTACGCCATTAACATAAAACAAGAGTTATTTTAATAACACGAAAAGAATACAATTTCAACATATCCAAAATCACTTAAAATTCTTTCACTCCCGAAGAAATAAAACGCGCGCACGCAAACCGTCAGATACTTATCCTCGAGTTTGTTTTCGACGTCTAATTTTCTAAGCTTAACAACGTTTGTTTTACACTGGCGATTAAACGCACTCGTTCCATCCTACGGTTAATGACTTAATTTAATAACGATCGCGTGAAAAAAACCTTCAGTCTCCGCTGCGAGTAGCTTGAGAAGAGCCCGTAGAGTTTTTTCGTGATCATCCTTCGACAGTTAAAAACGAATTAACCAAATTGATTCTCAGAAATTCGAAGAGCCGACTCGCCCATTGTCGGGGCGTTAAATCCGATTCGGGCGGCGAAATCAATTACACGGATCGCCGTGTAATCGTCGCTATCTAACATACGCATGCGCGTGCGCACCTTATGTATGGTGTGTGCGTGTAAAAATTTTAATCTGGTGGCTGTCGATTGATATTTGAGCTATATTTTTTATTCTATATCATCCAAATGAGATCCAGCCTACTACATTTTCCCAATTTAGACTTCAGAAAATAAGTCTATCCTGAAAAAAAAAACTGACAAAAAAGTTCCTATTATGTTCAAAAATTCCCTTTATTTGATATAAACTTTAGAATTTTGATATCTCTAAAAATCAGATGTGCATTTGGAAAAAATATTTTTAACATTAGTGAATATGAGCAAATCAGAGATGTGATGCAATGAAAAACATCTTCATGAATTTTCCAACAAGATCAACTTAATATAATTAAACGAAGTACATACGCGCCAAATTAATATTTTTTTCCATAATGAGCATCAGATATACTTTTCAATGTATATTTTTATCAATAATTAATTGAAAAAAAATGACTGCAAAAAGCGCTTTCCAAATAGCATACTCTGCAATCTCGGAACGGATGCTTCTCGCAAGATTAATTTAAATAATACACGAAATCGTCTTCTATCCATAATTAGAGTATACATCAAACATATTGCATTATTTTTTTCAAATCTCCGAATCGGATTGACTTTTTTTTATAATTATCGCTTTCCGATCGAGCTCGATCAATTAAATCGATGAAGATTGCCGGTTTTCGAGCGAACTGTGAGATTTTCGCGTAAAACCGGCGGATATGGCTTTTTAAAATGCGCGACGCGGCGCGCACGTGTTACAGAGCTTTTGTTTTAAAATAAACTAATATTGAAGAATAAAACATATGTAGTTAATTCCACAATTATTTTAATTACGCCCCGTAACCGGTTACGCACCGCCCGAGTATTCTCTCAAACTAATGTTATCGTAACCGGTTATTGGCCACAATTAAAATAATTGTGGAATTATCTACAAGTGTTTTACTTAATAATATTAATTCATTTCGTCTCTCGAAGCTCGTCCCTCTAATAGACCGTCATCGAATTTGTGAAAAATCTTCAGTGCGTAGGTATAGCGTTTTTTCGTAGATCAGAGAAAAGCTTTAAAGTTCCCTCGCAGCTTGAGATGGTTTTACGATATTAAAAGTTATTACAATAAAATAAATAATAGTATAATTTGATGTTTCATATATTAGTTTCAATATATTTAACAATTCAATCAAACTTTAGTATCGAATTATGTCTGAAGTAATTATTCATAAAATCGTAAAAAAAATTCTACATATTCTTATTTTTAATTTAAAAATATTCAATTCAATCAAATTCTCCGCAATAAAAAAATAGAATTGATACTTTAAATCATTTTTTATTCGAAGAGGAAGCTTTTTTAAATTAGATTTTATTATTTAATGAGTTACTCATTCTGTATTATTCAATATCCGGCGATCGTGCCTTTTAGTGAGTCATAGATCTTTCAGTACAGTTTTCAATAACGATGCAACTTACGTTGGCATGTTTATGGCAAATTTTATTCTTCACTGAATTAAGAGTTTAGATTTACGTAGTTTTGAACACCGAAAACCCGAAATAGAATTGATGATTTATTCGGATCAAGCACGAGACTCAGCAGATGCCAGCTATTCAGGAAACGATAAAATTATATTGCACACATTGCAAACCGATTGTTCGATGATATCTCATTCGTTTTTAATAAGAAAAAAATATATTTGTGTTTTTTTAATATTATAAAAAGTCACAAATATTTTTTTTTCCAATAAGAAATTTTCTTTTCTGATCAGATACTTGGAAAATTTTGCATCATTAGAAAACATAATAATTTGAATTATGCTCATCTAAATTTAAGTTTTTTAATTGCTTCCTGTTTTATCGAGCAACCATTAAAGAACCGGTCTCAAGTTCTGGGGGCGGAAGCACCTAACGGAAGCCGTCAGCCTTTAACAACTGTCGAATAAGTGTTCAAAGGATTCAAATCTTAATCCATTTTCACTAAAGGTATATCTTCCGGATTATTTTGATTTAATAAATATTTATCATATAATTTCAAGGCAAATACTCATCCCATAAATTCAATTTAACTGTTACACATATTTACATTCTTTCCGTTTTTTTTTTATTGACACTTTTCCTTATCGAAAAAGAAAACTTGTCACAGATATTTTGCGGTTTAATTGCGTAAAAAATCTTCCGGCACGGCAGTCAAGCCCATCATCAATAACTTGATGATAATTGCTTATTGGATCTTAATGATGACTTGCGTTTCCCATCGGTTATCCGGTCAACAGCTACAACGAAACAACAATGAATGGAAAAACGAAAGAAAAAAATAATGACACAACGACGAGCCCATAATGAGTATATGCTTAATTTATATTTTGGAATAATCGCCGCCAAAGTTTGCTCGGGCGCATAAAAGCTGTTTTGACAGAATAAAGAGGAAGAATGACAGCTTTAATTTAAAATCGGTCGCTAGGCAATTAAGAATTGTATAAAGTAAATATTATTAATTTCTTTTGTATCGCGAATGAGCACGTACAATGTTATTGTGCGAAATTAATGAACTCATATGAAAGTGTTTATTTTTTTCAAAATATTACAAAAAATATCTTGTTACCGTTTATTTATAAAAAAAAAACAATCAAATTTTCGGTTACACTTTCATGGGAAAATATTTCTCATCGACATTTCTAACTGTTTTTATCTTATTTTAAAAATAAAAATTATCCATCTGTGATAAATCGAACTTAAAATTCGTATTGAGTACGGTTTTAGTGAAATATACACGTTTGGCTGAATATTACCTATAACAGTCTCGTGAAACCGCCGAAGTGCATTAATTTTGCATTTTGTGTATTTCGAGCATCGTTTAGCCGCCGCATTCGAACGACGCTCTTTCACAAGTCGCCGATTCATGCAAAGCAAAGTATTTTTTTTTTTCGAAAATTTTACCATTTTATTATTTTTAATTAAAGCCAACATCCCACTACGGCAGTCCGAGCGTAAAATCCGTTAACACATTCCGAGGCAAATTTCATATTCTTGTAAATTAATAAATGTATTCTCGTTTTTTTTCGTAATCTTCCGGTACGCCTTATTATCGGTAAATATGCATCATGCAGACGTTCGAAATACAATTCGGTTTATGTTAGTTTTTTTTTCATCATTTTCCGTTTATGAAAAATCTGTTTTTAATAATAGTAATTTCCTTTCATTATTCCGCGCAAGTTCAAGGCATTCCCGTCACAAAACCCATCAAAATATCTGTATAAATTTTGAACATAATTTTATATCTTCATCAAATTGATTTTACAAAAATGAGATGCGTGCTCTTATTTTTTTTAATTTTCTTTTTTTTGTTGTCTATTGCGTAAAAGGTAAAAGCATTCTCCGAAAAAATATTTCGTTTTATTTACTATTGTAAAAGAATAACAATTGAATCGATTCAATTCAATAAATGCTGTTAGCAGTCCGACGGCTTGTCGATCCATTTTCACACGATGCGGCTATCTGGAAATGATTGATTTTTACACACGAAAATAATACAAAAAATAAGTGAATGACGGTACCGCTGAACAGTTAAAATCACAAAGACTTTTTTATAAATTTAATTTGAGCGAAATTGAATTCTGTTTACATTTCCATTAATGGTGAAATTTTATTAAACGCTAATAAAATATTGCTATTCTCGGGAATTTTATTTTTTGTTGAAAGAAATCATCGTATTTTTTCGTAAGAAGTGATATGAACGCACGGTTAAGAGCGAAACCTTCATCTGAATGTTTAAAAACTTCATCATTGTTTTATAAAATCGATCAAATATTCTTCAATCTATTAAACCATAATATATCATATCAATAATAAAAAGAATTTAATAAAAGAAGGCAAGCATTTGATTTTTTCAAACTGAAACCGAAACAATTCGAAATCCGGGACTTGAACGAGATTCCTCGAGAACTCAAAGACAGATCACTTTAATTATCGACGAAAACGCGTACAAAAAATCCCGAAGAATGATCGTCGAAGTTGACCGATGTGCATTGTTTTTGGCGTGTAATGATCGGTTGCGCGTTACGAAATTGAATATAACGGCGATAAAACGCCCTCGCATTTTTGTCGACGATGGCCCGACGGTATTTATTCTGGTACCATTATTTGAATTACACGGCGATGGCCATGGTTCGCCTTTAGCCAAATATGGTGTTTCAATCAATCATTATACATATTTCCAGACCGTACGAAAATGGAAGCAAATAAGATCGAAGCGAAAAAAATCCGAGCGAGCTACGAGATATGTCAAAATTTTCAACATAAACGTTAAAATTTTTCGTATACGTTCAATATTTATGTATAAATTTTAAAACAAAAACAATTTGAACATTGATATAATATCAAATCATGAAAAAATTGAATAGAAATTGTTCAAAATGAACAGAGAATCGACTGTATATCGTTCAATGTGTATGTGGGCTGCCAAACGAGAAGGTGTGCGGTCAAAATGAGTTATAAAATTTTATTATCGATTTTTTATCATCATCTAATGCATAACATTTTGTTCATCCACCGCTTATTGTTGTCGGCAGTAACGTTATCCGACGGTGTCGAATTTCCTTACACAGTGAGATGTAGATTTTTACTTTAACGGGTTCATTTGAATATCGTACGTGAATTTTTCGTATGGGATACGAATGACGGTACACAATTTCAGCCGAAATAACGCTTTAAATAACGATGTTAAACGACTGTGGCTAAATGGAATTTGCAAAAATGATGAATTGATACGTCGGGCGTCCGACCCAATTACAATTTATATTCAAATTATTTTGTGATTGGAATTGACTGTTTAATTTTTTTCCGCGTTGATTCACTTTAACTAAAATGGAAATCGACTCTTTCGAATTGAAAAAATATATTTGATTTATTATATTCGATCGATTTCAATCAAATTTATTATACACGTACAATGTATGGTTATAAATCTTATATCGTTAATTTGGTAAAATGAAACAATACTAAATATGATAATAACAAAAAAATACCTTAAATTTAATTTTCTGTTGGAAGATGATGCTCAGCTACCTCTTCTTTGAATTTTCTTTAAGCACAGTATCACAAATCACTACATTTTTTTAAATACAAAATTTGGAATAATTTTGAAAAAACACTGGAACACAACACTTTCGTATTTTCAAAAAATAATTTTAATGAATTGAGACACAGTTTGATTTATGTGCGATACGAAAACACAACTTTATGAATGTAATTTACATGTGCACGGAAAGGAAGCATCTCGATGAAATTTATGGCGTTAAAAATTAAAGCTATGTCTTGTGCATAATAAAAAGCGATAATTAAACGTGATTTTAGTAAAAATACAATATGTGTTCTAGAAACGGCGCATTCAGTAATTAAGCTGCATATGCCCATTTGAGAAAATCGTAAAATAAACAAAGTACATAAATTATCTCGTTCAAACGCTAGATAGGTACATTCTAAGCACGTTTTTTATATGCACATGTAAAATAAGAGCAGATAAATATTCGAAAAAATTCCCGCTTAATAAATTTTACTAGATACAAGAAAAACGGAACCTTTTTCGAGTGATTGAATACGATTTCCGCGTTGAATTTATAGTGTTTATTCTGAATTCTACGCGCATTTATCACGCGAGGCTTGTCACACAAATCTGAAGAAGCACTTAGTTTAGAAATAGACAAATCGAAGCAAAATATTCAACAGACACGAGAGAAATATCAATCTCTGATAATTACTGTCACCGTCGGCGAATACACTCTTACGAATCACGTGAATCAACTGACGTTAAAACAAAAAAAAAAAAACAAAATGTTTGAATTCTTTTTTTTTCCGATTCAAATTTAATTTCATTATTTAATAGATGTTTTGTAAAAGAGTTATAAATTATTATTGTGACGTTTAAATTATTTTCATAATGCTGTATTATGAATGACTAAATTGTAACAAATTTAATTTTTCGATATAAATATAATTCATACAAATCTCCTACTCATTTTGAAAAAATGACAAATCAAAAATTTTCACAATTAGTCCCGACCTTTCAATCATTCGATAGCAACTCATCAATTCTACCAACATTTTCTTATACAGATTCAACAGTCAATCAAACCGACAACTCACTATCCAACAATCGAAAGACCATCCCTCAAAAAGCAACCAACTGTCAAACCAACGAAAGTACATGAATCGATTCGACAATCATCCAAACGTCAACACCACCGAAACGTCAACCCGAACCTACACAGCCTCCCAACCGAGATGCGTCCTCAGCCGACTGAATCGAAAGACGTACGAGAAGACGACGAGCGACCTCGGGGCGAACTCCAACCCCTAAATCGAGGGTTCGTCGCAATTTTGGCGTCGGTACAAGTTCGAAAAGTCAGTTGGTTGCGCACGCGCACTGCGGCCGCCCCGTGTCGCGACCGCGGGGCGAATGAGCCTCCTTTGCCGTCGCTGCTCGCTTCGGCTTGTTGCTTACTCTGCTCACTGCTGACCAACTCGGTGGCCACCGCTCTCGGCACGCACACACACACACATACACACACCTGCTCTTATATCTATATCGTATAATAGTTCTAGGATGATTATTTAGGGGTGTATTTAAGTTTTGATTTTTTGTAAAATGTACAATTATTTTTTTTTATTTCAAAAAATTCAATGCATTTCAATATAAGTAAGATGACCTTTTCTATATGACTACAAATTTTCAAAATATTATCTGAAAATTGAGTTTGATTAATTTTTGTTGCGTTTGAGATTTGTTTAGGTGGACTTAGATATAATATGCCAAATAGGAAAATATCTGGTAGTAAAAAGGTTCATTTTTTTTTTCAGAAAATTCGTTTATTTTTATGTAATTGGCAAAACTGCGTATTGATGATGTTACCGACATATTAAGAAATGTAGATTAAAATTTTCTTATGCTTGATACGTGCAGTTTTTTGTGTTTTGATTTAAGTTTGATCTTGCTTATGTTTATTTATCAAATTTATGTTGATACTTATATTTTAAGTCTACTTATATTCACTTCTGATATTCTGCAAAAACTAATGTTAAGTTCTATAATAAGCGGCTAGTAATTGAATTAATTAAACTCATAAAATTATCACTATAGATCCTGTATGTCTTATGTATATGTATTTATATTGAAATTGACACAAATTCCCAAATAAATGTAAGCATATTATAAATCAAATCACTAGTACTAATATCTAATACATACATACATACACATTTCAAACAATTTCTAGAATTTCAATCAATTCAAAATTTCACAAAAAATATGATACTTGAATATATTATCATCAAAAAATGACAAATACTTAACACATTCAATCGATCATTTCATTAAAGCGATACATTGTAAATTGAACAAAACAACTTTCTTACGCGCGACGACGCGACGCATCTGCACATCATTCGCGCTTTCCACCCATAAAATATGAAAAATACGCTCGGAAATAAATTTCGAAAAAGTGCCTTGTACGAAAATGAACATATTTTTATACCCAACGAACAACAGACAGAGTCATCGTCGATCACAATTCAAAACGCGACGTGTACTTGGACCGCGGCTCCAACCTCACTTTGCGGTTTGATTGGAAATTATTGCGTACAATAAATAGCGCGGCGACCGAACCGACGCCGACCGAACGGATATTTTAGAAAATTCGGATTTCGATGTTATTTTATTTATTGTATAGCCTCGGACAGATAGTGGCTCAGAGGTATTGTACGGCGCTATAAAACGGAAGGCTTCTCGCTCGATTTATTGTACAGAGATTGAATGGTATTGTGCTTCTATTCACATAAAGAATTAATGTAAATCGAAATCGTATTTTATTTTATTTCTTTTAGATTTATTTTTTAGTAATTGTTTAAAATGTATTGGTTATGGTTGATATTCGAAACAAGGACTATTGACCATTTTCAGAAGGCTCGGTCGAAATCTGATTTGTTGTCGTATCCATTTCAATATTTGGTTATCTAAAAACTAACGCAAAAACCAATAAAATTTGACTCGAAAAAAAAAACTAACCTACTCGTAATATAGAAAATATCGAAAGGAATCAACCACAATCGTTTGGCCAATTCCTGAATTATCCTAGCTTTGAATGGTGACTATGACATATCTATATAGTACATCGATATACTTAATTCACATCACATTATTTTCAATTTTGAACCAAAATTATCCATTAGTAGTTGAATAAAAAAGCACCAGAACATCATCCAAAGCTTTTTGAAATATCTACATGGTGGCAAGTTTTAATGTAAATTATCATGTTGAAACCTGATTTGAACATTTTAAAGCTCAAGAAAAAAAAATAAGATACTTCTTTTCAATAGAACGATTGTAGCTTTCAATATTCATCAAAAAATAATTACAAAACTATACATGAAAAAGTTTTTTTTTTATATATTTCGATTTGATCTTAAACAAAAACAAATTGCATATCTTTCATCAAATAAACGTTCCCATTTGCAATAAATATGAAATATATAAAAAATACGCGTATATTGACTTTAATTCGTTCGGTTCTATTCGGACCGACCTATGCAACTTTTGATCGAACTAATAAAACCGATCGATGGCTAACAATTTTTCTCAGACGAATGATACCCATAAAATGTTATTGTGCGTCGATGGTGCCGTAACGTTCGACCGAATAGGCGTGTCTGCGGCAACACCAATGTTAACTAATTAAAACCAAAGGTGAAACTAGCTTTCGATCGAATCTCACTCACAAAAAGCTTATTTCAATAAAACTTGATTTATTTTTATAATTTGAACTATTTTATTACAGTTTGTTTTCGGCTAACTGTGCAATAACATTTTTTTTATCGATATCTGTATCGAATGAAATTTTAATAACGCTTTTTTTTGCTCTCAAATGAATCGTGATCGCACTGTATGCAGAAGTTTTGTTTTAATTCCCCTACAACCATGACCATTTATTATGCTTAACTACCCACAAGTTTGCTGAAATTATCTCGAAATTTGCATCAAAAACCAATGGCTTGTTAATATTTTTTGCTCACAAACCGCATCGTACGACCGAAATGAGGGAGAATCGTTATTTTTTTGCATTTCAATTTAAACATTTTTATTTGCTAATCGCGCATACGCAATAAATAAACTTTATTGTCAATAATTTCTTCGCGGTCAACTTTCGGACACGAAACCAACAATGTGGCCAACGACTCGAGCGATATTAAGATTCTTCGATCATTAAAACTTTATGAGGTCGAAAAGTCCATCAATCATGACGAAATCCTTTTCAATTTACACGTACACCCATATAATTTGTAAATTATCAATGCTTCTCATTTTTTATACACTTATGACGTCGGAAATGGCACGCGAGCGATTTTTATTAAACGCTCTATCAACCGAAGAGTCATTACATTGCGATTAATCATCGGAATTAAACGAATCGATCGAACTTCGCAAACCATATGTTAGAAGACGCAAGCTTTAAATTTGTTTGATTGTACGATGAACATCATCCATTCGTCAATTTCATTCGAGATATGTGAAAAAATATTGAGAAAAATAAATCTTCTCCGCGTTCCGATTGTCTGAAAACGAAAGCTAAACGGAGCGTTTGTTTCACAATGAAAATATTTTCATTCGTATCGATGTCGCTCGATTAAATTAATAATTCTCATTTATCTTCTTATTGGTCATTCTCCACTTTACCCCCGAGAGTAACGGTTAGATCATGCCGCAGATAACTCGGTTATGATTTATCTGACTCCAGATGTTATCTGGACAAAACGTCAACTCCGTTTGGCCTACATAATTAAATAAGATAATATCGAACATTATTCGAACAACGCAAAAGCGAATAGCTTCGATCTTTACGAGCTTTCTTTCGTGAATGCGAGTATAATATATCTGTATATTGTAACTCGAAGCGCGTACGAAATTATGAATATCAAATTGAAATAGATGTTTTAATGGCCGGTAATAAATAACTAAATGTACAAAATATTTAAATTACGCATAATTACCGGGTATAAAGTCGATGATTAGCCTTATGTAATACAACAATATCGCAATTTAATAAAAAATATTACATGTTACGAATTACGTTACGGTCCATGAAAAATAGCTGTAGTTTTATTAAAATTGCGTAAACTCAAAAAAACCAGTAGCCGTTGAGATTATACATTAATATTTAATTGATTTTTCGGTATGACTTATGCGTATGCAAAACATTGTACTCACGAGCTTTTTATTCTGCGAAATCCAATTGAATTTGATTTATTCGCTTTATCTTCAACGATTTATTACAATATAAAATTTGTTGCACATTAAAAAAATTATCGCGAAATAACACATTAAGAACATAAATCCTTAACTTCGGTTTAATTACGGCGTAAAAATAATAAAAAAATATCGTAAAAGATAAGCATAATTAACATCGCATAAATATGAATTTCCATTTCATTTAATACACATTCACAAATTAAAAACTGCATCCATCACATTTTAAATTGACCCAATTTTTTTATTAAATATTAAAAAAATCTATTTTATTCTTTGTTCGAAAAGATTATCATCGATGAGCAATTATAAGTTAAGAACCTAAATGCTCATTGAGGCTACATCCTTATGATATTGTTTGTCGAAACTATTGACAAGAATTAAAGAGTCAACTTAGCACATCTTGTAAGAAGATCCATCGGAACGATTTTCCCTTGCACCGCGCAGTACTGCGAAAACTCAACGAAAATGATAATGGCATGCGCCTAACGGACTCGCAGTCTTACCATCACCGAGAGCGAAATGCTACACGAGTAATAACCACGCACAACACACAAGTTGGACCCCTATTAACCCCGTGGCTCCGGACGCGAAAACACACCGTCCGGTCATCAATCATGCTACTGCCGTTGACTCGGGTCGTTAACGCGTCAAAAAGCGATGCATTAAATCAATTTTCACTCATACAAACAACACGGAGGCCGTTTATTTGCATAAGAATCCCGAGAGGTCGACTCGCGTGCACGCCTCGTCGCGGAAAACCATTTTCGCAAAAGCGAAGGCTGTTATTTGCTGAGTCGGTTCGGTTCGGTACGGACTCCTGAGGAACAGTATAGGGTTACTTTGGTGAGTTTATGTCTAAAACAATGTTGCTGGAATCGTTTAAGCGATGTATTAAGTTTAAAATCAATGTCCATTCACAATCAACCTAAAGGTTAATTTACATGTAGCTCTAAACATTCGTGTAGCTGTTTCCTTTCTTACTCTAAGAATCGCATCAAGTTCTTTCTCGATTATAATAAAATGAGTTATTTGCGGGAAATGATCCATTAGAACGAGAAATGATGCAAAAGAAATATCAACACGATTGGCTAGAGCTATATGTAAATTGGTGTTAATGAATGTTGTACGAAGTCGTCGAATTGTTTGCTTTTCCAGAGGAAAGGGTCTTTAGCCGAATTTATTGCGCCTCGGAGCGACGTCGCGTAAATTTTCAATTTTGATCAATTTGAATAATCGTTCGGACTCCGCTTCCTTTTTCGGAGACACTGGCCCACATTTCGATTCATGCGACTTCATAAAAATCTTCGAGCAAATCAGAACGCACGTGTTGCGTATTTTTTGCGCATTGCATGTGTAAAAGCTTCAATCAATTCGTGAATAATTGACTTAATGCAACTGCAATCTAAATATTTTTTACAAATCCGTACATAAAACACACTGAGTGATCTGAGCAACTTATTTCGATAATTGAGACTGGATTTTCAATAATTGAATAAACTGCCATCCAATGATTAAAATAATAATTTTCGAAAATTATATTAAACGTTCGTTTTTATAATAAAAACTGATCCCCACGTTATATAGTATAATAAAATTCCTTCATTCGCTTTGCATACTATATGAAAAGCTCGATTTCAACATTGATTCCTTTCAACACCCAACAGCCGACTTATGAAAACGCGCGAATGAAAATCGAATCGCTCCACAATAACTTCATTCGTTTCGAATAAAAAACGGGAAAAAACCGAAATGAAAAAAAAAATCGGAGCACAACACACGACTGTTGTTGCCATTCAGAGAATCACTCGTCATTATGGCACTAATCGCGGCACGATGGGCGTAACGCGAGCCGTAGATCGGCGTCTATAGATCGTAATCGATCTCTCTTCGATCGGCTGTTCCACTCGTGTTTCGATTATTGGCCGATCGGGGTGTTTTATAATATAAGACACCGTCGATTGAAAATCCCGACTGGGTCGTCCGTTCTACGAATCTAGCGCCGCTTCTATTGTGATGTTCGAAAGATGTGCGCCGACGAAGTTAGGTTGTCGGGGTGTGTGTGTTTTGAGATACACTTGAGCTCTGATTTGTTTATTCAAATCGGAAAATTAAAAAAAAAAATGTTTGAAGAAGTCTATTTTATTAGAAACTCTTTTCCTTCTAAAGAATAAATTTATTGTACTGAGAAAGAAAGCTTTTATTGTGACATGAATATGATGTCGAATTTTAATCAACCCAATTGATCGGATCTACATAAAGTAAAAACATTATGAGTTTGGGCTAGATTTTAAATATATTGCATTTAAAAGCTTTTTCAGCTGTTAGTAGAGCAAATCATAGATGTGGCACACGGAGGATTAGATTAAGTTTTATATGTTTGGATATGTTTTTTTATTATTTTTTTAAGTTAGTTTGAATGTCATACCGAAGTTATCTGCTTCTCAAGTATTCCTATCTATATCAGGTCAAAAGTTATGTCGACTTGAAATAAGGTTGGGTCAAGTGAGAATAATTCTATTTTCATGATGGATGAAAAAAAACACTTATTTATTTCTTGCTATCAGAAAACTGCACTTTTTGTATGAAAATAACTGTAAAATTCTTATCCAAAATCTTATTTATGAATCGTAGATTTACTATACTTGCTCTTCCTATTCTTATAAATACAAACGATGAAAAAAATCGATCGTTTTCCCATTTAGCTTCGTATTAACGAGACGTCGATGCCATTGTTGGGCGCAAAATGCGTTCGACATATCCGAGAGAGATTCTGAGCGCGCCTAACTTGCGTACGCTGTTCACAATGGAAAAAAATTAAACGATTTTTATTATGACAAACAAACAAATATACATATATACGCGTATGCTGAAAAGTCGAAAAAAAAACGCATAAACGATTTTTTTTCGAGCAAATATTTGCGAGCGATGAAAAAATGGAGAACGATTTAATCGGCCGTTATAATGAACGTCCGTTCGGCTAATCGAGGTTTTTCCGTTCGCGAAAGGAATTTTTATTGCAGCTTTCGTTGTCGCTAAAAATCGATCGATATCTCATCAAAGTCACGCGTCATTATCTGTCTGAAATTCAATTTAACGTTGTTAATATGAACGAAGTTTACGTGATCGAAATTCGTAATCGTAATATGTCAATTGTGAGTTTTCGGTCAATTTTCTCTTATATTTACCAAAATTTTATTTCATTTTAGTTTCAAAATAATATTTTTGTAATGAAAATTGTCAATTTTTTAAAATACTTAATTGCACTTATCGTTTTACATATACGTTGACCTTTTAATCTACATAATGGCGAATTATTCTTCGAGCGAAAATCGGTTCAATGTTGATTGCGAAATCTATTTTCGATTAATAATTTATGTAAATAGAATTACGAAATTCGCACGCAAAGCTGTTCACTAATAAGATCTGCGGTGTAAAAATGAAAGTTGCATTTGTAAAAAATAAACTGAAACTGTTATAAATATTTGATGCATAATATTCGCATGCGAGTCACCTGCTTAGCGTTCAATGTCAGATGAGGAAAAAATGCAAGTGCAAATTATAATTATAAAAAATGTGCAACCCGATCAATAATTATTATATGCATGTAATAACCAAAAATATTTTTTTAATACATATTTCTATAATAACCGTCAATTTTAAAGTTATTGGTATAGTAGTAATATATTTAATTTGAAATGTGATACAAACTGTGCAACATTGTTTACGGAAAGCCGTTAATCAATATGTACGACACTTAGTACACTAAAGGTAAATGGATTGTTTGAATTTATTATACATTTAATTTTGAATCATTAGGTGTCAATATTTTCACTTAGCCACCGATCATCGGTGCATACGAAATTTCATAATTCTATCTATGATTGACAACACGGATAAGTACAAACGTACACGTACTCTGCAAATGCAATATCTTTTTTGCGATTGCAGTTTCTGTGCAACAATAGAATTCGCGATAACCGAAATAGAGTTTTCGATTGGCACATAGCTTGTATCTCAAAATGAACGACAGAAATGGTCGGATTCGATTTTTTTCCTTCTACAAAGCAATAATACACTTTTTATCCGGTCGAATCGCTGCAACTTTATGACGTCCGCCATGTTATTAAG
Organism: Cheumatopsyche charites; assembly: GCA_024721215.1. Taxonomy (NCBI): domain Eukaryota; kingdom Metazoa; phylum Arthropoda; class Insecta; order Trichoptera; family Hydropsychidae; genus Cheumatopsyche; species Cheumatopsyche charites. The sequence goes on from CM045575.1 coordinate 10,521,840, forward strand.
GAATTGCATTCATCACCGAGATTGCCATAAATTTTTCGATTACTAATGAACACCGAAGCTTCGACTAGATCTATTATTCTCGATCGCAGCACGGACACGAACACGCCAAATGGTGCCGAAGAATGATAAATTAACCGAAGATAAGCGTACATTTCTCGAAACAATGCGAACTGGACTCGTAGCAAAAGTGTTTCTTCGCAGTAACATTTCATTTGCAAGTAAGAAATCGACGTCTCCGCCTCGAGTCGCTTTTGTTTCGGTTTAATCGCGTGCTCATAATTGCCGGACATGTTGCCCCGTGAATTTTTGTTAAAAATTAAATAAATAATATAAAACTTTCAATTAGCGAATGCCAGGTGCTCTTGACACAACATTGTCGGTGAGCGTAATTGTCGATGAACAAGGAAGATATTTTTTCGGTTGCGTATGCCAAGGATTTTTAAGTACTTCGATACATTCGAACAAATAAGATCCGTTTATTTTAAATTATAGTTTGCATACTTTGTTTCGAATGTAAATAAAAATTGTAACCGCATCTGTTGAATCGTTAAGTAGAAGTTTGGCGTTGGTCTGCTCATCGATGTCTTTCAATAATTGCGCGTATTAATTTCCATAAAATTGTTATGTGGTCACCGATATCCGTTTCTGCGAAAATTCATTTAAATACATACCTTTTTTTCCAATTATTTAAACGATCGATAAATGTATCGTATTTCAACAGCATTCGACGTGTTTTTTTTCCAGCTAAATATACGATTAATATAGAGTTTATTTTAAACTATCACGCAGGTCCATTGGTCACATATCTTTTATATTGTCTTCGTATTAAACGACAATGAAAGCCTTTCCAACGACTCCCTAACACGGAGAGTGCTAATTTTCTTATGAACATTTATGACGTTATAAACGTGAATCCGGGGTACGTCCGATTGTATCGGAAACCGTTCGTGGGTAAACGCAATAAATATTCACAGAGGCTCGCATTCCTAGTGTTCGTGACCGCTGTACGGGACGCCCTCATAACTCTGATTACAGCAAAGACTTTCAATACAATAACATGGATATTTATCTACCCATTTATCGTATTTTTATTCAAATCGAAATTTTCATCGATTGTCTTTTTTTCAATTCCAATTTAAATACTTAATTCTAGACAAAGGTATAAAGCGATTGAATGGTGGATACGGGACAAGAGCGAGCATCATCACGCTCTCCATGTTATTGACGTCAACTGCGACAACGCCAGCAATAATTAATCGACCTCTCGGTGCTGCCGTGCAAATTGTCACACGACAAAACACAGAACGCTGAAAACGGAATCGAGAAAGGCTCATTTGCATTTTCGAATGGGTACATACATTTCTAACAGGAGAGAGAAAGAGATCTCTTCAAAATCGAGTCCCCCTCTATAAACCGTGACGCGATTCTCGAATAACTGTGGTATACGTGGACTGTCCGAGGAGGGCCAGTCGACTCTAATGTGAGCAATAACCTGTTATAAAGCCAACCGAAATAATATAAATCTTCTTAATTTATACGACCGTTAAACCACAAAACACACGATCACAACAATGGGCGAGCGTGCTGAATTAATTCCCGATAATAAACTATAAATTGTGCTAAAAACGATCGCTTCGCAGAATTGAGAAAGTATGTATCTGTATCATTACACAATTTTGACAGTTTTTATTATAGATAGAATATGATATTTAATGTACTTGTGTGCTACAAGATTGACATGAAACTTTGCATAAATCAACTGGATCTATATTAACACGACAAAAGAAAAATACATAAGCATTATATTGTCTAACCTAACCCATTCTAATTTTATCTCAATCGTTGAATTTCGGGTCGATTTCACAGTACACGAGTACCGGTATTATTGTATCGAACGCTGAATCATATTCGCGAATCGTTTACGCTTTGTGCAACGCTAATTGCATCTAACACGACTAACCTTTGAAAAGCTCGATGCTCAGATAAGTCAAATGGATGTTACTGCTTCTGCTTAAAGATCCTCTTAAATGGATTATCAACAGCTTCGGACACATGATCGAGTGGTTGGTCCACCGGCTGTGACTCTCACGATTCATTTTGTTCACAATTCATCGGAGACCCGAGAGTAAATAAAATATTATCTCGAATATAAACAGATGTTGATAGGAACTGGTTTCGCTGTTCAAAGGGTAGAAAAACTGGAAGAAGTCGGTCAATAGGGGTGTAAGATCTAGCCCTTCAACCTTCGAGTTCAAGTAAGTGACCTTTTTGTGTCGGATGCAGTTAACATTTGCATGTTAACACATCGATCCGGAGTCGATACGAGAAATGTCGCTCATTCAAAAACACGACTACTGAAATCGTCGATTATGCAAACGTACTAATAATCGTCGTACATGTGTTATGCAGATAGTCCGAGATCTAAATGGTACCAAAGTTTAACGACGAAGATAAGTTTAATAAGCTACATCACATTTGAACTGAGAATCTTCGTAAACATAGATTCGAATATCAGATTATCTTTTTATTATAACTATGATTTCTGTAACTAGTGAGAAAGCATTCGTGCATCATAATAATCTCATATTGATGGTATTATGCGGAACACATTCATATTGAAATTTTCAACCTTTTTATAGTGCAAACCACTTCGTTGTATCGATACACCGTTTTACGATCGATACGAAAACACGAACGTATTATAGATTCGGACATCAGCATATCAACTCTCGATAAGTACCAATTATGAAACGAGCCTCTTGCACAAAAGATACGTCACTTGTTCAACATGGCCATTACGCGTTTGAAGAATATGCAGAAGAAGAAGAACTCGACGGGAGAACTCATTTCGCATTCCATCAACGCACTTAATAAAGTTCGTAGAAACGTTAAAACGCATCGCGAATAGTCGACAATGAGATTTTTTCGTTGGAATAGTCCGGTTCGAACTTCTATAAAATCGCCGATGTCAAATCACATTCGACGGGAAAAAAGTCGACAGAATTGCTAAAAAAACCGTTATTTACTTTTATTGGTCGTTGAGATTTTATGATCAGTCAAAATAAATGATTAACAATTTATTTTTATGCGTGAAATGCTAACTCCACTTAGATGATGGTGCTATTTGACATTAATAAAAAAAAATAGACTAACATCTTGTATACGTTTCTCGGCTACCTGATAATTAAAAATCCTAGTCCATAACTTAAATTTTGTATTTTTTCGTTTTATCTCTTCGCACTTAATCGTCCGAGTCTATAAATATTTTTTTTCTAAGCTAGATACAAGCGTACGCTATAAACGGTTCGCGCCGCGGTTTTATTGTAATATAAAAGTGACTCGAATTTTAATTATTGCCGTTCGGTCATGCACACTTTTTCCGAATCACTTTACGATCTTCTAGATCGGTTTGCAATACTATAAAAATTCTTCAGACACTAACGAGAAAAAACGCATGTGCGAATCGTAAAACCCTCGATTGTTATTCATTCAACTTACGCGAAAAAAATATCTAATGGCCCTTCCTTACGGTTTATTCGAAAAAATACTGTTTTATGTAATTGTTACCGTGTAGATGAATTGCTTTGATACTGAGAATTATTACAAATTTTCTCACAAGAAAATTTGCATGCGCGCACAATAATCTTCAAACTCGGCACCATCAACCGAAACCAGTTAAGACAGAATTGAAACACCCTATACGTACATGGCACACACGTTAAAAAATCAAACTCAATCTAGCCCCCGATCTATATTTTCGAAATAAACACACGTACATTCGATGCATACGAAATCGGCCGCACTGTATAACATATACAGCGCGTATCTCACTTTGCACGTATAGTTTTTAGCATTAGATTCGCGTCGGTTGGGGCGTGAAGCGAAATAACATACAATCGCATAAATTCCGGTCGTGAGCGTGAAAAGTGGCCGAATTAACTGTAAATAAAACGTTCATCATCGTCGAACGGGCTTCGCCTTTGTTGCTTTCGCCGTTCGTTCGATGGGTTCATTATGCGTCGTCCATTGTTGGAAATTTTCAGATATCGAATGAAGAATCGATCGCTTTTCCGATAGTGGCTTTATTTCTATACGATTTAATAAGAGGGTGATCGAGTGAACGCCTCCAATAAAATAAACAACGGTTCAACAAATCGCGATGAAGAAATAAATTTTACGACAATCGTCGTAAATCATCGACGCTCTTTTACTCTCCACAATAAACAGAATATCAGCCGCCGATTTTACATGGCGATTTTTTTACAATGCCACACTTTCGTATCCTAAGATCTGCAAGTTGTGCAATAGATTCCGCAAGAAGTTCGCTTTATTTATATACATATAGTACACGTACGAGTTCTGGTTTTTGAAAAAAATTCGGCAACGGAAAAAAAAACAAGCGTATCGATGCGATCGATTGTAACGGAATAAAAGATCTATCGCGAACGAGATTAAGCTATATTTTAAACGCTGCTTAGATCATGTTTCGACAATCCAAACGTCTTATTATTCTTATCAATTGATTTTTTCAATACTGTCATATTTATTGTTTTAATCGGTAGTCGACAATTTATTTTTAACGCGAGTCATATCAAGATCATAAACTCGCCGTTGTGGCTCTATTTTTTTGATTAATTATATTTTTTAGAGATGCTAAACTGTATTTATGTGTTGCATGAAAAAATCGTGAATGGAAAAAATACGATTTTATTAAACGATTCGCATATTGAATGAAAAAACAACCTATATTCGATTGATCATTTATAACGGAGAACGTAATTGCATTTTATACGTTGCACATTCAATTAAATATAATTGATACATCTCACAAAAGATTGATATATTTTTATCAATGATAGAAACTTTTATATTTTTTTCAAGTTGTAAAAAAATACATTCCATCTCAATTTTTGGGAGTTAGAACAAACTTGACACAGATTACATATCCAGCGTTCATTTTCGTGATTCGAAGCAGACATTAAAGTTACCATTTAAATTGCTTTACAAGCACCTGCTGCTTTCCTCTGGCTACGTGCGTCACTCCAGCGTTATTAAAACAATACAAGATAAATAATAATAAAAAAACTTATACATACATAATCATAAATACACGTGTCGACGAATTTCAAATGTACTTCGTTTCACTGTACCGTGTTCCGTTGCCAAAGGCACGACACTAAATACGATTGTTCTCGAGTTAATTCCACTCAATCGCTCCTAGATCAATGCTCAGATACACAACATTGCGATCTAGAATTGTAATTCATTTCGCGAAATTCGTACGTGATCCATTAATCTTCCTATATTTATGTAGGTCATTATATCGGGCTAAATTTTTATACAAAATGCATGTCGATAATTTATCGCGTTCGCTCGGCTGATCAATGCCGATTGAAATATTTTTCAATGTAACGTGCATATTTCGATGAAATATTTGCTACATTGTGATTTATGCACAAATTGCACCTTCGAAATCGCGAATTGTACCACATTAAATAATTTATCGGGTATAAATCATCGAAAATTCATTTCAGTTCGCATAAAAAATACGCTCATTTTCTATCTAAGTAACTCTATACGTATAGACCTTCATATTGCAGCTATTTTCACTTTCCTATTAAGATTTAAAGTATATTTTTACATATAATACATCAATATTAAATATATTTTATTTATATAAAACTCATATTGAAATCTAAAATAAGATTAGAGCTGAGTATAATATAATACAAAACTCGCATATACAAACAGGAAGCTTTTTGCACAAAGGGATCTATGTAGAAGCTGACTTCTCCGACTTCCAACCGGCAGACCACAATGAGGAACTTCCTAGTTTGTCTGTCACGTGATATATGATTTATTCACATCGTATTGATGTACAAATTACCAGTTTCGGCTTCATAAATTAAAGGTAGCCCAAGCTCGACCAGAACCGACTGTTTTTAGCCCGTGGCGTGGTGTGTAGAGCCGCCCCAGAAACCAGATCGCACTATCGCGGTATCAATCTTACATTAAATTTCTCATATTAATATGCATTTTACGTGTTAAGTATCTCTTGATTATCTCACGTGTCCGGCTCGAGAACATCGGTGATTTTTTTTTTAGATTCAATTTTTATGCTCCATTTGCTTCCTTGAAGCAAAGTATGTACTCATCGGACAACGATCGTTTCTTTTTATGGCTTTATTTAAATTTAAATTCGAGCATGCGACGAGTTTTACGCGACCGTTATTTTTTTGTCTAAATACTGTAATATTATACCATTAACGGTCGTTATTAAATATCTACGAGTTTGCCCAGTGGCTCATATGTGCTCCCAAGTAGCGAAACGCTTACGTGAAAAAAATTAAAACAATTTTAACGCAGCAATAAATCGATACCCATAACTAATCAAGACATCTCAGAAATGATGACTTAACATATTTTTTCGATAGAATTTTAAATTTTACAATAATAAAGATACATAAAATCAATCATTTTTATTTCGCAAAAAACGAAACCCATCGAGATAACATCGCGCAATCATGCAAATCGAGCTCAATTCCCTATTGAAACTTGATAAATCGAGAACATCACTTTCGTCCATAAATAGAAACTCAGTGACCCGTCGACATTTCATCGGCGTTCATTAATCGCGGATTCGAAGGAGAGCCTTTTGTACTTGACCGAGCTTTCGATTACGAATATAATTACCTTCGCATCGGGTCCGTTCGTTATTATTATATCGTGTTACGGTATAGTTACTTTGGCTCAACATTGACAGCCGACGAAGGTTACACGCCAATCCATAAGGGATACGTATACAAAAGCTCGTGTAAGCCTCATGGGTGGTCTTTGCGAAAACTTTTGATCTTCGCTATGAACTCGAATTGCAACTCATATCCGCCGATTGCATAAATCATATCGATAGTTTCGATATTTATGCGTCCGTGGGCCGAACTATTCGGTTTTCGTTTTTAAGTACACGGACGAGCGCATTGTTGAACGTTTCGAACCGCAAATAACTCGATTGCGCCATAGATCCGATCGTTAACGATCTAAAATAAGCTTAATGGCCTTTTAAATGTTTCGAAAGCAATTAATATTCGAAAAAAATGTATCCGTCTTTCTTTTAGCTTTTACTATAAATACCAAAAATAAAAACTCAATGCATATCTATTACATCTGCTCTTAATCGTATAAAGATCTGATTTAACTAATTTCTGTCCCTATCAAAATATTTAAGCATAGAAGATCGACGTTCCTCTATTCAAAAGGTGTCCAATCTATTAGTCAATCTTCGTCAAATCTATCGTTCGACAGGTCTTCTCTATGTGACGAAGCAAATAGCTTTGAATTTTATTACGTCGATCGAATTAAACGATCCACTTTTTGATCGATAGATTCTAGCCCGAGGTATCTTGTGTTTTGTATCGACTGAAATTTGAGAACCCATGATGAAAATTGCATTTAAACGTTCGGAAAATTCAAATATGAATCCCTATAAATGTAATTAACTGATGTTGAGATGACTGATGCGTTTTACATTATTTCTAAATGTCAAATGTTGATGCTTTAACGATTTTTGTGCGTGTACAGAATTTACATAATAATTGTGCATTTAATAATTGCGAAATTGCTCAAATTAATTTAATTCTTATCAGAATTGCATTTTAGTGATGAAATATTCATTTTCTATAATTACAACTGACGTATATCATACGAACCGATCACGGAAGTTCCTTAATAGTCGTCAATAAATTCTGAAAATTGTGCAAATTAATCGACAATATCGCAACCGGATTGTTCCTACATATCTTCGAGATAGATTATCGATCAGTTTTGATGAGTTTTACGAACGAAAGTCAACAATATATCGATCAGAGTGAATTATTTCATAGGTATAATACCTGCTCCATATAGCAGGTGGTTGTATGGCACATCTCGACGATCTATTTTTTCCAACGAAACCGGGATAAACTTGTAATTGAATGCAATTATGATAAAGTTTTCATCGTTTCATTCACTTCCTGTCCTTAAATAATGAGAAAATTATACACAGCATTCTTGAAACATCATACAGATTTTTTCAGAAATGAAAATCAATAATTTTCCAATAACCACTCACATTCCAACTCAAAAGCAATCTTTACAAGAAAAGCTCACATTCCTATCCCTCTCCACTGATATCGATGAAACTTGTAAAAGTAGAGACATAAAATGATAATATAGAACATAAATGCAACTCTCGATAGTATTCCCTAAAAATCAGATAAAAGCTTTATATATTTGTCAGGTACACTAAAAATATAAAGTTTTAAATGCCAATATTATTGTCGCTGCATTTATTCTTTTGATGATATCTCAAAATGTTTCATATAGATAGATATACTTTTACTTATTTCTTCGGGAAACTTATTAAAAGCTGTATTTGCGTTATTCACCAATATTTTATATCTCAACTCACACTACGTTTCAATCAAGTTTCATCGAAATCGGAAGGCATATCAAAAGCATCGTTTTTCGAATATATGAGCATTTTCAAATCGGCGATTTTTCAACTGAAACACGAATAGAATTCCACTCATATGATCCTATTTTCATATTAGTGGACACGTATGAATGATGTGTAACATTTCCAGTGCAGGGTCGTACGTCACGGTCAGCAATAGCCATGACTGCGGATGACCAGGGAACCGGTCCATTTTTCTGTTCTGTCCCGTTCAGGTTCCACCGGTTTCGGCCAAATGACATAACAACGACACTTTTGACAGGCCCTCCTCTCTTACTCCTCTCTTCTGCTCTCATAAAGCAGATAACAATTACGAAAGATTAATGGCATGTGACGGCGGCACGGACTGCGCGATGCCGATGCTCATACTGTAAGAAACGCTGGTAGTGCAAGTTTTTTTCTTTTTCGAGAATATCACGTTTTTCAGAATGAGCTTTGTGTTTTTTATTCTTTAATTGAAATCTCATTTTAAACTTGAATTGTCTCAATAAAAAAATGATGATTTTTAGTATTGAATTGTTATATTGATGGTACATCAGTCATCACTTGATCTTACATAACGAGACTCAACTTGAAACGAATCATAACCATACCTAAAAAATGAAAAATTATCTCACCTGATATAAACTTTCAGCACTTAAATGGAATTTTCATTATTATAAATTTCGTAATAACATCTCTAATTTGAAAATTTCCCATAAAAAATTGATTGCGAAAAAAACGTAAGAAACACGAGCTTTTTTATGAAGCCGCTCGTACAAATACACGATGTTTGTCCACGGCCAATAAATCCATCTTCATATAAATATATTTAACATATTCATACACGTTTTTACAGCGGAAAAAAATATATATTACATACGACACCTATATAAGGAGACCAATTATCGTTTACACGATAAATAAAAATAATTGGACACGTCGATAACGGCAAAAGTCAACATCGCGGACATGACGATCACACCGAATACGAACAACGATAACGGAAAAGTGTCTTTCGGAACGTCACCGAAAAAAAATTCCAACATTCGCAAGAGCGATTCGTAACAAGACGTCGACTGAAAAAAATGCATTGTGCATTGCATAAAAATGCATCACGAGACCGGTCTTCACTTTCACACAAAGTTCACGAAAATCCGATTCAATCTTCGATTCAAATTCAAATGCGTTCAACGGTCGAGTTTTAGAAGGCCGTTGTTTAGTTTTCGATATGGAATATGTTAAAAAAAATACGTCTATATTGATGCTGGATGCATTTAATGAATTATGCAAAACCGTGTCGTTTTGAAAGGGTCAGATCCGTGGGAACGTTTGACCTCTCGATGGTCAGAGTGCACTACGTTAATAGGGTCAGAAATGCAACTTATGTTGTTATTTATATGCATTAATTTATTTTTTTCAGGCGTCTGCACCATATGTTGACAGATTCGTTTCGAGAAGAGCAGGGATCAATTATCAAGCCGCCAAATCTAAGATATTCTCCGAGCACGACTCCGATGCCAATCGAGATGTTTTCAAACAAGTAAGTGTGTTTCGAATATATGAATTACATCCGTTTTCTGAAAATTGAACGATTCATTTTGGAAAAAATAGATATTCTCTGATTATATTGTGGAAAAAAAGGATTGATTAATCGCCACTCATTATCGGCTTTGCTCCTTAAGGCGTAGTGACGAAATTGAAAAAAAAATCAAACTGGTCAATGAACAAACGCACCGAACTTAATGAAAATTGAAAATAAATCACGGCCGATTGTTTTTTGTGTGTATTTTAAAAACTTTTAAATCATGTTTGCTGTCGTTGATAAATCGACAGCAATCAGTTTGAGATAGGCTCACCAACAATACGAACTATGGAAACCTCTATCTGTTGGCAAAGTGCGTAACGATTCTTTCACTATAAATTATTCTCGAATTCACCTCTGGGGCTTTTAAAATCGACAGATTTGTTTTTACTCATAAGAGGTTTTCATTCGGATTGTGCAACTGTGCATAACTAGTTGGTCAAAATTTAAATATTCAATGCACACATTTATTTTTTGTTTTTTAGGATCTGTATAGTTGGCCATCGAAAGGCTACGTAAATTTACTGAATTCTTCTCTAAAACAATATCAATCAAAATCGAGAATATTGAATTTAACGAGCGAGGACACGAAACATGCATTTTCTAGAACAAAGCAGGAAAATGACAATGATAAGATATGGAACTGCTTTCCGAGAAAGAGACCAGTCATCGGACAACCAGATGTTATTTTCGATCTACCAGGATACGTGGACACTATGCGTAATTATTAATGAATCATAGACAACTATTTCTCAATAATTATCGATAACAATTACATTTCAGATAACGACATTCTCGATTGGGGCAAGAGAGATTTACTATTAGCAGCTTTAAACCACCAAATCTTCATATGGCACACTCCGTCGAACAAAGTGCTCAATCTGTACGATTTCGGCGAAGACAACATTTTGGTCACCAAATTCGATCACACCGGAAGGTGTATAGCGGTATTTCACTTCACTTTATAAAACGCGTTACAACATTAACAGGCCTAATGGAGGCGTAATCTCTTACATCGAACCGTTCATTTCGTATACAGTATGTGACGATTAGTTAGAGAGCGAAAGCTAAACGTTCGATTGTGGGTCGGAAATCCTCGATTGCGACCATCCTGTCGCATGTATTTTTTAATCGATTTCTATTTTTTCATATACAGGCCGGCACTTATTTCGGTAAATTGTACATTTTTGATGTAGTCAACAAGAAAGTCCTCCCGATACCGTGGAAATACTTCAAAACAAACCAGGACGACAACTCGTCGATAACCGCAATCGCTTGGGACAACGACGGCTTGAACTTGGCCTGGTATAATAAATCATTACTTATTTATAGCTTCTGCTTTGATTCAATCACTCTATAAACATTGTTATTTTCGCTTCAAGCTGTACATCTAACGGCACAGTGAGCATCGTCGATCTAAGAACGAAATGTCCGAAAGCTTTCACCAACGCTCACACCGGAGACATCTTGGCGACTCAATATTCACCGGACGGTCAATTTTTGGTCACATGTGGAATAGATTGTATGGTCAGACTATGGTCTATTCCTGATCTCATACTATTTTTCGAAATTGTATATGGAAATCCACCTAGGGTGCGTATTCGTTTGGTAAAATATGTGAGTATTTGTACAAATTGATCAATTATAGCAAAGTGCCTTTTTTAAAATTCGAATCGAATTAAATGACGTTAATACTGCTCGAAGGTGTAATTTCGATTTTTTTGCATTATTACGTTAAGAAGCTAATTTATGTCACGAAAGTGATCACGCAAGTGACTTGCCCGTAACTTCAGCGCCAGCCTCCTGAATACGCGTCCATTTATTTATAAAACATGTCATTGCCACTTTACAAGCATACCGTCAAAACAGCAAAGCATCCCGGACGACACAACCGTGTATAATTACAGTTATTACGTTTACATATTATAATTACGATCGTAAATTACAAACACTCTTTTCACTATCATTATTAACATACTATAGATTTTTTCGCCAGGACTCGTTTGCACAAACGTGCAGTGAAACCTCATCAATATGAATCAATATGAGATGAACTCGATGCATCATATTTTTCCTTCGATCATAATTTATATCATTTTTGAAACCGAACGAATGGATATTTCAACTCCCAAGTTCAGAGATTATTCTACACTTAAACGTCAATTCATTCATTGTCGACTATTTATATTGAAATAATTCAAGTTGGTTCTGATTAAAATAAACGCATTACATGCATTGATCAATCTCGATTACTCACCGCTGATTAAGCGCGATCTCACTGTACGCATTATAAATATGTGAGTCGGTAAAATGATGAGGTTGTCTCGATCTTGTGCCTTCAGGCTGTGGCCTGGCACCCTTGGAAAGGCTGTCAGCTGGCTGTGGGTGGAGGTCTTGGAGCTGGACAAGGTCTTGGAGATGGATCCCTGAGCGTGTGGGACGTGGCCAGACAAACCAACCTTTGCCATCATCTTCCCACCGTTCCCTGTTCGATCGATGCCATTGCATGGAGTAAGCTCACTGCTGAATTGGTCGTCAGCTATTGGATTGAAGGTGAAAATTTTAATATTCAAATATTATACTAGGTAAAGATAAATTTAGAATGAATAGAACTAGGGTCTTGAGATATACTTATTTGAAAATTTCAGAATTTATTTTTTACATTGTTTCAGATATTCATTTGGGTAACGAAGAAGAAGATCCTGGTCATTCGCGATTGTTAGTGCTTTCGTCGCCTTGGAAAGTCACGGATGAAATGTGCACTAAAACTGGAAGGACCAGAGCTTTGTTGTTCAATCCGGATGGTTCAAAAATAGGTACATTTTGATTTATTAAATTGTTTTGATTTAATGAGTACATTATAATTTATGATGCATTTTGAATCACTTTTCAGCGAGTGCGTCATCGTTCGAGAGCTTATTCATATGGAACTTTCTGGGAAAGCCCGGTCCACTTCTAAACATGTACAAAAGAAAACTCAAGAGGCAAACTTATCATTATAAAGTAAAAGAAATAAATGAGTTTAATAATTTCGGAATTGGTATTCGTTAAGAATTATTTTATTAGATATGATTTAAATAATTTTATTTTAAATAGTTGACACTATTTATGTATAGTAAGTTAAAATATTTCGTCTTTAATATTTATAAATGTTTTTGATAATCTATATTTTATATGTAAAATTCAACAATAATTGTATAACATAATGAACGCAAATTTGTTATCGCTGATTTGACAATAAATTGGGTACGAGCATAAACGCTTATATTATACAATCGACGACAAGAACTAAATGAAATTTATCCCGACAAGATCTCTTACAATAAATAATATCGATAGTACGAAACACGCGTACCATAATTGATAATTTATAGAGCCGCGATACACATTTCGATGCGATTTCCTATCTCGCATGTGATACACACAACGAAACGCTAATATATTCAATCTCGATTATTTATCCTTGCTTTCTATGTTAAATTGCCGATGTCCCTCGGTCAATATAATCGATTTATACCCTCGTATTGTTCGCTCGGCTAATTTATAAGCGAGCGAAGAAAACGCAGTATCCAGGTGAGTAACGATCGTGTTTTCTGTTTGTCTTCGGAAAAGTTGAAAATTTTCCACTTGCAGATGTCTGTTTCCGGTGGCAGAACGTTATCGGTGCAACAATCGATGTATAAATTAGTTCTTGCAGTGATTTTTCGATTCAGAAGAGCGTTTTGTGCGGCGTCTTTGGCGCTGAACTACGTCTCAATTGAGCAGTAAATCAGCTCGTGTGTATCGATTGTCGTTTCTATGTTAATTTTCATTTCAGTTCATAATAAATTCAACGATTTCAGTTGTATATCATCGTGTGTATTCAGCGCGCATCGAATACGCTCTTATTTATGTTGATTCGAAGCGTACAGATTCGATCGAAAGCATTATTAATTTTCAGCGAAAATATCTATAAACATTTGCGAAAAGGCTTAAGTAAATCTGAGGAATGTGAATTATGTGAATCCGATTTTGAAATCGTTCGATTCAATGTAATGCGTTTTGTATGAACCGAAGTAACAAACGTGCTCTTATACGTTTAATGGATAAATTCTTGCATAGCAAATCGATATAAAAGACAAATGTGATACGCATCGGACTAATACAATTCTCAAGATGCCATTCGATTATTCACGCTTTTATTCTGTCGAATTAACTTTCAATAACAGAAAGCGCACAATTCACATTTTAATACACATATAATTATAATAAAGAAAACTGACACGCCCATTACAATTTATCACATTCGCGTAATTTTAAACGATCGCCATTTAGGTAACCTTTAATTTTATTTATAATATATGAAATTTCACCGTACCGATTATACTTGCATTAAAAACGAATTAAACAGCATAGCGTGCAAAGAATTATTCAAAAAATGCACCATCCTGAATGTCCTCTTCGGACGTCCGTTATGAGCTTGATTCGGAGATGCAATTTATTAAGTTTTCACTTAGAAAAGTCGTAAATAGGGAGCGACGTGAGTTATAGATGTGTCCACAGCAAACTGAATAAGTCCTATAAGGAGATGCCGCTCAAACCTACCTGACTAATCAGACACTGCTTTGGTTAAGAGTTGTTATCTCGACTACGGCCAATCCATGTAAAAGAAGCAAGCCATATAAACAATTCATGAATTATTCAGCTCGAATTTAACTTCGATCAAATTGTGTTACTTTTCGCATATATCATTCGCGCACGCGTCCTAAGAAAATTATGGAAAAAAATTGCTTTGGAGAAATCAAAAATTTCAATATAATTAAATTATACTTTGAAACATCAGATTTATCTCTAACAGTGGCAGCGAGTTCTTAGGAGCTGAAGGGTTTTAGTTCTCTATGTGTTGTGAAAATTGTTACAATTATTGATATTCATTTTAGAAATCCTTCCATTATAAAATACATGTAAGTTCGTAATTACTTATTTACCATTATTTGTTAATGTTTATTATATATTTTCAACAATTTTTAATTCAATTTTGTAGCTACAGCCCTCTCATTGAACATTCTCATAGGATCTAATGTTGAATTTTCTTCTTTTCTCATATGATTTTCTAGTAGAGTAGTATTTTTTCGCAATGATTTCGCAACCCTAGAATCTCGTCATTCATTGAGTGTAGCGTGAGTTAAAATGCGATTTTTCTCGTTGACTGATATAATACGTTCCTTAGGCTGTGTCCACAAATAGGGCGACTTAATCAGCGATCCGCTGCCGGCCGAGAAACGAGCCTAATTAAGTGATCATAGCAAAAATGTATGGCCGGCGTCAATTACCACATTTCCATCGTTGGCTAAAGATTTTCATCAGATCGACCTCTCGCCGTGCCTCCGTATAAGGTGCATAATATCGAATTAATGAATGGCTTAACTGGCGGCTTCTAGATTGAGTCAACAGATACATCCCCCCGACCTTTTCATTAGGCTCATAATGCGCTCGTTCATTATATTTACATATCAAATGATGTGGCGATTATCATGAAACTACGTGACAAAATATGTGTTGAAATTTCATTCGATATTTTTCATTACCGAGGATATAAAGCGTACACATTTTCGAGCTAATTTGCTTCGTATCTACCTAATTGAATCACAGTGCAGAATTAGAGTAAAATAACGTGAAAATGTGATTGCTTCAGATCTTTGATTGAATAAAATATCTGACTAATTGATTTGAAATCAATTAAAATTTCGAATGATCATAAACATTTCGTTTCGTATAATTCCCGATGAAAATCTCCGAACGAAACGATTCCATACAAATTGCAATTCCTTATTGAGCCGTTAACTGTAAATGCATAATGAAACAATTAAGCAAATTATCCACACAGCGCATACCACGACCGCTGTCGAGACATTTCAATCGATTAACTCCACAGGCTATGAAAATTCCTCACCACGGAGACCAATCAGACGAATCTCTCGAATACCGAATACGTCTCTATACGACATTCAAACCCCACAACGCGCCAAAGAAACGCCAACTATGTTATTTACTCGAACCAAACGACGACTTATTGAGTCGAAAGAAAAACATACGCTCCTATGTATAAATAAAAATTCTAGACCAAACCCATGTTTATTAATTCAATCAATTAATTAAAAAATGTAGACTTGTGCGAATGTTACGTTAACAAGTCACACATTCACACTCCAACATAAACTTGGTAGCCTGTCATAAAGAAGCGATTCTTCTTCAACACAACACCCTCCTGAACAAACAAATCAATCCTTGAAAGAATAGACGAAGAATATAAGTCAGATGGTTATAAATATTCGATTTTTTCAATGAAATATAAATGATTTTCGTTCGGCTGCGTCCTTGTATTATGGGGAGTTTAAAGAAGAGTAACTTATCGTCGAAAGTGTCCAAATTAGCGCGTGGGCCGAGGCTAATTGAAGGGTCTCGATGCCGTTTTTTGAATCTTTACGATATCGAAAGTGCGCCAAATTGACGATCGTTCCAACAATAATATGCG
Source organism: Cheumatopsyche charites (assembly GCA_024721215.1). Taxonomy (NCBI): domain Eukaryota; kingdom Metazoa; phylum Arthropoda; class Insecta; order Trichoptera; family Hydropsychidae; genus Cheumatopsyche; species Cheumatopsyche charites. The sequence goes on from CM045575.1 coordinate 10,538,409, forward strand.
CTTCTTATTGACGCCCCGGTCTCTTCCTGCGAACGGCTACAATGTTTATCGGAGAGATTTGCATACGGTTGAAATATCGTGTGAGCATGTTTTTTTTTTTATAAATAAAATGAAAAAAAGAGAAATAAACTTCGATTTTGATATCAAATTTTCAATATAAACCGTTAAACTTTACGATCGTTAAGTATGGGAAAAAATATACTGACTACACGAAATATTTCGCATAAAAGAAAATACGTAAATTGTAAATATTGTGATTTCTCTTCTTTTCATAATATCACTATTAATTCATATATTGAAAGTGCTTATTTTTTCAAACAAGAAGCGTTCTTGTAAGGACTGCCACTTCTCTCTTTTACAATTTTGCCATCTAATATTAGATATTAACCTTAAACGGGCAACGCACCGTTATCATATACGCCCACATCGATCGAAAAATCCTTTTAGAGAGTAAAACACCTAGAATTAAGTCCAACCGAAACGTTGAATCCAATAAGGATAGCGTTAAATGAACGCTTAGAGCGTGCGGGTTTTTCAAAGCTCACAGTTCACGAAAGTACCACATTTTAAGCTCTAAACGTGCATAATGCAATAACGTTAGGGGTGATACTTAGAATTCACCTCTTCAATGTTTTCAATGCAAAATGAATATTTGAATGATATTTTTTATTTTCAATGGTGCTATAGCAGCTTTTCCGCTTTCATGCCGTTTCTTAAACATGGTTTCTTTCAGTTGAGAGTAAGACCATCTTACTATATCAGAGGTGTTGATGAATGAATAACATACTTATTATGTGAGAATATGTCAAATATTATTTGAACAATTATAATTTATGCAAACATGGTCGACCTCAATAAACACTAGAGGATCCATTTTTGAAAATCACTTCGTCAAGTATTCTCTTATCTTGACGAAGTGAAGTAAAACACTCTTCCTCGAATTAAAATGAGTAAATATTCGACAATAATCGGTCGAATTCTCAATTTTCATTTAAAAAAATCCACTCTTGTCAAAGTATCAATACTGGAAAACGAATACTGGTACTTTAACAATACACTACCTTGACAAATATATGGACGAAAATATCAACTGAAAAATCTAAAGCAGCCCTAAACAACGAATCCAGCGAGATCGAATCGATCGGTTCGGTGCATTATTGATCGCCATTGTTGCAAACGGTGCACTCGTGATGGCTCTGGGCCAGCGAGGAGTTGACCGCAGACTCCGCATCCTCGGATGCCGCATCTGCGAGCCTCCGGTGTTGAAGCAGCGACGAGGAAGCCCAATCGCATCGCGAATCGATCGACGTTAGAGGTGTGCGATAAATGAAGATGTGCTCGAGGGACGAGATTCGAGATCGTTACCGAAGATCTCTAGCTTATAAATAAATCTGCGACGATTACCGTTCGCAAGAGTTGCGAAGCTTTCGCATGATATTGTGCGGCCGAGTTTGTTAAGTTCTGTGCGATAAATATTTTAGATGTCGTTAGAGTTTCTCATATTGTCATTTTGAATGTTTTTAATAGGATGGCTCTCATATTTTTACCGAAACCCCGTTACATTACGAAGGAAGCCCACCATCCCGTCCTTTAACTGCACCCCAACTCTATGTCAGCTTGTATAGGACGATAGGACGTCTCTTCGTTTGCATGTATCTGACAAGAAATATTGGCTATTTAGTATAAGACTTGAATAGAGTGACGCATACGTGTATAAATTTCAACAAAACCATATTGTTCGAGGGAAAATTCGTATTGGTCATGTAATAAGATTCTCTCGTATTGTTCCCGTCTGCATATATTTAACGCGGTGTCGATCGGTTAACAAGTTCACGCTCACTTCCCATGGCATATTTTATAGGTTTTGTGAGGCGAAAGAATACCGGAGGGAAACACAGAACACACGGCCACGCCACGTTGTCTAGATGTTAAATCTCCAATTGAAAGACACCCTTGAGGCTCTAGTACCACTCACCGGCATGTATCCGAAGAGCGGTGAAATATGCGAACGGCTAACGCCTCCGACGAATTAAGCGCATACAAAATCGCTTAAACCGAACGGAACGGTCTTTTTATCTGAGATTTGTGAATTTTAACCTTTCTCTCGCTCGTAGGAGAGGTCTTCCAGTAGATTCTTAGCCCTTGGGTGATGTTTGTGCTCTTTTAGTTTCTGTTGAACGTGCGTTAATGCATCTAACTGATTAATGAGCAAAAGTTAACGTTAATATTTTATATTTGTGCAATGATCATTCCGATTGTAAAAAAATGAAATAAAATCATTTCATCTTTCCTCAATAAAAATTCCATTCTTTTTGTGTTAAAAAATATAAAATACCCTCCATCCGGTATTTGTATGAATACTGCAACGCCTCGATATGATTTAATAGCTTACAATTTCCGCGACATGCGCAAACTTTAACACATCAAAGAATCCATACGACAACCGGACGATGTGCAACGATTCGATCTCGATTTTTTCCCCGACATCCATCATAAAACACTCTTGCACCACCGTCGATATTTCATAATACATATTTCCGCGCATAATGCAGAAGCAAATGCGCGTTCGATCCTCGCAAGGAGAACATCGCTTATTTTTTTGCAGAGCCACCGAGTTACACAAGTCGACAGGTTTCCCCGAACGGCGTAAAAAAGCTGAGTTGGCCAACAACACCTGCTTTCTTCGGAGCCGAGAAAATTCACCGTTTAAAACAGTTCTGAATGTGTCCGAGGCAATTTCCATAATTCGCCGACGTAAAAAATTAACACGGAGGCCCCCAGAAGAGCGTGACCGAAAGCTCGCCGAGAACAAATTGCTAAATTGCACATTGCCGAGTTTAAACAGTTGCGGAAGTGCGCGAAAGTTCACTGAAGTATCATATGCAGGTATTATATGAATATTCGAAGCACGCTTCTCGTTCGTATGATGTTTGCTCTTGTCGCAGCACAAATTAGAGGACAATGGGGACGTGCCGCTTGTCGTTACGGTGAAATACGCACTCGATGCTCTGATCGATTCGTTCTGTTGCTTCTTGGCTACGGTTGTTGTTCCTTTGCTCGGTGTCATTATCGATCATCCGATGCTCTGTTTCTGAGTTATTATGGAAGATTTGCAGGTTAGACTGGATGCCGATTTCAATAGAATGCTAAAAGAAACTCGATGAATTCAAATCTACTCAAAAATATTTGTATAATTCCAAAATCTTTAACATAGTAAACAGCATTTAACTATCTTTTTATTTATTGTAAAATATTATTATGAAAAAGCTCAGTCTTAAATAGAGTCGACAAAAGAGGGTTCATATAGTAGTGAAGACATAAAAGTACCATAAGTAATCATTTTTTCTGAACCAAATTTTATTTATCGATTGAACAAATATCACATGACACCTTACAAGTGAACTCAATGAGTGCATGAGCGAATATTGACTATCTTATCGTTGTTTTTAATTTAAAAAAAATAGCAATATAAAGCAATTCAAGCTTGACTTTCCAAACAAACCGCAATCAGCAACAAAGTATAAAGAAAACTGCAATCCGAGTAAAAACGAAGCATACAAATACATCAAAATCAACAACGACCGATCCATAGAAGATCAACGAGTACTTAGACACATACGCACAAAGCCCACAACTAGCACTAGATTAACGACGAACCAAATGCGAGTTATTGCGTACGGCCGATCCATTAGCAACTAATGGCCATTTTTCAATGATCTATGGATCACTAGGAGCGCGCGCCAATCCGATCTCGTTTCGCTTTAGACGCGCTGAGATCACAATTAAAACCGCACACCGTATCATTACCGTGTGGAGAGCCAGCCTTACACAGCACGAACAATATACGATAATAATTGCTCGCGTGTGCACAAATATTTATACGGTAAACGCTCCGGCCATTAGTTTATCGTTCGTCGGGCGAGCTTACACCACAGCGGGTGGGTTTTCGTGAAACAGCAATCGGCGAGCTTTCGTATACGTACATAAAAGCTCATACGAGATGCTTTAATTGAAATCGTAAAGTGTTTCGGTTCCGAGATTAATCCGAGTTTCCGAAACGCAAGGCTTCCGATTTACGGGTGTAAATTTTCTTCTGTGCAGTTCGTGTCGGATTATCTAATTCGCCTCGCGATGCTCGCTCGCGTTCAGAAGTAAAAGTTGTATGAAATATAATACGTATTTTGTGAAATTTGAAAGTGTTATTTATGGTCAATTTCCGATATTGTCCGAACGCTCGAGGGATTGATGGAAGGAGCGGTAATGTCGAGCGGAATACACTGTGTATCGCTCTTATGATATATTGTAAAGCGGAAACTTTTTTACGATGTTGTGTTTGTATAAAATAATTGATGATGTTATATCTTCATACGATTGACTTATTATACCAATAACTAAATTCAACTTGATACACTATTAATTCAAAAGCTATTTTCGATTACGAATTGAAAGGCTTCATTCATCCATCTAACATTGATCATACTTACTTTTGTACTCAATCATTAAAAATATTCATGAAATAATCCATTTATTACAATTACCTGTTATACATTCTATAATACCAACCATTCAAATATCATTTTGAAGCATAGAATATGCAATATTTTCCGATCGCAGCCCCAATTTTCGAAGTTTATAGCGAAATTTTAATTTGCACCGGATAGCGGCGTGATTTAACGACGTGTAACCGCTACGTAAACTTCTCGCTTACATTTCTCGTATTTTATTGTCGTCTAAATATACATTAGGTAAACCGCAATGGCTTAAGGGGCCATGCAAAGCTCCATCATCAATGACTGTGCAATTACGACGGCCGCGAGCTTTGGCAAATTACTTCTTATAATTCGTTTCTTTACACCACCCGACCACCGACACGAAACAATAAAACCATGCAGATTCGTACAGATATCGAAATTGTATACCATTTACACGCCGATATAAATTTTGAAACAACGAATCTATTACGGGCGAAAAGTCCATATTTATGAAACGGATCGAACAATTAACTCCAGTTTTCAAAACGACCGATCGTAAGTTTCTAAAAATCAAAACGCTATCAATAACGGCTTTTGCGTAAGGCTCTATATCTATCGATTTATAAATATATATAGCCTTAGGAGCTCTCGTCGCATTATGTTCTTGTTAAAAAAAAAATCACCACAAAGAGAACGGTTTGAAAAATCGTCGATTTCACCAACGGGCCAAGCACACGCTGCAATTTTCACAATGTGCAATTTATAAACGGTCTTCGGACATGAGATTCGTACACATCGCGCATAACGTTTTAATCAGCCATTAAACTCGCCGAAGAAACGTACCCGGCTATTAAGATGTTAATTAACAACTTGTAGACGATTTAGACTAGATTTCAGCTCGAACAGTGTCTGAGCCATTAAGCGGATCAAAGCACGACCATGGGGATGCAACATCTTTCGCGTGGAGATCGATATCTCAGGATACATATAATATTGTATATTGCAAAAGTGGCTTCCGTGCGTGAAATTGGCCAATTTTCAGACGTTTCCGTGATATTTTCACTGAACAACAATGTATTATAATATGTGGTCTATGTTGAAATGAACGGATTGACGACAGGATAATCGATACGTAATACCAATGTCGGATAAAAGTTGAGCAATGTATGTTTTCACTTATAAGAAAATCGCTGTGTATTTGCATTGTTATTAATGATTTAATGAAAATGACACTATTTTATTACAGTGTAGTGAAATTCATTAAAGATCGCGGGTCTATTTGGTATTTTAACCTTACGTAAATCGAACGAAAAACGGTCGCATTTCGAAATCGATAATTCATTTGCAAATTGCACTCGGGAATGCTCTTGTTTGCGAATAATAATTAAATTTCACATTTGAAAATGCAACCGAGATAGAATTGTGCTACGAGATAAGCTATAAAAGGTTAAAAGGTTAACGGCTTTCGTTGATATCCGATACGCTTATTACTGCTAAAATATTTCGTTTTTACTTTCTAAGTATGCAAATTACCGTGGAGCAATAGTGAAAATGTGCAATATCGATGTCAAAATTGATCGATATTATATTTCGTTTTACATAATGTAAATATTATTTATATAGATAATTAGTGTGTGTGTTTTTAGAGCTTTTTTTTATTTCATTTTTGATCATATAATCTTGAACATCTCTTACATAATAATATCTGATTTTGAGATCAGTTTAATTAGTCTGTATGAAAATGTATTAATTAAAAAAATGACGTACAAGAAATAACAAATAAATTTGAGTAACTAATTATTTCTTATGCTAGAACGTTAACTTTCGCATAAAATTTACAAAACTTTAATGAGTAGCACGAAAAAAATATAGACAACGAAATTTCAAAATACGACAAAATATGTACAATTAAGTGATAAAAATTTATTGCTTATTTCAAATGAATAAATGAATAAAAATATCATTTTACCGGCACAAAGTAATTCGACATCGACGGAATTCGAACAAGAAAAAATCATTTCGTTTATTCCTTCATCGAGCCGAATAAAAACTTCAAACAGAACCCATCATATCAGACCCACAATCAGATAATTACAAACGGAGTCGGAGCACTCGTATAAATGTTATCAATTTATAGTGAATGAAAAAAAAAACCGACAACGTATTACATATCGATGGAAAGTCCGCAGATGCACAATTTCAATTAACAACAATTACGTCCGTTCGAAATTGCACATGATACGAATCGTAACGTTCACTTATCATTTCCTCGAGAACGAATCGTTTCGTTAAGCCCATATTACTTATCGGTTTCGAATTGGATTGAGCGAATTTATAGTTACACTTCTTTGTATGTACTTAGATTTGTGGGTACGTTGAACTCAACAGTTATACAAATGAAAATTAAATCAATCAGTTTTCTTTCGAATTTTAATATTGATATTTTATTCAAATATTTAGATAAAGTAGAGATGATCATTTATTTTGGTACTTGTAGAGTAGATCATCAACACAACATTCGATCTAATTTTTTCTTTCTGCAAGGAGGTAAATCTTTTATAAACATCATTAGGATATGTGATACTATTCGTTACAACCAAACCTGAAAAAAAAAGAAAATTTAACCTAACTTACCCTAATCAATATTGAATAATTTTGTACAAAAGGGGTCTAGAACCCGTTATGAAAAATCCAGAAAAAATGTTCATAAATATTTTCAAAAAAACCTTAAGTAACCTTATCTAACTCATCAATTATTAAGCCAAATGTCTGATTTAAAATTTACAATTTTATATATTTTTTTAAATAATGAAAATTAATTTGAAATTTTCTTAAGATTTTAATTAGCCGCTATAGTGTAGCCGTTCGGAGAGTCGAATCGTAGGTTCGCGCGTGCACTTCTCGGATTCTGTTCGTATAATTTATTTACTTATTTTAATCAGATTCCACCAGCTGAGACCACCCTAGATATATGAAAAACGATAAGAGGCACGACTCGCAGGGAAATAATGGCGATGCATGAAAAATAAGGAACGAGTGTGTGCCGCCGCAGTCCGCGACTCCTCAACTCATTCAATATTCAATAGACTTTCTGCAAAAATGAAGTCTTTCTCTATCTGCGCTCTTCAATAAACTCCTATCTACTATATACGTATATTTAAGAACGTGTGTGTGTGTGTGCTCCGGTCTAAAGTGAAGAAAAAGTGGCGCATTGTTAGAAGATGGCCTTATTAGCATATCTCGATGTATCGACCCGCCCTGCCACATGAATATATTCAATTATTTCCAGCGCTGGGTACGTTATAAGAAATTCTTAAAATATTCCACGCACACGCATATTTATAAGGGCGGCCGAAATTTATGCGAAAACTCCGCAGCTTCTGTGGAAAAATGACGCTGGAGCTTATTGAATATTCTACGGTTGAGATTGCGTAAAAAGCGCGACTATCCGAAATATTCTCGTTCTTGGAAAATTCGCGAATTTGTTGAGTTTCTTATAAATATAAAAATTGCTCAAATCAGCATTTTCCTGTATTCAATGAATAATTCACTAATCATTATAATAATCGCAAATCCGTAAGTCTATCGAAAAATATAATAAAATAAATAATCCAAGCAAATACTATTATGATACATTTAAGAAAAATTGGTCTCTAAAAGCTAAAATTTTATGTGAAAAATATTTCAATAGCTGAGGATTAATACATATTTGAAAAATTGTCGAAACAAGAAGTAAATGTTCAAATTTTTCGTTTAGTAAGTATTGAATCAAGTTTTTTTGTATGTCGGATTAATATTCAGAATATAATAACTTAAGATATTTTTCTATATGGTGTTTTCTAAAAATACTTACCCTAACTTAACTTAACCCCATTTTTTCGAAAAACTGTCAGCAGTTAGTAATAATAGCTGTCAAATTCTATAATAACAGAATTGTAATAATTATGTCAATACAATTGAACGACACTAGATTCGGGTGTCATAAAAATGTATCACATACAAAGAGATTCTTTGAATCTCCAACTTGCTATTGCACAATGGTATCGAAGTACAACAACAATCAAATCACCCAACCGAAACAGAAACCGAATCCCAACATTTCCACACCTGAAATCGTGCAAAATCCACCACATTTCCAAACCCATCACCATCGCAATCGAAAACACAATCAAACGCCACCATCTCGCAGCAAACTCTGGTACGACGCGAAGAACGTGGGCACACCTGAGTTATGCGCGATCGGCGCTCAACTACGCGTTCTAAACGGTCTGTTTTCACGCTCCAATTAAGCGATACATATCTATCCGATGTCCCTGGCAGGGGACTCGTTCTTTCGGATAATTAAGGGGAGACTTGTCGGCCGTCCGAGAGGCCCGAGGTGCTCTCGGACATTGTCATATGATAATTGGCGACCGTTAGACTCGCTCCGATCGGGTCGTTTCCGTGTCGGGATGGCTCTTTTTATTATTCGGGCCCGGTTTGTTTTTGGCTCTTTGGACTCTTGAGGATTGCGGATTGTGTGCGGCTGTTTGTTCGCCGGGTTGTAACATAATCAGCGGAGTCGCGTTCGCGCTCGGACGCATTTGCATTAACATCATACTCAGGAGAGCTTTTCCGCGTTGGACGTTTTCGTTTTCTGTATGCTTCTACATAAAAGAGACCAGATTTGTATTTTATTGATGCTTAATCAAAGATCTTCAAATAGTATAATATTTGCCAGTATATCAGAAAATTACATGCGATCTATCATTACCACAAAGCTCTGCGAACTTTAAATATAACACATACAGTTCTAACATTTCAAACTATCAGTGGTTCTTAAGAGGTTGCTCAGCACATTAGGTGCATTTTCTAATTATTTAAATGCATTAATCAAATGTCTGAAATTTGACTAAATTTTATTGTAGAAGTCCATACTCAGACAGGTATTCCTGATAAAAAAGCTATAAACATTTCCCTTTATCTCTACGTAAACGAAATGGAAAATAATTTGTAAGGCTTTTTCTAAATAATTGATGTAATATTTAAAATACTTTTGATCTTTTTTGGGAGATTTATTTCGGAAGAATATATTTTGAAACCATTTTAAAACTAATTGCAAGTCACAAAAGCTCACATCTTCAAAATAATATTTGATTCGCACCTAAAATATATTACCAAAACATATTTAAAGACCCAAAAATTTCATTAAACTAACTGCAACACCTCATCCATGATTTAATTCTAGACTTCTGAATATCCAAACATAAACAAAACATATTCAATCTTATTAAAAAAACCTTACGACTCCGCAGCCTCAACTCGACCACCGTACACAAACTGACTAAAACGGCACAACCGAACCGGCACATTCGCAAAAACAAACCAAACCGAAGCAATGAGCAACATAACATCAACATATAACATAATATAACATAGCATAATATAATATAACATAACATAATATAATTGCAAAGTGGCGCACGTTCGGCCCGCGGGGGGTGACCGCGCGCCATCGTCGTCGCGCAGGTGCCAGGAAGCGACCGCATTGCATCAGAGCTGGTCTCCGGACGACGAGGTCGTCGGGAGCTGACCCTCGGTCATCGGGAGCCGACCCTCGGTCATCGGGAGCCGATCCTCGGTCATCCGGAGACCCGAGATGCCTCTTCGGATGAACTTCGCGGACTTATCTGCCGTCTGTGACTCTAATTCTCCTCGAGTTCTGTTCGAGGTTTGTTCGGTTGTTTTGCGGTTTGGTTTATGGTGGGATGAAAATTTTATGGAAAATTAGGTGTTCGTGGTATCGTATGTATGATTTTTTTTAAATATTATTCGTTGCTTGATTAAAATCGATGATTGGTTGAAATTTTAATTAAAATTAATCTCTGTTGTGTCGTATACGTGTGAAATTTATTACGCAATAACATTTTTTTCATATCTGATATCATATTGTATCATTTTGAAGATTACAATCTGCACAAATCATAATATTTTTTCGAAAATATTTATATTGCATTTTGTTATAATAAAATGAACGGCTTGCTGAAAGATACAATATATTGTTTATATTTTTTTCATAAATACATATCACATCATCAAACAATAAAAATAATTATCATAGGCCGGTACACACTTCACATTAATCGATAATTTTACAATTTATAAATCAACATTACAATAGAAAAAAAAACATATTCTCAGAAAGTATAAGTGGTATTAATTGTAATACATATTTATTAATACCCATGTCCTAGATAACATGTTTTCATATAAAATTCAAATACGCACATAAACCGTAAAATACACGTTGAAATATTAATCATCGAACGAATTCAAAAAGTCCTTTTGTATAATATTTTTTAAGTGAGTTGTATTTCATGTAAGCATTTTCATAATAAAAGCTTTCGAATAAAGGCAGAGAGCTGTAAAATCTGAGCTTTTACATTTTACGAGTGAGAATATCTTAATTCGGCGAGTTTTCGATGGTGCCGTAAAAAAAACTTTTAGCGCAGCCGTATAATAAATATTTACGTTTACGGAACGTAATGGTACGAAATGTAATCTGAGAAAATAAAATCGTTTATGTTTGTTTTTAATTTTGCAAGTTATACGATCATAAAAATCACAAACATTATGTTTCTTATAAATCTAAATGTTTATTTTTTATCACCATTGCAATCAAAGTGCATATGGTTCCCTCCCAAACAGTTATTTGAATCAAATTACAAACACAATTATTGAATTCATCAACATCAAACTCATTAGATCAAAATGAAACCTCTCTACAGCACGGGGATAGATTATGAATGATGTAATAAAAATTAAATTAAAGGGCGGAAAACATCATTGTATGAGGCAGGAGATTTCAGGGGTAAGTTGTTCCGAAAGAAATAATTTTGTGAGAAATAGAGATAATAATACCACGTAAAGCGCATAATAAAAGCATCAGATGATTGAGTGACGGAACTACTTACCCCGGAGTTTCCAATCCCATCTTCTCCTATCCTGATTTTAACTCAATTATGAAAATTGCATTCGACATTTCTAAAGAGATGGCCTAATACATACATCGGTACTCCTGCGATAGATTTTTTTTTTTTAATAAGTTATAGACAAACATAATTTAAAAATATCATGCTATAGATGGGGCTAATGACTTATAAATAAACCAATTAAATTTTCAACTAAAAAGGGATAAGTTTGGACCGTTCGGCTACTGGATCCTCGTGCACGTGCGATTGTATCGTGTAGTCAGTCACCAGCACGACCTCATCTCGGGTCAAATCTTGGCCACGCGCGACCACCGCATATCCCAAACGGTCCAAGCCGAACGGAACAACGCCGCTCTTCCTCCGGAGACCAGTGCCAGCAGATAACAGCCAGAGGACTCTTGCAGTCCGTCGTGCTTTATCGAAATGGCGTGCGTATCGATCGTAGCCGAGGACGACGATCCGAATCTCGGCTAATGTACGACTCGAGGAATAATCGGCTTTGTTGTGGTTCCAGACTATGTTATGTATACAGGAGTGAAGCTCAATCAGGGTTGTCGAATGTTCAAGTATTCCAAAATTGTTCTAAGAGTCTCAAAATGACCTTTGAGGATTGCTTAAAGTCTCAGTTTGACTCCAAGACATTTCAATATTTTAGATTTGTTAGAGCATCCCAAAAGAACCTTTCAGACAGTTAAATGCTCTAATTTTAAATAAGCTTAACTAGGACTTTCAATTATCTTAGTGCCAATCTCAATATAGACCTAGAAAAAAATATCGTTCGGAACAATCAAAAGTTCTAATATCAGATAAACTACCAATGCTTTCATTTGCCCCAGAATGTCTGTACAGTAAAACAGTTTTAAGTCTCTAAACAGTATCTGGACTTGAATATAAAAATTATGTTGAAATTGTAAAGTTTGACAGCCCTTACTTCAACTGATGTTAATTCGAGGAATCGGTCTGCGTTGGCTTCGCTTCTGATCTGTCCGGGGTCAAATGTTAACTCGAGAAATTGACTCGGTTAAAGGTTTATTCTTCTCGCGTGTCATGAGATTTATCAGTGTATCGTTCAGTATAAACTGTTGTTAATTAATATTAGATACGATATATAAAAAATATCTTTCAAATTCAACGATCGATATAAAAAAAACTAACCTTGATTGAATCGACTCCTTTGCTTTAATATCTGCATACATCAAGCCACATCGAACGTTCATCTCATAATTAAAACAACCGACGACATTTCCAACGACTAATTAAATCGCGAACACATTCGAGACGAATCGTCAATAAACACTCCGGTTATTCATTGCAGCTGTCGAGCGCCCATCGAACCTTCGACGAAACCGTAAATAAACACGACCTGAAATTTATCGCGGATTTTCACCGAGGTGGAAAAACGAAAAAAACACAAAAGCAGCTTAAAACGGCTCCGAGGCACCGTATCGTCATTTACCATTAGCAATGCCAATAGCGATCGATAAGCGATAACAGTCGTAAAGAACAAACGGAACGGGCTCCATCTGGACCAAACACTCGCGGAAGAACAACGCCGACAACAATCGTCGGGACGACAATAAATTTAACTATTATCAGCTCGCGGCTCGCTCTCGGCTTCTGAAAAAGGCTTTATTGCCGAGGAGCGGCTCGTGAATAAGGCCCGCGGACCAATTCGCATTATAAAGGTCATTCTAGATGGTAAAAGCACGGCAATTTTATTGTTCCGATATCGCGACGGTGAAATTCTGATTAATCGCGTCGTGTCGATGACTAAACCTTTGTGCGAGCTGAGAGCTGCTCTTTGAAATGTTTCAGCGATGAATAATGTCCTGGGTTCGGTTTCCGACCTGAAAATATTTATATCCATCTTGCTGCTGTGAGTCGAAGGTTGCTAGAGACCATACATAGAAATGAAACAGTTATGTGTCCATTTAAAAAAAAATGCATATATTTGTAAATAAAATTACTTTTAGTATCGAGAAACGCAAATATCCTCAAAACTGTTTTTGTTACCGAAAAATTATATTTTTAGAATATCCATTTTAGATACGTAAAAAACCGGAAATGTTTCCAATACCCGCAAATATCACCAAATAGCAAATGCTACCCAAATAGCAAATTCTACCCAAATAACAAATGCTACCCAAACAGCAAATGCTACCCAAACAGCAAATACTACCCAAAAAGCGAATAACACCTAAACTGCAAATGTATTCAAAAACTGAAATTTCTGCCGAAACCATTGTTGCTGTTATATCTATCAAGGAATTCAATTTTCATCCAAAATGAAAAAAAAGATTCTAGAAAAATCTAACCCGATATGTAAATTCTTTCTAAATCGGATTCAACTATATCGAATTATATGTACATACACATGTAATCATAATATTCGTTCCAAAGGAAAAAGAGTGCAAATTTATCGTAGTGTAATTTTTTTTACGATTTGTTATAAAAAACGTCCAAGTCGAATTCATTTTCGTATTAGACATGCGCTTATAAATTGGTGTGCAGTTGTGTTCTTAATTTCACGTTGTAGTTTTTTTCATCCTTTCGAATCGATGATCAAAATATATCGTATTTGTTGCCACACTGTATAATTTACAATTTTTGTTTTTAAATTTCGTATTTTTATTCTCATTTCGGTTCAACTGGTTATAACCATGCTTTCATAGTAGTTTTCGTGCTTAACCGCTTGTTAAATACCATCGTTAATTGCTCCTTATATGGCAAACCGACTATCTTTTCGGATTACAATGCGTCGATACCAAAAACACATTATAAGCATTATACGTATAAAAATTACATTAATTAATTTTGATCAAAATTATCAAATTCCAATGTAATTCTTATCATTATCAAATAATAAATCATTATTTTTTTTTTAATAAAAATAATTACACACAAGGATTATTTTACACATATCGACAAGTGCATAAGCAACTTTTTCACTACTCAAACGAGAACGTAAACTTTAGACGTTCTCCGCATTAATGCAATATCCTATTAAACAGCAATTATTAATAAAATATCGCATAGATTTTTTTCAAAGTTAAATCGTGTTTTTTCGCAACTGCATAGCAATTAAATCGAATTGGGGCGTGTACGGCAAATAAGCAAAAAATTAAACACAATAAATGCGCCGACACGGAGCGTTGCATAAAATGCATTTGCATATGAAGAAAAAATTCGATCTCGCAATAACTGTACGGTCGTCGAAATAAGTGCAATAGTAACATGCGATATGACTTCAAAAGATATGCGATCGATAAAAAAGTCGAGTTCATTTTCGCACATCATTAAAAGATTTTTCTTGTCGAATGCGATATGGAAAAAAAACGACATAATTGACATTTTTCAATTTGACATTCATGTCGTGTATGATCTACGGCTACATTGTACGCTATTGGGTGCAGGTTGCTTTTTTTAGATACGAAATTATCATTAACAGATAGAAATCTTCACCGTGCTATTGGTAATTACGTCAGAGTTTAACCATTTGACTGGATCTTGTTATGCGGCGTTACGATAGCCATATCCTTTTATGACCCTTTTTATTAAAATATAAAATCGACTCGGATTGCCTCTTTCGATTCTCGCGTATAAAATCAAGCATGACGTGATTAATGATTTATAAATTAGTGTTGAAGTACGCCTGCTGATGTATCGACACTTCATACGTGTATTAATTCATATAAATATGTAGGTAGATATGTCGCACATGTTTTACACGATATTTATGAATACTTTTTTCATTTGAATTAGTGATTGCGATACTAATATTAGCGATACCTTGATTCTGATTCTAATATAACCCGTATTTTACAATCAAAACTTAAATAATTTAAAAAAATCAATGGATGAGTATATTGAAATTGACCAATCGAAACATCAATCAAGAAACTTTCTTTGTAATTTTGCATCAACAATTTATCACTCATCAGTCCTGGAAGTAGTTACATCTTAATTAATTCAATATTTGAGTTAAATTAGTACCAAACGACCAGCATTTAAATTTTATGTCGTTGCTATAAAGCCTATCTGGGACATCCGAATTCGAAACCGAGATCAAATTAGTACCACTTTTGCACAAACCTACACCAATGTGTATCAGAGCCGCATCGACCACCGAGCAATACATATATTGGCGTGTTCTTCGTGCTCGCCGAGTAATTTGATTTACATAGATAGATAGCGAAGAGCCGCAGCCTAGCCGCAGCACAGTGCAGCGAAACCCAACAAAACACATAAAACACCCAGAGAAAGACGGTTTTAATAACGACCGGTCAGATGCTAGATAATGACGCGCATAATGCGCGATTCATACTGTTTTGATGCTTTCGCTAATTGCCGTCGCCGCCTCGAGAACTTCTTGTTCTTGTTCCCTTGTCTCTTCGGATGTTGCTGTTAAGGCTTCGCCGCCACCATTGCCGCTAAATAAAGCTGGGTTCACACTACGTTGTACACTGATACTATCATGATACACTGTAGACTTCTATTCCTGTAGATTACTGGTGTAAACTACTGTGCTACTTTTGACTTCTCCTCCTGATGACTTCTTCTGAATATTACTATTGTAGCCTACTACAGAATTCTTCTAGTGAGGATCATTATTCTTGTATACGACTACAATATGCACTAAGCATTTGGTACACTTCAACTACTTTAGTCAATTACTGCTGCAGACTATTATTTTACTACTCCAGACTATACTTCAGCAGACTACCACTAATATAGACTTCTATTAGTACTCAAGATTTTTCATCGAAATTATTCTCTTTGAACGAGAAAAAGACGATTTTTAAAGGTAAATTACATGATATCTTATAAAATAGATTAATATGAACAGAGCACAATAGATTTGCGAATAACTTTTCTGTGTGAACGTAGCCTAACGCAGGCGGGACACCGCGGACAGATACCATCTCGATACCGGGTAATTTCTAGCCTAATCGATAGTAATTTACATCGGAAATTGTCTATCGGATGGTGCTGAGGTAATGATCGGTGATGGGAGGCTTTGTCGTCGGAACAGCTACTGAAATTTGATTTTTATCAATCGTGTGTATGTGTGCTGAATTATATGCATTCGATACATATCGCTCGTTCTTCGATCGTGATGCAGATACTAGTGATATCTATAATTGAAACTCGATAACTAGTATGTGGCTTTCGATACTAAAGTACGACTAATTATAAGCTACCGTGAAATTCTAACGAGACCGATTATGCAAAGTTTTTTATGAAAAAAAAAATGAACCGCTTCATATTCAAATTGTGGCATTTGTGCATAAATAACGAAAATGGCTCTCAAAATTAGTTTTATTTGCTTTAATTACAAAGTTGGTTGTAGATTTTCTACTAAATCGTATTGAAATTGCCGAATTCGAAAATCACGTTTATTGACATAGTTTCTCGCCAAAAAGAAATCGAAAACCTTTTTTCGTAAAAGAAAACAATCAATGTGTTATAAAACTATATTTCTTAAAGCATTACTCAGAATCAATAATGACTAAATCGAACCAACCACGTCGATCAACATAACGGAAAATTCGAATTTTCTGCAAAACCAACATAGAATTTTCCGAAATGAACACGCCCAACGCATAAACCCGCATCCGCATAATTGCTTCATAACTAACATTTCTAAAGAAAGGAACGCATTTAAATTTTCTTGCAGATTCTATTGGATTAATCACGAACTAGTAGATAACTCAATAGATAAACAGAACAAGGTCCTTATTTTAAGCTTATTATCAAAAGCAATGAATTCGCATGAAACCCAACTAACCCATATTTTTACAAAAGATTGGTACTAGAAGCAATAGCATAAGCAAGAGTCACAAAAATACCTAATTTTCCTGATCATACTCTTTTCCTTTCTCGATTCTAATTCCCAGATCTTTTTTCTTTCCTTTCCTGATAATTTTTCATTCATTACCTGATCCTGATGGCCCGATTCATTTCATCCATAACGAACCCATACAAAGTAACCACCAATCGGCCTAACAACCGAGATCGATCTCGAACCAGAGCTGCAAACGAGACCAGGTTATGATTGACAGTGTAAGGCTCCAGGTGCCTTTCGTTGTCGACCCCTGGCCAATAAATATGTGGGACTCGGAGGTCCCCATGTGTTATTACCGAGCGCGGTTCCATCGGGGGCCCCGGCTAATTCCATGTTATTACTTTGTCTCTGCGAGCAGGAAATTGTAATCAAGAGCCTTTTTTATGGCGGGGCTGCACGGCTCCGCCGCTAATTTATTGCACACGCTTCATAATAACACCTCTTTTAAATTAGAACATCACTTTCGGTACGTACTGTTGGCTTTCCTCTCGCGCTGTGTGCTCAATGCACTGGGTTGTCTAAAGGTCAATTCCGTGTTTATTTATTTATTTATTTACTTTTTAATCGTATGCAAATTGTGTTTAATTTCTGGAAGGCAGTTTTTGAATTTATTTAGGTCGTTTAAATTATCTGATAAACGTAAAGGGTAAGTTCATTTAGTATTACTGCTGTTTAATTAAGTCATTTGAGTTATGTTGATATGCAGATACATATCGATATCAGCGGAATGAATCTACTGTTGCATGAAGCTGTCGATATTATAATTACAAATGAAGTAAACAAGTAAAAGTTAAATATTCTCAAATATCGAAACAAACATATATTAAAATTAGATTTAATTATCATAAGTGACTTCTGTACATCTATATTTCTCGTATTTTAATTCGATTGTAAAAAAAGAAATTCCGTTTTGTGTAAAATATTTAATGGAATGATGCATTAACTTTCTCGATACCCTGGAAATTTTCACTGCGAAAGGATCAAAAAGGAATCTATTGAGCACATACATACATTCATTTTCACTTATACATATATGAATTCTATTTATATGAACTAAAAATATACACATATTGCATTTCGATATCATTCAACATTGAGAACAACCTGTACTACGTGAGATAATATTTTAGTTACGCACATTACTGCTCTTATCTTATTCCCAAGGCGTGAATGGGTACGTCGTCGCACCTCGAGATGAAAAATACTCAGTTCATATAATACGGTAGGGGAAAAAGAGTAATGAGCATCTCTCGAGTGTGATTACACGTGTTTTAAAAACACTCCATAGAGATGCTATCGTATCGTCGTCTTTTAGTTCACAAACATAATTACGCGCGTTCTACCATTTAGCCGCTGATTTTCCCTTTTTTTCTCCTCTTCAATGTTTACTTAGTAAATTTCACGTGTAATTATTCAATCGTGAGTTAAAAACGAATACTTTCATGATTATACGTTTGTGTGTGCGTAATTTCATATGTATCGAAAGATCTAATACGGTTTTTAAAAAAAATCTAATTATATTCCGCTTTTTTTCTAAATAATGATGGAGTAATTAATAAGAAAGAAGATTATCAAATTACATGTAATTTTCAACGAAAATTTCTTATTTAAATATTGACTTTAAAAGAGCTGTATTTCAGCGTTCGTAGAACATCATCAACACACTAGACAGGTGTTCCATCAATTTGGTTCAGATTATAATTTAAATTAGACGAATTTATTTTTCTCATATCAAATTATTGTAGAATAGATTATTTTTTATGTCATATAAGACCAATATGAATATATTTCTTATAATTTATTCTAGGAATCAAATTTTTAATGGCCAGTCTCACCATCGTTGATCTTATTGTTAACCAGAGTTAAGCGGTAATTAAGTAGCTTATACTCAACTGTAACGTTTTCAATAGCTAAATGTCAACTATAAACGCTAATGAAAGATCGAAAAATCAATAAGATTTATATTTCTTCTTTGTTTATCACCAGAACTAACATTTTCTCGGCATCGTTATACTGAACTCGAACATTTTTTTAGCGCAATCATCCAACACGCCAATATGCCCACAACGACCGTTGTGAAAAATCGCCAGATTTATCTCGTCGGCAATTAACACCGACGATAAATGTAAAGAGGCGATCTCGAACGCCTCTAGAACCGTTGACTCCTCGAAGATATGTCGGAAACGAACTGCCGTTCTAGCACTTCTGGCGTATTTAACGGTTAATTAAGACATCGACAAAGACAACCTTCCGACGAAATGATCTTATCGCCTAATTGATCGAAGCTCTTATCCGATTCGTACATCCATTTGATTAGCATTCG
The DNA here is from genome assembly GCA_024721215.1 of Cheumatopsyche charites. Lineage (NCBI taxonomy): Eukaryota > Metazoa > Arthropoda > Insecta > Trichoptera > Hydropsychidae > Cheumatopsyche > Cheumatopsyche charites. The sequence continues at coordinate 10,558,020 of CM045575.1, forward strand.
TTGCTCGCGAGTCCTATCCTCCATTTGTTAAAATCGAATTTTCCGATATCGAATCGGCTTCTAGTTCGGAAATCGACATCATAATGGTCGATGATTAGTCGACGATTCTGTATAAATAATAATTTACATATTGATGTTCGTGTTATGATGTGTTGAATGCGCTTGTAAAAAAAATAGGAATGTTTTCTTTCGTTTTCGTTTGATTCAATGAGTTAATTATAATTTGTCGGTTAGTGCTCTCGAGCTCAATTAGAATTTATATTCAATGCTTAATTGGAAATGCGCATAATAAATTAATAAATATACAATAACTTCATTCGAAAGATATTCTATAACTCAATCACTGAGGGCTGGTATTTCATTCGTTGATTAAGCTATTTATTCATTGTTACACATTTTTCGCTAATTAATTGAAATATCACGCTTTATCGAATATTAATATTAAAAAAAATATAATATTATTGACAACTAATAAATTAATGCGTACTAATATTAACATAAACCATCTCTCGACGTCAAATTTTCACATCGAGACAACAGCTCTTTTTCTACTCGCCAACACTAACTCATATCTTAAACACACATCTGCCCAAACTGATTCGAACGTTATTTATATCGTGTATATTTTAATTAGCGTATTTTAATTATACATTCGGCGATAGCGAAAAGTGAGGGCGTGATGGAAAAAAAGCCGATCTCATATTGGCCCGTCAAAAAGTTTTACCGGTCCGTCCGTTCTGAGGCGAGATTTTATTCTAATGTATTTGCCATGCGATATCATTTGAATATTATCAGATGATTCGGCAATAAATCGCAAAGAATGGGCTCGAGTCGTATAATTATGCCATTATCGAGAAATGGAATTATTTCCAATTCAAACACACGTACCTATGTGTCGCGGTTCAGATTTAATCAATGAGCGCACTATAATAGAACCGTTACGTTGTTGCTTATTTTTTGATTGGAAGGTTCACAAATTTACGATGACCGTCTAATTAAGACATAAATTTGAATATTTTATGTGTGTGTATGCGAGGTTAACCGAAATTGCATCGATTTTTTTGAAGATTTTATTCGAAAATCGCTCTAGAATTATTGTGCAGCATAAATCTGATGTTCGAGTGTAAAAGCTCGACACATTAATTGTACACTGTAAAATTTATACGGATTCTTGAAAAAAAACGTTAAAAATAATTGTGCATAAGCATAAAATCCCGTTTTAGGCTAATTTCGCAAAGTTACTTATGCGCCGCTGTTATTAAATCAAGTTGCAATTAACGAGACAATTTTAATGCTCTCTTAGATTTAATTAGACGAATACGTAACATGTCTCGCCTTATCTAAGATATTAGTGAAAGAAATACATTTATACTACTTGAATTTGGTATGCATACACTTTAATTATATGTTTTACACGCGTAATTATTAGCGTATCGTAATTATTTTCGCATACATATTATAATTGCGTAATTTTTCGAGCAATTATATCATGCGCGTAACTTTCTATACATACGCAAAAACTATTTTTTTTATTTAATATGAAAAAAACGAGTCAATTAAAAAAGCAATATTGAATCAAGCTGAAATTAATAAGAATTGTTACATTCATTTCAAAATTTTAACAATGTATTAATAATTTAAATTATCTTATGTTCCAATGTAGACTTATAATTTTCCTAAAGACTCGGCGAATTTTAAATTTATAGAAGCAAATAGAAACTATTTTCATACTTTTTCAAAATGTATTTTTTGCAATTTCCATTGAATTCCAACTCAATTATAAAAGAAACTTGACATCATAGAAAAAATCGTCAGTGAAAACGCGAACAAATTTTTGAAAATATGAATATCTTAAATTAAATTTTTCAACGTATTCGATTTCGAAATCAATCAAACCGAACACAGATCATAATCTCGCAGATAAAACACACATCCCCTTAAAAAAAAAAAAGAAACAACCATCTTATACCGCGATCGTGCGGAAGCCTTCAGCGAACACCAAATAAAGCTTTCGCGACCACCGCACGGGAGATTTATCGCGAAATTGCACCGCTTTTAAAGCCCCGGTCGGTCGCCGTACCTCAACATCGGCAACGAGCCGATTATCATTATACGCCCATACGAAACCGATACGACCACATAATATCGTCGCAATCGTCCGAAAGTCGACCGTTCGTATTCAGCGCTCGTCTGATGCGCTTCGTCCCCTAACGACGTCGACATACCAGAACATTGTCGACGGACAGCCTCGTTTATGCACAGATTTATAAGATCGATTCGGAAGTCGTTAATAGCGGCGGAAGGCGCGAAAGTACAGCGGTGTAGTCCTCTCGGCTGAAGATGTCTGTTATTTGCGCTTGATGGATTGAAGAGGTGAAAAAACAAGAGCTCTTTGCGACGCATAGTGATGCTTTTATAAGGGGGGAATTCGCTTTGATTTGGTTTTTAGTTCTGGTGATTCGATGTGTTGTGTCTTGTTCGTATCGATAGTTTAGGGAAAAGACAAGATATTGTACTTCAACGAACGCGAAAGTGCTCAGACAATAATCGACTCTATATATCGATCGATCGAATTAATATATGACAACTGAATTTCACAAAAAGCACAAGTGACCTTTTTTATCGATATTGAGTTAAGAAAATGGTTCTATAAAGACGACTGAAAAGGCCAAGAGGTACAAGTGACTTCGCAGTGATTTCGAGAAAAGCGCGTTCAAAATTGACCATGTACCTTCACGTATTAGGAGGAGGTCAAGTGATTTGATGATATATCTCGGCACACTTTCCGAATTCGTTTATATCCTTTTGCCACTAAATAAATGAGCGTACATAAAAGCGATTCCTGTGCATAACTTAATTTCGGAAAAAATGTCACTTGTACTCCTTGGCCTTTTCATTCGTTATATAGGGTGTATTATTGGTAAAGTGCGTCAATATATTCTATTTCAGATCAATTTGGTTGCCCTGAAGTGTTCTGGATTGACTCAACTTTGCTCTTTGTTTCAGATTTGTAGGACACTCATGTTTATGAATTACCCAAACTTCCGCAAACTCAGACTAATACATTCCCTAAAATAATGATGCATTTAGATATTTTTATCTAATTCTGTTACAATTTTTATATTCTTATTAATATTTTTAATATTATCTCACATACTTGTAATGAATCCAATTCATATCCATACATACGTATTACATTTCATACTAGTCTTTAGATACTTTTCCCTCGTTTACACTATCACTCCTGCAGTCAATCATCACTAAAACTTCAGCATCCAGCCTAGCATTAATTTTTCATATAACTAAGCTACTACTCATTCAAGGTGGTTACCTCTGGATCGAAACAGAACTACACCGCTGCCTAAGAAATCCGACCGATCAATACGATCCCCGGAGACCGTCGTCGTCGACGGTATGCAGATCCGCCGCGGCATTCTTCGCTAACGAATGTGTCGCTCTGAATTAGGCTGACCGGACCGAATTGGTCGCATGTCGAGGAATCCAGAAGTTGAGGAGTTGAGTCGCCGATTCCGCAGATAGACGTGCGCATTCCGCTCGCCTGACGGTTCGGACTCGGCTCGAAGATCGGCGATAAGTCGAGAGTTATTGGTCGTTTCGTCTCGAAAACAATGAATGGTTCGATGGTCGATGATTTCGTTACTTTGTGCCCGGTCGATTGTTTATCGCTCGTGTGTTTGAGGAGTTCGATTTTTTCTTTTTCGATTTTGGGACGTTCGTGTTCTTGAGGATGTGAGATGTTTTTGAATGACGTTTCACAATATTGTTTTGGAAATTTTGTTGTCAGTGTAAAGAACGAAATTGTTCAAATATATACAAGTGACATTTTTGCTGAAATCGAGTTATGTACAGGAATCGCTTCTATGTACACTTATATATTTGATGGCAAAGGGATATAAAGAAACTTGGAACGTGTACCAAGGTATGTATATCATCAAATCACTCAACCTCCTCCTGATGCATGTAGGTACATACTCAACTTTGAACGCACTTTTCTAGAAATCACTTGTACCCCTTGGCCTTTTCAGTCATTATATGTACATATCGATACCGTTCAGGAATAGTATACTGGCTATTTAAAAAGTCATATTAAACTTTATACATTTTGTGATATCTGAACCTAGTGTAGTCTGAAGACATCGATATGTATGTATCTATGTGCAATTTTTATTGATAAAAAACATATTAATTGTGTATTTCAAAATTAAATTTATTATTTTGAAATAGATAAAACTTCATTTAATGTCTATCGTTGCGACTTGAAATAAACATGAATAGGTACGAATCGAGTTTTTCAAACTGAAAACTATGTACATATATTTATTGATTTTCTGTGCTTACTCTTACCTTTAGCTCGAATAGAATTTATAGCCGTTATCTTTCTGATATTTTGCGGAAAAAAAGTATACATCAACCGAACTAGATATTTTCTTAATTTCTCAATATCAATGATAATACGAAACGAGTCTTTCGAAGGTCTTCATCCTACACGCTAAGATAGCGAAACCGGAGAGCTCTCATCTGACGCAAAAATTGCTGACGTCTTGACGGTTACCAACTCCCGGTCACCACCATATTAAAAAGTCCCCCGGGGGTCACTTTCGAGTTTTCGCAAGACGAAATTTCCATACCGATTGCGTGCTGAAAAAAAATCACGAACTCCCGTGAGAAAACCGATCCGAACACCGCATACACACACCCAATAAATCCGAAGACTTTATCTCGGAAACCCTTCGATCGGAGAAATCCGAGGCAATCAATCGCTCGGAGAAACTAGTCGAAATATTCCGAGATAATAAAAAACCGATTTCGCAAAAATAAATTAACTCGCGCTAGAGATGGCGGTTCTTGTAGGCGCTAGAGAGTCTCTCGGAGTCTTCCGATAACGAGACGCTTCATAAATCGAAACTCGAAGCTGCCCTAAGTGAATCTGCATGTAAGGCCATGACTCAATCGCGACTCTCGCTGATTAAGGATGCTTCGGTTCGCGTTCCCGAGATGACACCGATCGTCGAAGAAATACCGCACGGTCCGATGCGATGTGCCGTTGGAGGCTTTTTCGCTGAGGAACACGTTCCGTCGGATTATCATAATTTCGTATCTGATCTGATGTTTAAAAAGGGGCGAAATCGATAATGTGTTAATAACGGTTCGTGCGAACTTCCTGTGTAGATCGGAGATTGGTCGATTTTTGTGGTAGTTCCGGGTTGGGAAATTAATGGAATCCTTACAAATTTCGGGCATAAGTTATTTTTGTGGATTATTTGGCGTGTTTTCTGGGTACAAAATTGAAATAAGACAAGGTTTTCGTATGTACGTGATAGTTCGATGAGCGAAATATTCATAGGACGTAAAGTCGTTGAATCATTCAGGATGCGTCGAGTTTTCCAATATTTGAATTTTTTTATTGGAGTAAAAATTCGATATCGAGAAACGTATTATAGAAGATCATGTTTTTAATTCATGCAACCTTAAAAAAAATAAACTTAAACAAACTTAATCGAATTAAAAAGTGGAAAAAATGTTATCTAATCTGATCACAATCTAACCAAACTTAACCTATATTGACCCATCAAGACCGTTTATGTAACCATTTAGTAGGTACCAGAATTACTGTTTTGTGTTCTATTATGGTAGAGCTAAATTTATAGTTTTCCATTCTTAAATTTCATTGTACGAAACAATCGGTGATTATAATTAGTAATTCAATTCAGTTTAATTGCCTGATTATAAATGTTAATGAACGTTAATTTGAATACTAATTTTCAATTTTATTCAATAGGTTATACGATAAATCATCACAGTATTGTATCATTCAACTTGTCATATGAATGCGTAATATTTTCACACATTTTTCGAATAAATCGAATCTCGAAATTCAAAAAAACTGATTCACAAATAAATATCACTTCAATGAATACATACATGTGAAATTCCCATTTACGCCCACGAATATAAATCGATATAATTATACACATTTCAAAACAATACAAATGTCATTTTGCAACAACATATCGCAGAACAATCGCCACCATGATTTAGTGGTTGCGCCCAGGTTTTTCGGCAATATTCAAATAAGTGATACGGTGTCATCCCACATGTCTGATCGTCATGTGCACAACCTTCGAGCCTTGTATGTTTTATTTGATCCAAAAAATATATGTCGAATGAGTGGTTATTATCTTGATTTAGCGAAGTGAGCATAAGAACCGAAATAGTCGTTCTGTCAAACGCCGCTATCGTATTAATCATTTCGTTGCTTTCGTACTTTGAAAAGATGTCACAAATTATAAAGTCGTCAGATTATATCGATACCATCGGATTGCGGATGTTTATGAAATATTTATATGTTTTTACTTGTTTATTTATGCAATTAATACGTTGATGATGAAGATAATGTATTAAATTTAAATTATTTTTCATTATGATGTAGGTATTATGTTAATCAGTTTTTTACTAACCAAAATGTGATAGAAAATATTTACATCGCTCATACTTCTTGAATGACAAGTTCACGCTGTACAAACCACCTCTATGATCCATTTCCAAGAATCTTTATCTGACTCGATTAATGGATCGAATCAAATACGCAATGTATAATTCCATCGTGAGCTCGAAAATTTTTAACAAATATCAAACTAGGCCTTCAGATGATCGTGACGAATTTCCGAGAACGTCAAACACAGAAACGGCAGCTGAAGAAGTAAATCCAAAGTTCGTGATCTCGTCTTCTTCGGCTTCCGAGAACGATCGTTTTCGTCTGAGACATTGAACAACCCGAGTACTAAAACTAGTAGAAATCGAGATTGATAAAACGCCAGGTATACTCAGATATTTAAAATTATGAAAATAAAAAAAAAACTTAATAATTTTCACATTAATCTAATTGAATCCAATACATTTTTTTCATAGATGATATAAAATTTAAATTTAAACACATAAACAAGTGATTCAAAAAAATGAATGTCGTTTGATAAATTTAAAGTTGAACGATTGCAAGACGAATTTTATTATAGAGAATATTTTATCGAAAAATAAAAGCCCCTTAAAGCGGCATCGAATCCTCGTCTAAAGCCAAGTACATACGAATGGTACGTATCACACAGTACTTCTTTTATCGGCACAAATAGTGCACAAGTCCGGTAAGTCACGACTTTACAGAAGACTGGTCTCCTAATCAACTTCGGTCCGAACTTGACGTTTCGGTAATGTCTTCCGCCGTTTTGACCGGCTTCTGCGAAATCTCCCTATCTATCCTATAACCTATAGCCTATCCGTTATGTACGAGTTGTCTCGTGGAAATTATGTCTGTTCGTTCCGGGAAAAATTATTTGTTTGTTGTTGGTCGTGATGGGTTTGACGCTTGACGCTCGTTCATGTCTCTTGCAGTTTACCATGAAAGCCTTTCATATTTATGTCATTCAATTGAAAATTCATATATTTATCTGATGCTTAAATAAATTTTCAATTTATTGTATTTGCATAATCGATTAAATTACATCATCGAAAGCATTAAGCAGTATCACAAAAAATATAATTTCTATTTATAATCAGATTGTTTTACCGGTTTAACGAGTGCACTTTAGTCACATCCCAGATTTCACAGCGAAAAAAGCTTGATTCAAATTAATCACCATTCGAAATCGATTCGAAATTTCAATCTATCATAACGTATCAAAGTTTTCGCATATGTGCATAAACCGGCGTCGATGAACCGAACATCGTTCGAAACACATTCCAAACTCATCCAGATCGAATCGAGAATTCTTCCATTTCAAGACGAATTTCTTGCATCACCTCGAAATGAATTTCTCGCGTCAAAATTTCGCACGAAAAAATCCTGATGCCACCTCACGTCTTCGGCAACAAAAGAGCCAGAGCTCACGAGAAAGATCAAATTCTACGGAATAAACATTCCGAACGGGTTAATAGCTCAGACGACGAAAAAAAATCATCTCTTAGATTGCATTCGATATTTCATAATGTATAAAAAAGCGGTCGATGTCAAACTAGTCAACTGTCACAACGACATCTATTTCTCTACCGGTTAACGGTGCACCGATTTATATTTTCGAATCGTTAAATTGCCTTATTTTTTTTTACTTATGTGTGACTTCTGAGGCATTCAATTTCACGAAAAGCATTTTGAAATTCAATTCGATGGCAAGTTTTTTTTTATGTTTCATTACTTGGGAATATTTGAAAATTTGTTCCAATCTTTCACGAAAAGCGTGAAATTTTTAACTGGAATATCGAATGAAAAAATAAATAAACTTGAGTATTGCACAATTGATTTAACAGTTTTATTATGTCTTTTAACAAGACTTTTCAAATGCATCGACGTATAAAACGCACCTGTGCAACTAACAATGCGACTCCGAACAGACATTAACACACTTCCTAGACTGAAAACAAAGTCTGTCACATTTCCTATACTGAATAACAAATTTTAAGCACACTTCCTAGTCAATGGATACGGTGTCTCGATACTCTTCGTACACACCCTGTACACGAAGTCCATCGCGAGTCCGTCAGACCTCCTCCGGTCCGGCTGTGTTTGTCCGATGAAGAGATAAGGCCTTTTGCGAGATTAATTTAGAAATCATACCGGTGTTGTGAGACGTTGTGTTTTCGAACGTGACCCGTTAATACGCGTTTTAATAGTAATTGTCGGACGCGTATCGGATCGATCTCGTTCCGGCTCAAATGCGATACGTATTGACCTCCGGCTGCTGGATGGTCTTGTTCGATGGTTTGGAGTTGCATTCGAAGGTTTTGGTCAGGTTCCTTATATCTGAATTCAGATTTACATAGGATTTTCGTGAAAACTGGGAAAATTGTACGTTCTTCTCAAGGAAAGATAGCTTAAGCATTGAGAAAGGCAATGCTTCTATTTGATATGGCATACATACAATCATACATTTTCGTGGCATGGAAATGAAATGACACAAACACTCAATTGTATTTATTGAAAACAATGTTTTTCTCAATGCTCACACAATAAAATTTAAAAAAATGTACTTTTTGTGGCCATTAAAAAATCCGACATGTAATTACAAAAAGAACCCGACTATTAGAATGAATTGGAGGTGTGCAGAAAATTAAAATTTCAATAGTACAGAAAAATATATTTTAAATTTTAATGAAACAATAAGAATTGATGTGAAAATATCAAATATCGATGTTTCACATTTATAATTGAGTAGTAAAACTGTCAGTTCACAGTTTCAATTTTGAAAAATGTGATCTAAAAAAATGAAATTTCATCATCCACTTTGCATATACAGCGATATTGTAATTTATATAGATTCAATTCAAAGCGTTTCAATTAAAATAAATTGAAATTTCGCCGATAAAGAAACGCTTTTAATAAAAATTATTTACAACACATTATTCGTACGAAAACCTAAAACATTCACATCTCAATATTGAAATTACGGCGTGACAGCGACGCAGAAAAACGTCATTATTTACAACTCAATTATTTATAAATCACCAGCCATAAACAAAGCTCAAAACCGAACTGGACCATCGCACCAAATTAGAAATTTCCAACCATATACAATATCCAAAAAAAAAAAAAATGCGCAACACAAAAGAAATATCGCCTTCGATAATAGAATCGTTACACAAGCGCACATAATTCAGAGCGGAAACGAACGCTATTCTTCGACCCCGTCTTATTTTTTCCTGCGATAATTTGCGTCCTATCGATCGATCGAAAATTTTCATCCACAAAACAAAGATCTGTATATAGCATGAAAATCAAGAGTCACCGACACACGGCGAATGCATTATGGTCATAATTCGCAAACACTATCAGTGGGCGTTATAAAGAGAGACCGCAACTCACAAACACACGTACGTAATAACCGCGAGCCGGAGAGAGGTTTCATAATAAATTGTCGGAATGTTCGGAATATTAATTAACAAGAATTATGACCGATAGAGCTTCGCTCACAGCCGTGTAATTAAAACTATTTTCGATAAATATATCGGATATATGTAGATTGCTCGAGTTTTCGAATCGAAAGTGTGCTCGCGTTCAAATTTGTTACGGATCGACACGACTGCGATTTTTTTGTATGCTTTTTATCTTTTAAGTTTAAGAGTGTTTCTGCCAATCTTAGTTAAGAAAATTTTTGGTGCAATAACCATTTTTTCAGAGAATTATATGGAGCCGATATGTTGCTTTTATACGATCGAAAATCGGCCTTCTGTGTATTTCAGCCCAATATGCTATAATAGATTAAAAATTATTTGACAGTAAGTGTTGATTACAGCTGTCAAATTCTAGTCAAAAAAATATTTGACTATTACTTAATAATAATAAACAAATGAAAATTCGATAAAACTTCAAATTGCAACACTAAATCACAATAAAGTCCCTTCTATATTATAAATTTTGATCTACGAAAAATCCTCGAAAATTCCACACATTATCTTGAAAATTGTCACAAAACTAAAACGATTTTCACAATTAAAATTCATATTCTTTCTTTAGTGCAAACTTAATGCTGTAATAACATTTTCAGCTCATTCCTCGATCGATTCCCCCTAACATCATCATCATCGCCTCTAATTTCAGCGCGATAATTACGCTGCGATACGCACGCCGTAAATTATAACCGCAGATTAATCAAACAATCGTGTTTTTCGTTTAAAACCTCAACAAAAGAAGTAGCCAAGTACGTTCCGCGTTTATGAGATGATCAGAAATGGTGGTACGTAACGATCGATGGGCGGCACCGGAGGGTCACGAAGTTGACCTCACCTGCAACCGAACGGCGATAATTAAGAGCACCTGTTGTAAATATTATAACGTGTTTCTTTTTACCATTTTCTTTTTTTTTTAGTTACTTCTCATCGTTTCACTTTGACGCTTCGTAACAGCTCATTTAACCCTGTGCGACGCCGCGTGATTTTTTTTTTATCATCTGATGATGGACGATCTGCCGATCGAAGAATCGTTTTTCATTTTCGATCGATGTCTTTAAAATCATCTCTAGACTCACTTCTCATCTATAATAATCTAAAATATTGTTCAGTACTAATATTTTCTAATGCCTTCACTGCATTCAAAATTATACATTAACAAAGGTAATGTTGAGTTAGACTAGGTTTTTATTCATAAAAGTGTCTTTTATTGGATAAAAAAATATGTCAATTTTTGCACTCATACATATTCTATATCACGAAGACCCAAATAGAAAATTTCAGGTAGTCGATGTACAAAAACTTTTCTTCTCATTGATCAAACACAATATTATTAATGGAAAATCTACGAAATAAATTGAACATAAACATAAAACTTAATCCTCAGGTTAATGGCATACGTTTAACGGAAGAATATCTATTGTTCCCATTTAATATTTTCACAAATATTATTAAAATATTAATTTAACTTCAATCTGAAACCTGCATCCATAGTATTGACTGACTTAGAGCACTGGTCGTTGTGTATGCGAGAGAACGATTGAATGTTTTATGTTATGGCCGATTCGAAACACGATGTGCGTTTAGCTCTCAAATTGTAACAATATGTTATTTAATAATTATAAACAATGTAAGGCCATTACTCAAAACGTGGTCAGTGAATATAAACAGCCTCTCTCGTTTCTTATTCGGACGCCATTACCTCCGTGGATTATCCCTAGTCCATTTCATAGTTGATTGTTCTTTTGCTTATCTGATTAAACTGTACATATGCGTACATTCTTAAGTTCTAATATGCGTGGAATGAATAGTTGTTACGGCCGTATGAAAAAAAATGAATGAATTCTAACGCCGCATTTCGAATCGGCGATTTGTTTTAATAATATGCGATACGAATCGGACTTCATTCTTTTCATAAGTCAATCAAACTCTCTATGAAGCAACAACTTCCTAATTGCAAATTCATTATGAGTCGATGATATTGTACTACAAATTCGCACTTATCACAAAAACGAACTTTCACATAAATGAAAAAAAATCTTAATAAATATATTTTTTAGTTAACCCTAGAATAGAATCTATTATGATTATGATAGGTGGTATAATCAACATAGAATCATTATTTTACTTTCGATTTTCTGGAACGAAAAAGAAAAACCAATTTTTTCATAATTTTCCGTTCATTTGATATAGATTTTTTCTGAATGACAAAGTTTGCCACATTGAGAGACGATAGAAGATAGTAGGAATAATTGATCACAAAATATACCAAATATTACTTTTAACAAAACGTGACCTAACTTAACTTAAGTACAGGGAACATCACCGATTTTAAAATACATACTCTAATTTTGTAATTGAATCTTTTCATTGAAGAAAAATTTCACAAAGTCAAAGACAAAATGCCAATTCTGAAAAATAAAAAAAGCTAAAAGACATACCATCAAAATAGAGGACTGTCCTCTCAATAAAGGACGTCTGGTCACCCTAAGCATAATGCCTCAACATCCGTTGTCCATGTAAACGACACACGACCCAAAGTGACCCCGTTCGGCATTTTGACTGTTAAAATCTCGCTTCGGCACAATACATACACAGCGAGCTATTTGTCGGTAATGTTTCGACATTCTTAAAACGCTGCTCGTCTCATACGACCTCAGATCCAGAACAATGAGATCGTAACCGCAGGATCTGCTGTTTATTTTATACACTCACGACTTGTAAACATCGCCGGACAATGGTTCTCTATTAATTAATAACGTTATCATTTAATTGCTCGTATTAAACGCGGGTTTTGCGTTTTGTATAAAGCAATTTTCATCGTGTGAGAATTTGAGATTAATCTAGCGCAATTTTAATTTTTGATTAAGCTGATAATTTTTATTTTATTTATTCGAAACCGGAATAAAACAAAAAAATGGATAGGACCACCCCAAATATAATGTATGTGCAGGATGTTCATGACTTTGCGGTATAATATAATAATTAAATTTTAAATATTGTTTATTCGTTTTAAGCGCTGTAGACATGCAACCGTTTACATCACATTTCGTATCTTTTAAAGTTCATCAATCAGCTTCAAAATGACACATCACGCAAATTCATCAAAAATTACTAAAATTTTCATCACAATCTCACTAAACTAATTGCACAATCGTACAAGCTTTCTAAACCTAATTCTAAACGTGCATAAATTTCAACACATCTAACTAACTTATCCACAGTCTAAATACGAAACTAATCACCCCAGCAGCCCCATTACATTACAAAGTCGACAGGCGACAAACGTCCGAACATTCGGTGAGTCACGAAAAAGCCAAGTGCCATCTCACTTGGACCGCGATTGGCTCGCGCTATTTTAACGACGGTCCGGCAAAAGTTGCGACGGTGTCCTCAGACGCGATAAAGACGTCAGGTGCAAAAATACGAGGTTAATTGCCATTCAATTGCGCAATTTAATTGCAAATGCACGCGACGGTCGTGCCGCCGAGGCTTTTACAACTCACGATCGGTCTCGATGTGACAAAAGTTCTTCGAATGAATGAAATCGCCCACTTTCGGATCTTTCGAATTTTTTTATCGTACTATGGATGCTTTGTGTGGTGAAATTTGTTCGATTTCAACATTGGATAGAAGTTAACATTTCTTATGATCGTGATTTTGTGTGTGTGTGTGTGTGTGTGTGTGATCTTCATTTCTCACCTCTAGAGATTTCAATTGTCTCGTCATAAGTGATATACATCCAACTCTCGTTTTACACGGTTTCAAAATAACGCGGTTTGAAAAAATGAAAAAATATTTTTTTTACACGATTTTTGCTGGTCCCTATCCACCGTGTAAAACGAGAGTTGGGTGTATTACTATCTTTATGAAAATAAATATGATAACTTGTATTGTATGTATGTTTTATGCATTTAAACTTCCGCGCAGAGATGGAATTTCGTTCAAATCGTTTATTAGAATATTGTCGTTTGGAATAAAAGCTCCATTCTTATTTCAGTAACGATTCTAAAACTATAAGTTGTATCAAAATAAGTATTAGGTAGTAATTATATACAGAATTTAATGGAAAACATTATTGCCTTTAACTATTTTCTCGTATCTATATTAGTTTTTGCACAAATCTGAAAAAACCACGATCGGCCACATTCAAGAGTGTGAAATAAGGATAATAACAACTCCCCGACGCAACATTTTATCCCTCTCTAAATCAAATTGCACGATTGAAAACTACATACACCCGACTCTCTTTTTACACGGATTCTTTACACGGTTTCAAAATAACACGGTTAGAAAAAATGAAAAAAATATTTTTTTTACATGATTTATTTGGTTTTACACGGTTTGTTTGAACTATATAATGAATATCGCGCAATAAAAAATATATTTTTTCTTACACGGTTTTCGCTGGTCCCCATCCACCGTGTAAAACGAGAGTTGGGTGCATTTACCGAATTTTATGATTTCTACCAGCTGAAACCATAGAACCAATCAACTTCCCGCACTATTGCTACTTTTTAAAAATTTCCAAAAAAGTGAACTACATCACATATCAAAAACTCAACATAACCAACATTTATTAACTTTACTTAACCAATTATCGTCGACTAAAACCGACTTTCGACGCGAAACAACAACCTGACACACCAGACCGTTGCCGGTGGATAGTTGGCGTGCGAAAAAATAATTTGTCGTCGTTTCGTGTCCGCGTTTATGATAAACGCGCAAATTGACCGCGGCTAGATAAGGTTAAATGGCGGCGGCAACGAAAAAGCGCTCGTGTATCATTTTCGCTTTTACAACTTATCATTTGGCACGCCGTGCACTTACCGACCTCGTCTTCCTGCTCACGCATCGAGGAATCGATAGCCGCTGGTCTCCGTTAGTCCATTGTGCCAATCGAGAGTTTAATATGTATGAGATTATGAAGCTTTAAATGAATCTGTAAAAAAAAAATAGGCAAGAGTGCCTTAACATTTAAGGAAACTCCCACATTATTATGCAGCTGTTACATTAATGTGAATCTCAAAAAAGAAACAATCTACTAAATCTTTCCCAAATACCACTGTCATAATGAAACATCTCATTTGACATGTGTTATCTCATCTAATAGACATTATTATGTAACTAGCGATCAGCCCGTTGAATATATCAACGCATGTGCAGTTAGTAAAAAAATGTTTTTTTTTTTATAGTTATCACTGAATTATATCCGACATGCAATTAAAAGATCGAGCTTAATTTAATTTGAAGAGTTACGGCAAAGAAAAAAATCACAAGTCGAAATTTAAAATACACATTTGAATGTGAACACAATCATATTATTTTTCATTTAAAAAAACTTCCGCACTTGATATTTCGTAATGTACTTTTACCCGATTTTCATAAAAAATATATATATAAAAAATATTCGGTCCTTAACGTGTTATTTGTTTTGCAGACGTTAACGGGTTACGAATTTCATAATTCCGGTCGATCTATTTATAGAATTCGTATTTCGAGACGCGATGAAAAAAAAAATGTCCGAAAATAATTGTTTTCAAAAAATTAATTATTATAAGTACTGATTTAATTCATCATTGAAAAGAATTCTTAAACAGCTGATCCGTTTGCCGCGAAATTTTTCAACTTAAACTGTAATCATAATTTACATGAAAAATATTGATAAAAAAATCCAGTCTGAATGAGTTAAAATATTGTCCAATTTTTATGAACAAATTTCCGCTCAATTCACATATTTATAGACGCGATAAAAAAAGTCCGAAAATAATTGTTTTCGAAAAATTGATTATTATAAAAAACAAAATTAAAATGAACTCAAAAAGTAAAAATGAAATAAACTTCTGGAACAGCATTTAGTTAATTGAGCTGCAAAACTAAATAATACATATTAATATTTCGGTTATTATAAACAAACCATACAATTTAGATGATCAATATAAATTCAAATTTAAATATAATTAAAAAAAAAATATTAAAAATATATCGGTTCCAAACGTGTTAATTGTTCGGTCATTGAAGGGTCAGAAACGAATTTCCGGTCGAACCGATCCGCGACGCGACAAAAAACAAAATGGCCGAAAACTATTTGTTTTCAATAATTAATTATTATATTTGAAAATGTAAACAAAGCGGACGGCGTGACCTTGATATTCAAAAATGCTACCTATCGATAATTAGCGTCAAGGGTCAGATTTGTATGAAGGCATTTATGTACAGATTTTTTTCCGAAATATCCAGAAGATACGAAAGGAGATCTTATCGCATCGGCCGTAAGATCCAAATTACCGTATTTTCGTTTCGTTTCAAATTAAATGCTGTGCAAAAGGTGCACCGTTTTGTTTATTTGTTATGTTTTGCACCGTCTGAATTTGACGCTTGAAGATTTTCCATACAAAATCCCGGGCAGACGTACAAACGTACAAACAAACGTACAAATACGCTTAGCGTATTTATATTATAGATTTTCAAAAATGTAAACAAAACAACGTCGCCGAAAATGAATGACCTTGAAATATTTGTCATTTTCAAATCAAAGAGAAATATCTGAATATTTTGTTTTCAAAAAATTAATTATTATTTTCAAAAATGTAAACAAAACAACGTCGCCGAAAATGAATGACCTTGAAATATTTGTCATTTTCAAATCAAAGAGAAATATCTGAATATTTTGTTTCACAATAAAATAATATTTCGGCGACAATTTCTGTTTGGTTGCATGAAAATATTATTTTTCGTTTTAAATATTTTATCTTCGATTTTTTAGTAATGATTTTATTTTTTCGAATTGAATTTACATTCATGGCAATATTATAGGATTGAATTCACGAATATTGTTGCGCGTACCGGTTATGTTTTATTATTATTGTGTTCGATTTTCAATCAGTTGATAAGAGTCAATTGTCGCGATCGGTCTTTAATTAGTTGTAATAATTCAAACTAAAAACGGTGAAAATAACGATTTTTAATTGATTTTGTTTTTACTGTGCGAGTGTTATAGTGAATCGAGAAAAAAGGTTTCCTTATTAAAGTATTCGAAGTAAGATTATAGAAATATATTATTTTTAAATCACTCACTTATTCACTGAGAACACTGTTTTGTCTTATCAAGGAGACAGTCTGACATGCGACTCACAGATTTTGATGAATTTTTTTTTATATGTAGATGAAACATAGACATGAAACTTTGCTGAAGTAAGAATTCCAGATGAACAATAGTTTTTGCGTAAAAAAAGTTCAAAGTTAGTATGAAATGGCAATCTGTGACGTAGCTAGTGTCGATGTCGCACACACTCACAATTTAGGCGAGCCCCCACTACAAGACAACATGTTCAAACTAGATGCGAACCGTATACAATATGCGAATACATACTCTACTTCGTATTTCACATTTTTTATTTTTATTTACAATTAACAAAATTAATTTCAGCTGACAAGAAATATCTTTTTACAATTACGATTTTACAATTACGATTTTACAATAAAACACAATAAATAATTTCATATTTTCAAATTAAATTTATTTTCCGACTGTAAATTTTCAAATTTCAATTTAAGAATACAATGTATTACCGAAGGTTAAGCGGTACAAGTGACATTTTTGGAAAAATTGAGTTATGTATAAGAATCGCTTCTATGTATGCTTATTTATTTGGTAGCAAAAGGATATAAACAAATTTGGAACGTGTGCCGAGATATATCAAAGTTACTTGTACCCTTTGGTCTTTTCAGTCGTCATATGTAATCTTACAAATAATTGTGAAAATATTTATTTTCATAAAATGTATAATAATGATTAAAAAAATAAATACGAAATAGAGCAGCTGTAAGTATTGTTGCAACAACACGCATACAAATGTAGTGCGTCAACGACACACGTATTCCGCTCGATCCACGTCATCAGTTGTGAAAAATGCAAACTTTGAACTTTTTTTACGCAAAAACTATTGTTCATCTGGAATTCTTACTTCGGCAAAGTTTCATGTCTACATTTCATCTACATATAAAAAAAAATTCATCAAAATCTGTGAGTCGCATGTCAGACTGTCTCCTCGTTAATGAAATCCACTCCGATCGCGAAATTAATTTTCGCGTAAATCGAAAACGGCGCATAATTTAAAAACGACTGAAATGTGATACGATGATGTCTGTAGTTGACAGAATAATAACCGATATTGAATCGATATTTTGAAAATTTCACAATAGCAATTAAAATGGTGAAATACATAATTGCTCCGTTTATCGATAGTGCATGTTCTTTCCGGTAGCTCGAATTCGTACTTCGAGACGCGATGAAAAAAAAATGGCCGAAAATAATTCTTTTCGAAAAATTAATTATTATATTTGAAAAAGTAAACAAAGCGAACGCCGCCGACCGCAAACGACCTTGATATTCGAAAATGGTACTATCGATAATCGGCTATAAGGGTTAGAATTGTATGAATGTATTTATATACAGATTTTTTCCGAAACATCCAGACGACACAAAATGTAGATCTAATCGCATAAGCCATAAGATCCAAATTACCATATTTTTTTTTAGTTTCAAATTAAATGCAAGGCAAAGTTGCTACGTTTTGCATGCTTGATTGACGATTTTTCATACAAAATTCCGTACTAACAAACATACAAATACGTTTATTGTTAGTGTATTTATATTATTGATGATAGTTTTTTTTTCAGTTTCGTAGCAACAGACAGGAACAAAGAATAGAGTTATTATACAGTCAGATAAAATACAATCAGATCATCCAAATAAACTTCAAATCGCACAAACCAAACACCAAACAAATCAGCCGACCACATTATCGCTTATACAGTTGTACCTCCCCGAGTTTCTCGATAAGAAACTGACTTTTTCCATCGATGTCCCACCCGGAGACAATATCGGCGATAAGTATATAGTGCCAATACGAAACGGCGAGAGATTTCCTCATGCGAGATAAGCAGGTGTGTTTACTCTCGTTAACTAAACGACCGCCAATAAGTGTTTCCCCACAACCATTGTGGTGTATGTAATAAGCGAGCCCGCTATCGATTAATCGCTCGCCCATAGTCAACACAAGCCGCTGCTCAATTCCCGATGGGGTGTGTCTCAAATTATCCGTTTTATCAATAAGTGCGAAATTATCTATCCGAGAGAAGTTGCGAAAGCGTTTCTCGATCCGGCGAAATGGCACAGGTGTGCATTCGTAAGGTTGCACTTCTAATACGTCTTGTGGATTGATTGTTATTCATAGTTGTAGATCGTTATGATGATGAGTGTTTGTTAATTGAGTTTTTTTTTGTTGGAATGACAACATTCAAATGATAATCTTAAGCTATACATTCATATTGGGTTGCTAATTCTTCGTGCGTGTTTTGAAATGTTCATCGGTATATTCGAGAAAGTTGATTTTTATGTATCAATTGCAACAATTTGTGGACGGTATCACGCGAAATTCATCATATAACATATGAGAGTACCAAATGACGACTGAAAAGACCAAGGGGTACAAGTAAATTCGCGGTGATTTCGAAAAAAGTGCGTTCAAAGTTGACCATGTACTCACATGTATTAGGAGGAAGTCGAGTGATTTGATGATATATTGAGACACACGTTCCGAATTCATTTATATCCTTTTGCCATCAAATAAATGAGCATGCTTAGAAGCGATACTCAGTTTCGGTAAAAATGTCACTTGTACCCTTTGTCCTTTTCAATCGTCATATAGTCTTGTATGAACTTAACTTAACAGTTTAATTCTGAACAGCGACTGTGAATATCTACAATTTTAAAAACATAGACACAAATAAACTAAAAATAATAAAAGAACTACACCAATCGACCTCTTAAGTAGAATAACATTCATAAAGATTCACATAAATAAAATAAACCCAAATCATAAATGAACTTATATTATACTTCTCACGATCGGCATATCGACTAAATACCACACTATTAACTGACTTTTCATGATAAAAAATATCTTTATCCAGACCTCACCACTGAAAACGCACATTTTTAAACCAATATTGACCTACGAACGAAGCGTATAATTTAAAGTCGTTCACTCGGAGCATCTCGCGCTATTTATATTTTAACGCGCGAAATGTTCGATAGCGAAGGGCGCTTCCGAGAACGTTGCATCGCATCACCGGTGATAAATGCGAAAATAGAGCCTCCGATGCGATAAATCGAACGATTCCAGCTTTATGAAGAAGTCAGAAATCGTTCGGCGAAAAGGTTATGTGTCTAAATCGCGAAATCTCGATTGCAACGAGCCACAATGCCGGTGAAAAGTTTTTATTGTTGTCGAAACGTGCAATGACGGCGTGAAACGTGTTGAAGATGATCGTCTTCGGAGTGCTGTTGAAAATTCAACTGTAGCTTTGAAACGATTAGTTGTGAAAAACGTTATGAGTCTCCTAATTGCTACCTTAAACGAATCTGGCTTTTGTAAAGGGCACACATTGTGTGAACAATGTAATGAACGTGTGACCTTTTCATAAGTCATGATTCGAATATAATTTTAATAATTTTCAAATTATTTAATTCATGTGTGTTTATTAATCAAATATAATATTAATATATACTATATTATCTGTGCTTATAAAATATGAGGATCCTATTATTCAAACAATGTAAATGCTCAATGAAAAATTTTTAGAAAGACGTGTTCAAAATTAATATCTAATATAATTTTGAAAATATACATTGAAAAGCTCAAGCTTATATAATCTAATAACATACATATGTATTATATTTCGGTTATTATAAATAAACCATACAATTTATATAATCAATTTAAAGTTTTGTTAGTCATTATAAAAAAATGCCATTCAAATTTCGTAATTTATTAAAAAAAAAAATATTAAAATATATCGGTTCCAAAAGTGTTAATTTTCTGGGCATTGAAGGGTCAGAAACGAATTTCCGGTCGATCTATAGAATTCGTACTTCGAGACGCGATAAAAACAAAATGGCCGAAAATTAATTGTTTTCAAAAATTAATTATTATATTTGAAAATGTAAACAAAGCGAGCGCCGCGCCCGACATTGACCTTGATATTCGAAAATGCTACCTATCGATAATTGGCGTTAAGGGTCAGATTTGTATGAATGTATATACAGATTTTTCCGATACATCCGAACGACACACGAATATATATCTTATAGCAAAGGCCGTAAGATCCAAATTAACATATTCTTTTTTAGTTTCGAATTAAATGCGGTGCAAAAGATGCAAAGCTGCTATGATTTGCACCGTATGAAATTTATGCTTGATTTTCCATACAAAAATTGCAACAGACAGACGTACAAACGTACAAATACACGTTATTAAAATTATAATATTGATGTTTCGATACAGATCTTGAATTCGTTTACATATTTTTTTAATCAAACAAATGAATATATTCAAAGACGATATCTCCAGTGATTAAATCTGTCATTTATATCCCATGATTGTGATAGTTTAATGTTTTTTTGAGAATCCTTAGCTTTTGAACACTCCGAAGATATTTCGGTACGTACATAGATGCGTGGTTGTATTTTTTACATGCATTTTAATCAACATCGAAAGTGCTGCATCACTCGGGTTAATAACAGACGATGAGTCTTGGCTGCACGATGGTGTGGTCTGAAACAAATACCGCTACTCGAGCTTTAAATCGACCGACGAAAACTAAAAGGCTACGATGGCACTACTTATGTTTATAGGAAACAATTAGCACTTGAAAATTATCGTACGCGTTTTTTATTGTCAATATTTTAAAGTGCATTCGCTTAATTCAATGAACGACTTGAAGAAGAAGTGGCATTCATTCATTGAATCCTAAATATCGTGATCGGAATTTATGAAAACTAAATTTTCATATCTACATAAATTTCAATGATTATAATAATTTCGTGTACTTAAATTAAAATTATTTAATTGATGAATATTCATGAAGAGTGCGTTTCATTTCGATAGAATAGTTGCAAATTTCGTTGTCTTCTTTATCCTCGTTTTCGTGTATAATTTGCTCACAGTCATTATCTACAATGAGATTCTGTTAATTTTCATAAATTTTACACATCAAAGAAAACATATTTTTGGATTATACCTTCTTTATTATCATCAATACTTGGGTTAAAATCTTGCTCTATATCTGCAATACTTGATATTGAATCTGGCCCTGTTATGATATATGTTTCAGAATGACAAGAGCACTTATTATCATCATCATCATCAATTATTTCTTCTATCAAAACTTTCTCTTTTTGAATATTTTTATCCACATTGGATTTAAATAAGCTTAAAACCTTATATTACAATCGATTTACTTAAATTTATATCAAAATTATTGTACTGGATTGAAGTTGATAAAAAAAACACTACCTCGTCGTTCAACTCATCACCATCATCTTCATCTTCATCTTCATTATAATCAAAACGTTGTGTGTTGTTATCATTTGATGTCTCAACTAAAATAAATATAATTAATTCAGGAGTTTCGAAATGTAAATAAATATATTTTTGCTGAATATACTCTTGCTTTTTTCATTCGAATATTTATTCGGTGAGATTGTTTGACAGTAATCTACAGCATCTTGTATGATAAGATCTATATCCTTTTTCAGATCATCTTTCATTGGTATTTCTTCTATGAGACACTTGGACTTAACATTTTTAATAATTTCATTTCCGTCAAATTTAATGCCATCTTCGTTAGATTTCTCATATGCCATTTTATTTTCACAATCAATAATTTCATTTTTAAAATCGGATTTCGCCTCACTATCATTTCCTGATTGAAATTTAATCAAATATGATTATTATCAATCAAAAACACAAAGTAATGAAAAAAATATTTTACCTATATCAACAGATAATAAATTAGCTAGTAAGTTAATTTCATTTCGATTTTCGTTAACATTTTCTTTTCGAATTGATTCTAAATATTTTTCATCTCCCCATTTTCTAGCTTCAGCTTCATCATCTTCTATTTCTTGCACCAAACGTTTGTTTATCGTATTACTCGACCAATTAATATTTTTTGTCGTCCAAGGTAAAACAATATCTAATTTGATCAACATTTTCATTACTAAATCATAGATGTAACAAATTTTAACGACAAAAACAGATAAATATATATTCTGACCCTTATTTTTCTCCTCATCGTTTTCTGAATTTATGGTACCAGAACTTCGTTGGCTATCTTCATTATCAGACGAATCACTTTTATCGCTATTATGTAAATTATATTCATTCTCCTTACGATTTTCTTCCTGTAAATCAATTTTTGTGATCAAAAAATACATAATTTTTTGGCAATCAAAATGAACGAACATTATTCTCAACTTCATCTAAATCTTTTATTTTTTGCTTTTTTTTCTCATCTCGAATTTTTATCAAATAATTTACAGAATCGGTTATTTTTTGTCGTTCTCGCTTTATCCACCGATTCCTTTCGGCTACTTCTTCATTTATCCCACCTAAAATTAATAAACAGTACGAAATATAATAATATTTTTCAATTTCATATTTTTGAACCTTTTTGCCAAGCTTCGGCACATGCTCTGTCTCTAGGAAATATAGGTCGATTATCGAGACTCATTAAATTCTTCAATTGTAGTGTAAGTGTTTTCCGATATGCTGGTATATTCTTGATGACCGGATTTCCAGTTAAAATCAACACTGTAATAAAATAGTTAATTACACATTTAACTTACCTATTTTCCCAAATTTCATTAAATAAACTTATATGAAATTCATTACCTGACAATTTTGGCATTTCAGCAAATATTTCCAATATCAAAGGATCATCCAAACGATTATATGACAAATCGAGAACAGATAAACTTTTGCATTCGTTCAATTTTTTGATATCATCTGAAATTCAAATGATTTCATATAATTTACTGAAATTTGATTACTTAAATTTACTTAAGTCAAAATCATCTTACCAACAGTTGTGATGAAATTGTGACCTAAGCTCAATGTATTTAAATTTTTTAAAACATTTAAATTTTCCACCTTTGAAATCATATTGTGATCTAAGTTTAATGTGTCTAACTTTGGGCAACCCTGCAAATTTTCTATTTTTTTAATTAAATTGTAATGCAAAAATAAACATTTCATTTCGGCCTGGTTATCTAATCCTTCTAAACGTTTGATACCATTGTTTTCCAGAAACAAACATTTTAATCCTGTATATTCTTCTAAATTTTCAATTTTTGTGAATCCCTATAGGTATGAGACATAAATCAATATGAACTTTTTTTTTCTTTTGTTAAAACCAAATACTCGTAACGTTTCACACTTACCTTAAAATGTAAGTAGAGCACATCATTTAAACGTGGAACAGTGTATAATTTTTGTTCTTTACAATGTTTTAATAAAGTCTCTTTGGACATTATGGGTCCTTTATGCTTTTTTGATATTTTATCACATATTTCATCCTCTACTTGTGTTTTCTTTATTTCTTCCTTCATTTTATTTTTGGGATCTAAAACATTTGTTTCAAAATATATTACTACCTAGTTTATATCTGAATTTGAATGGATCTTATTGTTAAAGCTAGTTTGCAAGCAACACCAAATATTTTTACCATCTGTTTTGACAATTTCGATATAATCATAATTTTCAGACAAATCACTATTTAAGATTTCGGTTTTCTTCATTTCAAAATTAATATCAGACGAATCATCAATCTTTGAAAGATTCCTTATTTTGCTATCATCGCATTCTTTCAAAGTTTTGTCACCTATTTGAAAATAACATTGTTCACTCTTTTCAGAGTTGAGTAAGTTATTAGATTTTTCCAAAACAGTATTTATGCTGTTCAAAACATTTTTAGATTCATTTAAAGTTG
This sequence comes from Cheumatopsyche charites, assembly GCA_024721215.1. Lineage (NCBI taxonomy): Eukaryota > Metazoa > Arthropoda > Insecta > Trichoptera > Hydropsychidae > Cheumatopsyche > Cheumatopsyche charites. Next base: position 10,582,812 of record CM045575.1, read on the forward strand.
TGTGAAATAAATAATTTTTGCTATTAGTTATAGTAGATTGCTTGAAAATACTACTCTTTTCATTATCTTTATAATTCAATTCAGAAATTTTATCAATTTCAGATTTTTCAAAAACACTTTTCTCATCTATTGTTGTATTTTCTAATGTAGTTTTTTTCACACTCTCTAAATGTTCTATTGATAAATTTTCAGTCTCCTTTTGAATTAAATCGATTTCTTTCCTATCACTTTCATCATCTTTTCGAAACCTGCCACTTTCCAAGTTGCTTAATTTTTCTAAGGCAGTATTGGATTTTGTTGGTTTCAAAATTGTATTTATATTTGATTCCATTTCATTCTTTTTATCCAATACCCTTAAAACATATTCTGCTTTTATTTTCAAATCGTTATGAAAAGCTACAGTTGGTTCTTCTGGCAAAATATTGTTGATTTTTTGAAGAAGTTGTTGAGTTTCTTGTAATTGTTTTTCAATTTTCATATCTGAACGACATAAACTTTCATTTTCTTCATGATATGAAATGCTTTCTTTCACATTCATATGTTCCTGATAAATATTTTGATCTATATTCAACAATGAAAATAATTCGAATATTCCTTGAATGTTGCCATCTTTACTCATTTCAATAATTAATTCCTTTAAAGCTTCAGATTTGAATAAACTATCAGAACTACCGTCCATATTGATAGAACTTCAGTATTGTAATTATTCTATGTTGTTATTTTGATACAAAATCTTTTATGTAAAATGTCCTCAATAGTATCTAAACTGAATCGCTTAAGTTTGATCAATGAAATAACTATAGCAACAAAACTTTAAGTACAAGATTTTTTTTCTACGTTGTATTTGTACAAGAATAATAAATTGAAATGACTTTTATTTTCAAGGAAATTCATCAATATTAGGTAGGCACTTTTTGTATTTTTATTTTATTTTTTTTATGTGGGTAAATACCCAATTATTTAGTTATGTCCTCGGAATGAAATGTTTTGATGAATTCTTATCAAATTACGTATTCACTCAGAAAGTTTTAATTTTTGTGACAAATATATCATCACACAACCTAAAATTTTAATCAGTTACGTTGAGTTAGGTTAACTTTTTTTCAATTTTGCACTTCCTTTTATTCTGTTGTGTTTTATTGATTTAGGTAGATATATTTTGATAAATTTTATGCAAAATTATGATGAGACCACTACAAAAGGGTTTTATTAAAATCATAAAATTTTGCAGAGTAGAGTACCTACATTATATTTCTGTCAAAATTTGCTGTATTAGTGATCGAAACGTCAACAATCATTAGTGGCTAGATGCACCTCGAGCTTTTAACGCTTGTTAGGTTATTTTGTTTATTCCACTTAAATGTTCACGATTTTCCAAATTATGCGATAAAAGTGTATTTTGGTCGTTTTTAGTTAACAGATATTTCACAAAATCCATTATATTAAAATGAAACCCTGCAAAACTTCTAATAAACCTGAAGACCAAGTAAGCAATCTTGAAAACTATATTGCAATAGACATTCAAATTGACAACCGTGAAATAGTTCTTAGTTATAATATGACCAGGTTACATTTGAGTGATATTAATTTGGATTTTATACCAGAAATATTAATTAAAATGATATATCTACAAGACTTGTGTTTATCGAAAAATAATATTTACATTATTCCTGGATGGATCGAAGACTTTCAGAATCTGAAGCATATTGATTTGAGTAGTAATAAAATATTATGCATGCCAGCATTTTTAGATAATATGACTAATTTGACTTTTTTGGACTTGTATGATAACAAAATTGAAGAAATGTTCTGTGATTTAGAAAATTTAGAATGTTTTGATATTGCCTTCAACTTTATCGATGAAATAGATACAGAAGTATATTTAGTACAGAAGAAAAAACTACGTGAAAAGTTATCTGAAGTTAGAAACGACGGAAGGTTGGTTGAGAAATATATAAAGTGTGGCAAACAGATTGATGGTTTGGATAAATAAATACTCAGGCACTGTTGGACTCATTTCAATGTAGAACTGTTAACAAAAAATACTATGTTTTCAACTCAGCATAATTTAAGTATTTATTCATCAAAACTGCTTGATCTGTTCGACCTCACTTTATATTACAACCAAAAAATAAATCATTCATTATTATATATTTTATTGACATATTTTTATCATTTTAGTAAAGACTATTATTACAGCTACGATAATTACAGTGACGAATCCAATTATGAATCATCAGTGCATGGTATATCTTTTACGATAAATAAAAATTACTTATTTTTTAAAATAAACCAAAATACATATATTCGATATTTTTCAGAAAATAATTTATGTACACATGAATACGTAGAAGAAAATTGGGATTGTGACGATGATGATTTTTGGACACCTGATCGTATAATTCTACCTAAACCTAATTTTCGAGCTTTATATGATAGTTTCGCTGATAACCTAATAAGACAAGGGCATTTTTGTCCAAAAGATATCCATCCTGGACTAGTTCCAAAAACTGTTCATAATACAGTTGTACATATTGGGCAATTTGATGATGCTACATCAGATTCAGAATTCTTTTGATCATTGGTTAAAACATAAATAAAACAAATAGTTACTGCTGATCCAGCAATCGAAGTTTGATTCAAATTTATTGAAACACATTTTTTTCCATAATTTAGGTTTAATTTTTTAATTATTTATATTTTTGGTTTCTTCACAGTCTGTCAATTGAATTAATCAATTGCTCAGGTACTTCATTTCTGTTTTGCACATCAATCTGAAAAAATATATGTATATAAAATAGGTCAATATTGATAAATTTTATGTAGTTTAAAAACTAAGACTGATTCACTGTTTGTTTACAATTAAAAGAATCGTATTTTGTTATATGTATGTATATAAACAAGTATTATAATTTTTTTCACGTTATCATTAAAATATTAAGTCAGTGATTTTTTATAAAAATCAACTTTATACTTGATCATTATATGTACATATGTACTTACATTTATTATTTCATTTTTGTTATTATTTCTAATTAACTCAACTAATTGTATCGGTTTGCCTTTTGCTATAGGTATTGTAACTAACAAAATATATTTTTCACTCTCGAACAATTTGTTTACTTCCATTTTGAATTTTAGACTGAACATTTCCATTTTTCCGATTTCATCAATAACAATCACTTTCTTTTCATCGGGAACTAACTGAAAAGAATATACCTGTATGAAATTTAATTTGATTTATTACAAAGACTATAATATAACACATATTTGTATGTATATTAAAATACAATTGATTTGATATAACCCACAAGGTTTGACTTACTTTGTCAAAACATACCTTTTGAAATATCGGAATAACCATTGATTCAAACTCTTTTAAAAGAACAGAATATCTTCCAACTTTATATTTTGAATTTTCTCCATTATCGATTCTTGCCAATGGACATCGACCACCGTTTATATCCACCACATCGAATCCAATCCTTTGCCCATTTTTTCTAAGTTCTTCAGTATAAAACCCAGACACTGGAATACCCATTTCTTGCAATTTCAAGCATACATTTTTGACAACGGTAGTTTTTCCAATCCCTTAAAAATAACAGTAGAGGTAGGTATATTCATTTATGTTGTTTTCATTTAAATACTCAACTATAGGGAATAGCTATTTCAACTGATTAGTAAAGTTGTGTACGGTTAGTCGTTCACAGAAATATTTTTTAAAAACCTGGAGGCCCGGTCAGAACGAAACGTCTTTTTGAATGAACCGCCATTATCAAAATTCTCAAAACATAACCTATGGTGATAAATGTCAAAAAAATTAGAGCTGCCTATATTGTGTCGATGTTGATGATAACTTTGTTTTAATTTTTTTGAAAATGCTGAAATATTTTTAGAAATGCAGACGGGTGTCTAAATAAAGTTACATGTTATCTTTTAGAAATTTTCATTTTATTACAAAACATATGTTCGTGATAAAATGATTTTAGACCAAATAATCGCCGGCTACCGGTGTTTTTTTAGTAAGTTTTCATCTATCGTAAGAGAAGGTTGTGCGTCTTGTCGATTGTACAAATTGAAAATGTCTTCATCATTTTTAGTTCGTTCTCTGATAGGACAAGCCGGACGCAGCATCAGAGCCAATTCTTTGACACCCATTAAGCCAATAGCTACCCTTCGTCTTTACAGTACCTGTAAATATTGATTTTTTTATTTTATCCAATCAGAAACACTTGAAATTCCGGTTTCGAACTATGTATGCAAAAAAGCAGACTCTGAAATAGTGATACATTATACATATGTACACATTCATGCATTTCGATAGAGCAAACAATTCGCTCAATTTTCGCTTTGACCAGTTCTGATATGAACGAAAAACATGCGTGCAAAGGTCACAAGTGTTCCATTCTAAATTTGTTCTTTGTGCATCAATATAGTGGCCCATTATTAATTTGTCATACAAAGTTTTCAATTCTAATTTAACTTGTAATACTTTTTATATCGAGCTATTTTTTCTATTGGAAGTTCCCAATTTCCACTTCAAGTTTAAGATTTTCTATTACAAATTCTATATTTTCCATTTCAGTTCCAGTGTTTTCCGTTTTCAGTTCAATTAAATCAAATACTCTTAGAATTAAATAAGCCATTATCTGAATTATCCTAAAACACATTGATTCAATTTTTAAATCATCGATATTCAAATGGAAAATTTTAAATTTTAATTGAAAAATATATATTCAATTTAAAATGAAAAATTTATGTAGAACTCCATATACCTATTTTCAAATGTATGTATAAGTAGTTGTTTTGAATAAAAATCTTTTGTGTTTCAGCACCCAATTATGAGTTCATCAAAACTGAAGTTGTGGGTGAGAAGAAAAATGTTGCCCTAATCACCTTGAACAGACCAAAAGCCTTGAATGCCTTGTGTGCCGGTTTAATGTCAGAAGTTGTTAATGCTTTACAAACTTTTGACAAGGATAGCACTATTGGAGCAGTTATTTTAACAGGTAATCTTATCAGCATTGCGCTGAACATGTTTTTATCAGCGTTTTTGGTAGGAGTTGATTTTTTACCTTTTACAATGTTTACTAACCTTGATAAAATATTCATATATAATTTTTATGATATGTACATACATATCTGAAAAATTGCACAAATCAGTGTTTCTTTAAATTAAAAATTAATATACCAATTTTCAAATGACTTATGTAATTCTTACGATTAATCAGTTTGAATTTATTATCGAAAAACTAATATAATTTGTTTACTCACTTTAATATTATATTTTTGATATGTCAATCATTTTCTATCTTATTTTGTAAAAAATACTTTTTATCATGTTTTCTTATTTAAAACATTAAAGGAAGTGAAAAAGCATTTGCTGCCGGTGCTGATATCAAAGAAATGCAAAATAACACTTACGCCAATTGCGTAGGAGGCGGTTTTTTGACTGGATGGAGCAAAGTGGCAGAATGCTCTAAACCAGTGATTGCAGCCGTTAATGGTTTTGCTGTAAATTTCTTTTACATTCTTTATTATTATATTTATACTGCACAAAATTTCATAAAATTTTCATTTGTGAATTCAGCTTGGAGGTGGCTGTGAATTGGCGATGATGTGTGATATCATATATGCTGGAGACAAAGCTAAATTTGGGCAACCTGAAATTGCGATTGGAACCATCCCTGGGGCTGGAGGTACTCAAAGATTGACCAGAGTTGTAGGAAAATCAAAAGCTATGGAAATTTGTTTGACTGGAAACTTTTTTACTGCACAAGAAGCCGAAGTTATGGGTATACACATTTGCTTATCTTATGAAATCAAATATGTATCATCTACATTTAATTTTAATTTTTTTTTTATTAATTTTACTGAAAACATTGATTAGAAAAAACATTAATGAAGCTCTAATTCTAGGTCTTGTAAGCAAAATATTCCCTGCTGATAAATTGTTGGAGGAAACCATAAAATTGGGAGAAAAAATTAGTTCTCATTCACCCTTAATTGTCAAAATGTGCAAGGAATCTGTAAACAGAGCGTATGAAACTACATTAAAAGAAGGTCTCTTGTTTGAAACGAGAATGTTCCATGGCACATTTGCAACTGTAATATTTTATTTTGATTTTTTTTCACATTTGAATTCTCTGTTTTGCTAGTTTGTTTTTTTTTTCAATTTACAGAAAGATCGCCTTGAAGGTATGACAGCCTTTGTGGAGAAAAGACCTCCGAAGTTCACATCAGAATAAATTGTGTGCCATACCATGAAAATAGTTTTGTCAACTCAATTGATTTGATATGAAGAATATTGCGAACATTTTTGTTATTGTTTGTCTATATGTATATTTTTATACAGAAATTTATATTTTACAATACACTCAGAAATCTTAAGAAATATCTTTTCATTTACCTCTTCTCAATGAATATGTTGAAAGTTTGTTAACAATAGATACTTTATATATATGAAAAAGCTTTTTAAAAATAAAAGGAAGTATCCAGAAATTTATTTCTACTCCATTTTCATTTAAAATAACTCGATTTTAAAGTCAAAATGAACATTAAGTTCATATTACTTTTTTTTTACTTGCGTAGGTAGGTAGGTAGGCGTTTTCTTAAAGATAATTAGAGACATAAACAAAAGGGAGCTTCAAGAGCACCCACCTTTTATTGAGTAATTAGATTTCTTCTGATTCCTTTTATAAAACAGATATTGGTAAGTAAGTAGCAATGTTGAAGGAAAACTTACAATTTCTGAAAATTTTCATATTGATTTAAAAAATAAAATTCACAGTTTATTCATAAAAATCAGAATTATTTATCCTATAATTCGAAAATGATTACGTATTTCACGATAGGGAAAGATGTAAAGACATGATCCTTCCTTTTGTTTTTTCCTACCATCAAAGTAAACTCGATTTAATATCAAATCTAGAGACACTATCGCTTCAAAAATACGTTTTTTCAAAAAGTAATTTGAGGCAAAAAACAAAAGTGAGGATCAAGTCCCCGGGTGGATTAAGTCACCCCATATTCCCCTAAAATTGCATTGTCATGTCATCGAAGTGTATGGACACGAAAAAGCATCGTTAAGACCAAAAAGTGAGCATAGTCACAGAGTGACAGTTGTGGATTCTGACTGCAGAGTCAGCATCTTCGAGTGATTATCACACGAGTGAGATTGAAATTAAAAAAACTTAAGATGCCTGATCATTTGGGAGATGATATGCGCCGCGTCAAACCGGAAGAAAAAGAAGAACCAGAAAAGGAAATAAAATGTTAGTATTACAATGGTTTCAGGCCAAATTGTATAATTGTTCAATTTATAAGATTGAAAGTTTGATGTGTTATTAAATTATCAATTTTCGTGTGATACAGTCTCATACCTCATGTATAACAGCCATCTATATCTATGTGGGTTAAAATGATACATCTGATACATATAGTGACTTAAGAGAAATATTGAGACAATTGGCTATTATCATTTCAATGGTTACTTTAATCTTGTGATAAACAATTCAATTTTTAATTATAGTCTTCATTATTAATTTGTTTTTTACACTACTTTTGGTTTCATTGTTACTGCAAAATGTTCCTCGTATAAACATTATTTTATTTGAAATTCATCCTTATTCTTTAGTTTATATTTTTGAGCATGTATATTTTGATATTTTCAATTCATTCATGCCGTAAGTAAAAATATTTTTTCTGTTTCAGCTCTGGACGAAGGAGATATCGCTCTGTTAAAAACTTATGTGAGTTATTTCACTTTTTCATATTAATAATAATATATTAGAGATTTGATAAAAATGCGTTTTTTTCATATTTAATTGATTAATAAATCACATTCAATTTGCAGGGTCAAGGTCAATACACAAAAAGTATTAAAGCCATCGAAGATGATATTCAAACTGTTATCAAACTCGTCAATGAACTTACTGGAATCAAAGAGTCCGATACTGGATTGGCACCTCCAGCTCTTTGGGATTTAGCTGCAGACAAACAAACATTGCAAAATGAACAGCCTCTTCAGGTTATTATTAGAATTATTATTTAGAATCATGATTTTTCAATTATATTTCTTATTCTCTTCATTACATTTATATATAGGTTGCAAGATGCACAAAGATCATAAATGCAGATTCCGATAATCCAAAGTACATTATAAATGTGAAACAGTTTGCCAAGTTTGTTGTGGACTTGGCCGATTCTGTTGCACCAACTGATATTGAAGAAGGAATGAGAGTCGGGTAAATAATTTCTAGAATAAGCTGTTAATTTAATTCATATAAGAGCTAAAATGTAGTTTTGCTTTTAAACAGTGTTGATCGAAATAAATATCAAATTCATATTCCACTTCCACCAAAAATTGATCCAACTGTTACAATGATGCAAGTTGAAGATAAACCAGATGTTACATACAGCGATGTCGGTGGTTGTAAAGAACAGATCGAAAAATTGAGAGAAGTCGTGGAGACTCCCCTACTTCATGTAAATATTTTATTTAATATTCTCTGCTTTTGTCCATACAAGTATTGAATTAAAATTAATGTTTCCATCAGCCTGAAAAATTCGTCAAATTGGGTATTGAACCACCAAAGGGAGTTTTACTTTTCGGTCCTCCCGGTACTGGTAAAACGCTGTGTGCTCGTGCTGTTGCTAACAGAACAGATGCGTGCTTCATTCGAGTCATTGGTAAATTACTGAAGCTTTATTGAAAATTTAATTTTCTATAAAATTACATTATTTATAATAATATATATATTTGATTCATATAGGCTCAGAATTGGTTCAGAAGTATGTTGGTGAAGGTGCACGTATGGTGAGAGAACTTTTCGAAATGGCTCGAAGCAAAAAAGCTTGTCTTATATTTTTCGATGAAATTGATGCAATAGGCGGTGCAAGGTAAAGAGAATTAAATAATGTTTTTTTAGCTTTACTTTTACTTCGTTATACATTGTGATCATTACTATATTCATATATATATAGATTTGATGATGGAGCCGGTGGTGATAATGAAGTACAGCGTACCATGTTGGAACTGATTAATCAATTAGACGGCTTCGATCCCCGTGGAAATATCAAAGTAATATTTTTTTCTTTTAAAAAAATAGAACAAACTAAAATACAACTTAATTAATACATATTAAATCAAATAGGTTCTCATGGCAACTAATCGTCCTGATACTCTTGATCCTGCTTTGATGCGTCCCGGTCGTTTGGATCGTAAAGTCGAATTTGGTTTACCAGATCTTGAAGGTCGTACTCATATATTCAAGATTCATGCTCGATCAATGAGTGTAGAAAGAGATATACGTTTTGATCTTCTGGCGAGATTGTGTCCAAATTCAACCGGTGCTGAAATAAGGTATTGTCAAATTATTTTAACTGTTGTGAATTATAATTTGTTTCAAAACAATATTTTTATTTATTTTTGCCAGATCTGTCTGTACCGAAGCTGGTATGTTTGCGATTAGAGCACGAAGGAAAGTAGCCACCGAAAAAGACTTTTTAGAAGCCGTTAACAAAGTCATCAAATCATATGCCAAGTTTTCGGCCACTCCTAGATACATGACTTACAATTAAATATTTCATGTGATTCTGATTATCGATTTTTTATTTTATGATAATATCTATGTCAATAAATTGTATCAAATTTCAATATTTGTTTTTTTTTATTATTTAGATATTTACTTATAATGTAATACGAATTCAGATGGTCTATGTGATTTTTTTCTTAAAGAAGTCACTAACAAATGGTGCAATAATAGGTACAAAAATTAATTATGTAAATTGTCTTTACAATTAAGAAGTTTTGCAAATCATTCATAATGGTCAAAATCAAATAATAATTTGCATTCTTCAAAATGTGCTGTTTACACGTCTAAAAATATACAACAATAATACACACATGTTCAGTGATATATTGTGTGGTACACCAAAAGCTTGATTTCAAAATGTCTGAATCCAATTTGAATCAGGTAAAAAACTTTGTGTTTTGATTTTATATGGCATGCTCTCATCGAAATTAATATTTAGGTATATTCAGATTTTTTTTTCTATAGCTAAACAAGTTTCAGACTAACTTGAAAATTATGTTACAATCAAATAATATCAATGAATTTATCGTATTGTATTATATAAAAACCATATAGGTAGGTAATATACCTATTTACTTAAAAAATATATCATTTGTTTTTCAGAATTTTTCTGTGGACATTACTGATCTTTGCAATATATTACAATGTTTAGGATATAGCATTACTAACACAAAAAAGATTCTAAAGAAAAATGAAAATAATCATAAAAAAAGTATCGATATAGTGTGCAAAGTATGTGCTCAATATAAAATTAATGAATTATTCAAATTAAGATCTAAATCAATTAAACTTTCAATAGACTGCGGGAATTCAAGTAACATTAGAATCTTCAGTAATCGATTGCAACTGTCCTGAAATTGAAGAACAAAACGAAATTGAAAAATGGGAAGTATCTGGCACGAGTGGAGGAAAACAAATTTCCAAAGTGGTAGCTTGCTATTTTTTTTTTTTTTTTAATAACACTTAAAATGCATAAATAACTATCGAATGTAAATATTTTGTGATTTTTCTTTTCAATTTTAGGATACTGATTCGGTATTTCAAAGAAATCTTTCTAAAAGTGTAGTTGCACATGTACAAAATGAAATCAAAAATTTATCCGAACTGCTTCATACAAATAAACTTCTGTTATCTCCTCTTTCTAAAAAATCTGCAAATTTAGCCAGAAATCCATCTCAAAAAAATATTGAATCAAATTTTACCAATAATTTTTCGATGAGCTCTTCGTGTCTTATTTCACCTCCTAACATGTTAAAAAAATTCTATTACCTATATTCACATGAATAAAGCAAGCAATCAATTTATTAACATTTTTATAGGGCGAAGCAAATCAAAATATCAACACCAAGTAGATACAGGTCTCTCGATACTCTTAACGATGCAGATTATAAATTAGATGTTTTGCCTGAACCAAAAGCATTGAGTGGATCCCAAAAGTCAATAATACACGATTCTGATCCAAATATTAATGACAAAGAAATACAAAATAAAAATTTTGATGTAAGTTAATATTTTTTTCGTTTATATAAAGCCATAAATGTTATACCTAAGTGTTAGTCTAATTTGTAATTTTCATTTAAAATAATGTTTTTATTGCAGAACGTAAAATCAATAATAAGACAAAATACGTATACCGCAAGCCCCACAGATAAGTCACGTAATCCTCATATAATTTTACCACCTAGAACATCAAGGTATTCGATTGTGTATTACTAATTTTATATCGGTACCTAATCATATTTAAAATAAAAATAAAATGAACTATTTATTTAAGTCCTATACCAGTATTACCTTCTGTGGCAATGCTTAACTTACATCAAGCCGAAAAAATAACTGTAGATTTATTAAACATCATCCAAGAAACATTAAATGCGATTAGTATTAAAAATGAATCCAATTCTTCGCTAGAAATGAATGTTTCTAAGATTGCCACTACTAAGGTGGAGTTCACGTTTGGAACTAGAAATATTCTCAATTGGAGTTTCAAATCTAAGTGTATCTACTTTATTTCAGTCTCAAGTTTTACATCCAATCGTGCGTTCTGAATCAATGCTATCTGCTAAAACTTCATTACCGTATACATCTAGTCCTAATTTAAGTTACACTAAAAGTGTACCTCGATCAATTGGTGAAGGTTCTAAAAGAAGATTGAGTTATAAAACCAGTCCGGCTGTAGTGAAATCAGAAATGAAAACCAATAGCTTGAAACGATCTATTCCAAAAAAACTTACTACTATCAAAAGTAGCAGCCCAACTTTGAGTATTTCTAATAAGAAAAATTTCGGTTTGAGCAGTGTTTTGGGGAAAAAAATTTTGGGTTCATACAAATCATTGGAAGACAAAGGTTATTCTCTTAATGCAGGTATTTTTTCAATGGCTGATTTCAACATTATTTTTCATTGTTCAACATCATATTTTTTGATTTTTTGAGGTTCCAGTACAAGAAGCTCTTTAAGATCAATAAATCAAAAAGCAGATAAAGAACCCGAAATCAAAAAAAGAAATAATTTATATGATCATATCAAGTCAACTATTCCTAGGCAAATCTCTTCTGCTAAAAAATAAATAAAGTGCCATTGAATTGAGTGACATATTATTTTTGAGTAGGTAATACCAAAAAAATTATCTACTTTCATTCCTTATTTTGTTTCAAAATATATAGAAATATACAATTCGTTTCATTCTCAAGAATATGTTTATGTAATTATGTAATGAATTATATATATATATATGTGTTTGTATATTAATATATTCATTTGTATTATACAATAATTTTAATCAAAATTTATCAAAAACTAAATCATTTAAAATAAAAATCATCTTCGTTAAATACCAATTTTTATTTAAAATTTATCAAAACATTTAAAATGCCTAATCGAAATATAATACAGATATACGCACATTTTTTTCATTATAATTCTATCTTACAATCAAAAGGATGGTGAATATACTGAGGATATGATTCGCCTTTCGGGAGTGTTAATTTATTATTCATTTTAAAATAGAAATTTGAGTAAGAAATATTATTATATAACTTATAAGTTGTTTTGAGAAATGATTTCATGTTTATAGGATTTTGTTTACAGAAAAATAATTGAAAACTTTGAGATTCTGCCAAATTAAAAAGCACATTTCTGTTGATAATATTGTAAGATACTACAGAAAATAATAAAAAATCGGTTTTATTAGAAACAATATGATCCCACAACATTGACCATTCAGAAGTAGTTAACACTTCACTAAATCCCGTTTTCATAAGAGACCATCCATAAATCTCACTAGTTATATTATAACGCATAAAATGTTCTAAGAGTGTTTTATCGTAATCTGCCAAAATATTTTCGACTATTGCTAGAACATGGATAGGAATTAGTGGTGATAACCTAAACCAGGAATTACTATAGTTCATTAAAATAGTAACAATTATTTCAAAACATGACAGTGGATCACTGAAAAAGGATTTAACAAATGGAAATATAAATTCTATTAAAAAATCGAATTTCATTAAATCCGGACTGCAATGAAATAAACATGATAGTATTCTTTTTAGATGTTTTAGGTAAATAGTATTTTTTAAATCATAATTATCAACAATAGAACATAAAGGATGAATAGGTTTACTAATAAGATTCATATATGCACTTCTATTATTAGGAGTATTTAACAAACAACTCCAAATTGTAATTCGATATTTATTAGGATATTCGTTGAAATAAAAAAGAATTCTTTTCAATCTTTTTTTGTCAATACAATTGGTCAATATTTCATCACCATTGCAGTCTTCAATATTGCAATTTATTAAATTTTGATCATCTTTTTTCATTATTTTATTACCAATTATTTTTTGTGTTTTCTTCATGTAGGTTTCTAACATTATAGAATTCATATACAAATTAATTTCACCACATTTCAATAGGCATGCGAGATATTTTCCATTTGAATTTATCAAAATATCTCTTACACTTGAAAATTCAGGTTTCAACACATAAAAAGTGATTTTTTTCACGGTATCATAATAATGTATCATACAATTTGATGTAAAAAACAATAAAAACCTATTAGCGCCACCATCCAATCCATAACTTAAAAATACTATTTTCTTTATTCCGCTTATTCTCTCATGAAGAAGTAGTTCATCAACGCTCCAAGAATCCATGTTTATTATCGATAACTTTGAAGAAGCACCAGCCAATACCATTGTTCTTCCATTTGATGTGAAAGCAAAACATGTTATATCAGATAATTTTTGAGGTAGAAAATGATCTATACATTCAAGAGTTTCCTTATTCCAAATTTGAATTTTATGATTGTCAAAACAGGCCACAATGTTATTTGACACGGGAGAAAAATTTATATTCATAACTTTCTTTTCATTGAGATTTAACTTAAGTAACTTTGTATGGTGTTTTAATTCCCAAAGAATAGCTTCTTTAGAACAATAAGTTATTGCTACAGAATGATCTGAAGAAATAATCATGCGTGAAGCTCGAAATTGATGTCCTATTAGAACTGTTGCAACTTTTCCATTTGAAATATTAATGCAGTTTATACAATAATTTGCCTCTTTTCGGCTGATATAAAGTTGATTGAAATTCGCAAATGAAAGAGTGACATACGCTTTATTTAATGATTTCCAATATAGGCTGTTTATGAGATCGAATATGTACAAATTTTCACTGTGATCGCTGCAAGCCAAAAGTTCACCGTTATCACTGATCGAAGCTGATATGAAAATAATACTTCGCTGCATTTCATTTTCTTGAATTTTATGGTGAATTCGTAAAGTAAGACCATCAGATCGGTTTGATAAAAACTTAAAACGACTTTTTTTAGTCATAGTTTAGAAATATGCAATTGACAGATGGATTCAATTAATCAAAACAAACGGTTGCTAAGGTTAAAATATTCAATAATATGACCATATACTGAAATCGTTTGCTATCATTATTCAAATATTTATTGAAACGCTCGAAAAAGTTGTCATGTTATCAAACTTAAGGTGAAAACACACCGTTACTGAGAAAAATTGAATGGGTTGCTTCTTTTTCTATCTTCAATGACGTCTCAAAACGGTGAGCATGCGCATTTAATTTCTATATAAACAGTTACTGGTCAATTTATTTATTCCTTAGACTAGCATAATATGAAAACTTTGACATATGTTAAACATAACCTACATTTTCTGTTGACAGTTGAAAAATTAATCTGCGTGTTTCACATGATGCTAGTTATTTAGAGTTTTCATCAATTTTTAATAATTATAACATCAACTTGTCCAATTGCTCATTTATTTTTCAATTATCTGTTAGAAATGCAATCAAATAAATTGTTCACTCATAAAAAATATTATTTGTATTACATAAAAAGATACAGATCACTTGGAAAACAATGGGTGAGAAAGAGACGATTCTATTTTGTGAATTAGATTACGTTTCTATTTTGCACTCACCATTATATTAACTTCTTCTTGCTTTTTGTTGAATTTCTGAATTTGCAATTCATTATTTTAAATCTTTTAGACACAATCATCAAAGAAAACAAACCCCACTCAATATGCGATAAATTATTTTGACGATTTTTATGGATCAGTTTTCGGAGAGAAAAAATGGAAAAATATGAAAACTGCACTGTTTGCAAGCCACAAATATGTGGCAATAGTTAATAATTTCGGTGATGTAGATGAAACACAAAAATATCTCAGTACTTTAGGTAGATTTTAATTTGAATAAAATATATAATGTGTAATTAATAAATAAAGTTTTATGTATAATTCTTACACAGGTGCTCATAATATGAGGAGACTGTTTGAAGCTCAATTAGAGTTTAATAAAAACACAATAAAAACAGAAGACACTAGCAAAGATAAAAAGCAAGTCGATTACGTACAAAGTTTTTCACAGCAACTCAGTTCAACAGAAATTGAAAATACATACGGCAATAAAGAATCTGTTGTACTTCCAGAAAAAATTGATATCGGTACCACCACTATTGGAGATAATGATGATGATGAAAAACCTAGTCAGGATTCTCAATTGAGGTTTGAAATGATAAAGCATCGATAATTAAAACTGTTCGCTTTTTCAATCAATCTTTTCTTGCAGTCCAATCTTCTTAAAATCCCTACAATCTAGCCTCAATGAACCTGAATATGATGAATCAAGAATCGTCATGCCTAATGCAGGAAACAATGCTGCTAGTTTTTGGTCATTTGTTCCGACTACTCGACTCAAAGGCTGTGAAGACTGGCTTCCTGAGTCTGATCATTTTAAATATTATTCAAGTAAGAAATTTTGTGTCATATTATTATGAACATCTTAATTAATAAATTTAAAATTTAAAGGTGCTAAAGATTTTCCTCTTACTATCGAAGAAGAAAATGACTTTGAATTCCCTGAAAATTTACAAGTCTATTCATTTGTATCTGGTGTCAAATCAAATTTCCCTGCTCCCCGTAAAGGATCAACAGGTATGCTTATGCAATATTCTTCGATTAAATATATATTCTGATATTTTTTCAAGTTTATTTACTTTCATTCTTAGGTGTTTACAATTACTATTTGATGGACGGATCATCTATTTTGCCAGTTTTAGCACTCGGAATAAAGCCTGGTGATAAAGTACTCGATCTTTGTGCTGCACCAGGCGGTAAATCTCTTGCGATATTACAAACTCTTCTTTGTGATATTTTAATAGCTAATGATTCATCGATGTCCAGAGTAAATCGGTAAAATTACTCATTACACAACCAATTTTCAAACAATAACCAAATATATCAACTCTAATACAGTTGAACCTGTTAATATGCTTTCTAATAGGACGCAAATTATTAATATGCATGCAACGTTTTTTTTTTTAAACGTCATCTATTAATTGAAACTGCCATTTTTCAGTACTCCAAACTACCGATTATATACTCATCTTACTGAATAAAGTGAGTGTATATATTAAAAACTAGAAAAAGTCTAGATGAAAGTATGGTCAGCTAATAACAACGTCATTTATTTTGACGAACTCATTTCAAATTTCAGCTACGATGCCGATTATTAATGTACCTTTTATTAAGATGTGGTACATATCTCCACATATTAACAGATTCAACTGTAGTATATTGTATTTCAATGCATTATTGAAACCATTATTTCATTATGTGTTTTGATTGTTTCTGATGAGTAACTTTTTTTTATTTTAGAATAAAAAAAGTATTTAATGAATACTTGTACGATTTTGAAGAAAATCCTAAATGGACCGAACGAATAAAGTTATCAAATGTAGATGGTCGTATGTTCAACGAAAAAAACTATTATGATAAAGTTGTATATCTTTTTATTATATGTAGATATTTTCAAATGCTGATAATCATCATCTGTAATATATTTTATTTAGGTACTTGTGGATGTTCCTTGCACAACAGATAGACTTTCTCTGAAAGAAAATGATAATAACATCTTCAAAACGTCCAGGATGAAAGAAAGATTACGTATTCCAGAAATACAATCAGAACTATTGAGGTAAAAAAATGTATAGGTTTAATAAAATCTAAATATTTATTAAATATACAATTTGTAACTTTTGTCTATTTTCAGCCATGCTTTATCTCTCTGTAAAGTGGGCGGAACTGTTGTGTATAGTACATGTACTCTCAGCCCTATTCAGAATGACGGTGTCGTTCATATGGGTCTTAAAAAAGCTTGGGAAGACCATCGTGTTCGTGCTACCATTAAGTATGTTCAATTTTATTTTGTCGTTAATGTTAGTGAACTATTCTCAATAATCCATGTCTTTAATTTTCAAGAATTTTAACCAAAGCATTTGAACCAGCTTTATCATTATATCATTTTGGAACACATCGAGCAGCTCCTAAATATGGACAATTAGTAACACCAACTTTATATTCGAATTTTGGACCATCTTATTTTGCTAAAATCGTGAGAACGAAAAGCTAAGTGAATCGGTCAGAATTTTTGTAAAAGTTTTAAAAATTAGATTCTCAATAATTTTTATTTATTCATATTCTGGGTTAACAAATGTATTTTTTATTACATATAATTTTAGTTTTTATATATTAAACACTTGATTTATGTTATAATGCATATAGGTATTATTCAACTTCATCAAATACACTTGATTTCAGTTAACTTTGATGCTGATTAATAGGTTCAAGATTAAACGATGATTTTCATTCCTCTCTTATTCGAAAAACCAATGTCTTATTTATCCTAACACAATATATACTTCAATACATCAAATACACAATTAGCTTATTCATAATCACTAAATTTATCTCTATTAAATGAAATTGCAATTAAAGTTCTGAATAATGAAGACAAAATTTTGTTCAAAACCACCTTTGATCTATTTTACATTAAGCTATTATTTAAATTTTAATGGCTTATGAATTAATTTTTTCAAATGAATTTTCACTGAGTATCTGGCATATCACAATAAATTTTAAATTAAAATAACTTAAACCTTACAATATAATGTGAAATTTCAATGAACATTTATACATTCCTCAACTTTTTCATTCAATGGTTCATCTTGTGTTTTGGCATCATCGTTTCCAAATTCTAATGGTTGATTCCACGGTTGTTCTTCACCTGATCCAAATATCATGTAAGCAAAAATTTCTATCACGTAAAGAGCTATTGTTACAAAAAATATGATACGCCATGCTGAAATTGTTTGCTGTAAAATAAAATTCTGTTAAATACTCTGAAAAGTGTGCAATATTTTCTAAAAATTACTAAATTAATATAATTAAACTTACATTCCCATGAGTAAGCTGTCCAACGAATATCGGGACGATTATACCTGGTAATGTTGCCATAGTATTTGTCAAAGCCATCAAAGTACCTATGATATTAATTATAAAACTTTTTTTTCATACAGAAAATCATTTATTGTATTAAAAATAATGGTCAAATTTTAATTAACCTGCAAAATTAGGAGCAATATCAATATGATTTGATAAAAATCCACAAAACATTCCTCCAATACATGTTACGCCTATTGCCATCAATACAACAGCTAATGTTCGGTTACATCCAATATAACATAATCCCAACAAGCACAAAAGTGGTACAAGCGATGCTAAATCAAATATAAATTGATATTATATTATATTTTGTAAAATTCACAAATTGATCAATTTAATTTCACATTTCTCACCAAACATGGTTCCTATTTTACGAGATATACTCGTAGTGATAATTCCTTTAACTTTCAAATAATCCAACGTTCTACTAAGACCCAAGCTGAACATCCATAAAGTCAAAAATGGAATTGCAGTTACGACAGCATTCTATCAAAACAAATTTCAATATAAGTACATTTTGCCTAATTTGATTTTCAATTTATAATTTACTTACTTCTGTAATGTTAAATTTCAGAACTTGTTTCATATAAAATGGCAGTTCTATCAATAACATGTACCATCCCCAATTTGAGCAAGTGTGAGCAACAAGTATAGCTAAAAATGGTGGAGAAGTCAAAACCGATTTCCAGGGAACAGGCAATTTCTGAAATTAAATGCATTGTTTATTTTTGACATTGTTTTTTACATGAACGAAAAATTCATCTTGCATACTTTCGAAGATTTTTTTGGCTTGGTTCCCAATTCTCTTACGAGCATATCTCGTTCTTCTTGATCAATGTAAGGTTGTTGTTGTGGTGAATCTTGAATAAGCAATATCCACAGGACGCACCATGTGCACGACATTCCACCCATAACATAAAATACGGCCTCCCATCCTATTAAATGTATTATCACAAATTATTAATAATTAATTAATCAATTTTGATTCTATATTCAATTAAATTAATAATCCAATATATTTTGTAAATAATTGATAAAACCACAATAATATTTATTGTGAATAAAAATTGAAAAATATTTAACATGGGTACATATAATGAAGGATAAACATCCCAAAACACAAATGAATGTATAGTTTTTCTTCTCGAGTTAAATATTTTTCATTCCGCGTTGAATATTTTCCATTTTGAAAATTAAACCTGTCTATTTCACTCACACCATTACCTATGATATCCAAATGGCTTGATTCAACTTTTAAAATAAAAATCATTCAACTTTCAGAGAAAAACCTGTATATCATGATAAATAATAACTGATGAATGAATGAATGAACGAATGAACAATGTTTACCTAATTGTGCAGTTAGTAAACCAGCGAAGAGCATTGATAGAACAGTACCGAGAGCAGTTCCAGCGTACACAATTGCCGACATACCACCTCTTTCAGCTGGTGGAGCCCACCGAGACAGCAAAACATGCATAGCAGGAAACGTCACGCCCTAATTTGAAATTTTTAATTTGAACTTTTCACGTTTATAGCTTATGTTTCAAACAAAGATTTCAACAAGTATTCACATACATAATTTGCAATAACACAAATCTAACAAAACAATGTGCCATAGAATAACATTTATATTTTTTCCATATACCTAGATATGTTGTGTTGTTATAACTCGAAACAGTGAAAGCAAAATGTGAAATAATTACATACATAATGTAGATATACTAATGTGAGAGTGAAACATAATTACTTGTGTAGAAAATAGTTACCATTAAACACACCAATGTTAAAATAGAAAAATGTGATTGTAAACATTAACATAGGACGTGTTACATTTCTTTTAGATAAAATACTCACCGAAATTTTTCAATAAATTAGTTCCAGTGAAATAGGCTTTGGCTGATCCAATAGTCGTACCTACATTAGTCATAAAAGTCATTCTTCTTCTTTCTTGAGGAAGACCCCAGTGTTCTATCAAATAATATAGGGCCGGTAGAGCTAGACCCTTATTATAAAATATTTTTCATGCAAATTTTTTTCATATAAACTAAATTCAAATAATATGAGTACTTTTTTTTCTTTTGAAAGAAAATATTGGAAAAATATTAAATTAAATATGAAATATTATTGGTATAGGTATCAGTGAGATGAATATATTAACTACTCTACTCTTTTAAACGTAATATGTATATACATTTAATTTATGATGATATTATTTCATTAATTTTATCAAGAATAGATGGAACATTGGTACATGTATTAATATCACAATGTTTTTAATATCTACTACTAATATGAAAATGCTATTTTATTGAAATCGATCATGTCATAAGCGTTTTAAGAATTCAAACTATAATTTGATAGCAATCTCAACAATCAGCCTACATTTAAAATATTTGTACAATATCATTAATATCCAAAAGAAGCTTTTTATAACTCATGCTAATAAATTTACTTACGCCACCGATTCCTTCTCCTATTCTCATTGCTATTACTGCGACATGATGCCAAGTTGCCATCACAGGAGTCAAAAGTGTACATATAACATTTATAAAAACGCTGAAAAACATCACCCATTTGGCTGAAAACATCTCAGACAGTCTTCCACCTACAATATATTTTTCAGTCACAATGTATTTATAAAAAATAATAAAATACTATAATCTCACCCGGTATTTGCGATACAAAATATCCCCAGAAATAACAACTCAAGAGCATTCCTTGCAATGGCTCTGACCACACAAATGGACCATCCTAATAAAATTTATAAAATAACTTAAAATGTGATTTATTCATATTTTTCACATTATCGAGAATTGGGTCAACGTCAATAAAACCTAATTGTTGCTCATATTTCAATTGCTTCAGTCCAAACACAATCGTAACAAATCAAATGAATCAATTGTTAACAGATTTGCGAAATTAATAATTCTGATATAAATTACTCGACTTTACATTTTGATTGAACACCATAAGACTTCGTTTTTACAAACATTAATTATTATCTTAGAAGCAAAAAAAATCTCATTAATTTTTATTTTACGCCCAACTTGGCCCGACCCCATCCTAACTCAATAGAAATTCTAATCTGATTCAAATATGTTATTATTTAATTGAAATTCTTCAATTTAACCCAATTTTCGACCAATAAACATACAGTTTTGTTCCTGTACTATTGTGGCAGTGATCAAATGAAAAAATAACAAAATTTCATTCATTATTTCAATACCTCAACGCTCGCTGTTGAATTTTGCATTTGGCAGGAGCTATCGTCATGCACTTCTGTCACATTTTGTTGGTGATTATTGGATTTGGACAATTCGTGAAGTGCAGTGTGATTTAACATTCCCACTAATGCCACTGATAAATTTACTTTTAATCCATATATAACTCCCATGCCGATCGATCCGAGGACAGCCAATACATATCTAGCCGGTAATATTTCTGAAATCGATAATAACGATTATATTTTCAATAGTTTCCTAACTAAACAAAATATTACGCGTGAAATACTAATATCTGACATAATCATTTTTATGGATATTATATTATCACAGAGAATATGTTCTTAATTATCTGAACGATAATAGAAACGAAAGGATTGGACAATCCATATTACATTTTTTTATTAGATTTGATAAGTATGCTTGCTAAAGTTAAAAAAATATTATCGTTAATAGTTTCGATTCCTCAAAACGAAATTCTTCCAGTTCCTTTGGATATTTCTTACCAATCAGATATTGAGTAATCGATAAAATAATATCGAAAAAACTGACTTCGATTGAGTTCGCTGATTGAAAATGTACAGTTTTTATTTCAAAAAAAATATTTTAAAAATCAAAATATTATGACGAACGATTAATCATTATTATTTTCTATTTTTATTTGCAAAACGAATAAAAAATCCTATTTAAAATTATAGATTTTATCACGTCACAAATTATATCAGACTCCAAATATTATTGAAATTCTTCCACATTCAAAACATCTTCAAAGAAAATATTCAAACACGTATTTCTTCCAACAGTTTGTATATTATTTTGCATTCTATGTTTATTTTATTATCATTTACAAACTATTGTTTGATTTGATGATGTAAATTATAGGAAGCAATCTGCCTGTCGAAATCGTTATAATGTAATCGAAAATGATTCACGTTTTCAAGATTGATTTCTGTTACCTTTTATCAGATAAGAATTGCTTAAATCAATATACTCAAACACTCGAACAAATCATGGGTAAACGTAAAAAAGCGATCGTTTTGTTTAAATACGCTAACGATTTTCGGCAATAGTGATTCTAAAACATCGATAATGTCCTGTAGTAACGAATGTAATCCAATTCCAATACAGAGAAATGTGCAATTCTCAATTCCCATGGACGATGAACTTCACAAGGTCATCGTTGAAAAGACGAGCGACACACCCTTTCAGGATGAAGGTCGATGAAGGTCAGCGGGATGAAAGCACCGATAAAGAAATACGAAAGAAAGACAAATTTTCTTCTCGCAACAGTTCATACAATAAAAAAATTCAATCAACAACATACTTTTATTAATAATCGAATCAAATTATTGCACAAATCCCTTCCAGATCGAATAACAATGATGCAAAGGACATTTAGGTCACCGTGCGAATTTTCCAGCTTTTATATGCACGTGTGTTTATTTTAGGAAAACCGCAATTTAGTTTGTGCAATATGGTATATGGACAGCTTGCAAATCGTTCGAAAAGAATGTGAAATATTTATGTATTTGTAAAAGAGTTACGTGTAATTAATAATAAAAGTCCGCAAATAAATGTTTATTTCGTTTCTTAAAATATACAAAGTGTAAAAAGTGTATTGTGGAAAAAAAGACCATTCGTGACCGTTTCGAAATCGCGTATAGCTCGTCTGTCGAGAGTATAATTTTAGCGCAAATATAAACTACTCAAGTTCACTGGAATCATACGGAATAACTGGTTTCTTCTTTGAAAATAGTAAGTATGTTTGTTCTAAATCGTACAATTAGAGATGTAAATGAAAATGTGCGATTTTTCTAGGGAATCTTAGGAAAACCTTGAAGGAATTCATCATAATTTGACCTTCCGATCGCAGCGAAAATAATTAAGAAAAAATACAATAGACTATCTCTCTAATAGTTAACAGAGCAATAAAAACAATTATGCAAGCAATAAAAACATTCGCTGAAATTCAAACCTTATCAAGTTAGCGATTAACTAACTTCACTAGTAAGATAAAAAAAAAATACATCGATCAACACTAACCCAACAATTATACGATTCCAACGAATTTGAACCAGTTTGATAACTATGAGATCGAAATCGATTATAATCGATACGAAAAGTAAATTTTTCGCGGAAATAGATAAAATCGAACTCACTTCTGAAAGGATTCCCCTTTGCCGGAACTTCCTCCATTTCTATTCAGATTCGCCGAAGGTAAACGACGAAGGAGATTTGAGCAGACTGAAGAAAACTCAATAAGACTTGAAGAATAAGACACGACCGTCTCGGAAAGCTTCCAACCCCCGACTGAGAGACGAACTCGTCAAGTCACAAGGAAAATGCGAAAAGCTAACGTGACTAAACGTTCGCACACACTTTTCAATGGCCTAAATAAGTCTACGACGAATATTTAAATGTTTCCAAGATGTCTTAATCAAATTGAATTTGTGAATGCACTTATTTTGCTAGCATTTATTTTGACGTCATGAAGATAAATGATACTGTGAGGAAAATTTGGGCGAAAAATTCGAAGAGTTCGTCTGCGACATCTGCACAAGTTTTGTAGAAATTTTTCATAAGAGGCTTTTTCGAGTCTTTTTTCATTTATTTGGGCTAAATTCGCTTGATGGTAGCGTTTTGTTTATGTTGGCTGGTCTATGGAATAATCACTTTTACAATGCTTTTAGTGAAATATATTTTAGCTTGGTCGCCAATAGATTTCTCTTTTTATAGGTGTGTATCATGTGCGTGCATATTTCTTGTGAATTGCGAATTTTTGTGCAGCGAAACATTTTTCTAATATATTTTTTTTATGTAGGTACGTCTGTAAATTGATTTAAATCTTTCGTTTCGTTTTGCAGTTCTATTCTCGTGTATATTGTACGCTATAATTATTTCAGTCACTTTGCGTCTAATTACTGTGATTTAATTCTAAACGTTTGAAATTTCTGACATGAATAATAATAAATTACCATAATTTAACAAGAATTATAATCAATTTTCCAGATAGAATGAAAAAAAGACACATAATGATTTACTTATGCTTGGTTGTATATTTTTTTATTACATTCAATCATAATAAAACAATTGACTTAAATTTCAAATTTATTTTGCGATTTTTGCTATTCCGAATAATTCATATACTAAATAATTGATAGTTTCGAAAATGAAACCCATATATTTTCAAATCTTGACATTCCGCATGCCCCCTGAAAAATTGTCCTTCGCGATAGCTTTTATAATGATTTAATGTAGAGTTGTAAACGTAAATATGGCAGCCGTAGTTTCGTCTAGTTTTGCCGACACCCAACTAGGCCGACCTAACAAGCTGACATAGAGTTGGGGCGCAGTTAAAAAGCGGGATGGTGGGCTTCTCTGATAATGCATTTTCAAATTTTCACTCCACTTATATTCTCACAAGAATCAAACTAGAATCAATTGGTAAATAAAAAAAAAGAAAAATTAAAACACACTCTTCCTAATTTTATTTATTTTAATTTTTAATTTAAATAGATTTAATTAAAAATCATTGAATCATACAAAAACGATTAAAATAATAAAATTAAAAAAAAAATAGAGCACATGCTTAATAATTTTACTAATTTTTCCACATGACATCCCCGATTTTGACAGTTGCTCACACGAAGCAGGTTAGTCGACGCTGAACTGACAGCTGGTCGGACGAGTCGCACGTCATCCGTCTGCGTTGGGAAACTCGCTGCACAAACTCCGTCTCCATCGTCAGCGGTCCTCGGAGATGAACGGAGCGGCCGTCTCCGAAGGTGAGCGTCCTCAGCACCACCTGTGCGACCTCTTACTTCTCACTTCTCACTTCTCACTTCTTACTTCACTCTGTCGTCATCGGGTGAAAGTCTCCTCCGAATTTCTCCAGTCGCTAGAAAGCTGCCGAGAGCGCTGCACGCGTTTCCCGCGCTTTTTTGTGCGTTTCAATTTTTCTGACGATTTTTTTGAAAGTTACATTTTCGATTTTTTATTTCAAATTGCGTTTGATATGTGTTTCGGTTGAATTTTTCGATTGAATTTGAATGTTTTTGTCATAATCTTAATTTTTGATACTATATCCTCATAAGATTTATTTTCTTTCAAAGTTTTTAATATTATTGACCTTTGTTTAATTGTATTCTCTTTTAATAATATTTCAGTATGCATTCATAAATTTAATTGATTTATAAAGTTGTAATTTCATTATCACCTTTAAATAAATTACAATTCAATTAATTCGCACAATTACATAATTATCACTACATTGATTAATATGAAATATAAAAAGTATATTTATTGTGCAATCATATCTCACTATTTTTTATAGTTCAACTTTTGTCACATATCTTCTTTTTCCTACATATATATTTTACCAATATAAAAAATTAATACTATATTTAAACTCGTCCTTAAAAAAATATTATTTTATATCCGATATTTTCATGCAAAAACTGTAAAATTAAACATTGAACTACACAATACTTTTCACAAGAAAATTTGATTGATCTTTCCTTCCAAAAAATGTTAAAATATCAAAGTTTGCGATTCGAAAAAAAACTTCTCCAAAATTGCCAAAATCCAACAACATACATGATTTTCAACTTGATTTATAAATAAGTATACGTTTAATTATATTGCGCGAATTCACAACCGAATTGTGAACAATTGGAGCATCGAGAGAAACGGAGCACCAAAGACAAAACTTAGACGACATTGACTTTCACAATTTATAATTCGAAATTAACTCAAATTCTCAACAAATCTCACGGAACCGACATTGCATACTTCGTCTGAAAAGTAATTCGCTTCGTTTGAAAAGTGTGTCGATAACTCTCGATTAATTTGTTCGCAGGTAATGAAAACGCGAAGAGAAACGAAGCCTGAATAAATAAGCCACGGATGAAATTTCAGACATTCTTTCGAATCGACATGCTCTTATTATAGTGCCACTCTACATTTCGTAAAAGTTCAGCTACTTATCGTCGTAAGATAGACGAAAAAATCTAAATTTCAAAGGAATATCAACAACAATGACACTCGCGATGGAGAAGAAGAGCGACATGGAGTTTATAATGAAGTCGCTGTTGGCCGGAGGTGAGTTTGAAGTTCGATTTTTTTCCGTTTGATCTTTCAAAAAATTTGCTATTTTTCGTCGTGTCTGCGTTGAAGTTTTGTATATAATCATCTGTCTCTAAAATGAAGATTGCATCAAGAAATATGTGAAGAGTCAGTGGAAAATTTTCATGTTTTCCGAAACGTGTTGATGATATTAAAACTAATTTCAGTTATTCGTAATTGATGTCAATTTCAATAATCGTTGAGTACACAAAACTATTATTTTCGGTTAAAACCAAATCGAGGCTTACATCGAATTGAAGAACGGAATCGTTGTTATCGATGGCATTTCAATTCTTCATAATTTATTTTCATTTTCTCTTTAATGTTGAATGTATAATTTTCTATTAAAACCAAATCGAAATTTAACAGTAAAACAACGAAATAATGTATTAATGTTTACTTGATATTTTCAATGTGAAGTTGAGATATCTGAAAAAACGATAACTAACATAAGTATCACTCAAGCGAAAAATATCTAAACTGTTCTAAATTCGAAATGTTTACGAAAATATCACGTTTGATATTCAATTTACGACCATCAGTTTGTAATAAATCGTATATCAATGAATAAACCACATATCTTATAAATGAAAAAAGATTTTAAAATCGCAATTTTAAACTACAGTAAACTCTCAATTATCCGAACAATTTCCTAATTGGCGAAGTCTGGATAATCCGAATTTTCAATTTTTGACTGATTTCTCTATTTAATCGTATTTATTATTCAGAGATTATCATCATAGACAATGCATTTTATTCAATTTAGAAATAATTTCAAAATACGAATAATTCACAAATTTGCAATATTATACCTGAAAATATAATTAAAGTAAAAATTCATTCACATGTAGAACGTTTCCGTTTTTTTTAAACGATTTCGGATAATAATTAAATTGTTTAGATCTCCCAGTGATACCAACTGTCATGATATGATTTGGCGCGCAATCTCACGTCAACTTCCATCTTTGTTTCGAACATTTACAATCGAACGTGGAATCTTTCTTACGAGAAGCGATGCACTTTCTTTTTTTACCGACATTCTTGCGTTGAATAATCATGACCGTCGTACGCACGAATAAAACGCCATACGATATGAAAAAAAAATAAAGAACCACTTTTTTTTCTTGGTGTGTTGATGGTCATCGGTGAAACTTTTGACGGCCAAATCGGCTTTCTTTTCCAAACGATACATAATGCACGCGGTAAAATGTTATCAAATTCGATTTAATAAATGCTCGGTTTTTATTTAGATTGGTTTTTCGATGATTTTAATGATTTAATGCTTTTTATTGTTTTTGTAATTAAACTTCTATAGCATCCGTATAACGAATTCCATACCAATTTCATTTAATTGGACGAATGTAGAATTAATTAATTCGAGAATCTATGGAGAGAATAAGACAGGAGAGATTTCATTTAATTGACAATGAGAGTTTTCCTTAATTCTGAAGGTTTGTTAGCGATAAGAATTGTTATTTTCTACGAAGAAAAAACGATATCTCGTTACTAAACAGTTGTAACATTCGATTGAAAAATCTGGTCTTAGACATTTATTTACATGTTCTTGCATTGATTGATTTTTGACATATGTATTTACCGATAGATTTTCATGTTTGCTTTATCCTTCGCCGAATCGATAAGTTTGTGCTAAACTGCATACAAAAACGCTTTTCTACGTATGTCTGCTTCAATATTTATTTTGCCTAGTTGCAATGCTCATTATTTATCAGCAGGAAAAAAATAAACATTTGCCGAGTTTTTTCCTTAATTCAAATACTTGGTAATAAGTTTTTTTCGGTTTGACCTTTCAAATGTCAATTTTAACCGAAATCGTTTCTTTTTAATGTTAATTTGAAACACACATAAAATTATTAAATCATACCATTGTAAATTTATGAAATCAGTTTATGTATGACTTCAGCATTCTCTTTTCAAATAATTCAATATTCTTATTTTGCACTCGACTGTTCGTCTATTTCCTACATAATTGTACTAAATATTTTGTTTACTTTTCTCGTTTTTTCCAACTTGATAGATCAAAAACGAAAACCCGTCGAACTAGAATCTACTGACTTTTTTAATTCAACATCGCATACCATTCATAACTCACGTTAAAAACGAGCACATCTTCATTTACAATCATTAAAATAAAGTCAGATATTTATTTCATATAAAAATATGGTAATTATTTAAAATAAACACTATCGATTGATCAACTTTCATATCACGAACTCGAATGTTTGTTTGTACAAACGTACGATTGATAAAATAAAAAACGATTCCAAGGTTGAAATATCACCTGAACAAATTTGAACGTAAATTTCTACGTAATTTGATTTTTTTACAATACATTTTGAATGACTTCTGCACAATTGATAATATATTGTCAATATTTCAATTCAACGTTAATGCCAGAGTACATTAGTAGAAGCATTAGGAGTATATTGAAACTTCCTATTGATATTAGCAGATTCTATTCAATATCTCTAAATAAGCCATGATTATTTTATTGATATTGACAAATTCATATTTTATGTCAATATCGAAGAACCGTTAAAACACTTGGTGGTTTATTGACGACATTTCGTTCAATTTAAGACTATAATCACATTTCATAATAATTTGAAGAATTTTTTCGTGCACAACAAATCGAATTATCGTCAATATTATCTTTTTTTATAATATTAAGAGACACTTACGTCAGTAAAGTGAAGATTTATTCTTTTATTCAAACAAATGCAACAAAGTAACATATGAATGCAACAATGTTTCATCTGATGGCAATCTACTCTTTCTTTAGCTATTGATATTTAAATCTATCATTCAAAATGTAAAAATTTTGCTTAATTTTCCATATTTCTAGCAATATAATGTATGTATATATTGCTAGAAATATTTATTTATAAATATATATTTATTTATGCATAAATACAATATGAAAAGTGAAATACAGACGCTGAAAGGCAAAAATGTTTCAGTGACGCCAAGAAAAAATTACTCGGTTTCTTGAACCGGCTTAAAAATAATTCAATACGTGCAGTTTCCGTCTCTTGCAATCGTTACGTTTATATGTATTTTTGAAAATTTAGATTAACGACGAAGAAAAATTAGTACGAAGCGTGTGTGGCCCTCTGCCAAAACTCGCTAAATTTGCCGAAGCTTTGTTATCTTTTTTTTTGGCGACATATATTTTTGATGATTTAAGCCACTTCCTAAGAATCGCTATGATTTATTTCGTGTGTTCGCCTTTCGATATTTGCTCTTCAATTGGCTGTGTTTGTCTGCGAATTGTGTTCGTTCGAAACTGATAATATTATGGTTATTGACTCGACACGTTTTCAATACGTACATGAGAAAAAATCTTTGACGTCAAAGTCAATTATGTTTTTGTTTTACTATTAGATTTTTTTTCGTCCGTTTTAAACGATTATTATGTGATCTTATATCGAATCGATGTAAACCGGATAGCGTTTCACTTGAAACTTGAACTCGAAATTCCATGTGCACTGTTGTGCTAGATTCAATGCTGCATTCGAATATCGATTTTTTTCTTTTACAATATGAATTTGAATCCTCTTCAATGAAAATACGTTTAAAAATTTACATATTGTATTTTTCCAGGTCAAATAATTCGCTTAATTGAAAGATTTATATTAAACGAATTGATATACAGCTTCAGCGGTTCTGTTATCGTAATTTTGCCTATCATTAAATAAGTTGTAACCTAAATAAAAACGTTTACTGACACGATTTACAAAACCGACACTTGTATAATCAAATTCTGACAATTTTAAAAGTTTTGACCTTTTATTATTCTATTTTGACTATTAATCATTATTATTCTGACCAAATAATTCGATACCGTATATTTTAACCACTCTTGCTCATCAAAGTCGATTGAACAACTCATACATTATTCACAATCGTATTGAGTATTGAAAAGAAATTCAAGGTTCTCGAATTTCGAGTGTATATGTCCTTATTAGATTTTTTCGCTGATTGAATAAAATATTAGCACTCGAGAATCGAAATAAACAAGAACCTTCGTACTTTTCAGGTGTGGCAGGAATGTGTTCGAAGACGACCGTAGCACCCTTGGACAGGCTGAAGATTCTGCTTCAGGCTCATCAGCCGAAGTATAAGAAGATGAGGGTGCCACAAGGACTGGCAGCTATTGTTAAGAACGAATCATTTCTGGCTTTGTATAAAGGAAACGGAGCTCAGATGGTGAGGATTTTCCCTTACGCAGCCACCCAGTTTACCTCGTTCGAAATTTACAAAAAGGTGTGTAATCTACGTAGAAATTTGCTTATAATTATGACAGTGGTATAAGTCTTGTTTTTTTTTTTTTATTAATGGTTCTTAATTTGATTTAATTAGACTTAAGCGAAAATTAAAACAACTCATTGAATCAATTCTTTCGATTATACAAAATATTCAAAGTTTGAAATATTATATTACTATAGTTTACAATAAAATGGTTATCTTTTTTATTGTAGTTGTAGGCAAAAATATAGCATTAGAAATTTGTACAAAAATCCATTTTTTTGTATAAAATCGGTATTTTTGTAATCAAATAAAATAACACGTTTCAGTTTCCCTCTAACATATTTTCCAAACAAATCTATCATTATTTTTCACTATTGATGTCGAATCTATTATAAACGAATTCTTCATATACTTCTTCGTTTAACTTTTGATTCACACTTGCACGAAAATATATTTTAAACATCTAAATTCTAAACAAACAATCGTTCCGAATGTTTCGTGAGATTAAATTCGAAGGTCGACGTTACACGTTTATTGCACACAAAACGTTGCATACTAGACGAATTTCAATTGCCAATTTCTCTCGTCTCGCCGTCGCAATGTGTGCCCAGCCTAATCTTCGAAATAACTTGTGTGTGTTCACACAGTGTTGTGCAATCGTTAACCAGTTCCGAAAGAGAAAATGTTTTTCCCGCCTCTGACATTTTGGCGCGCTTCTGCAAAAATCCTTTTACTTTCACAATTTTCACCGGAGCAACGCGAAGATATTGTTTCGCCAAGCGTTCGCGTGTCGTGATGATGCAAAATGAGGAGTTTCACCATCGTATGACACTCCTCGGTCTGCGGTCATGTAGGTCTCCTTTTTCCATTATGTGAATTTTCATGATGCGAGAACTTAAAATTTATATTGCATTAAAAAACCTCAGTGTATAGCTATTTCAAAATTGAAATCATAATTTTATTCATATTTTAACCATAAAAGTTTTTATTTCATAATCTTATTTCTTTCGTTTTGGAAATTTCAATATTTTATATTCGACAGGTGCATGGTTGAATATAAAAATAATTGAATAAAATTCTCTCAATTCTATGAGTATTATTATGCTTTTCAACAATTAAACCTAAACAATCTACATTTTGTTAAAAACATATTTTTTCAATTTCTTGATGAATGCCACTATGCACTTATTCAATTCATATTAAAATGAAATTGGAAAAGTTGTCTCTCCTTTCATGTTCAACAAAATGTGTTAATGCTAACAAATTGTGTTCTCTCTTTCAGTATTTATCAAAACTAGGTTTGCCAAAGCATACAGATAAATTTATAGCTGGTGCTGGAGCGGGAGTCACAGCAGTGGCATTGACTTATCCCTTAGATACTATCAGAGCTCGTCTTGCGTTTCAAGTAGTCGGTGATACGAGGTACACTGGAATTACAAATGCAGCTGTTACCATTTTTAAAACTGTTTGTATCTCTTTTTTTTATTTTTCAATACATATCCACTTTTGTAATATATTATTACATTTTAGGAAGGTGGTACTCGAGCATTGTATCGTGGTTTCGTGCCCACTCTGATGGGCATGGTTCCGTATGCTGGATTATCTTTTTATTGTTTTGAAATGTTGAAATACCTCTGCATGAAGTATATACCGCAATATACTTGCGACAAACACGATAGAAATACAGGTATACCTATATATCAAGTTGGGGCTGTTTAATTACATTTTCTTTGAAATTATGCATTTTATATTTTCTCATTGCTTTCACAGGAGGCTTAGTTTTGTCAATACCAGCAAAATTATTATGCGGAGGATTTGCAGGTGCCGTCGCACAATCAGTTTCGTATCCATTAGACGTAACCAGAAGACGGATGCAGTTAGCTTTAATGAACCCCCAAACTGAAAAATTCGGGTGATTTTTTCAGAATAATTTATTTTAATCTATGTTGCTTACAAAATAATTCCTCTACTAAAATAATAATTTGATAATGCGAATTATTGAAAAATATGTATTGGGAAATGGAGACGTTTGTGCTTGCAGCTTCTCTTTGAATTAAATTAACTCCGGTGGTGGAAAAATCTTTATATGATATATTTTTTCTTTTTTCATGTATGATCCTCTCTACAAATTTCTTCTATTGCAGGAGGTTGGTAACTAATTTTTTAATTTACTTTTGGATATCTCGCATAATTTTATTGGTTTAAATTGTTACATGTGTCTTTTTTCACTATTTTACTTCATTTTCGTTTCTACCGGGCTGTCATATGTATCTTGCTTTTACTTTACTCATACATCATTTTATTTTATCATTCAAAAAGTAAGTCCATCATTGTGACAATAGTCTGATTATGAGTGATATTTCATTTCAATTCAAGATATCAATTCAACTTGCAATTAGACCACTATCATAATCATGGGCATACATGTTAAGTTTTTCTCATTCTCTTAATTACTCAGGAATAAAATTTCTTTACATTTCGTTCAATTCATATTCTATATAGGTACCTGGTTTTATTTTCAGTTTTGTGAAAAAAAGTATTAACGATAAGTCAAAACAATTCAAGTTTAATTTTTGTTTCAGTATGGGTATGGTTCAAACATTGAAATTAATATACAAAGAAGATGGAGTCGTCAGAGGTTTATATCGGGGAATGAGCATAAATTATTTAAGAGCAATCCCCATGGTGGCCGTTTCATTCTCAACATATGAACTGATGAAACAAACGCTCAACTTAGACACAGGAATGAAAATTTAGCTTTACTCAAACTAACAATTATGCAAAATGAAATTGTATATAAATTTTGTTTTAATTTAGAGGACCAATTATTTGGAGTTTATTATTTATTTCATTGTAGTTCATAAGAATCTCGTTTTTTTTCTTATGACATTTTGCAATTTTATATTTGATAATTTATTGTTTAGATTTCGATATGGTGTTATAACGTTTTAAAATATATATCTATTTAGGGACTTTGCTTAAAATAATTATTTTTCCATGACAGTATTCCTTGAATGTCAAAATTATTTAAAATTTGAAGCCTGTAAATTCTGTCAATTATAAGGTTGATGATTTTTTTTTAATAAAATCACATTTTAAAATTAAATGTGAAAGGCGTAACTATGTTATAAACCAAAACTATAGTAAATATTTGTACAAATTAAACAACTAGATAGTTTTCAAATTCATACATTGTTACATAGGTACCTACTACTTATTTTATATTTTCTCGTATTATTGAAATATGTATGTAATTCTTGATTAAAACTATAGACATCTACTTGATTTAAAATTAAATTAGTTCAATATGTGATAAAATAATCTTTCTTTAGCTGAAAATAAAGATTTTTTTCAGTTTCCTGGAATTTGTCAAATTTTATATTGTAATTTGTGTTATTTTATTGATGAGATGAATTATTAGCATTGAAGATTGTGATTTTGTGGACTTATTTGTCATTTCTGGACATTTTTATAAAGTAAAATATACATACATTATTCATAATTATATTGGTATTATTTAATCCTTTCTAGAATATAACCAATGTTGAAAGATTGAAACAGTTCTATTTTATTTAATGTACGTGAATATCCGTTCTATGCACTGAAAATATAAGACATGTTTCATTTTGTGATATCATTTGACCAATTATAAAATCATGATAAAGCAACTAAATGTGTATCTTCAGAGAACAAAGCACTGCTCTAACTGATAAGAATTTTTTTTCATAAGCAAAAAAAGAATCTCTCATTTCATAAAATCTGGTCTGTGTACAATCATAATTATGGGTTGGGTCATAAAGGATATTAATTGCATAGTGGGAAAACATCATGATTTGATGTTACATTGAACCAAAGGGAAATGTATTTTGATGAAGTGATAAATTAAAAGACATTTCAATGATTTTTGTTGAATTTATTAATTATAAATATGTTTGTTTCATTAACATTATCTATGACTGCATATGAACTGAGTTTAATCGAAAATTATATTTTGTTATAAAAAAAAATAATCAAAACACAGTTGCAATATTTAATAATTTCTGAGAAAATTTTAAGTGAAATAATTAAAAAGTGCAATTGTTTTTAGCATAAAATAATTATGTACCGAAAATACTTTCCAACTATTTATAAATGATGATAAATTTGTTAATATCTGGCTGTTAAAGGTTTTATGATATCGACGACAATAGTGATAAATAAAAAAATTCAATATAAAAAATAGTTTTCAATTTTAAAATTGTTTGCGTATGTTACATGTACAAACTCTACAAAAGTAATATACGCAATATCGAAGAAGCAAAATGCATTAAAATGACTGCAAACAATCACCAAATGTTCTAATGAAGAAAAAAACTATACAATGAAATTTCATGTACAATGAAATGAAAATAATTCTTCACCATACACGGGCTAACAGTGAATTCGTGTTTCTATAAACGTCGAGTGAATACAATCATTAAAAAAAAATCAAACAGTGCAGTGATAGAAAAAATAAAATGCTGTCATTGGATATTTTCATGAAGTTTAATTAAAACTAAACATGGTGGGCAAAACTGAACTACAACATTTTCCTTGTGAAGCTCCACAATGTTGAGAACGTATAGAAAAAAAAGTGTCCATTTGACTGTTCAAACAATGATGTAATGAAATAATAAATTGCATAAATATATTTTGTATTTTATGCTCACAAAATGGATCTATTGTTTTTACTTAATCTTATCATTCCGATGAAAAACATTTCTACTTTTATAAATACATACATAATTGTACCCTTTATTTTAATGATTACATTGCAACATTTCACATTTGAAAGATGATTTTTAGTTTCGGTCTGATGATTTTTAATCGTCGAAACTCATGACAAAACTAAGAATCCATAATACTTCAGTCTGTATTACTTAAAGGTGTTTACGAAACGAGCATTATAAATCTCATAAAAATTATTCTTTATTTCCTTCACACTTGACAACTACTGTCAAATTATAACTATCCTAATACAAATGAAATATTTCATATTTAAGCATATATACAATATGAAATCACATTATACTAATGTTGGCATATTAAAATCAAAGATACTGTGTTTTTTTTCCAAGTGAATAATTTTAAATGCTGTGATTCAATGCACATAATCGTTATAATGAGAATGTGTCACTGGTATCTTAAAACAACTTACCAACAATTATCAGTGACAAATTTCTAAACATGTAGTTATAAAAAATGACAACCTACAAGGAAGATTGTATTACGAGAATTTTTAAGAAGCATACATGAGCACGAGGCCCTTTGACTAATATTTTACAAATTTTTCAGAATGTTGATGGTGGATTTGATTGGCAACAAGTACATACACTTACGATAAAAAAAAATTAAGATAAAACAAATTCGTCAAAGATTGCACTAAATCTGCGCAGGCAAATACGTCCACAGCATACAGTTGTAACATTTTGCTTCCATATATATTTGTATACAAACACCCGTTGGATGGCAACACATGACAAAACACTAAAATCTGGGCACAATATCTCCACGTGCAACAACACTGTTTATTGGGCGGGGTGTGTAGCGGCGAGGACTGTGATAGAGAAAAAGGCGTGGCTTAAAGGAAGTAATCTGGCGTTCTTCTCGTTACGTGTGGTTCTCCGCGTCTCGGTGCTGGATCAAACTGGAGGCTGAAAGTTTCATGTGAAATTTAAAAAACGTTTTCAAAACATCAACTGTGCATTTTTTTTTTTAAATAAACTTACAATGAGTATTTTAAAGCGTCATCCAATTC
Source organism: Cheumatopsyche charites (assembly GCA_024721215.1). Classification (NCBI taxonomy): domain Eukaryota; kingdom Metazoa; phylum Arthropoda; class Insecta; order Trichoptera; family Hydropsychidae; genus Cheumatopsyche; species Cheumatopsyche charites. The sequence goes on from CM045575.1 coordinate 10,619,616, forward strand.
CATTATAGCAGCTTGATTACCACAACGATAACAATAATTAGGTGCACTAAATATAGTGACTACATTACGGTCGTGACACCAGTTGTAACCCTCCATAACAAGTTGATGAGCTCGGGAAACTAAAGTTAATCCATTACTATGGTTAAACGTTTCCGAAATATCTTGTCCAAAGGTGTAACCGGCACCCCTAGGTGATATACCCCATCCGCCCCTGAAAACGAAACATCAAATCGATAAGTACAAGCAATAAAACATATCACATCATTATTTAAGGTAAATTCAAACCAACCTATCATCTGGATCTGACCAAAGCAAATCACACATGGGTCCCTCGTGTGGAACTTCTTGTAGGCGATCCAAAGCACGAATGTGATCCAGCGTGTCAATGGAAGGCGACAACCCTCCGTGCAAACAGAATATTTGGTTGTCTACAAGAGCCGTCAATGGCAAATAATCGAATAGGTCAGTGAAAAACTTCCATACGTTTGCGTTCGCATATTTGCGAAGGCACTCATCATAAAATCCATAAACTTGTGTGATCTGCCTCGATTCATGGTTTCCACGCAAGATCGTTATTCTCTCTCGATAACGAACCTGAAAAGTTATCAAATCGAGTTAATACATTGATTAACAAAAATATATCTATAAATCACTTATATTAATAACAAATTAATAACTTTTATATGTGAGAGAAAATCAAAAACTCACTTTCAATGCAACAAGGAGGGTTACAGTTTCCACGCTGTAATATCCCCTGTCAACATAGTCACCCATAAACAAATAGTTAGTATCGGGTGACCGCCCTCCGATGCGGAACAGTTCCATCAAATCGTGGAACTGTCCGTGAACGTCTCCGCATACTGTCACGGGACATTTGACCTCTTGCACATTAGACTCACGAGTCAATATCTCCTTCGCCTGAAAAAAAAAAAAAAAAAAAACAATTAATCGACCACAAAGACATTTTTGATTCTAAACAATGTTGGTTTTAAAATAATATTGTTATTCTATGAGCGATTAACTTAGGCGACAATATGATGATTAATAATGTAATATGTTAAAATTTGTTTCAAAATGATGCAATATATTTGACAAATAATAAAAAAGATATGAAAAAGAACAAGTTTTCCAATTCCTATTCTGAAATATTGTGAATTTGTTTTTCCATTCTATAACAATGGAATCAAATGTACGTTACATTTGATTGTTTTAGCAAAAAAAAAGCATAAGAGGTTCATATATAAAATAAAATTATTTATAAAGATGTGGTATTCAAAGGGTTATACACTCATAATTAAATTGATTCAATTGGACAATTATGTTTTCATGGAAATAAAACTTTGTCTTATAATAATTTTAAACAATAAAACAGCACTAGGTTTTGTTTATAAGGCAGGTTATACGAATGAGAGAATGAAATCAAGGTTTACGTTGATATAAATTCATGTATTTTTTCACTATTTATTATTCTCGAAATGGGACTTATTGAGAAACCATCTATTAGATTGTATTTACAAACTAAGCTATATATCGAAAAACAATATATTATGGGTTAATCACTAACAATAAAAATGTAGGCTACAATTTGTATTGTTATTCCGACTGAAAAGGCCAAAGGGTACAAGTGGCTATCGTCTCTCGTTTCTATGTGCGATCGTATATATGGTGGCGAAAGGATATGAAAGAATTTGAAATGAGCGTCGAGATGCATCGTCGAATCGCTCGACCTCCCAATACACGTAGGTACTCGCTCAACTTTGAGCGCGCTTTTCTCGAAATCGCCGCGGTCGCTCGTACCCTTTGGCTTGTTCGCTCGGTGGTATCGTTTAATACTGAAATCGAAACGTTTGAACGAAACGCGACTCGTTAATGCGGTGCGTTCGCGGCCTCGAGCGCATAATCGAATTTGCCGTCGACGACGGTAACGTCCGAACGCTGACCGCTTGACTTTCTTCGTCGGACGGAAACGGAAATCGGATCGGCTCCGGAGCCGTTAAGACCGGAGGGGATTCCGACTTCCCGCTTCTGACCTTCGTCGGGAGTTCTCGGAGCCGTGACGACAGACTATGAGTCAGCCGCGCAATGCACAAGCACGCGTTGCGCCGAACGAACGAAACGAATCGAGGATCGGGACGATGTAGAAACGGCGAACGCATAAAGGGGCGGGGCGGGGCGGAACGGAGCGGGGAGAGGGAAGCGGGACGCTCGGCGCTAAATAAGACAAGAAACGGGGAGCGGAGAGCGGAGATAGGCGTAGTTACCTTGTCGCAGAGCACTTTGACTTGCGTCTCCGTGAGCTGCTTGCAGTCGTTGAGCTGTTCGATCCAGTGGTCGAGCTCCTTGAGCGAGGCCTTGTCCTCCATGGCGGAGCCGCCCGCCGCAGCCAACGCGCAAATGGCCGCCGCCCGTGACGTCACCGACTCCCGACACGCGAGCCAACCGAACGAAAATACGATCGCCGACCACAGGCGCGCCAACCTCTCTCCAACGAATATACGGGCCAAATTTTGTTTCATTTTTCGTTCGTAGAGTCGCATTCGTTCGAAAAAAACTGTTCGATGCATTTTCAATAAAATTTGACGATCGATAGACGTTTAACGTTCAATTTTCAAATATTTTTTCGTTCGGTGTATTTGTGAATCGAAAACTGAATCAAATCAACTCAAATTTATAATTCACCGGCAAAACGGTCAATACAAAAACGTTGACAGTTAACGTGAAAAGTGAAACTACCCGTAGACAGATGAAAAATAATTAAAAAGAATCCAATTTATAACAGCTATGGCCGTATATTGCGCTCTCGAATCGATAACCGACCGTGGGGGTAAATTTCCGTTCTTTCCGCTTGCGCCGCCGCGTCGCGAGGTTACCGCTCACCGGCCGCAAGGAAATACGTGAACGAAGATGTCCGAGACTCTGCTTCAGCGGGGAACCCTATTCGGGCACAATGGCTGGGTCACCCAAATCGCCACCAACCCCAAATACCCCAACATGATCTTGTCCGCTTCTAGAGGTAATTACGTCCACACGTATCTCGCTCGCACGAAACCTAATCCGAGCAATCCTCGGATCCTCCTCCTCCGTTCGTGTGTCCGATCTCAACTTCGACGTCCTTTCGTCGTTAACTAACATCTTTCCACACTATTTCCACTCCGAACATGATGAATAAAAAACTATAACCACGTGATAGCTTATGAGCGGTTATGCGGATATGGGACTGAAATATTTCACCTCGTCTGTACGATTTCCTCAAATTCGTGTTTCATATTTTTAACGATGTAAATTCTCCGTTTCAGACAAGACTCTGATCGTGTGGAAGCTCACCAAGAATGAGTACAACTACGGAGTGCCGAACAAACGTCTCTACGGTCATTCTCACTTCATCTCGGACGTGGTCCTCTCCAGCGACGGAAACTACGCCCTCTCCGGCTCCTGGGACAAGACCCTGCGTCTGTGGGATCTCGGCGCCGGCAAGACCACTCGTCGTTTCGACGATCACACCAAGGTGTGAGAGTAATCCTTCATTTATGTTACCGTGATACGTTTTTGCGCCTATCCGAGGCAGAAGATATTTTGTGTATTATGTAGTTTGTGGTGTTCGCCCGACGGGGGCGCGAAGATTCGGTCGCTCAGCGATTATGGATCAAATATATCCAGTCGCCGTGAGTAGCTTTCGTGTTTCTCGGATGGCCAAGATTAAGATTATTAAGATTAATCTATGAATTTTTTTCACATCTGATTTTGTCGTTATAGGATGTCCTTTCAGTCGCATTCTCTGCAGACAACAGACAAATTGTCTCGGGATCTCGCGACAAGACGATCAAGCTGTGGAATACTCTCGCCGAGTGCAAGTTCACCATCGTCGAGGAAGGACACAGCGACTGGGTGTCATGCGTCCGATTCTCACCTAACCACACTAATCCCATTATTGTGTCGGCCGGATGGGATCATGCAGTCAAGGTATAATTCTTCCATTAATTTTGTTTTTATAATTACCTGTTTTGAATTATTACTTACTCCATTTATGATACAGGTCTGGAATCTTACCAACTGCAAGTTGAAGATCAACCACAGTGGACACACTGGATATTTGAATACGGTCACTGTTTCTCCTGACGGTTCTCTGTGCGCATCCGGTGGAAAAGATTGCAAAGCTATGTTGTGGGATCTGAACGAGGGTAAACACCTCCATACCCTCGATCACAACGACATCATCACAGCTTTGTGCTTCTCTCCTAACCGCTACTGGTTGTGCGCCGCGTTCGGTGCTTGTATTAAGATTTGGGTAAGCCTAGTTGTTATTTATGGCTAAAATTTATAGATTTGAGTTTTTATTGATTAAATTTCTTCGACAGGATTTGGAAAGCAAGGAAATGGTCGACGAACTCCGACCGGACGTCGTCTCCATGTCTTCGAAGGCCGTACCTCTTCAATGTTTGTCTCTGGCTTGGTCCACCGACGGTCAAACTCTGTTCGCCGGTTACAGCGACAACTCCATCCGAGTCTGGCAAGTGTCAGTCTCCGCACGATAAACGTTCCATTTGTTTAATTTTATACTTTCCAACTATTCATAATTGTATAATTATGATGAAAATAAATAAACCTTAATTTTAAAATAATTGTATTTATTTTTAGTCTTAAGTCTCATTGTAAGTTGTAAATAAATGTTATTTTTTTATACTCAGAAGTTCTTTTCATATCCTTAAGTAATCGATTTAGATTTAGTTTGATGATTTTAAAGTTGAATTACATTAAATAGTTATTTTCATTGGTGTGTTTATCGATTCCATATAATGAACAGTGTTGCATACCGACTATCATATTTATTTTAAAATTTTAGTTTTATCACTTACGTTTGATGAAATTTATTTTAAATCCAAGTATGAAAATCAATAAATCCCGAAAAAGAAAATTAATTATCATTTTAAGATAAGCTCATGGACGCATCGACTCACGATGTGGGCGGTATGCGTCGATACTCGAATTCCGATTTATTAAATGCAGCTCCGAAATTGCACCATCACTATATCCAACTAAAATTTATACCCTAAAACCTGAATTTTAAAAAACAAAACTATGTCAATCTGACGACTTTTATAATATTAAACTGAAAACAAACCATAAATTACGACAAATGACATTAAATTAAAGAAAATAACAATACGAAAAGCGACATGTGTAGAGCGTGCTTAACGATCGCGAGCGAACGGCAGTTAGCGGCAGAAGAGCGGCGGCGGCCCGGCCGCAGTGCCGTGTGTCTCCGAGCGGACGATTGATCGGTCTGCGAGTGGATTTCCTGACTATACCTGGCTCCGCTCTGTCTCTCTTCGCAGTGTCGACCGCGACCGGCTCGTCGCGAAGGTGAGATTTCGCACGATTGGCGGCCGCACGTCCGCCCGCAGCCCGTAGCCTTTCCGCTCTCCGACACCGCCCACTTTTCGTCTCCGAGCCTATCTGGTCTTCTTCGAGTTCTTCCGAATCGAGGAGTTCCGCTTCGCCGACGAATTCGATCGAAGAATTCGGAGAGTCGCGATAACGATCGCCGGCTCGAGCCGACGCTGTCAAACGCGAGCGCTCGTCGAGCTGACGCCGCTTCCGAGGCTTTTCGAGTTCTCTTCGATTATTTTGTCGATTCTTACGAATTTCAATTATTGTTTAGTCGTGAACGGCGATTCTTAAAAGGGTTCGTAGTTCTCAAGTTATTCGACGAGCTCTCGCGCTCGATAAACGCTTAGCTGTCAACGTAGCGAACGTCACTTTCGGTCGATTCAATTGTGCAAATAATTTTCAATTATCGAAAGTTTAAATATCGATACGTTATATTAAAGCCACTTTCATTACTTTGGCCGATATCCACATCTACTTTACTACATCTAACCTAACCCAAACTAACCTTATTTTTAATGTGAGTATATTTACTAACTTGGCATTCATCTAACAGCTTAGTACAAAAGCTTTCCTTTAATTTGATTCGTTAATAGTTTTTTCACAATATTTCCTTTTTCCTATAAATTGAAAATGTTTCCTTAAAATTTTTAACCATATAAATTATTTATATTGATTTCATACTATTATATCTATCATTTATTATTCATTGCTAAAATTGTTATATTTCTGTATTTATATCAGTTATGATTCAAAATTTTCAGTTCGCACTTATCGCATTAATAATTTATGATCGAAACACATTATATTTTCTGGCTCTATTTACTTTTCTTGCATAAATTCTAATAAAACTCAATATCAAATTTAATATTTGAATTATCAAATGGATCATTTTCCCGTTTTATACAGTCGGAATACATAAGATATATGATTAAACGTTGATATAACTCTTTGAACATTTTTATCTTATGATATCGACACTATTTCTTATCTCGACCCCACTAGCTTCAATGAAGTATGAGTAATAATACTTTAAATTTATTTTTATACGGTAAACCAGTGCAAAGCAGCACATACTAATTGCGAATTTCTATTATGTGCATGCAACGCCTAACATAATTATTATTCTCGTGCGAGATATGCAACTTACATCTCGGTCCAGCGCACAACACTTTTTTGCAAACACACATTTTTATTGCATGTTTCATTATCTCGGATATTTATTATGTATTTTCAAATATTCTTATCAATATCGGTACATATTGTGCTATTTATTTTACTACAATATTTGTAAAAATTATCATACATCCTAAGCAATTGTTTTATTAATACATCTCATCATCACTAATGAAATAAACTAAATCAAATATGAAATATTTCTACATTCAAGGTCATCAAATTTAATTCGCTCGTTTCTTCGACCTTATAAATTTTACAGTCTATCGACTGCATATCCTTTTTATTTTCGATATCAATATGATAATTTGATCTCCGAAACACCATATGCCGTTCGTGCAATAAACACAAAAAGAAATCGTGTACACAGAACGGATCCTGTTTATTTGTGCGCTCATGATACGCCCAAATGGGAGCATCATCACCCTAACCTTCCGGGCTAAAAATATGCACAAGCCTAAAACGGAGACAACTTTCCTTTTCCAGGATAATTTTGAAACACTCCCGAAGAAAATCCATTCACCCATCGTCAGATCTTCGACCCTCATTCATGAATCAATTCAAATCATAATAAAATCGATTGATTTTCTAAAGACTGATTATGATATTCTTCCATTTATCTAATGTAACTTCTGTAAATTATGTCTAATAATATGTACATAGATCGAAATAATGGACCTGGAAAAACATCTTTTTTAGTTACTTGGCTTCAGATCTGTCATGTTCCAAGTAGATTCAATGAAAATCACATACATTTCTAAATACATCTATTCAAAGCACTATGTAGAGCTGAAACAAAATAGGGATTAAAGTTAGATTAGAGCAAAGATTTCGCTTCATATTGAGTTCGATTAGGGGTTTTGGCCAAGTCAGGATGAAGACATGCGTCCAACGGTCAATTACCCTCGAAACGTAGTCTAATCTTCGGGTATGTCTTCGAATTTCGATCTGCTGGAAGATATCGCGTTCATGTCACGCTCTCGATGAGTCGCTTTCTCGTCGCAGAAACGGTCATCGTCTTTGGCACATTGCACATTGCAATTGTGTGTTTATATTATAATATGTACGTGTCTGTCTCGGTTTGCTTGCTTCATTTGTCGCATCCTCATTGAAGAAGTTCTCTTGTATATGTGTGTATCGTCGTTGATCTTGGATCTTTTGTTTATTTGTTTGTTTGTTTGAATTCTTCCGATTGTGTTTGTGTGTTTGGCCCGGGTCTTGAAACGGGTCGTCTGGGAAGATTTTGACATTTTTAAATCGGTCTGGTTTGAAATTGTGGGAAAATTCAGAGAATGGAGTTTGATGGTTCGAATTGGAAAAAATCGTTAATATTGTTATAATTGAAATATATTTTATTTCGCTTGTGTACTCGTATTAATTCATTTGCATTCCATTGACATAAAATGAAAGTGAACCTAAAAAATCGACAAATCATAATCAAAATTTTCGGAAAAAAATTATCTTATTTATTATCGTTTTAATTAGATTATCGTTATGTTTTAAATTTATCTTCAATTCTCGTCATAAAACCAACGCATAAACGGAATTTTCCTATCAACAAACCAAAAATAAAAAAACTCAAATACGCCATGAAAAAAAATTAATAAATTATCACATTACATTTGAAAAACGAGCACCAAAACCAATTTAATATCCCGACAATCGCCATTATATGAAATACGTGCGAACTCGAGACAAATCGTCGAGACGAGACTTTTTCGAGACACACCCTCGTCTTCGAGAATCACGGGAATTCCCATGGTTTTCGTCACCTCTTCGCGGGGGTCGCGACTCCCATATCTGATCTTCACTTTTTTTTTCGTATATATCTATATATATATTTTTTACCGTTTCGTATAACGGTCGTACGCAACTATGTTGTGTGTTATTTTTGCGTCCGGACAATTCTGGGAAAAAAAAATCTCGACACGTGTATAATCGATAATTAAATCTTGAATTTGCGCCGAGATTTAACTGGGATAATAGTATCGTTTTAATTTGTGCATTTTGATAGTTTTAACAATTAGACGTTGATCGGTGATGGAATCGTATGGATGTCATCGCTGTTTGAAGTGAATCATGTGTGCGATTCGTATTGATGTTTGATGAAACCTTTTCGAATCGGTTCAATCTAGTAGTCGTTTGCTAGAATTGAAGATATAGGGATGAATTAAATTGATTCATTGAATTCAAGTTTTAGGGCTACTTGATGCTTCTTGAGTAAATTTTTCGTACGTTTAGCATGTTCTTTGGTCCATTTAACAATATTATTATTATTGTTAAATTATTTAGATTCGTTTAATTGTTTCACTATAATTTTATATAATATCAGCATCTAGGATGATTAGAACTCTGATAATACAGAGCAACGTCTTTCATTTGTCAGATAAAAACCATTGTCTTTCTCGCTCTGGTGCTCGCATCAAATCCGTTTTCGCAATTGTAGAAAAAGACTAGAATACTAGAGCAAGTAAAATACTATTTTTTCATTTAATAAATCATTTAGATACATTCGATTTTTTCACTACAATTTTATATCAGCATATAGAATGGTTAGGACTCAATTAAATCATCACTTTTCTCACTTGGGTGCTTGTATCAAATCCGTTCTCGCAATTGTTGAAAAAGGCTAGAACACTAGAACAAGTAAATTACTATATTCTCATCTTGCAACCTGACAAATGAAAGACTTTCCTCCATATTATGACCTACACTACACTAAATTCCTACCAAATTTCGACAAAAATCGACGATCCATAAAACGAACCGAATCCTCGTCATCCACATTCGCAGCTCCATCGCTCGATAAGCATTATCCATCTAATTGACGACACTCGGAACTTCCCCTCCATAATATGATTACCAGTTCCGGTACCGGTGACAAAACACCAAACCGCTCCCGCATTCGAACGACTCGAACGTCAACACAACGACAAGTTTAACACATGACAACGACAACTCTAACACATAACAGCGACAACTCTAACTCATAACATTCGCATAAATACGAAACACCTATATAATAAATAATTAGCCTTCGACTCTTACGTATAAATTAATATATTTTTTCTACACATCTGTGTATGTAGAGTCGGTGCATATTTATTTAGTCCAGCGGTCATTTTGCATAATCAGTCACGGTCGTCTTGAGAGAAGAGGTACGAACGGGTGATCGATATCCATGGAGAATCTTTCAGTTTGTGTCCGATTGGATATTTTAGTTTGTGTTGTTGATTTTTCTGCGTTTTAAATTAAGAATTCACAGCGTGTGGTTCTCTTTAGGGGGTGCGTTTTTGATTAGATAGGGGTGCGCGAAAATAACTGGATTTATAGCAGTGGATTTTGTTTGATTCAATTTTTGGTGAGCGAGCCTTTGAGATGATTTGGTTATTTTTTCAGGTTTAGATTGATTCAGTTTTAATTTAGGTTCATATCGATGAGTTACTGTGCGAATATTCGATATCTTTCATGTGGGTGTATAATTGAGCGAAATGATCTTTTGCAGCCAATAAAGGTCACAAATCGCTAGTTTATCGTCAGACATACATTAATAAATGCATAATTTCAGATAAAAACACCTGTGAGTGATTTTTTGTGTATGTACTTAACTGTTATCCTGTCAGCTTCTAACTGGTCTGGTTAGATTAGTTCGAATTAGATTTCAGATTTAATTAGGATTTTTTTTGCATGTTAGGTTAATTTATGCTTTATTTTAAATCCATTCAAGTCAAATTGAATATGACGACTGAATTTCACAAAGGACACCAGTGACCTTTTTTTATCGATATTAAGTACAGAAAATAGTTCTATATATGATACAAAACTATTTTCAGTATTTAATTTCGATAAAAAAGATCACTTGTGCCCTTTGTTAAATTAAATCGTCATATCTCACTGACAGGATAACAGACAAGTACCGATTTTTCCCACGAAATATTTCAAAAATATAGATCTTAACTACATAACATGTCCGTTCTTTCGATACATGCACGAATTATCATATATCCGTTTCGATTGTCGTAGTATGACTAATGGCGACGAACGCATTTCGTCCCTTTTATTTCGCTCGGCCTCTCGAAATGAGTCATTCGATCGAGTGAATAATTTCATACAAACCCCGCTTGTTTCGTATATAGTTCAAATTAGCGATACGTTTGCGGTTTTCGTTCGCGAGTTCAGTGTTTCGGAAGTATTAAGCGATTTCGGTGTCGTTTCTCACCGCGGTTGTCGAATTTTCGTCAGATGTCTTAATTGTCGCGTCGTTAAACGAGACCCACTTCTGATGATGAATTAAAGACGTTGGGAAGAATTGTATGTGAAAAAATATACGAGATATGTGTGTGATTAGTTTCGTTGTATTCGTACTTGAAGTTTGTCGTATGTGATGTCGATTGTGCAATGTTGAAATTGATCAAATTTATCGTGCACGATACAATGCGATTTTTGCTTCAAACGTAACAAAAGTATTGCTAATTTCTAATTAGTAATACAATGTATTATTTGTGTTTAAAAAGCATACGTGTTTTTTTTGTTGAACATTCGTTACAGGAAATTGTACCCCTTTCCTACCTTCCTGACCATAATTGTCATGAAGATAATCATCGGAGACACCTTTACGGTCAAACGTTGCCTTTTTTTTGTTCAAATCTAAAAATAATTTTCCTAAATTTCTTCTCGATTTGATTTATATGTCAATTCGCTCGACAACTTAACGGTTTCTGTAAAAACAAAGCGAATTTATCAAATCGCTCGTTCGCGGTTTAGCGGTTTGTCCGTCGTGCTGTGACCACACTACATTCATATTTTTTTAGATAATTCTTCGATGGAATAAAATTCCATTTCATATCAATTCAACTCTCGTAGACAGGCGACCGTTGAAAACTCAAAACATCGTTCGAGTTAAATCAAACGAGTTCACTGTTGGCTGACGCTGGACTAGTTTTTCATTAGAATTTTTTTTTTCACAAGTTCGATGTCCACTCTTTCCCTTATACATCGAGTGCGTATCGGGATCGATTCTCAAATCGGTATAAAATCGCTAGAAATCCGAACTAAATTTCATTTCAGACCGAAGCGTTTCGTAGCAGAACTGGTTTCCGTAAAAATACCTTAAACGAGTGCAACTAATTTAAAACATTCATTTATGTGAAAAATACTGGATTTCACTCGACACACTCTTCGAACGGATGTCAACGGTTTCGTTAGTCATTATTTGAATTTGTTTATTTATTCGATAATAATATCCGCGTTTGCGATTGCGACTTTTCTTCGAAAAATTCGCGTCTATAATATTGTAAGCGTTTTTTTTCCCCCCTCGTGAATTATTTAGGTACGTTTTTAATATTTTTTTTTCAAAATGGGCTATGTAAAGGTCGCGATTCGCTCGAGTACACATTTCGGTGTGACGTCATCCCCTGTAATCTCCAGGGATGGAGTTTTGGGGTGGATATAGCCAAGGGGTGGTGTATGATGAAGATTTAGGTGCCCTTTGCACGCGTCACATTTGGCAAATTGGAAATAGTACACTATAAGCTCGAGTAATGGTTGTTTCTTAAACGTAGAACATCTTATCGTGTGTCGTTTTAAGTCTGTTCTAAAGTAATCTTAGTTGTAGTAAATTATTAGATGATTTAAAAATAAACACTATAGACTCCTAAACATACGCAATGGAATGAAAAATACTATACAAATACAATCAGCTAAAAGTACAAAGAATCTCGAGCAATTTTGTGAAGCTAGTCCTTAATGAAAATATAAAAAAATATTAATCACATTTCTGTTTGATTCGATAGTTTTTATTTTTCGAAGTCACGATCACGAGAAAAATATTCATTTTGCATTTACTATGAATCACATCAATGTAGTATCGCAACTTTTTTTTTATATTTCGGGTTAAATTAATCACGTTTGAAATATTTCATTTTATAACATTTGGCATTTTTTAAATTTCGCAATCTCTCGTTCCTTCAGTTCGAATTCCGAATCTCGAGTGTTACTCGTTGAGAAATCGATCGACTCGACAATTTTTTCGTAATACAATTTTAAGACATTTTCGTTATTCTTCTATATTATGTACCTTCGCGAATCACTTGAACGGATCTTCCGCTGTCTTCTAGCGAGCGAAACAATTCACAGATCGCCGCTAAAATCTATATAGCGTTTTCATCTCGACATTTTGCACGGTGAAAATTAAGCATTGTTTTCGTGTTTTGCGGTCGTCGAGGCTATTCAAAGTATCTTGGAAGTCGGTCGAATTTGCGTGGGATGCAATTTTAGCGAATCGAACGTTTTCCGATTGCATTTTAGCTTCTTATCAGAACGCGATGTTCTTGTATTCGTGCGTTGCGTAAGTGGCTATAGATTGGCCGGTGACATAATAGACTGGCCTTTACAAGAATTGTAATGGAGAGGTCATTAGGTCCGTTTGCAATACTGACTAACCTATGTATGTTGCCATCTTGAAAGCGAGCATTCCCAAGTCTTGATTTCATTCTTATAAATACTTGTGAAGTGATATTGATTGATTTGTTTGTTTCAGGAATTCGTCTAGAATGATTTTCTCTATGGACGTGAGTGTTTTTATGTGAGAGACGTACTGGGAAAGTAAAAATGCCTCTTCCCAAGCGGGCCGTTGCGCCCATTCATGTTTCACGTAGCGTTCTTCCCGCTCATTTGGCTGTTCCGAGCGAATTAGAAGCTGTGACGAATGGAACTCTTGCTAATACAGTCAGGTAATAATGAAATGAAATAAGCTGTTTTTTTTTTATTTTTTGTACTCTATTTAACCTTTTCCCTCTTGTAGACAATTGTCTTCTTTATCGAGGCATGCTGATGATCTTTTCGGTGAACTGGCGAGAGAAGCCGGAGGGATAGCCGGGCGAACATCTCATTTGCAAGCGAGACTTGATCGCTTAGCATTGAAACTAACACACTTAGATTCTACTGCAGAAGAAGGTAATTTACTTAAATTTCGTGATTTATTTCAATTGTTTTCTATGTGGTCTCTTACATTGACTTTTTCATATTTTTAGTAACCATTCAAGAAATTCAATTAAGAAAACCGTTCAAAAGCTCAACACAATTCGACCAACAAATATTTTCGAGAGATACAATGCCCACAGCTATGTTAGAAACTTACGCTACTTGTGAGCGGCCTCCTCCACTTGACAAGTTAAATCAATACCGAGATGATGGCCGTGATGGTTTGAAATTTTATACTGATCCTGGTTACTTCTTCGAACTTTGGAGACAAGAAATGCTCCAAGATACGGAAAGAATTCAGCACGACAGAGGGAAGAAGGTATAAAATTATAAAATTATTTTAATAATATAAATTCAAATCCAACTCACTGTTATCTTTTTCAGGTGCGCCCTCGTGGAAGTGCAGGAGCTGGTGCTGATGCTGGTAGACGTAAAAGACAAGTTCGTGCACCACCTTGCACTCGGGAAAAACAACGTCAACGAGCTCTAACTCGTGGAGAACATTTAATGCCTCAGTCAACGGCACCTTCTCATCCTCCACCAGAACCTTATGTTCATGAACCTGCTTATTTACATCAACAACCAGGTAAAATGCCAACTTCATATACATTAATTTATTTATATGTATCTCTAAACATGTTAATCTTATAATTTAAATAATTGTGTTCACAGGAGTAATGATGGTTGATGGCAGAGATAGTATGCCAGCTAGGCCTAATTCGATTGAGCTCACTCATCCTTATCAACCGCACCATTCTACACCTACTAATCACAATTCTCATGGTAATGCATATCTAGTGTTTAATTTTGTATATTATATTGTTATTTTTCTTTATAATTTATAACTTTTCAGGTGAAGAGCCTCTTTATGGAACTGGACCTCTATCTTCTGAAAGTTTATATAGCAGTGGTGGTGGAACTCCTCGTAGGAGTCAAAGTAGACCAGCCGGACCACCACCCGCTCCACCTGCTGTTGGTACACCAACTAGACGATCTACTCCTGCAAGAGATGCATTACCACCTCCACCGCCACCACCGGCAGCATCGCCACCTCCACCAGCCCCACCACCAACTTCTTCGTCTCCACCTGCACCGCCTCCTCCACCACCTCCACCTCCTCCTGTTGAACCAGCTTCTCCACCGCCGCCTATGGCTAATGGAGATGCTCGTTCACCTGGTCTTATCAAACCTCAACCGCTCAAAGCTGCACCTCCTCCGCCAGCTCCCATTGCTGATCCCAGAGATGATTTATTGAAAGCGATTAGAGATGGTATGATTGAGTTTTATATTTTTAAATCATTTGATGTTAACGCATTTTACATATTTAAATTGTTGTTTAGGAATTAAACTTCGAAAAGTAGAAAAAACTAATGGCAATCGCGGAGGTGATTCTAATAACACAAATTGTGTGGGTGGAGCTGCTTTGCACGATGTTGCTAGTATTCTTGCTCGTCGTGTAGCTGTGGAATTTAGTGAATCTGATAGCGCTTCAGATTCTGAAGCTGATTCTGATGGATGGGCAGAACCTCAGACATCAACAGCGTGACACCAGCCACATTCTTCAACCAATCCAATGATTAAAAGTAAACATAACTCTCAACTAGAGCAACAGAATCATTCGGTTCAATCTCGTGACAAGTCTAAATTTGAAAATTCTAAAGTTTTGAGTCCAGATTTGAAATCGTCCAAAGATCGTGATTCACTCACTTCAAATGTTGAAAAAAGTAATAAAAAAGGTGCTACTCACAGTAATATAACGAATCAAGAGCCCATTTCTACCCAATCTGAAATAATCGAAGTAGTTAAAGTAACTCATGCCAATGTCCCCCAACCGAAACCTTCGAAATTTCAAAGTGGAAAACATACTTTTAGAATTGATCCAAATATGATCAGTGGAGTACATGCACCACCATCTAGTACCTTGTCCAACATAAACAAAATTGAAAAAACAGAAAAATCTGAATTACCAAATAATTCAACTAATGAAAATAAGAAAGAAACAAGTTTGAAATCTCCTCCACTTCCACCGCCACCACCAGATGACACAAACATGGTCAAAAAATTACAAGAAGTACAATCGCTTCCACCTGCTGCTGTTGTTGCACCTGAGAGTTTAATTGAATCAAAATATTCGAAATTAAATGATGTCACTCTGATTAGACAAAATTCCATCAATTCTTCTATTCGTGGTATGCAAAAAGCAATGCGTAGTTTTGATAACCCCGTAATGCCTTCCGACATGAAAAAAAATCCTAGTTTAGATAACTTCGGTGAAAGATATTTTATTGATGGTGGTGTGGATGCTATAAATTCATCAAAAGATATCAAGAAATCGGACGAATCTGAAAAGTTACAACAGATTTCTGTTCATAAAAAACTTAATTATTCTGCTTCTTTTGCGGGGCAGTCAAAATACAATCCGAGTAGCGGTGATTCAATGAACATGGACAAAAGTAAGGAATCATCACAAGTTACTCGAATGTCAAAGAGTGAAGGACCTACAGTTGACGAAGACAACTCTGTATCTAATGTCATCAAAAGATTTAATGATAAATGTGAAACTCTCAGTAGAAACAAGCAAACAATTTCAGATGCCAGTTCAGATCAAGTTGATAAACATTTCGTTTCAAAACCATTTTATGCTACCATGGATTGCAGAACTAAGCGTAATAATTTGATGACTAGAGGACATACCGTAACCGAATATTCTATAAAAAGTGAATATTTTAAACGTCAAACATCTATTGGATCATCCTTTTCGATGGAATCAGAAAAGAAAAACTATGCTAAAGGTTCAAATGATAATACAGGTGCACACTGTGTTCATTGCATAAAACCTGATTTAAAATCACATGGACATTGTAAAGTTCGATCTAAAAGTCAAAGTTCTGCTGACGAAGAAGTTCTCAAAAGATCCGGTTATGATTATAACGCTTTTGAAGATAGGTACAGAGGAAATGTAGCCAGTCAAAGGGTACGCTTCGACGAACCATATTCACGATCTGGAGATTCGCAGAAACTGCCTTTTCCAGGTCACAGAGGAAGAAACCGTCCCACTTCAGCTGGTAATTCAGATTGTGAACGCGATGATGAACTTTTTGAAAAGTACGAAACTCTCGTTTAAGAATTGTGTATTATAAACATAATAACAGTTTAACTTTATTTATTGATTGAAAGTGCATTTTGAGATTTATTTCATTCACAAATATTACCAAAGTGTATTTAACAATTGTTCATTTTCAAATGGAAATATGTTTTAAGTTTTATTATATGTTCTAATGGCTGCCCTGAATGCTCTAATACAGATAATCCATATAGGTACATACATTAAATTATTATTATACGTAAATAATCTTTTTTTCTATGAACCAAACCATAAATATTTTATTTCACATTTGTAAATATATTTAAGTAGTAATTATTGCATAAGACTTCCATTATACATTATATTTAAATTAATGAAAATTTTCTAACCATTATATGCATACATATTTAAATTTTGTAATAATCATTATATTTCAAAACTTCATATTAGTATTACCCCAGAAAATATATGTCTATATAATCTTTTTGAATGATTTACCATACCGAAATTTGCACGTGCAGAAAGCAATGATACCTTATATTTGAGGTTATACCCAAATTTTATCATGTGGGGGATATTCTAAATATTTTTTATTTTATTGTTAAAGCTTTAATTAAACCTGTATATAAATACATAACAATTGAACATTAAATTAACTAAAAATCAATATTTTTTGTAGAATCCTCGTGTGTAAATTTGTCTTTTTGATAAATACAATACATATTTTAGTTTTATTATTAATATAAATGTTAAAAATAATTATATGTTACTTGTGCCACGGACTATTTCCTACAATACATTCCCATGTTCAATATTTTTTCATTAGTACAAATTTGTGATTAATGCAATTTTTACACTTTGAACTTGAAAAAAATTATCTTTTGCAAATTTTCTCTGAATATTCTATTACATATGGTGCAAATTCAAGTCTTTTTTTAATTAAACTTTTTTATGTGAAATGTCTTTTTTATTGATTTTCCTTTATAATAACGTTTTCGATTAATAATTATTAATTTCTAAAATATGAAGTACCTATGTATGAAATGCGTAAATTTTCCTTGATGTGGCTTGAACATATTTGATTCTCAATGAATGTATTTATTAGTTAATATTGTACAATCATTATTATTGAAGAATACGTATTCTACTTAAAACAAAAATTTTAAGTGCCAACGATTGTTATTTTTACAGTGAATTCAAAATAGCGCATTATTAAATATATGTATTTGATACCATTATATTTCTAGGAATTAAATATTTATTAATTTTATTTTTCTCGACACATTGAAATATAAATATAACATATACATTCATGAACTTCCATTTTGATGAAACACACCCATCACACTATTATTGCCTTATGCATTAATCGTATGTCATGTAATTTATTAGAAATTCTTCTATATAAAAGGATTTAAAAGTATAACAGTGTTAACTTACTAACATAACTGAAATATTTAAGAAGTTTAAACGCATATTGAAAAGCTTAGTGTGTTACATATATGCAATTTTCAAACATAATGGAATATTAACGTAGGAATTCCAAATTGAACAGTTATTATCTATATACATATACCTTGTAAATATTTGAATATCAAATTTGTATCGATCACAGTTTATTTTTCCAGCATTTATTTCATGGTTGAAAATATTATATTATTTATATTACGGAATTGACTATTCAATCTACTTATGAATTAAAAATAAATTCTAAATTTCAATCATTGTTTGTGATATTTGTATTATGCCCTTAGTAATCTTGGGAATGCTATGAATATTTATTTTGAAGAAAAAAAAGAATCCTTGTGTATATTCTATAACATACATATTATGAACAGGTAAACTTAAGAAACCGTACATTTATAATCTCTAACATTTGAAAAGTATTTGGTAGTTTTCTGTCCAGTATTGATAATTTTCATTATTGAAAAACTAAATTCATAAAAAAATTTCATATGAGAAGGTAATTGCAGTATTAAATTATCATACCATAGAATAGATTGAAAATATTTATATCTTACGATCGTCTCAATTTTCTTTTTCGTTTACCTACCTAGTCTTATATGTACACAAGGAGCATGCATAAACACATTTACTTGGAACGAGTGGCGTGCTTAATTTTGTGTGAAATGAGTGTACGATTAATAGAATTATCAAAATAATATTGTATAATTAGTCTTTCAAGCAACGAAAATTCTGCCATTTGATCGATTTCTTTGCATTTATTTTTGCAGTCGTTTATATATTATCATACATAGTTTACAATGATTCTTAATATATCTATATATTCAATATGAAAAAAGTATCAATCGTAATTTGTACAGTTGTACAAAAAATTATTTTACATTTTGTTATGTATGTATATGCTGAATTTATAATGTAATATTATTTGTTATTTAGAGCCTTATGTCAAATGTTTCATTGCAATTTATTAAACTGAAATCTTGTATAATTATATTTTGTAATTAGCTATGCATTTACCATTTTTGTGTTAATATGCAGTATATAAATAAATGATTCAATTATTTTGTATCTTGTTTCTTTTTATATTCACATGTGTATGTTTACTTTTCACAATACATATTAACCATTTCGAAGTGTTATGATACTTGTATGAGGAACATTTTCATAATCATACAGATACCTACTGACATGATTTTTTTTAATATTCTGATTTATTAAAAAAAAACTATAAGAAAATACAAAAGAATAACGATATGACACCAACATGAATTTATTATGAAATACGCCTGTTCAGTAACTTTTTTGAAATATTTTTTTTTTAATTTCAATTCAGTTAAAAGAAAAAATATATAGAGGTAGGTACCTAATATTTGATTAAAAAGTAGTAATACATTGGATTTGTTGTTAATAAAAAAATATATTGTTAATATGACCGCAAATGATGCTGACAACCAATGTGTTAAGTAACATCACCATTATCAGGTTGAGAAGACGAAGTATCTAAATTTTCAGTTGCACGTGTATTATGTGCCTTCCAAAACTCAGATATATCATTAAGAATTGCTTGAAATGCATCTTGGCCATCTAATTTCGATTTCCACAAAAATTCGGCTAGGTAAGAATCAATAGATTTTTTGTCTGTTCCACGTCTTTTACTATTGTCCTCTTTCAACAAGCCCCACATACGCTTAATTTGTTGAGTATTCACAAGTGTTGTGGGGTCGACAAAATTAGACCGCTGATCGAATGTTTGATGCGTGAAACCGAAAGAGGAAATATTATTGTACGCTTGCCACTGATCACTCATAATGGTCGAACCCGGTTTGATCTTTTCAATTATGATCGGCAGCAGTGTTTCAGCCGAACGATCAGATACTCGAACGGCAAAACACTCCTTCGTCTCGCGGCATAGTCCTCCAAATATCCATTGCTGCTGCGAAGTTCTCTCTTGGGTCTTTTTTTGTTGAGAAAATAGGTTTACTTCGATCTCCACTGTCATACCTTCCCCGCCGATCATCAAATTTGATTGTTGCACTCGAAACACACAAACTTCCCTAAGATAATTGTTCCAATCGACGACCGAAGAGTGACTTATATTTAATTCACGTTCACACCATTTCATATTAGTCATTTCACATGACCAAAAGTAAATGAATAATACAATGTTTTCAAAAGAAAGTTTTGTGTTTTCTAACCACGTTCCTCTACGAACGCTCACAGCTTTACCACACGTCGACAAATTACATCGCCATCTAGGTTGACTGTTTTTATGATAGCAAATTTTCATTACGTGATCATTTTCGCACAATTTCTCTTTAGGGATAATGTCGAATTTTTTCAAAAACTCTATTGCAGTTTCTTCGTTGTACACCGATCTAATCAAAGTTTTTAAATTTATCGACATCGCAACAACGAAAGCTTCTAATGTTCTCGTTTTAAATAAACCGCACTACTTTTAAAAAGTAAACATAAACTGACATTTCGAACAACACCGAAAGGGGGGGGGGGAGATTTTTGTGCCAATCTAATAAAACACAAGTAGCCAACGTGACATTTAATTATAATTTTGTGTGAAATAGGAAGAGGAAATTAGAGACTTTGATAACCCATTTGGTTTTTTACATGTACAATTTTGCGAAATTGATTTCTTAAAAAAAAAAACACTTCTCAAATGACGACTCTGACTCCGAATGCGAAAAAAATTACCATGGCCGACTTCGTTAGCGTTTAGACGTCACCACGCTTTCGCTGTTTTGACAGTTCGTTTCGAACGGTTCATCACACTTCGATGATGCTTTAATTTCCCGCGAAAAGTTAGAATCGCTGAGATGACTTCCGCTTTGTACTTGGAGCACTATTTGGACAGCCTGCAGCACCTTCCGGTTGAGCTGCAACGTAACTTCAAGCTGATGCGCGACCTGGACGACCGCGCTCACACTCTGATGCGGAAGATAGACCTGCAGGCGGCAGAACTTCTTCCGCACGTCGCCAAACTCGATCCGGAAGCTTTGCGAGACCGCGTCAACACCATCCAGGAATCGTTCAACAAGGCCAAAGAGTATGGAGACGACAAGGTTCAGTTGGCCATTCAAACCTATGAACTCGTAGATAAGCACATAAGAAGATTAGATTCTGACTTGGCTCGATTCGAAGCCGAGATCCAGGATAAGGCTCTAGGCGGAGCTACTCCGGCCGAACCCGAACGGAGACGCCGGCGAAAACCAGAACCGTCAAAGAGATCGGCTTCTTCGGAATCGGAGCCTAAACGCAAAAGAAAAAGGCCTCCAGCTCCCACGACTCAACCCGCCGCTCCTCCGAGTGAAGTTTTAGATATGCCCGTCGATCCTAACGAACCTACATACTGTTTATGCCACCAGGTTTCATACGGAGAGATGATTGGCTGCGATAATCCAGACTGCCCCATTGAATGGTTCCACTTTGCGTGCGTCGATCTCACCACTAAACCTAAAGGCAAATGGTACTGTCCCAAATGTTCACAAGATCGTAAAAGAAAGTAGTTTCGTAAGGATTTTGTTCCAGTGTTTTTTACGATTTTATCCTGTTGATGTAATACACTTTAGTTTGAATTTGAAACATTATTTTGTTATTTTTGTGAATGTAAATATGTGAATAGATATTTTCATTCAAATTGTAAGATATTATTTGGTTTCAGCTTAATTTCAAATGATTACTGCATATTTTGCTTCAATATACATATGTATATTATCTGGAATTTGAAATATCGATTCTTACAGTTTATGTATTTTTTTTTATCATTTTCCTTTTTTTTGTTCAATATAAAGGAAACATTTGCTTCCTATTTTAAATACAAATTGAATGATGTTTTGTGCTTTTTACTATTTTTTTTTTATTAGTGACATTGTACAGTATGTAGTCGTTAATTTTAAAGTCTCAATAAGATTTCAAACTCACAACACTCGTACACAGACATATTTTGTCATGTAAACATTTAATATCCCAACTCATATGGTGCCTTTTGATATTGAAACTCCAAAAGTTAAAATCTTACATAAAAGTGCATTTAAATCATTTATTTTTTTAATTTCATTTTTTCCCCTTTTAAATCGCTTATAACATCATTAATACCCTAATGGAACTGTAAAATGATGCATAGATGATTTCATTTTTCGATTATCATGTAAATCATGTATCATGTATTTTGATATAAATTTTCCATATTGGCGTTATCAAATTATTGTAGGGCCCCGAATCCGCCCACGAATTTGCACGTTCTTCACATGGAAGTTATTTAGAGTGAAACAAACTCTGTGCGTCTTAACGCAGCCGCACTAATTGTAAGTTTGTCTCACTCTAAATAGCGGGATCCTATAGTATATGAATTATGATGATTATATGAATTAATTGTAAGTAAGATACTATTTTTTAATATTTTAGTATCTGAATTTGTGTGATAAACTATCCCTTTTTTCATTTAAAAATTAAAAAAAAATTAAAGCACTGTCTTAAAATCATTATTTTGTACTTTACTTGTAAATTTTCCTTTTATGTTGTACACATTATTTTAATAATAAATATTCTAAACAATATCTTTAAGTATTATTCTTGTAAAAACCTATCCACATTTTCAATATGAATAGCATAATTCAAATCTCTAATGCTTTATGTAGTTTTCATACTTCTTCACAATCATTTTTCTCAAGATATTTAGTTGATGTAGGTTATCAATGTAAATAAATATTAAAATGAGGGTCATATGAGATCTGTTTTAACTGGAAATTTTGAAGTAGATGAATCACTTATCATATTAATTGCGTAAAACCATGATGACCAAGCCATAACATATTTGAACTTTGTATTAATTTGTGATATAAAATACGTATAAAATATAATTATCAAGTACTTTATCAATTATGCACAAATTAAAATCTGTATTAAACCACAATATACATACTATTGTTATAAAGAAAATATGTAACTAATCGAAATTTCTCGGAAAATTAGAATGAATTATTACGTAATATTCACATAGATACTATTTATTCACCCAATGAAACTTATTTAAAACCTTTAAAATGATAGAGAAGTTTCATACGTCCCAAGGTTTTATATTTTAACAGTGAAAATGTTTCGCAGTGATCCGGAGACATTCATAAAAAGTTGAAATGTGCAAAACTGCACACAATGTCAACGAGCTGAATTCGAAATACATAATGACAAAGGTCTCTATCAAAACTGTATCCATAATTGAACTGAACATGGAACAGGTCTGAACACTGACCGACCTCCTTGCAGTTTTCTTAGAAATAACAACATACGTCTACTTTTCGAATAAGATTTTTAAAATTAACTTAATATTATAAATACATAAGGATAATCAAACCCATCGATGTTCCGTTCCACAATCTACATATCTCATTTCACTCTTTCAAATATTTGACTGTCCAACTGTTAATTGTTCAATTATAACAAAAGTTTTCAATATCGCTTTCTTTCGAAACTATACTCGAGTTCGTCAATCGTTGCATCAGATTGTTTAAAATTTGAAACTGGATTTGTTCAGTTTTACATCGAAGCATTTATCGTCTAGTCGTCTTGTAATTTATAATCATATACAAATATGAATTTCATCATAATAAACATATCGAATTGCAATCTAGAAAAGGTTAAGAATTTATTTTGAAAATTTTACAGACGTATAATTAGACAAATTAATTAATTGATAAATTTAAATTGAAATAATAAGACATCTTGTTTGACCTTTTAAAATTGTTTCAATTCAAATTAAACACTATAAAATTCCTCTGAAATTTTACAAATGTTCAAACAAAATTAAATTATTACGAATGTTTAATGTGAGTATGAACAATAATTATACTAAAATAAAAAAAAATATCCAATATTGCATCTTGTTACTAGAATGACAAGTATTCCGACTTCATCTTCATGACCATCTTCAATCGAAGCATGTAATTTTTCATAATAACAATTAAATCGAATGTACAAGTGCCACAAGATCCATGGTAAGATCGATACAATTTATAAACCATTTTCGATACATAATTTTATTTTAAAACAACTTTTCGAAAGTCGTAAAATACAAAAAAACACAATGACGGAAACTATTCCATTTCTTAATTCTACTATTTATTACGTATTAGAATGAATCGTAATCGTGAATGTTATTAGAATCAGCAGGTTAAAGTTGAAAAGAGTGTTATAATGTAGGTCAAGATTATATCGATTTTTATCTATTAACATGTGTGAACGAATTTGCGGCTTCTTTGCAACGATTTTCAAAACATTTGCGAAGTGCGCATTGATACAATTCAACATCAATATAAACAAAATAGATCGAAAAATAAACAGATGTTCGATATGTTAGAAAAACACGTGAAATTGGCAATATCCAGCAGCTTAGTGTCAATTATGTTCAGCTACAACTGAATCGCAAAATAGCAGATACTAAACAACGTAAAAATAGCCAAAAATTCACTATAACTTCCTTTGTATATTCCTAACATTTATCTAATTTTATAATTTCAGATCATTTTTTTCTAAATTCTCCACACGTATAAAATCTAAAACCCCTTAACAATATAAATTTAAAATCATATTATAGTTTCATTTTAATCGATTAAGTGCAGTTATAGATCCCAATTGATATGTTATTCGAATAATTTCCAAATGACAAAATATTAAAATGATTACATAATTCTAAAATTAATATAATAACAACAACGAGTAATCAACCCATTGATAATATGACACACGCCTGGTTAGAATAATGTTATAGATTCATTCAATACATATTTAATGCTGAGCAAATTGCAACCCATGCGTCACATGAACATACAGACAAACAGACAAATTAGCCCTATTATTTTATTAGAAAATTAGAAATTGTTTAACCTAAGTGATAACACTTATTTTCACATTAATAAAACAGCATCAATAAAAAAAAAATGGAAGCATTTTAAGTAAGTGTTTTAATTACAGATTAATCGATTGAAATTTCAAATTTTATCAAACTTAAATATCATTTACATATCCAAAATAAAATTTCTATCAATCTACGCAACATTCTGTATACAAAACACTTCGAAAGCACAACGTGGTGGTGGAAAACGTTGTCTACTCGACGTTGACTATAAATCGAGATGTCGACTCGGCCAACGTCAGTTGTTCGTGGACGCTTTTCGAGATCGGTCGTTGTCCTGAAACGTTTCAGTCTTTATTAAAAAAATCGTATTTTCATCTTAAAAATATCCAAATCGATATTATTCGGCGTTGAAATTTGAGCGAAAAGAAAAATCAGAGTTTTCCGAGTTGCAGTTCTTCGGGCTTTCAATTCTTCAGGCTTTCGTTGGTGTCGATTGAAATTTTCAGCAGTCAGAATGTCCATCTTAAAGAAAATATGGAAGAAGAATTCTAAACACAAAAGTGAGTTTTATTCGATATTATTTGAACTTTCGCTCGCTTATGAATTTATAAATATTGTTACATCAGACTAGTTTCAATTTTGATTTGTATTGTATAGTTTTAATCGTAACTATGCAATTAAATCGATGATATTCTCAAATCATAAGTTTCACAAATCTATGTACTTATTTTAACAATTTCGATTTTATTTTGGCAATGCCAATTTGTGGTGACTTCCTTCACTCTTTCATTGGCACAACATCAAAACAGGATTTTGATTTGTAGATAACGAATGTGGGTATATTGTTCTATATTATTAATTTTTATGGAAAACAAATACTCGAACTGAATTGCCTTTATCGAACTTTCCCGCCAACGCTATCTACTATGCAAATTTTGCAATATCTAAGTGTTAACTTTCTCGGTGAAAATGAATCATTATCCATAACTAAACTACACTGTAACCTTTCGAAATCCGTCAAAAATACATTAATCGATAAAACTATCAATTATTCATCGATTTTTAGGGCAAAACCTACATTATTTTTTGCTAGAGACGAGAGTGTTAAAAAATTCAAGCTTCAAATACAAAGAATATTTATTAATAGGTACAGGTGACCCACCTAAAACACGATGATTATTGGCAATAAGATCACTGTATCCTAATTTCAATTAATTTTTACAAATTACTTTCGATATTTCCAAGCAATCAATTCGATACGTATATAGGTATCAAAAATTGTGCTATAGAATAAATATTTGATATATTACAGAAAATTGTAATATAAGAAATATTACTGTAAAGGAAAATTGAATTTGAAATCATTTTTTTGTTAAAATTCATAAGAATAACGTAAAATTAACCGCGATTAACTCAAACGGTTAACGAACTCGCTGCAAAATTTCAAGCGATAATTTGGCAACGCTCTTTGGAGTCGTAGCTGACGAAGGTTCATCGTTTGAACCCGAATATAGGTTAATTGAAAGACATATATTTTTCTTGAAATATAGATTAATCGCTCATTATAATAGTGTTAATATGGTTTTATCGAGTCCGTTACTTGCCGAGATATCGCCGCGCCCTCATAGCAACCGACAAACGACTACCACTTTCTTCTATACACACCAGCTGCTAATTATGATACTTGTGTCTATGTATATTTGTTTAATAGTTCATTTTTATATAAAAAAAGGAATTGTTCAATTTGAACGAACGATATGAGAGTCGTTAACTTTGGGATTCTATCGAATTCTTATTGTAGACGTCTCGAATGTTTTTTTTCGAATATTTATGCGGAAATATAGAAAACTGATAAATATTTTTGATAAAAAAATATTCATCGGAAAAATAAATTTAACATTTAAATGACGTTCGTTATTGAAAAAACAAAAATATTCGTAATACGCAAAAGCGTCGAACAAAAGCGAACGAAAAAATCCTATGCAGTATAAGTTGAAAATTGCTTTATTGAAAAACCACTTGGTTTCTAAGCAACTTTCAGACAGTTTTTTTCTTTCTTTCTTTCAAATTTCATGTTGATGACATCGTGTATTTTGGCGTTTTATCAAATATTCAACCTGGCATGGCGTGTCGACTTGCTTTGTACGAATTCATTGTACGTGCGAAATTTAGATTTCCTACATTTCGCCAAATTTTTAATGACTATTATGATAAATTTTATTTTATAACAGTTGAAAATATATAAATTATTGCATACAAACTATTTTTATATTTTATAAATTGTTCAATTATCAGCTCAAACACTTTGATCATCAATAAGAATGAATCTTAACAACGTTATATAAAAACGGTGAATGAAACAGATGTTATCTCAAATCTAATATCATTAATTTCTAAGCATTCTTTTGCACTATTTGTAATACGCTTGCAAAAATAAAACTATTTAACTTAATCATTTTTACTATCATAGAATTGATCTTCTTAATTAATTTGACCCATGACGTACGCAAAATCGCCATGCACAAAAATAAATATTCAAATCTTTACTACGCCAATTATTCGCAATAAAACGACCTTAAAAATTCTTTATCATATCTAAATTTGTGTAAACAAACAAATATCCCACCCAAAGTACAAACTACGATCAATTTTTCTGAGCATCGATGGTCGATTTATCAATCACTGGTTAAACTATCGAAATTGATCACAATAAAACTTTTTTTAATCCATAAAATCAAACAGATCTAACCAACTTCTAAAATGATTATTCAAATGGTACGACCCTAAAAAGTCTAATGAAATTGTGTTGAATTAGATTAGGATAGGTTATATCGAATATTTGTTTCTTTCTTCGTATGAAATTAGGTTTGAATTCAGTTTAGTTAACTGGAGTGTCTTTGGGAATTAAATAATAATCATCTATAAATCTTTAATACGATAAACAACCAATCGAAGACCATAGGAAATAAATTAAAAGTGTTAAAAAAAGAAAGTGTTAATTTAACGCTTTACGAAACGGCTCCGCAAATGATCACATTTCCTACACCTTTCGTATGTTCGATTGATTCGAACTGTTTAGTGACATCTATGTTCACTAATTTACTCTTCGGAGTGGTTTGCAATTTACTCTTCGGAGTAGTCTTGCCAAAAATTTACTCTTCGGAGTAGTCTTTGCCATAATGGCGAATATTGATTGATGTGGAATTGGGCCTAGGCCTGTTGTGAGAAAAAAAATGGTATTAGTAACAAAAACTCAAATTTGTCACACGCACCATTTAGCTTCTAGGATCCTCAATTAGTCCATCGTCATCGAACAATGCATCGATTTGAAATCATCGAGGACCTCAAAGACTTGTCTCATGCAGCTGCTTGAAAAACCAGACCATGAATTGCATCAGCCTCTCTTCGCCAGTCTGACCGGAGGAAACCGAAGGCTTGCGTCAGAATATCGGAAACCTCATACTTTTTTTGCACTACGAAATTGCCCTCCTCCGATATGCAATTATTTTCGAAAATCGCTCCGAAGCAGCTCCGGGCAAGGAGAACTCTTTTTGCGTACTGAAGTGTGCATCTATTTGTGAAATTTGAAGAAATTATCTCGAAAAGGGTAATATTGTAATTTTGAGTTTACAAAGGTCCTTTATTTTTGCACACAATTGGTTCTTGGAATGTCGAATTTTTCGAAAGTACAGAATGTTAGAGTTGTCAATGTTTTATTTTGTTAAAAACATTGTAATTTTTTTGAAAAAGAAACAAAGTAACGACTGTACAGAATGAAAATACAAATATAGATATAAAGGAAAAAAATAACAATAAAATCAATAGAGAAAGAATATAGACTCGGATAAGATTTTTTTCCATAGATTTCCTAGGAAGACTTTTTCTTGGATAAGATAAGATTAGAAATAAATGAAATAGAATAAAGTAAACATTACAGCAATTAAATCACCATCAGTATTAGATGAGTGTGAAAAAATATCGATCTTTTTTCATTGATTCATCAATTGAACAAATCTTACAGTTAAACCTGTTTACATTGTATGTATGTAGTATATTTTTAGCATATGATCATGATGCATAAATTTTTTTTTCATTGTAGACGAAAATATGGAAAAAAATAGATTTCCAAAAAGTTCAAAACACTAAATTGTGCAAAAGTTGAAGATCTCCCATATTATGATTGAATCGTTCGGTTATTTACATTTGCAGATTTTGTATTCGTATGAAAGAAGCGTTGGGGAAGATTTTCTTTCACTTCGGTTTACATTTCGCTCAATATCGGAAAATATATTGAAAACGCTTCCGCTTTAGAGTTGATTCAAGCTTTTTTTTCATTTCGTATAAAAGTGTCTCGATGCGTTATATAAATGTTTATGCAGTTTAGAAAGTAATAGCCGCTAATATCACGTTTCAGATTATCGTCGCTTGCATCAAGGATGAAAATGTCGAAGCTTGTAATTATTACTGGAATTCGCTCAATTTCAGAACGATATCAATACCATGTGAAGGACATTTAAATAGCTCCTTTCATTTTTAATCACAATAATGATCGAATGCGAATTTCGTTTGGGCATAATCGAAGTTGCATACAAGTTGTAACCGATAATTTTGTAACGATCTGAAATGCAAAACTGTGCAGATATTGGGTCAATAGCCGTGTCTAATAACACTATAAATATGTATCTAATAAGAAACGAGCCGCACACTTAAATAACGACAGACTTTCGCACATAAACTATTTCGTTTCGACACAAAAAACGACCGGAATACAAAATTCGAACCTTGCTGATAAAAGTTTGTTTAGTAAACATATAAATTTCTTCGACGCAATTCGCGAATTCATTGCACGAGATTTTTAACCTTTGTACTATGTACGCAGTTTTTTAAACCCGAAAACCATACGATAAGCTTCGAACAAATACGTATTCTTTAAAACGCAATTTTCTAAAACGATGTCATACGAAAATATTTTCATCTTCGTTCGTCATTGACGATGTTGTGTCGATCGATCGTATTTTTTTCGTCTACTGCCGGGTTCAATTAAAATTAATTCAATCACGAGAATGCCGATTCAGATAAGAGAATGAAATTTGTTGAAAAATAATCAAAACGGCATACAACAGTGTCAAGTTCATGTCGAGCACATGTCAAGTACGTTCGCGCGAAAATTCAAAACAAATCCGACGGTTAATTGATCGCGATTAGAGATTAATTTTCTTCGAAAGACACTCTCTTGGACTGTGACGATTTGTATTTTTTCATAGCAAAAGTGTACCAGACGGAGATTGTACTCCATAAAAGGGATCAGCATCCACTTTTTAGCGGGAACTGATCGAACTGGATTCCGTCAACGTTCTCGTCTCGTGGTCATCATCGTCATTATATGAAGCTGAACACTCATTTCTAAGCAATCATCACCTGTAGAAATTTTCATGTGAAACAATCTGCTGTGCAATTTTCTCGTGGTGACCTTAAAGGCTGCATCCAATTCATTTTAAATATCAAATCTTTCAAATAAATAAAATTCATTTGATTGTAGGTTTGGTATAATTCTCGAATTCAGGACATTTTTTAGAATCACTTAAAAGTTTAATCATTTTGTTTTATAGATAAATAAAAAAATAAGGAAAATAGCAAGATTTGACATATTAAGTTGATTGAACGATGACGAAAAAGGTCATTTAAACCACAATCGAAGTACATATATATCATTTCTAAATAGAAAAATAACAGTCACACTCTGAAACCTTATCTTTCAAAAGGGTAAGAACCATGAAAAGTGTAATAGGTATTAGATTCAAAAAATATTTTTCAGTAATTTCAATACATTTTGAAAAATTAATGATCCGTCGAAATATAAATATTCACCAGTAATAAAATTAGGGACATTTTCTGACCAAAAACCACTCTGAAAATCCTAAACTATTCGGGTCAAACCAAATTTTTCTGGCTAAACCCAATGTCTGATAAGCCCATTCATACACGATGTTTATCTATAGGTAATTATTTTTCACTAATTTATAAAAAATATTATTTATTATTATTGAAAAAATAGTGATCAATATTTGCACCATACGAATGTTTTTGTTGTGATAAGAGTCTCGAGCAAATATTAAAAAAGTTCTTGGCGCCTTTTCGTCAAGAATTATGACAGTGCCAGCTAGCGCCTGGTATTCAAAGAAAACAATTCACACAAACGATAATATAATATGAACACAGGGTCAGAGATGGCATGTGCTAATTATTATCGCAAGGAAATCTTCAAAGCGTTCAATTAACTCTATTTACATTAAAAGCCATGTGTGTCATTACACGAACACAAATCACGAAACGCGTGTCAATTTTGAAACTAGTCTGAAGATATCTTCATGAAAAAAATAGGCCACTCGTGAAAATACATTGAGATAAATGGATGTTGATTATAGAAGGGAATGACGCGTTTAGTTTATCGTATTGGAAAAAAAATGACATTGTACTTGTGTGCATCGATCTGTGTTAATTATATTGATTTGATTTGATGTTTACAGAATTGTGCGAAGATTGGACTTCGAACAAAGGTTTAGGATCTCAACTCTCTTTGAACCCATTAGGAGAAACTACTGATAGGTCTTTCACTCTGAAATATGTAGGAGTTGTTCCAGCTGAAAGAGCTTGTTCAGCACCTGCTACTGCTGCTGCTATATCACAAGCTGTTGCACAAGCTAAAGGTTTAATACAACAAATTAATATTTAAACATATTTTTGATTCAATTGTTTATTTTATTTTTTTCAATTTCAGCTGGAAAAAAGAAGCTTCAAAAAGTCACACTGACAATCTCGCCTAAAGGAATCATAGTTGAAGATTTAGCCACTTCTGAAAAAATGTTTGAAGTTTCCATTTACAGGTAAAGTTTGTCTTATGCAATTAGATGTTTGGAAATATCTGGTAAATATTTATGATTTTTTATTTGTTTTCAGGATATCCTATTGTTCAGCTGATGCAGCTCATAATCAAATATTTGCATTCATTGCATCAGGACCAAATGATGTGTTGGAGTGTCATGCTTTCATGTGCTCTAAAAGAAAATTGGCTAGAGCTGCTACTCTTGCTGCTGCACAAAGCTTCAATGCTGCTTATCAAGTAAATGCTTCATTTTGTCTTGATATTTTCATAAAATTTCAGTTCAAGTACAGCAAACGTTAATATATTTTAGGTATGGCAAATAAATCAAGAAAAGAAATTAATTTTGTCTGAAAAACCTAAGAAAATGGAAGAAAATCTTCCAGTATGTGTCGCACCAAAGTCTCTCTTGATCGATCTGTATGATGATAAGAGTCCCATTAAAACTCCATGGGTAAGATTTTTTTGCACAAATTTAAAAATACAAATGAATATTTAATACTTTATAAAAAATTATTATTATTTTCAATTTATAGGTTTCCTTCGAAGATGAAGTAGCAAATGATTTATGGAATGATACTCCTGCAGCGAGGCTTCTGAATCCTGTAATCAGTTAATTTTAATACCTACATGTAAAATAGAGTAGATTTTTTTATTAAGCACTTACATACATATAGGTTTATTATATAAATAATTAAATAGAATTTAAAATAGACATTTTGTATAATACATTTAAGTAGATATCTATACATAGTTACATTTAATTATTTAAATAATGAATTTTTCTTTACTATATATTCATGAAAAATGATACCTTGTCGAAATTTGAACGACTATAAACAGAAACGACTTATTTTTTTTCTTAAGCTTCATCTTCACTTGACTATTTGTGATTTTATGTTTTGTTATAGCTATTTGTTGTGTGAAATGAGATACTCATATGTTATTTTATTGATATAATAAATACTTATTATTTTAAGGAAAAATTATAATATTTTTATTTTCTAAGTACCATAGAATTTCTATAGATAATATCCCATTTTCAATTTCCTGAATTATATGAAATTTAACTCAAAGTAGTTAATGAATAAGTGAAAAAATAAATTAAATTCTTAAACAAATTTATTCAAGATTATTTAAGAAATATCACAAAACACTATACGCAATTTCACAATAAATATATGTTAATTATGAACGTAATCTCAGAATGATTAAATATTTTAAATATAAGCATATGTATAAAGTCGATACACATTGTTTTTTTCAAAATGCTGAAACTTATTGAATATTCTGAAGATTATTTTTCGTCTTATTTCAACCTTGCTTTTGTTGTACTGCATTTATACATTGATTGAACTTCGTCGAATAGTCATATGGTAATTCTCCTCTACATCCGTATCCGCCTTTTTTGTGAATAGCCATATGATCATAGCAATTTATAACACCATCTCCATTACAATCCTAAAACAATAAGCATGATGTAGATTGTTTTTTTTTTTTTGTATTAAATTTAAATTTTATATTATACCTGTCCGAATTTAGCCATGTATCCTTGGATGGATCTCGCAGCACATTTAGGATCAATCACGCAATTTGAATATGCTGAAATGTATAAATTATATCAAATTAAGATACTTTCGTATTTTTTCAGGTTATATTTGGCTAGACTACTTTTCAGATTAATTAATATTAGGTTGACAATGAGTGTCATGCTATTGATTGACTCTTCGAGTGAAATTTTTTATGTAATTTGAGAGCTTTGATCTAGAGTTTGATTGACTAATTGTTTTATAATTATTGAAATATCAAATTTTAAGTAATACACTACCATCAGTTGAGTCTGGAGATTGGTTATTCAAAGTTGGTTTTCCACTATCAGACCAATAAGCCCAAGTGATACGGAAAAGTCCACAAGTGTCTCCATCGCATCTCAATGTAAGATTACAATTAGATACAGCCTCACAAATGCATCCAAGACACACATCAGTCACAGGAGGTAAATTTCCATCAGCTGAAAATTCATCAAAATCATAAAATCAATAAAAAAATTCATACAAAACATGAAAACGAACAATAAACTTTCGACGCTACTGAACATTATGCATCGAAAAACAAGTCAAGGCTCATCTGTGAGAATACATAATATAATATATTCTTTGAATTATCAAGTCAATCAGTCTTTATTTTTCAACGATGATTTCATTTTATAACGGTCGCCGTTTAAAATATTCAAAACTGCCATTTAGCAGCGGCCACACACATAATTCATCTAATAACGAATCCGTTATCATCGTTATATTATCTCGATTGGGTTTTTACGTTCAGGATGCGAATATATGAAGACAATGAACGTTCGCATGTCAGTAAACGAGAATCGAATCTCGGAGATGAACATTTCGTGGAAAACTGAATAATTCATAAAAAGCTATCTTCTAAGATCTCGGATCTGTTGCACTTGGGTGAGCATCGTCGAGATGAATCTGCTAATTGCTATTATAACGAATTACACAACTATTATTTATGTATCACTCACTTTGTGATACAAGTGTAATTGATTTTCATCGTAAATTCAGTTGTTTATACATGTTTTCCACTTCAGTTCAAGCAATATCCATTTTGATACAAATTCAATAGAATTCCTTGGAATATTACAAGAAAGTAAAATATTTAACATGAAACGGATATTATTTATTTTTAAATAATAATTATTTATATTTAAGTGCAAATCTTGTATTGTTATAGGTTTTTATTTAATTTTGCATTTTTCTACGGTTTTTTTCTGAATCGACTGATTGTGAAGCTATTAATTGTAAAACTAGTCACGAAACTTTCATCGAGTGGGTCAAACTAGAAATTCCGTTAATTTCGCGACCTAGACTAATATTTTTTAACTTCTATCTATTAACCTAATATCGATTTCCTTTTTATTATCCTTGATATCGTATGTAAATAAGACAAAATCGCCAATGAAAATGAACAGTGTTACGAATGGAAACAATAGCATTTTCAGTAATTATGTCGCAATGGGTATAATTTCGATTTCGTATATAAGACTTAAATTAAACTCATGTCTTATTCATTTCGCAAACAATACGACTATTTACATATCGCACTAATCATTTCATTTACTATCTAATCGACATTCATGAAAATATCATCAAAACAAATCTAATATCGGCATCGAAACAAGTCTAAGAGCATCGCTCAAATTCGACTGCACATTTACATACAAATTGCCGTATTACATCAAAATTATTAATACGCCAAAATCATAAATTTAAATTTGATTAATGACCGATCGAAACTGAAAAAATATCACTCAAACTAAACACGATAATTCAAGTTTGAAGTCGACCTTGCGCACGCGGATTTCCTGCGTCTTCGAAGATCAGAAGTCAGCTTATCTCGAAAAATCGTCTATCTTGATCGAGAAGACAGCAAAGGACGCATTTACTCTTCACCACATTCACCAATTTCATATACGAAATCCAACCTTCGTTCGAGATCTCTCCGATGCGTAATACATACATGTAATTTTCGAAACTCACTAAATTTCGCAATTCATCCAAAAAGCATTGATCCGAGCCTTATATATATTTTAAAATTCATTTAATTAATCGAAATACTTATATACTAAGTACCAAAATAATGCAGTTTAATCTGAAATATAAAATCTTTAAAGTATCATAATCATGCGTAATCTTTAAGGTGATGGTCATTGATTCTAAGCTCACTTCTTGAATCATTCATTTTGGCTCTCCCCTAGATTATTTGGTAACCATATAATCAAATTCAACCTCGATATTCATCTACTTCCATATTATTGAAAAATTAAAAAAAAGTCTAACTCAAAGCACGATCTTCCGTACGAGGAGTGGATCGATGAGGTCCGTTATTTGAGCAGTCTGAATAAGGAAGAGGAATCAGAGGTGATATAAAGCCTGAAGGCTCTCCACCACGATCAACGACCACCTCTAAGATCATCAGTTATCCTTACAGGGATAACCGGTCGTGAAAACTCGATCTTGCCAAGTTTCTTGCCCTCATCCGCAATTTAACGACCACCGTGTGAATGGCTCATCTCATAGCTACATCCAGGGCTGAGGAGTAAGTCTTAGTTGGAGTCATGATAAATTAATGAATCCAAATACTTTAAGACTAAAGACATTAAAGTTGTAGTGGCACAAAGTGAGTCATCGAAATCTAATACATCAAGTCAATGCATTTTTTTTTTTGGAAGACTGCAGAATTGAAGTCATAGGTTTTTGAGTCATAGAGTAGTCAAAATCGGAGTCGTATTTTCTTAAAGACTCCACAACCCTGATCACATCTCACATACCAGGATTACCTCATTGCTGGAGTAGTAATTGCTTAACGTTTGTCGCGTTGCGGAATCGATTCTTCAAAACGTCGTTGTCTAATTTCGCGGTATACATTAGCATTTTGAAATAATTTATGTCTTGACGATCTTCGGTACGAGTTATGGACTTGAACTTGACTTCTTTACGAAATGTCATCGGTTGTTGCAGAAAACGATTCGGTTCATTTGTGGATGTTTCGAAAATTCCCTCGTATCGTTTATCGTATGTATTTTGACAATTTGACCCATTTTCGAAGAATCGGTTATCTTTTGTTTTGAATGTGAAATATACAAAAATGTTGTTTGAAAATGTTTTTTTTTTTCGATGAAAATATCTAGTTTTGGAAGTTTGCTTAGAATCGCGTGTCAATGCTGTATGAAAATTTTATAAGTAAACTGAAAAATTGCAAGGATCAATGATTGTGTACTCTTCTTATATAATACGAAATGATTCAAAACTTTCATGTTTTACTCAGGGTTATTCTGTGAATATGTTTATTTAAAGTATAACCATAAAATGACATAAAATTATTCAATAATTCAATGAATTGTGCAAATATTACGAAACATCAACAACGAGATGCAATCAAATTTTCATTTTCATATAAATCCCAAATCGATACCATCGAACAATAGGTTCAGAAGAAATATATGTATATCACATCTATTTTGATACAAAACGTCAGAAGCACACAATTCCTCTGGTATTTTGACTATTTAAAGTAATTATAAAAATCAATTACAAAACTTCTGTTAATTGACAATGTTTATATGAAATGAAAATCATACATATCGATAATATCAAACTACAATAGATTCTCGAGACTTGCACAAAGTATGAAAAACTCAGACTTGCAAACTAATCGCTTTACGATACCGATATGCTTCGGTTATCACTAATTAAACTAATCGAGTTAAGTATGAATTAGAAAACAACGATTGACCTTTGGCACTGACGCAGAAGGTGGCTGCGAGAAGAAAGAGGACAGCCCCGCACTTGGTCGAGCTGAACATGGCTGAAGATTTCGAGGAAGTTCTGACTCCGGAGACGATGGCTACTGACGACGATCTCGGCCACGGTCGCACCTTTATAAATGTCGGCACTCGGTTCGTTCGATGCTTCCGAAACTGTGGGTCGCAATTTTCTCGATATTATCGTGGAAAATTTAACTGTGTATGAATAATCATGGTTATTTAATTATTATTATTTTTTCAAAAATTCTACATTTTGATACTTCCAATTAGAAGCTTCCGTTGGTTATAGCTGTCAATGTCTTTTAGTGAAAATATAATTATTTAAGCTATTCAAATATATTTATTTCAGATATTTAGCTTAAATACCTCATCCTGACTTAGCAATAGAGTAACAAGAATTAAATATTTTTTTAGCGCCTATTTATCGGGTCAGAATATTTTACGTTTTTGGTCAGAATTTTCAACACGTTTGTCAGAATTTATACTACATTGGTCAGAATTCAAATTAAACGATCAGAATACATCGGTCAGAATAAAATCCTGTCTGAATTTATATTAAATGGTCGGAATTTATATTGAATGGTCGGAATTTATATTGAATGGTCGGAATTTATATTGAACGGTCGGAATAATTTCAATAAAACGGTCAGAATCTTGTCCGTCAAGTTGGCACTACGTCAAAGAATTACCAGCGCCATCAGACAGCCTAACCTAACCTAACCTAACTTAATATTACTTATATTAAAAAAAAAGTTTTATGTCGACAATTTATCGTTTTTCGACATTCTGACCGTTTTTGAAAGGGAATTCTGACCGTTTATTAATTTTATTCTGACCGTTTATTAATTTTATTCTGACCGTTTCTTAATTTTATTCTGACCGTTTCTTAATTTTATTCTGACCGTTTCTTAATTTTATTCTGGCCGTTTTATCATTAAAATTCTGACCCAAAAATGATTTGAATTCTGACCGTTTAATTTATTGCCTATTTTTTTATAAATCAATAATGACACTTTAATTAAATTAGCAAAATATATTTTGAAATGTACGAAAGTTCTTGGTTTCGAAAAAATGAGAAATAGTCAAGAAAACATTTGTTCAATTTTTATTTACATGAAGATTGAGAAGATTAAGCAAACTATTGAAATACCGCCCTTAATAATTTGAAAGTATTGATTGAGTTTAAATAAAACCCGATCGATTGATAATGCTAATTGTTATTAAACGAATTCTAAGAAAATATAATATTAATCGATTTCAACTAAATTTAACTCAAATGATAATTGTTAAATATTCAACAATAAACACTATATCAATTGTTAAATTGTTTTCATTTAGTTTTAACCCGGATTTTGATCAAAAGTATATCTTTATATTTTATTCAATTCATATTCAGAAAAACAGCCTAACAAACAATTAAGGTAATTCTTTTCAAACAAAAATACTACAAACAACATGTACGCTAACTGAATTAAATTTCATTTTCATACTACAACTGAAAAATATTATTTGTTTTCCGCCATTAATGCATTCATTCTTGGAAGCGAATGGATTTATTCAGGTCCTGGTGATGTCATATTTGTGATATAAATCCGATCAGGATCCGGTTATATTACCGAAAACTGATGAAAATTTTTCTTTATATGCAATTCAGTCGAATTTCGTATAACGATATATGGCCGTGATTTCATAAAGGTATTAAAATATGCTTATGGTATTCAAAATGTTTTCATATAGTATCTTAACCGCAAACAGATATCGTATCTATTCATGTTTACGTAAAACAAGCTCATTATGTTCAACGATTTCTTCAAATGTATAGAAATTATTTAGTTTCGATAAACAATTCATTATTTTACATAATAAAAACTCAATTAAGATGAAGAAACTCTGTGAGTAATAAAAAAACTGATCTCACCAAAATTAACATACAATAATATTAAAAAAATATTTTGAAAAAAACGCTTATGAATGAAACATACGACTCCAGTAAGCTAAACTGCATAGTGTAGATTTTTCAAAAGTTGCATAAATTTCACATAAAAAAATATTCACATTTATAATAAAATATTACACATAACTGTTTTTAATTAAATCTTAAATCACAGAAAACTATCCAGATTGAAATACGACATAACTTGTGACATTTAGAAAATACATACTCGAGATTATAAGTAAAAAACATAAATAATGACAATCTACAAAAGGTCGAAATATGATACACATCGAACGTTAATTCAACCAGAATTCCTTCGATATTTTCCTGCACAAAACAATAGCACAATTCGAAATCGATAATCAATTTTTTATTACAATTCTTCAAAACCACCATACGAAACAATTCCAAACACAACAAAGGGAATAACCCATAAAATATTACATTCACGTATCGAACGTATGACACAGGAATTTATCGCACATAAACGAAATCGATTGACTCTATAAAGGCTTTTTTACACTCAATAGTCTTACAATTTTGTATGAGATTAAATTAAGCTACGTTCACACGGGACAGCCTTGATCATATCCAAATGCTGAATTTGCACATTTTCTATACATTCTTTGAAAT
Source organism: Cheumatopsyche charites (assembly GCA_024721215.1). Taxonomy (NCBI): domain Eukaryota; kingdom Metazoa; phylum Arthropoda; class Insecta; order Trichoptera; family Hydropsychidae; genus Cheumatopsyche; species Cheumatopsyche charites. The sequence goes on from CM045575.1 coordinate 10,659,353, forward strand.
TTAAATCCAATACTCGCTTTATTCAAAAAGAAAGTTGATGTTATGACAATTGCGTGACGTTTTGTTCAAATAGACTTAAGTAAAGCCTCGATTAACTGGACTGATTGGGGATGAAGGTAACCTATATGAGAAAATTTATAAAATTGAATAAATTTGGCAATACAGATAATCGAGATTTTACTATATTTTCAAACCAGTACCATATAGAAAACGAACAACACCGTATAAACCCAACCTTATTTCAACATTAAACAATGGCGACCATGGATTTCGATCCTGGTAAGCCTTCCTAGCATTTTTTTTCCAACATCCATTAAATTATTTTAATTTCGCTCAATGCAGATGTCGTTTGCTCACCTTCCGAAGCTATCCTTTCGAAAAAGGCTCGATGACTCGATTCAGAATGACTTGTCGTCGCCCACGTGTTCGTTGCGAATCTTTTCCATCGCCATGGTGTGTATGTGCACACAATTGTCGACATTGTCTCGAGAAAATCATGGGAAAATTATGTTGCTTCATATATGACGACTGAAAAGGCCAATGGGTACAAGTGACTTTGCGGTGATTTCGAGAAAATAGAGTTCAAAGTTGACCTACATGTATTAGGAGGAAGTCGAGTGATTTGATGATATATCTCGGTACATGTTCCAAATTCGTTTATATCTTTTTACCACCAAATAAATGAGCGTGCATAGAAGCGATTCCTGTGCATAAACTCAATTTCGGCAAAAATGTCACTTCTACCCCTTGGTCTTTTCAGTCGTCATATTTTGTGTGTGTTTTAGTTGAAATGTTTATATGGCCTTCTGATGTGCGAAGATTCGATCGATTTTTGTTGATCTTGAATTTCAGTGGTTTATTTGATTTTTCACATGATTATTAATTAACATTGATCGTTAATTTTTGGGAGGGGGGGGATAGATATTTTCTTATTTCACTTACACCATTGTCCTCCTTATCTCAAATTCTATCACAATTCTGAATCCTGATCTAATGAATTTTTTGATGAAAAATCTCTAATTTTAAACTACATATTGACACAAATTAGGTGATGATCAAATAGATTTTTTTTTCTTTGAATGATATCATGATTAAATTTTCTTTTATATTATAAATTAATCATTGTTTGTATTTTCATTGAATGATTTTATATTTAAATGCTCTTTTAACATTTATTATATTAATAAAATACTTTTATAGTGAAATCTTTAGTTCGTGAAAGAAATTGTTGAAATAATTCATATGAAGAAAATTTTCTGTAGATGTCTCTCAAAATAAAATTATGTTCGATGATTTTTCTATTTACGATAAAAAATATTATGCATTCTTAAATTTACACCATATTTCATAATAAAAACAAATTATATTAGACTAGGGATTGTATCAATTGATTTTTTAGTGATCAAAATATTTTATTAGTATCCTTTTATTACATATACATATATGTATGTGTACATGAATTTCTAAGAATAATATTTTTTTCATGCTTTTCTAGATAGTAAATGTTGAGCTAAATATATCGAAACACTGATCAAACTGAAACTATATCGAGAAATATTTAGTGACGGCATTGAGTTCCATTCTTTTTTAGATTCGTCATATATTTCCACTTTATTTCCACTGCCATCAGTAAATCCACCTAATTATGAAATAAATATTGGATTTTCATTAATATTATATTTAAATATAAATACAAATCATATCAAATAGTTGAAAATTAAGAAGAATTACCGAAATGACCCTTTTAAACTTGAAAAGTATGAATTTTGATCAGTTACATTCAATTAAAAGTACTGATTGTGAGATATATTCAATGAACCGACAATACATAACAAATAAATATTCTATCTTTCATTTCATTAACGCATGAATTTCGATAACTTCTTAATAAACATTAAAGTAAAAATTGTTCATTGACCTGCCACAACTAATTTTCCGTTAAAGTTTCCGGCTGCTGAATAAACTCTTTCGAAATTCGAAGATGTAATCATAGTCCATTGGTCTAATGTTGCATCGTATCTTTCAGCACTATTCAAATAACCTCTGTCATTTTCTCCACCAACGACATATAATAATTTGCCAATCACCGCTACCTATAATAAATTGACATACATACATATTTTTCATTAAAAAAACGATATTATTTTAGATTTTATTTTCCTTATAAAGAGTCGCTGAATGAAATCATGAAATATGTATCTATCTATATTTCATTTCATAAAAAAAAATAACGAATCAACAAACCGCAAAATAAGCTCGTCTCTCGTACATAGGTTTGAGGTATTTCCATGAGTTGGTTAATTGATTATATCGTGCAGTTATGTTAAAAAAAACATCATTTTCATAGCCCCCCATGACATATATTTTATTATCGATAACTGCTGCATGACAATTAATGCAAGGAGTTTTCATTGATTCAACTTCTGACCAGGATTTTGAAATTGGATCATATCTGTGGGTGAATAAAATTGAAGCTGCTTTTCAGAAAATGTTAGATTAATGTGACGATAATATATGACGACTGAATTTCACAAACGCACAAGTGACCATTTTAATCGATATTGAGTTATTATCAAGTTACTTATAACTTGATTTCGATAAAAAAGATCACCCGTGCATTTATAAAATTCAGTCGTAATATGTTATTATCATGCTTATTATATATAATATTTTCGCAAATCATACATGTAGAATAATTTAAAAAAAATGTAACTATATATGTATGTACATACAAATATAAGCGTTATTACTGTAATTGATGGAAAATTTTGTTAATTTATCACAATCGATTGTTTTGTATTATACATTTTTCTAGAATTTCATTCAAATATTATATTAAGGTATAACATGATATGTATCTCGAATTCAAGATCAAAGTCAATCTCGTTTTAACAAATATTGCTGGAAGGTTTACCTAATTACCCAAATTTTGTGTATTCATAATACAAAAACTTCTTATTATGTTATGCAAAATTTCTTTCAAATGACAATATTATATTTTTCTATGCATTTTTACATAGAATTATACTGCACTACTGACCTTTCAACACTATTCGTATCAAAACCATTGATTGCATATATGTTATCTTCGACTTGTACCACAGATGTTTTGTCTCTTCCGTGTACCAAAGATGGCATAGGACTAATCGTACCAGTTTTTATGTCGTACGAACTGACCTGCAATATTCATATTAAAAATGAATTTATTATATAGTAATGTTTTTATCTCAGCGTATTAAACATATTTATGAAATTCGTCGAATTTCGTTAGATTTCTACTCAACTTTAAAAGCATTCCAAAATATATACAAAATTGAAATGCACGATATGAACATTAAAAACTTACATTATTTTTATTTTCATAACCTCCTACTAATATTAACTCGTCATTGGATAAAATCGTCATGAAATCTTCGTAACTTAAGTCCATATCTTTTATAATAATCCATTTTTTATCGACGATATCATATACTTCCATTTTTTTCGCTTTCTAAAATGTTCACAAATATGTAAATGAAAAAATATTGTACATAAATACATACATTGGGAACTATTATGCACATTTACAAAACATACCGATGCTGAATTTTCGCCAACAGCTATCAATGTACTCTGTGTATAACAATTTCGAAATTGATCATTTTCCTGTTTTTTCAAAGCATCCAAAAACTTTAAAGCACATGGAAAATTTGAATTTAACAATGATCTGAGCTCCGAAAACAAAAACTGAAAATTCAATATTTCGAAATAATGTAATATAATAAGGGGCTAATATCAAAATAAATAAAAATCATTAGAATTCTTACATCATGTAGAAGGCATGATAATGGTACATAAGTTAGCAAATCGTTCAAATTCTTTAATCTCGAATTAACGTCAAAATTTATCCACTTCATTAAAGCTTCGTAAATAATCATAGGATATACAATCATATCTGAACTGAAAAAAATATGCATATCCGAATATTCCAGCGTGAGAAACTCCGACAATTTGGATATCTATGTATAAATAAAACATATTTTAAACAAGTCCATAGTTATCAATAAACAAAACATTAATATAAAAGTGACTACCTCTTCAAAGTTTTTCTCAATGAATCCTAAAACAATTTGTTTCAGTTTTTCCATCTGGCCAGATTTTGAAAATTTCCATATTGAAATAGAAGTCTCAATGCTTAATCGTTTTTCGAAGATTTCAGTGCAGATGTCGATAAAAGAATGTATGGAGAGTTTGTTTGCCATTGTAATCGCTTCTTTGAGCTTTGATTCGTCTATCTCTGAAGAAAAAAATCGAAATTTCACATATGAAAAGACATTAAATAAAATGAAGAAAAACACCTATTGTTCCAGTGTAACAGAAGTCGATCATATTCTTCATAGCTTCTTTGTTCACATTAGGGAATGGTATTTCGTTTGATTTCAATTCGAAAAATTTTTTTTCGAAAAAGACGCTGGGAGCTGCTAAAACAAACTTATGAACTGCGATCCTTGAAATGATCAAACTACACATTAGACTTACTGATGAAATATAGAACAAATATTATATTGAATCATCATAACTTACCTTTCCCCGTTCACAATAAGAGTAGCGTCGCAGAATTTCTTATTTTTTCGCAGTGACGAAAGCTTTATACCAAAATCATTCGATTTTCGAGAAATGGTGATTTTTTCAGAGGTCATTTCTTGTGTTTCTTCAACAACTTGCTAACTAACTGACGAATGTTTCTATCTAGTCTTGTAACCATTTATATGCATTTCAATTATCGAAAAATACTAACCACATCCACATAGTGAAACCGATAGATAATAGTTGACATAGCGACACTGAATATCATCTTCACATGAGTATTTTTTCAAATAAAATTTTGAATTTTTGTAGAACATTTTTTTCTATAATTGAAATAAAAAATGAGTAAAAGCATATAAATTCATAATATCAGTAACTTAATTATTAGATATGTTTTTGGTGCGAAAGGGTTTAACATTGAAACGACTTCTGAGGAATGAATAGATACTTATTATACATATGTATATTAAAATTGACATCGAATTTTACATTGAATATATCGAGTAGATTTGTATATGTATTTTGTCAAAACTGAAATTTGACACAAATATGTACATATGTATATGTACTTATTTATTCATTTTCATTCAAATCACATGAATCAACGTGGAATAAGTACTTCAATAGAATAAAATAAATCTCGGTTAATTAAATACAAGTTTCGTTCCTATTTAAGTTCGATTTCGAAACAATTTTTTTTTTCTTAAAACGTTGATCTGGAAATATCTATTTTTTTTTATTCTCATTTTAATAACATTTTTTTAACCACAGAACAGTATTTTCTGATATATAACTAGAAAATATAGATTAGTGTAGGAAACCATGAACAGGGAAAACCGTAACAAAAGTTATCTGCGGAGAAAATTTCACGAGGATATATTTTGTAAGATATTGCTCATTTTTTCCGAAACACAACTGAGGACACGAATATAGATCGTATTGTATCAACCGTAAGATCCAATTTTGCATATCTTATGTATTTACATATGTAATGACGCTCGAACAAAAGTACACGCGATTTTCATACAAAAATTGCAGCAGCTTACAAACATACAAATACACTTATTAAAAATATAACATAGATAGATACTTATTTGAAATATAATTCGACATCGTATGATCAACGCGTAAAGATTAAAGATTACATTTTGAATGATAAACCAATGATTTTATTACATAATGCTATTTATTACTAACGATGCTTAAATAATGAAATCTATAATCGTTTTGTCGGATAATGAAAGAATATCCCAAAGCAGGTGTTTCGATTTTATATGGAGATAATCGTAGCAGACAGATATTCGATGCATCACACTATTTTATATCATGTTTGAAAAATATATACAATCATTATGGAAAGAATGTGGAAACGAGTTGTTGGGTATGAATAGTAAATCCTATTCATCTCGAACACGTGGAACGATTTAAACTTATATATTATATTAGCATTAAATTGATCTATTATATCTAAGATGTAATCAGAACTTAATAAAATGTATTTTATTTCGATTCATCAGAATAATTGATGAATAAAAGTATGTAGTTTAGTGATTGTCATATTAAATGTCAATTAAATGCAATGCGATTATTGAACGATAAGCGAACTCGAACAAATTTCCAGAATTTTCGCACAATATTTAGTTATACAATGTTCAGAATATTGAGTGTGATTTGTCATTTCAACTGTTAGAAAAATTCTTATCGAATTTTAAAATATTTTTTCCCTTTATATAACATAGCTTAAAATTGAAATCACTCATTCATAACGAGCAGAATACTTAGCAACTTTACGTAATTCAATTCGAATGCATCATCGTAGTGAAACATTCCAAAGTAACCTATGTATCCATAGTAGATACAATATAATTTGTATGATAATATGAAACTGCAACATGCGATACCTAGATTTTATTAATTTGTTCAAAGAAAATATATAAACTATTATTTATTCATTTTTGAATTTATTAAATAACACCCAAAGTTGTTCTAGATTAAATTAATAAAAAATTGTTAATATAATTTACATTATAAGAAAAGTTAGAAATTTAAGCATGGACGTTTTTCAAACTGAGATGGGAGTAGAAGAAACAAACATCCCTTCCAAAGATTAAGGTTGATAGATAATTTAGAATTTATATTTTTCTTATGCCACAAGTTTTCAAATTAATTGTAATTAATTTTAATTATTAATGTTTTAAGATTATTAAAAATTTTCAACGTTGGAGAAATACAAGTATTTAGATGCGTGCATGTTGAAAATTTTCTTTTATTGCAAATTACAAAATTATTACTCTCATCAATACAACCAATATTTATTTCAAAACCAATCGATCCTCCTGGAACAAACCGAAAATACATCCACTCGACAAACTTCAAATCGTCACGATAACACTATCAACCTGTCAAAAACTTAACAACCAACAAATTCCACACAAAACGACCGGCAATTGGCACCACTGCTACCACAGATTATAAAAGAGCGCAGGCGCACGAGCCCGCCGCATTTTCAAACGGAACATCTTCCAGGAGACACGCATTTCCACTCGTTCAAAAACTCACCCCTCGATCAAATACCACGTATAAAAATGGATAAGGAGCATCAGCATCAGAAGATGAAGGTCGTCAATCCCAACGTGAAGATAGAAGACGGAATAATGATGGCCAATTATACCTACACGAACACGTCGGTCAAGAAAAACTCCGATCACTATCAGGTGAGTGAATGCTTTTTTTTTTCACTAATTGTACATACGTAGCATTCTTGCGCAGATAAACTCTAGTTCAGGTATAATTTCTATGTGAGGTTTGTTAGGGGTTGTTTCGAATTCTAGAAGGTTCCATTCAGGAAGTGGTCGCTCGCTTGTACACGTCACGGATTTTATTGATTGCACACTGTGTGGCCTTGAAAATTGTACAGAGACTTGTACAATCAATAAATGCGAATGTCAGCTGAGGGTGCGCTGAAATCGAAGCCTTGACAATGACAAAGATTTGACCCTGATGGGTAAAATTTCACATTTGACAGTCGAAAATTCTAAAATAACCTCACAAAACGTACACCGGTGGAATTCGTCGTGGACACTTTTTAATTTCGATAAATGCTGTTTTTTTTTTATATTCTACCGTTGTAAATAAAGCTAATTAAAAACATTTATAATCTTAATAAGCCACTTGTCCACTGTACGATCGATGCGAAACTATTCGAGTCAGATTCGGTTAGGTTGGGTTAAGTTTTAAATTAGGTTAGTATAGGTTGAGTTTCGGGCAATAACATAAATGCGCAAGTACTTTTAATGAAAAAAGAAAAATCAAATCTAGCCTAACTCAATTTTAGCCTACATATTTACAAACACTGGCCTATTTAGTAAGTCATCGGACTTTTGTAATGGTTCGATGTTATATAATTTATGTAAAAATGCGTAAATAATGATCTCATTATGGATTTGAATAGAAATTGTTCAATTTATCTTTAAAGGAAATAAGCTTATTCGTTATTTATATGTATGTATTTGCAATAGTACAAGTTTTTCATAAATATCATAACAATAAAAAATTCTATAAAGCTTCACGCATGAATTTAATTTTACGATATGAGCGATTGTGTATTTAACGCGACTTCGTGTTTACATGCTAATGAATTAATTTCATGGTGCGATTATAACTATCGATAATATATTCTAGGTTCTAGAATACTTTGTGTATAATTTATTCGAATTAAAATCATAAGAATTTAAAATTGCACATCCATAAGAAGACTTACCTGTTTTCGGAAAATCAATTAGGTATCGAATGTTGAACTATCGATATCAACTATGCATACAATTATTTTTCGAGTTCTTTATTATGTAATATTTGAAAGGAAACCTGAAAGGATAATAAAAATCTTAAAATAGCGTTTAGAAATCAGTTTTTTCTTATAGATATAAAAAAAAGTTTTATTACTATACAACGACTATCGATAATAATTTAAAAGCATACATAATTTTATTCCTTTTTTTGATTCCTGATATATTCTAATATTCAGTAATAAGAAAAATTACCATTATAATTCAAGGTAGAGGAACGACACACCAACTTGGAAATTCACACCAAATTGACTCCAGCTAAACTTGGTGTGATGTTGGTGGGATGGGGTGGAAATAACGGCTCCACCCTCACAGCTGCTATTCTGGCAAATAAATACCAATTAAGATGGAATGACAAAACAGGGGTTCGAGATTCTAACTGGTCAGTTATTTATCCTTTTAAATTAACCTAACAAAAATCTGTAAAATCTCAGTTATATTTTCAATCTTAGGTATGGATCCATAACTCAAGCTAGCACGGTGAGAATAGGAACAGACGAGAGGGGAAAAGATATTTTTGTTGCGATGAGTGATATCCTTCCTATGGTGAATCCAAATGATTTAGGTGAAAAATCATTTTGAAAGTTATATTATCATAAAATCAATGTGTAATTCTTATCACTTTTGCAGTAATCGATGGATGGGATATAAGTCCGTTGAATTTGGCTGATTCTATGGTACGTGCCCAAGTGTTAGATTACAATCTTCAACAGCAGCTAAAAGGAGAAATGTCTTTGATGAAACCAAGGCCTGGCATTTATGATGCTGATTTTATAGCAGCTAATCAAGTTAGTAAAAACATAATTCTTTTTGGTATCCACTAACACACTTATTAATGTATTATATGATAAATCATCTAATTGAAAATATTAACAAATGAATCTTAATTCACTTTATTGTACAATATTAGATTAGAATAAATATGAAAAATAATAATAAAAAAAAATGAAATGATTTGAAATCTTATAATGTAATTTTATATTATACTTTTAAATGAAAATAAATAAAAATTCATTATTTTCAGGCAGAACGTGCAACTCACATTATTAAAGGTAAAAAGTATGAACAGTACATGCAAATAAAAGCTGATATTCAAGATTTCAAAACGAAAAATTCTCTAGAAGAAGTTATTGTTTTATGGACAGCAAATACAGAAAGGTAATATAATCGATATAAACAAATCACCTACATACGTTAAAACTTCATTAATATTATATATATTTTTCTATACTTCTTTTAGATTTTGTGAAGTGATTCACGGTGTTCATGATACATCAGATAATTTATTGAACGCTATTAAGAATAATCATTCTGAAGTATCTCCATCAACAATTTATGCAATAGCAGCAATAACTGAAGGGGTAAACCAATTAACGGACTTACTTTTGAATGAATTAGCAATGTATTTAATACATAATGTAATTACAGTGTTCTTTCATTAATGGATCACCCCAAAACACTATAGTACCTGGTGTAATTGATTTAGCAGAAATTCACAAAGTGTTCGTAGGAGGAGATGATTTTAAATCAGGGCAAACAAAACTGAAATCTGTACTTGTTGATTTTCTCGTTAGTGCTGGTATGTATTTTTCATTGTGTAAATTTTATAAATCGCTTTACATAGAACAATATTTACACAATACAAATTTACAATTTCAGGTATTAAACCAGTTTCAATTGTTAGCTATAATCATCTCGGAAACAATGATGGAAAAAATCTTTCAGCTCCGAAACAATTCAAATCAAAAGAAGTATGATCTATTGTATATCTTGCAGCTGCAACTGTAAAAAAATCAATTTCCAAAATAATTATTAAATGTCGATTTAAATTTTTCAGATAACAAAAAGTAATGTCGTAGATGATATGGTAGCTTCAAATTCAATTCTGTACTCTGAAGGAGAGATTCCTGATCATTGTGTCGTCATCAAATATGTTCCGTATGTCGGTGAGCTATTAGTTTATTTTTAAATTGAAATTTTTTATCCAATTAACATACCTATATAAATAAATTTAATTACAAATTTCAGCTGATTCTAAGCGTGCCATGGATGAGTATACATCTGAAATCCTTTTAGGTGGTCACAATACAATCGTAGTTCATAACACATGCGAAGATTCATTGTTAGCTACACCCATAATTCTCGATCTTGTTTTACTAACAGAGTTATTTTCTCGAATACACTTCAGAAAAGCAAATTCAAATGAAAAACTATCCAAATTTCACACCGTTCTTTCACCTTTATCATATCTTCTCAAAGCACCATTGGTTCCTGAAGGAACTCCAATTATTAACGCCTTGTTCAAACAGAGAGCTTGCATTGAAAATGTGCTTAGAGCTTGTATTGGTTTGAATCCAGAGCATCATATGTATTTGGAGCATAAAGTACCTATCATTATGAGAACTAAGGAAAAATTGAAGAATGGTAGCATTATTTCGAATGGTGACGATTATGTTGCTCACAAAAAAATTAAATATTAATTTGCTCTTCAACTGTAATAAAGATCTCATGAAATTAATTCACATTCTAAACAAAATATTCTGAATGCACAAGATAATTCATGAAACATTTCTTTGATTTGTAGATCATTAAAAATAGTATAAAACATCACAAAGAATTTCATTACTAGTACAGAAAATAGTAAATACCTACCTAGGTAGTTGTTATTGTTCATAGAAATACATACATATTAACTTAATTTTTGATTAATTCATATATTGAATACATTTTGATATTAATTTCAAAAAATACCAACATTTAATTTAAAAAAAAGTAAATTGCGTATTTTAGGAATGATATAATGTATATTTTTATAATGAACGTTATAAAACATTAAATACAAAGAAATTTTACAAATTTTGGAATAAGCTGTTTTTAGATACCATTGTGAAAAAAATATAGGAACATTTGTCGTACTTTACTGGTAAGCTTTTGAAACTGTAATGTTATGTGCCAACGATGACAATGTACCAAAATAATTAACTGTGAATCAAATGTTTTAATAAAGAGTTGAGTTATCGATTGTTGTTTCATTACAAAAATAAACACTGTTTTGCGATTAAATAAAAATTTAATGTAAATATTTTGAAATACATTTCATAAAAATTAACATCATTAAGGTAATGTCAATTGTATCATAAGGACATAAATGATGATAAACAAAACATTTCATTTAATACATCAAATTAAAAGGTGACTTTTCATTCATAAGGATTATCGTTTCAGGTGGAAATATGCAAATCCAGAATAATTAGATTAAATTGTTCATGTAATCTACTATCTTAAAGCTAGTTGAATATATTATATTGTTATAAACATTTGACTAACAATAAGCGATAATATGAATCAATTCTTGTGACTGTTAAAACATTTTAAATAAAATAGGATTACAAAAGATACATATAAAAAATATGGCCAATAAATACATAGATGTAGGTATATATTTCATATAATGATTTTAGATTCATTTTCAAAAATTTTATCAGATTTCATGAGAATTTGTGCTCTGATAACCTAGCATTCACAATAACTACTCTGCAAAAGGATTTTTCGAATCATCATCATCATTGTCATCATCATCGAAGGGATTCTTTGAATTATCTTCAAATGGATTCTTCGTATCATCTTCAAATGGATTCTTCGTATCATCTTCAAATGGATTTGAGCTGATCTTAGAAGAGTTTGATTTGCCATCTCGCGCAGAACTAGCACTGCCAATGCTCACATTATCTATATTTGACGATATTTTATCAAACTTTTTATTTTTCAATGAGACAGGCGAATTTTTGGATGGAGTGGTATTTTTTGATGAATCTTTATCCTTTTGTTCATTGGGAATGTTGAGTTGTTTCAATGAGGTATCAAATTGAGGAAATCGGTTTATATTGGCTTCGAGACTAGAACTGTACTGTAATTCTTGACGCTGCTGTTCAATTAAACGTATTCGTGCTTCAGCTGTAGGAATCATTATAGAACTTTTAGGACCAGAGGGTTTTTGGCTTTCGACAGATACTGAAAATCGAAAATGTACACATTATTTTTTCACTGCATATATGTATGTGATAGTACATCATTAAATTATTACTTTGTTTAGTATTTGTTCCTTCTTCCAGTCTCATCCTTGCTTCAGCACCGGGACCATAATTCAAAGAATCTGGCTTTTTAGGTACAACCGTTTTGCTTCCCGATGCAGAGGTATTAAAAATTAGAGGTTCAGCCTTGGGTGAAACCACTTTATTTTCAGGGAATGTATCATCACCAGTGATAATAGTCAATTTATTGAATACTCCACGTCCAAAATATTCTGCTACTACAGAAAACCTACAAAAAAAAATAAATACATATAATTTACAGTAATAGTAAAATAAAAACAATGAATCAAATATAACATACCCATCATTTGCCTTTTCAAGTTGAGCATGGAAGGTTTCAGTTGTACGAGATCCTGTTCCCTGATTACGAAGAACTTCAAGCAATTTCTTATTATTCGGTACACATGCTGGACATTCATCTTCACTTTCAGAATAACTTTGAAAACAACTAAAAAAAAATAAATAAACATTATAAATGTTAAACTTGATTTATGAATAATTATGAAATACAGTGCAAATATTCTTACTGTTGATGGTAACTGTGACTACACAAAAAGTGTCTAGCTGGTAATTCCAAGGGTCTGGAACAAGCAGCACATCGCGATGCTTGACAAACCATCGGTCGCAACATGGCATCTTTCAATTCATTTCTTCCTTTTATTGCTGCTTCGCGCAATTGATCACCTTGTGTGGCTTCTCTATTACTGATATCTGCTTCAGCATTTAAAATATTATTCAAATATCTATAAAAATAAAAAAATATTATTACACACTGATAAGAATATAATTAACATAAACATACAAAAAAAAAAAAAATTATATTACTTTCGGACATCTCCCAAAGTAAATATTGTAGAATTTGTTAAGCAATTAATAACTAACAAAGGAGACATCAATCTTTGATTTGCTGAAATATTAAAAATCAAATGACAAAAACTTTATATACCTATTGCAATTTAAGATGTATCATCAAAAGTATTGTAAAGTTTACCAATTACGTTGAGAACTTCAGGTAAATGTATCGAAGATGTGAGACTCCATAACATTTCGACCCACAAATGAGGCTCTTGAGAACCGAATTTTCGACAACAGTTCATCGCTGCATCCATATTTTTGTGTTTTACATGATAACGGAGAATTTGTTGATATCTAATGGGAAAAAAAATAAGTGAAAAATTGATGAATAATACATGAATAGATGATTATTATTAATCTCACAATTTATATTCCTCATAGAGATATAATATACCAGGTTTAAAATTGAGCATTAAGCATACTATTAAAGCCTGGTCTTTATCGTATTTTATATCAGAATTTTGAAGCAGTTCAACAACCGTTTGCTCATATATTTCTCTTGATTCTGGTTTATCTATCAAACTTGACCAAACGTGCAAATGATGTTCTATTAAAGTATTATAAATCAATGTGGACCAATTGTTTTCGTTTCTTATTAAATGCTCCAAAAATTCGACTAATCGTTCAGAATTGTTTAAAAACAAATGAATGTAATCTTCAGGACGAGCTTTATCGGTCTGGTTACGTAGAACAACACCAGCCATCATATCTTCATCGACTAATAGTTTGTTCTTAGGTTTATAATCAATACAAAGCTCTATAAGATAATAAAATCGATTAAAAGCTACTCATTGAATGCATATGAAATAAATTAGAAATAAAAAACCTTTTAAAAATTGTGTTGTTTCAGCTGGTATATGTTGCATCAAAATATTTCCGTATTTTTTCATGAAGGAATCAGCATCATCGAATTTCAAATTAGAAATGTAATCTAGTGCGGCCAGAAAATCCTTTTTATCTTCAGTAACTATAGTCAAATACCAATCGTGCTGCTTATGATTTTTGGCTAGTTGAAGTGCATCATCACTGCTGACTTGTCTACAAACTTTAATCGCTCTTTCCACATCAAAATCAATGACTCTTTCTTCAGCATTGATAAATTCTTTTAATTTTCCATGTTGGTCATGCTGGTCTAATTTGATGAAACATGTCAGAAGCAAGGTAGTGTGATCTTCAGTTGCTAAGCCCATTTTATGTAATTCGTGAAGATAATATGTTAATGGTTCTAAATGTCTGGATTCTAAATACTTTCGGATTACATACGATGTTTCAAGTCTTCCAATAGTTTTCATGTATTGATCAATAGCTCCTTTAGGGTCTCCCTGTAATAATAAATGATTGAGAATGAAAAAAAGTGTAGAATGCAAAAAATTCAAGAGAAATATGATATCAAACCTTTTTAAAAAGATGATCACCATATTGAGTATAAATATCTATCAGTCTTTCAGAATCATATTTCTGACTGCTAGCAATTCGTATAGCAACATCATAGAGATTTTTTTTAAACAACAAACTTAATTTTGTTTGCAGATCTTTTTCATCTAAATGATGTATTTGTTTATCTTCGGTAAGAATATAAAATGCTCCCCATTCTGTAATCACAGCCTTGATTTCTTCTAACACCATTGAAAATACAATGAATTTGTTTTGAATATCCAGAATTGTTAAAAGATCTCCCGGTACAGATTCTTCATTGCCGATGGCCTTTGTTTCATCATCTTCGGATATAGCAACTAAATAACTTCGAAACCAGTCGACACGTTTCTTTATTCCATCAAGTGCATAACAAGGGCCAAGTCCTTCTATAGTATAACAGTAAATCGCCTACAAAATGTACATACACATGATTGCCATTAACTTTTTATGTTAATTAAAATTTGAAAGTAATGAAATGAAAAGAAATGTACATCAGTTTTTGCTACAACAAACTGCTGGTCTTGGATTAAAACAGCACAATTAGGTCGACAACCTTTTGTACCTTCATCGATTACAGTAGCACGTTCTTTCCCACTACTTCCTAAAGTGTATACTATCACATTAGATCGGCTAGCAACAAATAAATGAGTGGTTCCCCTGAAAATTAACAGTATTAGATATAATAAACATAGGAAATATATTTATATTGGAAAATAATTGTATACTTGAATGCAAGTCCTGTGATCGGAGAACTATCATTTGGTTTACTTCTTATATCAATTTCTTTGCAACTACGCTGTCTTGTAATATCACCTCTGAATAGTACAACTGAACCGTCTTCAAATCCGACAGCCATTAAATTCTAAAATGAGCAAATTATTTTACAAATAAAATCATTCAATGTAGCTTTTGATTCAATTGTTTCAAGACTAACTTTGTTGTCATGAATTGTTAAACAAGTTGGTTTAGGTCTCATTCGAGACAGTTTAGTAACTCGTAAACAAATAAGTTTACCCTGACCATCTTGTCTTGATCCATCCCATACTTTAATCACGCATTTAAAACCAATATCATCTTCCTAAAAATAAACAAAAAAATAATTTAACTATTGTTCAGTACAATAGTCAAATAATAGAATTCAACTTACACCAATTGTAACAATACACGGATCGTGCTTCAACTGTACAATTTGAAAAATGGCATTCTCGTAAGCTTTGAAAGAAGTCACTTTCCAAGCTCGAGAGAAAATATGCACAAAACCTTTGGCATCACCAATAACTAATTGAGAATATCCGCTTGAGCAAACTTCGATCGTAGTATCCTAAATTAAACAATCACACAAAGTATAAATAATAATAAAGATTACATCAATACATCCACAATAATGAAAATCTTATTAACAAAAACCTGTAAAGTCTCAGCTATCTTTCCACCATCCACATTTTTGTGTAAATCGAAAAAATTAAACTTCCGCCACTGAAAATAAATATGTCGATGTAATTAAAAGGAAAAATTGATTTAACCTATTATATGTTATACCCATGGATTTAGAGCAATATTGATATGATGCAATTTGTTCATTATTATAGATTGAAATAAATAAAACGTATAAAAATGTTAAGCTACTCAGTGCATAATATGTGTTAACTCTAAGAAGTCGAAACAAATACTAATTGCATGTCAATATTTTTATCATTTAAAATACGCATTGTATTATATTAACAAATATTTGGAAACATGAATTGATAAGCTTATAATCGTGAGTAAAGTCAATTGATGTCTTAGTTTGAATTAAGAAATATTTCAAATTGCAAATTAACATTTTATTCGAAACTAAATCTGATTATTTGAAAGCGAGAGTAAAACCAGACGATGAAAATGAGGAAAATATTTTTTTTTATAAGCATGATACAGTAATGAGTAATTATTAATCAAGTTTTGATAATTACTTCCAAAAACGCCATGATATCATTGATCAAAAGTGTCCACCGCAATAAAACGCCGAAGCCTGACAGTTACATTGACACTTGACAGCAGTTTTTTGTAAATTTCGATATTGGCCTAAACGATCATATTTCTAACCTTCATAACATTTTTAACTGATTTTTTTATTTGAATGAAATTTTATTTTAATTCAGATATTATAATACATTTTCAATTAAAATGTGTTATCTCACCTTTTAAGTATAAATAAATACCTAAAAAAATCATTTAATCTTTATTTTATTGCATAAAATTGTTTTAATACCTAGACCCGATTTTTAAACGTATAGAGATAATTAGCAATATGTTAGTATTTTCGTTCCTGTAAAACTTGATAGATTTTTTTGCTAACTAATTGACAGGGGAGTGTGGAGAAACTTGTTCCATATGAGAAACTTGATTCGCTCTTTTGTTTTTTACTTCTAATTCCCTTTTGAAAAAAGTTATTTTCAAAAAAATAGTATCAAAGTGAGCCCAATTTTATTCTCTGTAAATTGAATGTATTATTTTTCAAAAAGGAATTAATGGCAAAAAACAAAAGGGGCAATATTTTTTATTATATTTTGACGAATTTAATCACTTTTTTCATAAGATAGTCCCCAGAACTCAGCCTGATCAACCTTGCAAATGCAGAGGCCATGCCTAATCTATTACCTAATAAAGCAAAATAAAATACAATTACATTGCATTCTAATAAGTTGTATTTAATTGCAAAATTTTGAAACCAAAACTGAGTAATAATCAATTAAGACAAATAAAATTAACTTCCTAAATTAACATTTACCGAAAAGACGAAGCCGATAAACTGGAATAGATATATGTATGATAAATTTCTGGTTTCGTTAATTAAAGGTTCGAATACGTTTCGAAATAAAAATGATGCATTGTAAAATTTGCGCAACATACATATGTACATACCTTTACAATTAATATTAATGTATGTGTCTACATTACCCAATAAATCCAATCAGGTTGGGTTTCAAGTTCAGTTAAAATGAGCTGAATAGGCTTTACCATAAATCCAATTCAATTCCAAGTGTATTGATATTATATTTAAATACGATTTTCTAAAATGGATTAAAGAAAAAAAAACAAAGGGGAACAAGCCTTTCCACGCTCCCCTATCAAAATCTAATCTAACATATTCCCTCAAGTGTTTTTTTTTTATTTATTCAAAAAAAACAGTTACATAATAATAATATCCAATCATAATAATATTGTGCAAATGATGTAATCATTATCGAACACTTTCTTCATAGATACACTAAACCAAATTTCCGATAAGAACCGGAAAAACTTTCTCATTGGAAAATAAAATATAAAAAAAAAAAATAGAAAATCGCGATCAGCTGTTGAGCTTCGCAATATCGCTTACATCCGCAGGATGGCGCTTTCGTCTATTTATTTGTCAGTCGCGTGCGGCCTTCGGTCGCGATATGTCGTGTATTGCATCCGTATCGCAAATCGAATCACTGGTGAGTGCTCAAATCCACCTTCGAATCTCAAAACCCTCTCCTCTTACGCCAACCACAACTGTTAAACAGCATCTTTCAATTCATGATCCGCGGAAGAATTGCGCCATGTCATATACGGCGTCGCTCCTGTCAACGATCGGGATTCGCACGCGCCCAACATCCCCATCCGCATAACCTTCCGATAACCTCAAAATACAATCAGCTCGTACTCCGAATTCGCTATAATCTGACGAGAATCGCGATCGAACTCGTTTCCATGCTCTCGACTTCGCTCTCCGCCAAAAGGAACCGGTTCCGATGTGGCTTTTTATTATTTTCATACACGATTTGTGTGCGTTCACTTTTTCCTCTAGACATTCTCGGTTCGGTGCATGCATATCGATCTACGAAATGCGGACAAAGCTTTTGACGTATTGCGTTATCGTTTTTTTTTTATAAACGAAATCGTAAATTCTCAAGATCTATAGCTATAGATCCTGCGAAAGATCTAGCGAGTCTGTACTCCTGGCTGTCACTTCGATAGAGCTTCGGGTTTTGTGTGTTTCTTATATTTTCAAATTGTGTATGTGTTGAGATTTTGTATTCGAGTCGCGGCGTTTCGGCGATCGAAGTCGGTTTTGCGCAATTTGTCGCCTAGGCGTGTTTCAGCTTCATTAAAGTTTTTTTTTCATATTGTCTTTTGTGTTTTCACTGAATGTCGTTTTAATTAAGTCGTTTGACTAATTGAGTTATTCTGAAGAAATTTTCATATCAACAAATGAATGAGACGTTCAAAAATATTATAAATTAAATTTATACATTTGTATTATCTTTGTAAAAATCTTAAAATTAATTCTCATGGGAGATTTAAGTATGAGCGATTCTCTGCTTTAGCTTAGTAATGTAAATTACATTATCATAAAAATTATTCACAAAACCAAGCATTACATTTTTTTAATGTATCAATTTAATATTTTTTAAACGTTTAATCTGAAAATCCATGACATATAAATACTGAATAATTAAATTAATTGAAAATGCGTGCGTGTGTATCATGCGCTTGCCTTATTCTTAATTAATGCAATTAAAATTGCGTGAACTATTCTTGAACTAATTATCGATTATCGCTTTTCTTTCTAAAACATGTGATATGCAATATATTTTGTAATAACTTTCCTATATTACGTGCTCCATAATTCTAATTATGCATAACCCTATACCTTCTTTACTCATTCATCCGAAATCTCATTAGAGTACAAAATCAATCAAAACGACCTCTGAAATAAATAATTTATTATTCGAATAAAAAAAAAACATATATTTTCACTAAAGTTTATACACCCACTAATCGAATATAACAAAATATTATCACTAATACTGAATTCGATTAAATAACATTTTCGATATAAATACTTAAAGAAAATTAATCAAATCGACCACGAATGCGGTTTTTCGACGTCCAGGAACAACGATGACTAACAAATTCGAAGCCAGTTTGAGAAACACTGTATAATAATCGCGATTATGGCTATTTTCGTTTCAGCAATGGGCGTAGAGCGGAAATTGAATGCGCTCCAGGTGCACTTTAATTCGTTGCTCGTGCAAGTTTTAGTAAGGTTTTAATTTTCCCATAAAAAAAAAAATCGGTCGTCCCATGAGAAGTTCTGTCGAAGCGACATTTGCATATTTCGACTGTGGGAATGCGGTTTTGAACATAAAAATTCTAACCCATACTAGTGCGTGTGGGTAATTGATGAGTTTTTATCGATTTTTTTGAGTTTTGAATGACTCTTATCTTCTATTATCTTTCCACTGATTAATTTGATTGACTCATGTGTCTATTCGATGATCAATTATATTATATTAAATAAATCAATAGATTTTTTTTCAGTCTTCGATTAGTGATCAATGTACATACACGTGATTAAATTACAGATAATGCTTTTAAAATCAAAACCGATTTCGACGGAAGCATATGATTCCATTTTTTTATATAATATAATTGATGTTAAAATATCTACATATGTAACACACATGTGCAAGTATCAATCTTCTTATTTAGTGAATCAATTGCCAAGATGATAAACACGTATCCGCCATCTTTCTATTGCTTTGTTTATCATCTACTGTATCTGATGTCGTCACTTCATTATTATTGCAAATCCTCTACATTCAATCAATTTTTTCATTAAATTATTATTGATAAAGATAAATTCGATTTATTGATCGCATTATCATTCGAATGATGTTAATCTGAAATTCCATTAGATTTACATTATTTTATTATTATCGTCAGAGTTACAAAGTGCATAATTATTCTATCGCTGATAGTTGAAAAACAGATTCAATTCGATAAAATCGTTCATGTTCTCGTGTTTTTTAATGCGTCAAATTAAAATTTAAATAGATCGTTAAATTCTCAATTTCATTTAATTTCCATCACATTCTGTCTGAAAATACGCTTTAAAAAATTGAGACTAATCATCGCACGTGTTTCACAAATGATAACACATTTTTTTCTAATCTATTTCGCCGCATCGAACATCAAACATAGCCTAATAACCATATCAACACAGTGCACATATTGCATGTCGATTTATCGCTGAAACGATGAAAAAACGTCACATGCTCATTATTACAAAACTATTATAGTATTATATCACAAATATCGAACGATGTATGTTTCGATAGCGAATCTTGAACGATATCTATGAACGGTAATTGCATGTAATTTTCTTGACCTTTCCATTGAAGATCCCATTGCGCTCGTTTTTGTCAATTGCCCTTCTTGGCGACCTGAATCTCTCATGGAACACGATCTTGAACAATTATCACGGAATCAAATTCGAGATTTGAAAATCAATTGTCGGTCAGTTAGCGATCGTATCGATCCAAGGTCCGCTGTGATTTCTGTTAGCAATTTGTACTCGTTTGTTTGTTTGTTCGGTTTCATGAAATTATTCGATTCCGTTCGGATGCGATTATATCATTGCTTGTAATCGTCGAATTTCGAATCGTCGCGTTCGAGCGAATCGCATGTCCCATTTAGTGTTTCGTTATGAGATTGTTTCGTTTCGAAACGCGTTTCAAGACGAACGAAACGATTCATATTCTAAACAAAATTCGTCAAAGAAATGCAGATTGGCTTCGTTCGCGAGTCGAATGCAACGAAACGACACAACGAGAAAATTTTCTCCGCGAATCGAAATTTCAAAAGACTCATTTTTTTTTCAGCTCGCGAATTCGAATTTGCCTAACGGAACTTTTTTTTCAGCGCAACGAGAATAGAAACGAACGACGCGTTTCTAAAAACCGAGACCGTTTCCTGTTCGCTCGAAGAACCGCGATTTCCATACGAATTTACATCGTCGATGGCTCGATGACCTCACTACGGTCACACCGTCTTTCAGCGGCTTCAGACGCGCCGCTCGTAAACCGGAGGATATTGCGTGTTTACGCACTCGAATCTGATTAAGGACAGACGCTCGTGTGCGAAGATTTCGTTTGAAAAACAAACAGTTCTGTGTCGAGATCGAGTTGGACGAAGGCCAGAGCTCTTATTTGCGTTTTTAACTTTGCGCCGATCGACAAAAGTAGGCGAATCTAGGTTCAAACCGATATTCGTCTAATTAACGCAGAACTTATTTCCGCGCTGTGTACGAAGGTCGCTTGTATCGATGTGAATTGTGTATTTGACTTTTTGCATCTGCAGTGTGTGTGAATGTATGTACTTAATGTAGCTATATGACGATCGGAAAGGTCTAGGGGTACAAGTGAATTTTTTGCCGATATTCGGTTATGCACAGTAATCGCTTCTATGCACGCTCATTTATTTGGTGGCGAAAGGATATAAATGAATTCAGAACGTGTGCCGAGATATATCATCAAATCGCTCGACCTCCTCCTAATACATTGAACGCTCTTTTCTCGAAATCTCCGCAAAGTTACTTGTACTCCTTGGTCTTTTCAGTCGTCATATAACATAGTGCAGATATTTCAAACATGTAATGTGTAGGTGCTAATGGTCAATTATTCATTCGTACTATATGTGCAAATGGCCGCGTTCATTACTAATTTATTTATTTATTATGTCGGCAATTATTGCATAGCTTAAATATATTCGAATGCATTCAAATTCCAAACTCCAAATCATCTGAAAGTCATCGTCGGTTTCACGCTTCTTGAGTTCACAGTACATAAGTTCAACGGTGTGCGTTTTTTTTTTCACGTTGCGAATGAAAAGTCAATAACGCTCGGGAAAATTCCTAACTTATGTACTATTCGAGTTTCTATACATACGTACGTACAATGCTTTCTCATTCGCAGCAAATGAGAAATGCGAGAATTAAAATTCCGTCCGAGGAAAATTTCCGCATCTCTTTTTTTCCTTCGTTCGTTATTTGTTTTCATCTGTCTCGTTTCGCATAGCTTCGAACGTCTTAATTCGAATTCCTGCACATTTATTGTTTTCAATTTTCTCCCGCCGATAAATTCGATTCTCGAGCGTTCGAATATGGAACAAAGTGCGGCTTCCGCAGACGAAAATTGCGTTAGTGAATGATTTTTTTCTCATTCGCCGTTTTCAGATTGAAAACTTCCCAGAAAAATAATGTAACGCACGAGACTTCAAAGGCGAAACGCGAATTGAAAAGTCGCGAACGTTTCAAACGAGATTCTCGCGAGAAATTCGCCCAATTTATTTCGTTTCCGTTTCGTATGAACAGGGCATCGATTTCGGGATCCCGGGAATATCGAGATTCTCGCATAAGAATCGTCTAATTTAGTTTCTGTGGTGTATGAGTTAGGAATCAAATTGAAGATAAATGCCGGGATCCAGGAAGTTTTTCAGACTTTATATTCCGGAATTAAGTTTTCCATTCCAGGATTTTCTAGTTGAATCTCATGCAATGCGCTTGAATTTGTGAAATTTTTCATTTAGAATTAAATAACTTCCATATGTACATACATATTTTATATTTCGAAAAATTTGAATTTGCTTTACACATTTTTTTATCCTTATCATATCAAAGTGATTTGATTCAAATATCTAACTATAAATAGATATAATCAATTGAATATGAATAAATTTTTATCATGATATGAAATCAATCCCGGGATTGGAATTTCAGCCCTAGATTAGGACTCCCCACGTATGAGAGCGCGATGCTGAAATTTTCGAATGTATCAAGTTTTTTTATACGCCCTATCATATTTTCATCTCTCGATCCCGAAACGCGCGGTCTTATACAATTTACTCGATCCGCACTCGGATTTGCATTTATTCGTTTGCTCTTTATGCGTATGTAAATATTTGAAATGGCGGGTCTCGCGTTTTTCAGTCTCGGGATAATTTCCCTATAAGCGCCGAACAGATTACATTGTGACGAGATATTAAAACTGTACAGAGTCTTAGGGAATTTCGCTTCGATATTAATCTCTAGTCTAAAAATACAGTGCAGACATTGAAAATTTTACATCGTTACTCATCGGCTTCAATGCGAACGTCGATTTATTTTCAGATTTCGACCGCTGCACTATCGAATCAAAATATTTAGTTTTTGCGATATTTTCATTTGGGAACTGTTAGTTTTTTCACGCTCGGTGTACTATTTTGATGGGAAATCGTTTTTTGGATGTCATTCGAAAGTATTTTTGTTTTCGGGAAAAACCTTTGTCGCAGGACGATTCTGACCCATGTGACATAATGCCAAGAAAATGAACCGTCTCGGTCGAGTTCGTTTTTCCATTTTCTCGATATTTTTTTCACATTAGTACAGGGCTATTCAGTGAATAGATCAATCGAAAATATTTTCATACGAGCTAATTTCGAATATGAATAAAAAAAATATATACGGATTCCCGTTGTGAAAACGTTACGCTCAATATCTTATTTTCGAACAATACCTACAATTCGTCAAATTGTATTGTTTATGATGTTTTTCCGCTCGAGATGTTTCCTTTTTAGCATATCCATTTCTTCTAAATAAATTTTTAAAAGCAACCATACCCCATTGAACAGTCCTGTAGCCTTATATATTTTGTATGTATTTTTGCGTCGCCGTGTTTGTACATTTTTTCCGCTTCGTGCTTTTTTATAATCCTCGCAGAAAAAAAAAATAAGGGAGCATTCGATCGGTCATTGAATGCGTACTTCCATTATGTTCTCTTCGCTTTTCCTTTGTATGTTTCAATCGCGGCGAAAATTCAACATATTGATACCGCTTTTTTTATTATTGAATCGGTAGCGTTGCTGGATTTCTGAGAAGCGCGGAAAAATCTTTTATCACAATAAAAGAGGAAAAATTCTCTTACCTTTAACTACTTACACGATCGCATTTATATCCGAACATCGATAAAATACGTAAATTTATTTTTTTATCATACATCACAACACTCGTTGAATCTGAAATGTTCGAACAGAACCACAGTTGAAACATCAACTTGTTCGAATACATCAATCAACAGACGACCATTGTTCTTCAATTACCAATGTAATTTATTCGATCCCGTGACATTCCAATCAATCGAAACTAACTTTAACACAGTCAAATATATATGAGGACCCTAAAAGCCAAGATGTATAAGTGCACACAACCAAATTTTGAGAATACCTATCTATTGTTTTATTATCTAAGAAATATTAGAAAATTGTTAAATAATTTAATGAAAATGCTTTGATACAGTTCTTGAAACTGTTTAACCTATCATTCTGTGAGTTCATAGTTTCATATAATTTGTACTACTACTATTTTTTTATTAAAAAGAACGACCCTAAGTAGCACAAGCTATATATCATCCTATGAACTTATTGATGGTTTATATTCTTTTCAATGTAATACGAATGAATATTTGAAGACAATTCATCTCCAATAATTTAAAATCACTTAAACTCATTGGTTTGTAACGTCCTCGTATAGATTCGTAACATCTTATTCCCAATCGTACCCAACTGCAACAACATCTCATTGCCGATTCACGACCGAAACTCCCAGCACGCCCTTTGTTAAAACCCGGATAGTTTCCATCTCCGGCTCAGTATTTCGACCCACAACGGGTCGAAAAGCTGACGATCAGTATTTCCTCGTGTAAAATTCATTCAATCGTTTCGATTAATAATGTGTCAATCGAGCCTAGAAACGTTCTTGTCACGCGCCAAACGCACCGATCGCCTTTAACGAAATTTCGTTAAGGCTAAAAGCCCTCATCAATTTTAGTTACGGTTACGTGTTTTCGACGCGGCGTTTGTTCTCTTTCATTTGTTTCGCTCTTTTCAGCCGATGTTTCGTATTTCGCTCTTTTTTCCATAGATTTTTATATGTACATGCTTTTTTCAGGTCTCTCGGTACCTGGCCGGGCAAATTAACGCGGCACTTAGCCGGCTATTAGTTAATTGGCGTCGATTTTTTAACGTCTACGCACGCAATTGCTACGTTTTTTTTTATGTACTTTGACTTATATTTTAATTCCGTTTAAATGAATTTCGTCGGATTCGAGTCGGTTCGAAGGGTTGCCGACTGAAAAGAGCAAATAAACAGAATTGTTTTTTTCAAAAAAGGACTCCGCACGGAAACAGCTTTGTGTACGGTATTTTCTCGCATAAGATAACATTTGGAGCGAAGTTTTTCAAACACGCATTGCGCGGGTTTGGCCTTATTTTAAAAAACACGTTATGTGGACACATGGTCATGTTCAATACTGATTTAACATTGTTCATACTTGATATTGATTTAATGTAGTTCGTACTCAAAAATCCGTCCATGATTCATATTTTTTCATACTACACCTATCTATAGATAGTTCATACTTTCAATGATGAAAAAATACATAACTATGCAATATATTAGGTGAAGCCGAAGTTAATGACGTTTTCTTTTTTTGAAAAAAATACCTTATTCAAATAAAATAACAAGAAATATAGTCTCGAGTATGAATTCATCATTTCTATTGAACGCCCACCTATAACAAATAATTTAACCCCTCACTATAGAATAATCGCATGTAATACATTTCAACACATCAAAAACAATAGATAAATCACTTCAGTCAGATATAAAGAATCAATCTACTAACATTTCGATATTATTATATGAATCGAAATCAATTCTTGATTCGATTTAATTTCGACAAAACTCAAAAAAATTCACACATTCACGTTCTTCAATCTAAACGTTCGCGACATCGATTCGCTTATGCGTATGAATGGAGCTTAACTTTTCCTCGGAAGGGATTTTCCCTCGTCGACGACGACGATCGATCGTCGCTTTTCCTCAGCACGGAGAAGGCGACTCCGTTTTAAATATGTATAATAAATGGTTGCGCTCTTCACTCCACTCTAGCTGATTATATTTTTATGACCTCGCCCGCGAAATATTCGAGATTTTATTATACGAAAACGTTTTTACGCCGGCGATTCATCACTTCTGGGGTAAC
This sequence comes from Cheumatopsyche charites, assembly GCA_024721215.1. NCBI lineage: Eukaryota > Metazoa > Arthropoda > Insecta > Trichoptera > Hydropsychidae > Cheumatopsyche > Cheumatopsyche charites. Next base: position 10,685,993 of record CM045575.1, read on the forward strand.
AATGACTATATTTCAGCCCGGATGGACATAAATCTCGTTCGTTATATCCGAAGATGAGACGGACCTTATTCCACGCGTGAAAAATCGTCGGAAAAGTTCGCGATAGACAATAGTCCCTTAATTTTCTACGCAGCTTCAATACGTTTATCGTTGGAAATTATTTCACTTCTTTCTTATATATGAAAATGTATGTAAGTTCATTTTTATCCGGCTATATACCGATCATATCGGTTTACATGAACCGTTCCATGCATAAAAAGTGATTTACTCCACTTTAAAAACAAATGTCAAAAGCACTTGATATAGCCATTACTTTTTATGTTTGATATGTCTTTCCTGAATAATTGAGATTAATACCATTAAATGTCAACATTTGTTTGGCCACCGAATAATACATTTATTATATTTCAGAAACCATTTTAATCAATTCTGTTGTGAACTGAACACATTTGAAACTAAACGAAATTTGTACAAATTTATTATATCCGCTTAAATCGAATATTAAAGTAAATTTTGAAAAAGCATCACACGTGTTTTATGGCTTTTTTTTCGACTATGTTCAGTTATTTTATCGAATCGATAACTTGATTTGAAATATATGTTAAAAAAACATTTGCAAACGTCAACTGTAAATTTTTGAGCTCAAGTGTCGATTAATAACATAAGTACATAGTTATTTTTCGTTAACGTTATTTACTGTTAACTACTGTTCATCACGCAATGTGATTTTTTTTGCACTTGTCGAATGCTTGTGAATTGATGTTGCGAAAAGTCTCGTTTTTATGTGTAGAAATGATTTTGCAATCGTTTTGTAATTGTAGTTGAAAAATCTGAAGTATTAATTTAAATTTAATTTAACCGCATAAGTGTCCATTAATTCATCATTATCACTCGCTTCACGTTCGAATGCTCTAGTAATTCATTTATTATGACATAAAGTGTGTCAATGTAACATTGCGATCATTGCATTTCAAATTTTATCTATATCATTAACGCCAATATGTGACATGAAATAATCCCATGTCTTATTGTAAAAACATTTTCTTTGTTACAATAAGGTTTCTATGTCAATATTGAAAATCCTATTTCAGTAATCTAACCTTCATTTTACCTAATAAATATTTTATTAACTTTGCGAAAAAGCATCAATATCGATAATAACGCAGTTTTATCCGAATCGTAAAAAAAGGAATCAATCCGTTTGCAACCATTTCGTCAATTATTATCCGCCATTACCTTCCTTTCGATGTTTATTCGCATTTCCAACAATATCCTATTTCATTTCACATATCGTTAACGTCATATATTTATTGACACATCGTAAAGATTTCAATACCTCTAGGAAAACGCTTTTTGTTGACCGTGCACACAAAACGTTAACCTGTAATGTAATTAAGTTTTTGATACGCACGACCTTATCTATTTTACTATTCGCCTTGTTTTACACGATTGTCTAGTAATGATTTATAAAACGTGTTTTTTTCCGTTCGTACTTTTGAAATACCTTGAAACCTTAAAGCCTTTAAGACACTACAATGTCACGGTTGAGATATGATTTTTTTTTATTTTCTTATTTAAAAACACCAATGAAGTAATTTTCCATTTTATACTCAAAAAAAAAAGTTATTTTATCAAAGCAACGAATTTTCCTTATATGTAAAACTTTTTTTTTTTTCATAATCTACTTAAAATACAGGTTTTTTTATCCGAAATTTATTAACCTAAACCGTTCACATGTTTGCATAAATTTCGAAAAAGGTCTAATTTATTAAGCGTCGCGCACTTTCGTACGCATTTATTTACATGCACGAAGCGCATGCGAAATTTTCCGAACTCGGAAGGAAAATTTTTTCAATACCGCACTTATTTTCGTATTCGCATCGGTCGACCGGAAATTTCCACCGATAAACATCTACGAACTGCCTAAAGCCTAAATAATATTCGGCGATCACGAAAAGGGTGGAAAAATGAACGAAAAAAGGCGGGAAAAAACCGTCACGTCAAACGTCGGAAAAACTCGTACGTTTTCGCTTTCGTAACGTTACATGCGCGCGAAAGCGTTTTAATGTTTGCAATTGGAATTATGATCGTCTCGTGATATTTCGACATTTTTGCCTAGTTTACTCTGCGAATTAAACGAATGGAGGGGAATATGAAAACGAAAATGTTTTTTTTTTTTAGTGTTTTTAGCGAGAACGCTTATGTGGCCTTTATTTTGATAGTGGATTAAGTCAATATAAGTTTGAGAGATTTATATATGGCTAGGGAAAAAAAAGATATTTTAATGTTGTCTTACATATTGAAGCCATTTTTGTTTGTTCATTTTATGTGTCTTTATGAGTAATTCCCGCCCTCTCCACGATAAACAGTCATACTATTAAATCTTTTTTGCAGAATTTCCATCTTGACAGTATTTTTTAGATGTATTATAACCTAGAAAACTTAGCATTCCATATACATTTCAATTTGGCTAATTTACACATCCATTCATCCGAAAATACCCTGAAATTGCGTCTACCATCGAATGAACGCGATGCGCGTGATTTTGGCGGAAACGAATTCAAATTTTGGTGATGAATTTCTACCATTTAGACAAATTGCTGAAATGTGTATCTTTGCAAAATAATTTGAGACCAGTAACTGAATAATAAAAAAAACAATTGATGAACGTAACCAAAATAATATAGCCGCTAAAGCCTGTCAATATCTCCCCTCTAAATTTTGAAATCCCTTTATATCACAAGATACGACTCGGGAGCCTATTATTACTTAGCACAATCATCACATAATTTCAAAAACCAATCCCAAATTCTTAAAACTCCATTTGACTTAATCCACCATCACCAAAAGTGACACACAAATTTAACACATCGATCACGCGCACTACGACCGAATTTCATTGTTTTCTCCGTAAAATTCCATTATAATTTATTTTCCAAAAAACACCATTGTTTCACATTTTAGAAAGCGGCACCGCATAATCATAAGGATCCTCTTCGCTGCATGTTTTCTTTTATCGCACAATTTTCATGCTAATTCGTCGGAAAATTTCCCACTTTTCGAGTCGCTTCAGAACCGTGCGATTCTCCGATAAGCGGATGAAACGGCTTCGGCCTCCTTTTTCGGTTATTAATTTTCATCTGGAGGTTGGAAAAAAAGGGGAAAATCGATTCGACTGGGCTCGATTAGTTTGTTCTGCGTGAATTATTCATCGGGAAATCGTTAATTTCGTCGGTGACTAGTGGTTTTTGTGACGCGTGTGCTCGCTCGTTATTGCGTGCTCGACGATTGGTCTGTTATCAATCGATTTGATTGTAATTGGTGTTGTAAATGTTGAGCTGTCGCTTATTTTGTGGCCGTCGTGAAAAGTTTTCGGCGTATTGAGTAATCAGAGCCGTTCGAAAATCGATTCTGAATTGTATCGCTTTATCTTATGTGATTATTGTGTTATCTTCGGTACACGCGAAGTGGACCATCGGGACGCAACTTTATTCAATCTAACCTTAAATGTGACCCAATCTATAAAATATCAACCTTTCCTGACTGGTGAGCTATCGATCTAATAGTCTATTCTACAGGTAGATTATTTTCATTCTCGCCCATATACTTTTTATCAATGAAAAATGTACAGTATCTAACTATATAATAGCGCTTTTCTGTGTGTGTCTATGTAACGCTCCAAAACTACGCGTAAATATATTCAAAGGACTGATCACTAGTAATTTAATAACAATAGCACATTTTTGTATTTACACAATACATATTTAAACCGTACTTCTCCATAGATTCATCCTCAACTTCCATCCGATTGAATACATAGCATCAAATTCGATATTTTTTCAACAATCATTTGTGAAACTATTTACCAACTATCGCATCACATTCATTATACACACATCGATTGCAACAAACCGTACGCGAAAGAATCGACCTGTTAATTGTCGATTCGCAACGCGGACTTGCACAAAAATCTATTACGCCATCGGCCCCCATCTGAAACTCCGTTTTATCTAAAAGCAGTGCAAACATGTGATTTCACGTTAAAATTATGTCGTAATTTCAATACGTTTCTCCGAAAATATCGACGAATCACGATACAGAAAGAATTTTCGATCGATCGATAAGAAATCGATTTAATTGCACGATTTTCTCGTGATTACATGTTGTATTGAAATTTTCTTTTTTTGCAACTAATAAAGCTTGATTTATCACTGTTAACTTTGATCTGTATTTAAACAATTTTATCTGTTAGAAACAATTTGTTAAAAAGATAACACAATCTTTATTTCGACGTGCATAAAAAAAATCTTCCGTCTTTGATCTGATCGTATATCTTGAGTAAATTACTGCTTGGTTTTTCATTATTTTTTTTACAATACATTTACAGCTCAATATAAAATACATAGGGTTAAGTGAGGCTAATGCAGCTGACATCATATCTCATAAATTATCAAATATATTGAAAAAAGAGCCACCCAGTATTCAAACTATACGAAATAATGACATTTTTTTTTTCAATGAGATTATTACTTTCTCCAACAGCAGCACTAATATCAACCGATCCAATCGTTTCATCCAAAAACTCTCAGAATTGAATTTTCATATGAAAAATCGCAAGAGATTACCGAACACCGATGGTGCCCTAGCGAAAAGCTAAAAGTTAAATTAGAACTCGGCTGCCATTAATCACGACGTCCTTTAGAGCTCTTTCTCTCTCATTTCCTGAAAAATATTATTATAATTAACGTATCCATTCGCCGAATCGAAAAACGGCTCTAAGCTTATACGGATCGAGTTGGGTTGGATTTTGGTTAGGTTGGGTTCAGTTGGGTACATATAATAGTATGAACGTTTCGCGAATGGAAATTGAATTTTCGCGTTTTGCGATAATTCAATTTGTAGATTATTTTTATATACATAGGAGTGTTTCCGTTTTGAAAAGTTGAAATTTTTAATCAGTCGCGTTGTGAGATAATGTGCTCGTCGATGGACCGGTTGGAATGTCTGCTTTCGTACTAATCGGTAATGATTGTATTGAATTACATACGAGTTTAATGATTGTGTCAGTCTCTGATATTCATTATTCAGAACTTGTTTTTAGTGTGATAGTAATTTTTATTTGAATTCGGTTCTACTTGGTGAAATTCGCCCGACTGTTCAATTAAAAATGAGGATAAATGTTGCTGAAAATACGATAACATAAGGAAAATCGGCACTTATTTCGCTTATGTACAGTTGATTAATATATTATAATAGTTTGTACGCTGTTCGAGAATCAAATCTGCAAAATTCTGGCCAAATTCCAATATTTTAACCTTCTTATCTGCTTTTTTCGATGCATAAACCAAACTTTTTAGGTATCGATCGATTGCTTTTCATGCACTGACATATTACAATTTCTTTTTTTTTCTATAATAATATTATTATTCTGCATTGTATAAGTATTAATTTACGAGTATGTTGATTTTTTTTCCATAGAATTATCGTATATCCACCATTTATCGTTTTCTATTTATCATTTATGACTCAAATCCGTTTTCTGTGATTGAATTGTGTGATCGCCAAATATTATAATAAGCGTTATCAATATTTGATAATTTTATTTATCAAAATCAAATTATTTCATTTGTAATCTTTTATATATCGAATTATAATTTAGATTTCAAACGAATTATAAAGACCAAGTAAATACGCGAAATTGCCAATTTCAACAACCAAATGAGTTTACGGTCTTATCTGAATGCCGCTTTTTAAATAAAACCCATTTCTTCGAAACGTTCATTAGTATCGTGATAAATACACATATTTACACTAAAAACAAAGCTGTTTTTTTTTCGTCAAGAACATTCAACTACGCAACGCAATTAATTGAATCACTGTGTATTTACGATCGACTCACCGCAAACGATCTCACAAAACACACATTTCTATTAATTCGCATGGAACATTTCAAAACAATTCATACGCCATTCATAACAAACTCGATTGATTCAGGATGCACGTTTACGGCGCTTCCTCTAGTTTTTCTATAGAATCGCCGAGAGTGCCAAGACAATTGTCAATCCGTTTACATTTAAGAATTGTAAAAAAAAATGACTAATCCAAACATTCATCGCTTATTTTTGTAAACATATCCGTCTGAGATTTCACTCACACTTAAATTATCCGCTGTTTGTTTATGGAGTTTTTCTTATTTTCTCATATACTTAGAATAAAATTATGGGTTTTTAATCATGTAATAGGTAAATTTATTTTTTTAATTTGTCAAATACTGAGTTGATATGAAACGCTAGAACTCTAATGGGGGGGACGTCCACTGCCGAGTAGAACGGAACGAACTAGGGACACAACTATAGCTATATACGCGTCCTCTTCTTTCTTATAGCTGTGTCCCTAGTCTGTTCCGTTCCGCTCGTCAATAGACGTTCTTCATAACATCGAATGTTATTTATGTACATATGTATATCATATATTTGTATAAAGTTATTATCCGAATGAGTTATCAAATTACTATATGTGGCATCAAACCGGATACATATAAACAATAGCGTTATTATGTTATTTTAATAATAATATTTTTTAATGAATATCCGTCTAGTCATTAACATAGCCTCAATTTTCACACTTGTGATGAATTGTGTCTCCTTTATCGCGACTTTTGTCGTCCAGGTCATTAAAGCGAGCTTATCTGCACCGCTTTCGTTGCGCTAACGAGCTTCTACTTGTAAATAAATTTGTTCACTTCCGATTCATTTCCGCGAAGTGAATTTATCCTCGGTTATTCTAAAGCTTGTTGTACTCGTTTTCGTTAATCGCCCAAATAATTCCGTATTCTATTCTGTTTGTGTCTATTTTTCGAAGAACGGATGTTGTACGATTCGTGTGTGGTCTCGTTTATCTTCACGATCGATTTTCTTGTATTTATTGTATCGTGGTTGTGTTTATTTTATTATATAAACGATAGCAGTCTTTAGCACTAATTCTTCTTCGAGTTTTGTTTCATTGAGATTGATGTATCACAATTTAATTTCGTTCAGAGTATATGTAGGTTTTATATTAATGATCGATAAGTGACGATTGTAATACTTATTTGATAAATTATTCTAATATTTTATTCTGTTGTGAAACATCTTTATCAAATGCCTTCGATTACATTTATCGACTACTTGACCAAGATATGAAATGTTTTGCTTATAATCAGTATTATTTAATTATCGATAGCTGATTAAAATAGTAGTTTAACAGGTAAATGCAGTCATTCGTTTATTTTATATATTAAAAAATAGCTTTTTATAAATTCGCAGGATGTCACGTACAGTTAGCACAGACAAATTAACACTGTTAACAAAAGGCAACAGTCGAATCGCATTGATTTAGTATGCACGACGTGAAGGACATTGTCTGACCCACAAATTTCTAAGGAAAAACGTTTTTTGTTTGTCTATGATCAACATATCGAACTTTGTATTTAATTTATTTGACTTTGAATTTTCATGAAAATACTCATTTCGCACAAAAAAATATGCAAAAAAAAACTATTATTACTCTTTTATAAACCTATAATCCCACATCGATATAATATATTAACAATAATATAATGTAAAATACTAGAATCATACATTTCAATTCCATAAATCAACTCCAATCATTTTATTTTTCATATTCGTTCGCTTTAATAAAAAAAAAACGATATTTAATCACTGCGGCTATAATTATTCACGCGCAGATTAATCGAAGCCTCCGATGTAGCGTTTTAATCCGTTTAATCCTCCAGTACCGGACTAGGTAAAGTTGTCGAAATTCCCTTTAGGAGACAAAAAGTCCAATCCCTCCCTTAAAACGGGATTAGGTCGTCTGGGGGGTAGTTTTCCCGCAAAACTTGCTCCCGAGTAAATAAAACGAATGTTTATAGCCGAGTTTGGCAAATAAGAAACAATAAAGGCCTACTTACAAAGGACTTTTATTCAAAAACAAAAATTTCTCGTGGCGTCTCAAGAATCACCCATTAGTGTGATGTTGAACGTGTACTCCTAATACATGATCAACTTTGAACGCACTTTTCTCTAAATAACCGCAAAGTCACTCGTACCCCTTGGCCTTTTCAGTCGTCAATTAATATTGTGCGCGTATAAAGGGAAACAACCGGTTAACCCTTGCGCAAAGGTTGGAATTCGCTCCGCGAAAATCGGCCAAGATTACTGCGTGTTTTGTTCTTGTTGAGTGTTTGTATTAACGCTTTTCGGGTCAAAGGAGAACTATCTGCTAAATTTGTATTGTAGATTAAAGTTAGGCAACAATTTCGCGAGACGTTTTCGATACGCCGATAATATCGCGCTATTTGGAGAGCGTTTCCGAACACAATGTCGATTTTAGTTGTTCGCTCTTGTCTAAGGTACTAACTACGCTTTGCTAAGATTGCCATTGTAATGTATCGTAGAAATAACTAGTTGATCGTGTTCGATGTGCTGGGAAGTTTCCTATTAATTTGTCCTCTTCGTATGAAACTCATTTCGTTACGATCACGAAAGTCGTAAGTCGGCGAGTCGATCGATCCATTTTATTGATGGTCTTCATCATTATTTGATAGGTGTTATTGTATTTTATTATATGGCGTTTCATTATTGTGCGCTTTTATCGGATATTATTATCATATCGAATGGTTATATAGTTGTGCGTTTATTTTATTTTTTTAGATTAAATTGATAAAAATCTATGATTCATTATTATAGGCGTCTAGTGCATGATGCGATAGAATCCATAAAGCGAAAAGACGAGGAAAATGATGGAACGTGTATTTTGCGTTTTTTGAAATTCTCTTAATTCCCTTTCATTATTTCATTTATCTGAAATTATGAACGTATAAATTTCGCTTATAATTGGCTACGGATGTGGTCAGTTCACATTAGAGTACATACATAATTAATTAAAATGGCCTTTGAAATAAATGATTTATTATTCATCTCCCAAGCAAATTATGTTATTTGATTTGTCTATAGATATTATTATGAAAATATATTTCACTCGTAAAAAAATATTATACCAAGCACTTTGACATTTATTTATTTTTCTTTCAATTAACGATTCGTTAAGAATGAAAACTTTCAAAAATAACAAAAATCATTCTCTATTGCGAAATTGAGTAAATCCTCATTCGGCAATAACTTTTCTCCGACCACAATGACTATTGTCAAATCTAAACGATTGTATAAACCGAGTTGCGATACGCAATGCAAATAATACACAAACGTTAAACATTCGTCATGCAACTTTTCCGCTTTTGACTCCCGACACACAGAAGTGTTAAAAAATTTACATCATCGTCCACATTGTTATTTCGTTGAACGTTTCCACTTGCAGCAGCAATAGTAGAAACGTCCGACAAAATAACAATTTCGCAAAAGCGACGAGTCGAAAGTCCTTTTGTAATTTCCTTTTTAAACAACTGCGAGTTTTGCGGGCGTCGAACAACTTTTCCTCGGCCCTTTGTGACGAGAGAAGACCATTTTCCACGTCACATTTCAAAATCGCAAGTCCTCGAGCGGTTCTTCCACTCTTCTGGCGGAGATCAAACAAAAAGCAAAACTCGTCTTCGTCGCTGAAGAAACTCGGAAGCCTCCCCGATTCTCTCCTGCCCTCTAATTAAACTAATTTAAAACTCGCCTTTGAAATTTTCGGCGAAACGTTGCGAATTTATCATGATCGCGCTATCGAGTTTTGAGATCTTCGCTCGAAACGATTCTTATACACTTGAGGATTCGATGTAAGTGGGGTTTTTTGCTGAAAATGAGAGTGCACATATTGAATGTCTTAGATTTTGGTGAAATTTACTGGAAATGTTGTGTAAATATGGACATGGAAAATGGTGAAGAATGAAAATGCAACTCTCAATAATTGTTATTGAACACGTTAAGGGGTAGTATACCTACATATGTTAGAATCGATTTGTAGGGGTTGGACGTTTTGAACACTTTGACGCAACGTATTATCAACATAATGTCGAATAATCTCTTCTATGTCAGTGACATGATGCAAATAGGTTTTAGACGATCGGAAAATCGATTTATCGTATAATAAAGCGGTCATTTTGAATATCTTCTTCATGCTATCGTAGAAAATGTATATTTTCTCACATAATGAAAATATTTCAAATTATGTTCTAATATAAATTCATTTTAAAAAAAAATACAATACGATATGAAACTTAACTTCGTGCAGAAAATATCGCAATTTTCAATTTAGCATTTGAACAAGTCAAACCACAAATATTGATAATCATACTTATTTTCACAATTTTTATTATTTTCGTTCGTTCCTAAACGCGTTGCGGTCATTTTTCGCGTCGAAAATATACTTTATCAGAAATATTGATTAGTCCACGAAAGGTTAGATTCGTGATTAGTAAGCACTCTAGTTGGAAATAGATGACAATCTACACCCACAGCTCGTGTATCAAATGTCAATATTCTGAGAGGTTAGCATAACGCATTGTGTATATTCCGCGATATTATCGAAGCCTTTGACGCACGACGTCAATGTCAATTATAGAAAGTATTACAGATTCGTATCATGTTCGAAATGGAATCAACTTTTCAAAATTACGAAAATATTTTTCGAACATCACCTAATGAAATATTCAATATGCGACTCTGAAAATATCCTATAAAAGCACATATTTTTAAACTAGCTTTTATAACCGTCCCGCTTTTCTATCAATAGATCTAACCATGAAATATTTCACAGCACGAATCATACTTTCAATCACATTTACGACCGAAAATAAAACATCCGATTCAACATAACACAACAACAACCTCACCTCGATCCCAAACGAAACCAGCAATCAACAGACACATTCGCGTCGACGCCGAACTAAACGAAACGTTCGACAATAATGAAAAACAGAACCACCCCTCTAAACCCACATACGTACAGAAACGTGTAGGACAGACATATATACATATTTTCAGGCTCACCTACCCTCACGTCTATTACGGAAAGCTCCCCGAGGAGTGGGTGGTGTGGGTGGAAACCTGGAGGCTTTATTGCAAATCCGGTCAAATCCCGACGGGGGATTTCTGTTCGTTTTTACCTAAAGCTTTCTCTCTTGCTCTCTTTTTTCAAGGGACGGATCTGGGAAGGGTGCTGTGGGTGCTGTAGCACAGGTTTTGTCCATCAGGGGTAGGCTTTTTCGTTTAAAGAATGCACAATGTGTCCTTCTGTCGAATGAAAAATGTTCTCTCTTGATGAACAATGCTGTGTATATGAGCCGTTCGTTGTACAAGCTGATTAATTTCATTAAACAGAAATTCTATAAAAATGATTTCAATGCATTTTTATCTGCTCAGATGCTCTAAAAAATATCAATAAACCATTAAAGTATGAAATTAACCATGAAAAATATTGTAGAAGGCAGAGAAGAGTCCGTGGAATTGAAATTTGTTCAGAAATTTTGCTTAGTAAAGTCGTAAGAGCTTAAGCAAATATTATAAGACTAATAATAATGTCAAAAATACGTTAATTTCTATAAAAAGTTATGTAATTCAACTGTCCCTTATAGTGCGATTTAAATGCATTTTCGAGTCTCTCGTTTTTGCAAGCTCATTACAAAATTTGCAGACTATTTCAAACGTCGCTTTTACCATTAAAATCCAATCATTTTAACACTATTTTCACCGAATACGATTTCGAATCAGAAGTCAAAGACAAAACCTATAACCAACTGTCCCCCTGTGCGTATGGAATATTCTGAATCCACCCCTGCATCTTTGGTCCAGGGTGTGCAGTACGTTGAGGGATTCGCGACCGCCGATTTATCGCCACACAAGAGCTGCGGGTTTGTTCCATTGTGTCGATTCGAAATTCGCGATTTAACATTCGAAAAAGTTTGGACGGATTCTCTGAAGGCGGTCTTTCGCGAAATGTCAAGCTTTTTCATTCGATTTTCCGCAAAGGAACGCATTTTGTGGGGTTCCCGATGTTTTTTCTGCAACGGAACCTTTCGTGAGCTTTGAATTTTTCACGAAACTCCTAGCCTGTTTTTCAGATTTAATAAAAATATATTTTTGAAATTTCTTCGATTATTTCACTTTCGAAATCTCAATATGAAATAAAAAAAAAATCTAATCTGTTAATTAAACTCATATTCTAGTTGCACTGAAGCCAGTTTGGAAAATCCTTAGATAGAGGATAACTGAATTGCTCTCTTTTATGTGACGATCAAATTATGAAAATTGCTCGTTTTCTGCGATAGTGTGCTTTTAGCTTATTAAACTCAAGTTGAGAATTTGATTAGTTATCTTGGGTATTCTAAGGTTAGAAATTTGATTTTGATGCTAGGTGTCTGTCATCGAAGTTTGGTTTAAGTCTTAAACACAATTTCAGATGCCATCCGCATTATGTGTCTGTTGAGAGCTTACAGATCATAAAATATTTTGTTTGACGGTCGGTGGGGAAAAAGTAAGTTTGTTGTTTTGAAAGTTAATCGATACTTTTATAAAGTAAAAAAATATTTATTGAATTAGTAACGAAAATCGATCCGAAAATTTTCATGGTGTTACATTTTATTGGATATTTTAATAAAAAATGAAAAATCACATATAATTTTGCAATGTAATATGATTTTGATTAATATTACATAACAAACGTCAAAAGAAAATATTTACGTACTCACGTAAATGATTATTATATTTTCCCAATTCATCGAACGTCTCATACAAGAATTCATCCGAGACGCAAAATCTCCATCGCGTAAACAACTTCCTCCCGATACGAGTTTTCAATTTCGATTCGAACACAAACGTCCAATTATACCCCAAAAACGCACAATACAGCCTCCCATCATTCGGAGAGAAGATTACAAATTTCAAACGCAAACCGAGCAATCTTCAATATTTGCCCTACGCAGTATCGAAAATCACGAGACGAGATGAAAAGGTCCTTCGTCCCTCGTTCTTATTCCCTTATCCTTCTCGGGGGCCATTTGTCTCGCGGAAGTATGATGGAATCGTTTCGTCTCTTAGCGTGTCTTTTTTTTTTCTTCGGATTTTGTCCGTTTATCGTATCGTGCGAAAATGGAAGACGGTGTCGTTAAAAATACAATGTGTGTAAGTTCACATTGTAAAAATTATGCAGTGCTGAAGCAGATCTGGAAAATGGTCGATAGAGGGCCGTTTTGATGGAACGTATTTTTTTCTGATGTAAATCAGTTCTTTAAATTTTCATCTTGATATTTTGAAAAAGCTCAGAATTCAAATTTTCTTAAAATACAAGTGACCTTTCTATATTACGGAATTAGATTCTGTATATATGGTAGAAATTAAATTAAATTTCAATGATAAAAATTTGTGTGATTCTCAAGCGAACATCCTAGAACATCATCGAAAATTATGCTATAAAATAAATGCTGAATATATTTGTACATATAAAGTCTTACTAAAGAAGGTATACTGTAATTCTTAAATGTTAAAAATAGCACCGCAGGTGTTTTTTTTTTCTATAAACATAAAATCGTCTTGAAAACGAAACTAACTACATATGACGATCGAAAAGACCAAGGGGTACAAGTGACAATTTGCTGAAATTGATTTATAGACAAGAATCGTTTCTATACACGCTCATTTATTTGGTGGCAAAAGGATATAAACGAATGCGGAACGTGTACCGAGATATATCATCAAATCACTCGACCTCCTAGTACATGTAGGTACATGGTCAACTTTGAACGCGCTTTCCTCCAAATCACCGCAGTCACTTGTACTCCTTGGCCTTTTCAGTCGTCTTATATAATAGTTCTATTCTGTGTGTCTGTATAACGTTCCAAAACTATGTTGATATATTCAATGCGTTTATTGCTAGTACAAAATATTTATATACAAGACTACACACTTTAGTCTTTAATATTCACCTATTGTGTATAAAATATAAAAATCATAATAAACACATGATATTGAATTCTTCTTAGGTGGGTACCCATATCACCCCCCTTTGATCCGCCCATGTAATACCATGTAACGCGATAAATCTCCTATCGAGCCTCTTCTTTTCCCGTGAGAAGCGTATTATGATGCTGATGCCGAAGCTCGCATTGTTATCGAATTAACCGCTTTACATTATATTACGTGTACGAATTTTCTGAAATTCGTTCTGTTCGGAAAATTTTTCAGGTTTTTCCGTCGTTCGTTCGTTGGTTCGTTCGACGTAGGCGTGTGTTAATAATCGTAAATTTTTATTAGTGCTTTTGCGCGTGGTCCTCTCGTATTTTCCTCGTTTTTTTTCATAATTTCGACGATGCTTTGTGCTCCTCGTTTCATTTGTTCTGTTTAAATGAAATTTAATTTGCGGAAAATTCGGCGTGAATTATGCATGTCGTGTATTCGTCCCACTCATGTGAAATTTCATTGGATCAATCCTGTACCCTCGTCCCGTTGCATATCAATGTGATTTCAATTTTTATTCATGTAAAATTACATATATAGAACTTCCACTTGAAATTAAATAATTTCAATATCAAGAACGATTGCTTTCTTGCAAATATTCCATATATCACATTATTTTATTTTAGACTTTAAATGTCAATTCCTTAGTATCGTTCGATACATTTTCACATCATATTTCACTTCGTCTACAAGTAAAACTCAACAGCTTATATCCACATCGTTAATCTTCAATTTTTCGAGCACACAATAATCCGAAAGGTCAAACTTTCGCATTCATCCATCGCTAGCTGTTATAGACAAGCTAGTTATATTCTAGTTTTATCCGCACTTAAAAACACCCCATTTCGTATTCCGACGAACATTAGCGAACGTTCGCAAAATGCCTCCTACAACATACACATAATATTAAAAGCCGCACTCTTCGAGTTCGCCCTTTGAATAAGTTTCTCCTTCGCTGACCGCGCCATCAACAAGTACCAGAAAACTCACATTATATCATAATAAAACATGTGTATATTAAAATATAACAGCCATCACGTTAATGCTTCTTGGGGACATTTTACTTACGGTAATTACGATGCGAAACTCCTCACCGTGACTGAAGCGAACTCCACGTGTCATAAACGTATGTACCGAAAGCCATTAACATAATTTAAATTGTTCAGTTTCAGTTTATGTATACTGTAAGGATTTTCAAATCTATTTCAGCTCGTTACCTGACCGACTTTCTTGACTTTTCCGAGTCACCCCTAATAAATCGTGAACGGCGACGTTTTGAATTTTACGATTCCTCGCATTGCAGTGTACTCTCGATTATATGGGTCAATGTTGGAGAGGCTTTGATCAATAATTCGAGCAAATTCGATTAATTAATTTACATTTAAATAAACTCGCTTTGTTTAATTTACGAAAACGCTCGAGTGAAATGCCGATCTAATATTTCACCGAATCAAATAAAACCATTGTTCGCGATGTGTTCGATATTTGTACCGAAAAAATTCGATACACGGATACACACTAGCAAAATTAAATATTATCTAATTAAGAGTGATCAAATGAAAGTTATTTATCTAAGGCTCGATCTTTCAATTGTACATTAGCAATTAGTTAACTTCGCATGCAATTGAAAGATCGGAGGATGTTGATGAATTTTCAGGAAGTATGAGTCCTTAATTCATTCTAGCTCATTTCAATTGAATATTTTTCATCCTGCACCCAAATAATCGAAGCTTCGCCGTATTTTAACACACATTAGACCCAGTAACCGAATATTGTGTTTGCACAATATATTTTTGCCGTAATCGAGCGTTCGTGTAAACTTTATCCAATTAGCGGAACGGCGTCACACAGCCTTTTGCGTGGCCATCGACGCGAACCGAACGAGTTCAGGTTATACAATATACACACATATATCGCATTATCTATCGATTATACTAAACTAGGTGAAAATAGGGCTTTTTCTAACCCTAATTCTGTAAAAAAGCGCGGCTTAAAACGGCCATTTTCAAGCGCGACGCGTAAGCGATTGAGTTAACCCGGAATGATGTTTCATGTGCGTCAATATATTTTTATGGCGATATGAAATGTTCCAGATTGAAATCGTTTACGCCCACTCTCGATTTTGTTACATTTGAATCGCTTTCGTTTTTGTAATATTACGTGTCGGATTCTGTACACAATCACTGGAGTGGAATGATTTTTAAAAATTCTTAATCTAGAATTCTTTGAGAAATGAGTTGCGTTATACTCGTATGAATTGTTTTATGTTTTTCATCAAAAGAAAAGTCTTATATTTTATATTAAAAAATAAATACTCATTTTTATCTCAGTAATTTTTTCCATTTTAATTAAGTACGAAATCGTATTTTATATTATATTTTTTTCATAAAAACAAGATACAAAAGATTTTTTCATTTTATCCGCATTAGTGTCAAACGATATCTTTTGTGTACATTTTCTTTTTATATAAGAAACTGTTCCATTTTTTTTCTCCTGAGGTGAAGATAAAATGATATGTAAATAAACCGCATTTGCATTTCATCAAAATATGCAAATATTCTCTATAATAATTTTCATATGCACCTGAATTACTTTTTCAAAAAAAAAAACATACAAACTTGTTAGTTCTACTACTTAACTCGACATGATACAAGTTTTTAAACACGTTCTATAATTTATAATTAAATTTAAATAATTTTGAATTCATGTTAAATAATATCCATCTCTAGTTGAATATTTTGAAATTATAATCAGACCATTTTAGTTGAATGCTAAATGTAATTTCGTCAAAATTTTGCTGTTATCTCAAAATGGCGCCTTTTTACAAAACTTATTTTATGAATATTGAAAAATTAATTATTTTTAGAGACTTCAAAATTTTCAAACGACTTCAGGCTATTGTCTTTTATTATTTCTTATAGTGTCACGTTTGAAACAATTCTATTAATTTTTTTAAATCTTCATCTTCAGTTGCAAAACCTGTATGACGAATTTTCAAAATATTCCACCCAACAAAAAAATATTTCCCGTTTCAAAAAATCAAAACACACTTACTCAACATAATTAAGATATCGCCATATTTCGATCAATCCGATAGAATGTTCAAAACATTCGACTTTAAAAGAAAAACTTGAATGATGAATTTTCACAATATTCTACCCAAACGAAAAAAAAAAACATTTTCATCTCAAATAACCCGAACCCACATACATTCACACGAGATAATTAGCAACATACGCCAAGTTCTCGACTCGAATCCAAACAATACAACGTGACTTAGGCGAAAACGGCCAAAACTCACCAAACACAGCGCCTACAAACGATCCAATTTTCCGAACCTGGGGGCGCAACGACGCCCTCGACGAGGCCCTTCAGCCCTCACAATAAAAATACACTCGCATAACATAACACAATCCGTACAATATAACATAACGCATTCCCTAGCAAGGTATAAGCTAGACGAGGAATTGATTCGTCCCGATAATGCCGAGCGAGTCCAGGTACCAGGAATTCGACGTCGGAATTCGGAACTCGTCGGAATCGAATTGTAGTCGGTGCTGATGATGGTCGGAATCCGTGTTCGATTGCGGTTCATTAGTGGACGGTGTGGGTCTGTCTTATGTTGTGGTAGTGTGGGTTGAGTTTTACTGGAGATTGTCCACGTTGGGTGTTTCGTTTTTGCACAATTGTTTCGATTTAAAGTTTGCGTTTGTTGAAGGTGTATTCGAAAAATTGAAGAATAGAGTGAATTATCTGATTGTAATCATATCTTTGATGATGTCAATAGTCGTGCAGTGATATAATGATAAAGTCAATAGTGCTGTGCTGTTTACTTTTGTTTTCCAAAAATAGCGCAAGTTTTAGGTAAATAATTGCATAACATGCATATGCAGATACGTTCAAATTTTCAATGAAGAAATTTAAATCATATACAGATTTAAATTTGATAATTTTCATTGTTTTCTAATATTATTTATTTTGTTTCCAATTCTATAGTTTTCTTTCAAATATTTCTACAAAACAATCGCACTTGAAATCCTTTTTTCAATACGAAATAAAAAATCTGTTTATTAAATCATAATTAATTTCTAATGTGAAGACCATCACTATTTTACCTATACTACCTTAGATCCATCAGTGATATTTATCATAAGAAAATTCAAATAACACAAATTTCTGCAAAAGCTATAAATTTCTCTCGCACCCCTGAAAATCAATTCTCACATCCCCGATCAAGAACCGCTGTTGCACAATATATATTCCTTATTCGATAAATTACAATATCTTCGAATATAAACCTACAATTTTCCGATCTGAAATTATAATTTCACGAAACGAAATCAATCGCGACGATTTGAATCGAATCATCCGATCTATTCACAATTTCCACATAAGTATTAACAAATTCTCGATATATTGGCATACGAATATCAAATCTAGACGTAATCGAAAATCGTTCGAAATCTCAATCGGAAGCTCAACTCGAATTACAAATGTGATTATACAATACATAATCGAGAATTTCGCTTTCGGGCGTTTCGTGCTTCGCAGGCGAGACCTGCGTCAAAATTATCAATAATCTAATTTATGTTGTGTCTCATATTGTTTTGCGTCACATTCGATATTCAGAAATCGTATTGAGAATGTCGTTGAATGTTCATTCGAGTGTGTAATATAACATGCATGAAGATTATCGTGCTTAAGCAAAGCTTTGATTTCTACGAGATTTCATTATTTTATGATTCTATTGTATAGAAATCGTGTAAATACTTCGAATGGATCGATTTATCTATACTACTGACATAATTCTTTATTCTTATCGCAAACCCTCAAACGAAGCGACATTAAAACGCTTTCACCTCACGAAGCTAAAACAACAAACGGCACCCAACACAAAACATTAAACAACCGTAATTAACACATCTTCAAACGGAATCGAAATGAACGCTTCCAATTTAGAATTTCTAAAGCTCAAAAATCGAAACGCCTTAAACGAGCGCCGAATTTCCTTCGTTTCAAAAGCACACTTCCGCACTTACAATCAGACAGAATTTTCACTAGTTTAATAAGAAAAAATAATCCATATGAGCAGTTTATAATGTAAAGTGAATAACTTCATTTTTCCTTAAAAATGGAAAAACACATCATACATGTTTCATCGATTTTCTCGACTTTTCATTTTGTGGAATTATGCACTGAGCGGCTCATATAACGATTAGAATACATAGAAAATAAGGCTTGCATTCGCTTTTTTGCACTGAAATAAAACGTTAGTGGGAACTCTGCTTTATCAGGCGTTACGTGAACGTACCTTATTGTTATTTGCGTAGAGTTGCTTCGTCGAAGAGAACTTCTCGGAAAACGGTCGTACGAGAGAGGAAACTCGGGAAAAGGGAAATTTCGTACTCTTGTACCCTTCGCTTGGTTAATTCATAACCATATTGCGGCTCTGCACGCAATTTATATGAAACTGCCTGTGTGTTTGAAATTTTCATCGTACACCATACAAGAAATATAGATTTTCATATCTTTAAATATATTTTTCGTATTATTTTGCAATTAGATTAGTATGTTTCATGTGATCGAAATTTACTGATGATACATTTACAATAATTTCAATTTTCCATCATCACAACATTCAACATTAATAAGCAATCATTTAAATTGAGAGAGCTTCACTTATTCACCCCCTGATAACTGACAAATTACATACGTTCAATCGTTCAACTTTTATTCAACTAACTTGTCAAGTGTGAAATTGGATTTGAATATTTAACGTGTAAAAAAAATCGATATAGTACTCATTTGATATTTAAGGTCTTTCATGGCCAATCGATTTAATTCATTTTTTTTTAATTTCATTTACTAGTACATTCCTCATTTCCGTTTCGAACCATTACACAATTGAAAAACGACATGGAAATTGATGAAAATACCTTAATTGTAAAACGCCCTTATCGTCGAGTTTCTATGAACCTTTATAACAATATATACCCGTATCCGCTTTCACTGTAGCTATGCTAAATAAGTATATATTCTGTTCGTGATAGACAGTTTCATTTTCATCCGAAAAACGTTTCTCTGAATTCGCCACCTCGCTGATAAATATGAAATTCCACGTAATAAAATCAATTACATTTTCGTATATCGCGAATCGACTACGGCGCCGAAAATAAAAGTAGATAATGTTCATTCCGAGTTCCATGCATATTACATGAAAATGAAATATTCATGTTTTTCACAACGACTGCTATTTTCAATGAAAATTCTCCTTCTACTTCTATACCTAGTCCTGTGCGATTCTTTTCGGTGTATTGCGAAAATTTTTCCACTCTCTTAAATGATGCATTTATTAAATTATGTGTTTAAACTTATTACGTTAAAATATTTTTCACATTACTAAAATAAGCTAACCACACCGATGACTATCAGTATAATTGTATTAAATTAAATTAAATAAAAGATACCATTTTAACAATATTCATTTTATGTATATTAATATATAGAAACATATTTACAAGATAATGGTAATTGAAATATCTTCCTTATATCGTTCAAATATATTTGTTTTTCATTTTAATAAACTAATGTTGCAAGTAAATAACAATTGATTAGTTGAGGAAAAAAGACATACTTACATGAAAAACCCCACTGCAATTATTTATATTTATTAAAAAATGTTTATTCTAAGAAAGGAAACTTGTTATACTCAGTCATACACCTCGTTTATTCATCAACTTCAAGTCATTATGAATGCACTAGATAATATTTTATTAGTATGCCATGATAATTCGTGCACTCATATAAATTATAAAATATGACACATAAAAATTCATAGATATATGTAGTGAATTTATATAGTCACGAAAAATTTAATGGTGAAAATTTATTTTTTGTTTCAGTTGTTATCGGCATCAGTGGTGTGATGAAGCCAAAGCTAGTTGTAGTCGATGCAACCGATGGCAGAGGGACGAAGGGTGGAGGCCCCATACCACACCATCAACTCTTGCATCATTAGGGTTGATCCAGGAGAGCCATGGCTTCGACTAGTGCGGGCTGCTCCCGCGCCAAAATATTCAAAATCCTCATCGCCGTCTTCTGCCTCTTATTTCTATTCGAGTACATCATCGACAACAGAAGAACAGACACACTTTACACGCCCAGCACCAATATCAAGTATGTGACAGTGTTCTAGCGTCGCTTAAGACACACAAATACACAGATTAGAGCTGTAATTATAAAGAAAGGATGATTCAAACAAATAGTTTTACTATCCTAGAACACTACAGATTTTTTTAAGTACATACTATGATTAGAATACATATATTAATCAAATGAAAATTCAAAGTTTGAATGTTTGACATTATTTTACTCATTTCAATTATTTTACCAAGCACTTCGTATTTTATTGTTCTATACATGAAAATTTGACACTTAGTTTCAAATGCTATTTCTAGTAGATGATGAAAATGACAAAATAGTAAGAATCTCTTTGTAATGTGCCTGTACTCATTTTTGTATTTTTCTCTTGTTCCTGTTAATATAATATGATATACCTAAATATGTATATTGTTTTTCAATAAGCTATCTTTTTCAGAGGTGTTATGCCGATACAGTGGCCAAAGCGCACAAAGAGTCGTCACTGTTTCGAAGGTGTCACTGAACCCCCACGCGATAATCCCTTCAACATTTCTTCGACGAGCTCGAATGTCTCAAACATTTCTACTTCCAAGGAGGTCGATATGAAAACTTCCATTGATAAGAAAGAATCGGTCGTGTTTAATGTGCACAATGTTACACAAAAGAGTATCGTTTCTGCCGAACTCAACAGTAATTATTTAGAAAATTTAAAAGTGACCAATAGAACGGCTGATAGTGATAATTCAGAGACGCTACAAAGCACTAAAAGTAATGTTTCTACGATTGCTAGTCAAAATAGTGATGATTCCCACCAGGGATACGATAGCTTAAGTGATAGTGTTAGAGAAGCAACTATTATACCTGAAGTGGGCTGTGATGTTCCTTGTCCAGCGATTCCTCCAGGACTCAGTGAGTTAATATTTCTTACTGTAAATCTGATGATTATTTTTATTTTTCACAAAAATGCTACTTTAACTTTAAAGATGGTCCTATTGAAGTTAATTTAACTGAAATTATGATGAAGGATATCGAAAATAACCCTTTGGATATTGCACCCGGTGGACACTATGCTCCACGGCACTGTAAACCAAATGATAAAGTTGCTATTGTCATTCCATATAGGTGAGCAAAATTGAAATTCCTTCAAAACATGACTCTAATTTCTTATTTTTAAATTGAAAACATACAACAAATTCTCAAAGTGTTCTTACTAAATGCACTTTGAAAATTAATCACAACTAAATCATTTTCCAAAAGCTTGCATGGACACAAAAATTCTGTATCGAAAATCTCTTGAATACAGACAATACATATCACTTTACTATTATGTACAATTTGTAAATATGTAATAAAATGGAATTTTTCATGCCACTAGGGCTTTGTTCTATACACTGTGATGATTTCTGTTTTTCAGAGATCGTGAAGCACATTTAGCCATATTCCTTAATAATATGCACCCATTCCTGATGAAACAGCAAATAGAATATCAAATTTATATTGTTGAACAAAAAGGTTTGTCTCTTTTCTGCTCGTTGTACATATTTATTTTTTTTCATTTGTATTCTCCACATCGAGAGTATTTTTCAATTTGATGCGCATATTATATGATCAAAAACCAATTTTAGGACATGGAAAATTCAACAGAGCCTCCTTGATGAATGTAGGCTTTGTAGAAGCAATACGTCAACACGACTGGGATTGTTTTATTTTCCACGATGTTGATCTTTTGCCATTAGACGATCGCAACCTTTACACATGTCCTTCTCAGCCTAGACATCTTTCAGCTGCCATAGATAAATTCCATTTCAAGTATGATAACTTCAATTGCTTAGCTTGAAGTAAAATGATTTATTAATTTTGGATTTATATCCTATTCTAGGTTGCCATACGCTACGATTTTTGGGGGAGTTTCTGCATTAACAACTGAGCAATTTCAGAAAGTTAATGGCTTTTCAAACAGCTTTTGGGGTTGGGGTGGAGAAGATGATGATATGGCTAATCGGTAATAACCTTACTACACACACCTCTATACATCAAAATAGTACCACTTTTTTTACAAGAATGTATAGAGAGAGGTACCCTTTCAATGTCCACGTGTTTATTTATAAAATTATATTACAATTTCAGAATAAACTATCATAATTATCATATATCACGTTATCCTATGAGTATTGCACGCTATACGATGCTGAGCCATGAAAAAGAAAATCCAAATCCTAAAAGGTATATTAAACATTTTTTAATCTAAGATCTTATATTTTCTCTAAACATGCTTCTCGTTTTGTTTCAGATACGATGTTCTCATGAAAGGCAAACGGGTATTCAACACGGACGGCTTGAACAGCTTACAGTACACTCTTGTCGAAACCCAAGTGCACCAATTATACACGTTGCTCTTAGTGGAACTGCATCCACCCAGTTGATGGGGGATTTTAGCCAAGCTGTGGTTCGGCTAATGTCTCATCGACGAGTGTTAGCTGATCGCTTGGCTAATGAAACTTTCTCTCTTTCTTGTAAATACATATAAGTAGTGCATTATCGAAAACATTCACATCATTTATATCTAATCAATAAACGGATTTATGAAAATTATTATCTTAAATAGTTACATGTTCCAAGGACAGATATTATAACTTGTTAATAGTAAATTTTGAATGTAATATTATTTATGTGATATTTTATATATTTTTTTATCTTCTTTCTGTATATATGTATTTATATTTTTTTCTTCAGTAATTATTTTTATTGTGCTCTTGTTATAATTTTATTCTGTATAGATAATTAATTTCTCAAATCTTCATTTATCTTATGAATTTAAAATAATGAAATTGTAGGTCACAAATTGCTCTAGAAACGAAAGTTACAATTCCCATATACCTAGGTAGGTATATTTTATTTTGCTTAGGAAATAGTACAAAATAGTTTATTTTTTAATAAAACTTCACTTTCCATTATGAACTTTAAAAATATTTCCTTACCTTTTATAAAATTTAAATATTTATTCAAATTAAATCTCACATAGACAGACTGAGGAATCGATCAATAAAAAATATGTATTTCATATCTCATGATCGATCAGAATACAATTCGTAAGAAGCATGTAATTTTTCGTGTGTAAATATTTTACATTTATATATGTACTTAAAATTTGAGAAGCTGTAAATTCTCTCTAAATGAAACTTGGTGTTATCGACTGACAATAATCGAGAATGTTTAAACATTTTTACTTATTTTTAAAATCTTTCTCTCCTCTAGTGTTAAACAAATAATTTACGTTTTTCAAACTTATGTAAAATGTATCTGTATATATGAATTTCAAATATACTCTTGAAAAGTTATTACCTTTCTATCTAAATTGAACTATCTGAAAGTTTTGCATAAAATATAAATTATTATTTGACGTATGCAACATTTATCACAAATTGTTTTTGTATGCTTATTTATTACTAAGAAGCATTCCTCTTTATTTATTATATACCTATCAAAATTTTGTAGCCCAGTCCAGACTAATACGTGATTCAAGAAAAAACACCGTAAACCACTAATGTGGATGGTTTTCATTCATTTTTTTGTTTTTATGCATCGCACTCCCATTTGCTGCAATGTTCGTGTGTGAATTGCATATTAGTCTGAATTGGACTTAATTTCAGTTAAATCGTATGTATAATATCACAATTTTCGTTGTTAAAAAGTTATTGCTCAACAAACAATGTTTATGTTGAAGATATTGATTGTGATCGAAAACTTTGTTACCTTAATTTATTTGTCATCAAATGAACGTTATGTAGATTAATTGTTTATTGACAAAGCTTGCATAAAAATAAAATCCTTCTAAACTGTTCTAATATTGTTTCATATCATATTTATACCCTTGAGTTGGATTCTTTGTGAAATATTTCTATTTATGCGAGGATAAAATGGTATTAGGTGATAAATATTTAAATTCACGGCCTATTTGCTTGTATGTATTTAATATCAATTTAACATACATTGTTACAAAATCAATTTGAAAAAAAATTAATATGCAGAGTTACATTTTCAAAACTACGTTAGCAAAATGTTAATTGAAAATACTTTGTACATGTTAACTTAAATAATGAATTTAGGTTTACGATTACGATTTACAAAATACATGTTATAAAAAAAAAAAAGAGTTTTATACACGAGCAAAATGCCCTTTTGAACACAACTACAATCCACAAAATATTTTCGCTATGTGAACATTCTAAATCACTACATCAACGTTACATTACATCATATAAACTGGGTTATGATACAAAAATGTAAAACTGAAAAATTTGGAACTTTCCTACATGACCACTTTCAAAATCGTACACTGACAAATCTCTATCAATATATAGGCCAGAAATTGAGTTAGGCAAGAGATTTTTTTTATTTAAAGCAACATTTTTCCTTCATATTACGACTAATGACAATTTGGGAAGAGGATTGCATTAAATTAGAACAATAACATGTGTGAAATAGGAAAGTACTAATATTTGATAGTTTTTAATTCAAAATTATGAATTAAAGACTGATTTTTTACTATATCCGAATGTAAATATGGAAAGTACCAATTTTACTACAGTAGTCCCCCATTTAACGCGATTAAATCAGTTTATTTCAATACGCATGCAATGTTTTTTCAAAAAGAATGCATTGACATGATAAATCTTATTATGAGTGATCACATTTATGCATTTTTTCAAAAAAAATTTGCAAGCGTATCAAAAAAAAAGTGTTAAGTAATTGCTTTAAATGGGGGACAACAGTAAAAAAATTTGGAAAATAAAAAAATGCAATAACTTCATTTGTATTTGAAAATTGAACAAATACTAACTGTTTTGAAAATGGACATCAAGGCACACAATAAACTGTGATATTCGAAAACAGCGAAAAAATGCACATCAAACCTTTTCCGCATATGGAAAAAATGAACAAAGAATAAAAATGAGTTATTTTTCCTATAAATAAAATAATAATTTAACAAATCGAATTTAATCAGTTTAGTAATGTTTATTTACTAAGCTGCCAAAAACACGTAACGATACTATAAACCATATTACTAAGAATACTCTAATAAGTAAACGAATATCAACTATTCCATAACTTTCAACTTCTGAATGCGACTCGACACAAACTCCATCTCGTGTGAAGGTTGAGACGCTTCGATGTTTTCAACTCTAATGCTTTCAAGCGAATGAGACTTCTTTAAAATGGGCTTCTTTTCTTTCGTAAACGAATGACCGATCTTTGGATCTAGAACGGAAATATAGCTCGATGAATGCTCCATCCAAGTATCCTGTATAGGTAACTCTGAAAAATCTCTAGCGTCCGAATTCAATCCATCAGAATTTTCACTCTTGGTTCTATTTCTTTCAGGAACAATATAAGGCATTATCCGATTATTTGTAGTTCTCTTCATCCGTAACCCAATTGTCACATTTGACACATATCGTGTATTTATTTGGATTACTCCTAAATCAGGATGGCTGGCATCTCTCCTGATAAATGTGTTCGGTTTGCTGCCAAAGCTTTTCCTCCGCATTTCTCTGGGGTTAAATCTGTCCTGTTCTGCTGAATGGACGAGAGTGCTTAACATTTCCAATTTGCGCATGGCTGTGTCCAGGCAATTCAGAACGGGTCTGGGTTTTGTTTCAGAATCCTGAAAGAAAAATAATATAAATTAACATCACTCTTATTAATCTTAACACTTGATACTTATCATTGATCTTATGAAATTTTCAAATGAAAATAATTTCAAAGTCAGAGCAGTGAAATATAGGAAAATAAAATTACACAAATGTGATGATTTACAAAACGGGCAAGTTTGAGAATGCAAGTAACTGGGTTGAATCGGGATCCATCTTATTTACTTTCTTTTTCCCAAATTTTATAAAGATGTTTTATTAGATAACTTCAGTTTTCACTTCTCAAAGGAAAAAAAAAACACTTGTGCAATTTCACTTTACAACACTGTCTTTCTAAATAAATAACTAAAGAAAATAAATCAGAAAATAAATTGAGGTACAGAGCGAAATAAAGGATAAAATGAAATTGCATAAATGAGATAATTTAACAATTAGGTCAATTTTAGTACTTATATAAATGAACTAAAAATTGAGTTAGGTCAGGGTTTTTTATTTACACCCCCTTATTTATAGGATCCATTACAGTTTTTTTTATATTTTATTTCATAGTTTTCAAGTGTGAAACTAGACATCATCACACTTGTGCAATTCGACCTAATAAAAAACTTCCTTCCCATATAAAGAACGTATGGCTTTACGAAATCAATATTGATTCAATTTTGACACATCACAAAGGAAACACCCAATCAATAACGACATTCCATACGCAACAATATCCTAACAATTTTCATAACAATAAACATTTCATAGAAAACAATACGAGAACAACAAATGAAATACTTGATCGACTTGCGACATCTGATAGTTTTACGACGAGGAGCGGACGTCAATGGCGATTTTCGGGAAAAAATCTAGCATCAAGAGTCGGTGTGAGGCTGAAGGTCCTGAATCGAAGGTTCAGCGAGACGAAGACGACGAGACAATAACAATGCGATTGTTATAAACAAATTGTTGGATTGTTTTATTTACATGTGGGGCGTCATCGAAAAACATGTCGACGTACAGCTGGCCACTGTCAACACTGAGGCCTCAACTACACCTATTTACGGCCATTGAAATTCGAAAAGTGTGGGAAAATTTAAGCTAAATAATTATGTTTCAATCAATATCAACGGTTTAATTATCATAGTATTTAATTTGCGTTTTATTGACTTATAATATTACGACTTTAGGGATTTTGTTTGAATTTACAAAATTGGATTCCGATTGTTTGTTATCAATGTTTTTGACACGAAGTTCTTTGCGATTTATAAAAAGGATAAAAGAGAAATTATATTGAAAATATTTCAATAAATTAGAAGCATTTTCTCTAAAACATGAGCTAAAGCCAGAAATATTTCATTTCTAATACATAAGTCTCATTTTAGTCTTTTTTTTTATTGGATTCAATTTAAATTTTCTATTGTTGAATTCTTGTATTTCACATTGAATTTTCATATTCTAATACATATTTAATAGATATCTTTATCATAAAAAATATAATAATTTAATCATACATTTTCTTTGCTTTTCATAATCTAATCGAATATCTAACTTTCCATCGCAGATATGATAAATATATAAGATATCATTATATTAGACGTCTGTAGTGATCGAGACTAATTTCATTATCACTAGTTTATTAAATATCATGAATAAATCATCAGCGATCGTAAGATAATTAATTTTCCCGAAAACTTCAATAGTATTTGCATTCAATAGTTTAAATTTTCATAAAACTTAAGAGTTAAAAGTATTATTCATTTTATAATTTAAAAAAACTGAATTATTATACTTGAGTATTATGATGTCTATTGAGAAAAGTAAGAATCTTTAAATAGTCATATGCATTTATTTATTAAATATAATTCCTGAATATGCATACAAAAAAAATCTGGAAAGTATAAAAGTTTTCATTTTTGACATCTAACAAGTTACACTCTATAATTGAAGTTTCTATTTTTATATCTCACTGTTGGTCTTTCTATTCGATAAAAGAAAATAAAGAACGTAAAACATACAATGAGAATTAACTCGTCAGCAATTTATATTACAGTCGTATCGAAAATAAACTTGCATAACAGACATTTTATCTAATACATATTATAAATTAAAAACACGTGAGCAGCAACTGCATTTTTTTTCAAAATCAAATTTTTTGGCATCGAATCTAGCTAGCTAACAAAAATTACTTTCTCTCGCTTTATCTGTTTGTCCTTCAAATGACGTTGAAGGAAATCGTTTGAGAAAATTACATTTGATAACCTTTACGAGAAAAAATATGAAATAGCTCATACAAAATAAATAATTGTTAGTTATAATTAAATTTTCAAACTAGTGAAACATATTTTGTACCCGATAACGATAAATAATTTAACACGTTCACATGGGAGATAATGAGAAATACAAACTACGTTAAAACACTAATGAATCTAACAATATTTCAGTCAAAGTTTCACTCATTTTTA
This sequence comes from Cheumatopsyche charites, assembly GCA_024721215.1. Taxonomy (NCBI): domain Eukaryota; kingdom Metazoa; phylum Arthropoda; class Insecta; order Trichoptera; family Hydropsychidae; genus Cheumatopsyche; species Cheumatopsyche charites. The sequence goes on from CM045575.1 coordinate 10,715,165, forward strand.
TTTAAAACTATCGAGTTATCTATGCATGCGATTTGCGCAAATCAATTGTTAGCAGCGTTCGCGCGAATTAAAGCAGAAGTATGTAACCTTTTTCGCATTTTATTCTATATAAAAAATCAATCCTGAAACACTCACATGCAAGAAGTGAAATTTCACAGATTCTGTTTTTCTTTCTCATTTTCTAAACTCACAATCTTACTACATTGATATTTTTTTGTGTTTCTCATAAAAGTAAACTGCAGCACACTATTTTCTTCATCAAAATTTTCAAAGTCTGAAATATATTCCGAATAATTTATAACAATGTGAACTGAAATAATCGACTAGTTACCTTTTTTTTATTAACTTAAGCCAACTATCATATAAAACAATTGTGAGCACAAACGTTGACGACTCCTGGCCAGAACGGTCACCTTTGCGAAGAGCCACGGGCGAGGCACTCTCCGTTCAGACTTTGAAGTGAGACCACGTGTCGAATTGTTCAGGTATTAAGAACTTTTCAACATTTCCACAAACTACCCTCAACTATCAATCAAACCCTAATTAATTCGAAACCTAAACTAACAATCTAATTTGATCGATTTTAACAATTTCATTCTAAACGGAAGTCGATCACAAAATGCGCATCATCAGCAACACACTAGGCCACATCATCCAAATCATTTTAAATAATTTAAAATCCATTTCGAATCTGTTAAGAATCGTCGATTCTTATTGTTAACCTACAACTTTTTCCTCCCGTGTCAAAACGTAGCTTGACCTTCATATGACCTCGAACCGTTCCCGTGTCTCTTCTGGTCTTCCTCGTTCTTATGGCATCCGAAGATCTAGATGCGGCTTTGATTATGATTTTTCTTAATTGTTTAGAACTGCGCAATGGAGTTTTATTGTTTTATTTTCGGTTTATTTAAAGGTCGCCGGCCGGCATTCCAGCAACTAACATGGCTGGTGCAATTACATTTAGATTGGTGTGTTACGTGACCGGCCCTACATAGAACGTTCTAAATATATAAAATGTCGTTTTATTCCGTTCATTCGGTTAGATTTTAACGTTAAAAGTTTTTAACTTTCAATTGTAAATTCGGAGATGCTACATATTTAGGATTAGTCGGGAAATTGAATTGTCCCCTATCAGAATTTTTGATATAAATTTATATTTTATACCTATTGCTAATTGGTTTTAATCAGTGTATGTAATATAAATTTATAAAACTATACTATAAATTTCATTGTTGATTTATAATCATAGTTATATTATAAAAAAAGTTTATTCTAATGATATTTTTTTGTTTGTTAATTTAGTCTACTTTTACACTTGAGTTTCATATACATACACATCATTACTTAAGCTTACGTTCAAATTTTTCTCCCATTTAAAAATAATTAATGTCGTTTTATATTTCTCATTTATACATTAAAAAAAAACTGATAATCTTATTGTTAGCTATTGTAATTGAATTAAACAATTCAATTGATTGAGATTGAACTATTATAATCTGAAATCATATAATTTAAATGAAACTTCATTATCAGATTATAATATTATTTCATTTTATTTTCATTTCAGATCAATAATCCAAGATGTCGAAAATTGGAATTAACGGTTTCGGACGTATCGGTCGCTTGGTGCTCCGCGCTTCCTTGGAACGGGGAGGCAACGTTGTCGCCATCAATGATCCCTTCATCGGAGTAGACTACATGGTCTACATGTTCAAATATGACTCCACCCATGGTCGTTTCAAGGGCACCGTCACAGCCGAAGGTGACTGCTTGGTCGTCAACGGCAACAAAATCCAAGTATTCCAGGAACGCGATCCGAAATCTATCCCATGGGGTAAAGCCGGAGCCGATTACGTCGTAGAATCTACTGGTGTTTTCACCACCATTGAAAAAGCATCTCTCCACTTGGAAGGAGGCGCCAAGAAGGTCATCATCTCCGCTCCTAGTGCCGACGCTCCCATGTTTGTATGCGGAGTCAACTTGGACGCTTACGATCCATCCATGAAAATCGTTTCAAACGCATCTTGCACTACCAACTGCCTCGCACCTCTCGCTAAAGTCATCCACGACAACTTTGAAATCGTTGAAGGTCTCATGACCACAGTCCACGCCACCACCGCTACCCAAAAGACCGTCGACGGACCTTCCGGAAAATTGTGGAGAGATGGTCGCGGTGCCGCACAGAACATCATCCCGGCTGCCACCGGAGCGGCCAAGGCCGTCGGAAAAGTTATCCCATCCCTCAACGGCAAATTGACCGGTATGGCTTTCAGAGTACCCACTGCTAACGTTTCCGTCGTCGACTTGACCGTTCGTCTCGGCAAACCGGCCACCTATGATGCTATCAAACAGAAAGTGAAGGAGGCCGCCGCCGGTCCATTGAACGGTATTCTCGACTACACAGAAGACGCTGTCGTGTCTTCCGATTTCATCGGAGACAATCATTCCTCAATCTTTGATGCCGCCGCCGGTATTCCGTTGAACGACAACTTCGTCAAACTCATCTCTTGGTACGATAATGAATTCGGTTACTCGTGCAGAGTCATCGATCTCATCAAATTCATGCAGACCAAGGATTAAAGTATTTAATTTAAGCATTTCAAAAACACATTCGTTACATTCTCTCGAACGATATCATCACTTATGTATGTCTGCGACATAAAATAGCTGTTGCCATTATTCAATGTTATCATTTTTTTTCATATACAATATGACTGAATGTTAAAATTAGCATTATGAAAACTGCAAAATTACAGTTACAATATTGCATTTCAACAATAAAAATTGTAAGAGAATGATGTTGTTTTATTTATGGGATTTTTTTTTCAAACTTATTACTCATCAGTTTGTTAATTTTTGATACTTTTTATTGTATATCTGACAAAATGGTAATTTATTTGTAATGATTTTTTCAATATCTGAAATTTTTATTAAAATTATCAGCTTCTTAAATTATACATTTTACTTATTGTTAGTTGAATGGGTAATAAATCCATTGAATTACCAAAGAGAATAGAAATTACATAGATTTATTAGGTACTTGGTTAAATTACAGATATGTCTGTTTTAATTGAACTTAATAGCAGATATTTTTTTCAAATCGAAGAATAAAATTTTACTTCACCAATATTGGACCCAAACCAATATAGAAATTTATAATTTTTCCTGAACAAAATTGTTCGACAGTGATAATTTTTCATTTAAGAGTTAACAGCTATGAAATAATATAAAAAGTTAAAGAAGAAAAAAAACCTAACCTGACCTAATTTTTATAATAACATTCGACCATCTATTGAACCGTCGTGCGTGTAAAATCATATGAAAAATTCATAACGAACAGATATGAAGATCGATTCAAATCGAATTCGCTAGAAAACACAGGTAAATTAAAAAAATGTGACCGTCGATCATCGCGTTTAGACCACAAATTAGTAAGTGTGCGTGGCGAAACGGCGTTTTATATCGGCGCGCGGCGCATATGAGCGTGTGGTGGTGCGGTGCGGTTGACAGCCAGTCGGTCGGTGACAGTTGCCGTTCGATAGAGCTGCGGTGGCGACGGCGGTGACGGGAGTGGAGGACGTCAGATGGAGGAGTTGCGGCTCTCGGACACGGAGCGGCGCTACTTCGCCGACCTGTTCGTGTGCTGCGACGAGCTCGAAGACGGCGCCGTGCCCATCCTCAAGGCCACCGAGCTCTTCCGCTCCGCCGGACTCCACGACGACACTCTTAAACAGGTTCAGACGACACTTCTTTCCCTCTTTACCTCTTTTCCTCATTCGACGCTCGCCTCTTTCTCGTCGTCCGATCTGAACATCAAGATTATGCAGACGTATGACTTTCAGTTAAGGGTTGACTCCAGAGAAAGCGCCATTTCGATCGATTCAACGTGCACTAGTGCCTCGCTCCACTATGAAGCAACAGACTTTTTGCAATAAAAAAATAAACACCGTACAGACGTACGAACTCATTGAAAGAGTCGGTCGGGGTGAGCACGGTTCTAGCCGGCGTCAATTTCTTCGTTAACTTCAAAAATATCGGTGCAATCTCATCGGACGGTCCAAACTGCACACCGTACGTAACAATATGCTCGCTAGACGACTATTTTTTCAAATACTGACTAATTTATGAAATATTACTGTCACGCATACGACGTTCAATCGTATATCGCAGCCCGGTCCATTTTTTAAACTGAACATGAATTAACTTTACGATCTGAGAGCTCAGCTTCGCTCTCGTCTCCTTTTCCGATAAAATCGCCAAAACGCAACAATTTATCTGCCGACATTTAGACGTTACTTTCATAGGTGCAAAACTCATTTAAATATTTCAAGTTCTACAGCTGCATCGGAAAGACTATCTAATCTAAGACTGAAACCTCCTAATAAACTACCTTATGTGAATTATTAAAACTCACCATAGGTATTATCGGATCGTCTATCTTAATTAGTTAACGTTACTATTATGGAAAATGTATGTAAATTTATTATTGAACAATAATTATCGATACTGTATTGTGTGCTTATTTTGTCAAATTAAATAGCACATATGAGTATGCAAATACATTTGTTTTTCAAATTGACGAAGCATCGCTGCATTTGCCTTTTTAATGGCTTTATAAGGTTCGCTTTTTTCCAAACGATATTAATTCCTTTTATCATTCATTCCATATCTATCATTAAATATAAAAAAAATCACAGTACTTGAAATTCTATGAGAGTTGTCATTGAATGGTTTGGCTAAAAAAAACATCTGGCGTGCAATATCAGCACAACTGTATAATTTTATTTTATGACTGTTCACTTTGACATTAAAATTTATACGTAAAATCATATACTAGTTGAAAGGTCTTTCGAGCTACTTCATTTTAAAATCCTCTACAATAAAAAAATATGAAATAAAAAAATATCAATAGAAATAGTGAAATACCTCATTGTTATGTCATCAAACTGACAAATATAAATCTTCTTTTCTGCCTTGAATCTTAAAAATCGACATACATTTTTTATCGCATTCACATAAATAATTATAACGCATCTTATATTTGCATTTTGTTAGCTCTTTTCAGGATTTTTCGTTTCAGTATTTATCTAGATGTCTACAACATATTTTAATTTCACGATATGAAAATTATTTACAGATCGCAGAACTTAGTTATTTGAATCCTTCGAATACCACTCATATCAATAGGAAAGAGTTTTATTCCGCTCTCAAACTGATAGCGGCCCATCAAGCTAATGTCCCGCTGAAAGCTGAAATTCTCTCCTCGCCCGTTGATCTGCCTTTACCTCGATTCACATGGAATCTAAATTGCGAAACCGATCCGGATCTCATTCAGCTGTCAAACTCGCCCGTATCCGCTAATCAAAAGGTCGAACTCAAAATTCATCACAAACGGGACAAATCATTTCGTCCTTATGAACCTATGAGACTATCTTCGACTTCTGATGTTGAGGCTCCTCAAGGAAGTTCGCTGCACGATCATGTGGAATCTCAAAGCACGGACTCTGAAGTCGAATCTGAAACGATTTCGCAGCATTCTGAACATTCCCACACCGTAAGTTCAAGATTTGAAAATTTCTGCTATCTTTTTGTGATTTAATCTGTGTTTACTTAATAACAACACATTAATGTTTTCCTGTAATTTCTAAGATTGAATACATTTAAAAAAATCTAATGTTAGAAAGTCATATTGTAGTCAAATGTATTTATAATTCACTTAAACTTATAATTTGTATTAATTTGTTGTGTATTTGGCAATAGTTGAGAAGTGATGGATTGATTCATCAAATGAAGGTATATTATTTGAAATCAGTAACATAATATCACTGACATGTAAAGTTGCTTTTACCACATCATTTTCCTTTTTTCATTTTAATTTATCGTTCATCAGAGAATAAAAAACTTATTGCAAAAGTTTAATCGACTGTGTATTCATTAAACATGTCATCAAAATTCATTAGTGTTCCATTGTTACTGTTATTCAGTGTAAAATATTCTTATTTTATTTTGTTAAATTTTATTTATGTATTATGTATGTACTTACAATTAACAAATGCAGATGTGATTGCATACTCTAACCACAAGCTTATCAAACACTAAATGTTAAATTTGAACACCCATTTTGTTTTCTGAAATAGCTTATTTTTCTATACCGACATGTTATGTACCAATTTTACGAGCTCATTTGTACAATCTTTTCAAGATAATTCTGTTTTCAATCTACTACTACCATATCTGTAAAATAATTTAAATGCTATCTGCAAACCAAACAACTGATAGTCGTTGTTGAAATTTGTCGTAATGTTAATTTACTAATCTCGTTTAAGTTTTTTCTGGTTTGCTCTTTTCAATTTATCAAGAAATGACAATGTTACTTATAATGTATTTATGTCAAAATATTTTTTTCATACATAATTTATTAATAAATAGCTTTTTATTTACAAATCAATATTAAAAAATTGGTACATAGTGTCAATGATATTTTTTTTCATTGAATTTTCAATCTGTTTCTCTTTTTCTGATCTACATCAATGTTTTAGATGCGAGCCAAAAACAGTTCACCTTGGAGTACTGCTAGCGAAAGTCCCACACCTACAAATTCAGTTGCTGATCAACGAGCTCAGGGACTTCTAGGACCTCATGCTCCATGGACTTCAGCAAGTGGCCCTAATCATGGACGATGGCTTGCTGCATCTATAGGGGAAGAACATACTCAATTACTTGGTTAGTTTCAAAATACTTTCATTTAATAGTATATTTACAATTATTATTATCATTTATCTGTATGATTCAAATTATTCTAGTATTGTTTCTAGTTGAGATATTATAGAAGTCTGTAGATAAATTCATTTTTTGAAGGTACAGAGGAAGAATCTTCAGACAGGCATTCATCAGATGAAGAGAGTGGAGATGTGGAAGGTGAGAGATCCTTCAGTAGATCAGTATGGAAAATCAATCCTGAACAACGTCTTCACTATGTTGGTCAATTTAATTTGCTACAACCCGATGTTCATGGTTTGGTCGCTGGAAATGTTGCTAGGTACATCAGTCTACAATTTTTCATACCTATATTTTTATCATATAAATCATTTATACTCATGCTTCTTTTATAATTTTAGACGTTTTTTTGAAAAATCGAGGTTGTCAGTAACTGATTTACGTAAGATTTGGCTGTTATCAGACGTTACAAAAGATGGAGCTTTATGTATTGAAGAATTCATTACTGCAATGCACCTGGTTGTTTTACGACGTAAAGATATTCCAGTGCCTGAAGTTTTACCACAATGCTTAATTCCTAAAGTACAAAAATCACCTGTTAACAGCCCTGAACAGATTGTTACATCTAATCTTGTTGATTTAGGTTCGAGCACCAATATTAATATATCCTCAGAATTCAATTCTAAATTACCTTCGATTCCTGCACCTACTTCTAAACCACCATCAAACGAAATAGATGCTTTCGATGGTAAAAATCCCAAAGCGTTGAATCTTGATGATAGCTCTCCTTCTCTTAGTTCTCCAGTTGTTGGCGAAGTTCAGGTTAGAAATAAACCCGAAGCTCTTTCCGGTAATAAAGAATGGACAAAATTTATCGATTCACCTACCTCGAGCATTGCAAGTCCTGGACCCAAACCGGTCAATTTTGATTTTCATAAATCAGCTGTGGAAAGAGATCCGAAAATATTTCACCCTGTCCCATTACGAGTAACACCTGAAGCTTCATCTTTACCTATTCAAACGTCCGATTCAGGAGGTACATCCCCGAGAAAGTTAGATGAGCTAGTTTATAATTTCCAAGATTCACACGAAGTGGCAAGTCCTAAAAAATTGAGTGCACAATTATCTTGTGATATCAACAGTCTGCCTTCAGTTCAAGCTTCTAGTGCGGAATTCAAACCAATCCAAAGGCCACAAGCCAAGAAACCAGTCTTGAAAAACATTGGTGCGATCCCGCCGCCTCCTACCAAAGAAGTTCCTTGCATATCAGAAGACAGTTCCGGTCCCATATCCTTGCAGTATGCTCCAAAGAAAGATCCTCCTCCTCCACCACCTCCTAGACCTCTCCGAACCCACACTCGCAGTAGTAGCTTGGATTTGAACAGATTGAAAAGTTCACATGTTGCAATTTCAAATCCTCCACCTCAAATTCCTCCGAGAGTGTCTCCGTCGATCACAAGTCCTCAGAGTAAAAAATTAATAAACCAACGTAGTGAAGGAGATGTTTTAGGATTGGTGAACGATCCTCCATTTAGTCCTAATGATGCATTTAGTCAAAATACTCAGGTGTCTCAAAACTTTAACGAAATTGAAGAATCTGTCGAAACTTTCGCGAATTTTGCACAATTTCAAAACAATTTGCCATTGCCCGTAGCAGAGCCCTCGTCGATAAATTTGCCTAGAAATCGAGCGAGTTTTGATGATAATGAAACGCACAGTGCTCCTCGGAAACATGGAGCTTTCGAAGTGTATCGGAAACCCACTCCTCGCAACTCTGAAAGTCCCGAAACATTCAATTTAGGAGAGCATAGTTCTAATAATATATTGGGCACTAGAAACGACGATTCTCTTAGGAAACTTCAAGAACAGAATTCGTTGTTGTGCAGGCTCTGCCAAGAATTGAGTCTTGAGTTAGCCGATGTTCAGCGCGAGCGCGAAACATTAAAATTACAATTGGAATCCAGTAATACGGTCGTTTAAGAGAATCATTAATGCAATAATTTAAGTATTCATCTAGTGTTTCACCAGATTTTAATTCCCAATGGTATGCATTATTATTTGTTTAATCGCTTTTTTTTTCTCGGCTTAAAGTCCCATGATCTGCTTTTCGTTAATTTAAGGCTGTATGATTTAATTTTAAAAATGTTTTTGTGATTTAATATTTTCTTATAATCTCATATAGATCGCATTCTAGAAAATATGCTGTGAATGTATAGCATTAAAATATTTCCATTGCTGCACATTTTTTCTTAGTGTTCATCTGTAATCATATATTTTGAATTTGTCTCTGTGCACACTTTCAAATCTTATCATCAAATGAAAATACTTTGTTTCAACGTCATCTTCTAGTCTTTTCAACAGAAGACAATTGCATAATTTGTATTATCGAAATCTAAGTTTATTTATTTTATAATTACTTTATACTTATATTTTATTATCCTCATCATTATTGGCGTAAAACATAGTTTACGGATTTTATTTTCTTTTCGACCATAAAATAAAAGTAAACTATACAATGTATATCAAAATATTTCAAATTAATATATAAGTTGAAAATATGTAAACTTTATTTTTATATGCAAAGTCCTCTTATAGTTTTAATCGAATGATCCTATGAAAAATAGTAATGCTAGTAATATGGATGATTTAATATTTATTTAGAACATTTAAAAATGGAATCAATTTACATATAATTTTTTTATGTATAAACATCTCAAGATGAAAACTATGCTTGTATATCATGTAAATGAATCGATGTGTATCGGAAGATAATTTTTATACGACTCAAATCGAACGATGGTTCAAAGAAGTATATAAGAGGTAGATTTTGATAATGGTTTTAAAGAATTTGGCTGCATATTTGTACTTTGACATTTTTCACTCGTCTATAATGTATTTTTCAAACTTTTCCTATTTAAAGTGGCAGCTTATCATTGAATTGATGATTGTGCATTTCACATATTTTCATTCTTGAGCAATCTACTAAATTTGTACATTTATACACTATCTAATGAATGTGAATATATATAAAAATAAATATGGTTATTCACACGATGTTAACATCTTAAACAGTATATATATATTTTATTTGTTGAAAAATGTTTATTGAATAAAAAGTGTATTAGTCGATTCATTGTTTTATTTCATTTGAGAATTCTACTTTCTTTATAATCAAATTAAAATTCATTTTTATCTTTCGAAAGCCAATATTATAACTGTGAGATTTCAATTTGAGAATTGTTCAATTAAATTTCAATTAATTCAATTAAAGGCAAGTCTTTTTTATAAAAACTTATTTAACGATTTATAAAAAATTACTCGTTTCTATTTGGTTCATTTTCAGTTCAACATCTCACAATCAGTTCATTTGAACAATTTTAGTTATATTATTTAAAGAGAATTTAAATAATCAATTTCAATGTTTTGAAGCTGACAATGAGTTAAAAATATTAGTTCGATTTCGATTTTGGTTTCAAATATAAGTTTTATCTGGTCATCAGTTGTTATTCCATGCAGATCCCTGAAATAAACGATTCGACATCATATGGAAATATGAATACAGATGGCGTTGTATATAAAACAACTTTTAAACGAAACTATTCAAATTTATTCCAGATGGAAATTCAAATGTTCGTTTCAAAAGAATTTTTACAAGTGAGCAGCCATTAAATAAAACGTTACAAAAATTTATCGAATCGACTGAAACTCGTCAAAAACTAAAGTCAATTGAGCGAATTGACTTTAATGAAACTCGTGAGTGTTCGTGAATTTCCGAAAACGCCCGAAAGCGCCACTAGCGCCATCGTTCGCCGTGCGCTCAACTTTCAAAAGTTGCCCTCAGTTTACTTCCGATCGTCGAAGGTGGAAGTCGCGCGCGCTCCGCTCTCTTGACAGCTAGACGTCTCCTCTTCGGTGCTGCCTCGGAGCCGCGATCTCTCCAAAGCGATGAGGTGGTAGAGTCTCCGCGATGAAGCCCGCGCTGTTGTTGGCGATGGCGGCGTGGGCTGCGTCGGCCGCGGCCGCGGACCCGCCCCCGAGGACCTGCGAGCCCATCAAGATCAAGATGTGCATGAACATCGGCTACAACGCGACCGGAATGCCCAACCTGGCCAAGCACACGCTCCAAGCGGACGCCGAGGTCACCATGCTCACGTTCTCGCCGCTGATGGACTTCGGGTGCTCCCCTCAGCTCAAGCTGTTCCTGTGCTCGGTCTACGTTCCCATGTGCACCGACAAAGTCGCCCTTCCCATAGGACCTTGCAGAGGCTTGTGCGAGAGCGTTCACACTCGCTGTTTCCCCGTGCTGTTCGAGTTCGGATTCCCTTGGCCCGTCGAGCTGAACTGTTCGCAGTTTCCCGCCGAAAACAATCACGAACATATGTGCATGGACGGGCCCAAAGAGCTGAACTCCGATAGCGATCTGCCTCCTCCGACAGTTCCCATCATCAATCCTGATTTAGCATGTCAGAAGTATTCGAAGGCGACCAGTTACATATATTTGAACAGATCAGGAAGATGCGCCCAGTATTGCGACGCCGAAATTCTGTACGATGCTTCAGATAAGAAACTGGCAGAAGTGTGGTTGTGTATTTGGGCCGCTCTGTGCTTCTCTTCGACGATAGTCGCCCTGTTGACTTTCTTGGTCGGCGATAACAGTTCTGCGGCAGGATCCACGGGCAACAGGACTTTCAGATACCCGGCTCGTCCTTTAGTTTTCATGACTCTGTGCCACGCACTGACTGCAGTAGGATGGGGAGTCAGAGGAATCGCCGGACACGGTGCTGTGGCTTGCAGCTACGATGGACAGACTCCTACGAGGATGATTCTATCCCAAGACGGCCTGGCCAATCCCAACTGTGCCGTGGTCTTCTTGCTGCTCTATTACTTCGGAATGGCAGCGTCCGTTTGGTGAGATTCTTTCTTTTTTTTTCTTCTCCAACTCGAAAAATACTCGAGGCCGCGTCCAGAAATAGTACCACCATGTAAATATTTCTACGAATCTTATCCAGCGTTCCCGATTCTCTCGAACCGAATGAAAATAGAGCTATGTATGTATATCTCGTTATAGCGCGATGATGCATAAAGGTTAAGACCTTTCGTCTCGTCGAACGACTTTCGTTACGGCCAATTAGCGGATTCTCACTTTCATATAATCACATCGACCGCTATGTAATTATTGAATCATATTGGATGCGAGAATCACGATTTTCTGCCACTAATTAACAACACGTGATATTTGTGTTTACGCGAGTTTCCCGCCGTTTTCAAATTCAACACACATGTGCGGATGTCGTCTCCAGTTCATTTCGTTACAGTTCACATTTTGAAATTGGGAGTCGAATTTCTTCTCGCGTTCGAGGAATTTATGAAATCGTACACGTACACTCGATGAAAGCGCATTGTGAATATAATTCTAATTGATTTATGACGGTCATTGCCGTTAGCAATGTTGTGAATAGAAACCTCGGATTGTTGGGTGTCCGTTTTGTTCTTCCACATGGAAAAAATAAAGCTCGCCTCGTCTCCGTGTATGCTAGTCTGAAATATAATTTATGGATGCGATATCTCACTGGGAAACGCTTCTTTGTTCTCTCGACCATATACCTGGCTATTCTTGAAAGATTACGAAATCGTACGCTTTTCAGCTGGAGCTGGAATCGGCTCACAATGGACATCGCATCGGATCGAAACATTTATTTATCCTCCGTGAAAACAAACGGTCCGTAACCGTTTGTTTGTCTCAACTAAAACGTCTCACCTGAGAAGCGGACTAAATTCCTAATTAAGTTTTATATTTAACGAATTTGTTCTAGTCGAGGCTACCGTGCATGAAGAGGATATCTCATATAACAGATGTACGCCCTATCTAAATAAGCGTTCAGACCAGTCGACCGATAACTGAACGTTTTCATTTTTAACTATTTTCATTCTTCAACGAATTAATAACCGTCAGTGACTTTTATAATAAACCGAACATTTCCTCTCTCCGGACTTTTTCAACTTTTTATCATACGCAGAAGCGACACCCGTGATTTTATTTCATTTCGTGATTCATTTCGAGCCAACATTATTTTCGTATACGAATTAACGACCCTCATCTGGCACCGATGCAAAAGTATCGTTAATCTCCTCCGCTTTTACGCGAGTTCATCGCACGATTGCGCCAACTAAACCTCATTATCCTCATTCATCCAAATGCGACTCTTTCCCTTCATTTTTTTTCATTCTTCTCGAGAAGAAATCTCACCATTAACACCTCGGCTTCCTCGTCAACCTTCGAGGTCGTCCGATCCGAGGAGGGGCCACCTTCTTAACGAGTTACCGGTTCGGATACCAATTAGGGCCGAGATCTCACCTCTCCCACCATCATCGGCCATCTTCAATTATGTCGATTGCGCCGTTAAAGCGATTCTCGTTTGTCAACGATGACTCGAGGGGTTTCACATGCTGCTGCTTCTCCTCATCTTTCTACAGCCTCGGACAAATGTGAAAATTGTAGGTGATGTCGTTTAGTTCGACTCGTTTTTACGCACTGACGAATCGAGCTGTTTGTAGTTGTCGATTATCTTATCGCCGGTTGTAAATATATCGCTCCTTAATTAAACAGCGAATTGTTTAGATACGGTTAAATCTAAATCTATTTTTTTATTAGAGACGTGTCTATTTCGTAATTCGTTTGTGTAAACACGCATTGTTGGATCGGTTGTAAAATTTTGTTGATATAAAATTACACATTCACATCGGTAATGTTGAGCAACAATAGTTTCGCACGTCTTAAAAATGCGTTAAGTACGATACTTAGTAATTAAACCATAATTTCTATATACAAAAACGGAATCTCAAGCTTTTTCTCGTGATGAATTGCTAGATGCGGTATGCATTTTTCACAACACATCAAGCACTTCAACACACATTAACCACGTGCCAACTTTATTATTTCCTGTATTCCAGGAAACGCCACTGAAAAAAGCGCACACATAATGTACCCACGTGCCACTCGCAATACACGCTCAATTTGCATCTTTATTATGACTTCAAACACGAAAATAATTCGGTCCAGAGACGCAATTTCCCTATGCCACCTAACATCATCGAAACGACACATCACACACGCTCGAAATCCACTCCGAGGCTAAATTCGGAAGACCAACCATCCTTTCGAGGAATCCCAATCGTTATTTTCTAGCATGTTCATATATCTCGTGTTGTGGCGAGCAACGCGAACGAGATCCACGAATACCGCCGAAGCGGAGATCGAAGATATTGGAAGTCTCGTTGTTTTGTTTCGGATCGGGAAGTTCGTGAGGAGTCGGAGACCAGCTCGTTAGCGCCCGAGCCTCGGCGCGGCGCGAGGTTATACTTTATTGCCTTATTTATCGAGCGTTGCCTCGGGTGCTGCTCCGCTCCACCTCCTGCTTTTGCATCGCACTCGGCTCATCTGCGTTTTTAACAGGGCTGTGGATGTGGGTTTTCTTTGTCTTTTGTGTTTTGTATAATTGTAGTTTATTTAGCTTGATCAGAGTAGGTAACACGACTTGTCCACGAATTCGTCCAACGACAATTGGACGAATTGTCATGGATCCATCAGAATAGGGATACTGTTTTTTGGTACTCGCGTATTCCAACATTTGACTCTCAAATGTCATACCGATAAGAAAATACACAAGAATTGTTATTTTTTTTAGACAGACTCAAAATTAGCAATTAGTTTACATTCACATGGGATCGTAAGTTGCACATATCCGTACTCTTTCAACAATTGAAATCGTTCATAGATTCGACTTCACATGATATATTTCAAAGCCTGCGTCAAAATAAGGCTTCTGAGCTATAACTTCAATATGACTCAACCCTGTTTGGAGGTTTTATTTTTCATTTTTCGGTCATTTCGCCGGCTCGCGTGCAATTTTTTCGTAGTCGTTTTTCTCCGATGCTTTAGGAGTTGCGAGGGCACTGCACTCGATCCTGCTTCGATAATAATATGACTGATCGATCTCGAAGAAGCCCTTCTCCTCTCGTTTGAATCTTGTTTTCGTATCGGAACGAATTATGAATCGATCTCGGCTCCTTCGATGGATTTAACACTCGTTTCGATCCGAATATATTATTGCTTTTATGGTCGCGGCTCGATTCCGACCGAATTTCCATCATGGAGTATCATTCTGATACATATTCTTGTAAGTCAGTATTGTATTTTTCAAATTATAGTTATTCCTCTTATAGTGCGACCTTCTATGTACATATAACATGTGAGATATTTCTTCTTACCTATTCGAAAATGTCTCTTTTCTCACTTCGTAGGAAATAATATCCTTTATTTGTGCGAATAACCCAAAAAAATTGTTCATAAAATTTATATAGGTTCCTATTCCCATGCTGAATTCGCTTGTATTCAATATTCGACGTCGCCAGATAAGTTTTATCGTTTCACATTAAAACTGTTTTAATTATATTTTATGATTCAATTCATATGAAAATGTTATTGATTATAAATCAAGATTCGATCACCTTTTTTTTCGCTCAAACTAAAAACCGCGTTCATCTGACAATTAAGCAACTTCGAAAATAGGCTCGAAAATTCCATCCGATAAAAAATATTCAAATCCGCTCGTCGAATCGAATATTATTATTATAAAGCGTCGTTCATATAATATTTACACGCGACTCAACTCGACGAATTCAATTAACGATCATCGACAAAGGCTCTCATTAAAATTCTCGTCGACGTCGAAACTTTTAATGATCGATCGAACCCGTCGAAAAAAGTATCGCTTTTTTATTGAGCGATAAATAAACAAATATAAGCACCGAAATGGATGAAAAAGCGAGTTCGTCGCCTCGGAAAAAAACGACAAAAAGTAGACTAATAACAATATTTTTATCATCGAAACGTTACGATGATCAATCAATATGGTTTTCTTATCGCAAACGCAAGACCGCTACCGTACAACGCTCAACCCGTTTATTGCCTGTTGGGGTATATAAAAAATATATATTTCTATTGCCATTATATTCCGTTCCATTTCTCGATTGTTTTATCTCTGTTCGGTCAGATCTTGTCGATTTCGTTATCTCTGAATGTGTGTTGATAACCGGTAGAATTATCATAGATAACGGGTCGGCAATGCATAATGTGTGTAGTCCGGTGAGAACACATGGCTTGTATATTTACTGCTTCGGCGATAAAAACTAGCATTTTTTTATTAATTGGAGATAGCTTATGAAAGATTTAGTGGTTGGCGAATAGATGGATGTGTTTTTTTTGTTTCTGTTAATAATTCATAAGTGTTTTATAGATTTTTTTTAATGGCTAGAATCAATTGTGAAAAATTGTCGTGCTGTAATTTTATGTAATTTATTATTTTCATTGCTAACTACGTTAATTGTACGTGTTTAATTCGCATCTGCTTTTCGATGTAATTCACCTGTTCGCTTAATATAATAATTATACGAGTAATTCCCCGTGTTTTGTATAGAATGAATCTATAATTTCAATTTGATTAAGATATCACGCAAAACAGCTATCGTTTTTCCATGCGTATTATTTTTAAAAATGTAGAGTTTTTCAAAGCGTGGGAATGGAAACTCATCTTCATTCAAATCGTTATTATTTTATTTTCAATGAGTTTTTTAAAGACGACGAGTCTTTTTACCTCAATTATGATAATATGCGGATAAAAAACTTCATTCATGCGAAAATAAATAAAATTTACAAAGTTTGAGCATCTTTACACTCATGATCCTCATTTATATGTACAAATTTACTCGAAAACATCTGCGGCATTTCACCAAACAAAATCCCCTACATTTCAAACAGTGTTTATTTTCGGCTCGGCACAATTCACTTCCCTACCGATTTATTCAATTTTTCAGATAAAACGCCTCAGATAAGAACACCACTCACCCCCACATCACTCATTCAAATCATCATCGCACACTCACTAGCATATGTTATTTCCACTCTCGAACGACATATTTTTTCCCTGACGACTCGAACATCTGCAAATCTTCGATAATTCAAGAGCACACCCCTCCGATTGAATATTCATGATGTGTGATGCCCGTTACTCTTCGTGCATCCACCTCGTCGTCGTCATCATCATGTTAACGATAGGAGCAGGTGCCTTCCAAAAAACGACCCTCAAATCATTGGGTCACCTTAGCGTGCGTTCGCACTGATTGCTAAGTCCGTATCCGTACTCTGTTTTACACATTCTATTTAATCTCAAGAATACAAAAATGGACTCTTTTCTGCCTCGTTCTGAGAGACTAAATTGGGATTTCGTGTGAACTCAACATTTGATGAAAATTGTAGAAGGATTCCCTCGCGTAATCTCTGAGCCGGTTTTGATGACTCCAAATATGGACCAATTATATAGAATCTCGTTATTTCACAATCCCGAGTGACAGACAGGTGGTTGGTAGATACAATTTTTTTTTACATTCATCTCCGTTTCCTTTGCGTCTATTCTACGTATTGAAGAAACTCGAATGCGAGCTGGTTTTAGAGCGTATCGCGCTTTAATTACACAGATAACTAGCGATTGATGAATGATGAGCCACCGCTAGTGACGTTATGTCCTTTCTATGTTTTATATAGAGTCGTCAACCCGATAGACATAATATATTGCTTTGAAAACCTGATGCAACTGCTTTTAATGATCTACGAGCTGTAGTTTTCTTCGCTCGACATTTCGCTAGTTACTCGCAAAGTATAAATCTAAGTGTAGTGTATATCTCAAAATAGAATTTGCTCCAGATCTGTTTCATGCGCGGTCAGTTAATTATGGTTAATTATAAGAAGAGAGACAAACGTGATAAAATCTTGCATGTTGGACTGAAACTCAAAGGGCTAGTTCACATTAAAGAAATCAAGGAGCATACTTTTATGTACAAACAATATGGTTGTATAAATATAACCATCTCACTCACATATACAGCTCTGTCTCATAGTTTCTCGATTTTTCTCTAACTTGAACTAGCCCATGCGTACAGAGAGCAACACACTTGCACTGTCTCTTTCCAATTTGCACAATTATCTTCTCAAACATGAGCTAACGTTCAACATATCGCATAATCTTCACAAACTAATACAAAATCGATCGACACCAACTTCCTAGCGCGAACTTCAAACGACTCGATCCCCACTAATTATACACAATCCGCTCGGACACAAAATTTACGACGCCAAACCAAGAGACGCCTCCGTGGATTTACGGCGCCCGCGAGTTTAATTTCCCTCAAGTTTCCAGTTTATTGGTCTCCCGCCGGCGACGTCGTCGTAACGCCAGCCGCGGTCAAAGGGTTGTCGACAATTTACGACCAAGAGACACGGTCTCGCAGCCTCCCGCTGGCGAGGTCGTACACACGCAAACGAGCCTCCACTCCTCTTCCATACTCCGTGGATGTGCTGGGCACTCTTCGGATTTTACGACGGCCATATTTTTCTCGCGGCCGCAAAGTTGCGCCGCAGCAAAGCTCGAAAGTGAAGTGCTTGGGAATTGAATGCGCGTCTGTTGAGCCGACAGTGTGAAAGATCTCGAGAGCGGTTTCGAGGTGTTTTCGTTTTGAGTTAGTGTTTTTTGGTCGGTTGCTTTTGATATTGGTTAGCTTTGATTGTGCTTGCGGAGCAGACTGTCGAGGATAAGTCGAGTTAGATTGAGAATCGAGGGTTAGTTGAGATTCGCAAGGAGGGCCAAGTTACGATTGTTAATTTACATACTGCCACTGTACAAGTAACATTTTTGCTAAAATTGAGTTATGCACTGAAATCGCTTCTATCTACACTCATTTATTTGGTGACTAAATGATATAAACGAAATCGAAATGTGTGCCAGGATATATCATCAAATCACATATGTACATGTAGGTACATGGTCAACTTTGAACGCGATTTTCTCGAAGTCACTTGTACCTCTTAGCCTTTCCAGTTGTCATATATTCATTTCACTGTCTAAAACTTTCAAATTGCTCTGTTATTAACAGATTTTTTTCAATATGTTGTATTATAATCAATTAATCATAGGTGAATAGGTGATAGTGAAAGTGCATAGCATGTTCGATGAACGTCGATCGTTGTCAATGTTTGATAAGTCTTGAAGATATTCTAATAGGCCTACGCCTACAGAGAAGAGGTGGATGGCCGTTTATGGCGGTTCGTCTACTCTGCAATGAGATCGACCGTAAAGTCCCTCACGGCAATGCCACGTATGATTATACGACTGTGAAAACTATAAAGAACGGCAATAATGGTGCGTTGTAAAACTACTTTATGGATAATCGTAAAAATGCATTTTGTCGTATTTAACATTAGGGTAAAACGCTCGAAAGAAATTTGAAGTTGCACTCTGCGATTGTCGATTCGAGTGTAGCTCGACATTTTCCAAACGCCCTGATAAAGTTAAAGACTTATTACCTCAACAGCTTTTCAACGAACTGCACTCGCGTGAACACAATGCGTCGAGAACGTACCGGCCGCGTTCCTCGCGATAAAATCTCCTCGTTCCTTTATTGCGCGAAACGTTTGTTTTAAATTACAATGTAGACTTCGAAACGGTCCTCGACGTTTTGGCGATCGAAGAAACGAGCCGTTCAATAAATTGTGAGATAACGATTTCCAATTACGAGCCGCGAAACTCGCAACACTTCGTCATCGTCGACCGGCTGGGAGTTTGCGCATTTACCGAATCTGCCGAAACAGACTCGTTAATAATAACGAGCCTGTCTCGCCTTTTATTTTCGTTTATTATTATTTTTTTGGTCGATCCTCTAACTCCTCGTCGGCACGATGATCACAGCGCGTAATTGCTGTTCAATAAGTAACGAACGTTCGCTTTATCACTTTCGTGCAATCTCACGCCGCTGTGTCTCGTGCATGCCCTCCAGGAGTTGCTCGTGTTGGATTCGCAGACTCGCTGTGTGATTGTGAAATTAATTTTTGAGATAGGTCGAATGTTTTCCCTCAAAGTCCCGACGAGAGACGATCGTAAATACGAGTCGGACGTCGCTGCTCTTGAAGCGGAGTCGTAAAATCTCTGCTGGAACGTCGCTTTTCACCTTGTAAAATACGAGCGTTCAGGTTCTAAATTTATTTACGAGCCAATCTGGACGAGGAGAATAAAAAAGCTCCGCGAGCACCCTCTCTATCATTCCAGCGGTTTCCATAATGTGAGATGCTTATAGAAAATATTCTAGCTGCCATAAACGTTTAAGTGTACTGTGTATTTATGATCGAGCTCGCGGATGGAATTCGCTTCGAAAAAGTAGTTAGTGTTGCCGGTGGAAGAAAAAAAGGAAGTAGGAGATGAACTCACGATGAAGAATCGCGGCTTCGATACAAGCATAACCGCTAACGAGTGACACGTTCAATCTCTCAACTATGGCGTTGGACCATCTCGTGAAAAACGTTCATCACGATGATGCCTCGGAAAAAAATCGTGTTCTGGAGCTCCGCGTGTGTGTGAAGAGCCTCAGGAAATAGATGTGTGTATTGATCATCGACAAAAGCACCGCCGATTTACATGAGCGTAAAAAAATAGCCCCAGAAGAAATGTAAAGGTGATGGTGAAAAAACCTGGCAGCCATCTTACGCTTGTCACTTACTCAAGTGGTGCTGTCAGACGGATGTCGGCCACGGATTCGAACCGACCAAAAAATATTGGTGAACTCGTGTACCATCGATGACTAAGAAGTCTCTATTTATAAAACCATTCTTCTATCGATCGTTTCTGTTCTCCGTGCTTCGTTTCGTCTGGTTTGTCGTGACGTTCGTTCGTATGTCGAAAGTGTCACCGTCCCAGTCCTACAATTGTATTGTAATCAGTCGCTTATTATGTTCTTCGATGACTAATTGCCCAGTTGTCCGAATCAGTATTTCGTGAACGTAGCGCGCATTAAAAGTCAAAGGACACCGTCCATCCTTGTCCGTCAAGCTAAATATGTGAGAAAATAGCCAAAAAACTCATCGATATGCTCCCGGCGAGTTCATTTTCCGACTTTTACATGAGCATCACGTCGTCCCTAAGTGTGCCTTTTACATGTAAATTTGTAGCGCGCCTGTATGTAACTAGTTTTAGCCGCACGTTTATTTTTACGCCCGTACGTGTTCGGTATGATAACAAGATCGCACTTATTGATTTTAGCGGCGTTTATTGCTTTCGCTATGTCATTTGGCGAATTCTCACACCCGAACACGTGTTCCGCGGATTACGCTACCAGAATGCGCTCTTCGGCCGAATCCTCCGGTTTCTCATCCACTTTTAAATGGTGAAACTTGCGCATTAACCCGTCGACTCGATTTTAGAGCCATTTTCGGAGCCGTACAGCGGTTCTTGTGTTCTCTTATTCCGCTGATCGTCTGCTCTGATAAACGAGCGCATACTCTCCAGCATCCGCCCGCCCACTAATTGGGATGCTAATCAGATCCGACTGCCTCTCCTGCTCTTGCCCTGATCTCGTTCTGGTTTGCGTCTTGTTCATGCTCATGGTCCTACTCGAGTCAATCCAGCATATCTTGTTCCACCTCCTTCCATTCACCCTGCACTTCTCAATCCGTCTCGTTTTCTCTTCCACATTGATTCGAAGGTCGTTCAATTTTAAAATTGATCGAATGTAATCTATATAAGATACACAATATCAAGCAATTGTTTCTCTGTTTGGTGTTTGAAAGTACGTTTAGTATTACATCGAATCGAATCTCAATCTTTTCATTTGTAAATAATGAACATGCACAAAAAGCATGCGTTCGTTTCGCACAATAGGCGATCGGTATCTCGCGATTCGTGTAAAGTCCGACTAACTACCATTTAACCCGCGGCCGTCGCTGTTTACAAGACGAATGATAAATGAACATCGGCAATCGCTTTTGCGTTTAATTTATCATTTATTTTTTTGTGTCGGACGAAAAAAAACTACAGCAAATTCAATTCTAACGAACCGTTTGAGGACTGCCGATGTGCATTGTCTTAAGTTCAGACCCCCGTCTCGCGTGTCCTCCTATGCGTCCCTCTTTGCATTTTTCGTTTATTTTGGATGCTCGATAGTCTCGTTGGCACACATTCCTCCTTCCTGCATGATTCCAAGGTTACCTTAAATGCCTTCGATTCGAGTTTAAGTCATTTCATATTGAAATTCCAATGTAAATGCTGGTACACGAAAGTCGTCGAGAAGCATTTTTTTCACCTTTAAAACGTTCATCTATCGAAAGGTACATCGCGGTTGTTCACATCGATTCCCATCGAATTTTATTATTCACCACATACATACGGACGATCATACAAGTCGTCGTTAAAACGTAAGATTTATTTGCTTTATCCGCTCCGATCGCGTCCACACTCCGGCGTTATTTTATTTAACGGTTACGTTAAATTACAATAACGCGGCAATATATAATTTTCAAATGCACACACAGCCGAGTGGGCGTACACGTAATACATTTTTTATTTATTAAACCCCAACTGTGTTGTGCGATGCAGACGTTTTAACGAGGAACGTCAATGATATAAATTAGAAAGACGCCGCAATATACGATATTGTAAACACGATAATTGATGATCGACACGATTCGACCGAACTTGTCGAGAGCGCCGCTCCTCTCCTCTCTAAACTTTTTTTCTCTCGCGCCTTATTCAATTTCGTTTTTTTGTAATTTTATTTTTTCACCTTAGAGGTCAACCGGTGCAACAGCCGGAATCCGCGAAGAGTGCGACTCCTCGAGAGAGACCACTCGAAACGAGGTGGTCGTAAATCGTCGACGCTACAAGCCGTAGCCTCCCTCGAACACGTTCCCATTAACGGAACGCGCTCGAAGCCTCCGAAGAACGAACAGGGCCGAATTTCGTGAGGGCATTCTGGTTCGAATCTCGTGAGGATATTCATACTTGAATGCCAAGACACCGATGCCACGTTGCGCAAACGAGATGAACCTATATACTCAAGAGAGACAATCTTATATGTAACTATCCAGAAGGAAGAAAGAGTGCCTCATCATTCACACTAGTTGACTAGTCGACTTATAAAAATCTGCCTTGTGTATGGTCCGTATTCCGTTAAGGACACCAGACTTCGTTGCCACTGAGACAGTTCTATATAAACGAAATAGTTTTAGTATCTCACTTGCATATTTACGTTTATCTCGATGGCGTCTCTCATAGGTTATGGGCCTTACACATGGTTGACTTTCATCTTACAACTGATAAATTCTCTACGATGGGGCACTCTCTTTCTCCTCTCGATATCTGGATAGTCTTATTATTTATTTGTTGGACGGTGTTGGTGGCTATTCTAGCGCCCGTTCCGTCCGGATCGAAAGCAAATACTCGCTGAATATATACAAAAAACGGCATCTGGTGAAAATATTTCAACTTCGTTCTATTTTCGTGTGCGAATTATGTATGTTCGGTTGTTGTGTATGTTCTCGGTTCAATGTTTGAATCGATCGAAATATTTTTCGAATATTGATTGATTCTATTCTCAGAACCGTTCTATTTAAATGTATTTTGGGAACGGTTCCAACTGCATCGAATTCTTCGTAGGTATAATGCATATTTATTCTATCAATTACTTAGAATTTAGTCGGACCGTTAAACAGTATTAGATTACACTATAAAATCTCGAAGACAATTTCAAGCCCAAATTGCACAATCAATTAAGCTGTATTGCTCAATAAAAATGCTTAATTCATTTCGTCAACCCTAATATTTTAACTTGATTTGAGGACAAGAAGAAATGTGTCCTCATCGACGTGAGTGAGCAGCGAGAGCACATTCCATTCCGAATTCTCTCGTACGCTGTTCCGCAAGGAAGTATGCGAGTTTTTGTTCACAAATCCACGTGCTCTCTTGTATTATACGTACCGAAGCAATAATACACATTGCCCCGGGTTATGGAGATTCCGCTATCGTTACCCCGTTCTTCTCCAATGCTCTAACTTTTGACTCGGAATGTCGGATTACACGATCCCAATCTCACGTTTATTCAAATCGTGACGATTTTACAGCATCGACGCGAATATCGTTACTTTTCAGTACACATAAACTTTTCAAGCTGTAACGTTTCGAAATCGAATGCGAAACTCGAAAACTAGATCGTCGAACATGATCCTCCATATATGGGGTCGAGTCGTCGAAGGCACTATTTCTTCGAAGGTGCAAGACTCGTATTGCGGAGGAGTTGCTTTTCTGCGAAGAATGTGTTTCAACTTATTGTGTTTATTTTTAACCGTGTTATTTTGTAATTAAGATTCATATTTCATAACGGCAAAAAATACTCACAAAAGAAAATATTAATAGCCACCATTTTAAATAGGTTTCGTTTTACGTAATCTTACATTGGAGACATCAACGGTCGGTCTTATGCGAAACCCGCATATAATAATGCATTTTCTTTAATTTGTTCAACGTTTTCAGTGTTGATTTTGTTATTTCTTTCTTGAAATCTATTTTTTCGACATCTTCGAGTTTTACTCGAGTCATCCTGGCCTACACATATGCAGGATGAAGGGGAAGAGAAGGTAAACCGTTTTCGCCTGCGAGGGTTTGACGAGGGTCTAACAGCCGCCCACCTGCAACAGCATGTCTGTTGCATCTCGTTAACTAGTTGAATGCATATTTTCATATTTATTTATGTATATTTTTTCGTTGTTTATTTACAACGATTGTATTTATGTTTTCATAAAAAACGTTTACTTTGAGTGCACGAAAAAATTCCAAGATTTACTTCATATGAACACAATGAATTATTTTTTTTTCTTCAAATTATAATTTTCGCAATTGTCGGCAACTTAAATTATTAGCGTGTGTGCGTATATAGACTTCACATGTTCGCCATCCCGAAAACCTGATCCATCATGGTTTGTTCAAGTTTCATAAAAAAAATTAACCATCAAGATACACCACCTTTGAAAAAACTCTCCACTTAGTGAGTAGCCGAAAATGATGATAACAGACCGCAGCTTCCTTTTATTAATTTTCCATCTGTAAAAATAAATTGAAAAATTGTACGCAGTCTCGTAATCGTGATGCGATTTCAGAATTAATTATTTATCTGAATTACTTTTAAATGTTTTAAACGATAAATTCTAACACTTGGATTCACTGTACTGCTATAAATGACGTGACTAAACCGAAAAATGTCTGACTTCGGTTGAAAAAAATGTAAATAAAACTCGTAAGGAAGATAAAAAAAAAAACTTTGGGGTCTGGTAGAATCCTCGAATCCTCTCCAGGTGAAGAAACAGGGTCTGTTTCCGATACTTTTTATTTTTTAAACAGGTTTAAATTATGTTATTACTGCGATGAAAATCTTGTAACTATGCGCGTCCGGTGAACGAGTTTTGATTAGACCGTATAACGACACTACACAAAAACACTAATTAATTCATTCATCTGTACGAGAACGCCTACACTGATTTATTTTACAATTTCCCCGAATAACTTTCGAGAACATTATAAAACAGAAAAAAATCGAGTCGACTTTGAATCACTAATTGACACTAGTTCGCATAATTGATAATTCTAAATCTCTATCGCTTCTGAATTAGTTCTTTTGAAAATATAGCATGCCATGTACGCCTAGTTTTTATGGCTCTGTTTGTATCTACAATCTTCTTTGAATCTTGTAAAATTATTTTATTGATGCCAATCTTGTATCATGGGTTTCGTCAGTTTGTTCACATTGCGGTTATAGATTGGTGGTCGGTGTGTTTTATTGGTGTTACATTGAAATAAAGTCATTATATGTATTATAAATAGTTCAGTTGTGATCAGCGTTAATGTACATTTATTATTTACTCATTATATCATGATTTTTGGTTATTCACCTTTTTGACCGGATTAACGTGAAACGTTCCACGATGTGTCATTTTTCGTTTATCGAAAGGGCTTATTATTTCTTGACAGCTAAATATGTTTATTTATGTCGTTTCGACTTCTTTGTTGATCTTTTCAAACGATCGATTCATTTTTTTATCAGGCGCCTAATCTCGCTACCGATAAATTTTCTGTGTTCGTTTTCGACGATACCTTTTTGTTTACATAAGCGCGTATTTTTATAATTCGATAATGATATATTTAATTTTAAGTACATTCAGTGATAAATTAAAAAGTATTGAATGATTATCGATTAAGATATCCTATTCATTGTATGAAATCCGATAATATATATGTGATTATTGCGATATCGTACTAAATTATGATAATCTATTTGAGATATTTTTTTAATAAAATTACCGACATAATTAAAATATTCTTCTTTTATGATTCATAACCAACATTAGATCCAAATCATGAGTATTATTTGCACTTCCTTGAACATGTTTATTTTTGAAATAATTTCAAATTGCAGAAAGTTTTTTCTTTTTTGCCAAAAAATTATATTATGAATCTTGCAAACTACCCCTTTAAACCATTTTCTAGATCCTCAACTATACTCCTCATCATCACCCCAACAAACTACGACCTCATTTCGATCGGATCTAAACCGACACATCCAAGCACGATTCCTCCGCCATAACCAGACCATTCTTCGGCACAAACACCAATTACATTCTCCACCGAGGATAAATAACGGCTCCACTCAACGCCGGCAAGTTGATTGCCGCTTTGGCCGGTGATGGATCGTTCCATCTCGCCGTATGGACGTCGGGGATCCTCCGCCTCCGTGGAGTCGACAACCTCTGATGAAAAATCGAACGATCGATGACTAAGGTGATGGTGATGATGATGAGGAAGAAGGAGAAGAAGATGGCCTCGAGGCTCTTTCGGCAGATTCGTCTCTGTCGTCGTGTTTCGGATGCAAATCGTTTTCGAATTCAAATGCGTTGAGGTTCTCGTTCTGGCGTTGATTTTTGGTCTGCTTCTTGTGTTGGTTTTCAGTTCAGAGATGAATCTGAGGGGGGTGTCATGAATGCTATGCCATAAATTAGTTTGAAATTTTCAATTACAAATTAATTATGATTCTTATTGAAGCTACTTGGATCTCTGAACGGAGTCAATGTAAAGTAATCTAAAATAATAATCGCTCTAGAACTATGAAAATTTCTCAAAACAATAAAAATCTTGTTAAATTGGGTCATATTTTATATAAGGTTAGGTTGAGTGTCATGTTTATGGTTACTCCACATCAAAAAAATATTTCATTCAATATATGCTTTTTAACATATGCATATTGTTTCTTAATCAAATCTGAATATTCATGTAATAATCGATTATAAACGACGTTGAGTAATTGAGTTATTAATGAAAAAAACTCGCATGACATTTTAACACAGACGTCTTTCAATAATTTTTCAACATTGCGAAAACGCGAAATTATCATATTTTCTCGGCGTCCAAACAAATTATATAAATTGCTTCAAACTTTACATACACTCATCGCGATATTCCTTTTACTTTAATTAGCTCGAACCGTTTTAACAACAACTTCAAATTAACGACTCTCGAGGTACCGATCCTCGTTAAGACATTTTCAGCGCTAACAGCACATATAGTATATACACACACATATCCACTTTTTTTTAATTTTGTTTTTAATTTCGAAAGCGTTCCGTCGATGCTATCTGTGGATGTTGTAATTATTGTTTGAAAACGTTTTTCTGGTTATGATTTATTTCGAGTGTCGATCGCGACGGTTCGATACTCTCCTTACGTATTGAGCCGCGTCGGCATCTGCTCATTTGATCTACGCTGGAATTTGAATATGTTAAATGGGTTTTCTGTCTCGTTGTTGTTGCTGTTATGTTGTTATTATTACTACACGGATGGATGTTGAGCCTCCGCCGAGATGGACAGTTTACGTTTCACGTGCCGACCTCTACTCATCTCTCGAATAAGTATCTTTTTTCTACGAAGCACCCACATCTGAGTCTTGCGATGGAAACGTTTAGATAAAGACTGATGGATGTTTGGTTATGATTAATGGACGAATTGCCGACGTCCACGAAAAGTGGCCAGAAACGGCTTCAGAGTGCTTCAGATCTAATCGCTCCTTCGAGAGCTCAACTTCCGCTCGGCTGAAAAAGCGCAATTAAAAAATTCGATTCTGCATAATGAATTCGAGAGTCGTAAAACGCATGCTTTATAACCTGTGAAAAAAGCTAATTTTTTGGCAAATTTTTAGATCGATTCGTTAGCCTAAAATTATACAGCTGTTGCTTTTTCAATTTGCGCTATGCAAATCGGACACATTTTCACGCTGCTTTATTACCGTAACATTCTACTCTTGTAATATTTAGACCTCATTCTGATTACGAGCGTTCGCATAATTTGCCTATCCGCACGAATCTAATTTTTTTTTATTAATTTCGAAGCGTAAATTCGCCTCGCTAATTATTATAGCCCCCGTTTTTAACACCGGCCTTATGATGGATGAAGTCCGTACGCGTTTCGCGAATTAACCGGCTAATTGATGTAAGCGACATTCAATTAAACTGCTAAAACGTCTTAACAATTTGTCACGGGTGATAATTGGTTAAAATATGGATAAACCGCGCGATTCGCGTTACCGTTCGATTTTTCACACTTGGATCTCTTATATCTTCCAGAGAAAGTCATTACTGGTTCTAACTTAACAAGTAGTTAATTCAAATAGTGACAAGTCGTTAACTCGTTAATTATTTATGCGATTCGGTGAAAGCGCTTCGACACGCCTCCGTGTTTCGATTAGATTTTTTTTTTAATTCGATTCGTAACACTTTGTACATTATACGAGTTTTGTTGTTTCGTATAATTCTTCGATGAATCATACTTTGTTTTTCATTGCGTCTTTTATTTGAAAAATTTGTAATCTCGCATACATGGGGTGGCCTCCGAAGCGCATCGTTTCATAGCACAATCTTCGTATAAATCTTCGAATAAGTAAGCCAATTTATGATCTGACTCGTATGTATTTACATACACCGTATCTTCTTGTATCGCAGGATGTTTCAACGACTAAAAGGCATACATTGTATTTAATTGCTGAAAAGTATCGAACGTAAATAAAAGTCGTTCAGTGCATGAAATGATTAACTCCACTTTTCGAAGGAAAAAAAATAGATTTAAATGTCAAATCACTTGATGTCATACATTTGTGAAATGTCTTTCCTGATAATGAAGATAATTAAATGACAAAGTTTGGACACCAAATCATAAATCGTTCATATCAGAGACCGTTTTAATCAATTTTGTACTCTAATGTAAACTGACCACATTCGTAGTTTATTATAAACGAAATTTGTACGTTTGTAATTTTGGATTAATTAAATAATGAAGGGAATTTAGCGAAGTTTTTCTCGTGTGGAGTTAATCACTTGGCGCCCTGAATACAAGCTTCGTTGCAAAATCGCAACTTTTTTGTTTGCTTTGTCCGAATCGTGTTGAAATGATACATCACAACTTTCATTCTTAACAATTCCGACTCGAACAATAAACAAACAATTTCGTTTCGCATGCAAACGAAACATCTCCGAATCACAGAGCGCTCCGCCACATTAAACGGTACACGGATATATTATTAGAAGACGCGTTGAATAAACTCGACGGAAAAAAATAAAATTGCGAAGAAAAAAATATATCCACGAATACAATTTAAACACATATTTGCATACACGATTAACGAACGATTTTAATAATGCATTTTCGTCGTAGTGAAATATTCAAAAGTGATCTCATCGAGGCGCGTGCCACACCTCGGTACTTAGCGCACGTCCAAAAACAATATGCTCGTTTCGAGGATATATTCGCGTTTCTGTTTGATGTTGAGGCTGTTTGATTTTTTTTCGTGGATTCTATAATATATCTATAGAAATTTGTAGCTCCGATTATCGGGTTCTGTATAATTTTTCTTTGGAGTTAACGAATATTTCCCCCGGAGCCGTTGACTCGAACGCATTGTTTTCCGAACTGGCTCTGATCCCGCAATTATTTCGTAAATAAATAATGAATCGTTTTGAGATCGAACAGATACGCCCTCGATGTTGTGTTATATTTTTTTTAATATAAAATATAAATATTTTCTCAGTAATACTATGCGTGATCTCTTCTATGTGTTCTGTGATTTTTTGCGAAATCGAATCATAAGAGAAATGCAAATTTATTTGTGTAATATGTTCGTTTTATTGCCACGATGAGATAAAAAACCGTTTTCGGATATTTCTCGATATGATCGATAAATATTTTCTCGGATGAGAAATTCGTCGATTACGGCATCATAACGGCTCGTGTGTCTGATTTTTCTTTTTATATTTTAAGTAAACACGTGATTATTTCAAAATTTATTAATTAAACCTTTTCATTTATCATTTATTCGTTCTTTTAAAGAAACTTTTTTTGCTTTCGATCAACGTTCAACGGTAGCAATTGAACTCCTTATCGAAAATTTTATTCGTGTTTGATTTATGATAGTAATTATAAAGTTTATTACACACCCGTCTCTATCCTCAAACTCATTTTTCTTTTATTGACTTATTTTTTGTTGGACCGACTTATTTATACGTAAGAAAAATCCAGTTTTTTTCCAATCGCAATTTACACGACACTTCGCAGAAGATGAACCAATATAAACACGCAAACGTGTTTTCCTACAATTTATCGTTCCTTTCGACAGTTTTCATTATATTCGAGGAATAGCCACACATGCATTATTTTTTTATATTATTATTTATATTTATAATTTTAAATTTTTATTATATTCGCCTATGAAAATATCCCGCAGCTCGCGAACACGTTTTTATATTTATAACGCAGCTTTTTTTTTATGGGACGTGGCAGATTTTATCACGCGAAAAACTCTCGGAACACATAATTGGACCATAAAACATCGCATTTCCATCTGGGTATCGACAAACGAGCGAAGCCGTTAAATAAACATGCGAAAATATCGACATCGTTCGATCCACGACGACAGAGATGTGGGAAACAGATAAGAAAACGACTATCACTATGCAAAAGTTTCCTTTAAACTTGGCAAAATTCTCTATATAACACATTTCAGGAAATTCGTGCATTGTTAGGCAATTTTTCATTGAATTTCAACTTTTCTCACTCGTATGTTTCCTAATATCGCCGTAATTTTGTAAAAATAGCTTCATCAACCAGTTTTTTTGCCAATATTTCCTTTCAAATTCATTATATGATAAAAAATTTTAATACAAATTAAACTTGAGTAAATTTCCTACAATTTTAGTTTGCATATTTTTTTTTTAAATCAATAGTTTAGGCGTACGAGCTCCGCTAAGTGTACAGTTGTATGTAAACATGTATAACATGTATACGAAAGTAAAGGACCTTTACTTGCACATTATATCTTGAATCTACTGTACCTATATCGTTCTGAATCGTATTTTGTAAGGTTGCAGTGTGTTTTTCTTTGTTTTCGTGGTCGTGTGCGCTTTCTTCGTGACCGAGCGATTTTGCTCGATCTCCAAAGCACCATCGACTTAATAACAGGTTGTCGACGACCTATTAAAGTGCTTCGTTTCTTCTTAACGAGGTGCACCCAAGGACGTGGTCAGGGTCGATGAAATTGTGATCTCCTCAACTTCGAATCGTTTAGTGTACGAATTCGATGGAATTTAGTTTAATTAGAAATTGTCATGTTGAGCGACATATTCTAATTTTGTCGATAAAAATGACGATATAATACTTTTATCAAATAATGCATATAAGCCTTCAATTCATAATGAATTCACATGCAGTATCATATTCAATATATTCGCTATTTCAATCAAATTCATAATATTTCATACCAATATCAAAATATGCATCGACGCTAAGCTCCACGATAAACTTTCTAGTAAATTCCATTTCTTATCGTTCAATAAATTAAACCTATACGCGATATTGTCGCCGTTCGGATGAAAAATATTACGATATCGAATCCGAATTTACGATCGGAGGCTTCGTCGAATAAATTTCGATCAACTCGACACCCACGGATCGTAAATTAACACGAAATAAGATAAATTGGAGTCGAGAGCGGCCATGATGCAAAATGGCGCGCCGGGCACCGAAAAACTCGATCGATAAATTAAAAATTAATCTCCGGTCGCCTTCGACGACACGATCGAAAATATTTCTTGTATTAGTTTTGAGGCTGTGCATATTATATATTCATATTTCGTCGAATTTGTATGTCTGTATGTGTTTATTTTTTAATTTTGTGGTTTTTTTCGATTTTTCTGTTTGATTTGGGTGGTATTTCATAGTTGAAATTTCTTTTATGGGTAAATAAATGTTATCGAAAAGAAAATCGCTTCAAACTAGATTTGACAAATTATTTTGTCTTTCATATTGATCTTTGTAAACGTGGCATTGAGCTCAATTTTTCGATCGTCGATCAGTACCTTGTTAATTAGTAGTGATCGTTTTAGCTATTTAATTATAAAAAAATAAATATGGTTAAGTAAAGAATCGTTTTTACTGTTATTCAATAGCTTTTTTTACATATAATTTCTATTCAATTATATCGATTTAAATTGATTCCAAATATTTCTCAGCCCAATATGATTTCAAATACTACATACATATTTCCTATTCATACATTCCGATTTATTCAACCTTCGAATCACAATATGTAAATCAAATTCTATCAGTTATACAATTCAAATCCTAAAACTATCGATCATAATCGAAATCGTTTTATATACCTTCAAAAAAATCAATACATCCCATCACTGACACGAAATGCACCAATATTCGCACCGAAAAAGAAAAATACATTTCTACGATCAAAAACTCATAACACTCATATTGAAAAACAAAACTAAAAAGACGTCCATGTATAAAAATACGAAGAAGAGGTCGTTCTCGCTAAAGAGGAGACCGGCTCTCCTCGCCTGGGAACGTGGCAACCAATCATCTCCGTAACAAGAGATTTCATGCTGTTTTAATGGAAGTCGTTCCGAAGGCTCCACTCTTATATACGGCACCGAGGCGGGGCCGCAAGTCACGCCGGAGTCCTCCTCGCCATTATATTCAAATCGGACTTGTCTTTTGTGGTCGCTTCGGGTCATGTGGGGTGGATTTTTGTCGTGTGCTTTATCCGGTTTCGATCGAATTGTCTTGATCTAGAACGATTTAGTGTTAACTATTCTCAAGATCGTATCTTACTAGGATGTCATATCATAGACACCATGCAAATGAGGTAGTTATAGGGGGAAAAGCAGACCCATCTCACTTGCATAGATAGGTTCATCTCACTTGCACTGATAGGTTCATCTCACCCGCACTGATAGGTTCATCTCACCTGCACTGATAGCTCCATCTCACTTGCATAGATATGTCCATCTATTTTTTTTTTAAATCCGTGTTATTTTACATCTTGGTCTTGAAAACTAAACATCCTGATACGATACAAGTCTAGAGTCCTATTTTACCGAGACATTATAACAACTGCAAATTAATTCTGTATGGTGTCTCATTCACTATGGCATTATAGTTGTGGTGTTGTGGTATTCTAATAAAATAAGGTCGTAATATGTAGAGCGGGTCACAAATAAGATCAAAGATGGATTTTTAATTCAAGTTAGTGTATTGTGTGGCTTGTATTCGTTATCACTTGCAACAGTCTGAATGACTAAATTTGACCTTAACTCTAAGCGGTTTAAAGATAAAAAATCATGCTAAAAATTTTCATGACTTCATTCGTTTAATCGAATTTGACGAATTCGCTATTTTTTTGTTATTTGTTCAGATCGATTTCGATCAATATTGGTAACTCCTATAATTTTAATTGAAATAATGATTTATCTCGTATAAATAATTTATGACAACCCAAATAATATAATATAAGAGTTTACAAAAAAAAACAAGATCTTCACCTGGGTCCATAAGATTTTTTGCCACACTTTTGTTCCTCGCATATAAGAAAATCGATCCACCTATATACAGGCCAGGTAAAAAAGGTACGAACTAATCGTCATTGTTACTGCCATCGTCGTGAACGGTCATCGCAACAGAAGACTCAAGCCATTCGATCATCAAAATTTTGTACAATAAAATTGAAAAATTATAAAATTTAAGCATTCTTGAAAGAATTTCGCGTTCGTGTCGAACTCGCATACCGATTCCGTAATTGCATCGTTTTCGAAACGAACACATATTTGGTTAAACAAACACGACTCCCCTTGGGGCCTACTGTCTTCGGTAAATCAAGGGACCCATCATCATCATTATCATCATCATCTTCGTCATCCAGATCCTCATCTTCCGTTTATCGATGCCACACAGGACGCCGCTCTCGTTTTCCGATCCCCGATAAAAAAGACGATCGTAAATTATTCGGTTATTATGTGCGTTTTCGAAACGTAAAATTTTTTAAGTGTTTGTTTACGCAATCTGAAGTTTATTCTTCTGGTGCTAATTCGCAAGCAAAATATAATCGATGAACTTTGTTCGTGTGTGACAATGCGTGGGCCACACTACGAAGACGGATCGTTAATTAAATCGAAGTGGACAAGTTGGTATTTAAACTTGATTTTTGTATCGCGTTGATGAATTAACGAGATTGAATCTGAGTGATTCGCGTTCGTTAAAAGATTCGTGTCTTATAAATGAACGGTGCCGATTTTATAAGATTGCATTCTTCATGCGCAATTTAATGAGATAGTTAAAAAATATGTATGTTTTATCTTGTATAGTGCATCTCGTAATGCGTACTTTAGTGAGGAATGTATCATTTTTATGATAATTAGATATTTAATGTGAAGCATTGTTATGGAGAATTTCATTTGATGTTATTTAAGCACATACTTTGTTGTGAATTGTTGTGATTATTCATACTGTTACGTATCAATTTATTTTGATCAATTGTAAGTTTTTAAAATATATTTTCATTCAAAATACAATTCATTTTCTGAACGATTATAGGTTTTTCGATCCACTTTAGATCCCAGATAGATAGCAATGAAATTTTTCATTTATGCCAAATCGAAATCTTGCCGCACTTATCTGATCGTCTATTTTGGTTTCCAAAAAAGGTTGACTCCTTCTTTCGCCAAGGATTTTAGACCGGTCTTTCGATAAACCCGCCGGGTACCAAATAGTCGTTACCAAAACCGAATCGACCATTTATGATGTGATCGATTCCAATAACGAGATAAAGCATACCTGGCGCACCGTAGTGAAATTTCCTCACACGAAATCACCTCTTCCACTCACATATAAGCACACGAACCGAATTTCAAAAATATTTAAATACCCCATTGTGAAATCGGCTCGAATTAAAACATCAATTCGTCGCATCTCAACGTTTTTGAGATGGCAAAAGACGACGTGCACGCTTTTAATTGCGCAGAGTTAATTAATGGCGAATTGTCGTGATGAAAGATCGAAACAAAAAGGGTAGATTAATCACTCGCTTTCTTTAAACGACTCTTCTTCATATGAGAGCACATCCAATTCGTTATACGTCGCAATTGCCTAAAGCCGCATTTCCACATGTCGAGTTAGAAAACATTCAGTTATAAATATGATTTGAAATGCGTTATATTGACCTATGTAAACTTGGCGTGGTCTTGTTAGCGACCACCACAAAGAACCATCTTCGAAGAAATATGCTTGTACGAGGAGTGTTGTTCGTTTTGTATCGCTTCGGATGTCGATGTTCGGGTCGTAGGTATGCAAGTTCGGCTTTTCCTACGGCCGTCGCGCCCTATAATCATTCTAAATTATTTATTTATCTTCCTCTCCATCTGCAATTATCTCCTCGGTAAGGAGTCTCCGTAACGAGCAGTGAAACTGGCTCCGCTCCGTGCATAATGGCGAAGCTCCTCCAGCTCTTACAAGCGGAGCCTATCATTTGATCAGGTTGTTGAAATCGCCGTACAATGTACCTGCCGAATTTTCTTCACATCCAAATCAAACAGCATCCAACATTATTCACATCTCAAACAATGCTATTTCTTAAAAATCACTCTTTACTCATTATCGGATTAAAATTTTAACGCATTTCATTATAACGGACTGATAAGTGTGCTCATTTTGATGTTAGTCGATTCGTTGCGCCCACTTAGAATCGTTTACGTCTTAAAATTTATACAAGTTGTGAATGAGCAGCTCGTTAACGTCGTTAGATTTCGATAAAAATATAATACGGTGAAAGTTTCGATATTAAAAATTTGGAAACGTCTGCCCTCCAGGCTGCATCATCGTCGTTCGTTCGATTTCTTTGTGGTGCCGCACCAGATATCGACAAAAAATGTATGTACATTCGAATTATTCAATTTCGATACTACAAGACCGAGATCCAAGATAAATGTAAATAAATATGAAAATAAATAATTAAACAAGACGATAACCGCTTCGTACAAATTGCGTGTACGTCGAACCTCGTTTAAAATAATTACGTACAAAAAAATTAATTATCGCATGCCTTGTACTGTTGATCTTGATTATTTTTTTCTCGCGAACTCGATTGGTTTCACGAGAAGTACTCAAAAGATTTCAAACTGTTATGAGTGAGCGAAAGAAATTAAAATTTCTTACATGACTTTCGTCATGATAACTATATTCGAGAATTTCCTGTTCGCACTGTTTGTAATGCATCTACATTGTTGTATTTTATGATATAGTGCTTAAATGCATTCCTTACATGTATCTAGATATATTAAACGAGAGATTAAAGCTAAATTATATTTGACTTAAACAATCAATAATCACTTAGCATACAGAACATGCTCTGTAGATAAATACCTCAAATTAAGCATAATATTTTTTTTATCTTTCAATACAATAAATCCACAGCTAATTTGTGTTTGTGACTGCTGATACTAAACACTTGTCACTTCACATTGTTTTTAATGAAACTGCATATTGCTATAGATATACTCATTTAGTTAAACGTATCAGACTCGATTTTTAAATCAAATTGTATAGAAACAAATTTCTACGATTATGTACATAGATTACCAACGATCTAAATACAATCCCTTATCAACTCAACAGACAACATTCACAACCTTTCTCAAAATCGTACCGAGTTCAAATCAACTCCCTAACATCCAATCCAAGAGTTCTTACATAGGTGTCGTTACCTTACACCATCTCCCATATTTGTTTGTTTGTCCATCTGTTTGTCGACGGTGTGCCTCCTTGTACACTCTCGAGTCATCGTCCATACCACACCATATATCCACACACAAAACGTATATTGTGCCTCGAGCACACCTTGTGCACACAAGAGCCGAGTTCCTCGTTAGAAGTGTTGTGGCCCCAACAAACTCGACGCATTCCGATCGGACAAGGGCTCCGGCGGCCATCTTGCCAACAATCGATGGCCCTCGTTTACGTTGTTTGACCTCTGGGAATGCGTTTCGACAACGTCGTTATCTCCTCTGCTTTTCGTCGTTTTATTCTCGTTTTGGTATCGTGCGATATGTGGATGGTTGGGCTTTCGTTTTATTTACTCGGTTCGAATCGTTTTTGATTGTGTTCCTTGAGATCGGTATCGTTTTGTTTTTGGTTTGGTACTTTGAAGTTATTCTATCGGCAAGACATTCGATCTAATCTTAATAAACTTAAAATGTAACTAATTCAACATAAAAAAAGATACAAATCTTAACTAGATTCTTTAAATATCATTACCGAATGATTATTACACAAGTACCACTTTTTTTTCTCGTTTAGCAACATTCGATATGTGGATGAGTCGAAATTTTGTTTTATTAAATTCGTTCGAATCGTTTTAGATCTAAATCGTTGAAATTAATATCGTTTTGTTTGGTTTTTTAACCCAAAGATGATCCACCTGTTGCATATTGTGCCTATGTTGCTCGTTGATCGGATCTTATCTAATTTGGCGGTCTTTTCATTTTAATTCGATTTTGAAGTTAATTATTTTTTCGATATAGCTAAAATGAAGTTTGTTTGTATCGATATTATTCAAATTTTCATCAGTTAATATTACGAATGTTATTTTTACATATGCAAATGAAACTTGACATTTATTCGTCGAAACAACATTCACCACTTTATTTGTTTTTTATTGAATCATTTTCCGTTTCATTTGAACGAAGCTCTAAATTACTCAAGTTTATACAACGAACTTTCTCGTACCTCAAAATTCGACATGCTTCCTTCTATAGACAAGCGACAACAATCAATCCGATCAACCTGACAAATCGATCCCTTTTTTATTCCGATCTATCACAATCCCTTAACACTAAAATTCAACTAGTCACTGCAGCTTTTTGAAGCTCTTGAACAATATCGTCCAACCGATCATTCGAAAAAAATACACTCACAAAACATCCTGGTTCGTTCGAATATGTGCATCGAGGAGACCTTGTATTCTTTGGCCTTCTAGAAAGCTGTCCTTAGCAGATAGTTTTGTTAATTGATTTGAATGTAGAGTACCATGTAAATGTAAATATGGCACCTTTCCAATATTTCTAATAAGCTGACTGTAAAGTAGGATGCATGTAACAAACGAAATGGATGATTTCCATTCGTAATGCATCGACCATTGCTTTAGCAGCAAACCAAACGAATGGATATATTCTGCACTCAACTGGTCCTCGATTATGAGCATAAAAACATCCACAAAACATTCAGATTCGTTTCTGACATACGCATCCAACAATCCGACAACCACTTCACCTCAGCCTCATCGAAAGCACCTCCGACGCTCAACTCGACTATGCAAACAATCATCACGTACATTTGTCGTGTGCTCATGAGTCTGTTTACACGTTGTTAACGCGCCCAGTTCGGTGGCCACCCCTCGTGCTGCTTCGATGCTCCTGCTCCTCATCCTCGCCGTGTTTGATTTGACGTGTCGTGAGGTTTGTTTGACTTGCACCAAAATAAAGATGACTGCCGATCGCTTCTCACTTCCCCTTCGTTGACCAGTTTTTTTCTTCTCTTCCTCCTTTTTCGATCTGATCTTTCACGTGTTTGGAATCCGGAGGAACGGCGCCGCATCGGATCCAATTTGTTCGCGCTTCGGATAAATAAACCGATGTCCATTAGGCGCGTTCCGATTTCGGATTTTATTATTGTGCTCGAGGATGCGCAGATCTCGTTTTGTAAATTTGGATTTTCGAAAGTGTCTCGTTTCCGTTCGTTGAAGGTTCACTTCGTCTTATAAATAAATGTTGAAGAATTTCGTTTGTGCAAACAATCGAGCGATACGCGAAATTCGAAATCACACTCTCGAGTGCCATAATTTCAAATACACAACAATCGTTTTATGTATGATTCAGCACGTAAAAGTTCTCAATTAAAATCTCGAGATGCCGGACCTCTTCATCAATCGCGTGTCCGCACACGATATCGTTTCGCCGATAATTTTCTGATTATTATCGAATTCGCTCGACGTCCAAACCGCGGCAACGGCTTGTTTGGACGTCTCGTTCTCCATCCAACACCGGTGTTTATCCGCCACCATTTTATTTTTGGAAAAATGGTGTGCGCTCGCATCGGCTTGTATGTGTGGATGCTCACGTCGTTGTTTACCGTCCATAATGGGACCTCGTCGTGAGAAAGACACCGGATATGCCGAGGGAAGGCGTCTGTATGTTTGGGGGCAACATGCGTAAATAAACAGTGTATAACGTGCATCCAGAACAAATACGGTTGTCGAATTCGTCTTGGGACTCGAGAGTTCGATTTTCGAAAGCGTTGGATAGATTCGAGCTTTCGCGCTTGGGTGGTAAAGACTGGATTGGTAGTAGGGCGTTTTCATGGTCGACTTTTTCGTATGTGGCATGTTAGTTCATATAAGATTCGTTTACATGCTGGTACTAATGTTGGCATTGCCTCTTTTAAATCCTGTTCGTGCTGAGGACAGTAGTAAGTCGATTGGACTGCTCGAGCTGACTGCCAATGTCCACTTGATTCACTACTGTCCTAGGTGCGAACAGGACTTTACTTTAAAGTTTGCATCTAGTATTTACTCATATACGCAAATACTAGAGTGTGACAACATCGATTGCAGCAGTATCATATGAAGTCCTCTGTAAAGTACCATTCTGCATGCAATTTCAAAGTCCTCTGTCAAAAGTCTGATGTGATTCGAGATTTCTTGAGTTGAGATGGAATTTTATATGATTGTTTTGCTCATTGATTGTTTCTTTTTTCAGGTGGGTGGTTCTAGCCGGCTCCTGGAGAGCCCGCGTGGTCAGAAGAGCCACTGGTGACACCGGAGGAAGAAGAGGATCTTCTTTGCAGCTAGCAGCTTGGGGAATTCCCGCTATTCAAACTGTAGCTGTTCTAGTCTTGAGAGACGTCGATGCAGATGAATTGACTGGTAAATATCGAATCATCCTCTTAAATCAACATTTTCCTAATTAATCGCTCAGACATTATCTGTTTGTCTTTGTCGAAGCATGCGATATTTAACCCCAGTTTATTACGCTGAGAGATACAAGTCAGCGTCGCTCTGAAAAAAAAAAATCACCGTACAAATATTTACTTGATATCCCGAGCAGCAGAGACACATCGTATGTGCCCAAGTGAATTCAACGACCACACAATATAATCGCCACGATTATGAATACGACTGTTGGTACAGTGAGCTTAAGTTTGCGATATCTCCCCGGCTAGAGAGCCGATAAGAGTTTTTCGAGTCTTTTGATCTCTGCGGCATCGCTCCTGTTTATTGTACGATTTTTTTTCAAAGGGCCAAACCGACTGTTTGCGCACTGTATAAACGCAATCACACCACCGTTATCGAACGTGTGATATCTGAGGACCGTGTTGTTTTTGGCTCGGTACACCCACCGTTGTTGTCACAGATGTGTATCGCGCTTTCCTCGACTCTTATGGCTGCAAGAACTCTTATCT
The DNA here is from genome assembly GCA_024721215.1 of Cheumatopsyche charites. NCBI lineage: Eukaryota > Metazoa > Arthropoda > Insecta > Trichoptera > Hydropsychidae > Cheumatopsyche > Cheumatopsyche charites. The sequence continues at coordinate 10,755,640 of CM045575.1, forward strand.
CATTTGAATTCCACATTTGAATACCGAGCTTGTTCAGCTGCCGCGGAGCCTCCCATATATTCATAGCTCATTACCATTTTATTCAAGAATACGTTTGTACAAAAAGTAAAACGCAGCATTGTCGTCATATCAGAGGCTCAAGAGTAGCTTAGTACATATTTTTTTTGAGAATTCGTATATAGATTAAGCGTCGTAATCTGAATCGGTGGCTTAGCTCGTTTGCACAGAAGCAAAGTAAAGATAATAACACGCGTTTTCCATACGGCCTAAGCTTTTATCTCGGCCTCTGTTCTGAACCGCTCCTCTACTTCTTTTACGCTTTGAGGAGGCGCCTCTTTGTTCCTCCCCGAAGCGCTGCTCGGGCCTAGAACAAAGGCGACTCGAAAATAAATAAGAATCGCAACGAAAATAAAAAAATATACATATATATGTATATAAGAACTGTCCGAAAATCCTTCGCTTTGGAGCCGCGCCGCCATTATGCAAAATCGAGCCTCTGGAAAAACGAAGACGACGAAAAGCAAAAAGCGGACCGGCATGCAAATGTCTCCTTATCTCGTTTCGAAGCGTTAAATTGTTCAAAAATCGAGACGAAGACACGATACGGAGTCGTAGCATGCAAATCGCACGTTCACTCTTTAATCGCGACCTCATATCTCGTCTCGGATCCCAATTATTTATTTGTTCGATCGTTTTTTGTGTAACAATATTTTGAGCGGACGCTTTCGTCTCTCGCGCAACATGTGCGACACATCGGACGACTTTTTTCAAACCGAAAACCCAAAAAAAAAAGCGCCAACGTCTCTAATTACGTTCGCGTCAAATTATTTTCGTTTCATCGAGCTGAAATTTTATATTCAAATTGAAAAAAGAAATGAACGAATCCGAGGCGGTACACGATTGCGCTTGTAGCCGATTCCATTATTCGGTAGCTGACTTCTTCAAAAGGCTAATTAGTCGCTCTTGCACAATTGCTGTCTTTACACGAATAATACCGTGCTGTGTGTGTCCGACGAGCACAACGAGAAGTCTTGTTGTGGTTTCTCAAAAGGAAAAGCGCCGCCATTACGTTATAAGTCGCAGAATTCTACTCTTGTTTGCTGCAAACAAACCACGCATCCTCGCGTATAGGATTACTACACGGTCAACTCCTTATCGCAACGATCAAATATTTAGATTTTAATTGTGCCTCATACGGCGAAATGGGATTACTTGTGTTTGTGCCGGATAAGTTGTATGTCGTTATGTAAAAGGACTTTTGATTCCACTGATTCATGTTTGTACATTTATTGATCGTACAAAGTGTTTGTTGGCAAAGTGTACATCAATGTAAGTCAGATTTACGGTAATTAAAGCTTCAGTAGCGGAAGAAGAAGGTATCGTTTGACTTGAGCGTTGTAAGATTATTTTCTTTCATCACTGTTAATGTCAATTTGCATGCTGACCACAACTCATGACACGATTTAAATGATATTTTAAAATAGTACATAGATTGTGAATAAAAAAAAGATTTTCACCATCTTCCTAATTCGAAAAATGCATTTCTCCTCCAGCTACCACTACTCTAATCACTGAGAATTCATTTTCATCAGCAAATACACTGCACAATAATATTATCGATATGACGAATCGATTTCTGAATCACACAGCAAATCTGAACGATCGGCCAAACAATAAACATTGAAATCAAACAAGCCCGTTTATACACACATACAGCGTTGCGTTACACAACGCAATATCTAATCGACATATTGGAAAGTTGCGCCCGCAGGAGCAACGAGGTATGTGCGCTCATTTACAAGCCGCAAACATTATTGTTGTTGTGATCGATTCGGTTTCGAACAATGATGGATCCATCGATCCGTGGCCCTCCCGCGTCGATGGAAATCGCTCGCATGTAAATTGTACGACAAATTGTTTATTGTGGTCAAAGTAAACTGCGACCGCCGCGGGGCGTGCTCAATATCCTTCGGCGAATCACAGATTCGATCTCACCGCAGTGCTCATCTTGGAAAATTATCGGTATGACTGTTTTCTAATGCTTCAACGTTCAGTCTGTGTGATGTTCCAAAAAGAACTCTTTCAAGTTTGATATACTGCGGTTTTAAGCCTCGGATGATCCAGAATGGAATACGGGAATGAATACTCATATGCACTTACGATTAGCTGTCTCAACGCTTTCAAAACGGACTTATCTCGTGTCGAACACGTTATACATTGAATCCGCTCTTATACCTGTTCGCTTGACAAGATCGATATCTAAAAACTTCGGTCCAACACTAAATTATCCCCCTTTGCGTACAACGCTGAAAGCCGGACAGAGATAACGCTTTATTTTTATATTTCGTGCAGTGTCCTTACGAATAATCGTGCGTTCGTATATAAAACGCATTTCGGCTCCAGGTGAAACTCTCTCGGGGACCGAAGGAGAAATATGTGCCCTGTCACAGATCGTTCTCCTTGATAAAGGGCTTACACGGCCCAGAGAAAGATTTAAAACCCACGTCTGCGAGGAGGGAAGATTATGTCGGATAAAACCCAAAGACCAAAGCGAGGTCCTTTCGAATCCGCAGGTAATTATCGAAAAAACGTACCGCTGACCCTATTCCATGCAAATAAATGGCTACCGTTTGATTAGCGAACACGCAGTATCCTCCTCCTCCTCCTTCTCCTGTCTTCATTGTTTCCTCTCTTAATGTATTCACTCCGTGATACCTTTGTTTCGGAGCCGGCGATGTCCTTATGCACGAAACGAGATTTTCAATCGGGACTCGTGAGTCTTATTTAAAATCGCAGGACCTGCAGCCTCCCACTGGCTCTTTGTGAATCCTCCATGTCTACCTGGAAGCTTTTGATGCGTGTGAGGTTATAAAGGAGCTTGAATGTGGTAGCCGTCACGGGCGACACCTTCGTCGAGGAATTCTATAGAATTTACGTGGAGAAATCTGTCCCATGCAACAATAGACGAATTGAACAAATAAGGTCCGTGTGCGGTGACTCTCAAAATTTCATGAAAGCGTCGAATTTATGTTTGGATACTTTCTCGCATAGTTCATGTGATGAGTTCAATTAGACGCGCATTCGCATGACGTAATCCGAAACGATTTGTGGACGTAAAATATGACACGCTAAATTCTCTCCACTTCAATTTGAATATATAAACTTGAAATATTAGCACTAACAGTTATTTGTATAGATAATTATAGTATTGACGATGTCCCGCTGCTAAAAACCTAATCGATATGTTTAAAACTGGTTTGTTTTTCATCGCGACTCCCATGCGATTTTTTTCATTGTGTCCATATAACTAGTTAGCGCTTTTTTAGAAATTCGCATAGGAGCGATCATCTATTCTCGATCTTATCCCAAATCGAATCGTAAATCCTCCAGATAGATGTGGAACTAACGCACATACACACGCAGATACATATATTTTTTTCGTATTCTCGTGACTTTGAATACGACAACAACACCCGTATTACCTTTTATGGCAACTACATACATGCTGGTACCTGGAACATCGACTTACCTGCGGTTGAACTCCAACAATGGTCCATCTTCGAAAAAATATCGCATATCGTGTGCACACAATGTAAAACTTGGTAGCCGTTCTCAACCACCATCGCATCGCATCGGTCGTGCTTATTCACTTAGCGATGAAAAAATCGATAATCGATTCGAGTGTAGTATGTACGTAATTTATATGCCGTCGAGGTAATTATCATAATCTCGGGTGTGTGGCGTGAAATTCAGAGTTTTCTCGTCGGCGTTATAAATCAGCCGTTCGGGCAAATCAGGTTGTTGTTATGGCGCGTTGACACGATAATTGCGAATCCTCCGGGTAACTGGTTTCCTCGCTCACGCCGTCCCTCGTTTTCTCTTTTTGCGAAATTGCGAAGCTGCCTCCTCCTCCTACTCTTCATCTCCCTCGACAATATTAGTCCTTGGCAAAATCGCACTTCGAACCTCCTCCAAGTATAACACCTACACCAACCCTATCATCTCCTCAATGGATGAAGGATTGGATCGTTTCTCTCGTATGGATATTTTCTTATTTACCTATAGTATTTTGTTCAACACGTAACCACTTTTAAAGAACATCTAGCATCCTTATCGTAAAAAGCATATTCGAAAAACTCGAATTTATCGTTGATTTCAACTCCTAGCCCATTTGTATCTTGCAACTAGACTACTTGGCTATTTCATACACAATTTGGATACCTTTTAAACAAAATAGATTCCACTGCTGTTCGTATCACTATATTTGTGGGATGAACGCAAATTTGAACAGCTTGTTCTTTACCAATATCCGTACTCCAAAACATGCTGTTCCGTTGCACTCTTTTGTATTTCTATGCATTCAAATCACAAATATCTTCTTTTGATCTCGAAATTCGTTTGAACAGTTGAATGTACATAGCTTTTTTTTCAATTTCGGATGTCTTATCGGTGTGGTTCGAGAGTTCTCGAGACGGGCAGGCGATGCTTCGAACACTATTGCACAAAGGACCTCGACACTCGGGCTCTTTGTGGTCAAATCGGCGAATTCGCTCGATTGAAAGCGGCGAGAGGAAGCAAATTCGCATTCAGACCGAGTGCAGCAGCTGAATCGACCATTGTGAACAGCGTCAAAGGGTTGCAACCGAAGAAAGGTGAGACGGCAGCCGCGAAGAAAGAACCGCGAATTCCTAACGCGACCCTTTCTTTCGCATTTAATTCGAGCGATTGTGTGAACGTTTTCCTCTCATGCCTTGTGTGGAACGCTGCTCAAACTTTAAAATTGATTTTCATTCAACAGAATAAGTTCATGACCGAATAAAACGATGGAGTACCTACTATAGAATGCGAGCTTCGGAGGTTTCGAAGAGCGTCGCTGAGGCATGTGTCCTTTTTTCCGGTACCTCCTCGTTCTGAATGAAGTCGTTTTGTGGCGTTCGCTTTCGTCTCCGCTCGGTGGACCAAGAATGTCATTCTCGACGTTCCGAAATCTGGTTTTTATCATTCGAACTAATTTATGGCGTCTCATCACCTACGGTGGCCACTTATCACATTCAAGGCCGTGGGTTGATCACTCGTGCATTTAAATCCCCCTTTTTTTCACGCGTTCTTCATCATGCCATTGTTAATGATACTCATACTAATTATATTCCCTTTTGTCTCTTTGCAGGTACTTGCTTCGTGGGCAACCAGTCGACCAAATCGCTCATGACTCTCGTCATTATTCCTCAACTGATTTACTTGATCATCGGGTGTGTGCTGCTGCTTCTTGGATTTAGAGCGTTGTTGAAGTCACCTTCACCGGCAGCTATTCCAGCTCTACAACCACAAGCTGCTCCTCATAACAACCCTCATCTGCGCAAAGATTCCGCCGAAGAAGTTAATCTGTTAAGATTTGGAATCTTCGCCGTCATATACACCGTTCCTACTGCGTTCATTATAGCCAGTTGGTTGTATGAATACTTCTCAAGAGACTCTTGGCTGGCAGCGGTGAAACCTTCTACTGCTCCAAGCATAGCACCTAAACCCTCTCTGTGGGTGTTCCTACTCCGTATTCTGATGATGCAGATCCTCGGTGTGCTCACTTCTTTCTGGGTGATGTCACCTAAAGCTCTTCAATCTTGGAAGACTGTCTTCGGAAGGATGGGTCCACAAACCTACAAACCAGCTTCATTAAAGTGCGTTGTCCCTCAACAATTACCCATCCATTACTATGCCACTCCTCAAATCCACACTATGCCAAAACGGACACATTCTCACAGCAAATATTCTACACATAGTCACAGTGGTCACAGAAAACCTAGACTGCACCACAATCATCAACTACCGTTGCCAGGAGGTGAAACTATGTTGTAGGAATGTGAATACTACTGTTTGCCATTTATTATAAATCACATTAGGCTGGTCATTAAATTCTAAAATGTTACTATTCAGTGCCTTAAATATTGTGAAAAACTTTGTCGTACAAAACAAATTTTAAAAGTTATTACTATTTGTCGAATTTTAAATGTACGTATGTATTATATCATGTGGTTAACTAATTTTAATTATATTTAAGTTCCTGTTCTCTATGCATGTACATATTTTATATATGGATGTTTTATTATTATTGAAAACACTTACACTTTTCGCATTCATGATAGACGGTAAATGTTTCTACTTGCCAATCATTGTAGTGATACACAGTATACTTGTTGAGTGACAAACTCAAATGTATTTTATTATATTGTAAAAGGCTTTTATTATTTAATTAGTTTCAAACTTTAAATATGTATACTGTTATTTAAAGTATGAAACATATCTTAAAAAATGTTTGTTATAATATGTAATGTGATATTTTACATTTACTTACATTTAATAGGTTTATTTGAGATCTGTTTCTGAATAAATAATGTATATGTATTCAGTATTTTATGTTATATTAACATTTGAAATTTATTGTATTATTTAATTATTCATTTTTCATATGTATCAGTCTTGAATTTAGTATTAATTGAAAAAAGTACACATATGCTTGGTGATTTTATTTAAGAACCTAGATTTTACCTCATTTTTATAGGTAATAAACACCAGTGGAGTTATTAAAAAATATAGTTTGTTAACTGTTTTATTAAAAAAAAAAAACAAATCATATACTATTCCAACTGGCAGTTAAATGTTTGTAAATTATTATTTATTGTAAATACATATGTGTCTTTATATGTTAATAATTTTACTATCACTCTTCTTTATTTTACAAGACATACTCGAAGGAAAAGTTTTAGTTTCGACTGGAAATTTTATTTGTGTTTATGTTAATCAACAAAACTGCTTATTTTCCTTGTTTCGACTGATAATTTTATTATTATATTTTAACTGTAGATAGAAGACATAATATGGTCTTTTTATTATATTGGTGAATATGGATAAACTTGATCCCTCCGTTTTGTTTTTTGCCTACGACTGCTTAGAAATTCATATTTAAAAAAAATTAGTGTCAAAGTAAACTCAATTTCCGAGTGTATTGACAGTATTTTTTCAATAATACGATTTTCCAAATCGTAGTTGGAAGCAAAAAACAAAAGGAGGAATTGAATATTCCTACTTTTCCCTACATGTATGTTCAAATAAATGAATATAAAACCTTTATCGTTGTTTTTTTTCATTTCTGATTCCTTACCTATGTATTTTTTAGATGCTGTTGACGACTATATTTATTTCTAATCAATAACAGTGCTAAGAGAAAAAAAAACTCTAACATAAGATTATTTTTAATATTCCCGATTTAAAATGAAATTGTAAATTTCAATTCTAATAAAAATCAAAGGGAGGATAAAGTATCCCCAGTTGCAGTTACTCCTGGCTGTATACATCGGTGCCGGTTCTTGAACAGACGAGTTTCAAACAAAAAATTGAAGTTGGCAAAAGTGGCGGAAAGCGCGCACATTGTCAGACGCTCAGAGTTTCGACGTTGGCAACCCTCGACTTCGACGATAGCGTTAAGCGATTGTGACGTCTTCGAAGAGAGCTTTCTTCAGATCGGATCAGATCAGAATTGTCGGAAAAATGAGCGTCTGGATGTCGAGATGGAAGCGGACCGGTCTCCAGCTCTTCAACTCTTCGCCGTTGCTGAGGTGCGTCGTCTCCTTTCTTTGTTTATCCTCGAGGTTATGTCTCGCTTTTTGGCAACGCATAGCCGACTTTTTCATACCGATGGTGTCTTTCAGCTTCACGTGCCAAATTTTCAGCTTCGCTTACGATTCGTTCACCGATATCGTTTCGACTATTTTCTTTTTATTTTGTTCAATATTATCGATTATTTCATTCTGTACATCAACTTGAAAAGTAAACTAGCGTCAACACTAATGTCTCCTGATAATCGACATCATTGTCAATAATTTTGTCCAAGTATTTATGGAGAACCATACTGATATGATTATTTATCAATTAAGAACTTATTAAAACATTATACAAATATTGACATTATAATTTCAGTATCGACACTTATAAATTCAAATTTTAACTGAAAAACATTTAGAGTGTCTTTTCACCTCCGGTTTGAGAATTAATCGAATTTAAACTACACGCCGTCCCTCCAAATATGAGCTGTCGAAACGGCCACCGAAAGAGAGTCATACTACTGTTGGTACAATGGTGCTTACGAATATCTCTTTCCCTCAGATTTGGATAGAAGTCGGAGGACCGCGTGTAGTTTAAATCCGTTTAATTTATAATCTAGAAGTGAAAAGACCAGCCATTAAAATTTGCTTCGAATATGACCTATAGCTAGATAGAATATTGATGCATATTAATATGCGCTTTCAATACAGAATGAAAATATTTAAGCAACATATTCATCGATCAAGCTATCGATTGTCTAAAAAATACTCAATCATCACCCATCAAATTTATTTGAGTGATAATTTTAGAATATAAATAGTACACAAATTAAATGCCATCGCTTTAATTAGTATTCATTCTAACTTCATAAAAAAAGATTTTGAAAAATTAAAATAACCTAACTGTATAATTTCATTTATTACGATGACACTAAAATAACTGAGATAGATTTAATAACTCAGACCGAGAAAAAAAAATTTCAGATTACAGCCGTCCGTCTGGAATCTCTCCGCCACCTATACCCGTAAGTCTGCCGAAGAAAAACTGGGTTTAGAGAAACCTAAACGCCCGCTCACCGCTTTTCTCAAGTTTGTTAATCAGATAAGACCCACTCTAGTCTCCAAAAATCCTGCTAGTTCTCCATCTACAATTGTAAAACTTGCATCTCAACATTGGCAACAATTGAGCGACGATGTGAGAACTCTATAAAGATTCATCAATATGCTTAATTTTCATTTTAATTGTTCAACAAATGTTATGTAGGTAAAACAAAAATTATCCAAGGAATATGAAAAGGATGTGGAGAAATATAGAAAATCTATGCAGGAATTCCAAGCTTCGTTAAGTGAAGAACAAAAAATTGATATAAAAAGACTGCAACGTGAAATGGCTGCCGCTAAAGAAAAAAAGAAATACAAAATTGTAAATAAAACCATTTATTTAGGGCTGATTTTTTCACTTCTAATTTGAAGATATAACGAATTTAAATTACACAAAGTTCCTCCAACTACGAGCTGTCAAAACAACCGCAGACAGAAACAGACATATTACAGCACATACGATAATACATACATCCGTCTCTGTCCCCCAGATATTGACAGTAGTAGGAAGACTGTGTGTACCTAGTTTTAATTAATTTTATTTTTAAACCAGAGGTGAAAAGACTGGCCCTTAATGTGGTATTTTTAATGTAATTTTTTGTTTGATTTTAATGTTTTTAGGAATTGAAACAATTAGGTAAACCTAAAAGACCTATGACTTCGTTTTTCCTATATTGCCAAGATCAGAGAAAGCTCATCACTGGTTTAAGTTTTGTAGATTTTCAAGTAAAAATGAAAGAGAAATGGTATGCTCTTTCCGAAAAAGAAAAGGAAGTATGGTCCAATAAAGCAAATACACTCAAAGAAGAATATAGGTATGATTTATCAATTTTGGTAAATTATTTTCAGGGTGTGGTTATATCCACATGTGCTGTGTGCTTATGTGTATTAGGTTGAAAGAGGTCAGATACTTGGAATCAGAATATAATATGATGACTGAAAAGACCAAAGGGTAAAAGTAACTTTTATACGAAATTAAGTTCAGTACAGGAATTGGTTCTATGTATGCTCATGTATTTGATATCAAAATGATATAAGCAAATTCGGAATGTGTACTGAGTTATATCATCAAATCACTCGTCCTCTCTCCACTTAATCTGGTATAAGCACACAGTGTTGCTCCGTATCCGCACATGGTGCGGCTACTCTTAATCTGATATATGCACATGTACATCAGTGGCGGTTCGTCCCAATGGGCTGCAGGGCTGCAGCCCCCCTGTGGATATTTGATAATATCCATTAAAATATTAAATTATTTGAACAAAACTTTCGATATGTATCGTACGCATGTGTGCTTTTTCATGTATGCTTTTCGCTGCAGTAGAGAGAAGATAATGCAGTCCACGATTTCTGGAGCTAGCCCAACTGCAGGTATCAACAGTCCAAAATCATAGTATGTGCGCCCTACAAAACGTCGCTTCGTACCACATGTATGGTTCAGATGATCTTTTAGTACAGCGAAATATGCTTCGCTTTGGGCTGCAGTTGGATTTTGTCTTTTATGAACTTTGCTACAAGTTCAGAAGTACCTGCTTTTGTTCAATGTTTGTGTATTTGGGACATTCGTCTCTCTGCTGTTGACTAGTTACATCGTTGACCACAGCTGATTTGAGATTATTCAAAAAAAAAAAACAATCAGTTAATTATTGATTAGTTATATTTTTGATGCTCATTCTGGTAATCTGGTGTTATCGTTACCGGTGTGAATTGACGAATTCTAATCGATATTCCCGGTGAGTCAATTTTATCATTAGTTAATATTAATTCAATCTACGGGTATAGAAAATTCACTTAAAGAAGTTTTTTCTCTTAAAAATAATAATTACGACACCTATGAGCAAAATGGTTTTTTAAGAAATGCAATGGGTCAAGATCTATTAAATGCTTTGGCTATTCTTACAATTAGCATAAATAAGGAAATGATCGAAAATATGCACGAATTTAAGGAAAGGGTCATCAATAAATTTGAGATTAGATTTCAATTTCAAATAAAGATGTGATATTAATTATAATTGCTAGTTATGTATATGTCATTTTTATCGTGTTTTTTTGTTGTGCAGTTTACGGTTTATTAAACCTATTTTCATCATTATTTTGTTTATTTTTATTATGGTTAAAATATTCCTATCGGGTAACCTTTCATATGAAAAAAGTAAAGCATCATGCACAGTACCTCATGGGTGATGTGGAAATCTGTGGCTACTACGTAAGTATTAATTTAAAAACGAATATCAAAATCTTTTTTCTTTGACCTTTCAATGTTCTGTTCAATGTATACTTCAATGAATGAAGAATATAATATAAGAAAATAAGATTTGTCGATTTATATACATACACACTCACACATTTTTTTTCTTGAGATTTTTTGGTGCAGCCCTCCCACTGCAAACTTTTTCGAGCCGCCACTGATGTACATAGATATAACCACATCCTTATTTTTTCTTACCATTGTTTCTAATCTTTTTGTTTTCGTATTTAATAGAAAACAGCTGACACTTTGGGAAGAAAAAATGATTAAAATGGGCAATATTGATTTTGTGAGAAATAAAGATTTAATGAGTGACAAACCCAGTAAAACTTCAGCATAGGAATTTTGGTGTCCTGGTTCTATTACAGATGAATCTAGTACTCATCATGTTACAGAAGAAATAGAAACTCGAGCCAATGTTCCTATTCAACATGAAGAAAAACATATTGACAAAAAAAATATATTAGATAAGCAATATGATAGTTTTATAGATGTAAAAAATATGCTCGAATCGCATGAGAGCCAGGACACGGGTGACCAAAATACTTCAAAGAAAGATTCCTTGATCAAACCGACTAAATTGGATATGACCAAAGAGCAATCGAAGGAAACTTTCAAATCTAAAAATACAACTGCCATAAATAAAGAAGATAAGTCCAGTAAGAACTTTTTTGAAACTCTCAAAAAGATTTTCAAGTTATAATATGCTTGTTATATTTTTTTATGTATATTTCAATATCAAATAGTTTTGATATTATCTCATATTTTTAGTTTTTTCTACTTTGTAACTTTCACATTGTGTATAATTAGTTTACATGAAAATAAAATCTTAACCTGTTAAGAATTCGAATCAAATTTTGTTTTACTTAACCAACTCACCACATTTTAAAATGTGTAACCTATTTTGTTTGTTTGGTTGATTAACAAAAATGTCTGTTTCTTCACTAATTGTCAGCATGTTAAGTTCATTTAAATTTTCTTGATACATAAGATTTTCATCTTTTCTCAATAGTGATAAGACTTGCACTGATAGGAATTTTCCAACCTGATTGGTGGCAGCTATTTGAAGATATAGCCGATTTGGATAAAAATGATAAGGAATGAGACAACTTTCATGAGAATCCAATAATTGCAGTTAAAATATAATAATGTTCATGTCCGTAATAATGTGTGAATTTCATAAATACTATTGAAATATAAATAAAAAATGATGTAAACCTTTTTTTTTATTATATTTTCACAGTACAATTTTATAAAAAGTTTTTGGTTTGTTATTTTATTATTATAAATTTAAGAACAATTTTCACAAAAAATATATGCATTTTAGTGTACAAAATATGAATAGTTAAAGCAGTGATTATTTAGATTTTTTTATCTAGATAACTGGTGAATGCAATGATATACCTATGTTTGAAATGAAAAATTAGCAATAGAAATACATAATATCTGAATAAATTTCTTCAGATTTTCATTTAGAGCCAGTCTTTTGATTGTTGATTGATTCACTTAACCATAATTCGGCTTTTTTCTACATAATTTGACAACTATAATCAAAGATATTACTGCTAACCGACAATCGAAAAATTAAACTTTAAAATTCAAAATAAAAAATTGATGTTTTTTTCAAAAAAATATTCTTGTATACTAAAATCACAATCCCAACGCACAAGTGAAAGCAAAACTTGAAATGATTTTGGCACAGTGAAGATAAATTTATAATTCAACGAGACAAACTTAATATATAATAAAAACAATTTACACATTACCGATACATATCGCACAAGTGTACAACAAAATGCAAGACTATTAATGTAAAAGTGTATAACAAAGCGTCAGTTGAGAATACAAAAATAATTTGAAATATTTTTGTCAAGATATCTTGTTCTGAAGAAGATAATCTCAGCAAAGGCAACAAAAAAGATATAGCGGACATTCCGTAGTCAATTTTGAAACAAAGAATCTCCGCAAACTCCCACATTAGCAACGGTAGAAATAGATACGTCTCTTTCATAGAATTCAACATGTACACAGTCTGAGCGAAGATACATATTAAGGGTATGTGCAGTCGAGATTCAAAGAAAACATCAGCGAATCTTCTCTCTCGAGGTTCGTTCGATAATCTTGATTGCATCGATTCGAACTGATCGAAAAGAGATGTGACAGGTTCTTGCAGATCTATCCGATCGCGATAGAATACTGTAGCGTCGTCCACGATGTCTACGGAGGGTAAATCGGGATGAACTTCCGAACAACATTTGTTCTCTACAACTAAATATGAGATTAACGAACGCCCGAAGGTTGTTCGGTTATTTAGAGAGTAAGGGTTATCTCACTTTGGGGTTCTTCTTCTCTTCCGGTTATTTTGGCTAGACGGGAGGCAGAGTTTTCTAATATTCTCCTTTTTCTAGCTTCGGCTCTAGATAAGGCTCCGCTAGGTTTATTCGCATCGTCGTTTACTGAAGTGGATATGTTCAATATGTTTTCTCTCGGAGCGGTTCCCAACTCTTCCGATAACATGATGATGAGAAATTATGATAAAACTATTCATGAAAACAAACCACAATTGACAATTCAGTAAAGGGAAAACTGTCAAACGACATTACCAGTGACGAAAAAAGAATTATTGGGAAGTTTACTGAAGAGATTAAAAAATTGAGAAGATGGGGAGTATTGATCTATCTACGAGAAAATTTTGAACACCTTTAACTTCCTTTTGGAAAATTGTATTCGTTTAAAAATAATCCCGAAATAAACCCGATAAAATTTCTAGCATAAGATCTATCGACATTATTTTTTTTTTAAATACTATTTTCTGAAAATAAGCCGAAGGCAAAAAACAAAAGAAGGGATCAAAGTCTCCCAGACGAAATGTGTCTTTTCATCTTTTCCTATTCAACAAACTTCCCAAGAAATATTAAACCCAAAATGCATTGCGAAATCATAAATTTCGATTTTACTGCGATGATCTAAAATGCAAATGCGGATTTTATTGTTAATACAAATAAGGGCAATAGTCATGTGAAATAAATTTAATTTAATTAAAAACAGTAAAAAAATATAGATCTTATGTTTAATGAGAATAAAGCTCAAAGTATAAAATCAAATAAAATAAGAAACGTAGAAACAGGTGGCAGCACTGCAGCGGTTAGCGCGATAGCGGCGTTTGGCGGGCGAGCGTGCCGTACGTACACAACCGTGCGTCGTCTTTTCTCGACGGACAATTCCACGGTTCGAGTTCGTTCCTCTGCGGCGAGTTCCGTTCGGCCACTCGACCACTCGACTTCCGGTAGCGGCCCGGACTCGTTTCCGGTCGCGCCCACTTCCGTTATTCCCGGATTCCGGAGCCCGGAGCCGCGAAACGCACCCGCGATGGCCGACAAAGGAGACTCCGGTGAGCGATCGAACCGCTGTTCTTCGTCATCTTCTTATTTCACTTTTATTTCGACGATTCTTCCTTTATCAAGAGTCGTCGGCTCTCAACATCTGTCCTGTACGCGAGCCGCGCCGTTAACCTTTAACGCCCGGTGTCGCTCGCGTTTTTCTACATTTTCTCTGTTTCTATGCGTTTTTTGTATAAAATTAAGCTTTCATCCGTTTCACTAGTTCCATTTCACTATATTTATCCATCGTCCATTCCAAGTCGACCTTTGTAACAAATTTTCAAATATAAAAAATCCTCACACTCATAGAACTGTTCATCTGCACTACGTTCGACGAATTAGGTTATGTTGGATCTTATGTGTCGGTGACCTCTCTCACAATTACGAAAACCTTTTAATCATCAAATTCGCTTCAGCTCTGATTAAAGTGTATTATTATGTGCCATAATGACATTCGTGTAACAGATGTGTAGCGTACAGATGCAACAACTCGAGTTGTTTAAATTATAGTCTTGTATATATGAGTCGTTCAGACTAACTCCATTAAGCGATTAGTCAAATAAACGATTGAACGTATTTTTTAGAATTTATTTACATACATATTTTATCTATAAGCTATGGATGTGATCTGTTCATTTTAAAGTACAGAATTAATCAAAATGACTTCTGAAATAAATTTATCACCTAGGAGTCAAACAAATTTTGCTAATTAATGATATTTATCTTTATTGTTCAGCATTGATATTTCACACATAGAAAGTTATGATTATACCAAATGCTTAGACTTTTATATCATTTTTTTTCTCTAAAAGCTCAATTTTTTACCTTTAAGTAACTCGTATTATATATTCTTAATTTTCTATGTTGTAGATTCAGCAACTTTTATAAATGTCTATTTAATTGAAAAATATATGCTAATATAAATGATGGTAGAGGTATATTGTAAATTAATTGTTGTAATTTTAGCTAAAATCATATTTAACGTTTTCAATAAACTTTTCTTATGACTGAAATGTAATATTATTATGATATTGAGCTATTCGCTCAGTCATTTTATATTTTTAATTAAATATAAGTCCACTATTTAGAAGTATAATAAAATATTTAATTTTCAGAAACTTTTGACGATGCCGTCGAGGAGCGAGTCATCAACGAAGAATACAAAATATGGAAGAAAAATACTCCGTTTCTCTACGATCTTGTTATGACTCATGCGTTAGAATGGCCTTCGCTCACTGCTCAATGGTTACCTGATGTCACTCGACCAGAGGGGAAAGACTATTCTGTTCACAGGTTATTACTCGAAATACTAGATTACTAATTTATTTTTCATATTTTACAATTTAATCACATCTTTCGTTGCTTCAGGCTTATTCTTGGAACTCATACATCTGATGAACAAAATCATTTATTGATAGCAAGCGTTCAGCTGCCTAACGAGGATGCACAGTTTGATGCCAGTCATTATGATAATGAGAAAGGAGGTTAGAATAAGATGGAATAAGTAGATTGCCGAGTAGTAGTCATTAATTTAATTTCATTAAAATATTTGATATTTTTACACAGAATTTGGTGGTTTTGGTTCAGTCTCTGGCAAAATTGACATAGAAATAAAGATAAATCATGAAGGTGAAGTTAATCGAGCCCGCTACATGCCTCAAAATCCTTGCGTTATCGCTACCAAGACTCCCTCATCAGATGTACTAGTGTTTGACTATACTAAACATCCTAGCAAACCTGAACCGAGCGGTGAATGTCACCCTGACCTGAGGTATTATATTTAACAAATTAAATTTCAAACTTGCAAAATTACTAAATTACTATATATTTTAAAGACTTCGCGGTCATCAGAAAGAAGGTTATGGCCTCTCTTGGAATCCTAATCTCAATGGGTATCTTTTGTCAGCTAGGTATTATTTTTTTCTATTCTATCGAAATAATCTTAATGACAGTCTTATATTTGAAGTATTGTCATTTTCAGCGATGACCACACAATATGCCTTTGGGATATCAATGCTACACCTAGAGAAAACCGCGTGATTGATGCCAAATCTGTATTTACTGGTCATACTGCTGTCGTGGAAGATGTTGCTTGGCATTTGCTTCATGAATCTCTTTTCGGTTCCGTCGCGGATGACCAAAAATTAATGATTTGGGACACCAGGTACTAAAATCATTGAAGCTAATCAGATTCAAATTTCTATATGTATTTGCTAATTTTTTAGGTGCAATAACACTTCTAAGCCGTCCCATACTGTAGATGCTCACACTGCTGAAGTTAATTGTCTAAGTTTTAATCCATATTCAGAATTTATTCTAGCAACTGGTAGCGCTGATAAAACGGTAATAAAAATCTGAAAATTGCTGTATTTAAAGTTTTGGTGATTTAATATTTGAAAACTAATCTAAAATTATCTTGTAGGTTGCTTTGTGGGATTTGCGTAATTTGAAACTTAAATTGCACTCGTTTGAGTCTCACAAGGATGAAATATTCCAAGTTCAGTGGTCGCCGCACAATGAGACAATCTTGGCTTCCAGCGGAACCGATAGACGCTTGCATGTTTGGGATTTGTCCAAAATCGGTGAAGAGCAAACGATGGAAGATGCTGAAGATGGTCCTCCAGAGTTGCTGTTCATCCATGGTGGACATACCGCTAAAATTTCTGATTTTTCATGGAATCCAAACGAACCATGGGTTATTTGTTCAGTGTCTGAAGACAACATCATGCAGGTGATGTATCACTTTTTCTTATCTGTATGCTTAACTTTTTCAATATCTTTTTAAAATATTTAACTTTTTTTTTTAATCAGGTTTGGCAAATGGCCGAAAATATTTATAACGATGAAGAACCCGAGACTCCAGCATCAGAACTCGAAGCCGGCGTGAACGTCAATCATGGCTGAAATAGTAATTTATAATTTTTGACACTATTTAATTATTACAACTATCAAAATTATGTTAGATATTAATGTCCATTTTATTCTCTTGTATTTTGTACGTAATGAAACTGATCTTTGTCTTACTATAAATTTTTTCCAAGTTTATTTTTTTGCAATATAATTATCATTCCATAAGTATGAAACAATTCCATCTTTCGATAAACTATTAATGTTTATCAATCAGTCTTATTTTTTACTGTCTCCATATGCCGATTTCACTGTACATATATTTAAACGTTCAAAATGTAACTGTCAATTGTCATATTCGTAAATATTATTCATGCTCGTAATCTTAGATCGATTTTTTTTATGTTGAATAGATTTCTATAATTTCATTTTCATGTATCAGTCAATCATATATTCTTCTTTTTTATGATCTATTTACAAATTATGGTTTGTTTTCATTTTGTTGCTAACAGCATTATTTGAATGTGTGCAGCTGTATTTTTTCAAAAATAGATAAATTCTTATATTTTTTTTATCTTTGGACATAATTTTAAACACTGAAAGGGGAAATGAATGCACACTATTTGGGTCTGATCTCTCAAAAACAACATTTTCAATGCATGTTTACGTTTAAAAAAAAACATATTTTTTTATCTAAATGAAAAATGTACTGTTGTGAATTTAAGACTCAAATAAAAAGATCATGATGTATATGAATTGTATTTTATTTATATTTCTTCAATATTTACACCTAATGTTTTAAGCGTTGGTTAGCAGTTAATATTGTAATTACTGTTGTTAGGTAGTTTAACCAACAATTAAAATAGTGGTTCTTACAATAAAAATATATAGGTATAATATGTTAAATGAGAAATATTTAATGGTCTGATTTAATTCAAACTTAATTTTTCATTGAAATGTTTACGAAGCGACTGCCAGCATTCGTAATACTTTGGATCCAATTTTTGGCACGTCACTTCTCCCCATTTCGTAACTTTCATACTCAATGAAGATTCAAACATGAATGCCTGTCAAAAAAGTATAATTAAAATCACAAATCAAATATTCCAAAGCATCGAATGAACTATGACCACCTGAGTTCCAACAGCGATTTTTTGAGGCACCAAACTAGCGTTAGTTGCAGCTTCAAAACATTCAAAGTCTGGCCCATGAGGACTCATCATGGAATGGAGAGATGCTCCTCCGGGCAGAAAACCACCTTCTTTAGCTTCATATCTTCCTAATATGAGACCCATAAACTCGCTCATGCAATTTCCTGCAAGTTCTCAAAGTCATTTTCTCTTCAAAAATAACACATTTGTATTTTTTATTAAAAAGAAGTTACTGTGATAATATGGTGGCCTAAAGGTGTCTTCTTGCACAGACCATCTCGGTGGAAATATTACAAAGTCTGCTATTGCAACTCCAGGTTTCGTAGATTGGCATGTTAATACAGTGAAAATTGATGGATCCTGAAAATAGGTGTTTTTATAACATTTTTATTGGTTTTCATACCAAATTTAATTATTGTTTCTTACGCAATGATCAAAGGATACAGAGTTTATAACCATAAAGTTTTTAAGATCGTACTTGTAAGGCACATAATTTCCGTGCCAAGCAACTACATCAAAAGGAGAATGGTCTTGAGTAGCTACAAATAATGTACCCTGGTATTTGTTGATGATTTTGAAATCTAAAATATTCATATCAAGGTTGATTTCTGAACATATATTAATGAAGGTCTTTCTATAAAATAATTTCCATTAAATACTTTTAATTTCCACATCTTCAAAACAAGCTACTGGTGTTAAAAAGTCTCTTGGATTGGCTAAGCCGTTCGCTCCAATCGGACCCAAATCTGGTAATTTGAAATGACCATCAAACACTTCTAATATATAACCTCTGAAAATAAATATTTTGATTTCGCATAAGTCTATTTTGATTAAATAACTACTCAATTATAATTTCTAATTTTATAATTGTAATATAAAATTGTCACACCTTGATGATCCATTTACATTCACAGCAAATCTCATGCCTTGCTGAATAACACATATTTCATTGGGAGCTACGGACATCAATCCAAATTCTGTAGTAATTTCAAGTTCACCCTCTTGTGGAACAATCAAAAAATCTCCATCGCTATTATTAAAAGCCAAATTACGCATGCTTGTGTTGCACATAAAAACGTGTATAGCTATTCCATGTCTCGTGCAAGGATCTCCAGCTCCGCATATAGTATGCAGACCTTCGACAAAGTCCACCAGCTCATTTTCTTTTTGCGGTACATCGAAGGGATTCCATCTTAACTGTAAAGCATGAGTTTTA
This sequence comes from Cheumatopsyche charites, assembly GCA_024721215.1. NCBI lineage: Eukaryota > Metazoa > Arthropoda > Insecta > Trichoptera > Hydropsychidae > Cheumatopsyche > Cheumatopsyche charites. Next base: position 10,775,178 of record CM045575.1, read on the forward strand.
CTTCTGAATAATTCTTACAAGATAATATATGCATATTTTCAGTAATATGTACTTGGTTTGGATTAGGATGTTGTTCATTCCAGTTATGAGTTAAGAATTGACCCTTATCATATTTTGTAAATGGTCTATGTATGACTGAAGGTCTAATTCTGCACGTAACAAAATTTCATGTCGATATTATATGAATATGTAATTTATAAAATAAATACTTATGCATGATAAGCTTAAAACCTGTAAAGCCATGATCTTTTATTTTCATGTCTAGGAGCAGTAAATGCTGATCCAGACAATTGTTCTGCATAAAGTCCATAAGATGGTTTTTGTGGACTATTTTTGCCAATTGGAAGTGCCCCAGGAAATCGTGGATCTTCACTTACGAATTCTGAACCAAATCCAGACAAATACTGAAAATATATTTATCGTTATTTGTTACACAAGTCTTAACAAAGTCCAACTTAATTTTTCACTTATTAAAAATTGTCGCCGATATACCTTTAAGCCAGACATTATTGAGAAATTTTCAAGTTATTGAACAAAATGTCTAAAAGAGACTGGTCAATATAGACAAAATGCTGAGAATATGAATAGATAAAGTGCCTTTACCGGTTTTAAATGTTGGATCAGAAGTAAACAAGTGTAATTTATTCCAACATCTTGATTCTTATGCTAATCTTATGTAAAATGTGAGAAACAATATTTAAGCTTTCAAATGCATTCATTATATATTTGTTCAAATTAATTGGAAATTATAGTAAACATTAAAGTGTTAAATACACATAAGCAATTTTTGGATTCATAGAGCATAATTTGCTAATTATAGAGTGATATGAAGTTAAAAATAGTTTATTTCAATTATTAATAAAATTGAGCTAATCCATTTCGAAAACAAGTTTTGTTTGATGTAAACATAAACATTGAAGAATGTGGAAAAACAATAACTAGTTTTAAGTTGACATTTAACTGAATTTCTACATATTTGTTCAAATATCTTTAATGTTTTATAAAAAAAATAGAAAATAAATAATAATTTAAAAAATAGGTAAATATTTTAACCTGATAAATAAAACAATATTAAGGAGGTAAGTATTTTCTCAAAAAAGGTTAACACTACCTACATATTATCTAAAACAATAAATAGTTAAATTGAAAAAGACATTAATGACAAAGTAAAGCAAGACGAAGTAGATATGTACAGCAAGTATTATTTTCAAATATTATATCAAACTAAATATTTAAATTTAAATTCAACGAATAAAAAAACCTATAAGGGCCTTTTTTATCATAAGTTCTATGATTGTCAACTTGAAAAATTACTCAAGTTATATTATTGTTAAACTGTGATTAAAAATAAGAAGATAGTCCCTATTTTTTTAATTAATAAAGATATAAATTTTGTCTTTCTAGAATATTAAGCATTATAAATGTCGAAATAGCCTAATCCAACATTTTCAATTGTACGGTTGCTTTAATTTTCACTCTTTACTGAAACATTTCTGAAATAATTGCCTGATTTTATTCCATATGCAATATCCCTTCTCTTTTCTTATTGATAATAATATGTAGAAGAAAGCGTCATCCTCAAATTCATCACTAAACAAAATTTATTATAATTCCAGATACATTCTGAAAATCAAAATGTCACAAACCCCCTTTTGAAATAAGCAATGTAAATCATGTATCCTTATTTATTTTAGTTCATGATAATTGTACTGATAGCGAAATTGTATAAAAAATAACAATTAGTCCAAATATTTACCCACTCAGAATAAATAATGAAGACAACTGTAGAAGTTTTAACAAAAAAAATAGATCCTCCAAGTGTACAAGATGATTCTGTGATGAAATATCTAACATGAAGCAGAAGTGAGTTCAATCAAAGGAAAAAGAGAATCATCATGGATGTTGCTCTCATAGTTAGTCTTTCGAGGATTCACATGTTGATGGATACAGCTGTAATTGACAGTTTTGAAAGTTCTGCAGCACTGCCAACGTTGATAAGATACCAACCAAAAATGTGACTGACCAATTGGAATTCAGATTCGACTACTTGGAATTTGAATATTACCATTTGGATTACAAATATCAATCACTTTTAGTTAATTTTAACCATTTATATTTGACTCTTGATTACTATGATTCGATAATTTATTACTGAAACGCCTCGGTGTCCAAATGCAATGTAATTAACTTTTGATTTCAAATTGTGTTCAAAATTAGGTCAGTCAAATTTTTGTCATCAGTGATCAAATGATATTATTTTTATCAGAAAACATGTGAATGAATTTATCTATCAAATTTCAAAATGAAATTCTTTTGAATGTTGGACATAACAGCATTCAAATACAAATCTATTTTTTCAAGTTTCTGTGAGCCTGTTCTAATTTTTTTAAAGTTGATGAAGAGGATCAATTCTAATCCAGGAAGAAAACAAAGGGGAAATAATTAGAACTTTAGAGAAAAACAAATAGTTATTTTTAAATGTTTTGTTTTATTTTTTTCATTTCACTTTCAAAATATAAATGACCTAGGAATAGTAAGTCTTGTTCAGCTAGTATGAAATATATATTTAAATAAAAGCTTTGGTGTAAAAAGAATGCAAAATACTTCTTATAAACTCGTTCAAGAGCTTTACATTACGTAAATTAAATAAAAAAACAAATGCGAAACTCGCCGCCGTTATGTCCGAGATATTCATTCACAGCGATGATGACAATGTTGATGATGATGACGGGTGACATTGATCCAATATAAAAGTCTACATTTATTAAATAATAAAATGTATTTAATATAATAATACCTTACAAATTACAAATAATAATGGAAAAAGCTTGAGCATAACTCGGAGATTGATAAATAACTTGAGCGGGGGTGCGCGCGCTAAAACGAACATAGCGTGGGGTGTCCCCCGCACTGGCGGTGTTGATGGGAATGATGAAGTCGGGTCTAGCCCTTTAGAAGCACTTCCTGTGCACGATGGATGGGCCAGATTCGTCGTATTCTTGTTTGGAGATCCACATCTGTTGGAAGGTGGACAAGGAAGCGAGGATGGATCCTCCGATCCATACTGAGTATTTCCTTTCTGGGGGAGCGATGATCTTGATCTTCATCGTGGATGGGGCGAGGGCGGTGATTTCCTTCTGCATACGGTCGGCGATTCCTGGGTACATGGTGGTACCTCCGGACAATACTGTGTTGGCGTACAAGTCTTTACGGATGTCGACGTCACACTTCATGATGGAGTTGTATGTGGTTTCGTGGATGCCGCAGGCTTCCATTCCCAAGAAGGAAGGTTGGAAGAGGGCTTCTGGGCAACGGAATCTTTCGTTTCCGATGGTGATGACTTGTCCGTCGGGAAGCTCATAGCTCTTTTCTAAGGAACTGCTAGATGCGGCGGTGGCCATTTCTTGTTCGAAGTCGAGGGCGACATAGCAGAGTTTTTCCTTGATGTCGCGAACGATTTCTCTTTCGGCAGTGGTGGTGAAGGAGTATCCTCTTTCGGTGAGGATCTTCATGAGGTAGTCGGTCAAATCGCGACCGGCCAAGTCCAATCGGAGGATGGCATGGGGAAGGGCGTAACCTTCATAGATGGGGACAGTGTGGGACACACCATCTCCAGAATCCAGCACGATACCGGTGGTACGACCAGAGGCGTACAGGGACAGGACAGCCTGAATTGCTACATACATGGCGGGGGTGTTGAAGGTTTCGAACATGATTTGAGTCATCTTTTCCCTAAACGAAAAAAAAAAAAATACATTATTAACACGAACAAAATTCGAAAAGATTAAATTCCAAAAAAGCAAAGATCGTCACCTGTTGGCTTTGGGGTTGAGGGGAGCTTCGGTGAGTAAGACGGGGTGTTCTTCTGGGGCTACGCGAAGTTCATTGTAGAAAGTGTGATGCCAGATCTTCTCCATATCGTCCCAGTTGGTGACGATACCGTGTTCGATGGGGTATTTCAAGGTGAGGATACCCCTTTTGCTCTGGGCTTCATCGCCTACATAGGAATCTTTTTGTCCCATGCCAACCATGACTCCCTGATGCCTCGGCCTTCCGACGATGGAAGGGAAGACGGCGCGAGGGGCGTCATCTCCGGCGAAACCGGCTTTGCACATACCGGAACCATTGTCTACGACGAGGGCGGCAACTTCTTCGTCACACATCTTGAGTTAATTTATCTGCAAACAAAACCAGAAATCAATCCACTATACTTCGAGAAATCCGCCATGTTACATGCGCTTCCATTCTACATAAACTACCGAAGTTTGAATACGAACTTGAATAAATAGTGAATCAATTTAAACCGATATAATAAATAGAGTATCGACGACACTAGATAAAACTAAATAAATCACATTTAAACTCTATTAGAGAAGTTAATTCAATCCACAATTGGTTCGAGTTCGCATTCGTACGCGAAGAATGTTCGAGACGCGCACGCCCTCTACGCCGCGCTACGAAGGCGTGTCCGTTAACGGTCGAATTCGAAAATTCAAATTTGTAAATCCAAACACAACTATTGTCGCACATTCAATTCGATTAAACCGAATTGCACAAAAGCTACAAAAATTACAAGAATCAACGGAACTATTTAAAACAAAAAAAAACTTTCAAATCGTTAACGGTTTTTTTTCGTAGACGCACAATCCGTAGACACAGAAACGATTCACTTCAATTAAAATTCACTAAACTGCACTTTTTCGAAAATAATTAAGAACGCGTAGGCGTCGACTGGCAAAACTGCTTACTTGGTAAAAACGGAATAGGAATGTAGGTAACAAGTCAGGCTGCGCTGGAGCACACGTTTGCTCTCTCTTGCCCACAACTGGAATGGCGGTTCGCACGGCGCTCCCGCTTATAAATGGGCTCGCGCCCCTCCCCTCCCCTCGGCCGGCGAGCGCCAATGGCCGCGCGCTTGCCCATATATGGTATTGCACTGCACCGTAGCGGCGACGCGGACGCAAACCTTCGGCGCGCGAGCCGTCGACGCGAAGTGACGCATCGCTGACTAAACCGATATAAAATGCACCCTGATCCGTATCGACAATACTAGACGAAACTATTTGAATATTTATATTTACATTCAAATCGATCGATAACGTTATCGAGATTACAATTCGACGATTAGTGAATTGAAGATAAAAAATACGCATTAGATTTTAGGCGGTCGAGGGCGACGGTCGCGCGCCTCTGGCCGTCGTAGTCTTCTTCGCGGAGCCGGCGTCCGGTCGCTATCAGTCGTTTGATAACGGCCATGCCCGATCGGCGCACATGGATCGCGATCGAAAAAATATCGCGATTTGAAGAGATTCGATTCGAGATCGATTCAAATCTGATAAGACGCACGGAATCGTCGATCGATCGAATCTGAATAAAATTCGGAACTTATCGAAAGCGCAATGAACTCTGATCGGAGATCCGAAGCTACATTTTTGCTCAATTTTATAAATTTGAAAATTTATGAACATTACTTCGATTTGAACTTTTAAATTATTTTAGAAAATAATAATAAATTATTTTTAACAGATTTGACAACGTCGCACAAATTGTGAATCGATTAATCAAAAAAATAAATAAAAAGGGGTTAATTACGAAAAAAAGCAGGACGAAAAGGGAACTCACAGGCGACAAGCTCCTTCCTAGCCGGGCGACCGCGCGCGAATGCGGTCGGAGCGCGCCGGCCGGCGTAGCGCGTCCGGGCTACGCCCCCGCTCGCGCCCCCGATTTGCGCCCCGAATACGCATTTCTACCCCGCCAAAAGACGCGGGTATCATCCCCGGCCTCGTATCGCGAGGAATCCGCCCTCGAGGCGAGGCTACGGGGGCCGCAGAGGCCGAAATCGGTCCGCGGGGGGCTCCCCCCGCCGCGCGCCCCTCGGCCTCGTCGCGCCCGACGCCATGACCATATATGGGCATAAAGAAATCCTCGCCTCGCGATTGGTCGACGCGGGCCGGGGCCGCGACTGCGCCCCCCTCGCGTCGCCCCCTTCGCGCCTCCACGAGCGTACGTACGTGGCGCAAGCGATTCTCTCTTCGGTGTGCGTTTCGGTCGTGAATGTGGTGGTGCACGGTTCTTGGATGTCGGTTGCGCTCTCTCTATCTGTGCGCTTGCAAAACGGCTCTTCCGGTTTGCATAGTTTTTTTTTTCGGGTACTTTTCTGTTATCCTGTCGGCGTAGCGATTCGATCGGTCAGTCGAAAGAGCACGGGCGAAAATGTACGATGGCTGTTGAGTGTGATATTTTTGTACTCGCGATGATTCAAAAGAAAGATAGGGGAGAATGGGGATCATTAAATTGGTCAGGTTTCAAATTTGAAAAATAACGTTGCTGTTAAGTCATTAGACGTCATAGATTACTAGTGCTACCAATTGGTTAATTGAAAAAATGTAACTCTTCTAATATTTTTGTAATTCGAATATCCCTTATTTGTCTTCCCTAATAATTATTAAAAACTATTGAGGCTCGTTAAAAATGACAAATGGAAATTGGCTATAAATGATTTGCAGAAAAAAAAGATGCGATCTTTCATAAAAAATGATTTATGTCATCATAGTGAAAAGTCATCAGGTCTCTGACTTGAATCATTTTGGGTGGAGACATTTTCACCCATGTTCCTTTGAAGTTTGTTCAAAATAACAAGTTTGAGATGTTTAGGGTACGTCGTAATCGAAGATGTATGGGGTGAATTTGCGGTTCGATGATTGATTAAGGGTTGCCAACTGATAAAAAATATGTTCTGAACCAGAATCGAATTTGAAATGGACTGAAATATTTTAACGTTTATGACCAAATGTTATTACTCCATTATTAAAAACTACTACTCCAGATCACAATTGAAAATAATTTAAATCACAATAGCGAATTTTTTTCCTTTATTTTTGAGAATTTTAACATTCCACTGGAACACATAAACATATGGCTTGAAATCGATGACAATTGCATTTAAAAAGGGACGTTTCGCGACCCTTTTCAAATAAGTGTTACACGCATATTTTATGAAATTTAGAAGGGACAGCTGATCCTCTCCAAGTCCCCCTTAAGACATCCCTGACTAAATGCTTTTTAATTTAATTGTACAAAAAGCCTATTACTTATTTAATAATGATAATTATTACGAATTAGATAATAAACCAAATTATAGCATATAAATAAACAATTAATTATCAAATTAAGCCTGTTGCATGTTCAATTTAATCTATGTGATGTCTTTTATGACCGCGCTGTCTACGGAAAGAGAAATGAGAGCGATTCGGTAGTTCGCAGAAAAAAAGGTTTCGCTATATGAAAATGGTATGAGCCATTTTCTCAGAAACGGCGAAAACTAGTGGAAAATCAGCGGAAATTCCAGAAAGGGGTTTCCCAAGATTCCAGTTGGATTCTGATCGCTGCTACGATTTGCTACGAAAATCTCGGAAAATTCTATTAAGATTCATCACTAACGCAATGTTGACGATTTTCATTGATGAATTTATGGCTGATTCATTATGTGTGTTCAAGTGTATAGCTCTCCGTTAATAAATTATCTTATTGACTTTTCTATATTCATATGCAAAAGTGATTCATACGAGATCATAAATGCGTACAGCGAGTACAAATAAAATTCGAATTGAACACACGACGCTAATTACAATTTTTAATGACGCTCTAAAATACGATGTGCATCCTTGTGAAAATTCCGTTTGCTATCCGTCGATAGAGATCTAGTCGGTTAAATTTCATAGATAAATTACACGATTAAATGCATAGACGTGTAAATAGAGAGAAAAAAAAGCTAGATTACGTTGGCTGAATTAGTAGAGCGATCTTCCGACGAGAAAAGAAACGGTCGACTAGCGTCATGGAGAATTGTAATTTTCAATTCCGTATGACAAACGTGACGTCCCATAGCCTAACCCACTTGCATAATGAGATGTAATAAAAAAAAATCTCAAAAAAATATGAATAGCTGTATTAAGGAGAAAACACACTGTATCACAAGTTCTTAGAACATATGTTTCACCCTTTTGTCTTCATTGAGCTGGGTTTACACTGATTCAAATAAAACATCGGATCTTATAAACCCATAACATAAATGAAGTACTTTTCTTCTTCCCTGAATTGTAATAAAGATACATTAAATGACTTCCACTTAACAGCTCAAATATGATTTACTAGTTTTTGATTCGTTTTAAGCATGGCTTCGAATGAAATCGATCGGTTGGTTCCATTTTTATATTCGACCCTCCCTCGTTTCCGACCTATCCTAATCAACAAGCTTCTCTTTGGGGGAATCGATTTTTTGCTTTCGTCAAGTGGGAAACTTGTTCCGTGGTGTAATAAGGAATATTACATCGCTCTGTCGTTTATTTTATGCATACCAACTGTCGCACAATGTTTTGTGCATGTTGAAAAAAAAATGTATTCCATAGGTGGTAAATTTCTTCTGTTACCTGAGCAGGTAAGGGTTTTTACCTTTGAATAATTTTTCAGAGTGCATATCGCACTTTAGGTAAATTATTTCTTGGTGATGGGTTAGGAATACACTTCAGTGAAATTTATGTATCTATGAAAATATTTGAATAACTTGCTTATGAATCATTCGATTGGTGTCGATTTCAAATAGTTTGTCATTATAGACAATTCAGTCTTCTATGAAATTTGAACTACGGAACAGAGTGCATTTTTTTGCACGAATTCAATTATTGGATGTCGTTAGCAACTATTTCTTGTTGCTAAATATGAACAAATTCCATTTATTTCTATGCCCATATTTGGGTATTTAAATCGCCATGTGTCATATGTCGATAGTGATTGTTTAACTAGTGATTCACCGCAAAATGCCATTATTATTTTTCACATTTGAAAAACAATCAAGCGTCTACAAAATACCAACTCGCAGTTGAACAATGGCGAAATTCGATGCGAAAATGCAATTATGAAATTGTAGACGTATTCCATCGATCATGTTGCACAATTCGAACGATTTCCCAAGACGAATGTCACCGTAAATATTCCATATGAAAAGATGGTCGCACACTCTCATTACCTTATCCCATATATGTGCAACAGACATCAATGTGCAATAAAAGAAAGAACCCCCAGAACGGAACATTGTACACATTTATGTGCATACCGTGTCACGCTTAGTGTCGTCATTTTGATTTTGTATACGAATCCGAGACGATTCATGTCTTTTTTTAAATATTTATTCCATCTGATTTAAAATGTGTGTTTACAGTTTATTTGGTGATGGCTTTATTTGAAAACATTTATCAAAATACATTCTGTGAATTTGTGTATCTATATGTACAATAACATCCATGATTCAATCAGGTTTCTTTCCCTTCTGATACTTGCATGAGACTGAGAATACTTGATCCTTCTAGGAGACTTGATCCCTTAAAAGGCAAAAAACAAATGAGTGGATCAAGTCTCCTAGAATGATCAAATCCCCCTACACATTTGTAATCAGCATCATATCTAAAACAATCGAATCTAAAAACCTCATTAAAACAAACAAGCACGACAATAAAACCGAATATAACGATTTGTTTCGTTCACATCGTTAATCCAATAGGATTTCGCATTATACCTGCATAGCCTTACATAACGATAATCATCTTTATAGCTTTAACAAGTGGGCAGTTGCAATTTAACACGACCACCAACGCTCCATTTAAGTGTGACCGATATACGACTGGTTAATCTTGGATTCGACTCAGACTTTTCTAACTTTGAAAACCGTTCGATTCGGTTATGTTATGGTATTTCTATCGATTTTCGAATTCGGAATAATTACGAAATTACGCGGTGAACGAACTTCGGTGTACGTACGAGACGAATGATAACGGTAAGTCTAATGCGGATCTATCATTGAATTCTGTGCGAATTTACTGTTCCTCGGAAATTAGGCTTGTCCTCTTGTGGAAGTTGATGGTTATATCCGAATTTGGAGTATGTCTTTGAAGATCGATAGATCTGTTGATTTGACTGTAGTACATACTCCATACATTTCATTGGATCTAATTGGAATTGAAAGGATAAGCCAGGTATATATTACCATCAAGTCAATTGATCTACTGCCTTTAAAATTACCTTAACTTAAACCTGCATCTTAGGATCGTTTTTTTCGCTGATCTAATTAACTAACTATAGAATTGCAATCAGTCTTTCAACTAGAAACTGTCGAAAATCTGCAAAACAGAGACGAATTTTGAAGCAAAATAACTCAAAAATATGATATCTCTAATATTAAGATTCATGATTTTGAAAAGGACACAATATTGTTGTATGATTCTCGAACATAACTTAACCTGAACTATGGTTAATATGGTACCTAATCGTTCGGTACATCTTGTGGTGCAAGTTTCGAAAATAAAATCTCGGAAACTTTCGCGAAGTTCCATTTTCGATTCGAAAAACCGAAATGTCGTTTTGTCCGAATCGGGTGTATAACGATGGGCGTATAATGTATGTATACGAAGGATTTCTATATTGTGCAATGAGAGTCATTATGTCACATTTTGTTCTTTAAAATATGTCTTGATTCTTCGAATCGAGATTCTATCGAAATAACTTAAAATTTTAATTTAAATACTTTAATAGAATACATTTGAGCTATCGAGAAAATTTAAATTCTTATCGTGTAAAGTGCAGCGTAAAACAATTTCTTTTAAATTTGCATCGAATTTGAATTTATATCGTAGGATAAATTGGATTATCTCGGAATGCTCTCTAATAAATTCTTATCTATCCGACAATTTCACATGCTAAGTACTATGCCCATATAAGGTCATTTTTTCAGAAGATCTAACAAATGTCTCATAGCATAACTGTTAATTATATCGCATATTTTCTCGCTTAATCAACATCGACTATTCGAATTACTCATATCGTTAATGAGCATTTCTTAGAGAAAACATCAGCACGTCCGGAAAATCGATGAAAAGCGTAAACGACCTCGAATTATCACTAGATGTATGAGCCGTTTAGAGATAAACGTGACTAACTCTATGAAGAAGTCGAGAAAAATGATCAAACGAGTTTTATGTTTTCTTAGAAATCTCTTCATTGTTCCATTTATTCAAAAAATATATAGAAATTTCATTATATACGCATGTAGTCAGTTCATATCAGAGTACAGAATTAATTGAAATGACTTTTGAAATAAATAATGTATCATATGATGACCAAAAAAATTTTGTCATTTAATGGTATTTATCTTTACTATTAATACATTTCACTCATAAAAAGTTATGACTATACCTAGTGACATTCAAATCTATTTTTTGTCAAAAAGTCGAATTAATCACAATCAGCTCTGAACGACTCATAAATTAATATACGAACACGTTTCTCACAAGACGCATTTTCATTCAATTAGAGCGATTTTCTCATTTGTTCATCATGTGATCGTGTTTTGACGATTATGACAATTCTATGGAAGTTGTGGATATTTATTGGTGCACGGAACGGAATAGTCCACTGAAACGTTATATTTTGCAACAGCGACGAAACAATGAAAACTCGTTGCGACCTTCCGTTATTCAAACGGCTCGGATGAGCGGTTAATCTTGGAATATTTGAATTAATTATCGAAGGAATACGTATTTCAGTTAGTGAATTTACAGCAATTCACATAAAAAAAAAAATTTAGTGTGATTTTTCAGTACAAGAGTATTTATTCTGGAACGCTTTTGCGCTACGCCATTTTCAACTTCGAACTTGAAACTGCATTTCAATCTTGAACATTCGAATTTTATACTAAATATCATTTTTGGAACTTATAGAAAAGTCCATCAGCATGATATTAGACCTAACTTAACATTACCAAAAATGTGCCCCAACTTTTATAAACCTAATTGAGTTTTGTACTAATATTGTGCTTCGTAAATATTCAGTTTTCTTCTCAAATATTGCATCGAAATAGATTTTGTACATAATTGAGACTCAACTGTATACAGACGTCATGTTATTACTAATATTCGAAGCATTTTAAATATTTCCTTATTTTTTATACATACTAAGTTTTATTCGATTTGATTTAATGCAAATGCGCATTATGAGAACAGGCGCCATCCAAAATGAGATATCTATTCTGTTCATGAAAACCCACTCGTCTGAGTTTCGAATTTAACCCTTGAACGTTCACCTTAGAATCAACCAAAAAATATTATTAAATAAATCATTAATAAAAACGTAAGAGGTTAACGATCTCCTCGTATTTTCTTACCAATAACGAAAGCACCCAGCGAAAACGAGTTCTAATTCGCTGAAATGTAAGCAGAATTGGCACATACAAAAAAATGCAATATATTTCCACTTCTAGTTCGGAAATACTGGTAGTGATCGCGAACAAAAAAAAAAAACCGACATCGTTATTCGGTAGTGGGTTAACGAGTTCCTCGATAGTGCTTTCGTAGTAACGTTGCGTCAGCCTCACGTAGGCCGAAAATACGTAATTTATTTATTGCCACCGATGGAAGTCCTCGGTGGGAGACCATCTCGTCGAAATACCAGGTGATCCCACACGTTTTCGCAAATGTTCCTCGCGAATCGCCCGAAGACAATGCTTCGGAGGCTGCGATGCATCAGTTGCATCTTCGAAGGTATTTTTGTACCTGGAGTGGTTTGAGATTCGGTTCTGGTTTTGTTTGAAAAAATTAGCTGATTTGTGTCTAGGTGTTTGGAAGGAAGGATTTGGAATGTGTGGGAGTATTGGTAAACAAATGCTAGTTTGATTTTTTTGAGGAAATTCGTTTGATTAGATGTTATGATTTGGTTCTTGATTAGTGAAAATGTACGGAATGTCTTGAGAATTCTTGAGATATCAGAAATACTATTCTAGAACAGACTGTTGGCTCGATTCTATTTGAGTTAGGTTAGGTTTACTTTAATTATTGAAAGGCAGTCAAACTGAAGTGTTTTTTTTAGTGAGTCGGTTTAATTTAGTTGAATTAATTCATATTTTCACGATTTCATAGAATCGGACTATTGTAGTCTTTGGGTTCTTAAAACCTTTTTAAGGACTCCTACAAGTACTTGAAAGATCTTTTCCTTTTCTCGAAAAGTTGATGATTTTTTTTTTAGAATACATTAATTCAATTCGAGTTTCATATACATACATATAATCTACTTCACAAGCACCAAAGATATTCCTAATCAGACGATTTCGAATGAAAATGGGTTATTTTTTTTTCTATAAGGCTTAAAACAAATCGATGCATTTAACATAAACACAAGTAGTTCAAGATCGTATAAATTACCACAATCATTTAAACTGCGTTCGATTTCTGCAGAGGTTGAATCGTCATCCGTCATCGTAGCATCGGAAGAATACACAATCGAAAGGATGCAACGAACGCGCGATGACTTCATCATCATCATCATCATCATCATGATCTAGACGAGCTAAGAATTTAAATCTCGCTCGAAGAGGAAAAGATTACATCGGGGACGTGTTGTATCGTCATCGAAAGCCTCATAAGAACCTTCGAAGCCTCGAGGAGAAAACGACGACGAGGGCTCGACCCTTTGTTCCCTGACCCAGTTCAGGTTTAGGAAGTACGTTTTCTTGTATGTATAATACAGTATCGTGTGTCCTCTAATGGTTCGTACGCATGTGGTGGTCTGTTTGTTGTAAATTGGATTGTTTGACGTCATCGCTTAAGTGAAACTCTTCTGTAGTTGTCTATATATAGGTAGTTTCATTCTGATAATGATGATGATAATGTATTATAGTTGGACTTATAAAGCTATCTAATTACTGTTGAGAAAATGGTTCATGGAAGTCGATCTGACAATGAGAAAAGGCAGAGTTCTTAGATAAGCATATTTGCAAATGACTGAATAGGATTCAATTCAATAAGGCTGAATCAGTTCAGATATCATTTATGATTCTACGAGCCAATTAAAATATACACAGACAATTATACGAAGAACTTATTTTAACCCAAGATATTCTGACATATGGGAAATTTCAGTATCTATAGTTACTACTAAATTATCAAAACCTGCTTAAAATAAACGTTTTATTGGAAAAAATCAGAGATCTGGAACGAACACTTTTCTGACCTATTTTGCATCAAGTTTGAGCCATACTCTTAATAGATTTAGGGACGATCTTTTCACTGTTTAAGTTAACTAACCAGTTTAACTGACTAATCCGTCTCTGTTCCGCGGATTTATGACAGTTTATAGTGAAAAGACTGACTAAGTCTATGGATAGTTAACTAAAGCAATAAAAATACTGTGAAAAATGAAGCAAATCAGCATAAAATTGCTCAAAATCTCTGGAATATACACTTATCTCGAATTGAATACTTATGTGAGTATGTAACATACGAGTTCCGGAGACGACAGACGGCCACTCCTCGTCGTCGAGCTGGTGAGTCATCCGAGGCTGGCACTCTTGGCGGAGCCTCGACCTTCCTGCGTCATCGGCATTCCGTCTCCTCGAGACCAGTCGGTTCGGTTCTTATGGGTTTTAGTCATCGATTGTTCGATGACGGTTCAATCGTCAGTCGATTTTCACTGCTCGATTCTGTGAATTGATCGACGATGGGTTTTTCTTGAATGTTCTTGGGTGTTTACATTTTTTCTGTATGATTGGGTTGTGTGTTGAATTTTGATTGTGAAAGAATTTTGTAGAAGGTTGATTCAGTATATGTTTTGAAAATATTTATGAGTGATTCGTGTGAACTGGGCTCGATTGATATGCATGTAAATGAAATTGGTTAACTGGGACATGGTTCAATTGATCTGTACGTGATGTATTTATTGTATCTAGTGATACTATAATCATTCAATTGATAATGTGTATGTATGCTTAAATTATCATTTTTTTAAAATACAATTGAATATTCACACGTTTGCAATGGATTCAATATTATGGATGGACGGTTTATTTTCAGATATTATTAATCAAACATTCTTAAATGTCGACAAGTGTTGACAAATGTCACATGTTTAAAATAAGATCGCTGAAAATTAAATGTATGAGAATCTGCGACATCGTTTTATGAGCCTCTAAATGACTCACCCCTCAATCATAACACAATTTCTGAAGATACGTGAGAAATGAAATTCAATTTCCACGAACTTCATCTTCTTTGATTCGCCGAAAGCGAAAATCAAAGCGCCATTAGCATAACATACATAACTGAATTTTCTACCGTTCGAAAACATTGATTACACGGATAATTTTTCCTAAAAAGACTTAAAAATAACATAATTTTGATTCAGAACAATGACCTCTCTAGTATCAGACATCAAACAGCAATATGACATTTAATTGAGTACACATTCCTAAAATTTTATTATGATTTATTGAAAAATATTTTTTTCGTGACCGTGGTTCTTTTTGGTTTAAAGGCTGTAATATTTTAGACCAACTTTATATATTGACTATAAATGGCACAGATTTATAATAAGATCCATAAATCTATTAAGGCAAAGGTAATAGAAGCCAATCACTTCGTCAAATAGCTCACACCCTGCCCTGGCTGCTGATAGATGTCACCGAATCGTTCGAGATAAACACAAATCTCAGCTTATTTGTATAAAATTTTAAAAATTTATTTATATTGATTCAATAAAAACGACATTTAACATTGAACAATCGAATCTCTTCACTCAAATATCACCGGTTGTAATTTTGACGCCTGCAATTGTACTAACTGTTGACGTACACATCAATTGTCGCCTCATTGTTATGAATGGACGATTCGAATCGTTTATTTCATTTTGTCTGACACTTAATTTCTTGCAAACGTATATAACCCAAGTTTACAACAACAATGGAACGTTCTGGGTTATTTCTTTGGCCATTGTCGTCCGGTTGGATTAAAATTTCTTTCAAATGCTCTGTGGAAGGATCCTTAAATATCACATATGAATATGTAGGATGTTATTACTAAGCTCGTTTTTCTCGGAAGGTTTTTTGAATTCGATCGAAATAGGGATTATTTTAATGAATATGCTTTCATTTGTTCTATTGTGTTTTAAAAAAATAATTGTGGCGAAAGGAATATTATATTTTCGCTCGAGGCTTCAACTCATTTGTGCATGAACTCACTTTACAGTTAAATTTCATCTCTATACAAATTCAGATTTAAATTTTTAAAAAGCTTTTTAATTTCCTTTCGAATGCACTTAACATTTAAGTTTTTGTATAAAAGTATAATCCGAGGAAAAAGCATTCAAATATCTGAAATCATTGACACATTTTCCTTTTGAACTTTAAATTGGATTTTTGTATTTACCGAATTAAATGTTTATCGAATAAAATGACTATTAATTAAGCTTACAATAAATTTAATTTTAAAATAGAACATTTATTCAAAATTAAACCAGCGAAAATTAATCACCGCATTATAATATAATGAAACCGCAACATATGCGAAAAATACTCATCCCGACCATATGTCGAAACTAATGACACCATCATCAAATTTAATCCTTCAAACACTCGACTCTAACAAAGTTTATATTAAAACAACAACAAAAACCCATTCAAAATTATATTTAGACCCAACCACGATAACATTGAAAAAGCGACTTCCTCGTTTCGAATGGAAGCTGTTAACAGTGACTCAATACAATCGGACATCCGCAACACCATATTCAGATAAGACAATCCACACAGAGACTCATGAGTCGAGAGGAGTTCTTAGAAGAGATCGATGTTGACAATTCGTCATTGGTACACCTTCGAAACTGCTTTCGAATATGGCTATAAGACCATAAGTACACTGTGCCCACATTTCAGCGATGGAATGGTTATTGCTTTTGTCGTGGATCGATTCGATTCGAGACCACGGAGGCGATGTGAGGTCGTCAGGGTCGAGGAATATGGAGATTGTGATGATGATGGCGATGATGGTGACCGCTGACCAGTTGTCGTGGCCATATTTTTCTGTTTGGATTCTTGAGATTGCGTTCATGTAGGATGACAAGTCAGAGGTGGATCTAGAAAATGGCTTATTTAAGTAATATTTGGGGACATTTGTTTTTTTCAGTTATATTATTATTATAGGAATCTAGTTGATCTCTTTTTTATTAGAGCACGATGCAGATTTGAACCAAAGTAGCTTGAAAAGTTATTCATTCCAGATTTCTGATTTGATATTCGCATTTAATTTCATTAGAACGACACTTATCTATACTAACTAATTTACATCTAAAATGTAACCTGATCTAATCGAATTTAAAAATGATACCCCTTAGATCCGCACCTGATTAGAAGTCTATTTGAATTTGATCATATTGAGATGTCTAGTTGATGATTTTTCATTGATTCCATTATATATGGTGTTGTTATTTTTGTAGTTTTGAATTCATTTCGAACTGAACTTCTCGATATCAAAATAACCTTGATACGACCGTTGGAATTCGATTTTTTACAAAAAAATAACCAATTAATATCATATTCAAAGATATGCACATTGCTTCATACCTTTATCACACAGTTAGAGAAAACAAACGGAATAACAAACAACTCTTACGTGACTCATTCTTCTCATTTATGCTCGGTAATGATTCATTAATTTCAAACACAATTGATTCACCATTGTAATCTCGCAGAGTTTTAAATTGAATCGTTGCAATATCCAGTTAACCTTTTTTTTAGTCAGAAAACCGAATTGAAGTGAAAAATTGCTTCAAACAAAAGACAGAAAAAAACGCATCAGACGAACTGTCTAGCCTCGCAAAATAGTCGAATTGCCAAAACGTTTAATCTTCAACATAAGAGACGAACGACCTCTCGATTTCAGATAGAAAGCATTCATTTTTTTTCAATTTTAAATTATGAAAAATTATCAATTCTAAAGACTTACCGAGAGAGTGGATCTGAACGGAGAAAAGATAAAGAATGGCTATTTTGGAAGCGTTCGATTCACGTTTGACATGTGACGGTGAAAGGCGAATCAAAAGTTAACAGTCCGGTTTGACATCAACAGATATCTTTACAATTCGCTATAATAATCCGTTTGAATCGATCTGATAATGAAATTGTACAACTTCGATCGAATTCTGAAGGCGATTTCAATTTCGGGTTGATTTGATGAAATTTTGAACGAATTGCTCATGGTTAATTTTGAACAGTGTCCGTTGAGTGTTGCCATATGAATATGAAATTGTTCGTTACTTAGTGGCCTTGACACCGAGTGACTGCCAATGAGCTTCTGCCCCTCTATCTAAAGCAGGAGTGTACAATTTTATCATTTTTTAAATATATTTAATTGTAAATAATTATAATATGACGTGATTAATTGTTAAATTAACGGTATGGCAATAGGTGGTTCAGATTTGGTTAGGTTTTAATTTTTTTTATTTAGTTTGGGTTAGATTGGGTATCTTAACGTTTATAGGGGAAGATGTGGAGACTTGATACTTTCTTTCATTTTTCGCATCTAACTCCCTTTTGGAGAGTCGTATTGAAAAAAAAAATAGTGTCAATACACTCAGAATTAAATTGGGTTTAATTTGTCAATATTTTTCAAATATGACTTTAAGGAAAAGAAGTTAGAGGTAAAAAACAAAAGAAGGTTTAAAGTATCCTAGACGGATCTAGATTTCTCTACATCTTTCCTTATAACTGTTCAATATCTAATATACATAAATATTTTCGTAATCAAATAATTACATGATAATTCGTTGTAAATCAAATACTTGTTTTATCTCATTTCGCTTGTTGATATCTTATTCGTATTAGATTAGAAGTATATTATCCCATATTTTATTGATTATTCATTACTATCTTCAAACAAAATTATATTTTTTGCTTTATTTAAATACAATGAAAATCATATATGGTAATATAATATAATACGATAGGATTTTTTTTCTTTGACATCATCGCTTCTATCAGCAACTGATTTGTATGAAAGAGAATCTAGTTTCACGTCAAGATAATGTACATAGACGATTGTTCCATATCGAATTATATTACGAACTGCTTAACAATCTTATCTGTATTGGCATTCTTCTAGAAGGTATTTAATATCGTGTAATATAAGATTTATCGGCGCCAACAACAATTTGTATAAAATGATAAAACTGAATTTTTTTGTGGTGACTCGGTTTATTTGAAACGCTTTGTTAATTTAGGTGATTTGCGTTTTATTGAAATTTGTATGCTTTAGATATTAATCTTATCGAATTCATTAGCGGTAATTAAACGGGAAAAAATCGAATCAGCTACGCGTTTTAATTTCGGAAAAATGTTATGTTGACAGCGTTTCGTGTACGTACAAGAGTTTTCAATTAAGATGAAATTTCTTTAAATTAAAACTATAAACATAATTTGTAAATTGATTTGAATGATTATTTTCAAATATTTGAACACATCTGCTTCGACAATCGAATTTTAACGTCTGCGAAGACCCTGTAAGAAATATTAAGTGATAAATTTTTCCTCCATGCTTCGATGAAAGTGAAAAAATGTATGCTGTCCATTCAATGACCAATATGTCCGGTTTCTAAGAATAGATCATTAAAAAAAATGTACACACGTACATAAAAGTACTCATATGTGATCTTTAGATCTTCCTTTTATATGATTTCTATACATAATTCTATTTCGAATTTTAGTCTGAAATGAAAATTTTAACATAGGAGGAAAATCTAAAACGAATTTTCCGACTGCGTACATAAATTTTCCGAAACCTTATCGATTTTTTTAGTCACGAACATACTGATTCACAAATAGACCAATTCCAAAATAATCTATCATTCCTGATAATTGATAAATTATCGATCGACAAGAACCGAGAGCGTTTATCGAGCATCCAATGTCAAACATTTTCCGAATCATCCGATAATAATCTTGCAAAACACATCTAGATTCGATATTACCTCACATATGACGATCGAAAAGGCCAAGAGGTATAAGTGACTTTTCGCCGAAATTGAATTATGCACAGGAATCGCTTCAATGCACACTCATTTATTTGGTGGCAAAAGGATATAAACGAATTCAGAACGTGTGCCGAGATACATATTATATATCATCAAATCACTCGACCTCCTCCTAATACATGATCAACTTTTCTCGAAATCACTGTTAAGTCACTTGTACCCCTTGGCCTTTTCAGTCGTCATAGAGCCGAGATCGATTATGTGTAATTTTCGATCGATTCGATTTTCGACACCATATGGTCGATGTGATGGAACTAACGTCTCTTACACGTATTATAGTATTCCGGGTTCGACATCCCAATAAGACGTTTCTTAAGACGGTCTTTTTCTTTTCAGTCACGCAATCTCTTGTGTCTAGAAATCTCAATTATGCGGATTAATAACACACTTGTATGTCTCTCGGAGCAAGACGTTTTTACATAAAAACGCGTAATATGTACAGTGAACTCCCCTAACGTGTTGAGATAGGTTCTACGTTATGGGGGGGAATTTTTTTTCTATTTGAAGGAAATCGTTAAATCTCGGGTCTTGGAGGTTTTCGGATGATCCGAGGTCATCAGACGATGATGGATGTCCCTCTTCGTTCGTCTGTGTGATGATCTGATGATGCATCGAGGGATTGACCGGTTTGGTCGTCCTCGTACGTGATTTCCGCAGGATGTCAGGAGTCCATATGATATTATATTTTTGTTCTGCAGCATATCTTGTTTTGTGGAAGTCAAATGATGATTAAAAATAAAACAATGATTCGTTACAAAAAATTCAGTTCAATTTTATTTCGAGTATGTACAAATCCTAGATCTTTTATTTAATCCATATCTTAAATAAAGAATGTGTTAATACAGACATTTATCATGAATTTTGATTCCGATTACTAGATTTATTTCAGATTAATATACATACAATCATGTGATTATATTGATAATAATATAGATAATACAAACATTCTTTAAATTTTTCGATAAAATTATAGCCAGAAAAAAAATGATAGCGAATTATAATCTAGTTTCCAACTTGATGTACCTACATTCGTCATAGAGTTTTTTGAAAATAATATATATATATATTTAATTCAAGCATTATACTTTCAAAGGGTACTAAAATAAAAATAATTTTGATTAATTTCCCTTTTTTCACACATTTCATCTTCGCCTAAGAAAGTAAAAGTAGACCAATACAAAAAGCGATTTCTCAACGACGATCCCTATCTGACAACAAAACTCAATATTTCATACGAAAATCTGAATATTAATAAATATAAAACAATATTAACAACGATATTATATTCTCGTGTTTCGAATATTTGAAATTCGCGCGCGAGAGTGTAACGAAAATGGCGCGCATAATTAATTCGCATTTTATGAAAACGAGACGTTTTCTCTCCACTTCGCTCCAGATGCTTTGACGGTTAAAAAACGAACAGTCTTCTTCCCAAAAATTTTTAAAAAATTCAAAAAAATCGAACAGAATCTCACAATCAACGTCTCGAACGACGTTTAATTATTATTTATCGAGAGAATATTGTAATCGTTCGCGTTTCGTCGCGCATCGTTTCGAATTTTTGAATTTTACACGAATCTGTTTGCTTTTCAATCGCTATTCCATATACGGTGATCGAATCGAACGAGGCCTTATTATAATGGCATTAATTAAATTTGATTTCTAATAGAGAATATGTTCAATGTCGATCGAAGAAAGTCAGCGGATCGATTCGTATCTTTGACCAAATTAGAATGCTTGAGATTTATTATAATATTTATTGTATCGGCGTGTTTACATTGTATTGAAATATTGTATCAGTGGATAGAAATGGCAATTCAAGGTGCGACCTTATAGTAGGAGTCAACGACATTGACGCAAGAGTGGAAGTAAATCTATGGAATTGGCACGAAATCGATTTCAATTACACCATGGATCTTCTAGCTTTCTATAAAGATTTTCTTTTCTCATTCGTTACATTTAAACGAAGCTTCATTAAAATGTAATTTAAATCAATGATTTAATTGTTAAAATTGCTCGTATGTTTAAATGATTATATAAAATTCCGATAAATTCTACTTGTAGGAATGTTTATTACAATATTCAGGAGTGATGCCCAGGTAACGTTAAGGACTAATTGTTAATTAGTATGGTTAATTGAGCACTCGAATATACTAAATATCTATGGGGTAATTTAAGGAAAATTCACTGAATATAATTTCAATGAAAAATATCATAAAAATTCGGAAAATTCAATTTTATCATTATTCTTATAACGATAAGTTTATCTCAATTATTTATTATATATTAGAATAATGATAAATAATGAAAAAATGCAATCTATAGATATCTTAAAATGCATCTACACATTTCCTTAAATAAAATTCTTTGAAAATAATCTGATACGATTCATTAATATCACAAAATTTTCTAGATCAATTCCATTACACACCTATCGATTTCATACGAAACAACCTTATCGATAAAACCTTTAGTTCGGCACGATTAAAGATAAAACACATCATCACCGAACCAAAACAATTCAGATAATCTACATGGATATACCGAATCGAAATAGGAGATTCCTTGAAAATTCGTCAACCGACGAGTTCCAAGTTCAGCTGAAGGAAGGTCGCCTATCTTAATAATATGGAGACGATGCCTTATTTCCTGGTCGAGACTCAATATCCAAACCAGGCCACATACGGCGTAGGCAGATAAGCCAAGGCTTCGTTTTTTTACGGACAAAAGTTTGCAAATTCTCACTTTCCAAGGCGGTTTAACGAACGGCCATAAAAAACCGTTATTTTCGGATGTAAGGTCTGAAATGGTCGACCTCCGTATTCGGAACGTATTCGCAAATCGTGGGCGTTTTCTAAGCATGATGATATAAATCATTTTGTCGATTTTGAACTGTAGGGAAGACTTGATCCTTCTGGGAGACTCAATTCCTCTTTTGCTGTTTTTTCTTATATTTTAAGGTCACCATAAATTTCAGGCCGCTAAACCAACTAAAAATCACTTCACTTTCATCGACACTGTCATCATTCACTTTGACACTATTCTTTTCAAAATTTTCAAAATTTTCCTAAAGGGAGTTACATAAAAAAAACAAAAAGAGGATCAAATTTTTCAGAAGGATTAAATCTTCCCATATTTTCCTAATTAATTGCGATTTTTTAAAGTTTCGTAACGGGTATAGCAAACCACGATCGGTTAATTTAGGTGTATTTTGTCGAGGAAGTGAGAAAACCGCACTTTATCTGATAACGTTAGTGTGTCATAAACTCGCAATCAAGATACCTTTGCGTCGTTGAATATAATTTTAATTACAATTTACATAATTCCGTGACAAATTGCGATGATGTTTGTTGAACGTTTTCGGCGTGTTCGTGTCTAATTTTTTACTTCGCCGAAAGAAATCAATATTGACGTACGGAAGACCTTCAACTCTATAGCCTGAGTCAATGAAACTTTATAGTTTGACCTTAAGTACAATAATGCGAATTAAATCTTATTAATGGATAGTTTAACATTAGAATTCTTCTAAAATGTGAATTAAATTCATTAGAAATTATTAAGTTTTCCTATTTAAAATTTCCACAATCATACATCAACGAATTTCTTTCAATAATTCGGAATGTTTATTATTTTATTATATTATAAAAAGCTTTTTTTAACCTTATAGTTAAAATTGTATCGATTCGAAATAAGGGTTGAGCTAATTATGAATAATGACAGGTCAAAAATAAAATAGTACTGATGTAAAATCAGTGTTATTGAAAAAGAGGAAACTGGGGATCGAAAATGAATGAACCAATTTTGACCAAACAAAATCAGATGATTCAAGCATTCGAATTTTCAAATTAATTTGTAGATACGAAATTATATATTTCGTTACGGCCGTTACAAGATGGCTTCGATCCACCTGAAAAAAAAAATGGCGAAAACGACGGTTGTGCAATGACATCATCAATAACGGCCAAGCGTCTGTCTGCCGAAGAAGTGGAAGGCTTTTTTTATTCTCATCCACTGTGCGAAATCAAATCGTACAGAATCGTGAATGCATAAAAATAGCTGTTAAGATAATCACCGTGTCTCTCGTTTAATAGCGATCGCAATTAACGTGGAATTGCTTCCATTTTTGAGCCGTGCATATGTTAAGTGTAATGTCTATCTCCGCGGATAATTATTTCGACAATTTGTATACGTATTATTGTGTGTGTGTGTGTGCGCTTTCCATCGTTATTCTCGTTCTGTTATCGTTTTAGAAAAGTGACATTTAAAACGAGTGACAAGTTTTTCTGTTAATGCACGGAACGGTCAAATGTGGTTGATAAGTATTACTTACCGCGAAAGGATTTCCTTGTGGTTTATTTTCAATAAATTGATTTTTTCAAACAATAGTTTTGCAGAAATTTGTCATTCTATTGTTTTTAGCATTTTTTATTTGAGACATGTTTATTTAATTGAACCGTCATCAATAAAATTATTAATTTCATTCATAAAACAACTCAAATCTCGTATCTGATTAGTCAGTTTCCCTACGTTCAATGGTGCATTAGTGAAAATATATCAAGACTGTCCCCATCTGTAGACTCAAACGAATTCGAATTGTAATAAAAATCAGCATATATGACGACTGAATTTCACAAAGGTCGTGAAATTCAGTCGTCATATATTTTCCGAAAACATGTCATTTTTCGAATCTTCAAAAAATCCTCCACAAAACCAGACCAACCTCAAAATTGACCCACCAAACCCGAACAGCTCACAAACCCAACCATCTTAAACCTTCGAAATCCCATCCCAAACACCTCAAACCTCCACATTTTCTCCTCATCCTCCACATGCACATTTCCTTCCCACGCCAGACCAGACCAGACCAGACCAGGCCAGGCCAGGCTCAAGATGCACTCTTATCGATCAGGTCGACCCAGACGCAACGTTGCAGCGCACTCCTCGCTCGAATGCTCCTTTTCATCTCGTTTTCATTTTATTTTGGTCCAGCGGCCTTTTTGTGGCCGTTCCGGTCGATCCTCTCGCTCTCTGATGTAACGACCACACCTGCTGCTGGAATGCGCCTCCGAGGGCGTACTTCTTGGTCATCCGGTCGAGGTGTTAGCCTCGCGAATGCACTTAGGATGTGATGGGTCGGTCTGATTTTAATTATGGCAATTTGAATCGAATTATAGTCGGAGTAAGTTCTAATAAAAAAAAAATGATAGAAAAAAAATTGGTAAAAAAAAATTGGTAGAAAAAAAATTGGTAGAAAAAAAAATTGCAATGTTTATTTTTGATGCAAGTTTTTGTCTGTGGAGCTCTAATTGCATCAATATGAGTTGAATTCGATAAAATATTTAAGAAAAAATAGTGTCAATTTTGTATTAGTATCAAATGTAGGTGTGTTTGAATGTTCCGGGGGTAAGTTGTTCCGAAAGGAATAATTTCATGTGAAAGATGTAATCAAAGCATCAGGTATTGTACGAATTTGATAATATTTTAGTAATTTTGGTGGCGAAAGTTGTGTGGCGAAATAATTTCGGAACAATTAATTCCAGGAACTTCCAGCCCCATCCTCCCCTATACTAAGTTATTAAACTATCATATGTATTCCTGAATTTTCTTATTGAGTATTTTTTGATAGGCTAATTATTTAAGGGGGTGTAAATGAAGCAAATGCATTGTAGAATTTTTATTTTGTATGTAATTTTGAGACTATTACGGTTGCGATAGCGAAGAATAAAGATTTTTATTCGACAAGAATCATTTTTCCTCATTCTTCTCGTTTTCACGCTATCGTTACAATAAGAGAAGATATGAAATAAATCCAATTTAATGTAAAACATTTCGTCAAACATAATATATTTTATTTCATACACACATTTGATAATTATTCATTGAAATTTACATTGCATTTATAGCAAACTTGTAATTGCCATTGAAATATTTCTTAGAAGTTAAACTAGAACGAAAACCAAACCACTTCCTTCTGGTATAAACTTTGATAATAACCAAATGAATCACACCGATTTTCGCCATTTTCCTAACAAGTATTAAAAAAAAAATTTTCGCAAACCATCGACGTTCGAAACTAGCCATGAGCATGCGATAAGCGAACGACCGGCATACGATTTTTCCGCAATCAATCACCTGTACGCAGAGATAGATAATCGTATTTATTTTCTCGGAAAGTCAAACGTGACTTTATCGAAACGGGTAAATATTTATCTGACGGCTGTGAGAATTTTCCACGAGCTCGTGAAGAATCGATCGTTTCGCGGGAAATCGTCGCTCGTTTATCGACGAAAAATAAAAATTTGAAAAATTTTCACGTCGACTATAATGAAGACATCGTAATGGATCTGTCGATTTTCTTCGTGTCGAACACCGCTTCGACACTTTCCTATATATAGATAAAATTTACACTTAATTATGACAACGGTATAAGTCCATCTATGCCGTTTTGTGATATTCAATGTTTTTCTTTTGAACGTTATCAGTTGAAAACAACAACCAATTCTTTTAACACCTCGAGAAAAGAAAACATTGAGCAGTTGCTGATTTTCAGTTATCCAGTTAGTATGATACTCAATGGGTTCAGTTAGATTTCAAATTTGGTTAGGTTTTTGTTTCTTTTTTACGTCAAGTTAGATTAAATCAGATTGGGCTACGTTTTAGATTCGGTTAGTTAAGTCGAATATTTTCTCAACTGTATAACAAACGAATATCTTCATTATTTTTCAATTTTTGGATATTTTTAAGTGTTAAGGCTTCTACTTTTCAGCGGTTTCTTAACCAAGATTTATTTATTTTTTGTTTAGGGAAGTTTAGCCTATACCCTATATTGACAAAAAAATGACAGCCACAGACGAAAACCAATCACTTCGTCAGTTTTTCTCCGAATATAAAACCTAGTCTTATATTAATTTTACACTCGAAAACCTCAACAGATCTTATTTTTGAGACTTGTCTGATATCAAAGCCATTCTTCGGAATAGCAATAGGACTTATTTACGGGATAGGTCATTACATTATACGGCAAGTCACACCAAGAAAGACAGGTTTCGGACTTACACCATTTTTATAATAAATAATAGAAATAGTGACCAATTTCAAACACACGTTCTCACCGTTCGGTTAAACATACCTATAGCGTTCTACACCGAAATTGCGCGTCGATCGATCAGAACTTGGGGAAAGTGAAAAATTCTCAAATCTCCATTATTCAAAACGAATTTTCTTCAAAATTAATCGGTCCAACACCCGACAATGGAGCGATTTTCGATGCGTATTATCGCCCACGTGAAACGACTGGAAAAACAATGCATTTTTCTCCAATATCGCCTACTTTTCATACACGTATGATAATAAAGTATAGCACTTTCACCCGCTTATTATCGTCATCTTCCATTTTTTATACGTCGGATTAGAAAATGGGCGAGGTCCACGAACCGTTCTCTTGTTCGAATTCTAAGATCTCTCCAATTTGGAAAATGTTTTTTCGATGAAGTTATTAGCTTTGACAATGCATTGTCGGTTCGGAATTGTTGTTTAGCTTGTAATGTTTGGTTTTCTATTCTTTATGGCTTTATTTGATCTGACGATAATAAGACGAAAATTATATATTTGGGAGTTATTGTTGTTTGAAGATGTTCAGTAGTTTGGTAGTTCGTTCGTAAAATTGACGTGTGAAAAACGACATGACGCTCGATGAGTTAAATTAGGACAAGTTCGAGTTAGGTTTTTGGATAGGTTTGGTTTAGTTAAGTTAGATTTTTTTCATTTTTATGTTAGGTTTAATTAAGCTACGTAACTATTAGTTTAATTTGGGTCCATTTTAGATATGTTAGGTCAAGTTCAGTGCCATTGATATAACTATTCAGCATTAAAATTGTATTCATTCTAGTACAAAATAACAAATGAATTCAATTAGACAAGTTAATATTTTCATTTAATTCGAAATTAAATTGAAATCATTCTAGAATTGCAGCATAAACTTCAAATTTTCCCATTTCTATCTATCACATTTTCTTTCATTGAAACTAGAGAATTACCAATCATCTCCCGACAACGATTCAAAACCTGAACATAATCAACTTAATGCGTGGAAAATCGCGAAAATCTCCACGATTTAGCCACACAGAAGACGATCGATCACATAGGCGAGCTTCGAATCGGATCAACAATGAAATCCATTAATGAAAATCATTCAAAAAACCGAGAATTCCACACAAGAAAACAATTGTGAATAGGAAACGCTTCCGACCCATTTCCCACGATTTTCCCTACACTCCGCTGTTTGGATCGCATTGTGCTTGTTATGTGTAATCCAATATTATTCGCATTCATCGCAGAAGCAGCTCGAAATATCATACGGTGTGTCACTAGCGCGGATTTTCGACAGTTCGCAGTTGAACGTGGATGTATCGTGAAGAGGAGTGGATTTTTTGGTCGCCGATGCATTCACTGGTTCGATTTTCGGTCGTGAAAGGTGTACTACATTCTCGTTTGAGTTTTTCCTTTCTAGTTGTTTAAATTTTTGAGTGTGTGTGAGGTTTTTTAGGTTTTGCTTTGAATGTATCAGAAAGTTAGATTGTGTTTTTGTGTTTATTTATAAAGTTTATAGAAGATGGGCGATTATTATGGACCGGCACTTTATTAATTATTATGGAATTTCAAACTTTATATCGACAAATTTAAATTTTTGGATAAAATTAATCAATAATATACGTATATTAGTGATTGGTTTGTGCATTAAATCAAATTTATAGATTTTCGCGAAATAAACAGGTGTGGTTTACATTAGGTAATATAAGTTCATATTGAAACACTGGTTCATAATTGTCGTCTTTTCTCTATTTTTACTAAAGTCAATACATTTCAAATATGCAAAGTTCTGTTTTTAATAATATAAGATAATTTATTTTTATCATTACATTAATTAAAGTCGATTGGACTGCAATTGACTCATTTGAAAATTGAGTTACGCCTACGATTAGAATTTTATCACACATTCAACGGAAATTTTACAAGCAGTAAGAAATAATATCAGCACAGTGCGTGCAATTTCTAAAGAATTTTATTTGATATCGTGCTTATAGAAAACCCTACCGATAAGATAGTATTAAACGAAACAGAATACAAGTTCTTAGAAAATCAAACACTTGAAACTGTTGACACTGTATACTTTATATGATACTGAGAAAAAAATGGGGAAATTGAAACGATTCAATTAGCACATAAATACGATTATATTTCAATTTCGAAAAAATCCACTTATCATCACAACGAAACATTTTTTTCCAGCTAACTAGCGCATTTACATGCATATAAAAAATAATTGGACCTCATTATCGACTGAAATACCCTCAATTATACATATCGAATATACTGAAATTAATGATGATAGAAAAAATATGTTAAGCTAGGAGCACACTATCATCTCATATGTGTATAAAATTGACAGTATTATTTTAATTTCTTTGACAAATTAAATCAAATTTCGTATTTTGTTACATAATGTTTTTAGCACAATTCATAATGTGGGATTTTCCAATGTACGTCAATTTTTTTGGGAAATCTTTGTTTGTTATTCCATATGGGTACTTGAGTGTTATCTGATATTTACAAAACTGGATAAGATCGAACCTAAAAGGTAACCTATCTTAATTGGATATAACTTAGAGTAAGTTATTCGTAGTGGAAGATTGACAGTAACTCTCTAATTAAAAAATTACATTACGAAAATCGGGTAAAATTACATTACGAAATATGAAGTATGGAAGTTTTTTTTTTAATGAAAAATAGTACATATGATTGTGTTCACATTACATGCGTATTTTGAATTTTGATTTTTGCCGAAAAATTTCAAATTAAATTAAGTCCGATCTTTAAATTGCGGCAATCAGCCAGAGATAACTGTCAAAAAATACGACTTTTCTCTAACCACACATGTGTTGATATATTCAACGGGTTGATCGCTATTATTTTATAGAGTCACACTTCATGAACTGAACGACTCATATCGATCGATCTGTCAAACTTTTCAAACGAAAATCATTAATTTCTTTCAACTGATCTTCTTCAATATGAACCTAACCTAAAATTCGCACTGTCACATTAAATCCGCAATCCAAAAGCGCGACAACGACCACCGACCGAAACGGCCATAAGCCATCTTTCGTCGACCATCCATCAAAACGCCGGACGTGTTCGTTCAGTGCCGTGCCGTGCGAAAGAAGACGGTGACCTTGACCCGTTTGACGGTCCATAACCTAACCCTGACCCCATCTAGACCAGTTTTCTCGGTCTAGACACTTTGGATGAAAAGTGATTATTATTAGGGGCTTTCAACTCTTTGTGGATTCGATGGGTTAATCGGATTCGCGACGAGTCTAATTAAACTGGGTTTAAATTGAGTTCGGGCTGATTAATTGTGATTTTGTGTTCGTGTGATTTGGATTTATTGAAAGTTTTCGTTTGACGACTGAAAAGGCCATGGGGTACTAGTGACTTCGAGAAAAGCGTGCTCAATGTTTGTGTATTAGGAAGAGGTTATTATCGAGTGATTTGATGATATATCGAGGTACGCGTTCCAAGTTCGTTTATATCTTTTTGCCACCAAATATATGAGCTTATATATGTAGAAGTGATTCGGCAGAAATGTCACTTGTACCCCTTGGCCTTTTCAGTCGTCATTTAGAATGAAGTGTTGAAAATAATTGTCGAACTTTTTAAAGCGTATCGTTATCTGAATTATTCTGAAAAAGTTTGATTCAATTGTAATTTATATTTTGAAATTGAAATTATTTCATTTGAATTGAGAATTATTTAATTTGAAATGTTAATATTGTAACATGAATTTTTGTTTACGATAGTCATTTTTTTCATCTTCAAATGTATTAATGTGATTCAAATTTTTAGAGTTTTCCCAATTTGATAATCCCGATGATTTATTGGTCTATGATTATATCGAATACAAATAGGAAAGATTCATTTACAGATTGAAATTTTACTTAACTTATCTCATATTTAAAGCGTCTGACATTTCAAATCAGACACTGTGAATTTACAATTTCAAATTTCAATATACATATTTCATATGGAAATACAATTTATTAAAGTTAACTTTCAAATGATACACGAATCAAAAAATATTTATTTGATTTCATCTACTCAAAAAAATATTAAACTACATTTTTAACATATTTTCGTTTCAATATAAAAATATATAATTTGAATATAAGCATAGTTTTCATACAACTATCGTCCGACATAATATAATAGGCGAGGGGACACGCGTCTAATTCCGGCGCACTGTTGCGGCAAATCGCGAATTATTTCACAGAATTTACCGGTGCGTTTGGCTCGGCAACAGATACGTACATAACGATAAATATTAAACGAACCCATACACGTGTGTATAAAATATGTATAAACGTGTATGTGCGATTCATTAAATTTCATGGTCGCTGGTCCACATGGCCTGGATGCGGAGGAAAAAGCAACAACCGGTCACCGCCACTTCTTAATTGCTCCAATATCTTTATGCGATTAACCGCAAGATCGTAAACGTGTATGTATTATATATGTATACAGGCAGTCCTCCGACTGTGAACTGTTGAAAATCCATGTAATAGACGAAATACAGAGATGCATAAATGACGAATTTGCATGAGTTGCTCTATTTCTGACGATTTTTGACAGTTCGCTGTTGGAGGAATGGGTGTAGTGTGTGTTCGTCTGAGGTGCGTCGTTCTTTCTTGTGCTATGCAGGCGTTTTCAGATTGCAAGTTGCAAACGAGGGACCTGTTTTCTCAACGGTTGTTCTGAGGTGTGTTATTATGATTGAACGGTATGTGCAATTTTGGATGAGGCTGAAAATTGTGGAATTTAAAGGATATTTAAGTGTGCTCCTAATGATCTATCTGTAGTATATTAATTTTCTTTTTTTGAATAAAAAAAATGTAATTTATACTCAGCAACTGATTTATTATATTAAGATTAATTATTTCTATCGTTAGTTGATCTACTCATTGTCAGCCTCATTTAAACATTTTTTTTCCCTATAGAATTTGTCGACTGTTAATGTGAACTAATTGCTAACCGACAAGTGAATGATCGGATCTGAAAATTTTAACGACTCGATTACCGTTAGTCTTTACATAATATTTCACAATTCGCATTTAAGGCTATTTCGCAAATATAAATAAAATATTTGTTAATGTATGATATTTATGAAGATCGTCGATATGAAAAAGGTTGGGTTTTATTTGTTTCATGTAAATGTTGAATCATAACTCTACAATGTAATCAATCGTTGCTACAATGTTTATTCAGCCGATTATCCTTCGTCAAATTGCAAATACATACATTTTTTTCTAAGGATCAAAGCAAATCCATAATGTTCATGAACTGAACAAATATTTATTTATTTTTATTTACATAGAAACATTATTAAACTACAATAGAACGTCTGATAAAAAAAAATCTTTCAAACATGCCTTACATACCCAAAACTAAAACAGAACCATCACCCAAACTAACAACCGAACACTCTGGAGATTAAATCGGCCATCGGCAGCGACCGCAAAACAGCCCAGCGGCGCTCATCGGTCGTCTCCTCGTAAAATCCCCATTCTAACGAAGGGGAACCACCCATAACATTCTGGAAACGAGACATGGAAGCTGGCAAGATTTCAATAAGCCACCGACAACAAGTGTGGATCAATAACTATGCTCGTTTCGGGCCCTGGGCGTATCGTCTGGACCAGTCGCTAGGCGACCGCGACGAGACGAAAAACACTTGTTGAATGGAAAACACGCCGCTCTTTCGCGACTTCCAATTCTCGGAATGGACATCTGACTGCCAGGGATGCTGGGGCTGATGGGGTGGGAAGGGCGGAGGCTCCGGTCCAGGGCTGGGGCTCCGGTCCAGGGCTGGGGCTCCGGGATCGAATGCTGCCGCATTGGGCGGATCGATTGTATTGAAAATTCATGGAAGGTCTTTTCATTGCTTTAGTTAAATAATTATGGAGTTACAGTCAAGTCCTTCTATTATAAACTGTCAAAATCTACGTCTGTTCTGGGGATTTTTATTAGTTTGTAGTTAAAGGACTGACCAATTCCATGGTAAGTTAATCAGAGCAGTGAATAGATTGGCCTTTAATGATTCAGTGCTTGTATGTTGGTTATCAGCACAATAATGTAGTTATAAATCTTTGAAAATGTGCAGATCGAAAGGTGGAAGAGTGACAATTTTTCTACAGTAAAACTTCACCGAACAGATTTTAAATGTTTCAATTGATACATATTGGTGAACTGATGATTTTTCAGCAGTAGATTAAATTTTTTTATGTAATATTATTAAATTTCTTTGCACACAGTGAAATTCTATTGAACAGATTTCAGATGAATCTAATTAGTAGCTTGATTATTTTTTTAGGTGACGTCATCTTATCATAGATTTAGGGCTTTCATGGAAAATAAAATTTTCATATCTCAAAAATCGTTTCATACTAACATTCATTTGTCATTTTTTCACAAATCCCAATGATTTTGAAACTGAAAATCATGATCAATGCTCATTTCATTAAATTTATACATGATCATTAAATAAGGTTTTTTTTATTCATACATTTTTTAGCTAAATCACTTATGTCGATATACCCCTAAATTCCCCTTTCTATAATAAATATTATCAATTCACTTATAAAATTTCAAACATTCGTCAGACTCGTGTATGGTTTTATGACTGTAATTATAATATTATTCTATGGTGTTTAATCGATATGATTGCCTCTTGAGTCTGTCGGTTTCCAAAATCAACATAATCGGAAGCTGTGAAGTCTATTGGAAAAGAGGTTCATCAATTTACATAGTCGCTTCATAAAATATAATAACACGAAAATTTTATTCATTGTTCTAGTGGGAAAAAATAACAATCTGTGAGCCGTAAAGTGTGCTAAGAAAATTGATTATTATAAAATTTCTTATTAAATTATAATACTGATATTCGAATTTAAGTTAAATTATTTATCTTGAAATAATTTGATAAAACAATTGAATCGACTTGCAATGTGAATGAATTGAATCGAAATAAGAATTTTGCATAAAAAAACTTCAATGAGAAATCATTCAGTATTGAATAAGCTTTCACTCAATAAGTCTTTATAACCATAATCGTTCACAATCCTCCACACATCTGTTTAATTAATCCGTATCGATTTCGTAGCCTATTTGAGGTATCGACGCCTAGCATTACTATAAAAAGTATCTGTGTCAAGCTGCAAAACGTTATGCTTCATTTGGACTATAAAAGGAATTATAATACCATTTAATGACGTGTACAATGTGACGAAAGCGAACTTTGATATGCAATAGGCATAAGTGCATCGATCATTTTTTTTATAATGATCTATGTATCTTCGTCATAGTTGATTCAGATGAAACGATTCGTAATTTGTATCATCAGATGAAATCTTCAGACAGACCGATAAGTTTATAAGTCATCATTTACGTCATCTAAATATTTGATCTTGATCGTGATTAATTGATTTTAATTTAATCCGCTTTATAGATACAAATGATTCGTCTTATCGTTTTGTTAAGTAAAGATTAAGATATGAAAATCTTAACAATATTTTAATGGGTTGAAATAAACATTTGAATTGTATGAAAACAACATCATTAGAAGATCGGTTCTTAGCGTTGAAAAAAAACATCGATTAGAAAGTGTCGTAAAATTTAAAGAATCCTAGATAAAACCGAATCCAATCACGTCTTTCGATCGTTAAAATCCAATTCTCACGAAGATTTTCAATACTTTCACGCACGATTCCTATACTGAAAATTGAAAAACATTGAAAACGTGCAATATGGAACCTCGGATACATTCCGCACTTGCCATCTTGGAAAAAAAAGTGAAAGATGACTTCTGCTGCATCCAAGATCCAGCACATCGAACAAATATTATATGTATTAATATATCAGAGTTTCTCAAACTTTTTTAGAAACGTAATCCCTTGCGAATCTTGTATTTTTATTGACACTTGACTTTGAATATCATTGAACTTTTATTTTGGATTCTGGAAAAATAGTGCTTTAAGCGAATTTTTCTTAATTATTTCTGGAAACTTCATATTGGAAAATCGTATTTTTTAGAGAATTATAAAATTCATAAGTAATTGATGTAATAATTAAACTCAAATTTGAACCTTGGATGATATTTTTTCAGTAGTTAACATCATCTTACAATTAATAATTAATGATAAGATAAAAATTAATTAACTAAAAAATAATTCTATCGTAGTGTACCTTAAAAGACTGATCTTTCCACATACTTACTAAGCTATAACTCACAATCAGCTAACGTTTTCTTTTCTTTACCTTGAGATTGGTACATTGAGTTCTTAAATATGCATTGATACTAGTCAAACTTAATAGAAAAAAAATATGTAACCTAGTTATAGTTTAGTTTAAGATTAATAAAAAGATCGACCTTAATTGTAAGTGTAACTATTTTCCAAATAATCTTTGAACACATATTCCTGATTTCATAAGCATAAGTCGAATTTATCTTCAACAGCTTTTCAATATGAAGCAGAATCCTTTCAATTTTAATTTTCAACGATAATTTATGATTCTAAATTGTTATGAATCTCACAATTAAACATTAAAGATTCCTCGAAACCCAGATTGGGAATCACTATATTTATATAAAAATACAATTAATACGACACGTAGGCGCTGAACACGATGTGCGTTTTCATCACAATGGAGAGTAGGAAAAGATCACAAATCGGCATAATTAACCTAGTCTCTACGAAAGTGGATGAAAACGGTGAAATTTTTGTTGTTGCATTGTTGTACGATGCGCTTGTGTGTATCTATTATTAAATATTGTGTGTATGTGTGTCTGTTTTATACGTTGTCGATGGATTAATTGTGATTTATATTGAATTACACGGTGCACAGTTCGATCGTCCCAGTTTCCATTATTCTTTAGATCGCCGATTCAGATGAAATTTGGGATTGCGGCTTAAGGTTTGGAAAATTCAATTAGTTTGTGCTTTTCCGGTTGAAAATTGAATAAATTTGGTATTTTTTTAGTTGTCGATAATTCGATGTTTAATCGAATTGACGTGTAGTCAACCTTTTTATGACGCTGGACGATAGTTTGGGATATATCGAATATAGTATAAAAAAAATCATCAATGTTGAATACGTTCAAAATAATAAGTCACATTGACAATAATAGAATTTGAACACAAAAAAAAAACTGATTATTTTTCAACTGTATTCACATGAAGAGAAAATTTCGAATGCATTTTAGAAAAGCTCAGTAATGAAAAATGAAGAAATCCAATCGAAACTCAACTTCGATCCATCAGAACTAGACTCGAATCTAGATTCTGACGACTAAATCAAACGTGTCAACGTCGAACAATTTAATTTATCGACCACGACGATCCATAGATCGTTTCGACTGCGATCGAGAAATCAGTGAAAGGAAAATCGCGTATGAATGAAAACTGGCTCCGTTCAAGTTCAAGGTACACGCACTCGGTTCATCGGACACTCGATCGCATTTATGCCATTTTTTCCCCCAAACGTTTCCAATATCGAATTTTGGCAATTTTTTTACAATTTTACAATTTTCCACTTTGCCTTTCTAAACGAAATGCGCTCACGATTCGTAACGGAGTTGCACAATAGAGCGCACAGGTGTTGTCGATTCGTATTCGAAAGTTTCAAATTTTTTTCTCGTAATAGCTTCTTGTATATATTGTTCGATTTTTTTTATGTATATCGATGCATTTTGCGGTAATTGGTTGCATATTGTGCGAATGATCAGTATGATCAGTATGTGGCGAATGTTGCTGATACGCCCACTTTCGCTCGTGATCGAGTGCTAAAACTGTAAATCATTATGCTTTTTTATTATGCTCTATAAATTGTGTCTGTGATGAAAATTCGATGAGTGTGCTTTATGATTTGATGTAAATTTGATGAAAAAATAAAATGCCGAAAGTCTATTGAATTTTCGCATGTCTCTTCGAATCGGATGCGATGAATTGGATTCTGAAACAAATTGAGTATTGATTTTGTGTTAGCTGAAAAATGGATGACAAGTTCATTTTATATTAGTTTAGTATGAGAAGTTCAGAGCTAAACGTGACTAACTTCGTAATTGAGAGTTGAGAAAAATGATCGAACGTGTTTAATGCGTTTTTTGAAATTCACTTAGGGGTCAAAGTTCATATACAAGAGGCTCAAATTGTCGAACACTCAATATTTAAAAAATATTGTCGAATATTATATTGAAGCAGAAGACGAAAGGTCAAAATAATATGTATGTACTTTGAACAAAAGTCCAAAAATAACTCGTTTTTAACGTTAAATGTATATGAGCCATGCCAGAATCGTTTTTGCGAATCGGTCAGTTAAAATTGAGGTATGTAA
The DNA here is from genome assembly GCA_024721215.1 of Cheumatopsyche charites. Taxonomy (NCBI): domain Eukaryota; kingdom Metazoa; phylum Arthropoda; class Insecta; order Trichoptera; family Hydropsychidae; genus Cheumatopsyche; species Cheumatopsyche charites. The sequence continues at coordinate 10,812,522 of CM045575.1, forward strand.
GCTTTCAATCACTGAACCGTATTTCGGAGAACTTATCCAGACCTCGAACCTGAAATTTGAATTTCGTATTTTAAATTACCTATTGTATTTTGTGCCATTCTACCATACATAGATGTACGTGTATATTTTATTGTTTTCAATTTTCAGTCGTTGTCTAAAATATTCGGTCTTGTATTTGTATATGATCTGATCTCTGTATATAAATCTCTTCTACAAAAAAATCTTCATATAATTAAGACGTTTCAAATGACTTTCATTACAATGATTTTTCAGTTATACACTAATAGAATGCACGGATCATCTAATTTAAAAATTTAATGAAGAAAGTGCATTTTCGATTAATATACTTAAAACCACACAGTCATCTCTGATGAATCGTGCGAATATATTGTGAGAATATAACACAATCGCACAATTTGTGAAACACTAAAAAAACATTCTCGATTCCAAGATGATATTTCATACATATAATAAATTATTTGCATATTGAATATGATATTTTTGGATAAATATGCACAGTTGCACGAGTCGAAGAAAGTGTTTCGAATCTGGAACGACTTTTGTTTTTGATGGGGGAACGAATTCTAATAGAGATAATAGCGTATATAAATGCGATTTTCGTGTTCGGAATGTCTCATGAGAAAAAAAACGTATCGTTTTGATTAATGTTGGTATTTTGATAAATGTGGTACGGTATATTGGAGATTATACGATGACATATCGTATAATATGTGCGTTTTGTACGTGTTGTTTTATTTTGGTGGTTTTAATTCGTTCGATCTGAATTGCATGATATAAAAATGCTCTATAAGCATTTAGGCGATTTGCCTGTTTTTTCGTTAATCTATTTTTTTAATAAAAATAAGTTAATACGTGATGTTTAATGAAACAATCGATCAAATGATTACAGTTATGTCGATTTTTAAACACGATTTAGTTTTTATTTTGATTTCCTGATAGTTAAGAATATTTGAAACACGTAGGTATTTTTTCAATGCGTGAAAAAATATTATTTTGACACGTATGCTTATCTGTTCGTGTGGATAAGATTGATATTGATATTATAGGTAATCTATAAAAATTATCATGACCGGTTAAAATTACTACAATTTTTGTTAATACATATTTCAGCTACTTGTCCGTTAAATGAATTCCAACAGCGACACAAAAGTTCCAAATTGTCAGAAACTCAATATAGCAAAAATATCACTGATGCAGAACGCGAAATTTAAAAATACTCTTTCATATACACATTTCGAATATGACTTCTATGTATTTGACACAATGCGAAAATAACACCAGACACATTTCGGCGAAAGTATCGGTCAATTGACAACGAGTTATGCTCGCTTATAGCGCAAATGCATTCGAAGAAGGGATTCGAACCTTGTGACTCTTTATGATGATGAGTTACCCGAAACTAAAAACTATTGGCATCAATTTTTCCTTTAAATATTGTAATTGTAATTGTATAGTACAACTGAAAAGGCTAAGGGGTACAAATGACTTCGAGAAAAGCGCGTTCATAGTTGACCATGTACCTACTGTATTAGGAGGAGGTCGATTGATTTGATGATATATCTTGGCACACGTTCCGAATTCGTTTATATCCTTTTGCCACTTAATAAATGAGCGTGCATAAAAGCGATTCCTGTGCATAATTCAATTTCGGCAAAAATTTCACTCGTACCCCTTATATTATGTAATTACAATATGACTTGTACATAGATAATGTAAATATCGTACAACCTTTTACTAACAATAAGTATATCGGTTCCAAACGCGTTAATTTTCTGGGCATTGAAGGGTCAGAAACGAATTTCCAGTCGATCTATAGAATTCGTACTTCGAGACGCGACAAAAACAAAATGGCCGAAAATGAATTGTTTTCAAAAATTAATTATTATATTTGAAAAAGTAAACAATGCGAGCGCCGCGGCCAACGTTGAGCTTGATATTCGAAAATGCTACCTATCGATAATCGGCGTTAAGGGTTAGATTTTTATGAATTTATATACAGATTTTTCCGATACATCCGAACGACACACGAATATATATCTTATAGCAAAGGCCGTAAGATCCAAATTAACATATTCTTTTTTAGTTTCGAATTAAATGCGGTGCAAAAGATGCAAAGCTGCTATGATTTGCACCGTATAAAATTTATGCTTGAAGATTTTCCATACAAAAATTGCAACAGACAGACGTACAAACGTACAAATACACGTTATTAAAATTATATTATTGATATTGATGATTGCCAAAAGCGCAGTCATGGCATCAGACAAACGTATCATCAGCGTAATTTACAGCCTAGAAAAACCAAAACGAATCCATAAAACGAAAAAGAAGCACAATCTCAGTGCAGAAAGGACATCTCCTTGTGGACGAGGACGCCACATCCGAATTTGGCTTCGGCGAAACTGTTGCACTCCTTCGCGCATTTAACACCATAATTGGAGATGAAACTCTTTGGCGGCCACCACGTGTCTCCGCGTCTCTTTAAGGCGATCACCCAGTTTCCATTATGCGGTGTGATGTGAAACTGTGAGCTGATCGTGTCTGTGTGTCTTCGGTGTCGCTGAACTTCGCGAGGTTTCGAGGCCGAGGGGTACAAGCGACTTTGCGGTGATTTCGAGAAAATACAGTTCGAAGTTGACCATGTATTAGGAGGAGGTCGATCGATTTGATGATGTATCGAGGCACACGTTCCGAATTCGTTTATATCCTTTTGCCACCGAATAAATGAAGCGATTCCTGTGCACATTTCAATTTCGGTGAAAATGGCATTTGTACCCCTTGGCCTTTTCGATCGTCATATGCGTCGAGATGGTTCAAGATTTTTTTCCTATTTGGCGAATGTCATTATCTTGCGTCGATAAATCTCTCAATACGTATATCGAAAATCGGAAATCTAGAGCAAATGTCTTTTTGATATATTTAAAGTAACCTCAGCTATAACGTCGAGATATTTCCACATTATAGGGGGCAATTTTTTTTTGAAATTGTGAATTCATATATTTCCATTTTTGCTTATTGATTTTTTGTCATTTTTTACGCGAAAACTAGCAACGTTATATGAAGTTTGAAGATTAGATTGAGTTAAGTTAAAGTTATTTTTATGAAAAAAAAAATACACTTGTCGATTTTTCAATCGAATTAACCTAATTGAATCTTACATCTTACCTAAAATGAAAATATAAACAACAATCTATCGTAACCTAATTAAACTTAATCGAGATCATCTATTATGATCCTAATTGGATAGAAGACCGATACCAAAAAAAAAAAATTTTTTTTTCATTAGATTGCAACCTAAAATTATATTGTTTTATGTCAAATTAGGACAATATCATGTGTGAAATAAGAATGTATCGATTTCGATCGAAATTTTATCAAATCAATATCTATTGAATGCTTAATTAATTTTTATTGCACATTGCACATTGTTAAAATAGCTCAAGATAACAGAGAGATAAAATATTTTCCGAATCAATCTTATTTTATTATAAAATTTTATCTTTTCTATTGAAAACTTCCGCGGATGTGATCGACAGCGTTCATCAATCTTCGGCTCGAGAAAAAATTAAATTCCCAACGTTCTTTATCAAACATCCGATCTGATCGATTTTCCAGACTGATAAAATATGGTACAAAATTTTCATTCTATTATTCGACCTTTTTAATAATAAAAAAACGTGCACTTGTGAAAACGGTTGAACGTTTAGCACAATTAAAGATCAACACACGAACGTCACATTCGAGGCTACGCAAATATACGCTAATTAAAGCATAAATCAAATAATATTTAAGGCATTTTACATAAGAGCATTTTCCGAAACATTCTGTGAAAATTATTAAAAAAAATATGCCGTACTAAGTACGTTTGTTTCCATCTGTTGCTAGAGGAGCAATTAAGAATTTGCATATAGTAAGTCATATAATTAGTTTCAAGAATTAATTCACACATACTTAAGTATGATATTTAGGGCCGATCTTTTCATTAATCTATAACTTATCTAGCGTTTTTATTTTATAAAGTTCATATACCTAGACATATGTATATTAAATTTAATAGGAAAAAACTCTTGCTTAGTTATAGTTTAGTTGTGGTTAGTAAAAGATTTATTTTTAAAAGTTACAGAATAACCGGTAAATACTGATAAAATTACGTAATTGATACAAATATTCATGATAATATCGTACGATTATCACAATAAATCATTCGTAATCATAAATAATCCAATTGATACGAATCTATAATAAACATTCACATGTGACGATAAAATATTTATTCAAATGGAAAGATCGATCTGAACATACATAAAACTCTCAGATGTTGAACGATCCATTTACAGAACATAGAAAATTCGTACCCAAAAGGCAATCTAGATACATATGAGAATATTTTACATACATATAAGGCTTAGAAACATTCTATGCCCTTAAATTCAACACGAATTCGACTCGTCTCCACGGTGTGTTCACAGCTTATATCTCGGCATGAAATTGTGACCATTTAGCGCGTATAAAGATGTAATTTAAGCGATTCGCTCGGTTGAGGTTTTCATGTATTTTTATGCGACGACGATTAGTCGTATATGAGACAAGAATCCGGAACGAAATTCACATTGTGCTTGATGAGAATTAGAGATCTTCGGAAATGCATAGATATATTGAAGAGAGATGTCTCTTGATATGGCGAGTTTGCGTGTAAGTTTTAATTGCATAAAAGCGAATGTGGAACGATGCGGAATTGTGTCGAATTGTTTTTCAGATCTGATTTCGATTGATTTTTTTTCATTAAAGAAAAAGATTCATTAGAAATTTTTTGGTAGAAAACGAAAAAAAGAACAGTTCAGAACAGTAATGATAAATTTAGAACGTTCAACACATCGAATATTTCAATAGCAAAAATAATAAGTGAAAATGTAATGATTTTTTTATCTCAAAAATAGAAAATTTGATTCGAATAACATTTATCGTTTTATGCATGCCATAATATTTTTTATAACTTTTCCTAAACTGTATCCCAATTAAACGTAGTTTCCCTTTGTGTTAATTCTAGTCCTAGCAGTTCTTTCTTCATTAAAGGTTGTTATTCAATGTGTAGTTCATCTACCATTATCTTCAGTCTTTGGCAAAATTTTTAAGATGTTCATATGTCTAAAAGAATACTTATATCTTTGTGAAAATATTCGGGTTTGTAATAATCTGTTTTAAAACCTGTATTTCAATCATTTTATCAAACTAAGCAACGTGTTACAATTATGACTCCATATAGAATTAGACAGATTTTATTGCTAATACACGATTAAAAAAAATGAATTAACAAACATTCGATTCCCTCTAACTAACAATCATTAATATTTCTATCAATTCTAATGCGAAGTTTACATAATGCATGAACATTGCAGTTTCATGAACATTCTTCAATGCAGCCAACATAATTATCTAACATTCATATTAAATTCACGTTATGTTGGCTGCATTGAAAAATGCTCATGAAACTATGCAATGTTCAAGCATTATGTCAACAACTCATTTCTATTGTAATTTTGATAACAGTGCGAAATAATTGATCAAATCGTACAAATTATGATGGAAATTATGTTGAACAATTAATCCTAATAATAGTAGTCTTAAAAGGGTTGAAATTAAACGTTTTGAAACAATCGAGGGTGCGTCCGGAAAGGGACGGGTCCGAATAGTACGGGAGATAAATGATTAATGGCTCGTTAAGCTAAAAACGAATCTGTGCCGTAATCGTAACCGGTCTAATTGTATTATAAATCAATTAGAAATGTTAATTGTCAATTAGCGTCGGATGATGCTGCGTTTTATGCACATTCAATTAATACTTATCGTACGAATCTCGTATCAATTTGCGTAGGAGAGTTGCACGTTATGGATTTTAAACGAGGCTCGTTTCGATATTTTTTTATTGTGCTTATTTCATATTCGATTAATTTATATCTTGAACGTATTAAAGTAAGGTAAATGACTAGGAATGACCTCGTAATTGTATAAGACTTCGTCAGGTTTTCTTGAATCATGTAAATAAATGCATATATAGACTATATTTCTCGATATCAAATATTTTTGAATCAAAAAAATCTAAAATTCTCAATTTATCTAATTTTATGTTAACTTGTCTGAAATTATATCCTCGAAATCGACCTATTATATGTATAATCGTTTTTCTAATTGGCATATTGGTACTCAATTTGTCAAATCTTATGAGCCAATAGTATATTCCATAAGTGCATTCAATAATTTTGATTACTGAACACACGAGTACCTTCGATCAAAAAAACCTGTACAATCACAATTCTCGGAAAATTAATTCGCAGCGCAGACCAGACAGTTTGGCGCACCCAGTACACAGTACACACGAATGTATTATAAAAACGAAAAGGGTAAAACTTCCAGACACCATTTTACATTTTACACATTGGCATTTCGATGACTCACGGGTCGCGAAACCATAATGAGTCATTACTCGGGCACGAACTCTCAATGGGAACTTTCACACTCCGAACCCTGGGAAATGGAGTTCGATCTGATGCACACGTGCACGTTATTCTCTATAGAGAAATTCTAGAGAATTTCAAGAGTTAGATTCCCGGGAATTTCAAGATTTACACTGTTTCGATTCCCGAGAATTTCTCTGCAAAAACAATCCACTTCTCAAAGATAATGTCTTATAAAGGACCATTCCACTCAACAGATTTAAGGCCGAAGCACACTTGTCTGAGACGCCATTAGAAAGAGAGAATATGTTGCTCTCTTTCGACGTCTCAGACAAATGTGCTTCAGCCTTTAAAATATATCTCAATCGATTGATATTAGTAATCTCATGATTTTTTATTATGACTTTTTAGGGTTTCATGGAAAATCGATTTAAAATCATGACAATAATCTTGAACGAACGAAACCTATAAATGTGAACTATTTTTTTCACGAACTACATTGAATGTGATCATAGCAATATAATAGGATCATAATGAGTTAATTATTATCAAATTCAAATGATTTTAAGGGGGAGTCCATTATCCTTTTTAATCTTTTTGATATTGATAAAAAACTAGCAATAGAGAGAATTCCATTCGAGCCATCGCTTGATCATCTTCGAATTGCTTCATTGAACAATCTTCTCACGATTCAAACGAAAAACAATCCCCATATCAAATCTCGGGAATCTAAAAAACCCGAGACTTCAGAATCCTCAGTTATGCAGTCTTCGGAGTCAGCTCGCCTCTGCTGACTCCCGTTTTAGGCATCGTCGGCAATTCCATGACCATATTTGGTCTCGCATTTGCTCCATCGCGTCCAGCAATGACGAATTGTAATGTGTATGTGTAACGCGAGAATCGGATGTCTGATTGATCTACCATTTTTCATTTGGAGGTTTTCAGAGATGTGCGAGATCTGGGTCAAGGTTGCTGGTTTCGAATGATGATGGATTTGGTCCGTTTTGGATCAATTTGTTCTGTTTAGGGTGGATGTTTTAATTGTTGATTGAAGATGCATGCTTTGTTCTGTTTCTTTTATAGAATTTGACAGATGTTGCAACTTAATGATTCTTAGTCGATAATCGAAAGATCTTATTTTAACGATTAGACGTAGATGAAAATTATATTGATAAAAAAATAATGTGTGACTGATAATATGTTTTTGATGAATGAAATATTGGTCCTTATAGTCTGTGTCGTACTTGGACTTTTTAGGACCGATATTTTCACTGCTCTATTTAATTAACCACTGACAATGAATCACATTTAGTACTCCAACATTGAACTGTCAAAAATCTGTGAAATAGAGATGGATTTTTATCCGTTTGTAAATAGAGGACTGACTAACTCTATAGTTAGTTAATTAGATCAATAAAAATATCGAACCTTGAATTGTTGTACCTACTCTATCAAAATTAATTCTCATATAAATTGATTGAATTATAATTTCGACTTAACGTTCGTTAAAGGATATTTTAATTAAGATATGTCGTAATATAATTATTATCAGAAACCATTGAAATATTTTTACATAAATTATCCTTATTTCAAAGAAACTTCAATTTACTCATTATGCTTACGTTAACTTATATAATTATTACAAAATACATGCATTATTTGCGATACTCATCAATGCTAAAAATGAACCTCTGAGTGTATAAGTTTATTTTTGTGATCAGAAAAGTTTTCCCCCATGTTCTCGAACGATTATTAATGACTCACAGATCCACAATTCCGTGTGTGATTCATCCCTTATTTTCGATTTGAGGGGTTGAATGTTTGTGGATATATTTAGTGCATACGTATAAATGTTAGTTCGCCAAAATAACTTTGTATTTAGGTCCGATCGAAATCTCGTTTGTACCCAGTGAAAGGGATTTTGTTTGTGTATCGATCGGAGATGTGTGTTTCTAGTTTCTATATATGAAAGTGAAATGTTAAAAAGTACTGAGAATGAACGATGAATACAAAAACGAGAGAAAAACGGCAGTTAAGTAGTGCTTGAAGTGGAAAAGAAAAAGGAAATATGTGCGCGCATATTTTGCGCGTTTGGAAAAAAGTTCAATAGGTGCTTATAATTATCGGCTCTGTTGAAGTTTCAAAATTGCAATTTCGATTATTTTAGAGGATATTGTAACTTGAATGTTTGATATTAGAAATGAAATATTAATCTCGACTTGTTTGTTTGTTTAGAATTCGATCGCTTCTTACTGTCAATGGAAACGAATATGCATTGGTATTGAATTAATCGACATATTTTTATAATCAATATACTGAATCTATATCAGTTTAGTTAGACTTTGGAACAAATGATCAAAATTTTAATTTTCAAAAGCCTGAAATTTCAATGCTTACAACTTTTGCTGTATTGCATGTAATATAATAGACATCTGTTAGGCGCTTTTCATATTTATTCACTTTTATGAGTGTAAGATAGGTGTCGGAAAATTATGATACGTTTATGTGAATGTGATGAAAATCACTGGAAACTTTTGCTATCAAGAATAGATGGTACTTAATATATTTTTTTATTGATAACAATTTTCATTAGGGATAGATCGATTTTTAGGGCAACTCAAGAACTGTCCTCGTACATTTTCCTGAGTAATATATGCATTCAAGAAAATATGTGTTTTTTCAGTTTTCATAAATTTTGTTATCTACATGAAAAAAAATGTAGATTCTGCATGAAAATTACGTGATAATAGATAACGCACGAGAACAAAAATAAGAATATTTATTCTACTTTATTTTATTCTATCAGATTATTTTTCTATAAACTGACTAGAAACCCCTGTTCAGTTTCAACAGAACACTAAGTTTCAACCGGATTCTTGATTTATTATTCTCAAAAGTGGAAATTTTACAGTTCCAAAGTTTCTTTCGGGGATGAATGGACAAATTGTCTAAAAAGTGGACAGTCCACATCGAAAAGGAATGTATAGTCACATTAGCCATGAACGATAACATCAATATTTCTCACTATCTGTTTTGCTGGCTAATCGCACCGAATTGATAAGCGCAATTTATGCATCTTATCACTGATTTAAAGGTTCCAAAGGTGTTACCGTGCAATATCTACACTACAATACCATATATGGACAAGTGATCAGCCATTGGTGATTAATTTATCAAAAGGAAGGAAGGAGAGGGAGGCCCGATTTATAATTCGGAATTTCATGATAACCGCCATTTCAGCTGTGGGCAGAGATAGAACAATCGTGCTCCAGTTCAGCCTGACTTGTTACTTGCATTCCAATTCTATTTTACAAGTAAGCATATGTTCATTCATTTAAATATTTAAATGTAGACTAAATGGAAATTCTGTATTGATCATGGAACTTTGTCGATAGTCGAATTAAATCAAAATGTGTGACGAAGAAGTAGCCGCCCTCGTCGTAGACAATGGTTCCGGTATGTGCAAGGCCGGTTTTGCTGGGGACGATGCCCCTCGAGCTGTCTTCCCTTCCATCGTCGGAAGACCGAGGCATCAGGGAGTCATGGTTGGCATGGGACAAAAAGATTCCTATGTAGGCGATGAAGCCCAGAGCAAAAGGGGTATCCTTACTTTGAAATACCCCATCGAACACGGAATCGTCACCAACTGGGATGATATGGAGAAGATCTGGCATCACACTTTCTATAATGAACTCCGTGTGGCACCAGAAGAACACCCCGTGTTGCTCACTGAAGCTCCTCTTAACCCCAAAGCAAATAGGTAATGAACTTCACTCTTTTATATTTTCTTATGTATTCATTTTTGTTTGTAAATTTCAAGTTTTTTCTGCTCTTTAGGGAAAAGATGACTCAAATCATGTTCGAAACCTTCAACACCCCCGCCATGTATGTAGCAATTCAGGCTGTCCTGTCTCTGTATGCTTCAGGTCGTACTACAGGTATCGTTTTGGATTCAGGAGATGGTGTCTCCCACACTGTCCCTATCTACGAAGGTTACGCCCTTCCTCATGCCATCCTCCGGTTGGACTTAGCCGGTCGCGATTTGACCGACCACCTTATGAAAATCCTCACCGAAAGAGGATACACCTTCACCACTACCGCCGAAAGAGAAATCGTTCGCGACATTAAGGAAAAACTCTGCTATGTAGCCCTCGACTTCAATCAAGAAATGGAAACTGCCGCATCGAGCAGTTCTTTAGAAAAGAGCTACGAACTTCCCGACGGACAAGTCATCACCATCGGAAACGAAAGATTCCGTTGCCCAGAAGCTCTCTTCCAACCTTCAATTTTGGGAATGGAATCGTGCGGAATCCACGAGACCACATACAACTCAATCTCGAAATGCGACATCGATATCCGTAAAGACTTGTACGCCAACACAGTATTGTCCGGAGGTAGCACAATGTATCCAGGCATCGCCGATCGTATGCAGAAGGAGATTACCTCTCTTGCTCCACCCACGATGAAGATCAAGATTGTCGCTCCCCCAGAAAGAAAATACTCAGTATGGATCGGAGGATCTATCCTGGCTTCATTATCTACCTTCCAACAGATGTGGATCTCCAAACAGGAGTACGACGAGTCTGGTCCATCTATCGTGCACAGGAAGTGCTTCTAAATAACTAGATCTCATTTTACTGTTATCAATTCCTCCAGTATCCTGGATATTCCATTCCGATGCTCCTAAACCCGATATCACGCTGCTGGAATTCCTAATGTATATAAAAAAAATCGAAAATGATAATTAAAAACATGTTTTCATATTTATTTTTATAAATATAAGTGTCTATCTGATATAGCACTAAAAATAAATATTTTTTTTATTCGAATTAATTCCCAAAAACAAAAATGAATTGCAACCAATTTCAGAGAATTTTGAGTAGGTATACAAGTATATGTACATATGTAGCACATAGATTTGTATGTAATTTAATGCAACTTTGGCATTTTAAATGGCTCCCCAGAAAGCTATCTTCTGCTGTAGCATTTTAAATTATTTGTAATTTCTGAAATAATTATGATTCTGCTTATATGAACTCTTCTACTATAGAGTTTTTCGAATTGATTAGGTATTTGCACATAAAGGTGCAGAATGCTCATGACAGTTTTCAGATGAATGATAGCGCAACTGGCTCCGAGATTACGATTAAGATTGCGATTGTTGTTAGTAGAGTATTTTTGACGTGAAGTATTTTCTCAAATTTAAAAATTAATTCGTACTATTTATCTTATGTGGTCTATAATCACTCCAAAATGATAAGCACAGTCTTATCACCGATTAAAAAGTAAGGTGCAGTTCGATACCATTGTATGGGTAAGCGCGTAGCTATTTTGGTGCTTATTTTCCAGTTCATTCTATCTTGTTATCGAATTCCAATATTATTCCACAAATCAGCTTCCATTGCATTTAAAATGTCTGACATAGAAACAGGCACCCTCGTCATAGACAATGGTTCTGGTATGATCAAGGCAGGTTTCGCTGGAGACAATGCCCCTCGAGTTCTCTTCCCTTCCATCGTTGGAAGACCAAGGCATCCGGAAGTCATGGTCGGCGGGAGACAAAAATGTTCCTATTTCGGCGATGAAGCCCTAAGCAAAAGGGGTATCCTTACCTTGAAATACCCAATCGAACACGGTATCATCAGCGACTGGGACGTTATGGAGAGTATCTGGCATCGAACTTTCTACAGTGAACTTCGTGTGGCACCAGAAGAACACCCCATCTTGCTCACCGAAGCTCCTCTTAACCCCAAAGCACATAGGCAATGAACCTCACTCTTTTAGATTTTCTTATGTATTCATTATTGTTTGTAAATATTGAGTTTTTTCTGCTGTTTAGGGAAAAGATATCTGAAATCATGTTCGAAAACTTCAACACCCCCTACTTGTATATAGCAAATCCAGGTGTCCTTACCCTGTACTCCTCTGGTCGTACCACAGGTGTCGTGCTAGATTCTGGAGATGGTGTATCTCACACTGTCTGCATTTATGATGGTTTCGCTACTGGCTATGACAACCTTCGATTAGACTTGGCCGGTCGCGACTTGACTGACTATCTCATGAAAATCCTCATCAAAAGAGGATATACCTTCACCACTACCACCGAAAGAGACATCGTTCGTGACATGAAGGAAAAACTTTGTTATGTCGCTTACGACTTCGAAAAAGAAATGACCACCGCTACATCTAGCACTTCGTTAGAAAAGAGTTACGAGCTTCCCGGTGGACAAATGATTACTATCGGAAATGAAAGATTCCGTTGCCCAGAAGTTCTATTCCAACCCTCCACATTGGGTATGAATGTCATCGGCATTCACAAAATGGTAAATAACGCCATCACGAAGTGCGACGTTGATCTTCATAAAGATTTATATGCTAACATAATATTGTCCGGAGGTAGCACATTGTGTCCAGGCATCGCCGATCGTATGCAGAAGGAAATTACCTCTCTTGCTCCACCCACGATGAAGATCAAAATCATCGCACCCCCAGAAAGGAAATACTCAGTATGGATCGGAGGATCTATCCTGGCTTCAATATCTGCCTTCCAACCGATGTGGATCTCCAAACAGGAGTACAACGAGTCTGGTCCATCTATCGTGCACAGGAAGTGCTTCTAAATAACTAGATCTCACTTTATTGTTATCAATTCCTCCAGTATCCTGGATATTCCATTCCAATGCTTCTAAATCCGATGTCACGCGCTGCTGGAATTCCCAATGTACATAAAAAAAAATCGAAAATGATAATTAAAAAAATTGTTTTCATATTTAATTTTGTAAATATGTATGTGTCTATTTGAAATAGCACTATAATGAAATATTTTTTTTTATTCGAATTAATTCCCAAAAAATAAAAATAAATTGCAGCCAATTTCAGAGAATTTCGAGTAGGTATACAAGTATATGTAAATATTTAGCACATAGATTTGTGTGAAATGCAATGCATCTTTGGCATTTCAAATGGCTCCCCCAGAAGCTATCTTCTGTTATTGCAGCTTATCGAAATTCACATGAATACAGAAAATGGTTTTGTATCATATATAGAACCAGTTTCCACTTTCAAAAAAGTTCACTTGTACCCTTTGTGCTTTTCACTCGTCATTGTATAATTCTCGGAATTACGATACTAAAAATGCTTAATCCCAGAATTCCAAAATGTATGTGAAAAAAAATTTATAACTACAGTGACCATATTTTTTGGGAAAATAAAGGACATTTTGGATTTTTTAAAAATGCGGGGGAGAGGGGTAGTTCTTAAAAATCTAAAAAAAAATGTGCTATCAGGAAATATATTTTTTATAAAATTTCGCTTTTTAAATAATCAGTTCAGTCATTATTTTCAGAAAATCTACGCCGCATGCGAAAAGTTTATTGACTACATACTTCAATTCATCAAACGAACAATTCGTATTTTCTGAACACAAAGTTTTAAACATGCTTTTCAAGCACTTAGTTAATTATTTTGATTAAAATAAATGAAATGAATACCGCAGGTGAAAATTCAATAAATACGTCGTATTATTTGTTTTATGTTAGCTAATCGCTCCGTTATGATAAGCACAAAATGTGTCTCTTATCATAAGATTAAAGATTCCGCAGGTATTAAGATGCACCACAACACCATACACAAGAGCAAATACAAAGTCATTGGTATTAATTCTGTCGAGAGGAAGGGAAGCAGGTAGGGTTAGTCGAAGTCGGGGTGGATTGGAACACACGATTTAAAAAGAAAGCAAAAAAACATTATATGTATAGCTACATGTATGACCGAAAGTTGATTCTAGTCTAAAGTCATACTTGTGACTGTAAAGCGTTTTTTTGTTTTCCTTTTAAATCGTGTGTTTCGATACGACAACAAATTATCATTTCGGATGTATCTTAATCATTTTTTGTAAGTATTTTATAAACGAAATTGCAAGTATCAAGGTTAGGTTCAGGGCAGATCGATCCTAGGAAGATTTTTCCCTCCTCTCGTGAAAAACAAAAAAAACGGTTAGGTTAGTAATTGCTTTAAATATGTACTTACAATTTGATATAATTACTTTCATTTCAATATATATTTATATACTTACAATATAATATAAATACTGACAAGCCATATTTTAATACTGACAAAAGTAAAATAAAAAAAATTATCAGTAAAATACGAACCTTTCAATACATCCCCCTGTTCCGATCCACCCTGATTGACCCGACAATTAATAAACATATTATTATAATTTGAAGTGATTTAATAAGAACCTTTATAGTTGAAGACAGAAAAAGCATAATTGTTTTCAATCGCGAACTGTTTTTTACAATCATTTTCTATGCCATGAGTGAATACCCGTTGCATTCTTTAGAACTTAAAACTTACAAAATTGATTTACAATTTATTGTGGTTTTGTTTACAGATAATTAAGATTATTATGTGTGACAAAGAAGTATCCCCCCTCGTCGTAGACAATGGTTCTGGTATGATCAAGGCAGGTTTCGCTGGAGACGATGCCCCTCGAGTTGTCTTCCCTTCCATCATCGGAAGACCGAGGCATCAGGGAGTCATGGTTGGCATGGGACATAAAATATCCTATGTAGGCAATGAAGCCCAGAGCAAAAGGGGTATCCTTACCTTGAAATACCCAATCGAAAATGGTATCGTCACCAACTGGAATGATATGGAAAAAATCTGGCATCACATTTTTTACGATGGACTTCGTGTGGCACCAGAAGAACACCCCGTCTTGCTAACAGAAGCTCCCCATAATCCCAGAAATAATAAGTGATGATTTTTATTTTTTCTGACAATTTTCTTCTTTTGTTCTTATAATTTTAAGTTTTTTTTGTCATCCAGAGAAAAGATGGTCCAGACGATGTTTGAATACTTTAATATCCCCGCGACATATATAGCAATTCCAGGTATCCTTAGCCTGTACAGCTCAGGTCGTACCTCAGGTATCGTGCTAGATTCTGGAGATGGTGTATCTCACACTGTCTGCATTTATGATGGTTTCGCTACTGGCTATGACAACATTCGTTTAGACTTGGCCGGTCGCGACTTGACTGACTATCTCATGAAAATCCTCATCAAAAGAGGATATACCTTCACCACTACCACCGAAAGAGAAATTGTTCGCGACATGAAGGAAAAACTTTGTTATGTCGCTGACGACTTCGAAAAAGAAATGGCCACCGCCACATCTAGCACTTCGTTAGAAGAGAGTTACAAGCTTCCCGGTGGACAAATGATTACTATCGGAAATGAAAGATTCCGTTGTCCAGAAGTTCTATTCCAACCCTCCACATTGGGAATGAATGTCATCGGCATTCACAAAATGGTAAATAACGCCATCACGAAGTGCGACGTTGATCTTCATAAAGATTTGTATGCTAACATAATATTGTCCGGAGGTAGCACATTGTATCCAGGCATAGCCGATCGTATGCAGAAGGAAATCACCGCCCTCGCTCCACCCACGATGAAGATCAAGATTGTCGCTCCCCCAGAAAGAAAATTCTCAGTATGGATCGGAGGATCTATCATGGCTTCATTATCTACCTTCCAACAGATGTGGATCTCCAAACAGGAGTACGACGAGTCTGGTCCATCTATCGTGCACAGGAAGTGCTTCTAAATAACTAGATCTCACTTTATTGTTATCAATTCATCCAGTATCCTGGATATTCCATTCCGTTGCTTCTAAACGCGATGTCACGTTGCTGGAATTCCAAATGTATATAAAAAAAATCGAAAATAATAATTAAAAAACATGTTTTCATATTTAATTTTGTAAATATGTATGTGTCTATTTGAAATAGCACTATAGTGAAATATTTTTTTATTCGAATTCTTAAAAATGAAAATAAATCACAACCAACTTCTGAGAATTTTGAGTAGGTATACAAGTATATGTAGGTATGTAGCACATAGTTTTGTTTGTTTTTCAAATGGCTCCCCAGAAAGCTATTTTCTGCTATAGCGTTTTAAATTATTTGATATTTCTGAACTGATTATGATTCTGCTTATGTGCCGTTCCAGGTCAAATCTACACAGTCTGAAAATTCACATCTCAGAATTTGATGAAATTCTGTATGATGGTTGTCCTCATAGAGATTAAGTCTTTTTTTTATCTCGAAGACTTTAGCAGTAACGATTGATTAAGTATAAAATGAAATAGTGACTCAATGCAATTATGATAGTGAAGAAATAAATGGAATAACGTTAGTAATAAAAAAGTTATGATATTTTAAAGTTGTTCCGGTAGAAAATTCTCCTAAATACATTAAAAAATCATAACTCCTAAACGACTAAAAATGGTAGAACATACATGGGGTATTTTCGGATACACCCAAGTGCGAGGAATCTAAAAATAAATTTTGGACGTAACCCACTGGTCCACCTGTATATATGTATTATAATTAAGAATTATATTAATATTTAACTCATAACTATGTAGGTAGGTACTTTGAGTTTTTGTTTTACCTTACCTGGGGGACAGAGACGGATGTATGCACTTTTATATGTCTGTCTCTGTCTGCGGCTGTTTTGTCAGCTTGTAGTTGGACAATTCATTTTGTTTTTACCAGAGGTGAAAAAACTAGCCATTAAAAAAGTTGTAGGCAACTGTCTACAGCTTACCCTACTAATGTATGAAGATACCTATTAAATACTCTCAAAGGAATGCACATTTCAAAATTTGAAAAAAAAAATTCTTAGTGTGTACTTATTTATTATATTTTGATCAATAAGTTCATTCACATGTTTTCAAATAAAAATAACAATAAGTATATTATCACTGATAACAAAAGAGCTGCCTTGTCAAACAAATTTTTTGACTGAAATTCAATAATAAAACCCTTCACAAAAAATTTCAGCTTTATTTAAATGAAGCGCACTTTTTGATGTTTATTAAACGATAGGTATGTATTCTATCAATATATCTTTTGAACAAATGTATACCGAAAATTAATGTGGAAGTACAAATTAGCTTAAATAGATCGATTTCAAACAAAAATAAAAAAAAAAAAACATTCGAAATTATTGAACGCCAAGTGTGATAAAGCTTATAAAAAAAATGTTTTATAAATACAAAAGTTACAAACTTTTAAATAAATGGTGCAAACTTTGATATTTTAGAAAATATACTCTTAAAATGTATTAAATATAAAAATATATAATTTAAATAAAATTAAAGTTTTTGGACTTGTATGATACATATCACAAATTACATACACACAGTACTATAATTATTTGTACTCTTAATTCATATATAAATATATATGTATGTACACAAAAGAGAAATATTGACTATATTCGGAACAGGGGTTTGAGAATTGACTATGAAGAGAAAGAATTACATAATGTTTTACTTAATGCTGTTGAAACAGATCAAATACTAGCATATAGAAAAACCATGAAAAAGACTTTAATCAATATAATCAGGTAAGATGGAAAGACTCAACAGCTTTGAGATGAAAATCTCAATAAAATTACATATTTGTATTCTAATGAATTTTCTTGGAAAACTATTTTTTTCTTGTGAAGAAATAACTAAAGTATTTTATACTTAACAACTTCTAATCCATTTTTTTAGTAAAAGGCACTAAAAAATTGAAAATTCTTAAGTAGTAATTAAACATTTTAGTAAAAACTCTAGACTAGATAAACTTTAATGACAAAACTACAAACTATGTTTACAATCATTTATGCAATATAGAGACTTCAACATATTGTTTTAATCTAAACATAATGTACAAAATAAGGTTAGTTTTTTTTAAATTCCGTAAATTTATTTACAAACTACAAGGCATTTGATTTACACCAATTTGTAATTGACGATTGATGTGATTTAGCATATTTAAACATAAGTGATTCATATATAAATTGTTAATAATTTCACATTTTATAAAAATATTGATCAATTTTAGTTTCTTATGAAACACTATTTTGAAAAATGTCATGATACTCTATCAAAACAAAGTATGTTTTAATAAAATCAAATTGTATATGTATGAGATTCTGATTTCAGAATATTACAGTATAATACTAATTTACATTGAACAACTTTAAATATTACTAAAAAACAAATCACATTCATGAATGAAGTACAAAAATATTAAAAACAAAGTGAAAAAGCAATACAATAGATTCATTAATTGTAAACTGATATAAAATAGAGAAAATATCCATAAAAAAATGTATGAATATCGATTTAAGGCGGGGACAATTTTTCGAGAGACATGGAACCTTAATTTTAACATTTGGTTCCTACCTACATTTGAACACTAATTATAATTAATTAATTTAGTAATCTTATGGTAACGATTCTGATAGTAAAATAAGTCAATTTGAAACGTACACAATGTCAACCCAGCGCATGTTTGAAATCAAACTTTGCAAGGGCATTTAAACTTTCCACCGTCACTATCTTTCTGCATTGTCTCCATAGAACGATAGATCTTCGGCAGGATCACCATGAACTCGGAATCTGTATAAGCAAGTGTGGTGTGGGTGTCCATGGTTGTTTTCTATTCTGAGCTCAACGATTTCATGACCGGGAGGCGCATCACCGGACGGTTTTGCAAAATTTCTCACCGGGAAGTATTGAATCGCAGAAGAGTTGTTTAAATATTCATATGTTCCGAAGTGGACAGGTTCATGATCCATTTCATCTAATAGTCCCTGAAATTTTAATGAAAATATTGTTGAAAAAAAGATAAGACTATGGTTAAGTAGCATGACGAATTTGCGATGCAAGTTGGTGCCTAGATTTTCTCTTTGAGGCCCCGATCACTACCAATGCTTTGATATTCCCTACTTCAAACTGCTTAATTTGTTCGGCTGTACCCCGCTAAGGACTTACCCAAACTGTGAAATTTTTCGGTGCTGAATCTATACGTCCTGTAGGAGATAACTGAACTGGAGTATGTTCCATTGTAAAACCAGTCACATTGATCCTCGTATGCAGTTTGATCACTAAAATAACATTGGGAAAAACAATTGTATTATTAAATGATGAATAAATATGTTTTGATAAAATAAATTCATACCTAGATATCCTGGAAAGCCTTGGAAAGCCCAGCATTCTCCGGGAGCAGTTCCAGGTGTAATAGCCGTACGAGGAGTATTAGATCTATACCAGAACGGTATTCCGAGTATAGTATACACAGCAGTTTTAGGTTGATATGATTCACTGCAGCGTGTTGAAATGATCTCTCCACCTTTGATAAAAACAGTTATACAATATTAAATAGTAATGTTAAAAAATAATGATATTGTTTAGTAAAACATTACAATACCTGCCGATTCCATTGCATAATCGACTTTACCCGTTTTATCTGCATCATAAATAGCAAGCATGGCATTTACAATTCTATGAATCGTTTCTTCACAGTTACAACCAGATTCAGAAGTCATGATTGGAGGAGTAGCTACCGTATTAGCTAAAACAACCTTTTGTTGTTGAGCTACCTCGTTTCGAACAGTCTCTAATATCTTATTATTCATATCAAGAGATGTAGATTTCAGCATTTCTGATAATTTCATTTCAACTTCCTCTTTGTTAACAGTCTCTTTCCTCAACCATTCCTTAATATCATCTTTAGTAACAGGAGATCCATCTTTTTTATCAATTCCGAATAGATTTGTGAACAAATCCATGTGTTGTTTCGAGCTTAAATATGAAATTTGTTCATCTATATTCTCATTAGCTGCCAGTTTTTCTTTCAAATTGTCCACTTCAAGATATAATTTCTCTATCAAATCTTGCTGATGCGTAACAACCATTGGATCAATATTATTTGGAGATTCAATAATTTTTTCAATTACTCGAGGTTCGATATCTTGTTGCAACTGCTCCTTTACATGCAAAACTATAAAGTTCAACATATCATCGGTCAATTTGAAATCCACAGGTTTTTCTATGATCACAGTATTGTTTCTATTGAAATACGACGCTAAAACGATGGGTGTACCATAAAATAAATCTGAAAATAGAAAAAAAACAATTGTGAAAAACAAGTAAAATACTTCAACCATTCCCTCCGAGTGACAAATATATAATAGAAAACACCTATAAGAGATAACTCTAAATTTTATATAATACATATTTGAATTACTCACATGAAACCTGTACTTCATTTCGGAGTTGGTGTTTTCTATTTTACTTCATCACTTTAGAGGGAAGGACGGAGTATAGCTACTAATGAAAAACTCACCAATCGAATCTAATTCAGGATACTGACCTTTTTCAACTATAAGTGAATGTTTTGTCGATTATGAAATACAGTTTGTATCAAATAGGTATTCTCCATCCTTCCCTCACTCGTTGGAAAGTTTCAAACACATTCTATATGTGGAAATTGATTTGTTTGTGAGGAGATAAGGATGATTTAGTATTAATAATAAGTATCAATAAAAGGATAGGTTACAAACGTTAAAAGCAAACCAAAAACGTGTTAATACTTATGTTTATTGGAATTTTTCAACGTAGAGAGCAAATCTGAACATACATACGAAAATCTCAATACGTAATTATTAAAAAAAACAACATACAATCATTAAGGAAATAATTCAATTTAAAAAGAAAAACATATCCTAATAAATTTGTCATATGTATAAAAATATTAATTGATTTAGTTCAATTGACTAAACAATTACACCTTGAAAAAAAAATTAAATATGTCTTCACTACCTTGATCAAATATTTACTTATTAATATAGTGACTATGAAATCAGTGATAGGATACACTGCATTGAATTGAAAATATTTTATAAGATTACAGAAAAAAAATATATATCTTGATCAATTCAGGATAATTATACATTGGCACATTTCAAATGTGTTATTTTAACGATGCTTCTATCATTGCACAAAGAAAAAACACTAACATTCAGTCTTAAAATGGCATCTAGAAAAATTAGAATGGCTATGTCTTCAAGGTTGATATTCTAATCGATAGAACAAACCCAAATGGTTCATATTGTTCATCCGAAAATGTAGACAAATCAATTGTCATATAATTGTATTTTTGTAATCCAAATAATACTTAACTAGTGTTCAAAATATCTAAAATTTAAGACCTATCACTGTTTGGAATCCTACATCAATATTATGACTATACTAAATTGTAACTTTATGTTGTACGAAAATAATACTTAAATTGATATTTGTACATTGTTTTAGTCTAAGAAAATAAATTATAACTAGGTGACAACACAATCTTATTATTTTAGAGTGAAATCTATCAACAGTTATAACTATATGTCACTTTAAAAGTAACAGCGTCTGATCGAAAAAAAAAAGCAAAATTATAAGATCATTTTTGAAACTCTGCATCCGAAAATGTCACACCTATTTCATAAATTATGAAAAAATATTAATACTTTTCTAAGAAGTACATATAATTAACCATTTTTGTATGAAAAATATATTTGTTTCTTTAAATCTACAAAATAGTTTATGAAAATAAATTATTTAACTTACTATAATTGTTATTTCAAAAATATATTCAAAAACATCAAAATTAGAATGGAGTCGCAATTGAATTTGCTTATTAATTAGTCAGAGATTTATGGAAAAAAACTGATTAGAAAAAGCACCATTATAGGTAAAAACTGATAAATTGTTAAATATCTGTCATTTAAACAGTTACAAAAGAATTGTTTGCGAACACCGTAGATATTATTTTGTACAATTCGTCTGACAGAAACAGAATGGACGATTTAATAAACGTGAAAATGTTATGGAGAAATTCGAGCGTTGCCGATTTGTACTCATAATAAGCGTCCGGCAATTGCGGCATAGAGAGGTTAAGCGAGGGAATTTCCGGCATAGACATATTTATGTTAAACGCAGACAAATTGGGCATAGAAATGTTCGGAAGTTTGATTTCGGGCAGAGACACTTCGGAGAACGAAAAGTTTTTCAAAGGCAGTTCAATGTTAGAAAAATCTGGGATGATTATGTCGGGGAGTTGGGGCATTTCAATGGAGTAGAGTTTATTTTTATATTCCGGATTAACATAATTCACTGAAAAAAAGCAATAAAATAGCGAAAATCAGTACTTAAGTAAAGAAAGTAAAGCTTATGTTTAATTGTGTATAGCAGGAGTAAAATTTGAGTGGTCACTTACATAAAAGCAGTGGTAAAATAAGCAGCAGCGGGATCAGCCACCATTTCCTCTTTATCGCTATTTCTTTAGCTTTCGATGACCAGCCTAGAATTAAATAAATTGCATCAGCACATTATAATTCAGGGAGTGAAAATGAAATAGAGCCATCAAACCACTCACTCGTATTTTGAGTATAAGTTTGATAACGGTTCGAATAATATGGATAACGAAGATTGGGATCCCTCCTTATCACTTTATTTTTAATTGAGGTTATAGTTGTGACGATTGTAGTGTAAATTGAGATCAAAAACCTAGTAATCCACCAGCGTTGATTTTGAGACGTCATCAGATTTGTATTACGTGAAGACACTGTGTCTATTTCGTCGCAATCACTATCAACTTGGTTCTGAAATCCATACTCATATTTATTATGTGTTTGAAAATATAAAATATACATAAATAACACAATCAACTAAACTAACCCCATGATATCTGTAATTATTAGAATATGACTTGGAAGAAGATGTTTCCGATACATATCGTTTGCGCAATTCTTCAGTACGATTTTGTAAAGCTAACGATTCTTCTTCATCTAATCCACCACTATAAACGGGCACACCTTGTCGGAACAGTCCTAGTGATAAACGGGACATATTTGGGACGGCAACTTGACCGGGCGCTAATTCTACTCTGTCTTTTGAGTAATGAGAGTATGTGTAATCCGTCTTCGGATATTTGCTGAAAGGAAATGAAAATCAGATAAAGTTAGTTGAACATAAATCATGCCATTGATGGAATCATGTTAAACCTAGAGCATTTTTTATTTTCAAGAGCATTATTTTCATTAGTGAGTTTAGTGATTGATACAACGCGCATAGCTTCCACTTTTTTAATTTCGAAATGATTTTCATTTAAGTGATTTGGCATAGTTGTTTCGAAAACTTATCGTTTGACTTAAAAATTATCAAATTAAATGAATTGAGGTTAATGCACTTCACACTAGTAATTCCAAAATAATTTAATGATGTTTGTACTTATTGTTACATTTCAATGACAAAAGTTGTTCATAATAAGTTATTACAATATTCTTCAAAATAATTTTAATCAAAATTCAGTCAAACTTTTAATCTAATATTTCAGTTACAGTTGAATATTTTGTTGTAAAAATAGTTATAATAGACAAAAATATCTTTAATTTTGAAAGTGGTATCACTGTATCAATAAGTCAAGAAATAAAAAAAAAGGTTTTTAATTTTAGTTCAAATTAAATAATCAATACAGACAAAAAATTATAGCCTGCTATTGTAATGAAGGACACAAATAAACATAATACAATATTTCAAAAATGATAACATATCGTAATCAATACTTACTTCCAATATTCTTGGGCGTGATGATACACTTTGTAAGGCAAATGTTCGGTGCCGTCCTGAGAAATTTTGCTACTATCGGCCAGGATTGACTCAGCAAAACTTTCATTCGATTGATCACTATACGAAGTGCTGAGGGGTGATCGGTTGTACATGCGACTGTTTCTCAACGATAAAGATGCAAGTCCACTTGCACCGAAACTAGGAGAATTGTATGCTTGGGAGCCATTGTTACCGGTAGTTAGTGTCCTTGTGGTGATGATTTGTTCATGTTCGTATGAATAGTTCTTGTAATTCTGAAAAAATAAAATACAATGAAATATTTACATAACTAATGTGAGCGTACTTGTGAATATTTTCACTTATGAGTTCAATATTAATGGAGAAAGAAGCTTGTTTTTGAATGAAAATGAGTAAAGCATACTGCTGTACAGGAAAGGAACACGCTGACTAAAAACAGACATATGAATTCTCCCCAAGTAAGTCTTTGCATACTCAGTGTGTGAACATACCGAAAATAGCATGTGGCAGATGTGTGTATTCAACAAACACATGGAAGAACTTAATTCAACATGTGAAGGGAAGTTTCTATTATAAACCATCCTCAACAGGCACAAATACTTTGACGTGTACAAGTGCTGAATGTAAACATATACACGAGTTTTTGTTTGAGTAGACTTTCAAAGCTCGATAGTAAAGCACATGCTACAAAGTTCTATAATTCAATCAATTAAGTTTAATTGAAGGTTATACGTATACAACTTAAATAGTACTCGGTGATTGTACATATTCTACTATGTACAAATACACACACATATGAAAAAAGGATTCTTATGAATATACTTGAATTAAGTGCATTCTTTATATAATTATATGAAAATATGTATAAGATTTGATGCTAGCAATATTCTGTACACATCAGCTTTTGAGCATATTTGTATTTAACAGCATGATTATCTAACAAAAAATCATATTTAATGAAAACAATGTATAAATTCAAATATGACATTTTACAAATATAAACATCATTCAACGTAAAAATAAAAGATCAGAAGACACATGTGCGTTAAGATTCAATTAAATCAAATTAGAAAAATGTATGAAAGGCACATCCTTACTCCATTGAAGAATAATGCAATGTTAACAAGCATATTTACTTAAATACACTCACTTGAATCACTTCATCGGGTACGTTATCTGGGTAAATGCTCTGAGTCTGTTCAGAATTTTCTGAGATCTGTTCTGAAGTCTGTGTCTTGTGCTTCAGGGCATTCCTAGTTCTGTGGGCCGGAGGCGATGTAAAAATCTCTTCTTCACCTTCGATGATCGGTTGGACGTCGATATTTCTGAAAAGAGCAATATAAAATTGAACTAATGTATATTTCGGTAAGACTTCATTAGAGATATGTTTCATTATGTATAAAAAAGGTTGACCACATGAGATATGAATGCAAGTGTAAAAGTGATTCAAAACATATTTTCACAAGGTTGGTCAGAACTATTTCGAATGTTAACGTCATCGCAATGACGATGGATAAATGATTTATATATTTTTTAAGATATTTACGAAAAAAAATAATAATTGACGATTCGTGTATATTTACAGGAAGAATTTAAAAGCGATGAAAACGTGTAGCATTTTGCGATCTGAAATAGCATTTGTGTACAAACATTGAAAGATGTCAGTGAGGTCAAACTAGATTTGCATTCTAAATTGAAAACTTTCAAATACAATTTAAAATTTATATGCAGTATAATATTTTTTAGAGAAAAAACAAGGTTTTCTACTGCAGGAAATGCGTCTTACTAAATTTTATCATATTTTGGGGTAGAACTGGTTTCTACAACATTTAAATAAGACAAACCCAATCTAACTAACGCAAATAAAACTTTAACAAATCAAATTATAGAGATGGACTGAATCTACACCTCCAGAAAATCTCTCCAATTCCTGATTAATACTGTAAATGAGTAAATATCAAATGAATAATAATCAAAAAAACTAATCCAACCTGACCTATCAAGAACCTAGCTGATTGGATAACAGAAAAAGTACTAAATTCGCAACAATTTTCATCATACCAACCAGGTTCAGGTTCGATAGCGAAAATAACGAATTTCATCACGAATATATTTGATCAATAACGGCCGTTTCGAACCAGAAGGCCACAGAGGCAATAAAAAAAGCGACAAGATCTTCTAGAAGCGAAAATTAGTATGCAACTCGAAACGAATTCGTCATTCGAGTGGATAACGACTGAAAAGGCCACGGGGTACAAGTGATTTCGCGGTGATTTTGAGAAAAACGCACTCAAAGTTAAATATGTACCTATATGTATCAAGTGATTAGAAGATATATCTCCGTACACGTTCCAAAATAGTTTATAACCTTTTGCCATAGAATATATGAGCGTACAACGAAGCGATTCCTGTACATGACTCAATTTCGACAAAAATATCACTTGTACCCCTTGGCCTTTTCGATCGTCAAATGACATCACAAGAGCAACAAACATCGATTGCGAAACGCGTTTATATCCATACAGCCTTTTATTCCGTATTAAATTTTGAGCTCGTTATGTTTTTAAGAGGACAGGTTTTTTTTCAATGACGGTTGGTCTATTTTGCATATTTCGTCGACGTTTAATTTTTTCGTTGAAAATTTTTATAGTGCAGAAATACATAAGGTTGAGAGTCTCTGTATATTTTTGAGAAAAGTGCTGAAATTGTATTGTGAGATGTTAAGATTGATGGATTTAGATGAAGATTATTTTTTTTGATTTTTTTTCGTTTCTAGAGTAGAGTTGTCTTATCTTGAGAGTATGAACATATGTATGTAGATAACGAAAGATAGTTTCATGCGGAGTGTGATGAAAACAATTTTAATTACGCATTCATTCGTCTATTTACTTTGGTGTGTCTGCTACAAAGTCTTTCGTTTCCAAACTACACAACTGAATTTTTTTATACCAAAAAAAAAAATCAGAATTGAATTTCATCTAAAAAAATCACAGAAAAGACAGATTTGAATAAATATTAGAATAGGTAACCCTAGAAAATTAACACGACAGTACGAAAATACCAGTATTGTTTATTATGTCTTCGGTTCAAGGCCCTCGTGATGCACATATTATGTTATAAAAGTGTGTGGGTTAGGTTAACTTTCACGATTGCGTTAGTAGTGCTCTATTTACCACCGACCCAAAATTACACCTGCCACGAAATGAGACCAAACTGTAACACCGATGTGCTAATTTTGACAATGAAAGCTAAAAATTTCTCAATTTATCAAATTTCAGTAGATAATTCAAAAAATAAACACAGGTTACATGGCACGAGGATAGTTTTTTTGTTATATGTATTGCTTATGCAACTGTTATAGTCATGCATTATGTAAAGTTCGTATAACGAATATATCTAGAATCGTGCTATAGGAGGGACAATTGTGTTATACAGAAATGTAAATTTAGAAAATATTCAAATTTTATCAAGTCAGTAGTCATAAAGTCAGATTTACGAAACTGAACGCAAACAAACGACACACGCACGTAGTTAAACAAAACTGATATTTACAAGCCCATATGCTAATTGCGTTAATTTACAAAATGCACTGTGTACGCATCACAAGAACATAAACCCACGCTTTAGGAATATAATATTGGGCTAAGAACACACTGAAGAGACAAATCACCCGAGTGCTTCTAGCTAAAGGCATACTTAGTCAAATTAACCGTGTGAAAATTGATGATTTCATTCGACTAGCATCCGCAGTGTGTTTCTAGCCTTATTTATTTTTAGGACAAGGTCGGCAATATTTTCACTAATAATTGGCTTTCGATAGGTCGTTTTTTTATTGAATTTTATGTTCGGTTGACATTTTAGATTCGATGAAGTATGCGATTCAACGAAGATTCTTAAGATCGATTTGTATTTGTTGAAATGAAGAAACGAACAGATTTGGACAATGTCACGTATGTAATAATGAATCATTTTTCTAAAAAAGGTAAAGATGCAGATTGTAATGAAACGATACAATGTGCATTAATAATACGTGTCTCGTAATAATCTGACGAATAAATCTTTATATAGAAATGGAATTAATTGTGGTCACTCTTCATAAACATTAATCATATGAAAAAAGTCCATAATTAATACCATCACTGTACTTTTCGATAAATAAATTCCAAAATTAACAAGACTAGAATATCTTCACATACATAAAATTATATTTTCCAATAAGAAAAAGCTTCATAAACCAATTAGGGCAATACTAACAATAAGCCGATTTAACCCGCGCACGACCGCACACCGAAAAAACACACTAATTAAAAAACACAATTACGAAAAATGCACAAAATAATAAGCAGTACACACACATCGCAAACAATCCACATTCACCGGCAACACGAGGCAGAGTTAATAATAGATTTTCTTGCGCTTTTGCTTGCCAAAAATTGCGACAAACTGTTGCGACCCGATTTCGCGCGAGTTTCGAAATTTCGCGCTTCCGAAGCCGAAATCGGTCGATTTTTTTCGTTTTTAAGTTTTGAGAACGATCGATTTACTATTGAATTCTTATGGCCATAACTAAGATTTAACTTATTGTTAGCTGACGGTTTTTTTTAGATCGAGTTCGACAGTTGTCTGGTCGTATTCGCGAATTCATAGCGAAGAATTTGATAGAACTTAAAATGCTAGTTGAGTTAAAGTTAGTGAAAATATCGGCCTTTACATATTTAAGATTCGATCTTTCAATTGTTTATGTATTATCTACTAATTAGTTAGTGATAACGTCTGTCAAATTTTATAAAGAAAAAAAATTAACACGTTGTTAAGTAGGGTCGAACTTTCAGTAGTTAATTATTTGAATTGAGTGTTAGTTGATGAATTTTCTCTACAGAATTTGAATTCTTTAGTCATGAGAACTGTCATTGCAATAAAATTTTTATAGGAATTCGTATTGCCATCTGTGTGAAATAAAAAAAATATCCCATATATACGTTAAAAGTTGCAATTTCATAATTACAACGCGTAGCTCGGAGCGTAAGGCGGTGGGCCAATAAACTGAACGCGCGAGTTCGAGGCACGGACGTCTGAAAATTTCGAGCATCGTTAGCGCATTTATAATATAGATAGATAGATAAAAACATTAACTAACTTGAGTTAAATAAGTAACATTTGAAAGTTCGTGCCTAAGCTACTTAGAAACGAGTCTCGATTTTTCAATTGTATTTTAGAATAAGTGCTATTGTATTCATAGAAAGAAAAATATTAACACGCTACTAAGTAGCTTAACGTACGATTGAAAGATTAAGCTTTAAACGAAAAGTTATTTTTTTATTGAATTAGCTGAATTTGTCTGGAAATGGCGTGACTTCTCGCAGTATCCTCAAAGTTTCATTGGCCTCGGAATTATCGCGTTTCTCACATATTGTATTCTTATGTCGGATTCTTTCGAGGTCGAAGTTGGAACACGGTTCAGGGAATATATATTTTTTATTATATTATATTTTAAACGCTAGGAAATAGTAGTATATTTACGGTGTTTTGAGTTTGGGTCGATTCGCATGGAGAGTGTAATTTCGCAATTTTATCGCACACGGGAACTAATCTAAGCGGTAATAAGTCCGTGTCGAATGTGATAACAATTGCTCTGATAAGAATGTTTTTTTTTTGAATTCCTGACGCTGAGCGAAAACGACATGAAAACGTTGGGTGTTTATTTTTGAATCGGAATCGAGAGGAGAACCACATGGCTCCAGTTTAAAAATGGAAATATACAGGTTAAGTGCCATGGAAAGATTTTAATCATAAGAATTTTGATTGTCTATAAAAAATGTACTACGTTATGTTTGTACTCAAGATAATTATCATACGATATTTCATCATACGGTAAACATTTTTCGTTATCACAGTGAGATTTAAATTTTTTTAGACGACTCTAATGCATAATTCGTTTAAATCAGAAAATTTGAAATCAACCACGACAACCTGACCGTCACGGAATTCGAACACATCTACATTTAGGTCATCCAAGTCCAAGAGCGAATCCTGAACACCAAAATAGTCGTTTCCAAGAAGTGACGAGTAACGAAGCATGTATGCGGAGCCAACGGTTAATTTAACTCGAACTTTCAGATCTCAACATGACTTCCGTCTTCTTCGGAACAGTTAAAGACGACGCATTATCAAACGTAAATACTGAACAATCTGATTATCTTAAATTCAGATTTAGGTCATACAAATCGAAGCCTGAAGAACACCAAAATAGTCAAATTCCTAGAAGTGAGGCTAATAAAGATCAAAGGCGGAAACACACCGGCTGAGACGTCATAAAATAAAGAGAAGCAACCTATTCAATTTATGTCCGAGTGAGAAAATCGAACAGAATAATCGTTCATCTTTCTTTTGACGTCTTAACTGATGTGTTATCAAATCAACCTGAACTTCAAGATCTCTTCGTCCAAGTCCAGGTCCAAGTGCGAAACGATCGATGGACGAGCGCTAAGTGTGCGAAGTCAACGGTTAATTTAACCCGAATTTTCGGAATTTGAACGAGACTTCCGTCTTCTTCAGTTCAGTTCAGTTCAGTTCAGGGCAAGGCATACGATCAAGAAGTGTCAGTACTTCACGTCGACTAACCGGTTGGTCGCCATTTCACTCGGATGACCTCTTCTTCTTCCAGGTCGTGACAATGGAGTCAGCTCGGCTTTCGAAAGCCGGATCGAATATCGACGCTGTTTAGTTTTAGAGCAGATAATGTAGTGCTTTTTAGATGGATTTCAGATGGAAATATTTTTTTTCTTGCCCTATAGCAAGGCGTTTAGATCTGAATGTGAAGATCGTTAATTGATCAGTGTTTCATTCGAATGTAATTGGTTACAATACTTGGTTGTAGTTTGATTCTTTTGTCGAATCTGACAGCTATAACCAACTGTTTCTGCTAACCGGTAGTTGAAAGAATGTTAATGATAAATTTCATTATACCAATCGAAATTCCTGCACTCACTGAGGAAAACATGATATGCTGCATGCCTACTTATAATATAAAAATCGAGTTATTTTGAATTTTAATCAGTTAGCAGTTAAACGATCGATTTTATAGAATAGATTTATGTAACTGACGATCGAAATACTGATTATTGTAGAGATTATAGTTGATTTTCATAGAATTTTATATATTTTTCTGTGAAAATGTGAATTTTAAAAAGAAATTTATCATTATCAATCAATCTTATCTAGCAAATATTACGATCCGATCATATCTGAAAAAATCTAAATTCAGTGTTTTAAAAATGAACTGTACACTGAAAGATTAAAACTGTTAAGGGTCGCCGATATTAATTTTTATTTTGTGGTAAACGCTAACCTTTACCGAAAAAGAGCTAAATGTACAATAGTAACTTGACTTTTATTTTTAGTTTGAAATTACTTATTTTAACTTTCATACCATAATTAACAATTCACACAAGATTTTTCGTCAGCATTCAATTCACAATCAGTCAAGCCTCGATAACCTCGATCCATTGAACGCACAATTAAACCCATTACGCTGAAATGGCAAGTTCTGCAGCCTATTCATTCATCGATAATAACGCTATTTTGAAAATAAAACGAACGACTCATCCGTTTTTTTATGATTTCTAAAACAATCAATTTATAGACCGCGCTTCGTCATAATCAACTGATGCATCACAGACGTTTCTTTCACGAAAGCAAAACAATCGAATTTACTGTTACAATGAAACTTCCCATTGTATAAAACATGAACGATACTTGTGTTTTCAACTTTAAATTTGATATATTTTATATTCCAATTGCAATGACTTTATTTCAAATCAGATATACATATTTCAACAATTCCATGATAATTCAAAAATGTTTGAAAAATTTAATATTTTTTTCAAATATATGACCAGGAACTATCACTTTGAATCACATATTTTGCTTCAGATCAGAATCGTGCTCCGTCTAGATTCAATAAGAACCATATAACGCTTGAAAAGGCCAAGGGGTACAAGTGACATTTTCACCGAAATTGAGTTAATCACTTCTATGTACACTCATTTATTTGGTGGCAAAAGGATATAAACGAATTCGGAACGTGTGCCGAGATATATCATCAAATTAATGGCCATGGTCAACTTTGAACGCGCTTTTCTCGAAATCATTTGTACCCCTTGGCCTTTCCAGTCGACATATACGATACTGAAGCACATTGCGCTTCAAGCAGTTACAATAACAATCACAGGATCAAACTAAAACTATTGAAGAGGGTTAGCAATCAAAAGTAGATATACCTGGTGGGCGTGCCCCTGTCGATGGGGTTCTTCGGCAGCGGGGTGTTGGAGCGCGACCTCGACCGCGACCTCAAATTTTCAACCACTGGATGCTGGTCCATCGTCTATTTCAGATCAAAAATCTAAATCGAACGAGCACAGACCAACGCTAAGCGAGCGCCGATCGCATTTCTGTTTACGAGTTTTATTTTCGTAGAGCGATTTGCACTGACGCGCGAACCTAACCTCACTTTCCGATACGTCAACGCGGCGAAGCTGCGGCCCGCCTTGTCATACCACCAAACTGTATCGAAGCGGACGAAGAGCGCTCGAAATCGAATGCGAGAGTCGATTCGGAGCGAAGAGTGGCGGAGTAGCCGCGATTCGGCGGCCGGAGACGCCGCGACGCGTCCGAGTCAAGATCGATACTGAGCGCGGCGTTTCGAAAACGGTTACGAGCGATGACGTCATCGGTGCACGAATCAAGCGTCCCATACACGCAGGCTGTCAAACTTTGGGCGCGAGTGCGTTTTTTTATTTCGGTTCTCGAATTGTTTGTTTTATTTTATTTGCGCGTTTGGTCGTTGGAAGATCAAAAGATAAATGAGAATACATAGAACAGTAGAATCTTGGTGAATTTGCTGATTTTACGAATTTCAAATTTGTGAATAATAAAAAATGGTTGACTTTATAATTGAAAAAGAATACTCAAAAAGAGTGAAAAGAACAGTCTTTAATAATGATCTCTTTCAATTATTTCGATCATTCAGAATACGGTCGTATCCAATTAATCTGGATAATCGAGAATCTACTGTACAAACTGTGCACTATGAGATCGATTCTAAACTCAATCTAATCTACATACAAGTACTGAAAGTATAATTTATCTAATTGTAAGTAACTTCTTTTCGATTAGTTACTCTATGATTGTTTACTTTTCAATTGAAATAGCCAAATATATGTACATTAAAAAAAATGGTTTTATAAATTCCTTATTAAATTTATTTGGAGCACGATGCAGATCTCATTTAGACTCAAAATCAAATCGAATATTTTGATTAATTTAGATAAAATATTCAAAAGAAAATAAATTAAACATACATACTTACATGTGTATATGTACATCGAAAATAATGAACCAATATTTTCCACAGGTGTTTTCTTTGATTCTCTGAACAGTTTCAAAACAACATCACTACATGTTTTTATTATTTTTTTACGTGTAAAAGAAAACAATGTATAAAAACGATGAAACTAATTGTAAGAATATTGTAATCGAAAATATTATTCACATATGAATGTAAGTTCGTATTTGTCCGTTTTGTTTTATTCAATGGAATCGCGAAACATACGCGAAACATCGAACAGCCAAAAGACTACTGCGCAAACATCTAACAATTCTAGCACCTGGTTTTATGTTTCGAATTACGCATTCAAATTTTTATGTAAATACATAATGTTGAAGCATCGATAAATATATCTGAATTTAACTGAAGCAAAAGTTATACAAATTATTGTAAAAGTTTCTTAATTTTTTAACGACGTTAGAAATTATTATTTTTTCCTGTAATATGAATTTAATGAAAAAACGAAGTTCTTATGAGGTGAAAATATGAATTGCATTACATACAATTTGATCGACTTACTTAAAATATTAATTGATTTATTAAAATAATAATGGGATTTATTATTTCGTGGCATAAATAGAAAAACTTTCAAACACTATCAAATGTATAATACCTAATGGACTACAGTCAACATGAAAGCTGTACCTATTTGACATCAGATTTTTTCAGTTTCAAACAACATCAAACTTATATTCGAAATTAAATTTCTCACGAAATGATTAAACACAAATTCAGGATATGATTCTTTTATCGCGAGACAATTAACGAAAATTTCACAATCGAAACGAAATCGAAGGTAATTTTTAAAAAATAAAATTTCAATCACATCGATAGATGTCTAGAGATTCAGTCAAGATTCTAATCAGACTTCTGAAAGTTCAGCAGACGTCCAAAGTGCATTAGACCCTTAAAATGTACATCGATCTCTTGGAGAGCTGGCGACCTTGACAACGCAGCCCAGACCGTAGGGGGGTTGAGTGAAAAAACTCTGCAAATTTTAGCGCACTGCGGACGTAAGGATGCGGAGCGTGTGTGGGTCGTGCGGCTGCGGCTAACGCACCTCCAAACTGATATAAAATGTAATGCTATTTACATACTTAAGAAAGTATGTATTAAAGGCTAAAATTGTGGACGTGTTGAATGTAAATCGGCATTGAGTTTCGTACTGATTCGGCATCGAGACGGTCGACTGCGCATAATGCTAGTTCGCTCAATATGTCGTTTATTATTGCACTGCATTATGTTTGCACAATATTCGTAGCGCTTGTAAGATATCGCTTCATGTATATTTTGCATTAAAATAAAATTTAAGGCTTATATTCCAGTGAGAAAAATTTGAACAAATACGAGTGTTTCATTCAAAAGGTATTATTTTATAAAATGAAATAAATTTTGAATATTATCAAAAAAATCATAAGAACGGGGCTTTTTCAGACGTACTTGCAAGGATTAATTCACTTACCTATTGATTTTCTTATTATTTTCATACATTTTAACCTCTAGTACTTTTATATTTCCACAGGGTTCACTTGCTTACTCATTAGTTTATTCACACTGACAAAGGCTTACTTCTCAGAAGTTTCTTATTAAAACTTATAAACTAACTCGTCAACTAGCTTACTTTAAAAATACAATACAATAAAATACAGACATATTTCCTTTTATGAACTATTAAAAATCACGCGAACGACAAAAAAATCAGAAACAGGCGTACGACATATGTACATAGATTCATACATGCGTCTCTGTTTTTCGTCACTCAAATGAATTTTCGACAGATAACTGTGGAATGAATGTAGCAAGATTAACCGATTTATTTCAAATTTTAAACCAAGAGTATAGACCACACTTTACAATTTACATAACGTCCAAGAACCGTTCAGCATATCGAAGCCGATCCCGCCTCACTTCAAATCGGTCCGCCGTCAACGTCGCATCGCGCACTCCGCGTCCGCCATTTTCACTCTATAACCCCAGCGCGATTCGAATAACCCAACCCCGATCCCTAAAAATCGATCCGCCATCCTTTTTGTATCCTCTCACTTCATCTAAAACCAAAACTCGCTCAATTTTCGACATCGGACCCTTCGACTTCCATCCCCGTTCAGCAGTGTTTGGAATTTCAGTTTTTCAGCGCGACCAGCAATATTAGCGTTCCCGAAATGGTCGGGGGCGTTTTCTAGCATCGCTTCGGCGCTGTGTCTCTTTTCACGGTGAGTTGTTTCATGAAAATCCCTGAAAAATCGATCTCGAAAAGGGTTAGGTTTTTTAGGTTATGCGCCCTTCGACCGCGAGTGCGATGGCCGATCGAAACGTCAAAGTCGCGCGATCCATAGATCTTTGTGAATTCATCGCTAGTGTGCGTTTGAAATTTGAATTTGTCCGTTTTGGCGCGCAAATTCGAGTTTGACGTTTCGAGTTTGACAGCTGCGGCTCGAGGCTGATGGATCAGCTGGTCGTCCGGTTTCTTTGTTCTGGCGCAATTGTGGAGTCGTTGCATTCGCATTGTCGCAATCGATGAGTAGTCGTGCTTATTAGTGCTTGAAATAAGTATGGTCATTGTACTTGAAAAATATTTTTTTTTGGTTGTATGTATGTGTGTGTGTGTGTGTATGTAGGTAAGGCATCACTTTGCACAAGTTTAATTTCTTAATTGAAGTTTTTTTGGAAGGTGTATTATTTCATTGGAACTTTGATCTAACCTAATGTAGAAAAAAATAGCTTAATCTAGAACATAACCTAATTTGTTCTCAGCTGATTGGTCGACTTTAGTACTGATGAGATTTGTAATGTTACACAAATATAATTGTATGTGGGTAGAGTGTTTGTATTTAACTCTTCAATTTTGAATAAAATTATGGAAAAAGGTAAAAAATTAGATCAAAATTGTACTTTTTTCATTGATTATTGATTAATTGTATGATTGTTGTTTTAATATTTGGTTTATCTGTTTATTGAAGCTCAATGTAGGTATTATTCAATATCGAATTTGATAGATATAATCAACTTTTATTGATAACCGGTGATTGTAACACCGGTCCTCAAATTAAAATCTTTGATGTTTTCACTTTGTAAATAACCCAATTTGCTGCAAAAAAAACATTACTTCGACTAATTGTACGTATTTGACAATGTACAGCTGAATAATCAATCCTTTATACATTTCGATTATAAGCAATTTAGTTTTATTAAATTTTAAATAGCAAATAAATTAATTATAAACGTGCGAAACGTTTTACACGTTGAATTCAATAAAAATCTTTATCTTTGTTCGATTTGCCGAGCGATAAAATAATACAACTATTTATAGGAACGTTCGTACGAAATCTAAGCGAACTCGCGATCACTATCTTATTTGTAAAACGTAAATTATCGTTTCATCTCGCTTTTTTATCATCTTATTTTACATTCGCTATTTTAGACTTTTTTGTGTCGACCAATGTACACAGTAACCGTTGCGCAAATAATAAATCCGCACAATCCTTTGTTGCAGACGATCGAACACAACACCGATTTAGCTTCTTTGTCAGATAACAGAACCGTCATACGAAGATCATTCGTATCGATCATAAGATTATTGAATATGAAATAACCGGTTAAATGATAATAGCGAGCTGGTAAACCGGTTTTTTCCCCATTTGCATGGACGAAACCGTACAAAACCGGGACGTGGAGTGCGTCATTGCGAACTGGGTCAATGCTGAGGCTCCATTCTCACTCGATTTACCCTTTTTCTTTTTAATTAAGCCCTGGAAAACCTTTTCGTGTTAATAAATTCGTGAGATTTAAGATCGCTCTACAAATTCGAAAAGAGGCCGTTTCATTAGACAAGTTTATAACCCGCCCCTAGGAAAGATTTAACGGATCAATCTTATCTTATCGAAGATTTGAGCTTACGTAAATCGATGCGAAATTCGATATTCAATACAATCAGTGTTAAATGTATTGATTTGGGTTCGTTGTTGTTGTGATGTTGAATTTTAAATTTGTCGAATCGCTGTGAGAGTTTGTATGGGGATTGTGTAAGTTGAAGGGATGAATTTAAATCGTTGGAGTTTGATGTAGAAATCGTCTCTGAACATTATTTCCATTCGTTAGGTTTTGAGAAGAATCTAGATGTTTTAAAATTTGAAATTGGTTTTCTCAAAATTTGGTCGTGAAAATTCACATGTCTTTAGTTTTATGGATGTTAGATGAAAGGCGGTCTTTAAGTAGCCCAATAGTTAACTTTAGTAATCAAATGATGATTTGATAATCTAGTACTTCTTTGGTAAGGAGCTTTTACTCACAATCAGAAGTTCTGAAAGGGAGATATTGATACATAACACCTACCTCCTTAACATAAGAAAAATTTTCACTCCATTGTCTGATGTTTAAAAAAAAAATGGAAATTTATGAGTCATTTATTCATAAGTTTTCTTCATTGTATTGATTTTACTATAAGTGGCACATAATCATTATAGTCCTCCATGTGTCATTTTTCATATGTAAAATGTGAATAAAAACGGATTCTGAAATCTTTTTTAATAAAGAAAAATTCGCGAAGCAATTTCGATGGATTTTCAGCTCGACTTAAACTCGCTTGTCCAGTGGAAAATTTTCGACTAACGTTCGATAATCACGAGCCTTTCAATTTACAAGGTTTCCGTTTACCGGCGGTTCGTTTCGAGCTAATTAGCGCGTTTAAAGCGTTTTCGGTCCGAGATGAATTATTCAGAAGATTTGTCGGTTTGTTTTCGCCTGAAAGGAACCATCTCGCATCTCGAATAACTAACGAGAGTGTTCGCATGAAAGTTTAATTTTCTTCTCTATCAAAAACGAGAAAGAAAGGGAAAAAAACGAGCCTAGGGAGTTCGCGTTGTGCGTGTAACTTTCAAGTTTTCTCGCGAAAATGCAAGATAATTCCGGTACAGATGGCCATATGGGAGACGATGTCGGTGGTATTTTTTTTCCGAAAATTGGGAATAATTTATTATTGGATGTTCTGTGATCTCTACACATTCAACTTGAGTGCAAAAATTATAATTATTGCTAATTTTTGGAAAAAAAATTCCGCTAACCATCATCTCCCATATGGCCATCTGTACCGGAATAACTTTATACGTGAAGTAAAAGGGGAAAAAATCAACCCTCATATCGTACATTCGATAGCGGTTTAAATAACTTATGAAGTTACACGAGCGAGAAAGGAAAGGCTAAATGGAAAGCTTTTACGATTTCGGACGAAGGAAATCGCGTTGGACGATCCTTGGGAAGTTTAGCTTTTGTGTAAAACAATGTGAAGAAAACTGATACATATCGTTCGGATTCGGTGTTTTTCGCGGAATGCGATCTGATAGATAGCGATCGTTATATTTTTATGTGTGTGTTTTCGTGGTCTGATTCGTGTTTTATTTGGATTTTTATGTTTGTGGAAATTTGAGAATCTTGTGTAGATTTTCGCAAGATATGAGTATTAAGTCCATTTACAAGTCTATTTGTGAAAATGACCTCAGGTGGTTCGACATTAGTCATTTATTTCATTTTGTCGTAACTGTATGCTTTTTATCTGTTTATTATAGCTTCTCTTTGAAATGAAATAGTTCATGTATTTAATTCAAATAATTTTTATTTATAGTGTTAAAAATATAATTTGTTATTTAAAAGTCGCTGAACATTTATTTAAAGTACGAGTAAATTTTGTTATTTTTTTCTTTTGTTCATTATAACATTGAGTATTTCTAATTGATTGTTTTTGAGATTCAATAGATTTTCTTGAATATCTTGAATTTGATTTTCGAGCTTTTTCGAATGATCTTGAAGAGTCGTCAAATTTTCTTGAATCAGTTTAATTTTCTTCTTCGAGTCATTTTTCCGATCGAAAATAATTTTATTCTCGAACTTTTTAACGATATTCGCTTTGATCAAATCCAATATATTTTTATCGACGGTCATCGCTTTCTGTTTCTTCCTATTGTACTTTTTGAAAGTCGTATAATCCACGAAAACTTCCATACCCGAAGATTCGATCCTTCTGCAAACACACGACATGAACAAATAATTGCATCCACGTTTAAAACTTTTCCATGAAAACTTGTTCCAATCGTGCAAAGACACAATAATCGTTTCATTTTCCATATCACGAGATATCGAAAGAAGTTTAGCGTAATGTCTAAAATCCAAATACACAGCCTTCATAATCCTATGCAAGAAACCGTTATCGTTCGATTCTGACAAAAGCTCTGCACCGAAAATAACATTTTCCAAATAAGAAAGAGCTTTTATGAGGTTCACGAGACTCAAAATTTCAGCATCGTTCTTTATCGCCTGAATATCGCTGATGGCTAAGCC
This sequence comes from Cheumatopsyche charites, assembly GCA_024721215.1. Taxonomy (NCBI): domain Eukaryota; kingdom Metazoa; phylum Arthropoda; class Insecta; order Trichoptera; family Hydropsychidae; genus Cheumatopsyche; species Cheumatopsyche charites. The sequence continues at coordinate 10,852,192 of CM045575.1, forward strand.
GTTGAGGAAATTGTACAGGACTATAGTCACGATCAGTAGGAAAAGTCCGAAGGCTATATTGCTTGTGTAGGGGAATAGTTCGAAGTCTAACGTTCCTGCGTCCAGTTCTCCTGTGAACATCATCAGCGTTTTCAGGAAGGTCCTTCCTATGTTGTGGAAAAAGTCGTATTCTGTATCTGTCTCGTTTTTCGATGGTTGAAAATTTTCAGTGTTGTTTGATCGCGAAGGTTCATTTTCATAGTCGTTTTTTCTAAATAGTTTGTGCAAAGTGATCGTGAAATATACGAATATTGTAATGAAAGTGATGGTGAATTTTAAAAAGTTTTTCACGACGGATTGTAGCATCGTATAGTATAGCGAAAATTTGGGAATCTTCGACATCAAGATGACCGATTGGAAAAATGCTAGGAATATGGTGATTACGTTCAATATTACTCTAATATGATAATCAAAATTGTGACAAAGAAACGAAAGCGTCAAGGCGAACGTAGTTAATTCAAGCCAGTTCTCTCTCCTTCTAAAATAATATTTGTAATCACTGTAACATTGAATTGCTTCTCTAGTAACGAGCAAAGTCAACGAAACGATCAGAAGCAGCGTGACTATGTCGAAGTGTTTTTCAGGAAAATCACAGTAAAAATGAGTCACCAGACACAAACAGTACAAGACGAACAAGCAGAAGTTTCCCCACATCAACCATTTAGCTCTTTCCCATTTCAAATGTAAAAAGCTTTGAATCACTGGATGTTTAATTAGAGGTGCAACGTCTGGGATTTTGGTCATTGCTAGTAAAATTTTCATCTCCGATAACAGCGTTTCGTCGCTTCTTAATTCGTCTGGTGGTTCTTTATTTTCTGTGTTCAGTACGGGTTTGAATATGGCGAAGTTTATTTTTGCAGTTTCGGATTTTTTATTTTTGCAAGATATGCTTTCGTCTAAATGGGTTTCTAAAATTTTCAGCGGGAAACTCTCGAGTATTCTCTTATTTCTCAGCATGCAATCCGATGGTTTGTTCTTGTCGATGATATTTATAGACGCTCCGTTTTTCAATAAAAATTTGATGTTATAATCGTAATTCATTTTCAGTGCTAACTGTAAGCACAATGAACATATTAATTGTAGATTGACTTTGTGATCATTCTTAAATATTGCTAAGCATGCATTATATGCGTCAAAGTTACTGTCGCTCAATACTTTCTTATGAATCAAATGTTTCAACATACTCAGCAAAGTGTCGTTATTGTATTGCACTTTTTCGTCATTTTTCAGTATTTTCAGAACATCTTTGTGACGATTTGTAAACGCTAAAGTAAAATGATCTTCGTCGTCGAGTGTTTTCAGATTTGAATCACATTTTTTCTCCAGTAAAATTTTTACAACTTTTTTCAAACCTTTTTCGCAAGACAGTTGAAGTAATGTGTAAAACTTTTTGTTGACTCGAAAATATTTTGAAAAATACTTTACGTAAACTTTCTCGTTTTCGTTGTTAACATTCTTTTTGATTATTTCAACGAACGACTTCTCATCATTATTTTGGATACATTTGAACAGTGTTATTACAATATTAGCTTCTTTGGAAATCTTCTTCATAAAACATGCTTTCATGGATTCATCTAGATCGATATCCAAAATGAATTCGATCAAAATATCTTTGGTGTATTCGCAATAATTATTATTTTCCAAATCGAACAAATGTTTCCATTCTCGTTTCGGTATCTGCTTTTTTGATTTGATCAAATTGCAAATGTTGTATTGAAGTTTGGAGATGACTTTATTATCTGTAACTTTCTTCAATTTTTCATCCATCATATCGACTACTTGAGCTGTATCAATATTATTCATTCCGATGAATTGACAAAGTCTCCGAAAGCAGCCAAAGTTTTCCGAATCTATCGAAAATTTCAATAATTTATTTTCATCGACTTTGCTCGATAAATAATTCGTTTTTATCTGATGAATGTTGTTCTTCTCGAGAATAGAGAAGAAAGGAAAAATTATCCTGTCCGCATTTCTAGTCGAACACAATTTTTCAAAACACGACATATCATTCTGTCTGTATTTACGGAAAAATATGTCGTAGTCTTCTTTGTAGTTCAATATTATAAATTCGAGCTTCTTAAAATCGTTCTCTTCTAACGCCTTCCAAAATTGAACATCGATTGGGCAATTTTCCTTTTTGAGCGATGAATTTTGACTGTTAATTCTCTGCATTTCCACGTCGTCATTGTTGCAGTTTTCTCCGTTTTCCATCGTGTAATGTTTTATCTTTCTGTAAAACATAAACAAGTCAAAAATAGAATCGTCATATCTTCGGCACGCACACTTTGATTGAATATTCATCACGTACATTAACATTAATTAATAAAAAAAGCAGAAATACGAATCACATTCAAGTATTTTTCCAAAAATTTGTTACTTACTTGCTTATTTCTTAGTTGAGATTCAAGTAGTTATTTACGTCTTGACAAAAGATAAGATTCGTTCACTTTGTTTATGTCTTTCATTGTTCTCGAAACGTACATGAAAGTGTTTTAAATGTATTAAAATACAACACAAGACACTTTATAATAAAAAAAGTTTTATGAAACTTATACAGTTCGAATAACACGTGGTTTTTTGATTCACCGATTTGTGAAATAACCTGCACTCGGAGGCGTACGACGCCCGACTGGTTTTTAATTTTATTGTATGTGTTTCTCAACAGTTGAGAATTTCTCATTCGAGGAAGCAATTGGATAAATATGCAAATATTTTCCCAAAAATTTCCGGACTGTGATCCATCGACATGTGTATGAAAATCAGAACAATAGAAATTAGCATTCGGATTTAAATATTGAAACATTTTGTCAATTGGAGATTTTTTTAGATTTTTTGAGAATCATTTGTGTGAAAAACCTGTTTTATAAACATAAATCGATAGAAGTTTCGGCGAGTTCGTGAATTTTTTGATCAACTTTTATCTGTATATAGTCTGTTTTATTTCCTCGCACAATCTGTGGTATTGAAGGCCGATTTCAAAGTCATCATGCATGCGAAGTCATAATCAATTCTATTTTTTTCTTTGTATGAGCTTGTGTCGGTATCATCAGTATTCTGTTATCGAACTCTAAAATCTTTGATATGATTCAACAATTCTCATATTGCACAAAATATTATATATGCTACAAAAAAAATTTTTTTTCATTTGTATTTTTGCACTCAATTACTAATTTTGTATATGAAATATGTTTCCACCCACAAATAATTTGCAACATCTGCCTTTTTATCCCATTCGAATCATATGAAGAGAGCCTGTTGGCTATTAGGGTCATGCCATCTGTCATTTTTTACACCACAATACGTGTAATGATGTAGATATGTGATTTTCAGCATCCGTTTTCAGCGCATGTTCAGCTTCGTTATGTCCCAAGGCTTAATGGATGGTTATGACTCTTCAGCGATTTGAATTTGGCGCCATTTGGATGTTCGCTTTCAGCGAATTTATGATTTTTGTAAATTATGAAATGGCGATTGTTCAATTGCTTGTTTAATATATAGAGATGTCGTTAATGAGATTTTTTTAAATGTCGAAGTGTTTTTATTTCGATATGTAAATTTTATTTCAGTATTGCTTTGTTATTGAATTGTATTGTATCAAAATATGAAAAATAATTGATTCATATCTATTGAAGGTCTCAGATAATTAATGGAGGTCGAACGTTTGCTTTTCAATTTGGTCAATGAACGAAAATTATGTTTCATTTTCATCGTTTCGATACATTATATTCTATTATACTCAGAAATTATGTTCTAGGAAAAACACTATTGTTTTGTATCTTAATTTTTTTTCGCTATGTTATTGCCCGTTGTTTACTAACATCGAAGTACGTGTACGAAATGCGTAAGACCTTAAATTCGAAGACGATAGTTATTTTCGTTTGTGTCTTGAAAGCAATGTCGTTTAGTTTCGTGCCAAAGAATCGGCGAGTTTCTGAAGTCGGAAAACGTCAGCGAAAAACGATTTTTCTCTCTTTCGCGAAAATAAAATTATAAGCACTCGCGTTATCAGAAACCAAACTGTTTTATCGCGTCTTCGAAATCCCGAAAACTCAATTGTGTCTCAGCGTTTAAATTCTTCCACTCGCTGTTTACTTTTAAGAGAGAGTCTTCTAAGAAACGTCTCCTTCGGATGTGTTAATACATATGTCTAGCGTTTCAAAACAGATTCGTTTTTATTATTTTAAAAGTTGATACAACGAATTCGATAGATTTCCAAACAATACCATTCGAAAGAAACGAATAGATTAACTGTTTCGTAATTCTCATGTTTTTCTCAATTCATTGTCAGTTTCTTTCGATTCTCTCATTAATTATTTTTACAATAGTTGAAATATTTACATAAAATTTCATTGAAGTCGTCGAAAAGAATTCATAGACGTGATCTTTTAATCGTCGATTAATAATTAGTCAAGGCGTCTCTCCATTGATGCGATTTGTAATGTAATTCAAGTCTTTGTTGATTAGCTCTAATTGATTAACATTCTTACACAGATTCTTCATATAAAAAAAGTCGGTATGCGTAAAAGTGAAAAGGAGCCTTTAGCGACGATCGTCGCGTGTGAACGAGGCTTTATATAATTTTATTGGAAGGTTCAGATACTTCGGATCGAACTTCTGTCCGTTTCTACGGACTCATACCCAATTTGTCGAAGTTAATGTATATCGAGAGAGTGCCTCCCTTAAGTTTTACAAATTGCCTTCGCCCGTATCGCTTGAATGATTTATAAACGCACAACTTCGCAGATGGTATTAAAACCGTGGATAACAAACGGAACTTTTATGCTTAACTTCGAATATATTCGTTGTGCGACCAACATCGACAAAAACGTTATCGATTTTGTGTACAAAGTGATAGAAAATTGTTTAAAACTAGTTAGAGGTTGACCATCCCTAACCGAAAATAGTCCGTGGTTAAGAAACCGTTGAAACGCAGAGGACAATAGCGCCATTGAAATAAATGTTGGTCGTTCGAAATATTTTTACTATAGCTAAAAGTCACTTTGTTAAGCGTTAGAAATTCTGTCGATTGTAAAATGTAATATGTAACGATGCAGAAAAATTTCAAAAGTGCAAATAATTCAAGAAAGTTTCATAGCGATAGGATAAACGATAAAGGTGTGTACAAGACACAAATATGAAAATATAGATATATTAATTTTTTATTTCTATAGATGTTTATTTTCAACGATTTGAAATTATCGACGATCCTTTTAATTCGTCACGAACGTTCCTCAGATAAAATCTTGATTCGTTTTCGCACACGTATCCCTTTCAATTAACCCGGGAATTAACGGTTAATTCGTTCAGTCTATCTAACGAAGCGAGAGGGTTTTTAGTACTAATTGAAATTATCCGTAGACGGTTATTCAATTATTTAATTGCCGAATCCAGAACCGTACTTCCACATTTTTTCCACTCAGAAAATACACACATTCGCGAAAAACCATTTTTCACTAGATGAAAAGAACGATGTTTCGCGAGTAGAGTTTTCCTCGGCTTTTCTTCTCACTGTTAGGACACGTACTTTTGTGTGCTTCATTTTCTGTTTTATCTTTTCACACATGAGTATGTAAGTACGTGATGTTAGCTAACAATCGATCCTGATGCTTAATTCTTAACAGGATTTTTTTAATTACGAAAATGAAGTCATAGTCTGTATAAACGCACTGCGGTCGCCAGCCGCATCGAATTTGAAAATATTAAAAATCGCCAATCTCGAGCGATTTGTATTTAATGTTGAGTCTTATCTAAATGTGTATGTATTTTTAGATATTATATGACGACCGAAAAGGCCAAGGGGTACAAGCGATTTCGAGAAAATCGCGTTCAAAGTTGACCATGTATGTATTAGGAAGAGGTCGACTGATTTGATGATATATCTCGGCACACGTTCCGAATTCGTTTATACCCTTTTACCACCAAATAAATGAACGTATATTGAAGCGATTCCTTGACATAACTCAATTTCGACAATAGTGTCACTTGTACCCCTCGGCCTTTTCGATCGTCATATTCATTTGTGATTTTAATGCGTGGTTAAAGTGCATGCGTACTTAATTCTATTTCGATTTTCATTATCTCGCTCGAGACGGTCGCTGAACTCGAACGACTCGATAAATCGAAGTTTTCTTATTATGTACCGAGCATAGAGCCTTGATTAAAAAAAATAGAGCAAAATAGGCGTCTCTTCGGGAAATTTTCATGCAATTTCCCAAGGAGAGAAACGCCTTGTAAGGTTTCGTTTGTTCGAACTAAATTTAGCGTTCAGCGTTCATGATTTATCACCGAGACACACATCGGGTTATTTTCCATTGTGTGTTTTTCCGAAGATTGTTGTTGTAGAAATAGCGCGCTGTACGGAATCGTGATGTAAGAATTCGATTCGACCTTAATGTTACGTTTATAGAAATGCTGATATGAGTTATGGGTCGCTTTTATGGCTTTTTCTCGGTTATTCATATTAGTCGGGTTGGATTTTTTTCGATGGCCGTAAAAAGGTACGTTTTTGGAAAGTTTATAGTGTGTGTTGGGAAAAATTATGTTTTCATTTGCTACAAGTAAATGTATTTTTTAGATAAATGTGTATTTGTATGAATATCTCAAAACGATGAACCATATTTGTTGAGTTTTTCAAAATTTTCTTGATTCTTTTTATTATTCAATTTTTAATACAAAATACAAATTTCGTTTACAATGAGCTACGGAAGGCTTAAATATCGATTTTTTCTCATATTTAGAAATATAATTTTTTATAGAAATTCTTGAGTACGAATATAAAATGGACATCTCTTTGTGAAATGTCAATCAATAAACCTTACTTACCTATTCGAACAACTGTCAAAACTACAAACTACAATCGACATCGATCTGAAAAGAATTCAATTCAAAAACAACTCCACAAAAGAAAAAAATCATTAAATAACGCAAAAAAGACACAACCGACCAGATACACGACGACTAAAAACACAAGTAACTTTTTTTCAAAATTGAATTACGTACCTACAGAAAACGGTTCTGCATAACATATACTTTGTACTTAACTCAATTTCGATAAAAAAAAAGTCACTTATACCATTTCTGCTATTCAATCGTCATATAGAATTACAAATCGCACAATATTATATAACCGAACAATAAAACAGCCGAGTTGTGGTCAATCGTCGACTATCGCGTTTCGACATCGGATCGTTTATCGACTGTCATTCGACACTAATTGTCTCGCAATCGACGATTCGGATTGATTACGTATCGATCGATTAATCGCTACCATATTCGATCTATGACGGTTTGAGAATCGTCGAAATTGTCTTGCGTGACGCGTCGGGATCCATGCTGACGTTATGCTGGATAAATTTTGCATTCATTGTTTCGCTAGTGCTGTATGACGATCGAAAATGGCAGGGGGTATTAGTGACATTTTCACCGAAATTGAGTCAATCACTTCTATGTACGCTCATTTATTTGGTGGCAAAAGGATGTAAACGAATTCGGAACGTGTGTCGAGATATATCATCGAATCACTCGACCTCCTAATATTATACATGTAGGTAGGTACACGGTCAACTTTGAACTCATTTTTCTCGAAATCACTTGTACCCCTTGGCCTTTTCAGTCGTCATATGTTCTCTATCGTCAAATTATTATCGGATTAGACATAGATTTACAAATGAGAAGGATTATCGTAAAGGTGTCTCCGTCTTTTGTATTGCTGTGGTTCTCTTGTCTGTTTTGTTCCGATTATAAGTGGGTTTTATTAGTTTAGTTAGGTTTTTCAGATTCACTAGAAATTTTTGTGTTTATTGTCAGCGCTGCAGTCTTTGTGTGTGGAAAATTTTGTGCGATAACGCAATGCAAATTCAAATATTTGAAGGGGAAAAAAATGTTTGGTTTTTCGTTAGCATTCTTGGTACTCTCGCTAATCATTCTAGAATTTAACGAGAAATACTTTAAATCTAAATTATTCTCGTGAAAATTTGTTTCGTTTCCTCTTGCGATAAAATCGTTTATTATTTCTTCGCGAATATTCTTCGTTCTTTTTTCCGTCGCTATTAAATTCGCGACCTTCGTTCGAAAAATGAAAAGCTTTCATTATTATCTTAAGTTCAGGTCTCGGCACTTTTTAGCGAAGCTGGATTTTTCCAGTTTTTCCTTATATTTTTTTCACATTTTCAGACGACAGATCGACCACCTTTATATTATATTTTTCCCTCGACCATAACTTCTGTTTCCACCGTTTTTCCTCACACTTTCATCCATCGCCTTTGTATTATTTTTTCAAAACCTTTTATGCAGAGTTATTCAACAAAATATCAACGTTCTGAGGTTCATTTCACCAGGAAAGGTATTCAAGACAATGTTTTTGAATACGATTTAATATCTATCCAATATTCGTATGTTCTTTATATTATTTTTTTCATTGAATTTTCGATATTTTCCTCACGTTTCTGAACTAGACTATCTGTCGATATTTTCCTTGAACGTTTCATTCTTTATATCCACGTTCGCTTAGCACTCGATACATAAGCACTTAAGATTCGATAGATTTCCCAGTGAAAAGTCAATTGTTAAACGCGTTGCGCAACGTTTGACTGAAAATGGCATTTCATGAATTCGTAATTTTCCTCGTTCGATTGACGTCAACGAGTTTAAAATTTTGCTGAAAGCCATTTAGGGCTATTAGATATTTACGACGCCGCAATATTCCATCGATTGCTTTCCCCTTATATTTGCTACGAAGTTTCCAACTCTAATTCGATTTTAACTCAATCTTTAAACGCGGCAGTTTAATTTCGGAAGGATTAATTAAATCTCGAGATCCTCACTTAATCTCTTGATTCGATTCGGATTTAGTTTTTGCACGAATCGCATGTGTTTCGTAATCGATTTTAATTATGATTTCAAAGTAATACGTCGGATAGATCATGTATGAAATAGTAACTGTGCGGTTACCGAACCATGACCTTAAACACGAACACGCAATATTAAACCTAGGCTTTATGTAACGGAATTACAGCCGCGGAAAATCGTATGGAGGAAAACTCGAAGTTTTCCCGAAGAAAATCCGTGAATTTTCCGAACCATCGGACACATCTAAAATATGAACGCCTCGCAGAATCTCTGTGACCATTTCTTTGAGATGAATGTACATTTTTTTGAATCTATATTATTATTTCAGAATAGAGATTCTACGAATTTTTTACTAGTTTGATAATCTTATTTGTTTGTTTAATGCTAGAGACACATTTCTGTGAAGATTGGGCAAAATTTTTATATTAAATTTTGTGAAAATTAGTAATTTTTGGTCGTAGTGTTTTTATAGCTTTATGTAATCGTTTTTGTTAAGTTATAGCGCTACTTCGCATTTCGTCATACTTTATTGTGTGTTTGTTATATTTGCACGGTGATATTTTTTTCTGTGTAAATTGAGGAAATGTCACTCGATTGTCACGTGACATTTCGATTTGACGTTTCCTCAGCAGAAGAAATTGTGTTATTATATATCTATATAAATTTGAAAATCTTAATGGGAAATTTTGATATTTTGTCAAGAAAGCCTATATAATTAATTTTCTAAAATGTTTCTTATCAAATTAACTAGATGATTGATTAACATACACTCTAATTTATGTACATGGAAATTAGTACGAAAAATTCCCTTATCATAATTTTACTATGTGGTTTACACTAATGAGATCGTTTTGTTTATATTTATTGTATACTCGTTCAATTTGCATAAATATTCACTCGAAATGAAACTTAAACACATTATTATATTATTTATACGCATTAATCATAGAGAGGAATGCAATTTTGATAAAAATCGACCGATAAGACAATTTGCGATGTTCGCATTTGTTCAAATGGCGTTTCTTCGAATGCGTACTTTACGATTGTCTGAATTGGATAATTGTCAATTTCTATGATCTTTTCGATGACGACATGTCGTTTTTCGTAAATCATTATTTAATTCGTTTTCGTTAGAAGGATGTCGAAATTATCCGACGATTTGTCGATTAATTCTGCGGTTTATTCTCTTTGTTTCGTACGAAAGACGATATTGATGTATGTATGTATTATAATTACTTGCTGTTGGTTGAAAACAAAAATGATTCTTTTATTGATTCAGTTGTTCAATTTTCATTTCATTCATTGCGTCGATAGAAAGTAGGCTTTATGCGTATTTTTTTTCAATGTTTTGACATATTTTCAAATAGAAAGTTTTCGATGAAATAAAAAATATAAATTTTAACTTTTTAAATTTTACACAAAATCATATTATGTTATGTAGAAAGAATTTATATTAATGTTTCAAAAAATTCATAGTTTTTTTGAAATTTCCGTTTGATTCAAATTCAGATTTTTCCAGCGTATATAACAATTTGATTTGTGATATATTAAATAAATCATGTTTTAGAACAGATTTATATGTTGTCGTAAATCGTATGTAATTAAATATTCAAATATTTATATAATTAGATGTAATCATCATCTTTGTTTACTTAATTATTTTTCATTTCCTGTACGATCAAAACTTATCATACTGTTGCTATGCCATCATTATCACAAACTAAACATATTTCACACCCAGATAACTTCAGTAAAATGGAATTAAATAATTACTAATTTTACTATCACTAAATGTTAAAAAAAACTTACATTATTCAAACCAAACGATACAAAATATAAATTATAACATCAAATCTGAGTCCATTTCATCTGACGTTTTTGGCATTCGCGTTGCATTTTTTTTCAGTGTCAAATATTTGCTCGCCCCAAAAACTTTATATCGTCGAATAATTTTGGGTACATTTGAATTTTTTTCAGCGTTGGCTTCTCATTCGTTGTTTACCTTTGGGGACACACGGACGTCAAACGTCTAATTTTGCTTCAGCTGAAAATAGTTGCGAAAAATGTACCCAAATGCACATTCTGAATTGACGCAAATATATCTCCTCATCGAACCCAAAAACATAAATTCGAATTTGAAACTCTGTGCCAAAGTTTTTTTGCACTCACAACTTTTCTTTTCATGAATATGAATTTTGTACAGATTTTTCTCGTTTTGTGAAAAATCTCGACTCAAGTCGTTTCGCGTGGATGTGCTAATTTTTTAGTCAATACAACTTTTTAACCGTCGAGATTAAACTTATTATTATACTTTTCCTGCTGTTTTATTAAATAAGTACATTTTCATGTCGAATACAATTACGATACGAAAATTTTTCAATTAAACGCACAACGAACGGCTCGATTACGAAATTCGAATGACCTAAAATGATTAATTGAAACCTTGCATGTTGACAATGCTGCTACGATTCGCGGTCGTATTCGGATCGAGTTCGCTTAAATTATAAATTATTTATTTATTTATTTATTTATTCTTGCGATTGCACGGGTCGCGGCATTGGAAAACAGTTTGACAAACTGCGATTTTTCACATTCGGGCTAACGTACGCGAACCGATCGACCCGTGACACAAGTGTCATCGCCAGCGAATGTCAACATGCGATTAATCATTTTATTTATTTATTCCAACAATCAGATAAAACAGTCTGGATAAATACGCGTCTGTCGTGGAAATTGATTCCGATTCACATTTGTCATTTTAGTTTGTTTGCTTCGATATTAATTGAATTTTCATCGTATTTTATTTTTTTAAAAATAATAGTATTTTATTATAAAATGATAGCGATTAACTCGTTGAATATGTCAACGCAGATTTGGAGCGTTACATGGACACACACACACATAAACACAGAATAGTGCTTTTATATAGTAAGATTCCAACAATCAGATAAAACAGTCTGGATAAATACGCGTCTGTCGTGGAAATTGATTCCGATTCACATTTGTCATTTTAGTTTATTTGCTTCGATATTAATTAAGTTTTCATCGTATTTTAAATTTTTAAAAATAATAGTATGATATTATAAAATGATAGTGATCAACCCGTTGAATATATTGACGCAGTTTTGAAGCGTTATGTGGACACACACACAAACAGAATAGCGCTTTTATATGGTTAAATAGCATGTTAATGAAGGGCTAATATAATAATATGTATTGCTAATATAAATGTCATATTAACATCTATATCACTGAAAATTTTATTTTCGAATCAAAAAATTAATTTCCCATACATTTTCTAAGTCAGTTAACAATTGCTTATTACTAGCGCGCTTTTATGCAATTTTTTTATTAGACTTTTAAACCGATCATTGGCAGTTTGTCAGCAATAACTATCAACAAATTTCAACTTACGATTAAATAGTTAAATCAATCAATGAAATACTGATCCTAGATATTATAAATTCACTTCTTTTTTGCAATCGCTCTCGATAAGATTGCTTTTTTTTAATTCTTAAATCAAATCGTTGAATCTAGATTGTCGGTAATGCATTTGCTATGTTTGATTTTTGTATATAAATAATTAAGTTAACACGTTTTATCAGTGTTATGAGTATGACATTGGATTAGCAGCAATGTTAAGATCGAGCTTATCGTTTTCGCTGTCTTCGGGGATTTTCATCTGACATTGGAACGTGTTAGGGATTTGGCTAAACACTATTGTGAATACTTAATACGGAATTTATGCTTTGCATGTTTCATGAAAATCACATTACGATTTAAGCAATTAATCGAAAAGAATGAGTAAGCCAAGGACGGTCGATAACTAACCGAATGACGATTGCTATTTTTTTTTTGCTGAAATATCAACATTTGACGCTCTTTACGAATTTTAAGATAACGATTGCTAAAGGTCAGTTTGAAATCTTTTATTGCTTTGTGTGCATTGAATGGTTAAGTTTTTTTTTTTCATCTAATTATCGTATGTTTTGATAGGGTTCACTTTCTATGATAAGGTCGCGGTTTATCACGAATTCGTCAAAAGTGGAACGTTTGATATTCGGATTCGTCTAGACTTAAAACATGTGTTTTTACAACACGATTTGATTAAATTTCGACTTTGATGAAAATAATTATTTTATGAATTCGAGGAAAATATTTTTTCATCGGCTTCGCTAATCAGTGCCGGTTTTTCATTTAACCGTTCGTTCGTTGGGTCAGTTCATAAAAAAATACACAAATTACGCACGCTAATTGATATGTGCTCTTAATTATGAAAGTGGTGTAATTACTCATTTTTTCATTTCGATATACTTATGTAATGTTTCGAGTGTGACATTTTTAGAAAAACAATGAACATCAAATTGAAATAATTCTTTTAGCTTTGCAAAGTCTTGAAAATTTCAAGTCTAAAATAAGGTTTTTTTTTTCAATTTTCTGACTTAAACCATTGTCATAATAAAGGACACATATAGGGACTATTAACGTTTTATAGTCGAGATGAAAAGTAATTCTAAAATCAATAACTGCTAACGTATGCGAAAACGATACAAAGTGAAAAGCGTAACTCAGCCGGGGGTGAAAATTCGACCTTACACCCTGTTTTCCATTACCCGCTTTCAGATTTTGGCCCAAAGCCAGCTTCGGCACGTCCTTGACCCCCCACAGGGGCGTTATTACCACTATTTTTAGTGAAAAAAATAATACCTACCAACATTATCATACAAAACTGCGAGAGATTTACTTTTTCTTAAGATTTTTCCTATGTTTTCTCTCTAAAAAATAAAATGTCCTTCGACATAATCTATAAAAATAGATTCTATCTCGAAAATGGCAACGAAATTCCGTATCACTTGCGTATTTCATCTTATCTAAAATTGATGTCGGATTATATCTACATAATCAGTCATGATAGGGTTTATTTTAATATAAACCATTCTGTTGTTAAAGTTATGTTGTAAATTTTCATCGTTTATGTTCCGGTTGAGGTTTTCTTCTCTGTTAAGCAAACGAGTTTCGAATTAAATATCCATTAAATATTTTCATCCGGCGTTTCGAGGCTTTCAGGCTTTTAGTATTTTTCGTTTTTGAGAAAAATATATGACCTCCTTTGTCGAATTCGCAAACAATGTACTAATGCGGTATCGCAATTAGTAAACAATTTAAGCCGGTAATAACTAGTATCATTTTTTTTCGTTATCTGACAATTGTGATTTGATGTTTATCCACTTTTCGATCGAACGATATGCGTTTATATAAATATATTATAGATAAAAATATTATTGTATATTTTCGATATTCTAGCTTCGGTCACTTTCAGGTCACGTCGAGACCATCTTGTTTCATAGCACTTTATTGTATACGATAACAATGCACAATTTCGAATTGGAGTACGTAGACGCGCAGACGATGCGATTCTGCTACAGAATATATAATAGTCTCAATGTTCACTGTTATTGATCGTAAACAATTATTCGGTGTCGTGTTCAATTATTATTGAATAATTTCTTATCGGACGTATGTTGATTTACGCAACGGTGAACGTAGATAGTGCAATTAATTTTCAATTAAATCGGATCGTTTGAATACGATAATTGTGATGGTTTCAAATGGAACTGTTTTCTGATCATGAATTTATTAATTTTGTTTTTGTATTAATTTTGATTCGATTTAAAATTACTGATTTATTAAGTATCTTCTTTCAATTTTCTCGATAGCAAATTATACATGTAGCGTTCTCAGTTTGAATATTCGAATGATTTTTTAAGATTGAAACAATATGAAAATAAATATCTATAGATAACTGTATCAATAATTTAAAATTTTTACAAAAAATCTAAATTATTGGTTTTTTACTTAAAAATATAAAATAATGCAGTTTTTCGATTGAACAATACATTTTTCTCGTCTAAATAATATTACTATCAAAATAGAAAAACTCATATATTAAAAATATCTACGATTTTCCAATTATTCACACCTCACTTTTCCAACATTAAACAATCACAAACCAAAAAAAAAATAACCTAAAAACGAATTCACAAACATCTCCCGAATTCAAATGGAAAAACTCGCGCGCGAAACGCAAGTTCCCTTTTCGCCACCACATCGACGACGGTCCAAGCAAATCTTTATCTGTCCATATAACTACAGCCGCACACTACACTACACACAGCGAAACCAATACATATCGCAAACACACAATCGTACAAAACAACACACGAACGAACACAACTCTTTGGCTCTGTAATCACTGAAAATACTGTTAGTGCCCTCAAGAGCGTCGCGGCGCATGGTCACATTTGCGCGCCTCTTGAGACTTACCGCGTTTTGTGACATTTTAGCGGGAAATTTGAATATTTATATTCGCACACATGGGGACGTTCGGTTGAGCTTTGTGCTCTTTTTTTAAGTTTAGTTTTTTTTTCGAAAGTTTAGTTTGGTTTGATTCGGTTTGGTGTTTTAAGGATCTGCTGTTTTGACGGTTCGTTTGTGTTTATTTTATTTATAATGCTTTGTTATTATGTGTTGAGTCAAACTGATAATTTGACTTTAATGAATCGTTCATTGTGAGTGAAATGCGAAATTTTATCTGATTAGTCATTGAGTGTGTTAATTCATTTCATGTTGATTTTGTTCGATTTCGATTATTTTATTACATTGTTGTGTATTTGCATAATTGAAGTTTATTTTTCGTTTCAATTAGATCATTATGAAAAAAAAAACATACAACTTGTTCACAATAAGACAATTTTATCTATAAACTTGTGTGATTTGTTTTCGAGTCCGAATTCATAACAAAAATATGTTTTTATAACGAATCGTTCTGATATGCATTTTTTCGTAATCAAATACGAAGAATTTTATCCTCATTGATTAAATTCTTCGCGAATGAATTTAATCATAATGTCTTCTATACACAATATTTTATTTCACGCATGTGTTGTTTTAATTTTTCAGCTAGTTACTCGCATAAATCGAGTGTTCAGTGTCGTCTCGGTCATTGCATATTAATTTCACGATAAGTTATGAATAATTTCATTTTAATCGTTCGTTTTGTTTCCCGAAAAACAATACGCACGATGACTTCTGAATGAACTTTCAATGGGGCACAATCGAAAAGTTTTTTTTTTATCGTTGATGCTGCGTCATTTCATAGAAAAATATTTTAGAATACATGCCTAAATCGAACGTACTAATTATTATTTCATGCTATTCGTTTAATTAGTTTCCAAATCGAGCTAACGATTTCTTATTAGCGATCATTATCATTATTCCCTAGTTACATGGAAATTTCAGAATATATTTATTCAACTTCATAATAAAATAATATACGACCATAGACGTTATGCGAATATTTAAACATCGTCATATCTTGCACAATCACACGGTTCAATGCATAAGTTTCAAAATATGCATACATAATTTTATGTAACGATATCGCTTATAATATGCATCTTGTGTGAAATTTCAAGAGCTGATGATAACGACGATTCAAACTCGTAACGTCAATCATACTCCTCGATAAGATATGTACTACACAGTTTCATCAGTTACGGATCGTATGATCCGTTAATTTTTTTCTAATATAACGAGATAAATATTCTGAAATTTCAATTACAGATTTCCCGATAGCAACCGTTATATTATCCGTTGACGATTCTGTAATTTTCATGGACACCGAATAATATTGTCAATATTTGATGCTTTATTTGACCAATGTTTGATTTTTCCGATTGGATTATTTTGCTGAAAATAATGATCTATATTGAAAGTAATGTAATGTAAGTTACTCATCAATGTAAATTTATCAATATGGTCTTTTATGCTAACGTATTGAAATTCGATTTGGAGCAGAACCTATTCAATTTTCACATTAGTTTTTCATTTTTCTAATCAAATATTCAGACTACCTTCTTACAGAACAGATTTAGGTTCAGTGTTATAGGAAGAATGAAATCCATACTAATTTCAAAGATAGGTTATTTTTGATTATTTGCACGAATCAGGCCTAACCTAACCTAACCAGTTTTTCGCCGGCACTTTGAAAAGTTTTTGACAGTCAACAAATAAACTTAACCTATACGGATACAAAAAAAATATGATTGTTACACATGTGATCGATGCACCAAGAAATATTATATATCATCTTCAAGTAGGACACCTAATAAATACTCATTCCTCCATTGAAGAACTGTTAAAAATCTGCAAAAATTACGAAATTCAGAGACGAACGTATTAGCAGTACATACCTACAATGAGTGTATACTTACTAGAATCATGTTATGAAACGAATATCACTCACTTTATAATAAATCGTACTATAGGAGGAATAATTGTGTATACGATTGCCGATACATAGCCAATATTATATCGGGTGACTAAAATTGAAACAGTTTTTTTCTTGGCTATAATGATAAGGCGTATAGCGCAGTTGGCTTCCGACTGAGAGAGCTTTGTTCATTATGAAAGTGCCGTCGGTTTTATTAACTTTTCGTGTATTACATAAATTCGAGTGGCGTGTTATACGATAATGCATATTAAAGTTTCGCTGAAAGGGTTTTCTCATCGTACATAAGATGTGCGAACGCGTTGTTACAATGAAATTTCCATATTATCGATTCCGTTATGAAAACTCGTTTCGTATGTTGCCTTTGTTATAATTGATTAATCGCTCTTTGTTTCGTGTAAACGAATCGATTGTTAATTATTCTTATTTAATGTGAAAATCAGACGTATTTATGTCTGAATATTGAATATTGTCTATGAATCTTCTAGAAAAACATTGTTATGTAGTTATAGATAGACGACTTCGCTTATAATAATCGATGTGTATGAATCGACGTGAAAGTTGGAATCGACTAGGATGGTTTGGCGATATTCCACGTCTGGTGATCTTCTCATCATCAGCTGATGACCTTGGCATGAACACTGTATGACTTCAAAGATTTTTTCCGCGGTTACTAAACCGATCTTGCATTTTTTCCGACGACGATTTCCATCGTCATTATTGTATTTATACTTTTTTTCCATGCAAAGATTTCACTATAATCATGTACAATGTTAGGTATGAATTTTATCGAATACAATTCCATTTATTTCATTGTATCACATACAAACTTCCAACATCACATATTTCATACGTTATGTACTTTCGGCCACGTGTTTCGTGCTTCGCTCAATACTTACCCCTGTGTCACGTTAGCCGGTCGTTTGTCTATCTAAAATAAGCCTAATATAGTATCTTTGTCGTTCTGATATCATTTTTTTTCGACATTTCCACATAAGCGAAACTGAAAAACGATATTGAACGATTGTTACGAACGCGACCGTAACCCTCGCTCACGCAAAGTTGAACCTTTCGATCGATATTTGTACTTGACCGACTTTGTTACAACAAACAGCGACGAAATTCCGCAATTGATAGGCTAGGAGCACACCATTGCAAGATCATCGTCTTGTACAATATAGAAATCGAGCATCGAAAGATCCGCGAATTTGTTCGGAGTTGAATTTCGATGTGCTCCTAGCCTGACTCGTTTCTCGGTCAAATGTTAATAACACGAATAAACAAATAAATTAACATTGGTTTTCGATTATTTCGCGAAGGAAAGTCGGTGTGTGAACTCTGCGATAAGAGAATGCGAGTCTTACTTATGTATGTACGTTGAACTTTGCTGATTCAAATGAACTGGCTATTTATAAATTCGATTATTGGATGTAAATATACGTTTTTATTCGAATGCACGTATACAGTTCGGTTTAAACGCTGTACGTTTCTTCAGTTTTTTTAAGGTGAAGCAGTATTTTTCGTTAGTTACGATGATCATGATGTTGAACTATCGATTTGAGGATAACGAAGAGTTCGAGTTCGCCTTGGCTAATCTTCCGGAAGAAAATGAAAGTTGCTTTTGCCGCATTGGAATTTAAATATTCATTGCATTCTCTCTTCATATTTTAGGAAGTGTTTTTCGCTAGGAAATGTCAAGTTTGAAGCGAATCGATTGATTATATTGTCGTGTTACGTCTATGATCACCTTGACGAATTTGTTTATATTTTAGACTTTCGTCTCAATCGTAGATCCATATCTAGTAAAATAGTAATCGATCATCGTTTACGTCATGTAAACTATTGACAGATTGATTCGATGCTAGCTTAATGAGATTGTATTTTAACATTATTCACTCATTAGTCACAGAAGATTGATATTGATTTCGATCGTTCTCACTTGGACACGTAGTGTGATTTCTTTATGTAATTGTATTGGAACGTTTTGAAGTCCGAAAAAATATTATAGTATGAGCATTAAGAAAGACAAAGTTCATTTTCAGTTGAATATTTGTATGTTACTAGTATTACATTTCTTAGTCATGAAAGTGGAAGAAAATGAAAATATCGTTATTTGGTACTGTATAGTAATTTATCGGTTGGGTTATGTTAGATTAGATTCTGTTAAGTTTTTCTGAACGATTATACTGAAAGATCTGGAGCAAAGTGTTGAATATCGAGCGAAGCATCAAGTGTTAGAAAAAAATCATCAGAAACTGAGTTAGAGCAAATATTTTAGTACCAGAGCAGAGCAACTCTAAAAAAATACTTCCAGATTCCTTTTAAATTTTCCAAACATTCAAAGAAAATCTGAACAGAAGGTCCCGACTCGTAGATCATAAGGACCGCTCGAGGATTCGTCTGAGAGCAGCGGCGACTTGCGCAATCCCTACGGCTCCAATCAGCACACTAACGTGAGGAATTCGTGTCTTTTGTGTGTCAATTGATCGCGACTCCCGAGACTGTCCTGTCCCGGCCGAGACCACCAGGTCAGGTTAACGCTCCTCTCCTCGACTAATCGATATCGTGCTCCGCGGCTGATGCCCCCGAGTCTGGATCGTCTTTCTGCTCGATTGACGCCGCGTAGGCTGCTGAAGGATCGTCTGACAATGAGACGTCTTTGTCCTGCGGCCTGAGCTAAACTCGAAAGAAGGGACTCAAAGAAGAGATGACTGTACGTGTCCATCTCGTTTGTGTCCCCTTTTCGAGTTGTGGCTGCTGCTGCGATGCCATGTAGCAAGTTCCTTGGTGGGATGTTTTGAATGTTGCAATGGATGTACATTTTTGGAATGGTTGCGGTGTGTGAATTGTATGTACTTATGTGAATGAGAGGGTTTAAAGGTCTCAATTTGAACTTGAAGGATTCCGATTGTGTTGTGTTGTTTGGGTTTCGGATCCTGTTGATGTTTTCTGGCTTCGTTATGCGGATGTTATTGGTCGTTTTCCGTTTTGATTATTCGATTTAAAGAATAAAACGGTGTTGTTTTGGTCGGGAACAAGAATATTGTTCATTCCGGTATGAACGTTGCTATTGATTGTTGTTTGTTATCACTTTTTGATTTGTTTAATTTTATATTTCCTTGTGCAACTTATGATATTATAGCTTTGTTAAACGATTTTAATGTAAAATTAAATGAAAATTCTGCTTAATTTCATTTGGTACTTAACAAAATCGATCTGAAGAGTATTTAATAAGCGAAATGGTGTAATTCCCTTCGTCCATTGTATTGAAACACAATCAACATAAGGCATTTGTAGAACAGACGACACTCGACGAGTTTAGATAAGCTAAATTGGATTAAGTTTTAGGTTTGGTTAGGTTAAGTCGAGTGTTTTGTGCTTCACGGTTACTTACCCAACTAATGAAGGAACAATGATACTGAAGCAAACGCCCTTTCGAGCTACTTTGCTTTAAATCTGTATCGTGCTCCAAATAGATTCATACACGATTCTTATCGGAGCTATTTGAAACACAATGCACTATGCAGATATGAACTAACAAAGTAAAATGCCCTTTCGAAGTACTCGTACTCGACTCGAGATGTATCGTCGTAATAATAAGATGTCCGCTATGATTTCAGAGTGGTGGGTTCGGGCCTCGGGCTGCGCCCCCGCATGGCGAGTCGGAGGGCGAGGCGTGCGCACGTTGAGCCCCGGCGTGTGGCCCCCGCGCCCCCAGCGCGCCCCGGCACCCCTCAGCCGAGACACCTGCGAACGCTCAGATTGCAATTCCGCCGAGACCTCTCCGAATGGATCACGCCGTTGCGAGCTCGCCCCGCGTCCAAAGGAACGATGTTGTGCCAAGTGTCCCCGGTGATGTGGTTCGCGGGCCCGGCGGCGTGAGCTCCCAGGCCGAGGCCGCGCCGCCGGACGACCCGGAGACTCCCCAGTGTGACGCGGAAACCCCCTGCGGGTCTCCGCCGCTGTGCGACTACGACGATGGCCTCCCGCCCAACGGGAGCGCCAAGTGTGCTTTCGAAGAGACCACCAACCTGCTCCTCAGGAATGCTCCCCTCGCTCTGCTCAAGCGCAACGGATCTTTACTCCAGAGCATCGATGAGTCGGAAGAGTCCGATAATGGAGATGAATTAGTGGCGCCGCTCGACAATCCCAAGCCTCAGAGACCCAAAAGCATCGTCAAGACACCCTCCCAGCACAGCTTCTCTTCCGGCAAGAGGAAGATCGTCTTCAAGACAGACAGCATCAGGAGTCCCAACGGCGGCAGAGCAGTCGTGCATTCCGATTCTGCCGACGGCGATCGTCCCGTGCTGCACGTCCAGTTTCAACATGGATGCACCGACGCATCCGTGTCGACGACCGGACGCGACGTATGCTCCAGCCCCGTGTTCAGCTTGGACGGGTCGTCCAGCAGCAGCTCCGAAGACGATTCTTCCTTGGGTCTGTCCGAGGCTCGACCGCCCGACGGAGGCTGGGGTTGGGTCATCGTTTTCGCCACATTTATGGTCAATTTGATCGCCGACGGTATCACGTTTAGTTTCGGTGTAATGTATGTCAATTTTCTGGAGTATTTCGGCGAGGGAAAAGCGAAGACGGCATGGATCGGAAGCTTGTTCATGGCGATGCCACTTCTGTCCGGTCCTATAGCTAGCTTTTTGACCGACCGCTATGGATGTCGAAAAATGTGTATAATAGGATCAATATTGGCTTGTTTTGGATTTCTCGTATCAGCTTTCACACCCAATATGGAAACATTGTTTTTCACTTTTGGAATAGTTTCTGGATTCGGATTGAGTCTATGTTATGTTGCAGCCGTCGTCATCGTAGCTTATTACTTTGAAAAGAAACGATCCTTAGCCACCGGTCTATCAGTATGCGGTAGTGGTATCGGAACGTTCATATTTGCACCGGTAACTCAAATGTTGCTCGATGAGTATGGCTGGCGAGGTACTACCATCATTCTCGCCGGACTGTTTCTGAACATCACCGTGTGTGGAGTTTTAATGAGAGATCTCGCATGGACGTCTACGATGGTCAAAGCAAAAGCAGAAGATAGAAAACGTACACGTAAACAGAAAAGATTGAAAAAGCAAGGTTCCTCGGCCGATTCATTTTCTGACAATAAAAGCACTAATACAGTTGGAACAGGAACTCAACTACTTCCAGGTGGCGAAGGCAACGGCGGAGACTCAAATATACCTCAGGAATCTGTCACTAGGCAGTTTTGTTCGTTAGTTAATTTGCCAACATATGTTAATAATGGAGAAAATGTTCCTGTGGAAGTTCTCGAATTGCTTGCAACTCATAAAAATGTATACAATGTATTGATGCAAAATTATCCTAGCATGTTGATTTCATCGAGGAGTTTCAGCGATAGCGGTAGAATTCATGAGCTCGGCACTAGGAGAGGGTTGGCAGCTCAAGAAGCAACACAAAATGTTGTTATACATTCGCCACCTGCAGGACGTTCTGTAAGAACACCTCCTCGACCACCCACCGCTTATCTTAAGGATCTTCGTATACACAGACATTCTTTAACTTATCGTGGCGCTATGCTAAACATAAATCGATACCGTCTTCGTGCTTCATCTTGCCCTAATATATATCGCAACTCAATGACAACCATAGCTAAAGAGAAGCTTCAGTGGTATGCAGGTCTATGGGAATTTTGGGACTTGATTGTAGACATGTTGGATTTTTCTCATTTCGCCAATCCTAAATTTTTGTTATTTGCCATGTCTAACTTTTTGCTTTACACCTGGTATGATGTGCCTTATGTTTACATAACTGACAATGCCATAGAAATGGGTTACTCTGAAACTGATTCTTCTCTGCTGATTTCTGTCATTGGAATAGTCAACATGGTAGGAGAGGTAAGAACTATTTTCAAATTAAATAAAATACACTTTCAAATCATTTAGGAGTGAATGATGTAAATAATTGTTTACAGGTTCTTCTTGGATGGGCAGGCGACTGGGAATGGGTAAACGCGAGCACAATTTATGCAGTTTGTATGCTTTTGTGTGGAGGTGTAACAGCACTGGTGCCTTTATTATCTACATATCCCGCATTGTGTGCTGCTTCGGGAGCATTTGGTTTCTTCATAGCGGCCAACTATTCTCTCACCAGCATTATTTTAGTGGAGCTTATTTCTTTAGAAAACTTTACTAATGCATACGGCTTATTGCTGCTTGTGCAAGGAATAGCTAATTTAATCGGCCCACCTCTTGCTGGTAATATTTTGATTCATAAATTTGTCCATATTTATTATATTCAGTCTCTACAAATAGTTTTATTGCTTTCAGGGTGGATTTACGATATAACAGCGACATATGATTTGTCATTTTATTTGGCAGGATTTTTTATAGCTCTTTCCGGCTTACTTCTTTTTGTATTACCAGTGACCAAAAGATTGAAGAGATACAGTAGATTTCATCGAAAAGAGACTGCATCGGCTTCCGTTTCTAGCGTTGACGAAAATCCAGCTGCAATTACAGCAAATGGAATTATAAAAAAGGATACAAACAATCATATTTTTGTGTGATTCGATATTGATTTAAATAACTAAAGTTCAATCAATTCATAACTAAAAAAAAAGACAAATTCTAATCGAAATAATAAACTTTTAATAAATTGTAAATTTGATGATTGATAAATCTTCAAGTTTTATAGATATTTTTACTGTTATTGTCAGTATTTTCATTTTGGTGATTATAAAAGTGCTTAAGACTTAAAATAGAAGATGCTTCAAGAAATTTAGTCCAATTGATATGTTTTTTGGAAATAGTATATAAACGATTTATTTTTATCAGGGTGTAGAATTGTTGATTTGTGTATGCTTGGTGTTGATGAAACGATTTGTCTTTCAATCAATAGATATACTGTTATATTGTAGTAGGTACTTTTTTAAAACTCTATTTTCGAAGTTGGGTTTTACGAAAGAATTTTTATGTAAAAATTACCAATTCTACACTTACGTATGTATTGATCGTTCTTCGTGCGATGGTAACCATCTAGTAAAGTGTCATCAGTCTTGTGTATGTTATCATTTCATTGATAGCAATGCCAAAAATTTGTCCTGATAGTTTAAGTAACAATTATATTATTTTTCGTACTGTGGTGCTATCAGTATTTTAATTTATTTTTTGACTTTTTGTATTGAACAATATTTATTTGCGTCTATACATAATCAAATAGACACAATAACCCATGCTAATAAGCCAGTGAAGAATACCCATTTTCTTTTGTTACACATGATTTTTTTTTTTCTTGTATTTTTGTGTGAATCCGATTTTTTTCCAACAAATTGAATGAGAAATAAGAATATTTACTTTTTACATCACTTTATTTTGTTTAATACATTCTATATAGGTATCTTGGAATATCACTATTTTAATATTTTTTTTAAGTGCTTTATAAGTGAACAGGAATAAAATATTCAATATATTTTGATACATTAATATATTTTTGAACTAAAGAGAATTGAGATTACGCATATTTATATTATTATTTTAATTTAATAATATGTAACATGTTTTATTATTCGATATTTATATCATTTTGGACTTTAAGTAATGATTAAATATAAAATAGTTTTTGAATGAGAATGATTGTCATAAAATTATTTTCATATAAATATAAAGAGTTTAAATAATTTGGTTAAAGTAAATTACATACTATCTGTAGATGCTTTATTAAAATATAAACTTCAATAAATTTAATATCTACAACAATAGAAATTTTAATCAATTCATGTAATAATTACACTTGTATTAACCCGTAGCCATCAGGGTGTTTCACTACTGCCGACTCTAAAAGTCATCATTGTATATTGATCGATAACGAAACATTTCATTAGAAAAAAATCTTGCTATTAAAAATAAAAATTAATTTTCAACCTAATTGTAATTTTTGCACTTATTCAAAAAGTAGATATTGAATATTTGGTGCTTTAAAGTGATTTTTCTAATTGTAATTCAATTTCATGTATGTAGTGAAAAGTCGATAATAAATTACAACCATCGGTTATTTAAAATAAAAATGTTACATATTAGATTTCAAGAGTCTATTACAAATGTATTTTATAAAAATATGAGGTTCACTTATATACACTTGTAAGCAGACTTCTGATTTTCGTAGTTTTACAATTTTGACATTCGAACCGTTAATCCTTGAATTTGGAAACAGCACTGTAGATATGGGTTTAATTAGTGAGAAATGGACAGTGCCTTTTCCATTGAGATTAAAATTCAATTTACAATTGAGGTTTCTTCTATTGATTGCTAAATAATTAATTTATCAATAGACATCCCATAAAATTTGGTACATTTTTTTTAAATGTAGAATTAGAAGATATATTACTAAATGAACATTTGTCATCTGATTTCTTTTATGAAGTGTGGAAAGGAAAATAATGAAAATTTTCAGCTGAATACTTATGCATATATCTACATCGGATAAAAATTGGTTGTGGTATATTCAGCGGAAAATTATGATTATTATTATATTGTATTTTTTCTTCGGGTCACATTTTATAAATGTAAGATTGATATTTATGAAAAATTAAGTCGTATGACTTATAAAGTTATTCGTCAATTCCTATTCTCAATATAATCAAGCTTGTAGAAACATAAATGAATATTTGAGAAACATTATACTATAGTTAGCTCATAATACATATGTAAATATCCTTTCATCGACAAATTTTAATCAAATTTATGATTGTGATATTAGGATCTCTATCCTTTTGTTTAAAAATGTTGAAGAATACCAAATATT
The DNA here is from genome assembly GCA_024721215.1 of Cheumatopsyche charites. Taxonomy (NCBI): domain Eukaryota; kingdom Metazoa; phylum Arthropoda; class Insecta; order Trichoptera; family Hydropsychidae; genus Cheumatopsyche; species Cheumatopsyche charites. Next base: position 10,878,143 of record CM045575.1, read on the forward strand.
TTTTTTGGAAAACTATTCAGTGATTATAAAATTTGTAATGTGTTTCATTAAATCTTTGTAATCATTTTGAATCTTTGTCGACCATTATGATTATGAACAAAAAAGAGATGTGTTACAATAGTCAAAACGTTAGACACGTTTTTCAAAATACCATTATTATATCTATATTTTGGTATAGAATACAATTAATCTTTTGTGATGTAGGCATGTATGTAAAAGTCATCCAACATTTACGTTCATGTGTTTTTTGTCACTTTAAGTATATTTAATGCTGACAATGAGAGTATTTTTAATGTTGTATATGTTTGTATTTTAATTTTTAGTTTGTATGATTATTTACAATAAAACCATGCTTCAATGTGAATTTCACAGTTCGACCAAGTTTTGAAGTTTTTTCATCAGCTTAAAATATTTACAAAATCCATTGTATGTAGTACAGTTATCCCCCGTTTAACACAATCACGTCACATGTTTTTTTTTCAATACGCGTGCGATATTTTTTCGAAAAAAACGTATTGACATTTTGAATCTTATTACGAGTGATCGTGTCTGTGCGTTTTTTTTTTCAAAAAAAATTGCATGCTTATTGAAAAAAATGTGTGAAGTAATCGCATTAAATGGGGGATAACTATGTGCTTTTCTTTCAATAAATCAGAATTTATGCATAGGAAAATAAAAAAAGTTATGTTGGATCTTGTTCAGGTAGCTCAACAAACGTCATGAGATATTTCATACAAAATATTCTATTAAAACTACTTACTAAAAGATTTTATTGTATAGTTTTTATTTTTGTAATATAGGTAGAATTATTTTTTTATACTATGTGTAGAGAATTGAAAATAATTTTCACTTGATTTTCTGTTGTATCTTATCAATCATATAATCATAAATTACATACATCATTTACAAAGCAATATATTCATTTTGAGATATTCTTTTTTGAATGAGAAATGTTTCTATCAAAATAAATTACAGCTTAATATGTTAATTTTTTATTAACAAAACAATCAGAAGTGTTATTGTCTCAAAAATAAGGTATTTTAAAATTATAAGATCTAAAATTTTTGTGTACCTTGTGAAACAATAATGTCCAATATGTTTTGTCTTCCACCAAATTATTGATAAGAATATACCTTAAATATTCCACCGATCTGCTACTCGCAATACGAAAATTAGATTTAAAGATAATAAAACTTTTAAATTCAGTTGTAATTTTGAATATTTGGCAGTTTTTCGAAATTGTCACAAAACGAGTACAAATCTTCCCGATGTTTAGCAATACATACATACATATTTCTTCTATGGGCATTAAATTTTCTATCATTATTGTGAATTTTCTATGAAACAATTGCCTTAAAAGGGGGATTCAGTTTAAAATATATTTCAAATCATAAAGTTTCGAATAGCCAAAAATTACTAGCGGTAGCATTTAGTAAAACATTGAAATTACTAATAGCTTTTCACTTAAGAATTGAATTTTATCGCAATCTACATTTAAAATGAATATTTAGTAACACTCAATTTATTGGAAAGATTCCATTCAATCGATGTATGTATTTATGGATAATAAGTTAATAAATCAGTAGAACTTTGTGTATAATCGAAATAATAAAACTCCGACTTTGAAAAGTTTTTGATATGTATTGGATTTGGAAAACGGGAGTGATGTTGAAATTTTTATTCAATCATCAGTAGATTTTTGAAATTTTGGTATGTGATATGAAAGTTATGCTTGTACAGTATTGTAATGGAGTAATTTTGATTTGTTTTAACTTACTTTTCGGTCATTCGTAATGTATTAGAAACAAATTTGAGTAATTCAAAGTAAATATCAGTTTAGTTACTAGCAATAAAATTTGAATACCTAACACATTTTATTTTGTCATTAATTTATAGATAGTTATTAGATTCACGTGCCTGATACTCCAATAATTTTCGTTTTAGCTCTCGAGTAATAGCATGGTTTTTAAGAGAAGTTAACTGCGTATAATGCTTTCGTCGCATGTTGAAGTTGTATTCTTTATTAAATGATTAAGAAAATTATTCTAATGTAGAAAACATTAAGCGTATCTGTGATCTTGACAGTATGTGAGTTTGCATTTTTTTGAGAAAAGATTCTATCTTATTGCTTGAGTCGATACGTCAGTATGATCCCAAAATACTAGATTGTATATAATAGTGTAAAACATCTTCAAATATTAATTAATAAATACATATATGTAAGACTGATGAGTTGTTTTATTTTGAATTTGGGAAAATTACTACATACCTATACTCTATTATCCATGCTTGAAAATATGATAAATATTTTTTTAATTAAAATTTCAATATGTTGTAAAAAATATTGCATTGCCATTTATGTATTTCTTCATTTAGATACATAGGTATATCTAGGTATGTGTGTTATGAAAATGCATCCATTAAAAAAAGCTGAAATGAAAAATCTTCCTGTTGATTATTATTGTCTATAAAAAGAGCACGAAAAAACAGGGAAACTTTCGAAGATTGATTTAAAAAGAAATGGGTTCCAAAGGTTCAATCGTTTATGATAAATAAAGGACTGACTCAGAAAGCAATTTTTATACATAGATAATGCTCAGGTATGATTCCGAAGATATAGTTTTAAAGTGGATTTTCGCCTTGCTGCATATTCACAGTACATATGGGCATTGAGCGTGTTATATATGTATATTTTTTAAATTATCTTATGCTTAGAATAAAAACCAATAATACAGATTTATCAAAATAAAATTCAGTTTTATATGTACCTATATCTCATAAAATAGTATTTTCAAATAAATTGATACTCTCACAGAGATATCTAGCATGTTTTTTATTTCTATTTTATTTCAGGTTTGAAAAAATCAACAAAGTGTGCTTACAGAGTTCTTGACCGTTTTTAACCCTAATATATTTTCAAATTGAAAGAGTCATGAAAAACGATACCCGCCCTTTTTCAGTCATCCGTAGGGTGAATGTGGGACACAGTGTTTTTATTTTTTCATTAATTTTACCTTGCTTTACACAAAAAATATTAACGCGGGTTTGTAGAGCGCAACAAAACCCATTAACTAAAATTAGCTTCGATTCCACAAATCTAACAGTCTTATCAATATTTACGGTTAAATTCAAAGTGTCCCGATTCACCTCATTTGATGATATAGAGGCGGAAACACACCGTTCTGAGACGCCAAAAGAAAGAGATGAACAACAATTCAATTCTTTTCTTCTTGTCCTCTCCTTTCTCTCTAGCTTTTTCGCTCGCACACAAAAAAATGAATAGGTGGCTTCTTTTTCTTTATTTTATAAGGTTCCAGAACGGTGTGTTTCCGCCTTGAAATAAAAAAATATACAAAAATAAATTTTAGCAATGAACGTAAAAGACGCTGTTATGGCCAAATAATTTTAGACGACTAGCGCCGCCGAAAAAGAAGAAGTCTTTCCTACGCGTGTCGCGTTTTGTGCAGCAGTCGGCGTACTTTCGGAGTGCAGTAAAACACCGAAAAGCGAAGATGAGCGACGGCACCGCGACTATTCGCACGCGCAAGTTCATGACCAACAGGTAACGCATAATGTACTGTGCGCCCCACGTTGCAAACGCTCCGCATCACCTCCGATCGCACCTAACCTATGATTCCACGTGATTCGGTCTGCGGTACACTTCGCTCCTCCCAAACGTCATTCTGTGTCGTCTCGCCGTTCGAGTCTAGTTTGGAATCGAAAATCTTTATGAATCGAACTAATTGTCGATTACACCTGTCAATTTTTACTTACATTCGGGCATATAATAGAACTGGCCTGACGTCATTTTGACAGTTGATTTATTTTTCATGGAATTCATCTGTTATGTGAATGTTATCATTATAACTACTCAATCTATAGCTCAACTTGACTAATGTGTATTGATATTTGACAGTAAATATTGATATCAATTTTCATGCCGGTTGTCAATTGCAAAATAGCGAAGTGGACGAAAGACACCTATATGATGACCAAAAAGGCCATAGGGTATAATTGACCGCGATGATTTTGAGAAAAGCGCGCCCTTGAGTATGTACCTACATGTATATTAGGAAGAGGCCAAGCGATTTGATAATATATCTTGGCACACATTCCAAATTCGTATATATTCTTTGCTATCAAATATATGAAAGTACTCAGAAGTGATTCCAGTAAATAACTGGATTTTGGCAAAAATGACACTCATGCCCTTTGGCCTTTGTAGTTGTCATATGTAAGAAGATATGTAAGGGGGGATAATAATATAATCATCTCCGTCTTTGGTATAAGTGTGAATAATTGTAACATTGATTGTATGAAAACAAATTTTTTGAATTATCTCAAAAATATTTGATTATTCCTATTGGTGAAAAGTTTATAACCGGGCAGAAGCGCCCCATTTATGCCATTTTAAGGAAATTTGATTTTCAAATATTTATAATTTCACTGTTGAAAGTTATTTTAATAATTATTGATATACCGAATCAATTAATATTATCACTTTGTTTATGTTTGTGTTATTATTCAAATAAATTGTAATATGTAGCTATGAACATTCATTTTTCAATGTTGCTCACTGATTTATTTTGCATTTTCAGGCTCTTGGCCCGTAAACAAATGGTCTGCGATGTTCTCCATCCAGGCAAGCCTACGGTCAGCAAAACGGAGATCAGGGAAAAGTTGGCTAAAATGTACAAAGTAACCCCCGATGTTGTATTCGTGTTCGGCTTCAGAACCAAATTTGGAGGTGGCAAGTCGACCGGATTCGCCTTGATCTATGATACCCTTGATAACGCTAAAAAATTCGAGCCAAAACACAGATTAGCCAGACACGGTTTATTCGAAAAGACCAGACCCATGAGGAAACAACGTAAAGAACGTAAAAACAGAATGAAGAAAGTCAGAGGTACTAAGAAATCTAAAGTTGGCGCAGCCAAAAAGTAAATTAATGCTACTCAATATTGTTATATTGCTGGTTGTACTATCTGACCAAAACGCTCCAACTATAAAATAAACATTAATTTTTATACTGTTTTTTTATTTTGATTTTCAATAGCCCTTTTAGGTTCTATGTTAAGTCTGACTCGACATTTCAATGTGTTATCAGTTTAAATTTCGAAGCAATTTTTTTTTTACTTGTTTTGTTTATTACAAGTGTGAGAAAGGTATGTTGGTTATTTTTAAAAGAAATCGGGAGATTGCGACTTCATCTGAATGGTACATAAGGTGCTTTTTACTCTTTCTGCTCACATTATAGCTTAAGCATTTGGTACAAAAAAGCGGATTACCTGAAAGGTCAGAAGAATTTCAAAGGTGAAAAGCAAATGGGGGTATTATGCGTTTCTAGATCCCTTAATTTTACAGGAATTGTAATTTGTAAGATTGATCGAGGTTTAAATAAAGCTTATATCATGAGTCTGGATATCATGAGGCATATGATAGGGCAGACTTGATCTTCGCCCCATTCCAGGAAAACCAGAAGCCATCCATTATTTTCTATTGTCAGCAATGGTAGATTATCAATCAATTTGATTTTCAGCCATTTTGAAAAAAGAAACACGCAGTTATTTTGATTTAGCGATCTTATATTAAAGTTATAAAATTATTTTGGGGTTTCATTAGAAGCTGAATTTAACGTAGATTAGTTATTTGCATAAAGAAAAATGTTTAAAAATCCGCTTTAAAATAACATTTTCGAACTCATACTGGAGAGAAGCATGGTCAATGTCCATATTGAATATTCTACTAGGCAAAGATACACTTTATAACATCTTCAAACTCATTCTGTAGAGTAACCTTTTCAATGGACATACTGTGAATTCACGACTGGACAAAGATCTGCTTTGCAAATACATCAAACCCATACTGGAGAGAATCCTTATCGATGCCTACACTGTGTAAATATACAATTGGGTTTAAATCTCCTTAAAAATCATATCTTCAAACTTATATTATAGAAATAGCCTTATCATTATAATAATTTTGTGAATATAAGTGTATTTAAAAGGAAATAAAAACACCAAAAATGTCTTCAAAGATTTAATCTTTAATTGCAGCATTAAAAGTTGGAAATTCCAAATGTAAACTTCGTGAGTTATTCAAAAACTGAAAAATTATATATTTGGGATGTTCCAATTTATTCAAATCCCGAATATGTATATGAATATATCCGCATACATATATATACAAAAGGGATAAATATACACAATATTAAGAAACATAATCATTTCCATTAATGATTGTTTTCGGCAGTGAAATATGTATAATACATTTTCATATTCTAATTCACAATTTATATCCTTGTATAAAAAATGATTTACATATGATGATAAAATAGACGAAGGAGATCATCTGATTTTTTTTTCAAAAATGAATTAAGTACAAGAATTTGTTTAATGTATGCACATGTGTTTGGTGGCAAAAATATATAAATTAATTCGGAACGTGTGCTAAGATATATATCATAAAATCACTCATTCCCTTCCTAGTACATATCGAAATGCTGCCACGTCAGATTATCACTTAGCCTATTTCATCGTCATATATTTTTTATAAACAATTTCATATTACACTATCAAAAAAAATAAGCAAATAACTATAAAATACATTATTCTTAAATATACCTATATATAATATAATAATAATATAAGCACAATTAAAATATAAAAAATAATGAGATCTAAGCTATACTAATACTATCTTTTTGAGACATTTGTGATAACTTTTCTAAATCTTTTTCCAGAGGTGCAGATCCCCAAATCCTGAAATTTTTTGTCATTGGAATCAAAGCAGTTAGGACCCCAGCGACAATCGTGAATACTCCAGCTAAATAAAATGACAAGTCCCACGACTGTGTAACATCAAATAACCAACCTAATCAAAAATATATTATTAAATTTCATGAAAAGTTGATGCATAAATTTTAAATAAAAATATTTTATACCAGATATAGGGGGTCCAAGCAAATTTCCTATTCCTTGACTGAACAATATTAACCCATAAGCTATTGTGAATCTTTCTAGGGGAATCAGTTCAACTAATATCACGGGAGTGAATGAAAAAGTACTAGCGAAAGATAGACCGAATATCGCAGATACAACAAGTAATAAATAATAAGAATTTATCACAAGAGGATATGCCAAAGTGGCAAGGCCACATATCACAAGACATACAGCATAGCACTTTGTAACGTTCATCCACGGTTGGTCTCCGGCCCAACCCAGAATTATCTGAAAATATATATATTATTACTATTTACTAAATATTGGTAATTGTTTCATAATAAAAGTAATAAATATACCATTCCGATAGTATTAGTTATTCCGATAACACTGATCTGTGTGGCACCATCATCTTCATCGTAACCATGTCTTATCATGTGTTCAGCTATATAGAAATAAGGCACGATAAAACAGATGAAAAGTAAAATTGTTCCCAAACTCATAAGTAGAAAGTGGAATTCCAAAAACATTTGAAAATCAAAAGTGCTTTTGAGACCCTCGGTAATTTGAGAATACCATTTCTGAAATATATAAATTATCACTTATATAATTGTGATTTTCAGTGAGTATTTCAAATAAAAAAATAAATACCGTTTTTTCTTGATTGTCGATGTGTATCATAGAGTTGCGATAGATGTTGGGACAAGAGGATGCCCGTAATTTATATTTTGCGATATTCATCATCGCACCTCTGTACATCACTGAATTTCTGTGCATTTTTATATTCTTTAAATAATGTTGATTGGTCGAAAATTGTCTCACTATCCATGGTTCTTGAATTTTAATCGGCGATTTAACCGTAGTTTTCTTGATGATGGGTTTCAAAATGATATCTTGTTCATTTTTCAGAATCAATTGGGTATCAGTTTCGGGTTGAATAAGATGAGAATCATTCAACTCTTCGATCTTATCAGCAGGAATCTTTTTCGATGCTTTCAGTTTCATAGACATTATTATAGGAACTCTTACTGCAGGCTTATTTATTGGTAATTTGTTCAATTTGTTTTCTGAATAACTCCTGCACGATAAAAGTGACGGATAGTTTTCCAAAATTACATTATACAATTTAGTATTAGAGCTCAAAGATTCTAAAACTTCTAACGGAACCTAAAATCGAAATTAAATGATTTAGAAAATGACAACAGTGAAAAAATTCAAATATAAAGAATTATCAATTATAATACCTTTTCGTTTTGTTTGATGAATGTAGGCAAATTAACAACAGAGTTACATATCTGCTCATCCTTTTTACATTCTGAATTATTGTCTAGTTTTTCAGCAGCTGCTATAGACGTGGCTAAGGTTGTTAGAATATACTCTGGAGTTTCCCCGCTTTTCATAAGAGACCTCAATTCATCTATTCCGGGAAAAACTGACTCTCCTCCACCTGATAATCTTGAAATAGATCCACAACTAGAAGCTCCATAAATGGATTTATTACTAGAAGCTGCTTGTTTTTTCTGCTCTAGTGTCCACCACTCAGGATCTCTCATTACAGCGCCACAAACGCACATGTTCAAAAACGATCCGGCTAGCATCAAAATGGTCCCTCGCCAACCATATTCATTGATAAAGTATTGAGTCATTGGAGCATATATGAAAGTACCAAGACCTGTGCCACAAGCTCCTAAGCTTACAGCTAAGGTTCTTTTTTTATCGAACCAATAAGCGATGGAGACTACAGCTGTGACATAACACATACCTAGACCGAGTCCAGCAATCGTACCAAAGGTTAGCAGTAGCATTTCGATAGAATTACTGAATACAGCCATTATAAAACCAGCAGCAGATACTAAACCTCCGAGAATGGTTATTTTGCGACACCCAAATTTATCTACCAAAGCACTCATTATTGGACCAGACATGAGTGGGACAGACATGAATAAGCCACCGATCCAAGATGTTTTTGCTTTGCTTTCGCCAAAGTGATCCAAGAATTCAATTAAAAGTAAACCGAATGAAAAACTAATTCCATCGGCAATCATAGAGAGTATAAATGAGGAGGCTACCACAACCCAACCCCAACCTCCATCGGGAATTTTAGGATCGTTTTCATTATCTCTATTGTCTTCATCGCTATCGTTAGCACAAAAACTAGTTGAACAAATACTATTGTCACTAGATATGCCAACAAATTTCACACCTTCATTGGGAGGGTTTTCAATTGTACATGATGATGAATTTTTTGATTTGAGATTGTGCTTTGATAGAGTGAGATGATTCTTCTCATCTTCAGGATAAGGTTTATTGTCGTTACATAATTTTAAATTTTGATCTGATTTGGAGTCATCCTCAAGATTATTTTTTTCTTTAATTGTATCGTCAGGAAATGAGAATAATAGTTCATTTTCCACACTAGAAATTGTGGGAGAGTATGTGGAAATCGATGAAGTAACAGATTTTTCGGCATCTGGCTCAATTCCTGAGCTGGCTTGAGACGGTGTCGGAGAAGTGGAAATAATGAGATTTGGAAGCAATATTTTCTTCGAATTGCCTTCATTCGAGGGTGAGTCGGCTGGAGATGGATTTGTCCATCCAACAATTGGAGCAAGGCCTTTCTTTTGCTTCAATACCAGGGGTTCCATAATAATATGGAACAAACTTTTGATTTTTATTAAAGCGTCACCGCTTTATCGATCACTATTACAATTTTATTTAATTGGCATATGGTTTCAATGATTTGATGCAAGTGGATATTGTCAGATCACTTTTTATCATAAATAAAAATTGAGGGATTAATATGTGAGTTTTTTTCAGTCGATACGTATCTTAAACGAGGATCTCTCGCTGAATAACGACACACAGCCGACTCGACCACTCTGCAATTTCTCACAAAACGTTTTTCCGAATCCAGCACCATAAATGACCGGCCAATGGTTGGCTGATGAGAATCTATTTTGCCGTCCAGCACGGCTTCCTCGGATCGAAACGGAAAATTTCAAATTTTGCGTCCGAACGAGAGAGTGCAAATCATTTTGCAAACGTAATTCAGCAGCAATTGATAAATCTGCAAAATAAGACATTCATTAAGAATGATAAGTCTTATAGGTATAACACTTAAGAATATTTTGTGTAATATTTATATTTTCAATAGTATTTTTATTTCATTTTAAACAGATACTCAAAGATTGTTCATTTTAAGTCCTGTGTTTTTTATTTCAAGTTTAATATTTCAAAAATTTAATCACCATTTGTGTATGTATTATTTAAATTAATCAAAAATACTTTAATTATTTTTTTCAAATATGGAACATGAAATTTTAAAATAATGGAACTTTAAAAGGAAAACCTTTACATATCAATCATACATATAGAACATATCAATTGTAGAAAAAAAAATCATTAATAATCTAATTTGAATAGTTTGAATTAAAAATGGTAATGTTAACTTAATCTGAATAGAAAAAAAGTACATTTATCCATTTAACCGTTTATCTATTTGAATTTTATATAGGTATGTATGTACATATGTATTTGATTTCATAAGATTTTTCAATAAATTAATGATTCCAATAAACATATTATTTATTTTTTTTTTTTATAAAAAAAAAAAAATAAAAACCATTCTATATTTTATGAGTACATATTTCAGAATGACTGGAGCCAATCAAGATAAACTGAAATTTATCATCAAATGTATCACGAGTTTAATGGGTTTTTAATCAAACGCAGAGATAATTAAACGAATAAAAAAGCTACCAACCAACATACATAAATGAGTAAAATACAATATAAATATTGAGCAAAAACTAACTACCACACGTAAATTAAGTTAGAGCTACAGTACGTTTTATGAGAGTATAAGAGTTATGTAATTGAAGAGAAAATAAAAAACGGATCAAAAAAGTGGCGGGAAGGACGCGAGACGGAAGCGAGCAAGATAGACGACCTGGTGGTCCGAATGCGGATCGCGAACTGACCATGACCAGACTGTACATGAAGCGAATTTCTTGGCACGCATGCCGAAGCTCGTGCTGAAAATCTCTAGCGGAAATCGCTCGATACACCCCCAAGGAAATTATACGATTATTATTATTTTATTATTACAAAAATTGATTCTCTTACAGCACGAGAATAGGTTATGTGTGAAGAGAGTAATGCAACTTATTCACAGGAATATGAGTATGTGTGAAAGTCCTCCCCGAATCTGACACAGGTTTAAGATTTGATATATTAGTAATGATCCAAAAGAAAGGTAATGTTAAGAAATTATTTTTCAGACAAGAAAACTTGATTTTCCATGAAAATTTCATATAAGGATTAGTGCTCAATGGTTGTCGTTATAGTGAAAAATTATTAGATTACCGATTTAAATACATTTGAAATCTGTTCAGTGAGGATGTTTTTATCCTTATGTGACAACTATTATATAAGATTAACAAGATGAAATATACTGTAAAACGGTCAGGTATTTATTTTTTAAGACAACACAATTCACCAAATTTTGATAGTGATCAGATGAACGTAATAAGAATATATACGATACAAACATTTATTTTATATTTGCATTTTTTTATAGATAAAGGGGGTACGCACTGCGGTAGTTAGTTGAACGATATCGACACATATTTTTTCACATATTATAGTTTGGAAGATGATGTAGTTCAATCGCTGCGACTCGACTGCTACTGTGATAAAGAATCTCGATTTATATACGACGATCGTTTGTGACGAAAGTGTGTTGATTATTATTAAACGACTCATTTATTAAATGTGAAAATAATGCATTCCGATAATTGTGAATTTGTAAGTTATCGATATGTGTTGCATGAATATTGGGGTGTTAAGAATATTTTATTAGTCGATATTTTATATCACTTTAATTTGTTTATTCTTAGAAAATACAGTTGTGATAAAATATCAGTTGAAGTTTACACGTATGCAACAGGTGGTTTTGGTAAAACAAAATAAGTTAACTGTTCGTACATGCTATTTCAAATTTATGTTTTATATTATAAAAAAGAAAAAAATATTTATATGAACTAAGTTTTGGATAAAAATATTTACAAAATTAAAACTGAGATAACTTATGAACTTTCCTCGTTAACTGCGTATAAAACTAAACACGAAAGTATTCAACTCGAAATTCGTGTTTCAGCCAATTAGAAGAATTTCAAATTAAAAAGCGCTAACAATAAGTGACGCGAGTAAAACAACTATCTTCATATACGATAACTAATTTTCCTTAATTATGAAAAAGATCAGCATGAATCACATTAGATATTAAACGCACACACACGTCAAACGTTTAAAGATAAGGATAAAGAGATTAATCTACGAGCGACCGAGTTATTAATTAATATTTCATTCGAAAACGTTCGATTTTATCATGTGCTGAAAGCTGTAAATTGTGAGAAAATGCATAAACATTTCAATTTATGGAGCAAGGTAATGCACTTGGGTGACTTCGTGTCGTGAAGTTTAATAATTATCGAATATATATATATATTTTTTTTAATTGAAAATCTGTCATTTTCAGCAGTATAAATGTACTTGTGGTAAAATATATTTTTTATAGGATTTTGAAATGTTTATAGGAGTAATTTTCAATGTCTGTCCACAGTCGAAGCAAGGTTAAATTCATAATAAGGAGTTTAATTATAATTTATACGAGATGCATAACTATTGATTGTCAGATCTTATGTGTCAAGAGCGAGGAGATCGAATTGAAATTGTTTGTTGCATAAATCATATAGAAACCTATTTCAGAATGGAATGAACGTCATAACGAAAATTTCTGGATGATACATTGATAAATAATGACAAAATTGAATTTTTTTAAGAGCTTCAATTATATACAAAAAAATATCACAATACTGTTTGAATTGACTTCTGTCAGAAATGTATCGATAAGCACACGTCATTGAACCGTCAAATTGATTCAGAACGACCTGTAACATCTATATTTTTTATACGAAATTACCAATAAACATTTTTTTCATTAAATATAGACTAATGAAAATACATTTTCATAAAGATTATTTTTACGATTTCGTCACATTTCGACAGCTTTACACCAAGGATTTTCTGATAACAATTCATCATAAAATAAGCAAATGCTTTTTTACGTCCTAGACACTAAAGCTACTAAATAGCATGAAAGCATGCCGTTAATTAGCATTGCTATTCAGTAGCATGCTTGTATAGAATATTGATAGCATCAAACATTATGTCATTTCTTTTTCATGTACTATGCTCATTTGAAGTACGTTAACTAGCATAATTTTTATAAGCTTCTGTATTGATATTTTTTCGTATTCAATATTCACAAATCTATCAAAAATATGCAAACAATTGATAAATAAAACTTATTTAATAAAAATCGCATAACGTTAGACATGCGCATAACACTGCATAGAATTCGTCAGGCAATCGATAATTTGCGGTGCAAGTTCGCCGTTTTTACGACGGTGTGTCTGAAGAACAACGACCTTTCAAGGCTGATCATATTCAATATAACACATCAATAAAAATTTCATAATACACACCAAATGTACTAAAGAAAATTTTGCTTTAAAACATTTTTTCAGCGCCCGTATCGAATATTTCTAAGCTAAATCGATAGATTGACAATCGATTTAAAGTTTTTTATGTTGGCAATTATGAAAATATTGTTATAGAAATATACGCAGTGTGTGTCCTTGAAAAAGAGGCGTTTCTTGCGTCCTTGAACTTAACTAATCAATAATACCGCATCGTTGAAATACCCGTCAAACACTCGAATTAAACCGTGTAATAAAATTGCGAGTGAACCGTAATTAAAATGGGAGTGGTCGAAGATAAAGATTAGAGTGTGTTTTGTAATAAAAATATTGCAAAAACTGTTCAAAACATTACGTTGTCAAAATGCGACGTGATAAAAATAAAACGTTGTTTGTGTGTATTTTTTTTTCAGTAGTCGTTTGGTATGTAGATGTATGCTAAAAACTCGTTCATGATGGAATAATGATTGGATGTGATATAACGTTATGTAAAAATAATACATTGTATTGTTTTCAAAGCAAAATTATTTAAAGTGTGATAGTAGTGTTATTTTAATCAACGGTTAGTATGTATTTTGTTAAAAGTAATCGTTGGTTATTGGTGTTGAATTGTCGAAAGTGAATCGAACTGCTTAATTGTAGTTTATCTATTTTAAAGGGTTAATGAGAGATCTTTCAATTATATATTTAACTGTTTAGCATTGTATTAAACGTTTTAGAATTTGACATTTGCGATCACTAACTAATCGGTAATATATGTATAATTCAATTGAAAGATTGAATCTTGATAGCTACAATCAACAGTTAATGTTAATTAAATGACTGAAACATTGGGTCTTCAAGTCACTATTTCAATCATCAGTTAGCAATTTAACAGAATCAATAATGGAACATCCTACGAAACTGACTATTATGTTCATTTTTTGAAATTGAGTTAGCAATTAAATTCTACAGACAAGAAAACACTTATGTAACTATGGTTAAATAACATAATTTGAACCAATGATTGATAAAACTATCAACTAACGAATGAAATATAAGCCCCTTAATAAAAACATTTCTGAAAAATCTGAAATTTCCAGCAAAGGGCCAAGGTTCACACGCAAGGTCTACAAGAACATAATTGTTATATACGCACAATTTGAATAAAAAAAACGATCAAACGAGGGCCATCAAGATCAGATTCAACGAAGATGCAATTCAAAATAGACTGAACTGAAATACGAAGGTTCTCGAATCGAAGCAGTCTGAAAGGAGTCGAGACAGAATCGCGAATCTGACGAATCTGGTCTGCACACACTGTTCAAGAGTTAGGAGTGTGCAAGTGTGCACTTCTAAATAAAGTCACTGAACTTCTTCGAGTTCAAAAGTTGTTTCTAATATGCAAGCGTTGAGCAACAGTCTGTTCGGTGGACGGAACCAGTGGAAAAGTACTGTGCATTCTTGTCCAGGTCCATCGAAGCACACGTTGATCGTTCCGAAGTACAGTGGAGCTACAATGTATAGTTGTGCAAAGGTATATATGGTTGGATAAAAGAGTCGAGGAGTCGAAGGGTTGGATGTATTCGATATTTGAGGACCGTTGGTCTGATTGATCTTGAAGAGAAAGAAAGCTAATCAAGCCTCTCAAGTGTGGTACTCACATTACGCAAGTTGTGAAGATGTAATGGTGATTAAATTATGCTGAAAATGTTGATGAGTTTCAGGCTGATGATGAGCACAGCAAAATTTTATTGATTATATACTTTGACATTTCTCCGAAGAAAGTGAGTTGAAGTGAAGGTTGCGTATTTCGATGAACTTCGAAAGTATTGATTTTCGTGAATGAAATGAACCTGGATTTCAGCATCGTATATTATACGAAGCTTTAGATGCAAATATTATTTCAGGCATAAGCTTCAGAGTTACGATTGTTCGAATCTGGGTTCGGTTCTTTTTCGAATCCGTCATAAGAATTTGAGTAAGTATAGCACAATTATTTGAGGAGTAATCCATTGGTACGATATTTGATAAGTTCTTTAGGTCAGGTAAGATTGAATGTCACGTCGTTTGTCAACTCCACAAGTAACTAATAATTATATTATTAATTATATAATAATATAAATCAAGAGAAGGCTGTATCGACACAACATTCGCAGACGTCCAAAAACCGAAACGCCACAAAAAAATAACAACAAAAATAAAACCAAAACTGGTATTCAGACAGTCGAATGGATCGTCTTCGATCTAAAAATAATCCTGGATTTATCATCAGGTCACCAGGCTACCTTCGACCCCAGACTCCTGAAAGTTCGACCCAATTTCGCAGTGACGTCATAGGGATATACGAACCTTGTGACGTCATCGTTTTGTACTGAATGTGAACTGGGTTATTGGGTTAGAATCATAAATATACAGAATATAAGTAGGTTATATTGTTCATTCATTTGGTTAAAACTGGGTTATGTAGAGACTGAATGGGGATTCCTTGGGAAATATTGAAAATGTTCTGCATTATATTGAAAGATGATCGACGATTAGTCAAGTATTAGACAATATTTCAGCGATAATTTGATTGTGAAAGTAAAAATATTGAAAAATCAAATATTGCAAAAGTGTCGAAGCACTTGATTAAATATTTAATTATCTGCCATTCGGATGTATTCAGTGGAAATTTGACTTTTTTTAATAACAAGGAAGAGTTTTTTCGGATTTGTTTTTGATGCAAATTCAGTGTGTGGTTTTGCATTACAATGTTGAACAATTTTGGTAAAAATAAAATGTTAAATGTTTTGTCCGAACTGCATAAATCGGTTTTGAAGAAAAACAATTTTGAAATTATTCAAAATTTGTCACGTATCGAGTTGTTTACTGTTTATTGACCAATTGTGTTGTGAATATATTATGGAATGTGTAAATTCGACAATGAAAATAAATTAATTTTGCCAGTCAATATAATCGAATAACAATTAAATTATTTATTTTAAGAACATATCGATATTTAAGAAGTATTGCAATATAAAAATCTTCAATTGATCGAGAATCAAACTCAAATTGAATCAATGAATTTTGTATATGCAATTAGGTTAGATATGAGCTCGGTTATTTCAGCAACGATTTACATGAAAATCAAACATTTTTATCGGATTTTTTTCAATATTCAGCCTTGTTTATGTTTAGTTGGCTTTCGAAACGAAATACAGTGCCAAAATGACGTACGGAAATACTTGAAAAGCGTATCGAAGCCGAAAATATTGCAAGTAATGACGCATTCGTCGGACTGAAAAAACAAGCAAAACATCTGAAAAACATGAGAGGAATTCGCATTAAATTCTATAAAAATTAAAGGATCTTTCCTATTTGATCATTGCCACAATCGAACACCAAAAAATCTGTCAATACACACACCAAAAATTGTTTTACATCATATTTTTTTTGGATTACAGTAGATCGGAATGAGATAAATTTCGTTAATCAGAATTTAACGTGTGGTTTGTTGACGCAGTGTGTCGCCAGACTGTAGAACAATTGATTGGACAAGTGGTTGTCTAGTGTTCTCTGCAAATCAATTGAGTGTCGTCAATTAATGGCACGAGTTGTTTCCTCCATAAATGGCGCGAAAATTTAAATTAATTCTGTGCTGAGGTTAAGAAGCGATTTGTATCAATTTAGAAATGTGGAAGAATTCAAATTGAAATTGAAAATTATATTGATGTGAATGGAACGAATCGATAAATATATTTTCATCAAAATCTTCAAGGTTATCATAAAAAATCGCAAAATTTTAAATCTATTTTTTATCGTTTACTATACTTGTACATATCTTATCATAAAAATGTAATAAAGATTATTAAGAATGGTGGATTGAAACGAAATTTTCAATTTAAATTTGAAAAATAAATCACATGGATTGAACAGATAAATTTTATTGAATTATGAAAGTTAGAATATCTAGATCAATTGTTTTATAATCAATGTTGTCATGTGGATGATACAAAGAATAATAAAAAAAAACCATTCGACCATTACATAGTATGGATGTGTGATTAAATTGCTATAGTGAATTGATAATGATACATTGTTATCAGGTAAGGCTATGGACAAAAGATTATTGTACAATTATCACAATGAAAGCTGAAACATATGGCGTTTGGGTTCTTTAATATTAATATTTCGAAATACATACATATGGGTAGGTACTTATAGAGATATTTATTCATTTTTGAATTATTACAAAATTGAAAATAGGTCAGGGATAAGTTTTTTTTCCACTTGTTTATTGAAGATATTCATGAAAATGTAGATAATAAAAAATATGAATATTATTTATAATATTATTCAAGTATAATTCAAGATGTGAACTAATAGAAATGACTAAAAAAGTGAAGATTTCTAGAATATTCTACAGTCATAGATACTAAATTTGTTCACTATCTTTAGTTGAATTTTTAACGTAATATTTATATTTTAAAATAAACCAAGATAATATGAACAGAACAAATAAAAACGTGCTGTTTACAGAGTATTTGATTTCATGATTTTCATGTGGAATTATAACCTACAAATTAGCATTTCGATTATTGAAAAAAATTTTAAATGAAAATCAGAAAAAGGACTTACTTTTAAATGAGCTGAAATATGAATTCGAATTTAGCGCTTTTCGTGCGATAACCGATAAATTGTCAAGGATGCAACACAGCAATGCTGAACTGACAGCTGACAATGAACGTTAAGCACTGTTGCCAATGTAATGAATTGACATTTCTCTTGATCAGGAATTGGTTTAATTCGGTTACATTATTTTATTATAGAATATAAAAATAGTATTTCATATTCATATTTTTTATAAAATTATTATATATTCACATAAATTATTCGAATATTTTCATATTCTCCTGTAACAGTGTATTGGTATTTTTATTATACAAGAATAGAATTCATTTTAATGAATTCGAATGGTCTATTATTAATCTATCAATTTACGATTTGCAAATCAATAAAATTCATATATACCATTTATGTTTATGTACTTCATAAAAACATTGAAAAATTGAAAGAAAAAACAGTATATAATATGTAGGTACAAGTTTTTCAATTCATCTTAAACATTATTCAATTCTAATTAAATAAATATCTTCCCAATAAAATCAAATACTTTCAAGTTAACAACTAAAGAAAATGGAACCACACTATTCGAGAATAATTTGAATAATAGCATTCTTATACAGTGGTTTGTTGAAAATTTTTAAATTAACTAATTCACCGCGGAAAACCTTCATTTCTGTATGTTTTTTCTTTTTTTTGATAATAAGAACTTAAGTATTTAGTTTAACTATTAAAGTTTATTATTTAAGTTTTTAACTATTTATATTTATAAAGTTAAAGAAATACATTCTTATATATGGATATGTAGTTTAATAGTTACCTATAAAATATAATAATTTAGTCATTAAAGTATGCACACCTATGTTTACTGTTTTACAACATATAATATTTATGAAGATTTTTAATGTGAATTAATCGGCTTCCAACAAATGGAAATGAGTTATAAGCCTGTCTGCTGCCTCTTTCCAATTACAAACGACATTTACATGATTTGGAAGAAGTCGAGCGTCTGTCATCACTCCGAGTCTTACAGAATCTCCGTATCTTTGTAAAGTTAAGGACATACCTGCGAAAAATGAAATTAATAAAAAATATATAAAACATTTAAAAAATATGTAATTAATAAACTAAAATTATACACACTCATATTTCCTTGTGGTGGCATCCAACTAAGAAACGAAGTTACTCTGTGTCCCCATTCAGTTTCTTGTATTTTGCCATCTGTAGTATCAACAATTTCTGTTAATAACACAGAAAATTTTCTGAACCAGTAATTTAAAGCTAATCTTGCCACAACTGAAGGCAAAGCTTCTATGAGGAATGCTCGTTTACTTCCAATCAGAAAAATTGAGACTTGATTACGCTGAACTTGTTCCACTTCTTGCTTCACTTTTAATATTTCTTCGACTATACTTTCATTGTTGAAGTTACTCATTGGTAACCCTAAGCATAGAACTCCACTACTACTTTCCAAATCTGAAGAAGTGAATAATACTTCGCATGATATAGTTCTAGCAGTCAACAATACTTTGTCAGGCATTTCTATACCGCTAAGGAAGAAATAGCTCTCAAGGCAATTTTTCGTCAATATCAAAAGTATTTCAGTTTCAGTTACACCGGCTGCTGAAGCAATATCAGTTATACTTTTTCTTGGAATGGGTTCAGACCATGCAACTATTTTTCTTCCGCATAATGATTCAGTTTGCAATTGATGTGGTTCCAGATTATCATCATGAAAGATAATTTCCTTGATTAAAGACATTGGTGTTTTATAAATAATTTTGCAACAGTATTTTAGTTCTGATAAAGCTGTTTTCAAAAGAGGCATGTAATTATATATGAATGTAACATATGTATTAGGATATAAAGTATTCCTTTCGTTAGTCTTGAAAGCCAAAAATTCATAGAAGAAGAATTTTGGAACTGTAATGAAAAAATGTTTAGTGGATCGGTAAATAAAATATACAGTGTTCGGGAACCAAAATACTATTATCAACATTTCAAATATCGATTTAAATATAATTTCAGTAGTGATTCCTCTACGAGTAATTTCCTTTTTAAAAATCGAAAAATAAAATTTCCCATTTTCAGGAGAACTGAGTTTTTTTGCTGTCCATGTATTTATATAGTCTTTTAATAGTTGCACTGCCACAATGAGAAATACAGCGAAGAGTTGAGATAAATTTGACCCAGAGGGTGTCATACTTTTAGGAGATTCCATAGGATCGTATATTGAGATAAATTCATTCCACTTATTGGATGAATTTTCACAGATTAATCCATACAGTTTTGAAATTGCTTTGGGTTGTTTCACTATATTCAAGAGAGGACTCAATATCGAATTAATTTTCATAAAAGATTCTTCTGTTGGCGGTAAAACATGTTCTATTGTAGATTCATTTTCTTTCTTCAATAATAATAAATCTCCTAAGTTGAGAAGTTCACTATCTGCGATAAGTAGATGATGTACTCTAACTAATATGAAATATTTCTGATCTTCAGATAATATATTTGGAATTACTACAATTTGCCACGGAGACTGGTGGGTTGGCAAATATTTTGATATGATGTCACTTACATATTCCTGAAAAGAATGTGTGTTTTGAATAATATTCATGTTAATATCATTTGTTATAGTGAAATGTATAAATATGAAAACCTGAATATTGTTATCGTTTAGTTGACGGCCTTTAAAATTGGTGTTGCCTATAATCAAATGATTTTCTAAATTGAAATAAGCAGGTGACTTCCATGCATAGTTTCCCCAACAAGAAACAAGAAGAGCTCTTAATTTGGGATGTAATAGTCTACCCCTAGCATTTCTTTTTTCAACTATATTATCAACGAGAGCTTTGTGTATTTGAAGAGGTTGGCAAGGTCCTGAAAATTTTATACGTTATTAAGCTTCATGGATTTATAAAAGAATACTTAACTGAAATATTACCGTTCACAGTTAATAAAACATTTATAACTCCTTGATTTCTGTGATTATCTAACAATGTTCTCATCGTAGTCTCTTCTACAAAATCTAAATGAGGAAATCTGTTTCTTAACAGTTTCAGCCATAATCTTCGTGCTATGCGAACATCTAAAAGTATTATGCATGATCATAAACTAAAATATACTCTAAAATGTACCATAAAAATATAAATGTGAAAGTTACTCACTTATATACAAAATAATTAACCATGGTAATCCAAATGTAAAAAAAATGAATGCAATAAATGTGGCTACCCTTTGTTTTATTGATGTATGTGAAATGTCTGGCTTATTCACAGTGAACTCTTTGGACATATTTCCTGTAACATAGGTATAACATTATTATAAACTTACAGTTTATGAGAAATATTGAATTTAGCGGGTAGGTATTTTACGTTTTTTATCCGGTGATTTGTATGAAATGAATTTAACAATATATTTTGAAATGATAATACATAAGTTGTCAGTCGAAATGGTAACAATATAACTGTTAAGTGTTCAGTAAATAAATATTTGTATTATCATTCGAAGACTGTTAGGTCATAGGGTAAATGCATTATCAATTGATAGATTATTTATAGGTCTTCCTGTAGACTGCATCAACTCAATGCACTTTCAAAAATTGTTGAACTTTTTTCCTTCAATAACTATATTATTATATTTGTAAGTAGGTATATTATGAAATCATTAAAAATTGATGAAAAAATGTTTTCATAGAGCATGTGTAGATGTTTAAGATCACTTTTAAAGAAATGGATATACCTAGCAGTTATTTGAAAAATTTCAGGAAGGTAGTTAAAATATCTAGCTTAAATTTAAGTTGACCTAGGTAATTTGTATGAAATTGTATCTTTTTCGAATCACTCACCTAATATCCGAAGCACATTACTCTCAAGAGGTGTTGATGTGTTGTGAATGAATTTTATTCAACAAAGTAAGATATAAATTCAGGGTTGTATACTTATTCGTCGATCTTGTAAATATTGTAACCCTTTCAAAATTATATTGATTCATTGCATTGTATTGTTTGTAAAGAAATTTTCAATTTCAATAAAGAATATATTAATGCTAACTCACTTTTAATATGTGCAGGTACTTTCTACAAACAAAATATGTAAATAAAATGAAATTTTATTACAATAATATGAACTTTCTTTTGTAACAACCTTGATTGATAATTATTCATTTAACATATTACACATCCTGTATTGTTATATACTCATACAGACAAATATTTAAAATTGTCTTATGATTAAAAGTGTTTGAGTTCAATAAAATCAAAGTTCAATAATAATAATAATACATATATGTATATACTTTCAATTGCACGTGCATACACATATCAAAATAAAAATCATGATATATTTTAACATACAATATTTAAAAAAAAAGTATAAGAATATTTGTATCTGCACTATGAAGTAACAAGATAGAAAAATACACATTTCAATAAATAAAAAACAGAAATAATTTATTAAAATTGTAAATATAATTTAGATAGACGTGTATTTTAGATTATGAGTTTGAATGAAAGTTAATTGAATTATTCAAGACCTGAAATTTTTAAAATCATAAAAATTTACTAGAGCCATCTTATGGCGAATGCTTGCGATTCGTTCAAATTTACTAGATTCTGAAATCATGGCTTTTCAGTTCAGAAAAAAAAGCTTTAATGAGACTCAAGATATAATACCCAATCCAGAGATTCGAGACTTCATAAAAAAAACTTTTTTGATAAAAAATGTCAGCACAATGGTTTTGTGTGTATGCAAAACATAACATACATATAAGTTTCCTTAAAGTTTTCCTAAAAATCGTATTTCGACAAATTTATTTGGTTTAAAACAAATATTATGTTAGTGACAACTTAACACATCCGACCCAACAGTACAAAAAGAACCGATTCCGACTTTTGCACCAATCGTCATGTAAAAATATATATACGAAAGAAACATAAAAACATATTTTGTGTCAGCAAACTATGATTTTGAAACATATCAATGTTATCTTACCGAAAAATTCACAAAACTCCAAATAACTCCCTAATTCCAAACTGTTTCATTTCAATCAAAATTCAGGTTTAATAGGTAGTAATAGGTAACTTTCATTTCATATTAAGTTGTTTTAATTGAATCGATAGCACTCCTGAATTAACGGAGATTATTATTCAGAAACGTATTCTGGATTTTTCAACGTCATCAAATAAGAAAGATCTGATTATTCCCTTATGAAAACGACGAAGCACAAAGTTAGGGCTATCAAATTTGTACTGAAATCAACTATTCGAATATTGAATAGGAAAAAATTGTACTATTCACATACATTCGTCATGAGTTATGTACGAATATTCGAACTATTGAATATAAAATCTCGAAAAACTTTACACAAATCTCGTTCAAACACGCAGGGGTGAATATTTGACGAATATCGAAATTATAAAATAAAAATACAAATATCCGAATATCGATTATATTCAACCAATAGCATAGCATTTTAAAGCGTTTGTGCATATTGCATTGGACTTCAGCGTCCTTATGAAGTTAGGTTTAAGTCTCACTCAATCAAATGTTGTTTTTCTTATTCGATTTCATTAAAAAAAATCAATTAAATGCTTTTCAAAACGGTTTCTGAAAATGAATCTGTATCAATTAAAATCGATCGATTTCTTGCGTTGATATCACTAATCGCAGTTTCCAGCCTAGCATATCTTCAAAACGAACGACCAATCGATAAATTTAGGGAAAGTTTTTCAATTTCAATAATTACTGTTGAAACATAATGATAAATCATTAACTATATTATAATATAATAATCTCTTGGAACAAACAAAATTAGTTTGACAGTTCGTTTGACAGTTGAGTCGGTTTCGACAATTAGCCACCAGAGGTGCCATCGTAGCTAGGTAGATTTAAGATTTGCTAGGGTGAATTTAAAATTTCCCTAAATTTAAGAATATATTGAACAGCAACACCTGAAACACAAAAAAATCCAATGCCAACCCTAAAAGAAGCCGATTCGAACGCGCAGGGGTGAAATCCACCCCTCGATGCGCATGCGCGCGAAAAATGAACGCAACCCCTCGTTCACTCGGAGCACCCTCGTCCCCATTGTTCGATCGGAGACCTTCCAGCGAGCTCATCGTCATCGTCGTCGCCTGGAGACCTTCCGTCATGTGCGAGGGGTCCTAGTCGTCAGTTTAACTCGGTCTGCCGTCTGGAGCGGAGTTCGTGTGAGTTTTGTTTGGCATTAACCTAAAAATTCGAGCTTGTTTATAAACGCTGGATTGCCAATTTTCAGTGTGTGTGAGTTGGGATTGGTTTTTTTTTCGTTCTGAAATTGTATTGTTGTGAAAAAAGTGCGTGGGTTGCGTTTCAGCCTATTTTAGATTGCGTGTTTGTTAAATTTTCATCCAAGTGAAAAAGTCACGATTGTCGTTAAATTGTTCACGCTATTCTGTTAGGAGCTTTTCCGAGTGTTTTTCGATCTAAACGCTATTTAATCGCTCTGCGTACGTAGTTTATTTGAGTGTGATTGTTTTATCAGGAAATTGCTCTGCAGTAACCCTTCCTATTGAGCAGTAATCTCTTTTATAGTACGATCTACTGTAACATATTCGACACATCTTATATAGTACAATTTTCGATATTAGGTCGTCTGTTTGAGAATTTCGAATGTTAATTTTCAAGCGAAATCTTTCGAAGTTTAAACCATCATAAATTTTCGGCTTAATTCGCAAAGGTACGAATGCCATAAACGACCTTCATAGAAATTCATTGAAAGTAGGTACGCAAATTTTTTTGGAGGAACTATAACTTGGGAACAGCCTATTCAAAATCGTCGTCTTACATTATTAGAAAAAAAAGGCCAATTTTATTACAGGTATAAGGCAGCATTAATTTTTCTCATCGTGCTTAACCCTATAGAAATTGGCTTTTATGCACTTAACAATGAAAACAACAAGTGAATCGAAAATAACCGTAAAAAATATTTTACGATGTAAAAATTAATTCGAGAAATCAAAGTGATCCTCGAGAAATGAGAATTCTCAATTTTGCCATTTCTAGAAATTTTCGAAAAGAAGCACTAGTTCTTTGTGATCATTCATCGTAAGCGCATTTTAATCATATGGGTGAACGTTTTTTAAACACCATCCACTTTCATGTTGACAAACACGGTTTCATATTTTCGTTAGGAAAGTGTTTTTCTGGTGCCATAAACTATGTTTACTTTAGAAAATAATTAGGAATTTCACTTTTTTTTAATGACGGGTCCTTTGACCTCAGTTCTAGAATTACTTTCGTTCGGAGTATGACGAAAGTTAACTTTATATTCGGATTATATGCATTTGCATGCGATTAAACCTGTGCAATTTTAAATATAGCGTTGACACGTGTTTATGATGAAATTTAATCTCGTACACATTGCTGCATATTTATAAATTAGTGAGGATATGAAATTATTTCTGATTTCAAAATGTAAATAATTCTTACATATAATATGTATATGTATTGGAATTGATTGTTTTTGTACTAGTTTTTTTTTAGGATAGTGCTCAATATCATTTTTATGTCAAAATACAATAAATGTGAAATATTTATAAACGACGAATAGGTTATCTGGTTATCTAAAGAGACAAACTTTTGTCTCATATTACACGTTTATTTTAATAGAACGCTGGTTATTTAGGTTAAACCAACATCAAAATTAGGATTTGGCATTTTACTTCTATTTCGAAATTGGTACAATAATTTCTCCAATTGTTTTATATCTGTATCGTACGAATCTAACAATAAATAATGTGCCGTAACGAATAAAAGGATTTTTTTTGTTTTTTAGCTCGTCATAGATTAAATTGAAAAACGAGAGCTCATTCGTTGCAAGACAGTTTAATTTTATCAAAGAATTTGATTTGTTTGGATAATTTGAAAATAGAAATGCAATATTTAACAATCTATAACCGGATAAAGAGAAAAAACAGACCACGTACTTAATTTTTAATGGCTGTATTCAGAAAAAAACTGACGATAACAAAAGTTTTAAATTAAACGTTTTTCTTGAAGAAATAAATATAAACCGCATACATATTTTACATATTTTAATTACACGCTGAAAACGATAATTTAATAAAAGTCGATTGTGAATTTCTGATCGTGAATATATGTAGAAAGATTATTATTATGTTAAAATATGAAATGTAAATTGTGCACAATTTCTAAAATCAACAAAAAGCACATTATGAATTCGTATTAAATGGTATCGAATGTATTCACAGTATGAAGGTCGATCAAGTACAGTGAATCATTATGTTATAATGAAAGTTGTATAAATATATGAAATCGAAAAAATATATAAATTATTTAGAGTTATATGTTGAAAGAACAGCAACCTTATTGTGTCATCTTAAACGATAATACTCATGAATGTGGTTGATTAAACAACTTTGCAGTATTTGAACACTGGCATTCTCAATGACTTCATAGTTTGGACGATACAAACAATCAACGAACGATTAAACGAATTGAAAAATATGAATGAACGAAGTGCGTAACCAACTTATACAGCAAAGCCTCGATTATTTGAATCGCTTAAAAATTACTCATTCTGAATCTTTTCATATAATAGTTTATATACCGTCATGAATCAGATACCAATGGACTAATATATGTATCATCTTTTGTAGAGTAGAACGATAATAAAACATTTTTTAATAAAAAAATAATTAAATATTGAATATATTCCTAAATTTATACATATTTAAAATATTACTAATTACCGACTAAGATCAAAAATAAAAACGATTACTTAATATGATTGTCAATATTTTCATTACATTTTTTTCGATTATCCAGACTATTCATCAATAATTCCGGACAATCGGGATTCTAGTGTATTTAACCAACTTATACAATTTTCAGAAAAAAATGCAACGCGATAAACGTTTTTCGAGTTTCGCGTCTTCGTGCGGAAAACTTTTCCGAAATCTTTTCCCGAAACTTTCCGTGAAATGTCACGAACAGCGCAACGCTCTTAACAAGTTTTCCGAACGGCGTTAAGTTTTCATATATTGGCGCACTTTTTGAAAATTTAACTATACCCAATATCACGCAAGCCCTTCGTCGTGTAACTTTCGAATGACAAATGTGGTGAAATGTCGAGTGGAAATCGATCCGTCGTCAAATATTATATCGAATCATCAATCTTCAATGTGGGGGAGTATTTTTTCAGGAAAACCTACGTATGATATTACGTTCATTGTGTTTTTAAAGTGACGCACTTCAATAATTTAACATTTTTTCCTATAATTGGATTATTTTCATACTGACGCGTCGATTTATGCATAGTACATTTGTTGCGCATAAGTGTATTTTTATCAAAATTAAATTTGATCTAATTCATTTTGTTAAGCCAGGTTTTCATGGGTCGATATATCGTTTTAAAATATATTTAAGCAGTGATATGTGTAATTAAATATGACTTTGGGAGGGATTTTTTATATTAAATCGACCTGTGTAAATCAGATAGATATCGGACGATTTCATAATATTATATTCACATGTGTATGTAACTACGATCGTCGTGTGTCATTCTAATTATACATGTATTTAGATCATATTCACAATTGAAATACGGAAAATCACAGCAATTCATAGAATTGAGATAAAATCGTAAAATTCATATCCATATGAATTTTACCCAGTTTTGAACTATAAATTCAGTGAGTTGAACGTGTTTCATTGTGATACCTGAATGCGACTCGCTTTTTGTCATTCTTTTCTCGATTCGCCTTTCATAGATCTGTTTTAATAGTAAATGTTGATAAGGGGACATTTGTTTGGGGGAATAGGCAACCCTCAACTAGGAATATAATATTACAACAACCATCAGTCTTCGTCGGTCGACAAACGTTTGATGATGCGGGTCACTTTGAACATACAAAGCTTGTGGTCTAGTCTATGAATGTCAGTTACATATATTTATATTCATATCGCTAAGCTTTTTTATAAATTCAATATGTTTAGTGATAGTGTTACTCGCGTGCTCCGAGTGGGCGAGTTTCCTGCGCATAGCAGATACGAGATCTTATTGTAAATTTATAATTGAGCTGAAAAGAGTCATCAATTCAGTTCTGCTATTGACACTGTCAGAAATAGTTGAAATTCAGTGAAGTTTGAAAACTAATGAATTCTTAGAAAATTCAAAGTTTATGTGATGTGAGATTTGACTCATATTTACTTTAGGTTTTCATGATTATCAGCAGGTTAAATCTGCTTTGTAATGTGTTTTTTTTAATAAGCAATCAAATACATAGGGAAAGATGGAAGGAGGCTTGGTTTTCTGGGTGATTTGATCTAAAAGAGGGACCAATTCTCTCAGAAGGATCATATCTCTTCATCTTCTCCAACTTTACAATATTTTTCATTGTGACTCTTTTTTTTTTCGGAAGTGTACCTATAATCGAATTTACGATTGTATTTTCTGGGAAATTAAATACCTACATATTTTATGGATGACATTTCAGTTAGCAGTTTGATAGTCAGTTACATATACGATTATCTTTACAATTTAATTACTGTCAATTGAAATCATAATCTTATATGTATTAGAATAACCCCTTGGATTTACAATAGTAACGCATTCTGTTTTTTTCCAGTGAAAATGGAGGATAATGGAACATATCAATACGAGTCTATCACATGCGATGCGTTTCAATACAAATAGGAAAACATGTACAAAAAATGGGCGGCATGTCGTCGTCACCGATGCGCATCGTTATTTTCAGGCTTCATAGTCATTTTGATAATTTACACGATAATGGTATCTTACACGAAGGACTCGATAGAATGCTTCGACGAGACCGTGATCGGAGGAGTTGCAGACATTCTCGACGACGAATCCCAACCACCGCCGAAAGGAAAGTCAATTTTCTTCCACGAGACGTCGTGCGGCTTTCAATTCAGAAAGACATTCACGATAAGTCCTAGACAAGGATGTGCAGTTGAATCTGCAGCCAGGATGAACCCAAACATGACTGTCTATCTCCTGTACGCATCTCCTATCAAGTTCCCAAATGCTTCATTCTTCAGGGGCAAGAGTGAGCGTATCCTGAACGAATTGCTCAAGTATGACAATATAAGGATCAGAAGGGTCGACCTGAACAGGTACACCAAAGATACTCCTCTCGAAAGATGGTATGCCACTCGTCAGCTGCAAAGGTCCACGTATCCCAATTCGCATGCCAGCGATGTTCTCAGGTATCTTTCATTGTGGAAGTACGGTGGCACTTATCTGGATCTGGACGTGGTCGTCATGAAGAATTTGGAAACTCTTGGCAGCAATTATGCAGCTGCCGAGTCTCATCTGGATGTGGCTGCGGGTGTTTTGAATTTTGATCATGAAGGGTTTGGGCATGATGTAGCTAATATTTGTTTGAGGTATAAATTTCATTAGATATTTTGGCGTTTTTATTTAATTGATTTGTTTACATTATTTTGCATTTTAGGGAAATAAGATACAATTTTAAAGGAAATGATTGGGGGCATAACGGCCCCGGTGTGATCACCAGAACGTTGCAAAAAGTGTGTCAGGACAAGAAAGTGAAGTCGATGACTCCTGTTAGGTGCAAAGGTAAGACTAATGAAATAAAAAAAAATACATGTGCTTTATTCAAGAGATTTATTTGAATAATTTCAGGTTTTAATGTGTTGGCACCTTCTTCATTTTATCCAATCTCGTGGAAAAATTGGTCATTGTATTTTGATCCAGAAAAGATACACGTTGCTTTGAATATGATAAAATCCTCTTATGCGATACACGTTTGGAACAAATTCAGCAAAGATTCGTCAATATCAAAAAGTCATTCAGAGGTTTTGTATAGTATGATAGCAAAAAAATTTTGTCCAAAAGTTTTCAAGGAAAGTGGAGATTATTTTTGAATGTAAATATTTTCAAAATAGAATAATAAGAAGAGGTTTTTGCCATGTTGAAGTTTATGTTTTAAGCTGCATATTGAACAATGTGACTGTATATAAATTTGTTATTTTGTTATTGATTAATTATGATTGTTCGTTGCTGATTTGATTGCATTCTAAAATAATTAAGGCCAAAACTATTCTAGTGCCTTTTTAATAAAGTATACAGTGATATTGATTTTATGATTGAAAATCAGATCATTAAAGTGAATATGTCACAAGATATAATACTTTCAAATTGAATATGTTATTGGAACCATATCAAAAATTTGGAATTTGCTTGAGTATTTTGTGTGCATAAAAATCTACCTCTAGGATTTAATAAATATTTTTCATGGTGAAATTAAAGTATTTCTTTAGTGAAATTGACATAAAGCAATAATTCTTGCTTATCATTTTAGTATTATATCTGTAAAGTACATATTTATTTTATGAAATAATGTGCATTCAATAGTACAAATACTACCTATATCTTAATTTCACAGAAAAAGATGCATCTTTTTAAATATTTTGTATTGTATTGTTTAGAAGTTATATTATACATACGTATGAAATATTTTCCAAAGCAACAGGGAAAACTACTCATTATGTGTATGATAAATAATATTAGGTGTTTAATAATTGAGAATGAAAGATACATATTATCTATTGATCGAAACGGAACAATAAAAAATTTGAATTGTATTTTTGTATGACACATTTTACAAAATTATGTAATAAAAATTTTATGACATTTTTACACATAATATTACGTGTTCATCATTAAATCATGATCTATTACCATGTTGATGAACGTGGATTTTCTTTATAATTTAAAGCAGCACGTATTCATATTTTATTTTGAACATTTTCAGTTTCATTCGAATATTCATTCATGTTTATGGGATCAATTTTGATTTTATTCCAGAGAGAGTGAAAGTTCTGATATTCATTTCATCATGTATGTAGAACAATATGCAAATTGCAAAAGTAGGTATAACAAATATATCTGCATATAATTGTGTTGACTATAACTGTAAATATTTTTACAATGTGTGTTTACTTGCACATGATTAAAATGCTGTTACAATCCATATGCATGAGCGTGACATTTTCAAAAATGAGCTTTGTTTATAATGTGTCTGATCGAATTATAAATATATGTAATAGATAGTTTTCGAATATGTATGTTCATGTGATTTATGTGTAATAATAGGGGAAAATTCAATACAATAGTGTTTAAAGTTTCTATTGTTTAAAATTTATATGAATTTCAAATACATGCATGTATTATATACATATATCATATTTGTAAAAATTAATTGTACTGTGGAAAGTATTAAACCTCAAAGGGTTATCAAAATTAAGGGAATGTTGTTTATATTTTGTTTCATGATAAAGTAAAGTTAACCTTTGTTTAAGTAATTTAAAGTTTGAATTTAACGGTACTAAATTTAATGTGTCTATAGAATTTTGTGCCAATTGAAAACGTCTGCAATTTTCGTTTCTGCTTTAAATAAATGTGATATAATTCTAGTTGAGTGGATTATATTAAAATCATTAGTCCTGCAATATATCAAATTGCAGCTTGTTCATTAATTTTAAGCACATTTTGAAATATAAGGTTTTTTAACCACATAAAATAACAGGTGTTTTATTTATTTGACCCGTTAACTATAAGATTTATGAAATACATTCCAAGAATATCATTGATTTTTATGCATTTGAAACATTTAAAAAAAATTATACTTACAGGTTTTGGGAAAGTTGAACAAAAAAGTATTCAATTCACCTTCGTTATTATTTTTCACACAATTAATGTGTAAATGAATAATAAAATATTACATACTATGAACTATAGTTTTTAACTTTCAATCTTTATCTTCGTTGGGCGGTTCTGTGGTCAATGCTCAACAGTGGACAATGTTGTTTAGTATTAACAGTTCAGCCGGTCGGTGAAGTATTTAAATGAACAATTGAACAATTTAATAATTGTGGTGAACAATTCGCCGTTTTTAATTTGGCTATAACGTTCGAAGAACCGTATAATGTGAAAGGCTGTTTTAAAATATTTTGCACAATCGTTTTATTTAGCTCCACAATTGTATTGTTCTTAATTTTGAATTCGACTGATATTTTTTATATTCAATTGTTTCACCGACATCTGTTTTGGGGTAATGCACGTGAAAATGTGACTCTTACAGGATGTAAAATCAAATATGTTAAAAATTCTATTATCACAGCTAGACAGACATGTGCCATAGAATCAGCAGCCAAAATTACTCCAGAAACAATCGTACACATATTTTTTATACGTTTGGCGTAACAAAAACGATAATTTATGCAATGTATCGATCAAATTATGTTAAATTATATTTGATGTCAATGTACGAAAATATATAACATCGTACGATCCAATCTAGAAAGAGAAACATGTCGGGTGGTGAGTTTTTACCCTCACCCCTCTACTTCCAAATTATCACAGATGCAAGAAAAATGTCAAGACAAAAATATTTTCCATTCAATTCTCTACAATATATTTTTGTAGATAGTGCTAGTACATATTATATGTTTCCAAATACATAGGTATATATCTTTTATTAGATAAGGTCAGATTGATAAATTAGGTACTGGAAACCTTTTTTAGATGTTAGTCGAAATCAACCGAAATGATATTATTGAAAAGACATTTTTAGTTAGTGAAAATTTGTTTTTTTTTATTTATTTCAAATTTATATTAGAATGAGAACGATAAATTGGTATTGAATAAAAATTTGAGCATTTACAATGTTTTATGATTAACCAAATTGTACTGTATTGTAAATATAGACAATTTCAGAATACATATTTCACATTGAAAAAAAAATAAAACAATTGATTATTTTGAATGGATCTCTTGAATTATTTGAAATAAATTTTTTATTAGTGATATTTGATTTGTGGGTTGCTTCTGTCTGGATAAGATATCGTTATTGATATTGTGATAGACGCACGAAATTTATATGAATAATCGATCAGTTTGATATTTTATTTCGATAAATACACGTACATCTGCATGTAAGACTAGTTTGTACATTGATGTAATTTCTCGTTTTTTTTTTAATAATTTCGTTAATATGCTAGGTGATTCCTAACCAATAATTAAAAGATAAAATTAATCGGGCTTTAGATAAAATTAATATTTTTTCATATGCAAAATAAATGAATGCGCGGAAAAACAAAATTCGTTTGTTATTGCAGATTGAGTGATGTGTGATTCGTAATAAGAATGAAATTTTACTAGAAGATGTTCAAGATATGGGCGACAATATTTTTCTTCGGAGGCTTCTCAGTTCTGTTGTTAATTTACACGTTAACGGCACCTTACACGGATGAATTTGTAAAATATCCCGTGAAGCAACTGAAGGAGCACATCACGAATTTTATAGCAAAGTTCTCCTCGGTGGGAATAGAATGCTTCGATGGTCATGAAATAGAAGGAGTCGCCGACGTTCTGGACGATGAATCCCAGCTGCCACCTAAAGGAAGGTCGATTTTCTTCCACGAGACTTCTTGCGGCTTTCTGTCCAACAAGAGTTTCACGATCACTCCTAGACAAGGTTGTGCAGTCGAATCTGCAGCCAGGATGCACCCAACAATGACAGTCTATCTCTTGTACGCATCTCCAATCAAATTCGACGATACTTCTGCTTCTCCTATCCTGAACGAGCTGCTCAAATACGACAATGTGAGGATCAGAAGGGTCGACTTGAAGAGGTACACCAAAGATACTCCTCTAGAAAGATGGTATGCCACTCGTCAGCTGCAAAGGTCCACGTATCCCAACTCGCATGCTAGCGATGTCCTCAGGTACTTATCTCTGTGGAAGTACGGTGGTATTTATTTGGATCTGGATGTGATAGTGATGAAGAATCTAGAAACTCTAGGCAATAATTATGCTGGTGCTGAATCTGAACAGAACGTGGCTGCGGGTGTTTTGAATTTCGATCATCAAGGATTCGGTCATGAAATTGCCGATATTTGTATAAAGTATTCGATGAAATATTTTGAGCTTAGTTCGTCATCTGATTGGTATTTTTTTATGTATTTTTTTGAATTTCAGGGATTTAAGAGATCATTTTAAAGGAGATGACTGGGGAAATAATGGTCCAGGTGTGATCACCAGAACTCTGCAAAAACTGTGTCGAGAAGATCGAGCCGTTTCAATGACTTCTGAGAAGTGCAAAGGTGAGTTTGCTGAAAGAAGCTGAAGAACGTGTGCTTAAGTTATAAGAAATATATTCTAATATTTGCAGGTTTTAATGTTTTTCCACCTTCTTCATTTTATCCGATTTCGTGGCCAAATTGGAAATTGTATTTCGAACACGAGAACTTGGAAGCCGCATTGACTTTGACGAAATCGTCTTATGTGATACATGTTTGGAACAAATTTAGTAAGGATTCTTTGATCTCGAAAGGTCAATCAGAGGTTCTTTATAGTATGATAGCGAAAAAATTCTGTCCGAACGTTTTCAGAGTGAGTGGAGATTATTTTTGAATGTAAATATTTTCAAATTATACCAATATGTATGTATCGGGTTTTAAACGGGTTCAATTGAAATTCATTTTATGCTACATATTTGTGCCATATAATTTTGTATAGAGAAATTTTTCATTTTAATAAATAATTTTTTGCAACGGTTTATTTAAAAAAATGTGATATTTTTGAAATAATATGATATTGTACATATTGATTAAAACTTACTAAAGAGACAAAATTCGTTTGATTACAATATACTGTGCATGAAAAAATATTCGCAAATGTCTACCATAGCAATGTATTTTCATAGAAACTTCTTAGTATTACCTATCACGTTACAAGTTTTTTTTTCTGATTATCGTTTCTGTAGATTTAGTTGATTTTTAAGTGTAAATATACCAATCTAGGTACCCGTTGAATATACTATATAATTTTCATTAGATTTTCTTTTTCTAGTTCCATCTTTTAATGAAACGGAAAAGTTTGTTTTCCTTAAATGGACGAGAAACTGATAAAATTTTTCATATTTGTCAAAGTGTAATTTGAAGTTTTTGTTCATTTTTGGAAAAATTACGATACCCTTATTTTATAATATTTTTTTAGACAGTACCTATGAATAAATTAATGAAATGTTTTTAGAATTCAGTTAATCGAGTGCCGAATTGATATTACAATTATATAATCACTCACATTTCAGATTATCATACTTAGATTATCGTCAATTTGGATTGGATAGAATATTCAATCTAATTTATTTATATTCATTCATTTCATACTGGCTTCTGTGACCCGACATTTACGACTTAACTGGAAACATGATATAACCCAATTTAACGCAATCCTAAAAATGAAACAAAAACAAACATTAATTTGTAATATTGACAAAAGATTTGTGCTGATCAGTTAACAATAAGATTTGTGAAGCGAATATCACTTATTTTAATGCATTTCAAAGTTTATTTTTTATTTTTATACCTATTAGTTTTGGGGAAGTTGAAAAAAAAAACAGATTTAAATTCACCTGCATTATTATTGTTACACACAATTAAATTATTACAAACTATGATCTATAGTTTTTATCTTTCAATCTTTATCTTCGTTGGGCGGTACTGTTTTCAATGCTCAACAGTCGACAATGTTGTTTAGTATTAACAGTTCAGCCGGTCGGTGAAGTATTCAAATGAACAACCGAACAATTTAATAATTGTGGTAAACAATTAGGACTTTGCCGTTTTTAGTTTCGCGATAATGTTCGAAGAATCGTACAATGTGAAAGGCTGTTTTAAAATATTTTGCGCGATCGTTTTGTTTAGCTCCGCCTTCGCGTTGTTCTTAATTTCAAATTCGACTGGTAATTTTTACATTCACTCGTTTCACAGACATCTGTTTTGGGGTAATGCAAGTGAAAATGTGACTCTTATAGAAAAAAAATCTATATTTTTCCTCGAAACGACAGGATGTAAAATCAAATATGTTAGAAATTCAATTATCACAGCTAGACAGGCATGTGCCATCGAATCAGCAGCCAAAATGAATCCAGACAAAATCGTGTATCTCTTTTACGTTTTGCGTAACAAAAACGACGATTTATACAATGTATCGTTCGAAGATGAAATCTTAACAGGTGAATTACTAAAATACGAAAATATCAAAATCGAACTGATCGACTTGGGCGAATATATGAAAGGAACTCCTCTCGAGCAATGGTACGCTACGAAGAAGCTGGACAACTCCAAGTACATGGTGGAGCATTCCAGCGACATCCTCAGATATTTGACGATGTGGAAATACGGAGGAATATATCTCGACCTGGACGTGGTTTTGATGAAGAGCCTCGAAGAATTGGGCTTGAATTTTATCGGAGCAGAAACCGACAAGTTCTTGGCCAACGGGATTTTGAGCTTCGACAGCGAAGGAATAGGACACGAGATCACTTCAATGCTGCTAAAGTAAATATTTTTTTCATTCGATAAATGTGAGTGTTGAAACAGACTGTTGTGCGTAACAATGGCGTGATACGGCCGAAAGACACATTCTTACTAAATGTTTGCCGTTCATTAGAATTACCGTGTTATTTCTGTCAACGTTCTCTCGGTGATAATGAATAGACGTATGTGTTAGTATGTAATGAAAATGAGTTGTCAAAAATGATTGCAGGGAAATCAGTACAGATTTTCGCGGCGGAG
Source organism: Cheumatopsyche charites (assembly GCA_024721215.1). NCBI lineage: Eukaryota > Metazoa > Arthropoda > Insecta > Trichoptera > Hydropsychidae > Cheumatopsyche > Cheumatopsyche charites. The sequence goes on from CM045575.1 coordinate 10,914,842, forward strand.
AATGGTCTTACAATGGTCCAGATTTAGTCACGAGAGTTCTTCGAAAATTTTGCAACGTTTCCACAATCGACTTGATGACGCCTGAAAATTGTAAAGGTAACTATCGATAGTTAAACAAGGCACTTGTCCTCATAGTTTCATATCTTTATCACATCACCACGCATGGAATCACACTATAAAAATCTCTATCAACACGTTAATAAAAAATGAGATAGATTATGTTAGATTGACACAAATCGATACATCGAACAGTGTAAATCTGACATTTTAAATTTATTTATTTAATAATACCTTTAGATTTGATTTCAACTCACAATTATATCAGATTAGACATAATTAAAATTATATACGTCTGATGGACAAGTACCTACTTTAAACAATAATCGCAACATATAATTGATTGAATGTGTTTTCAGGTTTTCAAGTGTTGGATCCAAAGAAATTTTACGCAATACCATACACTAGAAAAAATGATTTTTTCGATGCCAATTCATTATCGAGTGCAGAAAGTGTAGTGAATGGATCGTATACGATTCATGTGTGGAATAAATTGAGTCACGATCTCATAGTTTATAAGGATAAACCTCAAGTATTGTATGGAAAGTTTGCTGAAAAATTTTGTCCCAGCTCATTCAGTAATAGTGGTCAGACGTTTTGAATTGAAAAAAAAAAACTATTTTTTAATGCGAAAGTGAATCAGTATTATTTCTTGTATGTGTCAAGTGTAACGGATATATTTATGTGTGAATATGTACTATTATTTTTGTACAATCAAAATGGAATTAAAAAAATTGTCGAGGTGTACCAATTGACCTATTCCTGTTGATTATTTTGCGGTGTTGGGTCATTGTTCATATTTTACAATCGTATTGCATTTTATAATCATAGTGTTTTTTATGTTTCTAATTGTTTTACAGTCAATAAAAGTTATAAATGATAACTTCATGACAACGTCATATACATACATATGTATGTATGTACTTAAAGATTATATATGAAACATCAAATATTCCGAGTTTTCATAAGGAAAATTTTGTTCCAGATCAAAGATCATATGAAACGAAAACAAAACATGAAACGATTATTAATAAAAAACAATTTGAAATTTTAAAATATGAACGGCCCTAAAAATGAAGATGATAATACATATTTTTGCTATAAAAATGTCTAATAGTTTTTTAAACAATTCGATCAAAGTGTAAAGAAAATGAATCCCAAAAATTAACAAATTTTTCGTTTAAATTGGTAATAATATAAAAAGCAGTAGCTTAAATTCTATAACATTTTCTGAAATTTTATATTTTATATCGACAATATGAATAATGTATGCAACTGGAACAATACACAATATTCACCTTATCCACGAGGAAAATTAACGATAAATATAATAATATGGAGCATTTATTATGGTGATATCGGTTATTGCATCGATACTTTATTGAATCTAATAATTTTAATTCTGCGAAAACATAGTTTCTCGTTAGTTTTTATACCTCTGTATTCATAAAATCGTGGTGTTCAAATATCAAATTGTATGTTCATAAATGAAAATTCAATTAAATATAATAATATTTGTCAATAAGTGATTTTCGATAAAAAACAATTAACATTCATATGAAATTTTTAGGAGAATATATGAAGAGTAAATATTTTGTAAAGAAAAGTACTGTTGAGATTAATATTTTTTTTTAATTAATCTATTTTTATGCAGCTCTTCCATTGTGATAAGTTGTGTAAATATATTTTTACGATAATCTGTTTCAGGATAAAAATATACATAGAACACAAATAAAAAAACTACCGACTATGTACTTAAATCATACTCACAATCAGGAATCCCGAGTAATACCGAGTAAGAATCTGTGAACGAATTCTATTTTGTGGGAGAAAGTTATTATGAAATATTATTTGTGCGTTTAAAACCACTTTTTGTATGTGGTTGATGAGAGATTGAAATTAAAAAAAAACATGTAGATATGTATATAATTTTCGAAATAATTATTTTTCCCGTTTATAAATTCATGCATTTTATCGTCGTCGACTGTTTTAGACTCAAATTGAAATTTCAGAAACTGGTATCGAAATTTACATTCGTTATCTAAACACACAGTCAATGTTTCGGCGTACATATCTGTTCAAATAATAATTTCGAAGCCAGGATAGCATAGTCATCGTTGAATAAATTTGATTGACTCATTCTTCAAACGAGTTGAAAATATTTTGTAAAACAATTTCAAAATATTGCAGATCTGTGGATATTTTTCATTTCAGAATCAAAAACTGAAAATAAGTTCTGTGATTATTTTTAAACATAGGCATTAGTACCTACATATTTCAAATTGTAAAAGATAAAGATACTGCTGTACAATATTAAGAAGTAGGTATTAGCTTCTTTATTCTGAATTTTTATCCTTTGAATGTGTTTTTTCAAATATACTTATATATTTTATTTCATAGCAATCAAGTGGGAAAATATATTTACATTATTTTCTTATTATAATAAATAAAATATATGGTGTGTATATTGTGATACCAAGATAAGGAGATTTTCTTAGGTTGTGAAATTTCAACAGCTATTGAAAACAAAAAAATTGTATTAGATTCGATTCCTCTCATATTCTTTGACTTTAACTCTTTTTTTGGGAAATTATATTAAAAAAATGTTGATACCGACACATTGAGCATTCGATCGGATTCACTCTGACGCTGCTCTTTTTGAAATGCGATTTTTTAAAAGATAGAAGCAAAATAAAAGGGGATCAAGTCTCCAAATGTATCGAGTCACCCGTTCTTCCTCTACATGTGAATGTCCTCGTCCATTGAATTGAAGATGTTTTAATTTAATAAAATTTCAGAGCAGTAAATATTAAAATTTGTTAAAAAAATATTTTTATATAAAAAATAAAAAATTAGGTTATTTTGCATAAATATAATAGAAAGAAATCTGAAAAATATTGTAACGAAAAATCTCAAAAAAAGAATAGCGCCATCGATTAACGAACATAGCAATTAGTTGAGAAATGCTTTTAATTTTTACACATAGTGGATTTGTTTTACTTCGAATAGTTATATGTTTGTGATATTCACTATATTGCTGAAAATTTCAATTCGAAGAAACATTTTTGAATATCAGTAAAAATAACGAATAAAATGTTACAAATAAAAAAAAAAATTGGTAAGATTCCGTATAATGAACATATTAGAAAACGATGAGATAATTTGAAATAATTAAATAAAATAATCACACAGAAACTCAAAATAATAAAATAAATTATTTAATAAATAAAACAAATTAATAAAATAAAAAAAAACGATAATTTTGTAAACCGCCCGTTGAAAATAAAATTTGAAATCGCTGGCCGCAAAACGCGTTGTCTGCGCCAAAGCGCCGTTGTGTTGTGAATTGTGATGTCGGTGTTCGCGACGCGCCGTCGGCGGTGAGGTGCGGCTTCGGGCTGCGCCTCCGCCCCCTGCCCCCATCTCCGTGACCCGTAAACATGCTGAGCGACTTCGAGAGCCTCTCGCTGGGCGCTCCGCCCCCCGGCGCCTTCCAGCACCACGGTGAGCCAGCCGCCTATTCCCGTTCGAACTTCGCCGCCTCGTATCGGGGGCCCCGTCGAGGGCGCAGCGCCCGTCTACGTTTCCTAAGCTCCAATTTTCATTATAAATCGAACGAAATGAACGATGCGCATTCCTGAACGTCTCCGTTGCCATATTTGAAGTGTTCGGTCGTCGATCTGACAGGTGTCACGTGACCGCGTTCTTTACCCGTGGACTGTCAAAAGTCAATTTTGTCGAGCGATCTTCCACTTAACTCGGTTCGTTTCCGTCGATTTGCGATCTATTCGTGTCCGCGACGATCTATAGATCCTCGGGTCGCGTCAGGACAGTTCGAGGAGTCATCGATCGGATCGCGGTTCGCGTTTCGACGTTTTATTGCGACATAACGGGACGTTAATTTCAAGTGTGCGACCGTATATGTCTAGCCATTTTTCGGTACTTTCTTATTTTATAAGCGTCAACGTCCTCGCTCGGTCGTCACAAGTCATAAGCCAATGAAAAATGTTTCAGAAAATCTATATCATAGTCCAATTTTTGACCTACATACCGATGGATTTGTTGGGGGTACGATTGTAGTCGAACAGAAAATATCCTATTTTATCATAGATCATAAAAATTCAAATGTATGGATCTAACTAAATATGATTTTGTTTGTTTTCATAGAACTTCCTCATGAACAACAAAAAATACTCATCGAGATAAGGAGGCAGAAAACATCTTTGCTTTTGGAAATACAGGTATGTAATTTTTGAATATAAAATCTTAATCTGTCGAGGAAAATATATTCCAACTAGAATATGACACTTCATTATATGGAAATATTAATGATCATTTATTAATCTCGAAGACTCCACCCTTCATAAATTATTATCTCGTCCGTTGATAAGATAAAATATATGTATGGCAGAAAACTTCAAATTTTTATTGTAAATAGAAATCTATTATTCATATTAGACGATACCGTTTTAAGCAATGTTTCAGCTCAGGAATGATCATGTTGTTGAATTTTGTAACAGCGATTAAATATTCTTGATCACATTGTTCTGATATATAATTGCGTGTTATATCACTCATTTTAATGAGTTTTGTGGTTTCTGTAGGTTGGACATTCGTCATTATTACTCATACATTTGTGCAATACTGATATCAGCAAATGATTAACACTAAATACAAACATTTTATAAGTTTATCATTAGAAGAATATTTATATTAGTAGATAAATATAGAAATTATATATTTAATTTTACTTTTAAATTTCAAATGATACTTATATTATACACATCATTTAAACTTTTGCAATTTCAATCGAACATTTGAATTAAATTTTAATTTATTAAAAAACAGTAAACAAAGTAAAAATATTTTGAATGAGTGTAGATAATGTAGAAAGTAGGATTTCTATTGATATATTTGAAGTTTCAAAAGAGCCATCCAATATTCATACCATACATACTGAGATGCATATTTACTAGATGTCTCCCTTTTCTATATATTTTTTAATTTCTGAGATATTGACGGGAGTCATACTTTTTCTACGATTACACTCTTTTCCAACCCTATGTGTATTTTATACAAGAATTCCACAGGGCATAGAAAATATAACACATTTGTACCGACTAGACCCACCAGAGCGCGTGCAAGTGTGCATAAAATATGCAGATTACGACATCGGTCGATTTCGACTGTTCACCCGAAGGCAGACCCTCAGGAAAGGTGAGCGACACCGAAAAAGGGCCCCTTGAATTATTTATGAGGATACCCCGTGTCCGAAGGTCGACACCCACCACGAACCCCTAGAAAATTCGCTCGAGGAAATGGAACCTTCGTGTCGCAGGTGGCACATGTCCATGATCGCTCTTCCCAACTCTTGTTTTTCGATTTTATTGAATGAAAAGGGTCTTTTGACTTCGTTGAGTCTAGTGAAAAGGCTATAGATTAGGATGAGCTGTATTTTTCACATATTTAAAGAAATATGCAGTTTCAATAGCAGAATATCAATGAACTTAATTTGATGTGTTTCTATTGTATGGTGCATATAGAATTTGCAGCATGTTTGATGTATGAATGTTACCACTGTTTGTACAATTATACATTAACACACCGTAGTGTATAAATATTGGGTTTGAATTATTAATTTTTCTATGTAAAGTTACGATTATGGAATTCGTATGAATCAGAATGAATTCGTGGTTATTATCTGGAATTCGGATATTGGTTATTGTAGGACTATTGTTTGTTATTATTCGAGGAATTATGGTTTCACCTTGAGGTAGGTTGCGTTAACGATCTCGAGAGGTCTTTTCATTGTAATTTTCCTATGAGCTCGATTGAATTGATCGAGTCGATCGGTTAGTTGATTGAAAACGATCGTTCATTCGATGCATTCGAGTGCAAATTCGAATTTGCCGTTTATTTCATTTCAAATTGTTTTTTTTTTCATCGTAAATATAACGAATGGAAGAGAACAATAGGTTTTTTACGCATTGACGTCAATCACGAAAAAGTGTCCATATGTAAAAATAATTAATCCTTTTACGGGAAATCGATTTTTCAATGCGGAAATTGAAATGCAGCAATCACATTCAACAGCGAGAATTATAAATGACCACAACTCGAAACTAGCGTGTCTGTGAAATTTTCTTCGATTCAAAACTTGGCTTTCGAAAAAGGATCGATGCGAAAATTTCAGTTGCGAATTCGAACTTTGTCGCGCAAAGTCGTACCGTCATAATGCGGTTGCATAATGACAGGCCGTAATTGATTAAGTGCACATTGCACAACCGCTCCACTTTCAGTCCACTAACTGTTCATTCGTTATTCCCATAGAAAACTGAAAAAAAGCAGACATTTCTCATTCCCGACATATTCGATTCCTCAGATTTACGGAGGCGTATCTCTACTGCGTCATCGCAGGCTTCGCACATCCAGCTTTTCTTTTCGTATTATTTATCGCGGGCCATTCGAGTGCTGATTCTATTTTCGAGCTCTCGAGCTTCGTCTGCTTTATTTTATTTTTATCCGACAGAGAGAGAAGCTGCTTCGTGTTTGAATAGGTTTTCCCGCGAATCTCGGCAGAAATCACCCCGACTTCTCCTTCGGCGAAAATTCCAATTAAACGCCTTTTTCCTTTCGCATCTGAAGAAATTTGTCAATTTCGCTCCGTTGATGTTTCTAGTTCGTGTTTTATATACTTTTAGTAGGTGGTTCGTTTTTGTTGTGTGTGCGATACACTTGCGTCAAAGGTATCGTCGTTGAAAAGGTCACGGGACTGACAAATATTTATTTTCGCGATTAATTTCATTTCGTGCTTTTACGGTTCGTGATCGGGTTCGATTTCCTTTCGAAGATCGATTTGTCGCGTCGAGAAAAGAATCCAATTAATTTTTCTTATTTTAGACATGTTTATTCAATTTGTCGCTCGTCTATTTCAGGATATCTCTTAAAATGTTCAATATTAGTTCACATTTAATATTGAATGAAAATTATTTGCTCGCGTACTTTGCGCTCCGTTGACGCGTTTAATTTACGTACATTGAAAATTCACGATTATAGTGTCACGATTTTTTCGTCGCTTATGAAAATTTCGGTATTTGACCTTTCACATCGCGCTGTCAATTTTATTTTGACTTTTCTAGAGCGGACGAAAATTTGGGCTAGACACGTGATAGTCAAAAAAAGGGGCGTATTCGACTGACACCCGCATGTAAGTCACGCGACAGAATAGGAAAAAAAAATGATAATCATTAAAATCACCTTTTAATAGAACGACTGAATCTCCTGACGGAACAAATTAGTCGGGAAGCCTTTTTCCGACGAGTTAATTTCAGCACGCTCCATTCGTTATTAAGGTGCTTTTTCATCCAAGAAGAGCAAACGAATCCTCACAAGTGGATTACTGCGCACTCTTGATAGAAATTCATTTCTGATGTAGTATGATAGTAGCGTATTTTTTATTTATTATTGATTAATTAATTCATTCAGATATTCATTTGATAAGGGATAGATATGTAAATGTCATCCCTTCAAGATATTAGAATGGTCATTTGTTTTATTGTTAGAGATAAAAATAATTCACTGGTGATGCAAGTTTTGTAAGCACAATTATTTCATTAACTATTTCAAATATGTATATTAGTGGAATTAATTCTTGATACTTTTTATAAATGTTTAATTGAATTTTTTCGTAAAATCTTTCTGAACATCAGTGTATATTGTAATTTTTCAAAAAATAAATAAATGAAAATCATCACATTTATAAAAAAAAATGACTAAAAATAATTCCTTTTTTTTGTGAATATTTTTTTTTTTCAAATTAATATTTTTAATAATCTTCGAGATTATGACAATTTATTTAGCATGCAGTTTTAATTTTAATGTTTCGAACAATTTATTTGTGTATGATGAGAAAATGACATTTCTTTTCAAATAAAAAAGCCATTAAAAAAAATAGATTACATTAATTTTAATTATTTTGCAATACAAATCAAATACAATACAATACAAATAATTATTTTGTAATTTAAGGAAAAATAAATATTATAAACATTTGAGGTGTACGAATAGGATGCGCGGTTTTCCCGCAGAGCGGCGCCACGTTAATGAATTTTCCTCGTCGCGTTTCAGTCGGCGCTGAGACGCGATCGCGTTCGGACGTGCGTCCGAATTTCGTTCGAATACATCGTGAAAAAATATCGTAGTTTTCTAACAGTTCCGTTAAATAAGGTGCTTGTTCGTTTACAATTGCTATTTTTTGAAATTCGAACGTGTTCATTTTGAATCGAGTCCGTTTTTGTGTTGGAAAATCTTCTACGTTCGCAAATTGAAGATGTCACCGTAGCTGTGTTTTTGGCAGACGCAAAATTTTCTCTTATACGATTTTATGTGTGTGTATAGGAAAATTATTCGTATTTTGTGTTTGCGTTGCTGTATTCCGACACAGTCGGATTCATAATAAGAAGTGTAAACAGAATTCGCGTTGCATTTCGTATGTTTTGATTGTATGTAGTTAGTGTGTGTCTGTGTTTTGTTTGATCGAGATTTGTGTGTTTAATATTATATGCTCGATTGGGTTTTCGGGAAATTTGCGGCTGTCGTATTTGAGTTTTCATCGTATGATATATATTTCTGTGTGTTGTATTCGCGGAAAGCTCTCGGTGCTTTTAATTTGTTCAATCGTACGGAGTTTATCTTGTTCGATTGAACGTTTCAATATTTGATTTTATTTGTATTCGTTCAATAAACTATACATAGGTACAATTAAATCGAGTTCTATCTAAAATTTACAGTACATATATCAGTGAGGTAATTGATTATGTTGACGTTTGTTTAGGAAGATTCTTGAGAAACCCGATTCATGCGATATTTTTTTCAGCGAACGTTTCTGTCTTGAGCAACGGTTATTTTGCCATTTTATTCGCATCGCCCTGAACAGCGAGTGCAACTGCATTCTTCGTATCGTCTAACAGACTGCATTCTTTTCGCCGAGTACTTTTATTATATTCGACGTACGCGCATAACGCAATATGTGTACAGTGTGTGTTAACGCATTTTCCCTGCAGTCTATAAAACCGTTGTTTAATTCTATTGTGATTCGTCGATATGTGAGTCGCCGCAGCGAACCTCTCGTCGATAACAGTTCTTCGGCCGAAAACATCCGTTCGACGGATTGTTTCGATGCAAATTCGCGACATTGTTCGGATAAAGTGCTCGTTGCACTTATCGTCGAGTCAAGTTAAGAGCGTTTCGTATGTGCGAAGGCTATTCACCAATTGCTACGACCAGGTCACCTGTCCCTCGACGTGCTTCCCGATTAAGAAGTAATTGCATTTTCTCGTTCGACACGTGCAAAAGAACTGTTCTATGTATGTGCTTCGATATTATTATCATTTCTTCATAATATCGATAAAAAATTGATTTTTTTATAATATTTTTTATTCGTGGAAATATTTTCGATACGGGAAACGCGTACACACGACAAATCTGACTCGATTTTTTTCCGTTTGAATATTCATAAACGCATAATTTCTTCTTTATTACCGTTTCGCATGTCGAATCTAAAAAAGCAATGGACGCAGTACAAATGATTTTAAAAATACTAAAAAAATCGAGCTGAACTTTATCATCGTTCGACCCCGTTTTTATCGTCGGGCCACTTCCGTCCGTTGTTAGGAACGTATCGGGTTTTTCCTCGACGAATTCGAATTTCGTATGTTAATTCATATCCGAAGATGCAACTTTATGCACCCGACCTTCGGTTTCGATTCCGTTTTTTTTATAATAACATGCATCGTGTGAAAATCGTGATATCATCGCGACTAAAAACGGTGTTTTGTGAACGTCCCATACATGGTGTCGTTTCCTTTCGGTGTTTATTCCCGAGTACACATGTTTCTGTTTCGGATTTTTTTTCAATGTTCGTTATTCGCTTCCCGTCTTCGACGACTTCCCGAGTTCATAAAGGATCTCTTGAACTCTGTCGTTTGATTGTTTCAATTTTTTGCCGTGATTTGTTTAATGAAATTCATACAAGTCCGATTATTTTCAAATTTTATAGGAAAGAAAGTTGTGATGTAACTAAGAGCCGATATTTTCACTCGTTGTGACCCTCATGTAGTAATCTTAAATGAAAAAAATCAAGTTCACTAACATGAGTGTTATAGCGAATGAAAAGACTGGCTCTAAAGTAGCTTGAATTATGATAGAAAGATCGGGATTTAATTAATCGTTCATGACTTTAATATATGATGCATGTGCGTAAATTATCAAGTTAAATGAATGTGCGCCAAGTTTGTGAAAAAAAAAATTGTTGCCAACTCGTTTTGAGATGTGCAAACAAAGACTCGTAATAATTGCCTTGCGAGGTTATCGCGTGCATTTTGCTCTCATCGCATATAGATTATGCCTGTTCAAACACTGAAATTAATTTGAATTAATTGTCCGTTTTTTGCGAAAAATACTCGATTCTAGTAAATGAATTTCGATGTATTCTCACGCAAACCGAAACGTGCTTAAATCGAATCCACTCTACGTCTATCGTTGCGCAATTGAATTTTTTTATATTAAATTCATACAATTCTACTATCGTACGTATAAACTAGTATGAAAATATATTTACAAACGTCATATGGATGGAAAATTTTACGCGCGTGCACAATCGATTATGCACAATTTTTCGCGCGAACAAAATAAAAATTCCTACAATTTCGATGACGCACAGTTTGCTCATTTTACCATCGAATTAACACCATTTTTCTCACGTATTTTCGTTACAATTATCACGAAAATACAGAACATACATAGCTCGCGATACACTTTTCGCGCTCTACGCGGAAACGGTGGGCAGAAAAATCAAGAGTGGGCTCTTCTTTCATTGTGTTCTACGATCGTCATCGTAGGATGGACGGGATGTCGCTCGTTGGAAGCGATAGTCACGATCAATTTTAGATTTCTGAATGGTGCCGAAGGGCCTTTTTGTGCGGGGGTGGCTCTATCGGGAGCCAGGGGTGGCTTTTTGAATTTTATCGCCCGTTTTTCTACGCCCGAAGGTTCGAATCGGATTATATTAGGGTGAGGTTTTTCTTATCGAAATTACTCGAATTTAGGTTTCAATTTTCAATCGTTAGTTTAAAGTTTATTCCTATTGAATTTGGACTTTATATAGAGTCAAAGTTAAAATAAAGTGTTTAAAAAAATATCAACTAACACTTGAGTTGAGTACTGAAGATTGAAAGTTCGGGTCTTAATTGATAACTACTACGAGGGAAGCCCACCATCCCGCCTTTTAACTGTATACCAACTCTATGTCAGCTTGTTAGGTCAGCCTAGGTGGTTGCCAGCAAAACTAGGCGAAACTACTGGCGCCACATTTACGTTTACAGGGAACTCTATAATAAGGTCTTAATTGACTTTTAGAGTGTTACACTTGTATGTTTTCTAATAATACATAGTATATTTTTAGTTCACAAGCGAATTAATTTTTTTGTAGTTTTAAATCAGTATCATGTTTCTAGTTCGAATTTCAACAGAAATTGAAGACGAAATAATATATTTGTATACGTACGGATTCGTCGAAAATATCTACTGTGCTTAAAATTTCAATGAATTATGAATTTGATATTACAGTAATTCGATCATAACAAACAATTCCCATTTCCGATTGTTTCATTGATAAATTTTTATTTAAAAAAATCGTTTTCTTATTTATTTTTTGTAAAATTTTATCAAATATCGAATTTCAACGAATATTTGGTAGCCCTACTCTATGGCCGTTTTTCAGCAGAGGGTACAATGGTTAGCTCTATGGTGTGTTCGTTTCAGCAGAGTTTCAGCATAATGCTCAGATGCATTCCGGTTAGTGATTTGGGGATTTATCGAATCCATTGAATTTCGGCGGTTCCCAACCTGGTGTACGTGTAGGTGGCCTTTTGAGGGGTTCTAATGACTTTTAGGGTGAATTTTATGAAATATTATGATTTTCATATGGGGGAGCAATTTAGAAAAACGGGCTTTCAATGCAGAATAGAAAACTGCTGCATTATGTACATTTTTGTTTTTCAAAATATGTGTCGTTTTATCGTTTTTTATTTATTTTTAATATCGATGCTTGCTTTCATCTCAATTGTGCACTCAGTTTCATTGGAATCATATTATTTTTTACGAACTACCAGTCCCCTTTTTTTCGTGTTCCATTTCGTCTCAGATGATTTTCCCCATTTTTTCACGCCCAATTGATTCCCGAGTGGCATATCAGTTTTTCGTTATTAAATTGTCCATCGATTCTGTCGATTAGATTTCACGTCGTCGATCGTGTGTGCATCGAAGCTGTAAAGAGATAAATAATTTCAGAATTATTCGAGTATAAAAAAGTATATTTCAGATTCAACACACATTTTCAACGATGCAATAACGCGTCGGGAATTTACAGACGTCGCTAGTTACATAAAATTATCTAGTATTACGCCATTAGAGTTTCAAAGTGCAATCAGATTTTTTTTACGATACAAACTCGAGAAATTTTTGAAATAAAAATTTTTAGATCGATTCGCAGTTTTGATATATGGAGGCTACGTTCCGGACATCGGCGAATTTTCCGCCGTTCGGAGGTTGGTTTAGGTTATGTTGGTTTGGGTTGGAGTCGATGACCGGAAGGGCGTCGTTTCCTAGGCCACCCTTTCGCCACTTCCGGAAAACGACCGGAAACAGAAAGGACAGACTTCCAATAACCCGTCATATGCACACGTCGAATACGATGACGAAGTCTGTTCGCGATGTGTATTACGTTTCGGCGGATTGGATAATTTCGAGTCGATCGATCCGAATTGTTCGGCTCGTATTGTGGGATAATCGCGGTCTATTGTCGAGTAGTTTGTGAGTGGAATTGTCGTTGATTATGTCGATGGATTTTTGGTTAGGATGAAGTTTTTGGGTGTTGGGAAAATGGTTCAAATGTCATGATTGAATTTAATAATCTTGGGATGGAAGTTGTTAAATTGTAGAGCGTTGAAATTTATCATCGATGTCTATTGTGAATCATCGATTTTGGTTTGTAAATGTATCGGAATTTTGAAATTGAGCTATTGAGTAATACAGAATTTCAGCGGTCATTCAGATGCATATGTAGATGAAATCAACCTATTGTAATAGTATTTTTTTTAAATTTTGTTGAATGTTGTGGGTCTATTCAATTTTGAGCTTTGTGTTGTATAATCAATGTCATGTGTTTTACAATAGATTAAAAATATTTTAGTCGATTTGGGAAAACTTTCACACGTGACAGATATGATGGCGTTTTATGTTTTGAAAGATTAAATTTATCTCAAGCGGTGACATTTAACTGATATTTAATATCACCAATGCACATTACACATGACGACTGAATTTTAACGAAGGGCACAAGTGACTTTTTTTTATCGAAATTGAGTTAAGTACAGAAAATGGTTCAAAATACATGATTCAAAACCATTTTTTTTACTTAACTCAAAATCGATAAAAAAATATCATTTGTGCTCTCTGTGAAATTCAGTCGTCACATGTGATACAATTTCAAAAATATTTTTTTGAAAACCAGCCTTTTTTTGAATAATGCATTTATGCAACGCACAAATCCTATACAACCGGTACGAATGTATCTTAAGCCTTATTTTTTCATTCGCATCCATACGTGTTTCGTATACAGCGAGGCGTCAGTTTCGGGAAAACTCACTTTTAATGCATTTTCCGAGTTTTTTCCCGATCGACGCATTTTGGTCGTGCGTGATACGAATATCATACATACACACACAACATACTACTCTTTTCATTGTAAACCCCATACACTCTGGCTTTTGAATACATAAGTCACATCGTATGAAATTATGTGTCGCATTGAGGGATGGTGGTTAATGACGGGTCATACGATACCACCAGGCTATATACAAAGCTACGGTTTTGTGCTCCATCACGTGTGTTACGTCGAAGGTGGGATATTAGGGACGTGGTTAAACAAGATAACAAGTAGTTTATGTGTTCGCTGCACAGAGACGGAATATCTAATATCGCTCGCACATAATTAAACTTGAGATTTGTGCGGTGATATGATCTTGTGTGCGTTTGGAAACCAGGGCTGATAACCTATTTTGTCTCGTATGTATGTACGCGATTGCCATAATTAATTGAGCTCGTTTGCGACGATTTGTCGTTTAGTTAATCAGAGGCTTCGAAATTGTGATTTTTCCTTTAGATTATGCGAATGTTTAAATGTCAAAATATTAAAATGCACACAGTCAAAGGGAAGACATTAAAAATAATTTCCTAGTAGCTACGTAAATACGACGACCATTAACGCCGTTTTATTTTTAAACGCACCCGGCTTATTTTAATTCGGTGTGGGCTATTAGCGAAATGCGGTTTGTTTTTCGACTTAAAACTATCTTGTTCTTGTACCTTTTTTCCTGTTCGACAGTGTCAATATTTTGGTTGTTCATTTTCACAGACTGAGTCCTTTCAGCGTTCGCCAAACTGGGGGACGCTTGTTTACAGAAGGGAAACACTCCCTTTCGCATTTCGAAGCACTTCTGGTTTATGTTTGTTTATCGTATTTTTTTCAAAACCATAGTAAACTGTGTATCATTTTATGATATCACATTTTTTTTCAATTCTTTGGTTTTTTTTTTATATAAAAATGGTAATCCTTATCGAAATTCGAACGTCACTTCAGTTCGTTGAAGGATTTACGCCTTTTCGGTGGAAACGTGTGCGGTTCCGGTCGTAATTCTTCTTATAAGGGCGTATGTGTCCCGGCCAAGCGATATTTTCAAATTTAAACGCCTTCGGAGATAAAATCGTGATTTTTACGTACATTTAACGTCTCGCTCCTTCGTCTAAACGCAGGGAAATGCGTCGGACACAATTTATGAACTTTATCGCAGTGAAGATCGTCAATTTTACTTTGCGCATGCATTCACGTCGACCTTAAAATGAAAATCCATTATTATAATGCGCCGTTTATTATGATGAATTAACCGGTTATTTCAATAGGTGTAATGCGCTTAAATTTTCGCGTTTAATTTTCATAAGCGATGCGGTTTATGAATTTAATTACTTATCGATGCCCTGGTGACTCGAACGTCCGTTTCTAATTGAATTAAATAGCGTGGAATCCTCGCTATCTAATTGACTTGTTTTCGTATATAAGAGGTGTTCGTTCTACTTTCGTTCATGATTAGTTTTATGAAATGTTAAAATATTGGAAAGCAGAGAAAATTAATGCTAAATCGAGCGACTCTCACTTTTGCAACCTCCTTATATCCGTGTACCGATTCTCGAGAATTCCCGTGGTTATTTGACGAAACGAAATGGATATCCTTACCATCCATCGGTGGACCTCGGACACCGAGGATTCCATCGCTCGTCGCTGTCAACCGTCTTCGTCGAAGAAGTACGTGGAATTCTTTCACGTCTTCGTCGACACTCGAGGACGGTTCGTTTGCCTTCGAATCGAGCCATCGGGGTCAAAGAAACTGGGGAGACTTTTATAAAGGAGGAAGAAAAAAGTTTGAGAGGCTCGAGCGTTTTCTTTTCAATTATTGTCCTTTGCAGAGTGGTTCGCCTTTTTCGCACCCGAGGAAAAGTGCGTTTCCTTATTTCATTTTTTTTCACTTCGGCTTGTTTTCATCAATCTAAATCCATTTTGTGTGTGTGTTCGCTCGTTTTTTTCGATCTAGACTATAATATTGGGTTATGCATGTGTGAACGTTCGAAAGCGTTCAACCCTTATTTAATTTCGTTTTGAAAGAACGCACGAGCTTTAATGAACGTACTAAATTTGTCTGTGAGGCGCGTGTCGACATTTTTCTAATGTGTTACATTTCCATCTGGCAATTAGTTCGTAGGTGGGTGTGTTTTGCTTTTTCGATAGGTAAAATTTCTTTTCATCTTCCGCCCGGGGAATGCTTATTTGATATCATCATATATCAAACGTTGCACGTACGCCGCCTTTTTTTTTATCATATTACGAACCGGATATGTATAACATTTTTATGTAATTTTTCATTTCTCAGCAATCATTTGCAATAGAAATTATTTCGGAACTATACCAAAATACATTTGTTAATATCCAGACGCTTTCAAATTAGAAAGTTTCTACAATCTATCGGATTATATTCGACTTGACTTAAAATCTAGCCATGTGCACACTCTATTTATTCGCCAAGTAGTCTTATGTCATCGTTTCGCATTTGATTTTAGCAATTTATGCGATTCGCATGCGTGACGAAACGATTGTGATCGAGGTAAGGTGTGGCTAACATGTAGTTTTATTAGCTCATTCGAAAGACCTAATACATGTTTATTGGATTCGCAGTAATTCTATGCATTTAAACGACTTCTCCTAGTTAAATATACGCACCCACATTCGAATCGATTCGAAAATCTGTAATTTACACAGAGAATTGTGATACATTTTAACATCGATCGGAATCAAACTTTGTTTTCGCGTACGATTTTTATCGCGAATACGTGTCCTTAATTCGATCGAGTTATGACTCTTTCGTTTGGCAGTTAATTCGCCGTGTTTGTCTTCTATGTTTATCGCATAACGTTATTGGCATCGTTCTGTTAAACGAGTTCATCGCGAATTCGTTCAGGGTGAGTTCGGAATCAATTAGGACATTTAGCTGCGATCGGTCGATTCGCTAATAGCACCTTGAACGTCCTTAGTTCGCGTTATCGTTCGTTACACGTGGCTAAGATACGATTCGTCGTTATATTCGCTAACGTAAGCTGTTCATGCTCAACGACTAGTTTTACCAATTTCTAGCTTATATTTGTTTCGTACGTCTGGAAAAATGTATCGATCGTATAATGCGAAGTTTTTAATCATTTCGTTTCGAAATTTTTAATATCGCTGAAACTTTCTCGAAGAATATTCTTCGGAATTATTCGAGACAAGATGTCGCCGGTGAGATAAAAAATTTGAATATGTCCAAAAATGAACTGTCAGGCCGAAATGTGAAATTTCTATTATCGAAAATATTTCTGTTATATTTGAATTGCAAAACGGGCCGCTGAATGTTTGAATGCGTTTTTCGTTATTCGATATAAAGTTTCGTCGGTGCGAAATTGAACCATTCATTTTCGACTAATTCACAATCGCGCTATGTGTACACGGACAAGTTTTAATTGGAGCTCCGCAGTCGTTTGATGCGATTTTTTCGTTCAATTAATAAAAATATTGAAAGTGCACTTTTCGTAATGAAAAAGGAAAATCTACAACACTTTTTGCTCAATTGCTCGATATACAATGCCTAAACTAAAGAAGATTCAACAATGATTCTAGTTAAAACAATATTTTGCTCATACAGCTGACTTTATTTCGCGTCACCACAACGTGATTTACACTCATAACATTTTTCAAAAAATGCGATACTACGCACATTAAATACGAATAAATAAGCTGACCGAGTTCAAACTCAATTCAAGTCTAATTGCGTTTATCTTAACCGTTCCGGGTCAGAGGTTTAACTTGGCGCCGCACACAGTAAACTTGACTTCTATAACCTTTTCGATCTCCATGCACATGCTTCTGAAGATGATGCACGAGACAATGAACCACTCGACTCTGTATAAACGCAATTTATATTATTGTAATAATCGTAATGTAAAAATTGTCCATATCGACACCGGACATCCGTCACGGCTTCTGTTTGCGTTTCTTTATCGGTTTAATGAACCGTTTGTGTGCTTCGTTTGGTCATTGTTGTTCGTCGATGTTTTTGCTTTTTGCGGTCTCCGAGACCTTGTTTTCTGGTTTTTCTAAAGCTGTAATCGCACATTCGGCTAGTTTGCTTAGATTATTCTGTTTTTCGAAGGAGAGATTGCTTTGTGTGCGTATTGCCGAGATACCGTTCCGTTCTTTGTGATAGAAATTCGAATTGAGATACGTGAGATCAAAGGCTCGGTAGCAAGTATGCAATTTGAATAATATTCAAATTGTTTTTTTTTCAATATACGTATGAACCTCCTACGGTTAGGTCGTATAATCGACTTTTAATGCTTTTTCATTTTTTAACTTCAGGTATAAAGAAGCGCCGCAGTCTAGTGTTATCCTTTTATCCTTATTTCTATGCTAGTTAAACCGCGTGTGTGGTCTACCTACTTTTTTTACACACAGTTCAAATTGATTCACGTTAAACTTAACCGATACATCGTACAATGTGTATCTCGTCGAAGGGAATCATTTTTCGTTTTTGGCACTACGAGAGACACTCATTGTTCGAATGTGATCCGCATATGCAGTAATTTTCGTATTCATTTTTAACACCGAGACCGTATAATTAGTTGACAATTGTACTGTACGGTTCATGCGAGTGACGCGCTTTTATCTCCCGCACGCTTATTACGACGTCGCAATTATTTATTTTGCGATTATTCGCTATATTTTTTTTCCATCGACGTACTTTCAAAATTATACACACAGGTCTTTTGTTGTTTTCCGAAAGCGAGTTTTAATTATTTTTTTCACGGCACTCTTTCGCCCGGCGAAATTTAGAAATTGGCTCGTTTTTCGACGCTGAAACGTTTGATTCTTTTGATCCGGCGACCTTTGCTTTCGAAAGCATCGCGACGACCTTTCATTCTCATAATTGAATCGACGAGCTTCAACCGATCCTAATTAATCTCCGTGTCGTCGACGAATTAACATGTGCTCTCGACATTTCAACGATCTCGAGTGTTTATTCGTTTTTTTTTTGCACCGCGCGTTTATTTTTGAAATAGCTCAATAACGAACTTTTTCACTTGCGCAATTCCTGAATTCCGAGAGTGCGATTTTTCACGAGAGCCGCTCTGAAAAATTCTCCTCATACATCACGAAATTTCTTCGTCTCTTACCCTCGCCGAAACTTTTTTCTTCTATTGCGCGGTTGTCACGTTACCGCTTCCTTCGCTATATACTCTATATAACTGGAGAGTTTGAGTTATCGCTGAAAACGAGCTGCGGATGAGTTTTGTGCCAGATCCATACAGTATTATGATGGAGATGCGCCTTATTTAATTTCGAACGAAAAAAATCCGAACCGACTCTCAAAGACCTTTTTATCTCAAAGGTCATCACTCCTCGGATGAACTTGCATATAATATTTGTATACATAACATTTGAAAAAGATAACATTGCAACGAGCGAAAAGGGACACCCCAACCCAATCCAACCCAACCCTACGAGCACGTGATTCGCATTTTCCAAATAAAGTATCCTGAGATCTGAGAAATGATGACTTGATTCAGATATAGCTGGGGTGCTGCTAATCAAAAGCGACGTGATACGAATTTGATAAAACGCCTCGAGGGGCGAAGCTTTATAGGTTCGAACGAACGAAAGATGTCTTATGCGGAAAGTTCTATATGAAAATCGCTAATTATTCCGACCGTAATAAATCGGGTGAGAGGACACGTTCACACGTTCTTGATTTTAACGTATCGCTTCTAATGGTGATGATTATATTATTATTGATATCATATAAAGATCCTAGAAGCTGGAGTGACTAATTTAAATCATTAGATTGCATAAATTGAGCTGCTAACAATTAGTTGATAAGTGATTTGAAAAATAAGTATGTTTTAAATGTCAAAGTACTTGGGATAGTTATAGTTTTCCTTGTTTGAAATATTTTTACTGAATAAAAAAGATAAATATCATTAAATGACAATTTGTTCGGCTATTTAATAATAGATCATTTATTTCAGAGGGATTAGTTTAGTAAACTGACCACATCCGTAGGATCTTTGAATCACTGATCACGAAATTTGCATGTTCATTATATCGAATAAATTGAATAATGAAATGAATTAAGAGAACTTCAGAAAACGCATCAAACACGTTTCATTATTTTTCTCGACTTATTGTTTAATGAAGTTACGCATTGAACATCTCATGTCTTCAAATCAATTTTCTAGTATTTATTACAATTAGATATTCGATTTACAATATGACTTTCTCAAAATTTGTTCACAATTGTATAATTTAAGCTGGTAGGGTCCTCACATGCAAATCGGATCGAAACGTACAAGTGCGTCCTCAGAATTTTAGGGGCGCGGTTCTCTAGGACACTTTGCCTAATTGATAAATTTCAAAAGGCGTATTATCGGTTCGTAAGTTAATAACGTATAAATTTTAGCAGCTCTTCGTGTTACACGGTAAACATACTCGTTTTGAAAAATTGCGACCGTGACGTATGTGCTCGTTTGCTTTTTGTCTTTATTTCGCACCTTCATGTGTCGCTTTGTGGGATTCGTTCTTTTTATTTTATAATCTCTCGATTTTGAGAGAATTGCGTATATCGGACTCGTTAAGTGTGATGTTTTTACGGTTGGCGTTTTTATCTCGCGACGATGTGCAAAGAAAGTTCGCTTTTGCGTCAGCGCGTGTTTTTGTTTTTTAGGTTCGCGATGGGTTTATTTTCGAAAGTAAATTTGAACATTATAAAAGTGCTTTTTGCTCGCATTAGAGCGTACCGTGTGCTCTAATGTCGTTTTATTGAATTTTTTCATATTACGTATGCGGGTTCGTAAAAAGTCTTTTCGTCTATTATCGTGTTTGTGAGCCGTTGAGTTTTCTGGTTGTATCTGGATACAATGCGGTTGATTCAGCGCATTTATGATACATAGATTTATCAATAGGAAAAAATCTGGAACGACGTCATACTGTGTTGATTCTGTTTATCTAACGGATAAAAACATACGTTAATTTGAAGGCGCGAATGTGCCATTTCGTCGACCGACACCTCATTTAAAACTAGCGTTTTTAGAACTGACAAATTGAGACGTTTCATAAGCGAATATACTTTTTTTTAATTCGTTCTATTTCCGCGTCGAACTTTTCTTTCAGTATTTCCACCACTATTTCATTTAGAGCGAACAAGCGTGTTCTTCTTCCATGCGACGCGTAATTTGTGAGGCCTTTTCCTTATTGTCTGGCTTATGGGGAACCCTCTTGTTTTTCCACTGTCGTTTCGCTTAAAGTGTATAGTATGCATGTGCCTTTTATTGTCCTTGATATTTCGCCTTTTCGACGATGTACAATCTAGGTATGCATATAATATGATAAAAAGAGCATAATCGGCCGAGCGTGTCTTTTCGTATTATGATGAAAAAATAGACTCGTATTGTGTTTTGTATTATTATTTTTCCATTTTCCGTGTCTTTTCGGGTTCAACGATATCTCTCGTTTTCGCCGCGACCGATCCACTTAACTTTTCGGCTTTTTGAACGTTTGCCAGTGTTCGATTTAGACGTTAGGAAACGCGTCGTTTCTTCCGACGTGAATAATGCGCAATATTGCGTATGAATCTATCACCGGTCAGATGTTTTTTCACCTTATAAAGAAAGCGGTGACTTGCCAAGTCTCCGCGGGACATGCCCAAGTCATATTTTTGTATTGTGCTTTTCAGAGCGATTTTGCTGCGGGAAAGTATAGCGATGTTTCTTATGTTACGCGATGCGAATCGAACGTCTGAAAAATTGAGCTCATCACAGAACGTTTCCAAAACATGTACGAAATATTTTCATAATAATAATATCGAAATGTACATTAGTGAAATCTCATTTTCTGTTTTCCCACAACTATACGATTCACCCCTCATATTACACTTGACACGTCTTTTCAGAGAATATTACATCACTTTCGTACGATACGGCGAATGAATTGCACTTTTGAAATTTCTCACGAAGTACACATACAGACACGTAGACGCCTTGAAACCTCGAAGTGCTTTCGAAATCACTTTAGCCGATAGAATTTCGCGTTGAACGCGCTAAAGCCTTCGTTTGGCGTTCATTGTGTCGTAGATATTCGTTGTGGTTAGGGGTTGATGATGCTTACGAAGTTGCGTACGAATCGAATTTGATTCGAAAACTATCCGAAGTATATTGGCAATGTAGGCTATTTTTATTTCAATGGCGCTACAGTCTGAATTAGATTTGATTTCAGCGGTTTCATAACCATGGTTCTTTTTTCGGTCAAGAGTAGTTAGCATCTAAATGATACATTTTTCTCGTAAGTGTCACCGAATCAACTTTATAGATAATCATAGGCACAAAATTAGAAAACTAGAAAATCTTCCATGTGTTTCTTGGAGTCCTTGTTTGAGATTATTTTACGATTTCATACGGCAATTACACACACACGAGGTTCGCTTTTGTTTCATCGTTCCTCCTTATAAGGAGGAAATTAATTTCTGATACGCGGAATTGTAAATTTCCTCTCGGCGAAAGCGGTGAAAAATCACCACGTAAAGTGTGTACTGCGTTATGAATTTATTATTTTGGCGTAATCGCATTCTCGTTATTGTGTAGATTCGGCGAATTTTGTCTTTCCTGCACACGAGGGCGTGTTGTTTGTTATACGTATTAAGATGCGAAACGACATTTTCATTGTGCACAATTGTTGTGGAATTAGCGACATAAATCAGAAAGTTGAGCGCGTTTTGTGTTATTATATTTGCACGATTGTTTTTTTGTTTTATGTTTGTTTTAATTGAATTCGTTTTCGGTGTCAGTTTGTTCCATACGCATTATGAGACGTTTGATAAATGATCGAGTGCGTGTGTTTGATTTCCGCGTTGGATGAGGGTGTTTGGCTTCTATCATTTTACTATCTATCGAGAGTTTCATCTTGGTGATTGATTGATTTCGTCTAGTGTAAAGTTACAGTAGATTCGCATATATGCATTCGGAGAAAATTGAAATATTCAAGAGAATTCGATTTTTTTTCGTACGTCTTCTGAGAATCGTCTTTTTGTGTATGTCAT
Source organism: Cheumatopsyche charites (assembly GCA_024721215.1). NCBI lineage: Eukaryota > Metazoa > Arthropoda > Insecta > Trichoptera > Hydropsychidae > Cheumatopsyche > Cheumatopsyche charites. The sequence goes on from CM045575.1 coordinate 10,937,683, forward strand.
TGACGTTACGAAAAATATTATCGTCATTCATTAATTATTAGCTGGAATTCCCAAATTGTCACAATTCGACCTTTCTACGAACCATCTCGAAAATAAAATTAACGAACGATTCGTCTGACCTAATTGATCGTTTATTTATACGTCACCGAACAAAAGATCATAATCGTTCGAATATACGCATGTTTTTACAATATTCAGAGACACAATCGAAACGATTACGAACAGGTGCAAGTGCGATGCAATCGCGCGGATCGTTCTTCGAATTAGCTCATAACTTAACCCATTTTGCTTACGTTAAAACGTCAACAATTTGTACAGCCGCGATTTCGAAACGATATTAGCGCCTCAGGCACACGATATACCCGCAACGCAATCGTTCGAGTGCCACAAGCACTGAATTTTAATATTTCATCTAATTTGGCTCGTTTACAGCACACGTGTGGACTGCAACGTGCACGTGAAATCCCATTTCACATTATTAAAATTTGCACCATCAATTTTATATTTATCAAATTAAAACTATTCTCTCTACTATCTGATCAATTCGATTCTCGTATTAATCTAATTGAACTTTTAACGTGAACTTATCTATCTTTAATGAGAGTTTCATCGTCAGCAACAATCCCATTGTTCACACTATGACCATTGAAGCTGTCTGCAAAATCTATCGTAACCTAACTTAAATCCTTGAATATCGCTCCTATTGGATACTATACAAGTATTCTTCGACTTATTGTCAGCCTTCCTGGCGGTCGAATTCCCTGCTCCCAACCTGCATTTATTTCAATTGTCCACTTGAATTTTACAATCTATTTCACGTCCACTCGTTTGTTGAATTTTTAAAACGGCATGAAATTCCACTAGACACCCCTTATTTGTGCACGCACGTAAATTACTAGGGTGTGTCTGGTGGCCATGCGCCATCCGCAGTTTCGACCACATTAGACCGGCAGTAATGTCCTCTTGCACCACGTGTACGTTACTCTATGTGCACCCTGTATACACATACGTACATAAATGTAACACATACCTTGCGACCCCAGGCCGTTGATAAATTCGACGCCATTCCCGCCGTTTTGTCGAGTATACAGAGGAGTGTGTAGCTGTCTGTCTCTGTGTGCTGTTTCGTGTCGGAGGCTTCGACGCCCTCTGGAACGATAAATAACGGATCTGGTGTCGATTTCGATTCGTTCGACTGCAGTTGCATATGCATTGAAATGAATAAAAAATCGGATCGTGATTTTCACGATCTGTGTTCCTTCGAGGGTCTGGAGGAAGTGTTTTTCGGATTGGATTGCGAGAGTTATGGGTTTTGTATGCAGGATTCATTATTTATATAATATACGAGCGTTATTAAAAAAAATAGCGATTAATGCAGTTTTGGAGCGCTACACGGACACACACACATACAAAATAGAGCTATTATGTAGTTAGATTTTATACAATAAATTGCCTCTTACTTTTGGTTGAAAGTGCATTTTTTAAATTATTTCGAATTAACTCTTTATCATTGTGAATTTTATTATAGTGAGATCTGCAGTTGGCTTGGATTAGTGGCACAAATCGGAATTTCTCATTAGGTGTAATCACAATTTGCGGTACAAATGCCTGCAATATTGAGTTCGTCACTTAATTAAATTGAAAAAATAATAGTATTTTTGGGAAATCTTGGGAACGAAAATATGACGGGTTAGTGTATGTGAAAAGTTGGCCATTATTAACCGATAAATTACGATCATCACAGTCAATAAAGCACGTTTACGTCGTTCCCAATAGCGAAAGAAAGTCATTAACGATTTGGGGGAGGGAAAATGTTGTTTGCCTTTCAACAATAGAAAATCATAGAGAACAATGTAAGAGAGTAAACAACGGAAAATTTTCTCAATTTTTCCGATCGCACGCATATATTGCACATAGTGCGAATCTACTCGTTCGTTCTCAAACCGTGGGTCGCTCGTTCGACAAACAATAGGAAATTCGCCAAAACGTTTTTGATTTATGTGCGTTTTTATCGCGAAGAATTTTCGCAGGGGAGGAAAAGTGTATACCTCGAAATCTAACGATGCGGAACCGTATTTCCCGCTTTTTCGCCATTTATACGCATGTGTACGATATACTTTTGTTTTTCGGAGGCTATTAATGTGACACATCCGAAATTTTATAATGGAAATATTATGCATAATCCGCGCGAAAATCCATTAAAACGGCGTTTTAGTGCGAGCGTTCTGCGAAATCGTGTTACGCGACACGATATATCATCTCGATCTATCGCACATTATGCTTGATTTATTGTCTGTGCCGTGTTTGTGGGGAAAATCTATATTATGTGGCTTCGATATGAAGATTTTCTTGCGTCTGTTAAATTGATCGTTAATTTTTCATTAGTCTAATTAAGGTTTTATATGTGAATTTCCGACGAAACTGACTCGATTAAATGAAGAATGAAAGCGTTCGAATTTAGTTTTTGAATTTATTTTCATTTTTTTTATAGATCTGTGAATGTGCCTATCGATTAAATATGATCGAATCGAAGAGATCTATTTTATACAGTGTATTTACAAAGTGCTTCTATTTTAGCGAACATCAGTGAACAACGAAATCGAAGACAATCGAAACGATTCCGTGACTATTTATAAAGCGATTCATCGAGTAGCCTAAAATAAGCGATCCAAAGGGCGGGACGATGTAATTCAAACATCCCGCCCTTTGCAAAGCAGTTTTTTTCGTACAAATATACACTCACTTGATCTATTTATACTTACAACCTCGTCGCTGTGATATTTATCGGAGCACACGCGTCACGAACAATCGAATTAGACGCAGTGAATAAAATAAAGAACAACCCTATAATCGAATTAACGACAAGTCGTTAACGTCAATTGAAGTGCATCGGTGGACAATTATTATAAGCTAAGATGTTCATCAAGTCGCAGCAGGACCATCACGACAGGAGACCTTCTGTCTCAGGATGGTTCAATTCTTTAAGAAGAGGGGCCAAAGGTCGAAGGAAGGACAGTGCTGGGACCATCAGCGCTGCTCCTCCTACTGTGCCTCTTTATGGATCCTTGGGCAGGAAGAAGCCTTCTTCTGGTCCTCAGTCGAAGGCTAGATCGGCGTGGGATCTCACCACCATCTCTAGACTGGTTCGTTTAATATTTCGTGTATTTTTTTTTAATATAATGGACTGTCTTTCTAAATGGTCATATTTGAATGGATTATTCGATTGTAGGTAATTCCGTCTGAAACAATTGTGAATTTCAGAATATTTGATCTAAATTTAAACAATACGTTGAGAGATTAACTCCGTTGGGGCGTATTAGTCAATTATGTTGTGCTAATGAGCTTCGGTAGTTTGAGAAATTATGAAAGGTAAATTCTGAATGTGTGGTCTCTCGAGTGAGGTGGGAGTTGTTACCGAGGATTTGTATTCGTACTTGTTTTTGCTTTCAATCGGTGCTGCTTTCAGTTGTTTACGATGAGGGTGGGTCAGTTATTATTCGCGATAGCATTCCTCTTGAATCGAGTTTTGATTCTTACCAGGTACAAGTACTATGTTGTATGTTTAGTTTTGTTAATTTGATTTTTTTATCAATTAGAAAACTTTCCGTCCCATTATTTTACATTGTGGTCTGCTATTAATATAGTTAAAATCGTTATGGAAAAGTACTAACAAAATAATCATTTCAAAATGTGCAGTATAAATATCAGTTTTGTGCATGCGATATGCATTGTGTTAAATTATTAATGCTCATTGAGTCACGATGAGAATCTATGACTTCATATCATTTTGCATAAATACATCAGCGATTTTAAATTTCGTCTTCCATTAAATTGGCATCCTCCTTCGATCCTTTGAACTGGTTTAATCTTTTATACCGATTTCTTTTTTATATTATCATTTCGTCCGACCCGTGTCACGAAAACCCATAAAACATACAGACCCTCTTCGTACACTCATACGACACAGCCTTATCTTTGTAAATGGACATCGAATTCGGGGAAATATCACATTGATTTATAAGATATGCTTTATTGAAAAATTTTAAAATGCACTTTTGCAGAAGTTATCGATCGAGAAGGTCACGTTCAAATTTCGATCGAAACAACCTTCACTCTGCGGTTTTGCAATTTGACTCGATTAGTTCGGTGAGGTCGTTAAGGACACTCACTTTTGAAATTCCTCATCTACCAGGATGTGTTTCTATAGTACTATGGTACAATGTGAGACTATGGTGTCCGTGTCTTATCTATTGTGAGCGGTCTGTGCTGAAATTAATGGCTGCTGAAGTGAAATGAGGCGTTATGGAAAATGAAAAGTAGCAAGTCACCCAAAGCCACGATAAGAAAATAATGTTTTAACGCGTGGGCGAAACGTAAAAATAATGCACGATTCGAAGCCAAGTTTTGTGTTTTTACATTACGCTCGTAATGACTATGAGAAAATTTGCAATACGTGTACTAAATACTGCGGATAATGATTGATGTTTCTGCTCACTGAAACATTTTTCTCGATTATGCTGTGCGAAAAAACTCCACGATCCAATATCGAGATTACGAAACGTAGCGTTTTCTCAGAAGAAAATTTTCACTCATTGGCACGAAAGTTTTCCGCAAAGGTCACATTCCTCGAAAACAAAACGATAAATCTCGATACGTTCGCGACTACCATTCTCGTGTTGAATTTTTTTTCCAAAACGCAAACTGCTTTTTGTAGCCTCAAATAGCCCAGATTTGTATACAGAAAAGGGGGAGCGTATCGAATAAGGGCGGTCGGTTTAGATTTCGTGGTGGGTTTACAATGGGCACTTCATAAACAGCCGTCAAATCCACTCGAGTAACCTTTTTTCTGTGTATGCCGTTCAGATAAACGAGAAATGGAAGATTCACATAACTCTTTCGGTGTATATCCTTTTTTTACATTTTGTTCGCTTTTTTCGTCCATTCGTGTTTTCAACAGCTCGCGGCTATTGCTTTTTGAAGATACAGTAACGGCCGTGGAAAGGTTAACACTTGCGAAATTAGCTTTCGAATAACACTGCTTCTTAATTGAATATAAAACACTTAACTTAAGGTCCTTAAATAAATATTTTTACCCATTTATGAATCGATATGATAAGGCTTTTAGCTCGTTTTTATATAATTCGCGGGTGTTAACATTTTCGTAGCTGTATATATTTAGGGATGTTTTTTAATGTGAATTTGATTACGTCAAGGCTCTGAATGCATTATTACTTGTTTTATTTCTCAAGGTGTGTTAACACATAAATTCTTGGCGTGTTTGCACTGTGCAAACAGTCTTATGCGTTATAACGACATTTGTTTCTCACGTTGTACGATTAGCAGCAGCGTTCGCTCTTGAACTGCCGAGTTTTGAATTAATCGAGTGGATCGCTTCTTAATATGTATTTATATATACGTTCTCGAGCATTCTTCATGTGAATTAGAGAAAAAATGCGACGTCGAAACAATTTTAAGTGCTCCCGTCGGAATGCGCACAGTCGTCGGAGGGTTGTTTTATAAAATAATGCCCGTTGTTTTGATAAACGCTTTAAAACGTTACAAAAGTTTTAATGGACTGAACGGGAGCGTTTACATTCTTTATCATCCTCGAAAGTTTTTAGACACATCCGCTCGTTTGTGTTTAAACTAAGATTAAGATTACGATTTATCCTTCGCGAGATATTTTCGCAGAATCCATTATGTACCTCCTCTTATCGCATTCGGTTTTTGCTTCGAAAATATGTCGCTGCGAATTCCGACAGCACACAATAATAGAAAGTAGTTATCATTGATTGAGTGCTGTGTTATTTCCCCGTTCATTCATTCACTCGGACAATTGAGCTGTTCAGTGTATAAATTGATAAAACACTTTTCGAATAAAAAATGAGAATTAAATGTCAAAGCACTTGTAAAGTCATAACTTTTTAAGTGTGAAATATCTTTTCTGAATAATAAAAACAAGATTTGTTTAGCCACTGAATGATAAATAATTCATATCATTCTATATCTACTCTAATGTTAATTGACCACATTTATAGATTATTAAAAACGTCTGTAATTTCACATGAATGGAACAATGAAAGGAATATTAAAAAACGTTTGACAATTTATTTCGAATTTCCTTATATGTAGTCAATCTTGTTGTGCCATAAATGACTCAATTTTCATTTAAAGATTCACCATCAATCGTATTTCCCCACGATTTGAGAAACTTAACACATAAGACACTATTTATTTCGTCTCGTTTCATCGGAAATGCAGCCGTCCTTGCGTCATTATCGTCTAGTGCTGAGAAAATCTCGACTTCGCATCAGCCTCGACTGACATCACTCGTTCTCTTACACAAGCTATTATCGTACTATTTGACACTGAGTTTCTAGAAACGTGGGCAGTGCTCGCTTATTTAAAATCATCGATAAATCTGTCAAATTAGCTATCGCTGCGAATTCTCGCGACTTTATTTGCTTTAGAGGCACCATTGATAGTTTTCACGCGATCGGTTTAATTGGTCGATTGTATGTCGTTCCGTGTCGAAGGATTTTATTAAATAATAATCATGCTCTCGTTGATGTAATTTTTAATTGTTAATTAAGTAAAAGCGATGAACGATAAGGAAAGTGCCATTAAAAGAATATTCGTGAAAGTGATAATAGCCAAATTAGCGAGACGCCGTAAAATGTCGACTGAGTTAAATTGTTACGTTTGTGTTTTGTACTCGAGTACCTTTCGTCGAGTTGTGATCTCGTTAAAAGTTCACGTACATTTAATTGTTTCTTTAAAAGTTAAAAAAATGTACGTAAACTTTATCGAAAACACTCAAAAGAATTTTCGACTTTTCCGCACTCGTGTACCGAATATATACGTCGACAATATATTTTTCTCCGAAATGAAATCACGTTTGTTTTTCGATATCATTACGCAATCTTCGAATTATCGACATGACATCATATTCAATAATATTACGATTCGCTAAGAGCATCCGAGCAAAAGCGCTAAAACACATTCTACGTACAATAATAACCCGTATTTACAGTCTTTTTCGTATTGTATGCAAATATCCTTTTTTTCCCACTCATCGTCAAAGCAAACTCGATTTATTCCGCATGTACGATATAATATAAATAACGCACAAAGTTCCCGACATTTTGTTTTTCGGGAAACGAAATTTTCGGACTCCTTTTCTGGATGTTCACTTTCGTGGGCGGACGTCTCCTCATCCTCGTATTCCTCGAAAGCCTTCGCGATTCGGAGGCGTAAATAAGAATATTGTGGGCGTCTTACGTGAATGAGGTGGATGTTATGTATGTATGTCGCGTGTAAATATTACTTGTGTGTGAAAATGCGGTGTGGCTTCTTTTATCTGTCGTGGAACTTTCGAAATTTTTCGTCTCCAGATATAATATTGTAATCTGTCTTGTGTGTTTTTCTCGTATGCGTATGCTGGAAAGTTTGGATACGTTCGCTGCCTTATGGAAAGGATACGAGTTTTCTCGCTTTTCTATTTATGAGTTTTTTTTCATCATATTTTTTTCTGGAAGAACTTCACCAGAAACTTTATGTTGATAGTTTTTTTTTCATCTTTGTCACACGATCTAACAATTATTGAATAGACAGATTTGAATGCTTCAAAATTTTTATTCAGAATTGATAATGTTAATGTCGAAGTCATCTAGGGTCTAAACACCCCTAATTGTAAATACATAGTTACAAAACCGCTGAAAAGCCGTTAATCCGATTTGGACTGTGTCACTAATAAAAAGAAAACACTTAAATAACCTCTAACAGATTTACAAGTTATAATGCAATTACCTTAAACAAACGATTGCACAAATTTTTCTTTTTCATGATTATTTATAGACATTGAAAATTCACATTTCGTAAATATTTACAGACTTTCATCAACGTTAATTTAATAAATCTCTAAACGATTCACAATATATTCCATAGCAGAGGAACGAGTATGCGGTCAAAGATACCGGTTTCGCTCTTTACCTGTCCGATGACCAAGGCCGCTCAAGGTGAGCCGAATTAGCGCGAACTGTTAGCAAAGAGGTTAACGACATCCTCATCGATGGCGTTTTTACGTGTAAACAATTCAGAACACCCTAAAATTAGTGTAGTGTGGTTTTCAGATGCGCCACATGTTACTCGAACGAATTTGCTATCTCTTTGAAGTGCGCACTTTGACGACTTGCAGGATCTGTCTTTAGGTCCTTTTCTTCGCGTTGTATGGAAAGCTGTTCGAATCTTGGTTCGAGTTAAGAATTTTCTTCGATGAAATTCAGATCGCTTTTAGAGAGTTTGGGTCGTTATCGCTCTTTGACGACATTTTGATTGTCGATCGTTTGGATTTATCGATTGTTCGGTTTCGTAACGGTCAAATAAACTTCACGTTGATGACTTTTGTTCAATTGAAAATTTGTAGTTTCGAAATCGACGAGTCGCGCTTGTCGCTACTGTTTAATTTTTATTAGTTACGTTCAGGAAATGCCTGAACGAATGCATTTTTTTCGTTTTCTGAATAGCGTCGGATTGAGTTGAATGAATTTTTTATGGGACGAAAGTGCAAACAAGCATTTGGCACATGACTCGATAGTGAATCACTCTTTGTATTTTTTTCGTACTGCGTTTTTATCGCTAATAATTGTTATGATTCATTGTTAGTCTTCTTTGAGAGATTGTTCCGGGAAGGTGGCTGATGAGAAATAGGTCTCGATGTTAATTGAACTAATAAAGCGATTATTCACGTCCGTTTATTCGTATTCTTCGCAACTTGTGCTCACTTATAGAAATTTTCGTATCGTGGATCTTTTGGATCTTCTAACGGGACGACCCGATGATCCACGGATGAGATTAACGCCACCGGGACAAGCAAAATTCTTTGGCTTGTGTCCCTGTGTTCTGAAATAGTTGCTCATGCTGTTTCTGGTGAACATTTCAGCAGCGATGGTCTTGAACTTAAAATACGTGTCGGATTTTCGTGAGAATTCTCATCATATAAACAATCGTCTTTGTGCACAATTCCGATCGTCTATTATTATTGGATTAACCGAAAGTGAGCGTTCCAATTATTTTTTTCTACACATAATACAAATAAGCGATGAATCCAAAACTGAAAGTCTTCTTTTTACCATCTGTTTCCCGGATGTAAAAATTATAAGTGATCCGGTGGATGGTTTGCCGCTTTCGATCTCGCCACGGTCTTTTAAACGCCGGAATCGAACCGGCGTTAATTCGGATTTTTATATCGTTTGAAATGCAAATTGTTCGTTGCTTTAGTGTTTTATTTATTCCGTGCTTCAGTTTCGGTGATGAGTACCCAGAATCTAGCTCGCGAGACCCAAAAAAGCACTTGGACGAGAAGCGTTCGAATAAAACGAAATCGAAATTCTGTACAGAATGTAGATGATTTACCGTTAAAATGATGCTTTTGTGTATTTCGAGAGCTCAATTTTCCGAGATTCGATTGAAATATCTATTAGGCTTTCGGTTTTCGCCAAGTGGAGCGAATGAGATTCATATCGAGGAAAATGTGTGTAAATACACTTTCGTTATTGCTGAGTGTTTTCTTAAGATTCTTTCAGCAAATATACGTAATAATTACGCATTGGACGCTCCATTATATAATTTCGCAAATCGGCTTATATTTTTTCCGACGTTGAAAAAATTCACTCATTGTCAGCTTTAAAACATTTCGAAACCACGATAACAGTCGATCGTCACGTGTGTATAACTATAATGTAAATATATGTCAAAAGATAACATTTTCCACTGATAAGCAATTTTTCGTATCGAGACAATAACGTAAATAGTGATTTTTACTACTGAGGAATGAAATGTAACTATTTCACAACGTTCACGTTCATTTATGTCCTCTATAAATCTTAAACACGTCTTCTGTAGGTCATTGAAAATTTATGGACAATCTTTATTAACGAAAAAAAAAGTTTCGTGAACGCATTTTCTGGCAATTTCTCTTCTTTACGGCAATCTCTCACGCTGTTTTCACAATACGGCAATATTTTATTAATACGATCGTAAATTTGTCTATGAAATTCGACCGCGAAAAATTCATATCGAACCTGGTATTCTTCGAAAGCATTTTTCTCGTCTTCGTGGAAAAAAAATGCATGCAAAGAAGGGAAGGTAGCTTCGATACGTCCGCTCGATGATGGATTGCCAAATTAGTGTTTCACTTGATATATTGGTTTTTGTTGTGTCATCAAGAAGAAGGAGGGTGCAGCGCCCATTTTCTTGTGGGCTAAATTCAATATTTAGTCTACTTATACGTGTTTGTTGGGTCTTAGATGTTAGATGCTAAAATATGGCACAATCCGCGTTTGGTCATTATCGCGACTATTAGGTGAATCATCGGTTTAGAAACAATGTTATTGTATTATAATTTTGACATTTAAGATAGTAACGAGCGGTTTCATTCTTTGTTAATTGATAGACGATTTTCTGTGTCAATGTTATTTATTTAAAATTAACTTTAACTGTTAACATACGATAAAATTCCGTTTCAATTGAAAATTTGTCTTCAGTGTAATAAAACTATTTTCGTATATTTCGATTTGCGCAGAAATTTATCAACGTTTTCAGCTGTTTGTATCAGTGTATATTTGCGTAAGATTTACGTTATTCAAGGATGCTAACAAAACCGATACAGATAAGACCCATTAATAATCCAAAAACGAGTTACCGTGAGAAATTTTCCACGTGCTTTTGACAGAATTTTCTTTCGCATTTCATCAAACGTCCACTACTCTGCGGGTAAAATCGATTTCGCTTTTCAGCAATTGAAACCGCTCGTACATATATTTTTTCAGCACACGCGAACACGTATCGAGAAATACTTAATTTTATTGCGATCGAAAACTTCGTATACTTAGACGAAATTTATTTTAATTGGAGTGCTTTGCAGGATTGGGCGGGTGGTTTTCAGCCCTTTCGTTTTCGGACGTTTTATTTTTCGCAGAAAAACTCCAACAACGGACGTACAAAGCCTGATGGTAATTTATTGCCCCAGTACGTAGGTATTTTTTTCTCTGTACACACTGTACGAATATAGCACACGTGTGCGGATGTATTTTTTCGTATTTTTAAATAAGCATGATTTAAAGGTTCGGGTCTCGCGTGCCACTGTGATTTTTTTCTACTCGTTCGCTTAAACCGCGAAAAATATTATTATGGGTTTCGTTTGCCTTTCACAAACGAGTCTTTGCGCATTTTTAATTGTCTTTTTCTCGAATTCTGGTTGTGTTAATTTTTTTTCGTCTGTTTCTTTTCAGGTGAGTTTGAGGGTCGTTTTGCTGAAATTTCCCAAACGTATTGCTGCAGAGTGAGGTTTTTCATCTTAATTTTTATATCATTAATGTTTGTCCGTAGAACACGGGTTTTGTATAATTTTTATTTCAAAACATATTTTCTTCACGCTTTATAAATTTGATTCACTGCTAAAGAAAGTTCAGTTTCATGATTTTTTTCCTATGGTTATTTAAATAGTTTATTTTAAAAAGAATTTGCTGAAAATGCAGTGTTTATTTTATTACTCGAAAGACTTACGATTTTCCACTTTTTTCGTTGTCGAAATTTTAATATGCAATAAATACTCTAACATCCGACTACCAATGTTTATGTTTATGCATTCATAAACTTTCAGCTTTCATTAACGCTCGAAAAAATCCAAAAATTTCAAACTCACTCAAACATTGCAATTCAAACATCGAAAAAGCGCTCAGCATATTTTGACCAGATGTCTCGCCGAAAAAAAGAACTATTTACGCAAAAAATCTCATCACAAAAACGAACGTTTCACACTACATATTCGTTGCTCAATTCGGTCGGTCGGTAAACAGTTGGCCGATCAGTAAACAGTCGGCCGATTCTGTGCGCGTGCATCATATATTAACGCCGATTTTCAGCATTCGATGCAACGCCCACGAGTCTATTTTGATTTCGCTCATGAATAATTTCAGTGGCGTACCTCTGTTAATATAAATGGCATTCGACGAACATGATGCGAAACGTCGATTGTTCTTCAATTATCATAGTTGTCGGGTGAAGTCAGCGCTTTTGGCGCCTTTCGGTCAATTGGTCACCGCTCCTGGAATCGTGGTCATCGTATTGTAAATTAGACGATATCTATGAGTGTATAAAGTGATTTAATCACATTTTGAAAATAGTCAGATTTAAATGTCAGTGCACTTTGTATAGTTACAACTTTTTTCGTGTGAAATAAATGACAAAATTTGTCTGGCTATTAAAAATAGATCATTTATTTGAGAAATCACTTTAATTAATTCTGTTTTTTCAAGTAAAGTCTTCTTCAGACTCATGCGTGATTCACGCATGAACTTCTGTGAAGCGCGAATGTGGATGGTTTTCGCGATTTTTTTGTTTTATACGTGATTGTGTTTCGCACTTACAATTAGCGGACTCAAACCGAACACATTCGTTACTTATATAAACAAAATTTGTTTATTTATAATTTTAATCAAATTAAATAATCAACGGAATTTTAAAAAACGTATCAAACATGTTTCATAGTTTTTCTCGACTTTTTTAAATCATACTCTTCACTGAACGGCTCATATCTACACATATTCACTATCTGTAATTAGTACAAGCATGATTCACACATATTTTGGGTCGAATCCATAAAAAAAAATCTATTTGTCATGTGTGGGTATAGATTCGCGAATGAACTGATTGCATCCCGTCGCCGCCGAGTCAATTGTGATTTGTGCGAACGATTCGCATGAACGAGTATCTCTATTATTGTGTGTATATAGTCCGTGTTCTGAGACGTAGGCCAGTTTCAAATAATCAGGGCATTGTGCCTTGATTATCGTATGTTCCACATCCGCAGTGCAATTGTATAATGTTCGAGTTATTTAGTTGAGATGTCGCCAGTTTGCGTCACCAGAATCGCTATAGTACTTTTGTGAGATCGAGACTTCTTTTAGAATATCGGTCCAAATTATCTTTGGAATATTTTTAGATGTTCTATTGTTTAAAAATATCGTAGGGTCATTCGGGGTAAGTGCAGCTAGTAGAGCGAATTGAGTTGGCATCAATATGACAGAAATCGACAAAGATAATGATAAGAGTCATTTAGTGTTGATACCAGAACGCTGTGTACACCATTTGATTATTTTTGTTAATTTTTAAGACATTTATGTTAGCCAATTTTTCATGAGTCAAACTTATTCATTTCTATACAAATATTTACATAAGCAGAAGTGCACTCAACAATCTACCTCGAATCAGATCTAATGCGTAAATAAGTCACAGCACTAATTTCACATTTCGAAATTTCTAAGAACGTTCCCCGAGATAATGACCTACTGAAAATTTTCCAACAATTATGACTCATAATTGAATTTCTGAAAAACTGGATTCGTCGCCAAGCGCCAACTCAACTCGACAACAAACAATTCACTGCAGCAACAACAAAACGAAACGATCACAATTCACTTACATCTTATATTTTCTACATATGCGCGCATCCGAGAATAAACAAAAACAGTTGCAAGCATGCCAAATTTATGCAACATTCCGAATTCTCGACCGATCTTGGAAGCAGTCTTTCGACCCCTCGTCCCTGGATCATCGCGTCAATTAATCTGACGTAGATCCCGCGTAGATCCCTTGATCCTTCTCCGTATAATTGCGAGCGTGCGTGTCACGAGGATCCGTCGAGATTTATACGAAACCTCGCACATGAGAGATTCGTTTCGGACTCGTTCGCTCTTTCGATTAGTCGGTTTATGGTGTTCTGTGTCGGGATCAGTGTTATCGTGATGCTGGGCTCGAGTGCTGCTGTCGCATTTGGTTTTTCTAGTCGATATGATGGTTAGATTTGAGTATTTTTTATCTATTTGATTTGATGTTTTACTAAACGGTTGTTAAATATAGACTCCTTGGCTTATCTGAGTCGGTTAAATTTGTTCGATTTTAGTAGGATCTTTCATTCGCCGTCTTTCTATTGAGATTTCCTTGTGTACTTATGGACGCTTTTTTACCTAAGTGAATGAATTATAGAGAAATTACACATTTTCAGCCTAAGTTTTTCTCATTATTGATGCTTTCATCAGCTCTAACTCTATTGGCTCTTCACATAGGTAATCATTATGTGCGTCATTTATCTATCACCATACTCAACCTCGATATATCTATCTATATTATAAATACGCTAACGATGCTCGAAATTTTCAGACGTGCCTCGAACCCGGATCGTACTGTATGGCACACGCCTGTTGACCGCTCGACTACCGTCCTGATTTCGGAACTGCAACTTTTAACGTATATAAGGCATAAAATCCCGGGCTCGACTTTTTTATTTCACACATCCGTGGCAATACGAAGTTTGATTAATTCCTAACAATTTCGATACACATCCGTGGCACTACTAGTTTTCAATAAATAAAACAATTTTCGTCCACTACACGATTTTTCCTGGAAAAGCCGCACCGCACATCCGCACTACAACTCCCCTCCTTTATTATCTACGAGTGCACATATTTTTAATTTAGAACAACACGGCAGCAGCACCCCGCACACTCCACAAACAACGTACATACACACGAGCACAAGTCGGCAATCATTAAAACCTGTCGGATAGGGGAGCTTTCTGAATTATTACCGGGCATCCGACCACACAACGAACCCGGGACGTTAGCGAAAGCGCGACAAAGAGCTTCGGCCGTCATTACTGCGATTGCTGAGGCCCTCTTTGCTGCGTCTTCTTTGGCCGTCTCGTTCGAGAGTCTCGACGAGCTTTTCGCGGTTCGTTTGAGCTTTTTCTCGTTTTTAGATTCGAAATTCTGCGGTGTGAATTTATGGGTTCGGATCGTTTCGGTTTGGGAGTCCGCAGACTGCAGACTTTCTGTCGGTCGATTGTTTAGTCGGGATCTCTGATTAGTGTGGAGATATGTGGAAGTGCGCAGATTGTGAAGATTACTATTTCATACTTAAAAAGTGCAAGACTTGACTATCGGCCGATAGAATGTCTGCAGTTTTCGAGGGCCTTTCGACCTCAAAGTATCCTTATTATAGACTTTTTATCGGCAGATAGTTCGATCGATCACTTTTCCAGTATAGAGTTGTAATCGTTGTGATGTGTGCACATTCTTATATTTCCATGCTGATTAAAGAGTCCGACTAAACTATCGTCCAATAGAAAGTCTAGATCTTAAACCTTGAATAATCCTTGCAGACATTCTATCGACCGATAATTTAATCGAACTT
This sequence comes from Cheumatopsyche charites, assembly GCA_024721215.1. NCBI lineage: Eukaryota > Metazoa > Arthropoda > Insecta > Trichoptera > Hydropsychidae > Cheumatopsyche > Cheumatopsyche charites. The sequence goes on from CM045575.1 coordinate 10,952,935, forward strand.
TTTTCAGTTTGAAGCTGTAATCGTTGTAATGTGCGCACTTTATACAATTCTATACCATTTAAAGAATCCAATTCAATTAACACCCGATAAAAAATCACCCTTACCATAAATTTAATTAATATAGAGAAACGAATGAAATCGCAAACTTTCATACGTAGTGTTTTCTATTATGTGCGATTTATATCAAGCTACAACACAACGCACAGCCTTCGCACGGACATAACGCTATGTGCTATATATACGATACACGCTCGTACGTATGAAAAGTACAAAATACGAACTGGCTCTTCTCGTTATTTGAAATTTTTCAATATCGCACATCGTCGGCGCGAAAAGAGCTCGCGTGACGCTTTTTGAACTTGACACGTTCGTTCGTTTGTTTGTTGCTTTCGCGCCACAGAGACGTCGTTACACATTTTCAATATGTGTGTTGTGTTGCGTCCGTTAGTTTTACTTTTGCGCATCGGAATGCTCGAAACGAGGCACGCTTATGTCGTATGACGGATTTGTCGATGATGTCCTTTGTTTCGAATTGTTATTGTATAAATTGATCATATGTTTAAACACTGTCAAAAATATGCAAGAAAAACAAAGACGTATAGGTATGCGTACGACTTTGTTTTTTGCCACTAGCGTAAATTTTGACATTGTTTAAATGGAGAAATGTGCGTATTTTATCGTGAAGTTTGTGTGGTTTGCGTATTTATTTGCGTTTGAGTGTTGAAAATTATGCTATTTATATCATGTTAAAATTTATGTTATAATTTGTGCGCGAGATGATTGATGTTTTGTAATTGCTCAATTGTGCCACTTCGCATAATTGGATAATTTTCGGCGTTACATAATATTCAATTGTTTTTTTTACGTCTATTTTTATCATGTTATACGGTTTTAAAATTATAAACTATTACAAGTTTACATCAATATTATCAATAGAAGTGGAAAAACTTTCCTAAACATGACTTGTTTTTTACACGGAATTTCCCGACGTCAATTCAACCTAAACCTATCTAATCAAATCCGTCCACAACTCACATATTCGTGACTATCGTAATTTCAAACGAAAACACACACACACACACACATCAAACGTACTGAACAATACAAATTTTATATCGCGACACGCAAAAAGCCGAAATCACCCTGTGGTAGCTTATACGGGGTCGACGAACGTTTCATCCCTCCTAATTGCAGTTTGACAGCCGAAGTTATGTCCCGCGTTTTATTTTACGTCCTTTTTGATCGCGTGTGTGAAATAACGCGTCCTTTTTCGTCCTTTTCGAATTAATCGTCGCTTCGATCCTTGTTCGTCCCTCGGGCTCTCGTCTTCGATGCTTTTATTGCGCCACCCTGTATATAAATGCGTACGCTCGTATAGTTGCCTCTTGTTACTTCGCAGGGAAAGGTTCCGTTTTATTATGGTGTATTTTATGTTATAGAGTATTAAAAGTGCGTTCGTTATTATGAGGTAAAGGGCGTATTGAAATTTGCGTAGATGTGTCTACGGTGTAGACCCGTAGTTTTCATGTAATATTTTATGTAATGTTATGGTTATAAAACTATGTAATTACTGAAAGATTAATACAAATGTAAGCATGGAAATGATTTCGTAGTAGGTATAATAATTCTTTCACCGCTCAGTTTGCATTTGATGTTTATATCTGTTGCAGTCATGTTATTAGCTCGTTTCTGTGATTAAATCCATTTTGTCATTTTTTTTTCAACGTGTATCGTAATAATGTATCAATTTGTTCGTGGAAAGTGCACGAGTCTCGAGGCGATTCGAATCTGCTCATATTGTTTTTAGACACGCGACTCGCTACTCTGACGCTTCGGCGAAAGTTAGTCTGAAACACTTTCACAATCCTTCTTTCTTTAATATAATGGTATCCCGAGTTTTTCCTTCCTTCGTTTATTTATTTTTCGCTTCGTCTGCGGCGTTGCATTAAAGAAGCTCCTCCGCAGTTTTCCAGTCTACGTCATAAAAATCCCATAACGGTAGACGCTTTTCCAGCCTGTCGCAGTTTTATTTTGTGTTTTTCGGCCGGCGCAAAGTTTAAAGACCGATTCAGACAAGTCACAGGCTTGACGGTTGTATTTCGTGAATATTTTCCATTGTATCGAATTCTACATAAAATCCTAGCATTTTCAATAAATTCTTAATGTGTATTTGAACAGAGCGGAGTCAAATTAAAATGAAATTTAAATACAAGAAAACTGACTGACTGAATAGATCTCACTTAAAAAATTGTGAAATATTAAAATCCTTACATAATTTATTGATAATAGAAGTAATCAATATTTAAAGAGAAAACTTGTACAAATTCGTCCTGGACGTAGGGGTAAGAAAATTTGGAATGGTAAGCGGCTAGGATTAGAATATAGAGTAGCTCTGATAAAAACAAAACCTAATAAGTTGAAAGGTCCCCTAATCATAACGCATATCAAACATCTTTCAGCAAATTTTATATGTGCATACGAATGCGACATAGACATATGAGAACGTAACTCGAGACGACGCATTTCAAACAAACTGCGGTGTCGGATGCAATAAAATGCTCATGCAGAAAAATTTCCCTCATTGTTGATTCCGTTACGACTGCGTAAGACGCATCTGTAGTACTGCCATATCGTTATTTTTTTCCCTCCGCATTTATTGTCCATTGTGTAATATTTTCTCGTTTATATTTCGCATTTTCTTCGTGCAAATCGTCGATACGCTCTCTATATACCTCCTTCATATTATTACGTACATACGAACGGGTCGATTCGAATCCCCGACGGAAAACTGAGCATTTTTATATATAGTCTACGTTGATTACGCTGAAAGCTTTTATTCTCGCATCGCGATACACTTTCCGTCGACATTAATACGCTTGTGCAAATATAAAATGTTTATTTTTCGCTATCGGTTGTAGATACATTTCGCATTGCACACGTCTAGGAAAAATCAGCTCGGCGATTTATCTTCGATGTCGTTTTTCGTTCTTCATTTCAGCTGACGAGATGTTGAGGATATTGTTCTTTTTTTTCGTATCTGTTCGTAAATGTCGCCATTTCGTGTCTGGTACGACTGGGTTGATTTAGTAACGATGGAAGCTCTCCGGAGACGTCGAAGGGAAATCAATTAAAATAAAACAAGATCGCGTTGTAGATTTTCCCCCGCATACATAAAATTTTATTACACGCAATAGGATGTTCTTTTAGTATCTTTTAGGGTTATCTATAAAAATGTTTATTGCTCGGTATGATTACTTCCATTTGTTTTTCTTCCGGTCGCCCTGATTTTGTTGTGGAAATCTTGTTTTCAGAGTCGTTATTTGTTTTCGTACTATCTTACAAAGAGCTTATTATCATTTTATGAATGAATTATTAATTTGGCAAAATGAGCAATACATCTCGAGAATCTTGAACTTGACCTTACGAAGTCGTAAATAGTGAACTGCTCTCGACTGAAAAACGATACTCGTACTACTGCTAATTTTGTTTTGCTTAGAAAGAAGCTCTTTTTACCGTACTTTTTTCTTTAATGTATGTACACGTCCTGGTCTTCTCTTCAGTCGAGTGCGTTCCGACTTTTACGACTCTCTCCGAACTTTTTCCGATCCAGACCTTCTCTAGTAATTTATTTACGAAAATTCTGCCTCTGCCCCGAAACATTTTATTTTGTTTCGGATAACAGCAGTTCGAATCGGTGCAGTTTAACCCCTTCGCAGACGATTAGTTGCATCTCGAACGTTGCCAAATCGCTTCGGGAACGGCTTTGGCGCGAAACGACGTCAATTTTGCCATATGACTAGGTGACATTTTAGTAAAATGAAAATCTCGATTGCTTAAGAATTTTTTTTCGACTGGAATATGTGAATTCCCGCGGTAATTCCCGGTTTATGCTTCAGTATCCTGTTTATTTTTGATGCGAGTGTTTATAGGGAAAATATATTTAGAATTAGAATCGTACATCGTTTCGTGTTCAAAGTTCAAGTTCAAATCGAATTTGTACTTTGAGTGTACATACATAATTGTTTTATAAGTGTGATTGCTGCAATTATTCGATTCGAAATTCAATGTCGCATGGTTTACGGTTCAATGCAATCGTATTGACAAACGTACAATTTTTCAGTACTGTCACCTTGATTCGATTTTCAATGATTTTTAATAGTTTTCGCATTGAACGAAATTTCGTCCTATACGAAAAACGTCATTGACTCGAATTGCGCGCGACATCAATTTACGAATTACCCACCAAACTTGAAAAATAATAAAATTTCGTCTATCTACGATCGTCACGTAATCCAGTTTGCGTCCTTTCCTCGCTTTTAATTTAACTTTTCGTTCTGATCCCTCTTCGTCGGGTATGATTTAAACGTCGTCGTCTCTTCCCAGCTTAAGTACATACAATACATACCTATTTTCTCTCCGTACTTACACATAAATCCAGCGTCTTTTCGGGGTTATTTATCGTCTGAAGTCTGCGAACTGCGGGCACGGAATTTCCCTACCGAACAATCGCGCACACACAACAATGCACAGATTATATTAGAAAGACAATTTTCGCAGACTGCTTCTAGGTGAGCTCATCCATATTCATCACATTTCGTATATCCATGACACCACCCTTTCGTTTCGTCGGAGATTACCGATGCTCGGACTAGACTCATCCTCTTGTCTTCTACAGTCTATGTTGCTTTTGGTTGTATTCATACTGCTTTTGGTTGTATGTACACTGCTTTTAGTTGTATTTATGTTGCTTTTGGTTGTATTTTGCTGAAGGAAACCCTTTTATGGGACAGTGCACTCGCGAAATGTTCGCCTCCGCAAACGAGACACACCCGACGACTCTGTGATTGAGCGTCGGTTCACTTTCGCTCTTGTTTTGCATCTCGTTACGAGTTTGCATTTGAAAAATGTGGCTTAGATGAGGGTGGAAATGTCTTTTGAGGTGGTACTTTCGGAATTGAGGCAGGAAATTAAGTTGGGCTTTGTGTACCAGGGATTTTTTTGGCATAATGATCATCTATGTGCTTGATAGACTCCTTAATGGGTGATGCTTTGGCAGTGAAATTTTCTAGAGTTATCGTTACATCTACTACATTATTATATTTAACATGAAAGATTTCTATTTGACAGTTTTCAAAGGGGGACTTTTCGTAGCCCAGACGTAGCAAATATTATACACATGCAACGGTATTTACTACTGAGTAATACTAAACACTTTACAATCGACAAAGTTTAAAGATTCGAGCAACGCCCGTTTGCACAAATCAGTATTTGTGCAATAAAAATAATTGCACATTTCTTTTGCCACTCTAAGTTCAACGTATTTTATTTTATTATTAAAACGTTATGAATGTTCTTTGCGTAATTTTCGCGTGATAGGAATAATTTTTCGAAACTATCCGATGACATATTTTCAATTCGAGTAGCGTGCCGAGAGTTCTTCAGATGCGTCTAATATAGCGGTATCCAAGTATCACGTGCTTGTTTAATTTTTTCGTATCCGTGTACACATTTGTTCCGTTTGAGTCATCGTCATTGTGTTTGCACTAAAATTTTAATATTCGCACGAAGTCGACGGCTTTGCATACGCAGTCTATTATTCGCATTTTTTTCGAGACCTGAGTTTCGCAGAACGCGATTTGATATTATTTAAATGTAACTACATTTCATCACGTCGTCGAATGAATGATTTTTTAATCAACTCATATCGTTGTGTAATCAAAATTTTAATAAAGCCCCTTCGTTTATAATTCGTATTATGCGGGGGTCGTCTGAGGGAAATTGCAGCGGTGCGCTTGCACGACTTTCACGTAGTGTATTTAATCGGAAGCCTCTCCGCAGTCCAAATTCGACCATTAGTTTGAACCCTTCCCGAAAATTACCGAATCGTGTCGTATATCAACGGACTCGTGCATATTTCAGACCCGAAAAGCTCATTTCACGATGAAAATCTAAATTTAATCGCGAGCTTTGTGTGCGTGATGCGTGTCCGCTTTCCCACGTGGAATATTCGTCATTGTCCATGCATAATATATTATCGGTGTCGGATCGAGTCTTTTTGTGGTGTAAAATATTTTTAAAGGTACGCTTTTTCAGGAAAATATATGTGAAAGTGATATATGTATGTCGTTCGTAAGTAATTCGTAGCTGTTTTTTCGTAAATGTCAATTTGAAAGTTGAATGTGTGTCATTGTCGCTGATATGATTGTTATGACTAAAAAATTTACATATTGATAATAATCGCCATTTAAAGCCGCAAAATTTCAACTACGTTTTAAATTTTCTAGGCAATTTCACTCTATCGCCGTACATTATAAATTATTCTCAATTTTGTAACGATACACATAACGATTCTTACGAAATCGCCGATCGTTATTGCGAGTCTGCAGATTCCAATTAGAGTGCAATTATTTCGCGTAAAATTCTGTTTGCTATAATTAGTGCAACTCGTGGCCTTGCTTTTATGTTCCGTTTCATTTTATGCACGCAAAAAAATGATACTACGGCAAACCGTTTTTACGTCATGCGTTGATGTACGGTTTTATAGTGAAGCGATAGAGTTCAAAGTTTGTTATCGTAATAGTCGTTTGGTTATGCAGATTAATTTGCATCGGAAACTAGTGAGTCAAGTTTCTCGATTAAATTTCGTTAGCGGTCAGATTCGCCCGGTTCAAAGTTGGACGACACGAATCTTCGTCTATATTGAAATTTTACTATATATCTATAAAGTCTTAAATAACTTTTTGATTCCGCTTTCGAATCATTTTATTATTCAATCATTTGCTTAAAAGCTATTTCGATTATGAGTTGTATGAAAACTTCATGCACATAATGTGTCATTTCGCATTTCAAATTTATGTTAAATGTCATTTTTGATATCAACACTCGATAAGGAATTTAAAAAGTGGTGTTATTTCATATATTTTTCCTTGTTTGAATATTCAACTTGTTATAGTTGCGTGTAATGAAGTCGTTGACGACCATGTTTAGGAATCCAGTCGAATACACCAGTTTTTTATTTTCCTCATTTAAAATATGTACATTTTTATCAGTCTGTGTATGTACCGGTGCGATTTTATGTCAATTTATTCATCGATGTCTCTCCAGTTTTCTGCGATAAGAGAAATTGTGCATTGGATGCGTCGACTACGAAGTGGGTGCAAAAACTCGCGATGGGAATATTTATGTGGACATATCCGCATCGCCTTTATCATAGAAAGTAGGCTGCAGTCGCATTGGAAGACATTTTGATTAAGTGCCATTTTGTTCTCTTATCAGATTGGTTTTTCTTTATGCAGACCCAAATTTGATTATTTTTGTGTATTCGAGAATAATCGATACCGTTAGCAGTAGTAGATTTATATATTCAAGCGTGTAATGACGACTCAAGAATCTACTATTGTTTAACAATATTGATAAGTTATAATAAATAATTTGAAATTCATACAAAACATTAAAATTATCACTGTCATGATTGTTACACAAATTTTCTTATTATTTGTTCAATAGCAGATGAACCCTTCATGCCGCATGAATTATAAGACCCTTATCGTTGTCCTTACAGTTTTATTTGTTTTCCGTTAGCGTTATTGAATCGTAGGGACACTCGTATTAAAAGACGCATCTCTAACATTATCCAACCCAAAAAACTAACCCAATCGTTGACGATAACACGAAATCCATCCCGTTAGCATAACGAGATCACTTCAATGTTATTTCCCCGATATTGTTCCATCGTTCATTCAGAGAATCGACACGATGCGAATTTTATACAATCCGAGCAGATTTGTCTAGTTTTGTATGTACACCGTGTAATTTTGCGCTCGATTTTAGCCACTTTGAACGTGATCGGAATCGTTCGAATGTAAATTTGGCGATTCGGTTAAGCATAATACGTACGTAAGTCACATTGTCGAGAGACTTTGAGTTTGTGCAACTTTCTAACGAATCCGTTCGAGCGTACGTCAAGATAGTCGCATTCTGAATGTCGAAGGAGTTCGATTGTTGAAATGCGCTTTTCGTATGCATTTTGTGTTCGAAATCGGCTTTTGAGTTCGTCCAATTAAAATATGAATGAATTTGATGGAAATTGTATGCGCTTTTCATCGATTAATTTCATCGCATGCGAAATACACGTTTTCACAGCGAGTTCGAAATGTTATCTTTAGATTTTCTTATATTAATATTCATAAGTAAGAGTTCGTTATCGGTTTACAATATGAAATTTTCCCACATTTTTTTATTATTTATGAGCGTTTCGTGTATTTCAGTTTCAATATTGTCCGGATGCGTATTGCGATTTGAATCACGTACGCGCATTTATAAGCATCTTTTTTTATCAGAATGCGTTTTCATAAACGATTTCTGCGTGCTTCCGAATTTTCATAGCGAACTTGTTTTTCGAAAGAAAAAAAAAATACACGAGTCTCGAATTGTTTTTCTCACAGACTTCTTATATCGCTGTTTGTATTTTTTTTTTATCTAACGTTTGATTTTTTTGTTATTTTCAGCAATTGAAAGATGAACTCGGAGAAGTCGAGGCTGAACTGGAGGCGCTCGAGGGCAACGATGAAGGCAAACAAAACAACAAACTCAAACAGATGACGATCGGCAGGAAAAAGTTCAACATGGATCCAAAGAAAGGTACCTACCAATGAAGAAAAAAAAGTATATCTAGATATAACCTCAGGCGAAAAATAATATTTTTGCAAATCCGCGTTTCGTTCCGAGTGTTTACGCGTTATTTCTGCGCACGAAATCGATTCGAATTCGACTTACATAGAAAGGCTTCCGTTTGACGAGGGTGGTTCGGTTTGAATTTTAATCAAATTTCGTCAGATGACTTCGGTCAGGTTCTAATTAATTTGAGACGGCAGTGTAGCGACAAGGAAATTTTCATCTCTCGTGCTACAGTTCATTAAGGATTTTTTAATTCTTGATTCGGTTGACCGTGACCGTTTTGATGATGATGATCATTGCGCGTGTTTTAGTTTTTAAGATTCATTTACATATAGTTCTAGTCATTCGTGTTGTCGTATTTTTAACATCCGCATTTAGCCTTTTCTTATATGTAAGAGATACAGTTAGATACTAGGTGTAGAGTTCACATATAGCTGTTGCCATTTGTGTTTTTGCCTATCTTGTCCTTACGTTCGCATCTAACATTCCATTCTTGTTGTAGTTAATTTTCTCGCTCTATTTGCATATATACGGCAATAAAAATGACAAGAGCTATATGTAAATCGACATTTACACACCAAAACGATTAAAAAGTACAAACTTTCATTCATAAAACTTTTCACCATAAAAACAAATATATTCGTTTTATTTCCGTCAAATCTAAATTGGATCTCTCGTGTGATATTACAACCTCTCGTACTACACCCCATTTTCCAATATAATACATGGAACGTTCTAAAATAAAAAAAAAGAGGCTTTCGCGCACGCACTCCCTTATATCAGAATCGAGGACATACACGCATAAAACGGATTCTATTTTTATTCACCGCGAACGGCGCACTTCTAATGTTCGCTTTAATTTGAATATCGAAATTGCGTATATAAAACGGGGACACCGCATTATGAAAATCCCCTAGGTTTAATTATAATGGACGCGGACCCGCATTTCTCCTCGCAGACGCAATTAATTCAATACACGTAGGTACGTTATGGAATTGTATAATCGATCTAATTTTCGAAATATTTCACGGCACTTTGACCCCTTTCGTAACCCCTCTACGACCACTAATTTAACTGTGGGCGTTCTGAGTACTACTTAACCTCTTCGCGTTTCTTGCTTTCTTCGCTCGTATGAAATTCTATTGTGTTTTCAGCGCTGAAACGTATCTTTGCGGTCTATTATTTTCGGTTCATTCGTTCGCTTTCGTGCGATTTTGTCGCATCAATCAAAAAGATACGCTTGAAATGCGCTTTGTCGTTAAAAATATTTTAGGTAAAAAATTACGTGTGTGAGTTGAATTATCGACGTTTTAATGAAAAATACTTTCGAGAGCGGAAGAAAGTCGCACAATGAGGATATCGTGCGAATATTTCACGACACGAAGTCCTGGGACCTTTGAAATTTCCGTATTGTTCCCGTGAAACTTGGGCGTAAAGGGACGCGATTTTCGTCCCTGCGTTATTATGAAAAATGTACGTATTTCATTCGAATTTTAATCGTCCCCTCGTGTATTGTTCTAGAAATAGGTTTCGGCACTATAGTTGCATATAAATCTGAATAAATCCGACGAATTATAGCTAGAATTCGTGGAAATCGATATTATGCAAAATCGCCATTATTCGAATCTAAAGAAAATTCAGCGGTTTTTTCCTAACAACTCGATCGAATATCGGAGATTATAGGGTTAACGTAGGCGTGAACGTACTTCGAGCTCTGGCTTAAGGGTTCGTCACCCTTATTTACATCCTCATTTCTTTCCCTTCTTTTTTTATCAGGATTTTCTTCTTTAAGGGTGTATTTTTTCGTTTTTCTTTTTGACAAATCCCCTGTTTGTTTCTTCGCCGTCTCGAAACCATCCACCCCCTTTCGTGTTTATGAGACTCGATAACCCAAGAAATTGGTTATTAATCCAATTTTCATCCCCCGCCACGTCTTGTGTTCTCTCGTTGATTGTGTTTGTTCTTGCAACTCTGTGTACGATACGTGAAGCCTTCGAACAGCACAGCCTCGTTCTTTTTTTGCTATATATTCGAGAGGAAAGTTCGACGGAAGAGGTCAAAATAATATGTAAATGTTGCCTAGAATAAGTTTCGCGTATTTTATACGTATTTTCACCTTTGTTGGCGAACAGAGCTATAATAAATCAGGGCTGCGAATATAAATCGTTCGAAATTTTATTTTAAAATTTATTCGTCTCTAGAAAGGATTAAATTAGTTCGCTTCATTGAAACATCGATATAATCCACCGTGAAAAAGCTTTTTCAGATTCAATCAATATTCAACGATTCCGAATAATCATAAGCTTCCATTCAGCATCCCTTGAACGGAAAAGCTCGAGGAAAACTTTTCTGCACATCCATCCACATTTTATTAGATATACGTTGAGACTTTTCCAGTTTCCTCTTACAGAGCTATCAGTCATAAAAATACACGGCTCTATTTCGTATCATCGAATCGATTCGGTGCAGCTATCGAAAAAAAATAGAGGACGACAGGAAATGAGACGAATCACGTTAACGGCCTCAATGATCAGGAAACTGTGACCGTTGAATGGAGAGTGAATCGCATTCACGACAATCGTCATTGTCGATTGGAACCCGTGTACTCTTTTGTAACGATATGGAATTGTACTAAACGATTGTGCACAATGCGGGAAAAAAGCGTCGTCTTTTATATAAGCGATTAAATTTTATCTGTTATTGTGATTTTTTTTTTCGTCCGAAGATTTCTCTTTTAGAATAGTCTGTTTGATAAATTTTCTTCGCTTTTCCGCGAATTTACCGCTCGAGCGTTCGTTACGCGGAATGAATTAACGAATTAGCATATTCAAAAGGATTTTTTTTTTTGCAACTAAGTAGCACTTTTAGCGGAATCACTTCAGTAGCACCCTGTTTCTGAGTACAGTTTAACAAAGTGCTCGTTTATTATACTCTAAAACCAACGGTGCACTCACGAGCCTCTCGTTGTGTATTATTGTCTTCTCAAAGTCTTCAGATAACTTCAAAGATTGTCACTGTGCGAAAGTTTCAAGAAATTTGCTGAAATATAAATTCTCTTTGTGAAATTAATATTATATCATGTTTAATTTACACATAGCTATTACCGTGTAGCTTTTAAAGATAATGTTCATAAATTATTTACATTGCAAATTTTTCGTCAAATAACCAAAGTGAATAACCTGTGTAACTAAAATTTACATAATTTTTTCTCACAGATTTTTTATTACACACTTACATCAATCAGATGTAATTTTTTTATTCACACCAATTGATGATTCATCTCTTGAGATCAGATTGATTCGAACCGAATTGAACTCGTCGCACGTTCGTTCTTCATACAACAACGGGACGAAAACCTCACCCACGTGGCTCCGAACGGGAACGGGTGCGTCTTCGGAAATTAATTGTGCGCAATTTAATTTAATTTCTCCTAAAACGACGACAAAATTTCGCATCTAGCGGACGTAAGAGCGAAGCAAATCGGATTAAGCCGCTCGATTACGCGCCAACTCGAGTACGCCGCAATTTCGCGACCGAAACTTTTTTTCTTCCTCAGAAGGCGACGAATATGAAAGGGGAAATTAAACGAGTGAAAAAATAAATTCGTGAGGAGATATCGATCTTAAAACGGGAGACAAGGAGATGTAAATTTCGGGGCCGAGAAATGTTTGCGTTTCGGTCTGAACTTTTCGGCCAAATTGAGTTTTATTTCGAAGTTCGCAGAGTTTTGTGGAAAAAAATGTCTGGTCGTTCTTTCGTGATTGATGAATTTCTATCGAGGGGTTTTGCTAATTTTTGTTTGTTTCTTTATTTTTTTCGTTGTTGAGTTTCTGCTTATTGTCGGTGCTAATTGAGCGTTTCGAATTGTTTTCCTTGAATTTTTTTTGTAAATGTAAGGTAATATATTCAGTTGTTTTTTTTTCATTTTCAATTTGGATTATCATTTTTTTACTTAAATGCATTTTGTCTTTTTGTGACTATCAATCTTAATATACCAATTTATATTTATTTTGATTACGCTATGTAAATTAAATTGAACACGCTAAGGATCGAATTTTTAACTGTTAATTAATAGTTCAATCGTCTGCAATCCTTTTTTGAATAGATTTAACGGCCATAATGAACGAATGGACCATCTACTAATTAACGTTTGAAAGAGTGCCCCTTAAAAATAATCATCCTCGTACGACTGAAATTTTTTAATTTGGGGTCGCATTTCAACTGCACGCGAATCCAAACGACACTCACTTTTCATTTGGCATTTCACGATATGACGACAGCCATAGTAGACACTTGTTTTTCCATTTCTGCGATTCGCTTTTCGCAATGCGAAATGCTTCCATAGCTAGAAGAGGTCCTTCATCCCCCGACCAGGTTAGTTTCTTTTCCCCCGGAATAAAACTCGAGATGTGCTGTCTTTTGTCTCCAGCTTTTTTTTCAGCTGACTCCGTTATTCAGTTTTGTGGGTCAAGTCTCGGGTCTGACTTCTTTGTGCATCCGAAACGATGATGATGATGATTCTGCATAGTGTCGCTTATTCGAGTTTTCTTTTCGGCTCTCGAAAATAATTGGCTCGGTTTCTTTATGTTCGTTTTTACTCTGAAATTGTGTTGTAGAATGAATTTGTTTGGATTTTGGAGATGTGCGTTATCGTCATCGTTCACTCGGAGCTTCCATCTTTTCGTCTTCGTGACGAATTTGCATCTTGACGTGAGGAGAATTTTGAATATTTTCACGGAGAGCTCGTGAAAATTTACGGTTTTAGCAGAGATTTAGCTGTCGATAATTTTCAGTTAATTTATTATCTTAAAATATCAAAATTTGCATCGGATGCTTTCTAATCTGTTTCGTTCTTGTGAGTTCGATCGTCTCTTTTTTTTCCATCCATTCGAAAAGGTCCCTGTCTAAACTTTCCTTGTTCATTGTCACTCAAATCGTTTTATCTATGTGCATAATTAATCGTGGTGAGGAAAAAAAGTCAACTTGAGTCTAGTTTTTATTGTATTTGTTCATGTTTAGAATTAGTATGTTTTCTATAGCAAACTTGTTTTATGTATTGAGAAAGTTATCGTTGATTATATAAATTAATATTTTTTTTTAATTTTATTTCAGGTATAGAATATTTGTATGAAAATGGACTACTTCAGCGGACTCCAGAAGATGTAGCACAATTTTTACATAAAGGAGAAGGACTTAATAAGACTGCCATCGGAGATTACTTAGGAGAAAAAAATGATTTTAATGAAAGCGTTTTGAAAGCATTTGTAGAATTACACGATTTTACAGACCTAATCCTTGTACAAGCCTTAAGGTTATTATCTAATCATTTATATTATTCAAATTGGTTTCATGCTTTTTTTGTATAACATATTATTTTTTTATTATTTTAGACAATTTTTATGGAGTTTTCGGTTACCTGGAGAAGCTCAAAAAATTGATAGGATGATGGAATGTTTCGCCCAACGATATTGTCAACTAAATCCTGATATATTTACAAACACAGATACTTGTTACGTTCTTAGTTTTGCTATTATTATGTTGAATACATCATTACACAACCCTAGTGTTAGAGATAAACCTACACCCGAACAATTCGTAGCTATGAATAGAAGTATTAATAACGGAGGAGATTTACCACAAGAATTATTATTGGTAATATTTCATTTATATCAAATCAATTAATATGTGTATTGAATATATTTCTTGAATTCCGTTTATTTCTTTTATAGTCACTATACGAATCAATAAAAACGGAACCATTCAAAATACCGGAAGATGATGGTAATGATCTCATGCATACATTTTTCAATCCTGATAAAGAGGGATGGTTGTGGAAACAGGGCGGAAGGTAATTATTTTTGATACATTTAAATAAATTGAAAGAATATCAGGTTATAACAATTTAACTGTAAATTTCAGATACAAATCATGGAAAAGACGATGGTTTATACTTAATGACAATTGTTTATATTATTTTGAATATACAACAGATAAAGAACCACGAGGAATTATACCACTTGAAAATATATCTGTAAATTTTTCCATTCAATTTCATTATTTTTGAAAATTTTACTTTTAATTAAAGTTGTGACAAATTGTTAATTTCAAATTAAAGGTCCGCGTAGCATCAGATAGACAACGACCACATTGTTTGGAATTATATGCTAGTGGATGCGGAGAATTAATTAAAGCTTGTAAGACTGATTCAGAAGGAAAAGTTGTAGAAGGAAAACATACAGTATATAGGTAAATATATTTTAATATTAATCATATTAATATTTATATTTTCACATATATTTTTAACATTTGTTTCATGTTATTTCAGAATGTCAGCCGCAACTGAAGAAGAAAGGGATGAGTGGATTGCGCGTCTACAAGATGCTATTAGTCATAATCCATTTTATGACATGTTAACATCACGTAAACGAAAAGCACAACATGCGAACAGTGCTGCAGCTGCGCATGCTGCTCAATAAAGCAGTTAAGGACGAAATTCCTATAGTGAAACTATTGAGATCTATTATGACTTCAACAATTTTTAGCTAAATTGCTTTGAAATTTTGTTATCAAAATGTTTACGTAAAGTTGTATAATATGTTTAGTGTCTTTACTGATTTAAATGTATCATTTCATTATAAAAAAAAGACTAGCGAGAAGAATTTTAATCTTTATTTATTTGTTACATATGTGACAGTATGTATAGTTTAAATCAAATATTATTATTTTAAACGATTATCGTTATTTTGTATTGGTTTATATTCAAACAAGCGAAATCATCAAAGAAATGTTAAATTAATATGACTGTGATATTTTTTTACATTTACACAGTAGCCATATCATGTATGATAAATCACAGATTTCAAAGAAAACTTTTCAAGCAATATCTATATGGGACTGGAAAATCTTTCGGTATAGAATTAGATTTTCGCTTTATTCTGCCATAAAACACAAATTCATTATAAAACTAACAGTTTGTTATTTTCGAACAACTATAATTTTGTGTAAAAAAAATTATGTATGTTTTTATATTGTATTTTTCCTCATATGGTGGTATTGATCAGGTGTTGTGTATGATTGTAAAAAAATATATATACCGTCTTTGAATCTTGCAGTGCGAATGAGAATTGTTAATTATTATATAAACCAAATATATTGTCTATATGTGTTTGTATAAGAATATTTATTCTTATTTTCTATATCAAATAATATTGACTGTATACCTATGCAGATGTATGTCTTAACAATTCAAGTTTGTCTTGTGTTGATCTAATTAGTTTTCGGATTCTGTTTAATCGTAGATGACACCAATAAATTCATATTCAATTTGAAAGCTTATGACTGTAATCTCATTGGTAATAAAGCGAATAATTAGATTACTTTATGTAAAAATGTAAATATTGATAATCGATTTTGATATTGTAATTTTTATATAGTTGAAATAGTGATATTCGCAATATACACATGTCACGGAAGTGGAAAAACTATTAAATCTTTGATTTGTTTACTTCGAAATTTGTTATTATTTCATATTATGGTCAATTAAACTTTTCGATGTTTCATTTTTTGATTTTACAGGATTGAACTTGTATGTATAATTGATATTGGAATTGTAATAATACATTAATAATTAAACGATGCATTCAAAATCGAAATTCATAGTTATACACTGCATTTATATAAGATAAAAAATTATAATCATTGTTTAATCAATGATAATATTCATTACAGTATTGATCTGTTTATATTGAATCGAGATGATGGTTCATGATATTATTTATACAAATTAATAATTAAATAAAAGACAATATTTTAATTTTATGAGCTATATCATAAAAATGTTTTTAATAATAGTTTTGCATTGAAAGTCAATGCATTTAAATATTGTATTGTATACACACTTATGCTTTAAATTTTGCAATTTGATTAATTTATTGTTACAATTCTGTCCAAAATATTTCCATTTAGTTAGATATAATATATGAGAAGATTTTTTATCTTTTTTTTTGTATATAAGACGATATTTATAAAGTGAAACTTGTATGTATGCAATTTTATAGAAAAAAATAAATATGGTCATTTCTTGACAGCCATATTTTTACACAACAATGTATTTTTCGTTTGAATAAAGCAACTAATTTCAGCTTTTTTTAGTGTTTCAATAATTCTTTTATAAAATTTACCTTTCTTTTATATAGAACCTGACTGTTTACATTATATTTCCCATAACATGAATTTATACTCTATATTTTCAGCAGGAAAAGCTTTTCCATTGTTTTCCAATTCAAATGAAAAAAATCTATCTCATAGATTTTTTTATACAATTCTAATTTTATTTTATTTTAATTTAAAATTATTTTATAAATACTATTTGTCATATATGTATGATGATTTCTGGAAAATCTTTTATAAGTATGTCTTCACTCCATCATCCTTTTGAATTTAATGTTGTGTTTTGAGAAATGGAAACAAACATACATATATCAAGTTATAAGAAAAATGATCTGGTGAAACTGATGAAATGAAACTGGATCAAAAGTAAAGCGAGGTTCTGTCGGATTGAGCCCCATTATGTTACAGGACTAGGCCTGTTCGAACATTATCTGTGCTTCGACGAAAGCCGCCCGACCAACGAAGCCCCGAAACGGCTCACTGATTCCTCGAAGAGGAGCAGGTCTCCACCTAGGGTTCACTGATCGTGACTGATGACGATTACGTCACGGTACTTTCTACCACGGGTCCGGGGACTTTCCTCAGGACTATCGATAACCATCAGAGGCTAGTACGTTGTCCCGAAAGTTCGAATCGTCAGAACCTATAAATAAATTATTCTTTCAGAGATATATATCTAAATTTATTTAGATGTTATTCATTAGTTTACTTTTGAAAACATAAGAGACATCTTTTGAATATCAAAAAAAGCAAACATTATTTCATCATTTGAATTAATAATCGGAAACCTTTTAAAATTACAGAAATTAAAAAAAATGAATCTAAAGATCGTTTTAATTAAAAATCATCACTGCTTCAAGCTATTTTTTTCAGAATGAAAATCAGATAAAGCAATAAACCTCTTATCGATTTTTTTTCTCAAAATCCTCTCTTTATCCTATTTGTCATATTGATAAATTATTCAAATTTCATAGGTAACGTTTTTTATTATTTTTTCGTCAATATTTAATTTTCTTTTAGCCATTTTTCAAGCGCATGTTTATAATACATATTATACCTATATCTAACCTAACCTAATGAATTGTTGAGGCACTTATGTATCGAATGTTAGTACGTATGATATAATTGAATCATAAACCTCTAAACGCTTTTATTTTATTATGTTAATAGGATTATTTTATTAACAATTTGCATATGTTTTTTTCAAGTTCCAAAGTTTGAAACTGATAAAATACATTTTCTATTCAATGTCGATAAATTGATCTGAGAACAGTAATTTCCGTTATTGCTTAATATTTAAAAGTACAAATAGCACGCGAGAGACGATCGGAACGTCATATTAGTTGGGATTTTGGTTATTAGTTATTGGTTATTTTTTATTTTCATTTTTTAAGTTGGCAATTTTTTCATATATATTTCTATCTGGCTGCTCTGAAGTTTGACGTTTGAGGTTATGATGTGAGTTATGTCAAATTCAAACTATGACTATCATACATTTTTGTTAAACTCTGTGTGTTTTGTGAAAATATTAACTCGAACCTATAAATTTGACTTAAATATTTATATAAATGATTTTTAACCATTACGATTTGAGAAATTATTAAAATTTCATCAAAAAATTAAATTAAAATGTGGAGACGGTTCACAAGCACATTAGTTGATATTCCACAACAGCCTTTAGGATTTCCTGAAAGTATTCTAACTCCTAAAACGTGTCTAAGTAAATTGGTGTTTTATAGGAAAGAACTGGACGTTTTCAGTTGGCTCTTCTCGAAGACTCCTTGCTTTTCAGTGAAAGCGAATAAAGTATCCATCCTTCATGGACCTGAAGAGTTTTATGAAACTCTTATGGAAAAGTGTCACAATGCTACGAACAGAATAGTTCTAGCCAGTTTGTATTTAGGAACGGGTTCTTTGGAAAAGAATCTTGTATCATCGATAAAAGAAAATGAAAGTTTTGTGCGCGGAAGATTAAAATTGAGCGTATTGCTAGATTTTCAGCGAGGCTCTAGAGGTTCATTGAATTCTAAAATTATGCTTCAACCGTTATTAGATAATACAAAGAGTTTGTGTAGAATATCTTTTTATCACACGCCTCAATTGAGAGGATTTTACAAAAATTGGGTTCCTGAACGTTGGAACGAATTGATTGGTGTACAGCATATGAAAGTTTATTTAACAGATGATACTGTTATATTTAGTGGAGCAAATTTGTCCCATGACTATTTTACAAACAGACAAGATCGCTATATTATGATAGAAGATAAAAAGTTGGCAGATTTTTATGACAATTTGGTATCAGTGATTCAATCGATAAGTTTCCATTTGCAAAAAGATGGTTCTGTGTATTTAGATAAAGATGCTTTAAACCCCTACGAAGATGATTTATCAGAATTTATTAATAATGCTCATAAAAAAATAACTCAGTTTTATAATGATTCTATTGAACAGCAAAGTCTCGAATTACAAAATCATACAGGTATTTAGTGTTGCTTCCTTCATATCATATAATATACATATTTATATGTCTTGTGTTGTATTTAACGAAATATTTCAGATAATATGGATACTTGGGTTTTGCCTTTATTACAAGCTGGTAGCTTGGGTATTTTTACAGATAGTGAAATGACAACTAATTTGTTCGCTACCGCTCCATCATCAGCTACAATTAAAATTGCTACCGGCTACTTTAATCTCACCAAAGAGTATACAAATGCAATTGTGAATGATTGTCAAGCTGATTGCTCTATGCTGATGGCACATCCAAATGTAAATAATTTTGAACTATAATTTGAATTGAAATCAAAGTACATATTTGGAAATATTACATAATATATAGATATATTGTAAAAATATATTTAAAACTTTTGAACTTGACTCGAAAAACAGCACATACGTGAATGTAGATTTTTTCAAAGTAATATATGAAAATGCAATCTTTTTACCTAAATTATTTTGAATAAATGCATGAGTATATTTTTTGTCCCTTAAAAAAGTGACGATATTCATAAATATTGGAAACTTTGGAATTTGGAATGTTTTTTTTTTTCATAATCTATTTATTACATTCTACCTATACATTAATTTTTTTTTCATGTTATTTATGTTAATTTGTTTTTAATGTTTTTATTGTTCAACATATTTTCAGGCTAATGGTTTTCAAGGAGCAGCAGGGGCTGCCGGAATAATTCCTGATGCTTATTCTTTATTAGCTCAAAAGTATTAACATATCAAAAAAATATTTGTTTTTGGCTTTTAGTTTAGATAAATATAATTATTCCTGTTCGTTTTTTCAGATTTTATAATACTGCTATTGCTTTTAAGCAGCGACATAGAATAACTTTATATGAATATGAAAAAGAAGGATGGACATTCCATGGAAAAGGCTTATGGTATTATTAATTATTTGATTGTTTTCTTCATAATTTTATTTTTAAACTGCTTTCAATTTCATCATTTCAGGTACTATTTGCCAGGTGATTCCCTTCCTTGCTTGACGTTTATAGGTTCCCCAAATTTTGGTGAAAGATCAGTGTACAGAGATATAGAATCTCAAGTTGCTATTGTTACCGCAAATGATGATTTAAAGAAAAGTTTGCATCAAGAAAGTATTTTGTTATATCAATATTCGAGAGAATCAGTGCAGGAATTGTATGAAAGGGTTATTCCCAAAAGGGTGAAATTAATTGTGGCTTTCATGAGAAATTACTTTTAACGTGGCGATATTGAAATAAGTATTTATTGGTACAAATGTTAATTTATTTGAGTAATTGTAAGTATTCCAGTTGTGACAAATATTTATTTTTTAATTTATGGTTTAAATAGCAAAAAAATATGAAGTGTATAAAAAAAAATAATACACACTGTTACTAAATATGTAAGTTTTTTTATTGTGAAAGTTTATTTATTTTTGTTGATGGGAGATTTTTTTAAGAATAACTCGTAAAAATGGGATTCAAAAGTTGCAAGAATTGATTCTGATGTTTGAAGTCAATCTATACGAATGTAACTAATTTCATTCTGAATAAACATGTTGCTTTTTTCTCCATGAAATTGCATTGAGTTCGACAGCTGGTAATAAGAAAAATGCAGGTCCAAGTCACCATATTTTAAGTTATATTTAAAATTTATACTTATGGAGGGAAAGCGGAAAGGAGAGTGAGAAGTGGTGGAGCTTAATTTGAATCTTATTTTTTTAATGTGAGTGTCATTACCAATAAACAAACTACCACTATTATCATATTGTATCAGTTTTACAAGAAATAAAAAAAATGTGAAAAGTTTGAAAACATTTTTATTATAAAATTATTTTATATTTTATTTATAATCATTACTGATTTAGACACATAATTGAAAAAATTAAAATGAAATTCACTTCTAAGTAATGGGACATTACCAATAAATAACATAAAATATTTTATTATTTTATTTATATGAATATATTTTTTACATTTTTTTTTGTAATTATTTATATTTTAGAATAATGATTACACACAGTTAAAGTAGGTATTTAGTAGCTGTGTTTTGCCAAATTCAACCCAAAATAACCTTGTATTGGAAATATCTCTGTTAAATCATGATGAAAACGTTAGATTTTTTTGTTTGTTAAATAACGGCTTGAATACGATTAAAAAGAAAGGAGTCGATTAAATTCTTTGGTATATGCGATGATAAATGTGTGGAAAAACTGTGCACAACACTATTACGTGATCGAAGATTATGTTGAGTTGATAAGTAAATTTATATTCGGTGATTGATATACATACATTTTCAAATTTGATTGTGTATTTATTTCAGAAATATCGATATTCACTACACATTCTGGCATAAATAATATGAAAATCATTCAGTCTTTGGTTCAACAACAATCTATAATTAAGCTATCCTTCTCATTCCACTATGAGAAATTATAGAATTAAAAAGAATAAATAGTGGAGGTTTATATAAATGCAATTGGTTTATAAATAAAGAAAAAAAAAAGAAATAATAACTGAATCCAGATTGAATATTGAAAGAAAATTGACATGATTATTTTTATAATTGATAAATATCAAAATAATATAGAATAGTTTTAATTTCACAACAAAATTCGGTACATATTTCAAATGCATACATGCCTTCTATTGTGATAAAATTAATAAATGAAAATGAACAATAGAATTTTTTCTCTGCATAATAAATATAATTAATAGGCATAATATTTTAATAGATGAAACAATCCAAATTATCAATGTTCAAAATAAATTAAATACATAAGTAGGTAGCGATCACAGCAATTCAAAGAAAATTATAACAGGTTATGGCATTGAAGTAATTGAAAAAAAAATGACAATACATATTGTGTGAGGTGCATTTAAATATAAATTAATAATACTAATAAATTGTGACTATGTTCTCTTTGTTATTATGTTCATATATAAATATGTACAAATAATATAAAAACAAATAAATTATACTAGCTCACTCATTGAAAGTTTTCAACAATATAGGGCTATCATGAAAATATACCATGAAATATTCATAATATAAAAATACAATATTTACAATACATTGATGCATATATACAGATATTTTCACAAGTGTATATATGCTGATGTATTACATATTTGTTCGTTCGTTATTTCGTTTATATCATCAGGGAGGTGGCGCCATATTATTAAATTTCATTATACACATGCCTGAAACATGCTTATGGGGGGGTATTTTTAAATAAATATAAAATCACATTTAATATAAGACAAAAACGAAAGGTAGTACTTATAAATAAATACATACATATACGATCATCGCACAAGTATACATATCGTAAAAACTGGTGTAAAGTTTTAGGTATTTTTATGTTTCTATATTACACCATAGGCTTGAATTGTCTTTCGGAATGTTTATAAAATTTTCATTATGTTTTTACAGTCTTTCAACGTTCCCTTTGTGGAATACATAAGTTTAAAGGGTTTTATTATATTTCATTATTTGGCAATAGCCTCATGACTTGGTTGCTCACTGAAACATTTAAGCTACTTATTTAATATGAATATATACAAACATATATGAGGAACTTTAGTGCAACTTACAATTAACGAGTATAAACAAATTAAATTTACAAAAAATCACTAACAATATGAAAAAAAACTATATGCATGTAATATTACATATTGTACAAGTTGGTAAAAGCTCAGGGTACAACTTTGGTGTACTATTTTGGAGCATTTATCTTCAATTAACACTCAACCACTAAAAATCTATAATATAATATCAAAATAATAAATATTTTAGTAAAATTAATAAATAATATTATAATTTTTAAATCATTGAAATAAGAGATATAAATGAACAATTTCATGGTTAATTTTGTTAAAGAAACCGGTTGAGTGTAAAAAGTAATTTATAATTGGAATCAAAAAAAAGAATACCTATACATTCACAATAGGTAAGTAAGTGTGTAAAGTTATTTTATATAATAATAAAGCTCCCTAAGCTATCACCATTATCAAAAGCCGTACGTCTGAAGAGCCTGAGGTTCCCGCAGCGCTTCATCGGGTGGTTGTATCACTATCGCAGGTACACCGCTAGCATTCATTAAATTGAATAATATGGCAAACAGTGTGCAGGCCGCGTACACACCCAACGCCGCCCACCACAACAATCTCTCATGCAGTCTTTGTTCAAAGTTTTTGAGCACTAAAAGGCCTATGGTCAGACCGGCCAAGGCGCCTGTGAGGTGAGCAACATATGAAACCGGAGGTCCGGCACCACCCTCGGCAGCGTACCTCGAATATATTGCGAAGCCGACATCACAAGATGCTGAAACAAACATCACACGATAAGTATCGAGTAAAAACGTAACAGAAAGATAAATGTTAGTGATATCAAGTACAGATTTTATTTTCTAAAATTGAGCTATTATTAAAAGATAGTAAAATATTAACCACAGGGTAAAACAACATTATATTGATGACAAAAAACGAAAAATCTTTGCTTAAGACTACTAGAAGTTCACAATTAATATTCTGTTCGGTATTATATTTATTAAATGAATTTTGTAAACATACCAAAAACAAAAACGGCTAACAATCTAACGGCACCCCACTGCATTGTGTGGTAGTTGAGTAGGACGTTGCTGAGATGGGCAGCCAATAGAGCATATACACCACCTGAAGCACCAGCCAAACAGACTGTTGGATCACAGACACTGGTTCCCAGAGAACCAGCAGCCACACCGGCCAAATAGACAGCCGCTGCTCGTGCACCACCGTGTACCATTTCTAATGGCAGCCCGACGGCAGTTTGCACGGATAAATTAAAACCTAAGTGCAACCATCTGAAATAAAAATAAAGACATTTTAGTTTAAATATTTTTTCCATTTCAAGTTGAATATATTCCATTACAAGTTCATTGTATTTTGTAACAATATAATTAAAAATACCTAATAAGCAAACTATTTCTTTTTAAAATTTTCATCATAAATCACTTATCATAATAATGGGCACAATTTGAAATTCGAAATCGACAAACTTAAACAAAATTCCTCAAAATTCTATCAAAGCTCACGTGTATCCAATAAAAATCGAAAACATTCTCAATGCTCCGAAACTGTACAAGGGTATGAGCGGCACGTGGCCAAATAACATTGAACTCGACATACATATTTCGTTTTATTTTCGAAAAATTCGCAAAAACAAAACGCTCGAAAGCCTTCGATTATTCACGCACGCTTAATCGAGAACCGATTTAACGACTTAACGATTGATTTTCGTGTTCCGCACCACTTCTTCGAAGGGTGTTAACGAACCCTTTCATATGTATATCGATTACGTTGACGCTAGAGTGCCTTGAACCCCACTAGAGATTTTTCCACTGATTTTGCCACTATTAATTTATATATTATATATTTTTTATTATATCACAAATACCTGAGAAGTCTATTAAAGTTTGAAAAAATGTTATTTTACGCGACGATTGTGTCGAAAATAATTACTTTTCCAATCTTCAGATCGAAACTGGATAATAAAACTTTGATGAATTGCTTGAGGAAAATTTATTTTCATTAAAATTTAAATATTATGAAAATGAAATATATTTTAAACGTCTTATGAAATTATTTAACAAGTGACTTAAAAAACTGGTTAGACTCAGAAGTTCATTGTAATTTTGTACAGAATGAAATGAATAAAAATTGAATGTACTCACCCTGCATGTAGGAACATATAAGTGAAGAACCTCCACACCTCAGCCTTCTTATCTGGACGATATATGAAGATAGAGTCTATGGGTACTGGACCTGCCAGAGCGGCATGGCCATTCGTCACCGTGTAGTAAGCGAAGAAGCCCAACTGCAATAGAGAAAAATTCAAATTAACACAGGAAAATTAGAGGCCATTTCAGACAGGTATGAAATTTCAGCGCTGTGATAAAAGACCGATTGCGGATTCGAAAAGCTGCATCGTAAAATTTGCATGAGAGCCTCTAAGCGAACTCGAACACGCGATTCTAGCGAAAAGCTAGCGTATTTCATACATTAAACGTATCCTTTCGAAATGTAATCAAGGCTTACTTTATTATACACACATAAATCCAGAAATCATTTTCACTCAATTTAATAAATAAATAAATGCAACATGAGAGTAAAAATAGCTGAGGTTGAAAACGTGAATGGTTCCGCTCGACGAACTGGATACTAAAATCAGACATTGGGGTGGGTTTTTTTTTGGGGATGGTCATTTCGAGGTTTAACATCCACGGTCGTTGTCGGTGAGGCGTCTAATTAATTACCAGCTGGAATTCGCTTATCTGCGGCGATGGGCTATTTAGATTAAGCTTGGGTTTCGAGCACGCGATGTGCTTCCAGAGCGTATTTGTATGAAGGAATTGCTGGATTTGAGGTTTTCCTGATATAGTATACCGATACTTTTATAAATAAATCTTTCTATCTATATTTTTTTCAAGCTCAAGTTCAAATGATTTCATTTCAAGATTATATAATAAAGTAATATACGCCGCAACTGAAAGAAAAGCAACTATAAATCGATACATTTGCATATCGTTGCGTATTATTTTCTTAAATAATGTGTGCATTTCAGTTTAATTTAATTTTCAATCATGTCTATGAAGGAAAATTAACGATATTACACGAGGACCTTATAGAAGCCAAAAGTTAAATATACATAAACAAATTTTGAGACAGCTATATTCAAAGATTATTACAGTAAATAAATTGCAGAGAGTTGCTAAGTGAACTGAAGATCTAATATCGCAATACAGTTATCAAAATGTTGAATTTTTTTCAAAACCAAATGAATAGACATATTCAGAAACAATTTCTCCACCCAACTTCATTGATTTGCATTTTTCCTATTCTCCTATTCCTCCTATACGATATCGATGCACTTACGTTTCACAAACATACTCAACGAACAGAAAAACTCAATTAAACCACCACGTCCGAAATGAACATGCATTCATACGCCATTCCAAAATAAACAACCCATGCAGCATACGAATCGTCCATAGGTACAAGAGAGGCATATACGAATGCGATATAAACCAGAAAGGGGGTTGTTCGAGGCAGTTAAGCTCTGAAAATAAGGCCTCCGAAGCACGCTAGCCCTTGCGATATACACGTGCGCACACAATCCGGAATACTAACGGGCTGCTTTGCTTCGATTAATAATTCAAGAGGTTCGTTTACCTCGGAGCTCGTCCGACTTATTACCCAGATTTACGAATTCACGCGGAACGGACAGCCAGAAAAATGTTTTTTTTTTTTCAGTCCAAAGAAGAAAAAAAGCGATCCAATTAGGCGCGATTTTACGACCTCGAAAGCCTCATAATTTAGAATTAGTCGAGATTTAAGCGCGACCCCGAATCCGAAAAGCGATCTAGATTGTGGAAAATTAAGCGATTTCCACTCTACATAGTCGAGGAAAATGCATCGATCAACGTCCGAACACAATACCGGTTCGGATGTATGAAATATCAGATGGATTTTCGCATAGGAGGCTTTGTGGATGAAATTTTACGAATCGAAGCGGAAAAGCGCTTTTCCGAACGTCTGAAGGAAATATATGAAGCTTTTCCGCGAGCAATGCACGCTTTTTCATACATCGCTCGTGCGAACTAAGGAGGTCACGTAATCGCTTAATTCGTTACGACACGTACGTGTATTGCTGAAATTAATGAATGATTTTTCATTAACAACCCTTAAATACCATTACAGGTCGTTCACCTAAGTTACAATTGCATTTTTTTTCACATTTTATATACGGAAAACCTTTCACGCTCCGATGGAACAGATTAAATTTTATACACGTTTCAGTCACACATTTCAATTCGTATCGTTAATAATTACTGTAATTTTTTTATAATATTTACAAAAAAATAAGCACGTAAGTTTTATTTTTTAGCAAATCTCTCGTATGTGTGTATCGCATGTCAAGCCACATTTTGTTAAGAGAATTTCCTTTATTGGCAACCGAACATGGAGTACGTATATGTTAATAAGGATTGTATGAAAAAATTGAGTTGGGCATTCGCATTATTATTATAATTCTCCCGGAAAAAAGCTATATATGTACGCGTCCAAAATAATAGAGTACAATGAGCGGGCATTTTTCGACGTCGGAGGGGAAATTTTTCTTGAAAATTTTATCGTCGGAACATTATCAATAAAGCTCGGTTGAGTCGGTTGGAAAGATTAAATAATCAAAGGCGGGCTTAGGCCCAAAAAAATTACATCAATTTCAAAAGCTTTTCATAATTTTATCGATAAATATTTGTAAAAACGTACAAAAGACTTAAAAATACCTAATGATAATGATCTTATGCAAAATATCGGTTCGGATATCTGATCGAAAGTTATTGCCCTGAATAACCGTTGTTATGTTAATCGTTATGATGTTTTTAGATCGATCGGATCTGTTCCGATTGAATTCGCACAAATTACCGAATATATAATAAGAGCTATTCATTGCACGCTCTGCGTAAATTCATTTTGATTTTTTTGAAAAAATCGCGGGTAAATTGCGCGTGACAAAATCGAACGCGTTAAAGACACGCTCGCAACCCCTTTTTTAGTTTGTATGAAATTTTCGAGTGCGAAATAATATTCGTATGGCGAAAATTCAATTTGGCCAATTCGAAACAATGAAACGACGCAATAAAAAGCTGGAATGCCGTTTCGTATGTGTGCTGTTCGATATACGAGTAAAGTTCCTTTTCCGGTCGTATAAAAGTATTTTTTGGCAATTTCGTTTTGATGTATGCTCGGAAAACTGAGTTCAAACTCTTTTGAACTGGCTGTTGTATGAATATTATGAAAATTGAATAATCGAGTTTTCAGCTTTTATGTATGTTCTTGTTGGGTTATATAGAATTTCAGTCAGAATGAAAATTTGAAGATATTCGAATGACGAAAAAATGAAATAAACTCAAGTGCGTGTATATTTTGATTGTAAACCGAATGAAACGATCGCGTTTCCTTAAACGGGAGGGGAAGTCGAAATTTTTTCGATATCGCATTATATTATAATGTAATGTGTAGACGATTTTATTTTTTCGCTTTTGCCAAATTACCATTTAAACATTGCACGATATGGTAAAGAGGCAGATGTCGAACGAGACCGTCTCGCAAAATAATTAACAATTATTAAACGGGGCAGACGAATAAGTAATGAGTTTTCGTTTTTGAGCAGCACGCAATATTTGAAAAGCGATTACGAAAACATTTGTATGTACTTAAAACGTACGTGTCTCGAGTCAAATTATTCCATTAGTTAAAATTCGCAAAGAACACACTTACAGACATGAAGCTTTTAGTGTCGTACTTTCGAACCGAATCGAAAGATATTTTTGAGTATGAAAATGTTTGATTTGTCCAAAGATGCATTTTTTTGGTTAAGAAACAATGGTGCACGTTGTGTACATCTCCGTGAAACAACCGGATACAAAATGCACTTCATTAGGACAGAGTTATGTTTAACTAGGCGCATCCGCCGCATACGACAAAACATCAAATAAAACAAGAAATCCCAAATTCGATACAAAAACGGTACAAAACGATTTAACTATGTGATTAATTTAAGATTCGAATAAAAAAAATGAAAGCTCCCAAACGAATCAACCTATATGAAATGTCACTATAGAACAGAGCCATACCAGAGTCGATTTAGTTTAACAGATAGCTTCCTTGAAAGTGCAGCAAACTATAGTAATGTATGTACTTTAGTCGCATATTTCTAATAGACTAGTAGATATAATAGTTAAAGCCAACTAAAATTAAAATTGAACGAATTTTCAGTAAAAAATTCGACTGTTCATCAATTAAAAATATGCGATTAGATTATGTCCAGTACATTGTACAATTTAATGCTCATTAAAGATGGTTACCTATTAAATAAAATCGACCCAGATATAACTAAATTTCTACTATAGAGTCAAAAGCAAGAAAAAGTTACACCAGTTCGTAATCTCTAACATGCATTCTTTCCGCCAAAAATAGAAATTTCAATTTAGTGAGATTTTTTTCGTGTCTCCTCGAGCTTCCTTAACACAATTATGCTACATTTCGCCACGGTTTGTTTCCTCCTCGTCCTCGCCGAACTTCCAAACTTCCAAACATCCAAAAATACAATCGCAGCAGCCAGGAAGCAGATGTCGGATTGAGGGGGGGCTCTCCTGAAAACCGGAGACAAATTGCGAGCAAAACATAATTGCGATGTCTAAATGTGTCTGCCTATTAAGAAAAAGACATTCCCCCCTGATGCTGCGGGGATTTCTGGAGTAATACCGTAATGGGATTCTTCGTTTGGAATTCGTGCACCTGGTATGTGCATGTAGCGTTGCGGTGTTGTGACACGTGCTAGAATTAACGAAGATTCCATAGATTTGATACGATATAGATATACAAGTTAAGTATCGATGAAAAGAAAAAGGAATTTTGAATTCAAAATATAGATGTTATTTCCATGATAATATGATTTAGTTCTAATTTAGATCAAGAAACATAAAAGACCAACCAAATCCTAATTGATTTTTATGCAATTTTCATAACAGCTATGCAAAGAGAATTGCAACCTATCTCATTATTATGAATAGATATGCAATGCAATGCAACTCTATGAGATATCATAAGATACCTACACAGTTTTTTATTTCAAATTATATAATTTCCATTTCAAATTCATCTCTTTTCTTTGGCATATATCAAGGAAAACAATTGAATTTGAAGAGGGAAACTTATTTAAGAGACAAGATAAAAGAAAAAAAACAGTTAATATTGAAAGAAACATACGAATTTTCATGTTTATATGCATGAATTATTCTAATTTTTCAAATCATAAATGAAGAAAAATACTATTTTTTCCATAAAAATCTGAATTGCAGATATTTTTAAGATGTCACGACGAATGTTCGAAATATGAATAAAAGAAAAACAGATGTTTCTACTTTCGGAATGTTTTTGTTTCAGGGTCTTTTTATGAGCCGCCCTTTCTTGCAATATTTTTAACATTGTGCATCTCGAGTGTGAATAAAAAAAGCATATTTTTCTTATTAGATCCTCGCATATTAGAGAGGGGAAGATTGTCATTTCGAAGCGATATCGTTTTTCGTACATGAACGAAGAAGCTCGTAAAAATGCACACAAAAAGCACATCTATTTTCGAACGACGTCATTTCGCGACAAAAATACTAGGGAACATAAAATGTAGTAATGCAATATGCAAGGGGTGAACATGATCGAATATTCGATAATGCGTCACACTTGACCGCAGTGTACAATATGAACTAGGGGTAGTTTTGAACAAGTCTGAAAAGATTTTCATATGGCTTCTTACGCTTTGTCATAACCGCTTTCGAGTTAAGAAAGGTACGGCTTATTATTTAATCCATATGCAATGTACATGAAAATGAATCATATGTGCGTCTATATAATTTGTGATTGCGAGTTATTGTATGCAAGCTCAAAAGTTGACTGAATTAGGTACAAGAATCATATATTATATTATTTTAGTATGAAATTATTTTTGATTAGGAAAAAATCAAAATCAAGTAGGAAGAAGGAAGCCGTATGCTTTTCTGTTTTAGTAAAATAATATTACTAAAAAAAGGATCTTATGCGCGGTCAGATATTGTTACGTGCGTCAATTACTCGAATATCGGATTACTGAAGAGTTGCGCATCGTAAGCTGTCATACTCAAAATTTTTTCAAATTTTTTTCAGAGCTCAAGATGGAAATAGAAATCGTCAAAGGAGCTGAATGGATGGTGGACTTCGTCGAGAGCAGATGCCCTTGCGTGTAAAAGGAGCACGAGCTCCTCGGTGCCATTCATGTAAATAAATAAGAAAAAAGCTAGTCAAAAACAAAAACAAGACGTACGTGTAAATAGAAATGGAGCGAAGTGCTAGTCTCTTTGAATTTTTTTTTTCGTTACCGACGAGGATAACTTCATTATAACTAGACAAAGTAGATTCAATTGAAGCGTCCGTTGAAAATTCTAAAATAGTTCTTAACACAAAGCGAGTTCGTTCAACCGAGCTAACAAATTTTCTTTATAAGAATTCGAAAACAAAACAGAAATTAAAGCACGCGACTCATATCCGGGCTTCTTCTTAGAGAGTTCATTTCGAGCCGAAGCTCTTCTGGAAAATCCTTAAGCCTTCTTCGTGAGTTTTATCCTCGTTTTATGCCCCGGATACGAAACTTTATTCACTTCCGCGTTAGATCCCTTGCGTTTCGCGTGCACTCGTATATAGGCGGCTTTTCGCTGGGGAAAAACTCCTAGGGAAATTGAAAGGCACGCACATTTATAAATATTGCACACTGGGGTTGAATGGAACGGGGGTGAAATTTATGACCGACAGTCGTCGAGAGGGCTGCGAATGACTAACTTTCAGCAAATCGCACAGTGACCTAACCGTTCGTAATGTTCGTATACATTTTTAATAAGAAAACTTCATACATCCATAAAAATATCAAGGAAAACTTTCGATTGTAGTGCACAAAAAATTAATGAAATAAATTTCATTCGTCTCTGTTCTGCGGATTTTCGATAGTAAATAATGAAAGGACTGTCTGCAACTTTTAAGTTAGTTAACTAGAGAATTGAAAAGACCAGCCCTAAAACTGTATTAGAATCAGTAAGGGTAAGTACTGCTTACGAAGAAAGTGCGGAAATTGACAATATTTCTAAAATTAACAAAGGTATTGAAAAATATCCATCAAGTGTGTATACTGTTAAGTATAGTATGTGAGCTAGTTCATATTGATGACTGCCGCACTTGCCTCAAAAGTCACCCAAACCCTATTTAATTATACTTTTTATTTGTGTACAAATGTATGATTCAAATAGTATTTCTAAAGCCAAATTATTCAATTACAATTAAATAACATACAAAACGGAAATACACAGGCATATTTTTTTTCAATGGCAATTTTAAGCAATTTTTTACGGTTCGCCCCATGGTGTCTTACGACAATTTGAAAAGGGGAGAACTGTCAAGAATTCCTGAGGCGCCACTTTTGGGGGTCACCTTGCCAATAATTCACCCTCGTGTTATAATCCCCATTTGCGGATAAACATGGGGCACTAATAAAAGTACACACGACCATTACTCAAAAGTATTATACGTGACGCACGATGTCGAGTCATTGTCGATCTTATCAATTCGCAATATACGATTTTTTTTTCTGGAAACGTGGGGCACAAATGAAACTTTTTCATTTTCGATGCGTTTCACTTTTTCGTTACATCAGCCGAATTTACGATGTGATTTCATCATAGATGTTTCATTTCGAAAATAAATGATGATTTTCGCTGTTTCGTGTATCATATGGGGTTGTAGTGAAACAACGACTGCATCCGACTAGACAAATCGACCGAATATCCGAATTTAACGGGTCGGAAAATTGGAAAGCCCTGATCCCGACTGATATTTATGATGCACCGTTTCGTTTCAGACTGCACCCATCTATACATAAGGCCGTAATGCACTCGGTGGAAAAAGTAAAAGTTTCACTGCGGCACTTTTATTTTTTTTTTCCATTTTGAAATTTTTATTATTTCCGAGAAAATAACGACTCGCACGGGAGTAGTTTTTTGTCGATTTTCGAAATAACGAAACAACGGAAATGGAACTTAACACGTGCTCGGAGTCAAGTGTTGCAGGAGAGTCTGAGTTTCGCACCCCATTGAGATAAGACGGGCGTCGAATGATACGAAGCAACTTTTTTAAATATATACGTTTACGTGTAAAACAAACAAATGTTTACAAACATTAAAATGACATTTGTCTGTCACTGGCGAAGGATTTAAGTTCGTTCGAGCGATATTTTTTTCCTCGAAATTGGAATGCGAATCGCAGTCGTCTCGCGATATGAATTATGTGCTTTCGGAATACTACAGGGTGACCTACGTTTATTTATAAAAAAAAAATATTTCAATTACGAATGAAATAATCGACGTTAATGTGTAAATTATTATGGATTTACCGAATTGATTAAAATTGTTTTTAATTGTGCGCAATCACGATTCTTGATTTGTGCAAACGATCAAACTTCTCGAAATGTGTATAATTGTCGAACACGCCACGAAACTAACTAGAAAAAATAAAAATTCGATTTCCTCGTTAAGAAACAGGGCGTTTCCGTCTGAATAAATGCGGCTGTAAATTTTTTCAACGGCCCACTTTTGCATTTTCAGAAAATTATGTAAGTTTACATTATTTCTGAAGCAAAGCCGTTATAGAGCGAAAGATGACCGCCCCTCGCATAACTTCACTTTTTGATTTGAAAAAAGTCAAATGAATCTTTCCTTAACGATTCGTTTGATTTGCATTTTTCATGCACTAGCTCAATAAATTAGACAAACTAAAGAATTTTTTTGGCAAAATTAAAAATTACTTACTTCTATTAATGTAATAAAAATTATGAATAGCGGAGGCGGACAACAAGTGTAGTTGTCCGCGTAGTACTTCCGATCCCGCTCCTCCGGAAGCACCTCCATAGCTATTATGTGCACCATCCTGAAATAAAAATATAATCAAAATTTAATTCAATAGTTTATTAAAGAGTTGAGATTGAAAAAACTTGAGATTTCGAATCGAATGCAAGGAAATGCACTCGATCAAACGCAAACGTCCGATGGTTTATTTCTGTGTCTTTGCAAATCCGAATATCCGAGGACGAGGGGGTGTCTAGACGGGCGGGGTAGAGGTGACAACAAAAAGGAAGCAAAAATAGCAGTATTTGAAAGAGACGAGGCGAAAAAGGAGCCAAAAACGATGTTATCCTGCGCCAAGTGCTTTTGGCGACAATGTATCTAATGGAGGAAGTGATCAATACTAAAAGGATCCAGACTGTTGAAGAAAGTTTACATTCTTTTTCAGCAAACTTAATCATATGACGAATACTATTTTGTATGTATTTATTTAGATAATCGTATTTAAAAATGATTCATTTTGCTCTAATGAACACAGCAATTAAATTAATTCAAATTTAAGAAGTTACTAAATCAATAGATATGTACATTTTGAAAGACTTACTCCGGAGAATTTTCCTTATAGCTAACAAAGTGAATGATATTCATCGATAAAATTGTGAAAAAAAAAAAAAATAGAATCAATTCGAAAACCCAATTTTATATTAAGTCAAATTTGGAAAAGTGAATAGTTTTCATAACCGTGCTGTTACACAGTCGAACATAATATTTGATTCGTAGCATTTTTATTGTCTTATCGAACGCTCGTTCATTACATTATGCAACCGAAGGGGGCTCACTTTCGAGATTTCTTCGATGAATTGTTTTGCCGAAGTTTTCACGAAGAAGATTCGTAGTATATTCGTAGATCGGAAAAATTATGTGCGTGTTTTGCTCGGTCTAGACGCCGAAATGATAATGTCGTCGGAAAAGCCGACTCCGTGACGAGCAACTAACGACGCGACCGATTTTTATTGGCCGAATACACATTTTTATTTTCGTCTGGCGACCCTTTTGCGACAAGGTAAATAAATTACCTAGATTTTCGAATGCACACAAGAAAATTCGAATATCGAGGAAAATAGAACGTTTTTCGTAACGTATAATATAATAAGTCTGAAAGAATTTCCCAAGAGCGGAAACAGATATGTTTGTGTCGGTCGAAAATTTTTAGATTTACAATACAATAATCGCTTTTTTCATATTGTAGAATGATTTGTGTTTAAGTACGAAGTATTTTTATATAATTTATTTTACCTTGCGAAGAGTGGTGGATCCCTCTGTAGCAAGTGGAAGTCGTTCTCGGAGCACACCTCCCTGTCTCTGTGGTGGACGGCGCATTTAAAACTCCTGGATCTTTTGCCGCTCATCTATAAAAACAAATAAATAAATCAATCATTTAAAAAGCCAAATTATACAAAAATATATTTTATAGATTCAATCGTAAGAAACATTAGAGGAAATGATCGAAAATCGTATCGGAACGTTCCTAACGGTCTCGCATAATAAATACGAGGTTATTCAATTTTCCATAGGAATTCACATGAAAAGCGTTTTCATGCGATGCCGAACTGAAAGATCAGCGTCTGAAAACACGAATCGGCCCCGTGATTTGTATACAATAAACGGAAAATTGGGCTAAACGACCACGGAACACGAAGCCTACGTGAATTCTGAAAAATATTGTAGGGCCACGTAATTGCCAGACATGGGACACCCGCGGTGGTAAGTCGACGTCGACGATTTTCTAAAGAAAATTTCTAAGTATTTGTATTTCGACTGTTTTTCATTCGGGGAAATGCTGAAATTTAGCGAACAGTAACGATGACGACGAAACGAAGGTGAAAGCGGTTGTTTTTTTTTCATATTCTATTGAGGAAATTGCGACCTCGCTACAATTATATTTCATTCGAATATAAAAAAAAAACAACCCCAATTTAAAATTATTCTATTGTATGAATCATTTTTTTCATTTGTAATGAAAATTTAGTAAGTGTGCATGTAATATTTCATTTTTTTTCCAAGGAAAAGTATCGAAAATATTATATAATTTTCGTGAAGGGAAAAATAAAGTTTTCTGTTTTATTTGAATAGATAAAATCAAGTATGTTTTGTTTTTATTGAGAAATTCACAGCCGATTCGTGGAATGATCGTTAGAGTGCGTGAGCGTTTTGTATAAAAGAAAATGAGGGCATCGGAAAAATATGTTTTGAATATCCGAAACTAAACTCTCGAACATTTCTATTACTACATTTGATAAATTCAATAAAAAAAAATCAAAAAAAGAAATTGAATATTTTCAGAATATTCTTATGTAAAAGCTCAAAGCTAATATTTTAACACATACACACATATAGATCGAATAGGTTAATAATGGCACATTATACACTCGAAAGCCCCCAAAATAAAAAGAGTGAAAGCGTTCACATGACGACGTCTGTAATTTGGGAAAAGCGCGATAAGCGTCACATCCGGGAAAATTGAAGGTTTTCGGCGCGTAAATCAAAATTTTCCCGACACACTACATACACTCGGAAGTCGTAAACCAAAAACGTCGAGAATTTTCCTATACTTCGTGTCGCATTCGTAAAATATAAGCATCCAAGAAAGCTAGAACGTTTCGAGTGACACACGAGTGCGAAACGTTATTGCTCGAGTACGACTCATAAACAAGTGTTGTGTTAGAAACAATGCGACTTCGCATTACGTATGCGACTTTCTCCATTGAAAAACTTGCGAATATGTGGGTATACGATGAATTGTTATATCGATTACGAATTATATACAATATGTGCTTAATATGAGAAAAAATATTTACATAATTAATAATGAATGAAAGTAGATATTTATCGACAAAAGGTATCATTTTCAGGTGAAGCACTATTTTAAGAAAACAAGGTAAATTCGTCACATAAAATTCGCTCACTTGGCGCCACTTCTCATTTTAAAAATAAACACGGCCCTAGAGCAACAACAGAACGAATCCTACACATTTTAACTAAACACAGACGTAACACGAGACATTTCCCAGAGATGATGATGAATCGAGATGAGAGGCAACAATGAAAATGCGCGGTTATCGAAGCACGAAGCGCGACCGCCGACAAACAGTAACATCGTACATACATATAAGTTTTCCAGCGGGAAAAAAAATGATTCAAATTTGAAATTCAACGGTGGCACGTGTGTGCAAGAAAATGCGTGTCATCGTCGTTGCATGCGATCGTGGGTTGTAGTTTTGGATGTTGGGAATTCGTGAGTTGTTCAAAAAACTATGTTGAGGTTCTTGGAAATTTGTCAGATTTGAATTGCAAATTTCGGATGTTTGATGATCTATTATTTTTACAAAAGAAGCATTTAGATTTTGATCGTACATGCTTATTTATGAGGACTCTATAAACTGAGTACTATAAGTGCACGTGTTCAAATTTTGTTCTAAAGTTGATGAAATAAAATGAAAGACTTATACTCCTTAGTCTTCATATGAGAAAATGCAATACATTGATAAAAAAATGCTAGTGACAAATCACAGATTGTATGTACGTACAAAAAAGTGCCTTATTGAGAAAACGCAAGAATGCAAAACAAATTGGTAGTTAATTCGAAAAAAAAGTGAGTTCACTCATTATTCAACAATCCCCTATTGTGATATGTTGTATCTTATGAGAATTGGTTTGCGTTCTACATACCTATAAATTAACGCAAAACAATCGTAAGCGTTTCAGTGCATTGTGCGAGATTCAATTAGAAAACGAGATAACGTATCTAATACGCGGAACAATAAACGTAAACAACTTTCCAATACTAAACTTTTACGCTATATGGTAAATGGCTATAACTCTGTCAGGTTTATTTTGTCGAAATAACCTCATCAAGTTATTTTAAAATTAAATGAATAAAGCAATCTTTTGGTTCAAAATGTCAGCACTAAGACGACTAAAACATATTTAAATTGTTTCAAATCGATAGCTAACATATGCGAGAATGATTAATTTGTTTAATTTTCAAGAAAACATGACAATATTACATATACTCAAGAGTTAGTAGACATTTATCTTACGCAATTTTAAAACGGCAAAGCAGAGAAAACACACATGTAGTATGTAATTTGTGTGACAACCTTCAGCATATTATAATACGATACGAGATTGCGACTAATCTAAATTGCAGCAATTCAGAACGCACAATGGCAAGCAATCCGATACGAAGGGGAGTCTAACTTTTCACAACGGGACTCTAGGAACTGTTTTTCCTATTTTTTTCCCCTGCACTTATGCAATTAATCATTTGTCGTATTTGTTGTTGTTGTTATATACGTATGTACGGGACCGTTTGTTCTCCACGCATGGCCATACGGCACTCACTTCCTACATGCATTTCTGCGTTTTTTCGTTTCTTTTTCACATACGTATACAATTTTTTTTTCAGAAATTTCTTCGGAAGCTCTTCGGAGCGTTGCGGCCAGCGTTTGTTAACCTTTTTTCGCCGCGGTCGATGATTACATAATTGTTGTTGGTGTAAGCGCGACCGCATAAATTTAACACTTCGACGGGTAGCTCTGCCTTTCCAACGGCGGTACACATTCGATATCTTCAAAGATATTAGTAAGGAATGCTCATGGAGAAGTCGAGGTCCTTATTTCGACCTATAACGGCGATTTTATTTTACGTGTGTTCTTCAAACGCTAGAATGTTAGGCAGCTTTCGTCGCGCTCGAGTGCTCGTGCTAATTCGAAAATTACATTTTAATGCTAGTTATTATATTATTTTTTATGAATACGTCCATAATTTGAATTCTTTAAAGATGCGAGAGGTTAAAATTTGTAAAAAAATATTGAAAAAATGCGGAAATTTGCGTACTCGGAGCATGCAAGAGCGTCGAACCCGAGATTCCGGTTCTTATTCAGAGAGCATAACGAGAAGAAAATTTGTTGAAAAACGGCACAAATTCGGAACCCACTTGAATAATTTATAGGTCAAGAAGTGTATCACCGATTCGAATTCTCAAATCGCGGTCATCAGATAGTGATATCGCCAAATGAAAACGAAAATTCATCACCGGCTCTAGAGTTGTTCATCTCTGACGATTTTCCGATAGAGAACGTTTTCCTCACACGCTTATCTTTGCGAAACGGAAACGACGAATTTCCCGAAGTGTCGGCGAATCTTTTATTAGAAAACGGCTTTAGAATCTATTTTCGTAAGGTTTCACAGTAATCTTGATTCGAATAATATTCATTCTGATATTATACGAATTAAGATTGAACGTTACGTTTCAAAACGAAATAACTTTTACGGTTACCGAACTCCATTGTCGGAGTAAGCGATACGCGCTCGTTCGTATGCATTTTCCGGACTCTGTTAAAAATAATTGTGCGATCCAGTTTGTTGTAATGTGAAACTCGAGGCGTGTCTTTCATTTATGTATATATGTATTTTTTCATACTTGGATCTTTTTAGATGCGGCGCCGTCACATTGTTTGCGAAATTGCGCGATTCTCGTCTCGCGGCACGAACAGGGGTTAACGGTATTTAGACTAATAAATATAATATTTATACAAAACGAACGGAACTCGAGCACTTTTGCGAACGGTTTTGCAAATTCGCATATTTCAAAAGAATTTTCAGAGCATCGCTGAATGCTCAGTTTCGATGAAAATTGCGACACGCGATAGATTTCAATGATGCAACTAATCATGTTCGAATTGCTACAATTGACTATAAATTTGTATTAAAATTACTATTGAATTTATTGAAAACATGCGTTTTCTTGAATTCCTACCAGATACGTTTAGCTTCGAACGATTTAATTGACATCGAAATGTATGAAGCTTTCGAAGTAAAAGCTCTACACCTAGTGCAAGTGCAAAATTAGTTTTAAAAATAAGAATTTTGATTAATCACAATTGAGATTTTAACGGAGTAGTTAACCATAATCGATAACGATTGAAGTCGTTAACGGGTCGTTTGTTCGATTAATTAACAGAACTGGGGTGCGTAAAAGATTGCATCTTAATTGTGAATCGTTTCACTCGAGATAAACGCTAACTGTATTGGGACGTGCGGTTTTGAACCCTCGATGAATTCAAACGACTTTCCTATCGTCGGTCGATTGTAATTATCGGTAATCTGTGTAATTAATCTATCGTTTGCGTTGCGTATGTTATTTTTTTCACGCACGTGATTTATTGTGCGTTTTCAATAAATTTGCATCGCATTTGCAACATCGGGAAGTTGTATTGGTACGTCGATGAGTTTTTAAATCGTCATGATAATTACGATTCTTTGAACTGAAATTAGTTGAATATAAAAACAAAAAAAAGTTTAATTATCTAAAGTGATAAGTTTCGTTATATCCACATTCCTTTTTTTATTGAATAAAAACACGTGAAATGTCCATTGTTTTTTTTCACTTGTCACGGTTGAACTTGAACTATTTTCATTAATTAGAACGGAAAGGTCGAACAGGGGCGATAGTTCAGAGCAATTAGGTAAGCAATCAATTGTTCTATCACATTCGGTGAGACCGTTTGTCACTTTATCGCATTTAACTCACCCCTAATTATAAATAAAAGTATACAAACAGATAATCGAGACACCAAAACTATTTTAATTAAGGCAAACACACTGATATGAAAATATTTAGATTACTCAAAAGTTGATTTTTTTATATTCACAAGAAATTTTTTGGAAATGAAATTCGATCTTATATTATATTAATTTTGGATTTGCTAAAAATTCAGCGATCGTTTTTAGAATGGCTTTAAATTTATCTAAAAATTCCTTATTTTTTAATCAGCTTACTCGACCAGTTAAATGTTTGCTTTACTAGAACCCATATTACTAATCAAGAGTACATTGCTGAGCATACTTTTATAATGTCTTTTACGTCATATTTTCTAGAAAATGCAACAGACAAAACTAAAAATTTCCCAAGAACAATTTTAATAATCGATCGAACAATTTTCAAAAACTCACACTCAAACAAGAAAGCGTATCGCTTTAGTGAATCTCCCAAGTCTCTATGGTAATCTGAGATAAGAAGTCCTCACGAAGCACCAGACCGTGGGTCGTCAGTGCAATTAACCACCATCCGATGCACTCGCATCACATCACACAAACGTACAAAATACAATATGTCTAATATATATGCACATTAGACGAAGCGGGCTTCCATATGCACATCGCGGTCGTTAAGGCGCTCATTAGAGGCGAAGTTGATTGACGACGCTTTCCAATCGCGGACTGAGGTCGGCTTTCGATGGGGTTCGAAAAAGTTAGAGTGAAATTCGCGAAACGGTGGCGTGATCGCGGCAACCGGGCAATTAAGGCGGACTGGTAAGTAATAATGGTGAGTTGGTGGAATCGCGTGTGCGCGATGCGCTTCGGTGCATTGTGAGCTGCATTGTTTCGAGATATGAGCGGTTCGGTTTTGCTGTCAACTCACTTGACATAATACGTTATTTGAGATCTTTAAGGCTTTTGTATGTGGTTGAACTTCGGTACTTGTCGACCATCGACCTAACCTAACCCAACACAAAACGTAACACAATGTAATTTAACGTTATTTAAGATCTTCAAGACTAGTGAAATGCAACTTTGATACTTTTTTAGTATTGGTATGATACTTGACTTTTTATAACCTAACCCAAAACTAAACACCATGTAAAGTAATTTTATTTCAAACTTAATACGAAGAAAACCTATCTTAAACTCATCTAAAGCTCTACTCAATTTAACTTATCCTTGTCTAGTGAATGTTGTGTCAATGATCTGTTCTTTCAGTAATGAAATTTCTTAAGATGTACTTGAGCAAAATTTTCAGGAGAGCAAATTCGCTTAACTTAACTTAACCAATAAAAAAGTGAAACGATTTTTTTTTTAATGAAAAAAGTAGATTTTTTTTCGTTTGTCATGAAAAAGAGGATGAAGAGAGAACATTTTATTTGATTGAAAAAGTTTTATTTCTTATATGCGAATTTTTTGGTTTTGAGTTGTAATCTATGATGTTCAATCATTTGAAAGAATAATTGAGAAATTCGCATATATTGAGACATTTTATCAACCCTTAACGACTGGCATTTCAATCATAAGATCAGCACCTATATCTATCAAATTTATAGAAAATAAAACGTGTATCTAATTAATGATTCAAGTTATCTAATGATTGGAATACTGGCCCTACGTAATGTAAATGTGTTAAACCGAGCATTCGATTGAGTGCATTTCAAATATTATTTGATACACGAACGACTCACTAATTAAAAAAAGTAACGTCGACGTTTACGCAGCGCTGATTTTCCTTTTTATCTTTCTGTACGTTTTATTTACGTGAAAATATCAAATAACTCGCCGACTCTATTTACAGAAGAAAAAATAAGGGAATTCACAGGCGAGGCGATACGAGCGAAAGAACAAACGTAATCTGGGCGGGAAATTTATGATTAGATTATATGCCGAAACGTCGGTGTGTGGAAAAAAAAGGAATTTTCCGTGAAAAATCTAGACCGAAAAAACAACAAGATACGTCACAGAGTGACGATTGGCGTCAATGAAAAACCAGCGCCGGTTCATTCCGGAATATTTACGTATAGTTGGAATTTTTTGTATCTGCACGAGAATTCGCCAGTGAAACGTACACGTACGAGGCACTCACATAAATATTTATGAGCTTATTAAAAGGAGGGAAAATACGTAAAAACTCCATTAACGAGTCGGGGTCGAATTTGTCGGTGGTAGCTAGGCTAGAACGAGCCGGAGTGAAAGGCAAGAAATTCGAAGTGGGCTATCTCGACATGAAAAAAATATGACTTGCGTTTAAAAGAGTGTTATTGTGAATAACACAAAAGGCGTTTTAGAGGTATGAAAGCCGCTGAAAATCGTTGGGGGAAATTCTGATAAGCGATCGCCTCGGCACAATGCAGAGGAAAGCTTTTAAGTTGATATTATTTTAATCGAACGATAAAACGAAGAATCGAAAGTTTCTATGAAAATAAATGCTAGTTTTAATCAACAATTCGAATGCGAGAAGGTCGTATAAAGTAACGTTTTTCTAATAAGGGGACATGTCATAGATAAAGTCGATTTATTGAGCGAAGATAAAAAGAGAAACAATAAAATCGCCGAAACAAGACGCTTACATTTCCATGGGGAATTAATTACGATTAGGGGTGGAAAAAAATTCCATATCGATTGTGCCACGATGCGGATACATTTTTCATTCGAAAAGTCGACCGCACGTGGAGGAAATTCACAAATTTTCCGTGAAAAACGATAAAATTCAAAACAGAGATATCGCCGGCTGGCAAATCGGATTCAAGCCTTCCCCGAATTTCGTCATTCATCATTTGCCCCGATGTGAATGACTCCACAATTAAATGTGGAAAAATACGAGGCTAGACGTTCGTATACGTATTTAAATGAGCCAAGTTCGCCATAAAAGAGAAGTAACATTAATATTTTTCATGCGAGCTTTTCCCGAAAGCTCGACACTAGTATGTAAATGACAAAAATGCTTTTTTCATACGAGAAAAAAATATTCATAAAAAAAGCATTAATATAAACGGAAAGCATGCGAATTTCGTCATTTGGTTTATGTATGAAAATGTTATAGCGAATCACGTTCGTAGTATCGTATGATTTATGTTTCGTTTTCACTATATAAACAACTACGAAGATATGAACATTGTATTTAACACGTTGACGTAGTAAAGATAAGAAAAAATATTAAACACATGCATTATATTTGAAGATGAAAATTAAATTAAAAAAAAATCGAAAAATCATTTTCACACGACTAGAGAACCTATGTTCAACGATCCATATCTTTTCGACTTTGAGTAATGATATGATTGTTTTCCATAGTTAATTTGCCGCTAATTATAACGACTTTGCGTACGTACGCTGCGTACGATTTAGTAACGCACTAATCGAGGGAAAAAGTCGAAAGATGAACTCGAAATCTGTTCTTTTTCGAGATATATTAGCCTCATCAGTCGTGGGATTCGAACCTATCGAACCGAGAGAGTATTGTTTCCGAATACCGAACCGTATTGTTGATTCGTTGTATGGGATACTTCGGCTTTTCGAACTTTTTTT
Organism: Cheumatopsyche charites; assembly: GCA_024721215.1. Taxonomy (NCBI): domain Eukaryota; kingdom Metazoa; phylum Arthropoda; class Insecta; order Trichoptera; family Hydropsychidae; genus Cheumatopsyche; species Cheumatopsyche charites. Next base: position 10,996,850 of record CM045575.1, read on the forward strand.
CCACTGATCTAGCCGAGTCGAATTCTTGTGGGAAAATGTGCGTTTATGCGTTTTTTTAAAAATACGCATAATCGTAATTTGTGCGTGAGATGTTCGGATATAGAACGACGTTTTGTTTACGATTCCCGAGTATTGAAAAATAAAAAACGGCCTCGACGATAGGATCTTTCATAAATGCCAGTTCGTTGGCCAGACGCGGAAATTTCATAAAAGCTTTGGAAATTTCGGTTTTCGATATAAGATTTTTGACGATGTATTTATCGATATGGCGTTTGAACTTTCGATTTAGAAGGAAACCATAAGAAAATCAACGCGGCGAAAGAATTCAGTCGACTATCGATAACTCGAGATGCGGTTCGAAAGTATACATACATTGAACCATAAAAATAGAAGCTCTCGAAAAATAAAACAAAAATAGGTTAACGCAATAAAACCCATATGAATGCAAATTCGATTACGAAACACCACTGGCGAATTTACTCAATCGTCCGTACAAATATTTTATAGCTTCATTAAAAAAATAAATCATCAGATTTACATGCGATAACCATCAAAAGCGTTCCGCGTTTACGTGAAACTATTCAGACGGTGATTAGAGAACGAGCAAAAAACAAAAGCTCCGATAAATCCAAGTCATCCGCGGCGAGATGTCAGTTAGTTAGTGACCCTTCGGTTTCGTATTATTACCATTATATACGAGTGTACGATATATTATTACACATATAACACACGAGTGCACTCCCACAGTGTGCTTCGTCGTTAAAATATCGTCTCGATCTCGTTGCCCGATATCGGCGAGAAATCTCGTCGAGAAAACCGCGAGAGTCCATTGTCTTTTCGCCGAAGATTAATGAAAATCGCATTAGTTTCAGCCCAAGCTTCCGCAACGGGTTGAGAACTCGGATTAAACACGAAGCAAAAAAAGGTTAAAAAATAAACAATCAGAGTCGTCGAGGTGAATGTCACGAGATTGCGACCTCAATCAAAATTTGCTTGGAGATCTCGTATGATTTGCATTCGAGGTTTTTAATTGTGGCTGAATTATTTTTTTTACACATTAACGCAATAAATTCTTATCTAATATAATACGTAGACAAATCTTGAAGTGATATGATTTGGGAATAATTCGACCATTTTAGGAAAGTTCGGATAGAATCTGATACTCACTTTAGTGGCAAATCTTTATTGATATTTTCTGTATCAGTTTAGGATAAATAAGGTTATCAAATAGCAGAATAAAATTTCTCAATAGATCCTATCCCGAAAACGTTTCATGTCGAGCACTTTCCATAACATTAATTATATTGAGTTGTTATTAACACCTTGAATACAGAAAAAAATTCAAGAAACATCCACCTGGGCTAGGAATTTTTTTTATAAAAAAACTTTCAAATTCATAAATATCTGAAATTGATTTCAAATGTTACAGAAATTAAAATTAGAAAAATGATTACTGAAGTAATATTTTACTCAATTATAATAAATAAACGGACACATTATAAGATTATAAGTTTCCGGAACCGATGCTTACGAGTCAACGTCCGTTTTTCCGCGAGCTCGCTCTAAGTCGAACATAGATCCCACGCCGACGCTCAGCGGGAAATTCGTCATTTAATCTCTTGGAAAAAAGCGACAATTAATATTAAGCCGGTATTACACGTTTCGGAAGCGTCTCGATGCCGCTCCTCTTTACCGTTGCCAATTAAAACGGCCCCCTAACTGTTTTCAGAGGCGGGTTTGTTGAGCGCGCTTCACGGTCGCGGGACACGTATGTGTGTCGGCCGTTCGCGAAATTTATTATTTTCAGATTTATATCTCGTCGTTGTTGTTGTTGTTGTTGTTGTGGTTGTTGTTTCTGTTGTTGCATATCGTTAAAAAAGTAAGAGGAGCGTTTTCGAGTCGCAACGCAACGTGAAAGTTGCAAGATTCTATCGCGTTAAGTTCGTTCGCTCGTACGTCGAGCGGGTGGGTGGTTCGCTATTGATTTACGCGGTCGGTTTGTTGTGAGGAAATAGTTTCGGTTGTCAACTTAATTAGTTTTGTATTGAAATTAAATTATGGTTATGTTTAGTTGACATGTCAGTCGATTATGTGAAAGTAAATGATTTGTTTAATTCGGATTTTTTGATGGCAACATTTACAAGATTGAACTGAAATATCGATGCTTATGGAATAAAATATCAGCAGAAACTTGAAAGATTAAATTAAACAAGTTTCGGATGAATTTTGGATTAGGTTGAGTTGAGTTATGTTTTAGGTTGAATTAGGTTAGATTACGTTTTATATTATGTTAGTTTAGACCGAGTTTCGTGTGGATGGTTTGATTCCACAAGCTCTAAACTGTTTTCATGAAACATAAAAATGCAATTGAAATGAACTGATTTCAAATTCTAAATGACTGAAGTTCACAAAATTTAACTCGGCTTAATTTTATTGAAAAATTTAACCCTAATTTACTCCATTAATATTGCACTTATGGTCCACTCCTCAAGTACCTTTAACATCTAACATACACATATCACAAAACTGAATTACTTACAAGAAAAATAACGCAATCGAAACGAAGCAACTTCGAATTCAAAACTCACAGGACGCATTCAGACGATCGTCTGAAACATAACACTCGAAAGTTAAAGAGAGTGAGATCAAAGTGTGATTTCCAAACGTCCGGGAAATGCTCGTCGAGTGAATCACGTTTTTAAAGTGCACACCGAGAGTGTCAAGGCAGTTAGTCGCAGTTGCAGTCTGGAATCCTCTCTTTATATTATTTGATCCTTTTTCGATGTTTCTAAATAGCCACAAAGGAGTTTTCCCCGAAGAGAGAGGATCGATCTCTTCCCAAGCGAACGCCACTGACTGTGATGAGAGACTATTTTCGATCTCGAACTTGTCTCGTCAAGATTTCGTCTGCGTTATATTAATATGTGTGCGAAAATGACATGTTTTTTTCCTTGCAGCCGTCTGTATGGTGCAACAATGTTGCAATTGGTGATTCAAGTCTGATTCGGATCGTTTAGGCGGTAATTGATTGTTGGACGTTCGAATTTAGAAGCATAGACTATTAATGAGGTATGTGGGTAAATTAGTGATAATTTTATGTATTCGGATTGATTTGATAATGTATTTTTAACTAATGATCGAATCGTGTATGTAAATTATGGAATTTTTAAATTTATGAAATTATTATCGCATTATGATCTTGGCACAATATTCGTTGTTCCAAACATAAATTGAGACGAATCAAAATATATCAAAATTAATAAATCGACGATATTTATAAAATAATTTCATAATATATTCGGCATAAATCTTAAGATGAAATTTGAATCCCGTTACGATTGAAAATATGTAAAAAATTTACATCGAAATTACATTATAAAATTCCAAATTGGACGCAAATGAAAAATTCATTTATGTAAAAATAAACTAAAAATAGCTAAAACATTGCAAAAAAAGAACAGCTGATTATAAGCAATGAGGCAACCGACCATCGAGAGCGCGAGCATTCGCAATAAAGTGCGCAGCTTTTCCGGCATTTTTCCGACCTAAGGACGAAAACCCTTTCAATATTTCGATTCAAAACAACCCCTAAACTATTTGAGAAATATAACCCATCGTCAAAATTTCTTTAAAAACACGTAGATTAGAATGGGAGTGTGTTACTTGTCGTCGAGCGGCCGAACGCGCGCCAGGAGAATTCGCACTGAACGGAGGCCGGCCTGTTCGCTGGGGGTACGTCGAAAATAGCGCAGTGATTCAAGGCGAGAGACGAGCGATGGAGGAAAAGAAGAAAAAAGAAGACGAAGTCGAGCAGCAGATGATGAAGAAATAAGAAAGAGAGACCACCGTTGACGACTGACCACTTTCGCCGTCGGCCGGCCAGACAAAACACGCGCTTTTCCGCGTCGAGGAAAATTTCGCGATTTTCGTCTTTCACAATTATATTGTAGTGTATTTATATTTTCTTCGTGATAAGATTAGTTGATTGAAAGTTTGTGTAGATAATTTAATTAGTCGTTTTTGGAGTGGGTGCGTATCGAATGGATGATGTAAGGGACATTTATACATACGGATGTAAAGGGAAATTACCTTTAAATTGTCCATATGGGACATATTGTTAATTGCTAAATTAATTAAGTTTTTTTTCCATTTAAAAATTCACATTGATTGGTGATTATTCAATAAAGCTGATGTAATTAAAATTTCATATAGCAAGTTCAACTTCATGTATTTTCATCAATAGCACTTGAAGCATTTTTGATCATGAATCATAGCTGCTATTAGAAAATAATCAATTTTAGCTACTTCATTTATTCAATTGATCAATGAATGCATATTAAAACAGCGAAATTTTAACAATTTAACTTCGTTTGAACCATCATACGCAACTTCAGAATATTGTCTTTTGCAAGTTTTCTCCAAATAAAATTAATTTTAATACAAGTCAAGCTTAAACAAACACCGAGTAAAAGTTTGAAAGCAAAGCTCGCGTATAAATTACACACGGAAAAAATAAAACAGTCGAACGATCAAAACGAAAAGTCGGTAAATAAACGTCGAAGCGTGGCCAGAGTTAAATCGATTGACGCGAAGCAGAAACGTAACAGTTACCTTTGCTCACTTAACTACACCGACGAACATTTCAATCCACGTATTATTATTTATCGAATTCAATGCATACGTACGTATTTAAAGAACGCGTATGTGATTCAAGTGCGCCGCGAAAGCCGGAAAAGCGGAAAACTTCACACGGACGCGATACGCATAATAAAAATACGTATTTGTGAAGTGCTAAGAAATGATTTATCATCGGATTGTGTGCTGTGGACACGTTTCGTCGCCGACACTTCTGAGAAAATTGCTATGTTAATGTAATGAAATTTTCGTATGCACCGACATTTTTTTTTAGCGAAATAGGAAATGGTGAAAATTACACAATGTCCTCGCATGACCTCGAGCGATTTGTTCCGAAAAATACGTCGTCGCACGGCGAGTATGTGCTTCTTACATTAATTATGTTATATATTATTGTGTGTATGTACGAAAATAATTCGCTAATGAATTCGGCGTTGTGCGATAATCGCACGCGAATGATAGATCCGTTATGTTGTGTTGGGCGCGCTCGTTACGACGACGCGGTTAGCGGTTTTCGCGCACAATGAAAATTATCCGATTACCATTTAATGTGTATTATTAGGGTTACATGGATGTCGATTCGTTACCTGAAAACCGAAAGAAATTTATCGAATTTTCCCAAGAGAAATGTTCCGCAGAGCAGAACTGGAGCGAGCGCATTTTTGAGCCACAGACTAGTTCCTCATGTTCAAAAATTAATACATTAGTGGTTTTTGTTTTTTGAAAACTTTAAAATTATTAAAATTAAATTCAGTTAAGGGAATATTATGAGTATTAAAAAATGATTCAATTTTTTTTTCAGATCTATTTGTATGCTATTGAATTTTTTAGTCATGAAAATGCATATAGATATATACCTTCATATGTCAAATGGAAACATTGATTTTCTTGATGCTCATTCTATAAGCTTTCTTAAAATGAGCCATTTATGAGGTTTTCACAAAATTATGCAAAGAATTCGATTACAACTTTGTAGATCTGCATAAGGATTAAGCTCATTAAATCTACTTAAGTGCAGATTCGATGCAAAGTAGCTCGAGAAGGTTATTGCTCGTAAAGCACGTAAAGAGTATGACAGAAGATTTTGTACCGAAAAAAAAACAATGTTAGACCACACGTTCTGTCAACGGAACAATTAGCGCGTAGGACGCATCTCGCTCCAATACAAAATAACACAGAATCAAAGCGAAGCCAAAACGCCGGGGAATGTCGCCCTCATTCACGCATCAGACCAGACCGAAGCTTTTTGCTTTTTTAGGTCACTGCCACTGCCACCGTTCTGATCCCGACCGATGCGATGTCCCGGTCCCGAAATAGTGTCCGAAGAGCGGAAACCGAGAACAATGTTGAACCTCTCGAGGCGACAATGCGTTTGATTGATGGCAAACAATGGTTACCCGACGAAGACGAAGACGAAGACGACGGCCAGGTTCATTGGCCAAACGGTGCGCGTGGGACGGGTGTCTTTGCGTTCCACCAAGGTTAAAACAATAACGTTAAATAATATAATATATAATAATATAATGACGTAACGAATCCGACAAAGGACTCTGGCTTGGATAGGATTTGAAAAAAAAAATGTTTGAAAGGTTTCGAGACGCTCTCTAGGCTCGAGTGCGATTCGTCGTGGGAAATTTCGAGGAAATGGTCTCGTTTCGTATTCGAGAGCTCGTCGTTTTGTGTTTTGTACTCGAGAGTTCACACGAAAGTGTTCGATGGATTCGCAATTAGCATCGATTGTCCACTCGGTTTGAAATCGCTCGATTGTGTGTTGAACGAATGCGGCCAACGTGAGAAAGGCGAGATTAGTATCGGAGATTGCGCTGAAATGCGGCCGTTGTTAATTTTATGTGAGAATTTTTATCGATTATTGATATCGTCCGTTTGTGATTATTTTCTTAATTGATCGATAATATTTATTACAAAAAAAAACTGATTATATTTTTATAATAAGATGTTTCCTATCGATACGGAAGACTTCAATTCGATAGCTTAACACTAGCAGCTCTTACTTCACATAAGCAATCGTTAAGTATGTAGTTCAAATCCCATTGTTTTCAGCCTCCGATTGACTTCTATGATATTCGTATCTAGGTATAATAATATCGCGAAAATTTGGAAACTCAACTCTTGAACGGGACCGCCACTTTCGCAATATCACTCTACCATTGTTCGACGCTAAGGAAACCTCTCAACGTGGGAGTCATCCGAGTACAGAGTATTCGCGAATGCGTATATAGTGATTGATGAATACGAAGTGCTGCATTCGTAGTTGACACCCGCCAACCTTTCGGGTCGCCCTTAATATGGTTACGCGATATGGGTCACGCGGTTGCGATAAATCATCGAGAAAAGCCGCCTCATTCGAAGAAACTCGTATTGTTAATTCAGCATATAGTATGGTGATATAATATAATGTGGAGGTAGTCATCGGGGTGTGGTGTGTTTGCTGAAATATACTAATAGTTTAAATTTCGTACGTTGACGTTAAGCTGGTACGTTCACGCGATTCGGCCATCCCATGCTTTCTTATCATAATGGTTGAATATGAAAGCATGATTTGTCGTTTGTGTATTTTTTTTTTATATTTTACTGCTCATAGATACTGGTTGAGTTTTGACGTGAACGATATTTAAAGCGTAGTTTATGGAATACTCGAACGATATTGAATTCGAAGTAATTTTTTTGGAAAAGAAAATACTCGCGTCACAAACAGCTGATCCTACAATTCTCGAGAACCAATGGAAACGTTCGTATTTATCATCATTCACACTCGACTAGACGAAGTGTATTTTTGACTTTGGCGCATATCGTTATCAACGAAGTCTCGCCAGGAAAAGTCTATGATGAAACTCGCACCTCGAGGTTGACGACTTTCAGCGACCTTCAGACACGTGTGATTTATTCCCGAAGCACCTGCTCCTCTCAACAGTTCGATGATTTAGACGAGCGCCATTGTCATCTCGCGGAACACTTTTTCTCATATTATATTTTGCACGTACCGGCAAAAAGTCGAACCGCTGAAAAAAACCGGCGAATCATCTGAAGGTGCTCGAGTGGAAAGCTAGAAAAAACTCACTACATTTTTTCCTCCTCGGTTTCCAAATAGGATGGATCGAAGCGGTCGGATTGACCTTGCCAATGTCGCATATTTGACATAATCGAATCGAATCGAATATAGTGAAGGTGGAGCGACGATGGCTAATGAATGACCGCATCGGTGCTGCGATTGAACGTATTACAGGCAATATTATAATTTACGTTGACATGATGTGTTGAGCGTTGGCGTACGAGGAGCGCGTTTCGAATTCCACGCCAGTTTAACTCTAATTTATATCCATATAAATCGATGCGATCGAATTCGTCAAAAATGTGCGTAATTTTGCCCACAAGGACTATTTATATACTTTGGGTTGTCAATTAAGTCGAAATTTGATAGAATTATAGTGTGAGTATAGACAATATAAAATCAAATTCAGTATACGATGCTGTTATGAAGATTGTATAAAATAAGTGCAGTTAATAGTTTCTAGATCTTTATAACTTTAACCTAACTAAATGTACGTTGATATTTATAATAGGCTGATAAATTGTAGACAAAATAATGCCGAAAAACGAAAATGCACTTGATAATTTTCCAATTATCACAAGTCGAAGTTTAACATTTCAGCTACATATATTTACAAATGAAAAAAAAAGTTTCTAAGAAAACATATATAAAGATAATAGCATCAATAGTGTAATAAGCTGAACAAAACAAAGAGCTTTTGTTATTGTACCTACTTAACAATTATTTTCAGTTTTGAATTACATTACTGGAAAATTATTAAGAGTTGCATTCTCGTTATTCACCATTATTTTATAAGAATACTAACACTACATTTACACAAAACTGTCTTTGTTTTTCAGCAAGTTTCTTAAATTTAAATATTATATGTAGATTGATTGTGTATATGTGCACATTTGAATATTGCTTCGAATGTGTGAAACAATCTAAACTAAATAAGTCACAAATAATAAAATGCAAATCCATTTGATTGAATTGACCACCTAAACACTAATCTAAAGATCTTTAAAAAAAAAATAATAAAACACTAGAAAGACACCGGCGACATTTCTGTGTAGTTGAAAAAAAATCGTCCCGCGCGCTGCTTTTTCGGGCCCGATCAAAATATTTTCGCCGATGTGAAAAAAAAAATAGCAAAGTGTACACAAATGATTAGCGAGCTCGTGCACGTAAGCTCGTAGAGAGATTTAGTTAGAGAAGTAGTGGGAAATAAGATTGAAAGAAAAAAAAAACTAAGAAATGTTGTCACAGTGGATCGAATTTGAGTTTTCGCGCGCGTGCGGGGGTGACTCGGCCCACGGTGACTTACGAACTCCCATTTACGGCGAGCACGTGAATTACCAACGGAGATAAATTTTGAAATGGCGTGTAGGATATGTGTGTATTTGTGTTGTTGAGATTTGGGTTGTTTAGAGAGTTCTGTTTGGTGCGATTGTTGCTTTTGTCGGTGCATTTTGTGTGTTAGGTCGGCCCGATGAAAGTAGTTTGGTGTGAAAGAATATGGTTGAATTTGTATAAATTTTTAATGAGGAAATGATTAAGTTTTTTTTTTATATTTGGGTGAATTTAAATTCTTGGTTGTCTAATTAATTATGCATAGATTGATTGATTTCAGTGTATTTGGACCGAACGAGCTTTCATTTTTTTTTTTTACAAGGAAACGTTTGTCTCGTTCACCAATTTAGACGAATTTGACGTGAGCTGAAAAATTAACTTTCAATAGATCACAATAAACCAATATTAAACCGAACTTTAACTGTAAATCTTCATGAAAATAGGAATTTAAAACAAACATCTTTTCAACATATTTCGCTTCAGATAACTAAAAAAAAGTTTGAAACTTTGAAAGATGTTTGTTTCAGATACTTTCATGATACATTTTTCAGTTCAATACATATCAATACATTGCATTTTTATTTCACTTCAACCAAATTTTATCAAAATCAATGACTCGATATATACCAAATCTCCCAATTAAATTAGATCAAATCAAAATAAAATTCACAAATTTCCAAATTATCATACGAAAAAAAATAAAATTTTCATAAAAGAAAAACCACTCGATTAAAAATTTCCCGCACTAATTCGAATTTTTTCACTAGTCAAAACGACTTCGACGCATCTTAACCGCATAAAAAAGTCTGAAAATCGTATTTTTCAGCTCAATTCTGAAGTTTTGTGGCCATCTCGGTGAAGAATCGCAAAAATAGCGAGTTATGCGCTCTAGACGGCCGCTAGACGCCGGCCGGACATTCTAATTTGGACCTTGACGCCGGACGACGCCAGCGATCGTCAACCCGACGCGATTTTCCGACTCCACGGGGGGTTTAAAAATATATGCATACATTTGCGATTGCTTCGAATGTGCTTTTTTATTTTTCTTCTTCGGCCGAAAGAAAGTAGAGGTGACGGACGGGACGACCGTAAATCTCGAGAGTCGCGCGTTCGGTTTTAGTCGGTTGACGGTTTCTGGACGAAGATTGATTCGGTTGTGGGAATTTTTATTTTTTATGTTTTTGGATTTAGATTTGGGTGATTTTCTGATTATTTTTATGGATATATAAGGTAAATGGCTATAACTGTTAGATTTTCTTAAAATTAAATACACTAAAATATATAACTAACATTTTGAGGTTGTTTATACTGACATAGTGAAGAGCTTATAGCTATTTACTTTATCCTAAAATACATGTCAGTGTCCATTTATCTTATAACATTTAACTTATTATCCAAAATCTTGCTTATAGTAGAAATATTAAATGTGTTATAGAAGTCACATTATAAAAGTCGTACTATTGGAGAAATTACTGTATGTGAATTTCATTTTTATTTTATGATGAAATCGAATAATGCATTCGATTCGTTTTTTATTAGAAGATTTATTGGTAGTATAATGCATTTATGTTTATAAACAGTTTTTATTTTATGACTTTAATTCACTTAACATTATTTATTCATTAAAAAAGGTTTATTATTGTATAAAGAATTGTTTTATTTAAAAAAAATCATATGTTTGAAAATAATTCGAAGCGTATTTATCGTAATACATTTTCGACAATCTATATGGGTTTTTATGTGAAACTTTATTACAGAATCATAAGAGATAAATTTAATGAGATTTTCTAATTTCTCGCGGCGTTTTCGTGAAAAATTTAATGGCACATCGCATTAGCGATGTCGACACGCAAGTGCAAAGGTTAACATCTTTATTTGGAAGTTTAATGCCCGTCTACTTTTGTTGAATCTGACCAATAAAAACTTAACCCAGACAAAACTTCTGCCCACTCGAATCAACTTCTCTCTCGGTGTAATTTTTGGCCAAAAGTAGTTAGTATTCGACAAGTACACGCATACAACGGCCTACGTATTCTACATAAATGGTTTTGTGCGAGCGTTGCCTTTTTTTCTCCCATTGTTCGATGTCAATTTGTGTTTGCTTCTACGAAAATATCTATCGCCTCTTAAAACTATTCTCGTTTGATTAATACGTCGATTTTATGCGGAAAAAGCTCGTTCCAAGTTTTATTATTCGTTAGTTTTACGACGGATTGTTTCCCGAGTTGCGTCTCTGAAAACGTTCGCCTTTCACTTTGCACTTTTTTTCAACAAAGATATAATTTTTCCGTTAGTTGGAAATTTCACTGGACCGAATTTGAGACCATATTAAATTTGCGTATTGGAAGCGCGACTCGCAAAAATCATGTTTCCGTGACGTTTGCAACCTCATTTCGAGATTTCACACGACAATAAAGCGATCGACACAAAAGAACGGTTTTTCGATATAGAAAAAAGTCACGATTAAACCGCAGCAGCACAAAAAAAGAATAAGTTTTACAAACTTAACCGTTTTAAATGTATAAACCACGATGTTCGGCGTCGTTTTGCGGTGAGAGAGAAGAATGGTTGTCGACTGCTGATGCAATCATTGCGGACCGCGTTTATTCTTCAAAAGTGTGTTCTTTTGATTATTGTCATTATTGTGTGTACCTCTTGATGAGAGCTGTGAGACAATTTTTTTTTTGCACATACACGAAATTCTCGTCCGATAAACGCTATTAGACTCATAATTTAATTTGAATATAAAAGGAGTTTTCGCATTGTTTATGTTGTTAAGCATGAGAACATCTACGGCGAAAAATCATTTCGCAAAAGTCACAATTAATAAAAAAAAAAGGTAAACGCACTCCAGGCGACTTTTTTTATCGTCGAGACTCACAAAATGAATAAAAAAAGTGTACACAGCACGATTGAGATGCGTTTCGGAAAACGATAGGTATTGTATGGGGTATATTCACTGCCTTCGCCATAGTAATCACGGCTTACTACGAATCCAGTACGGACCGTGAAAATTGTACAACGGACCGCAAAATTGGAAATATTTGTTCTGTGGAAACTCGAAAATCGGCGCCGACTCAATTTGTCTTATTAGCCGGGACAATCAACTATAAATGAGTCAATCGAAAATATATTCGATTGATTTACACAAAAGTGTGAAATTGAGAAAAAAATATTTTCGATTCATTTTATATAAAAATATATATATTTTGACGAATTTTCGTATTAAGATGAATTATTTTCATTTCAGTTTACAACTCCTTCGCTTCGGTCTATTACACTTAACTCCTGGGTGTCTCTGTTAGCCGGCGCGTCTCGAAATGGCTTTTTTCGCGAAGCGGTTTTTTTCTTCACAAAAGCGCCAAACGGCGAATAATATGATAATAACAATAAAAATAAAAATGACGATAATGCCGAAAGACGGGACGAAAAAAAAGGAGCAGGCAGATCGAACGAAAAATGTACACTTCTATACTGAAGTAAAAAAAAATGATCGCGTTTAACACGGTTTGATTGGTAAAACTCGTTAATGGCGAGCTAACGAACAACAAATCCGTGGGAAAACGCCCGAACGATGGGCACCGTACGTTTTATACCATTTCATTTTATATTTATTTTACATTTTTTTACCGCTATTGCGTCACAGTCCCACGGGGTTATGTCTAGTGAAAAGATAACCGAGAACAAGAACAAGAACGAAAGCTCTCGCGAAGAACGTTCGACTTCAGATCGAACATCCCTCGAAAAGAAAAGCTGCAATTAAAAGCTCGTATTTCGATGGAAACACACAGCGTCCTCGTGCTGTATTGATTTTCACTTCGAACGATATATAAAAGTCCATTAAATATGAAAAGTGAGGACATGCAAGGCATAAATTACCTCGTGTGTATGCGCTTTCTATGCGGGAAAATGTCAATGCGGCTATTAGTGGGTACCTACGTAATAATAAATGTAAAAGTCAGAAGCGTAGATTGACGAGATTTTCGATATGTATCTAATACGTTTTTGTGTGTATGTACACAGAATATATTATATGGGGAATCGAATCGATTTTCGTCGCTCGATGTGAATAAGGCAAACTCATTGTTGACGATACAACAACGGCGCGGGTTAACAGTGAAACGGTGCGGAATTCGTACGAGCCTGGGAAAATCGAAGTCATCCGATTTACAAATTTCGATGTTGAACGCTTTTGGAAGCTCTAAAGTCATTATATATTCAAGTAATCATATAATTTTTTTATTTAAAAAAATCGAAATTCGAGCAAAAATTTTTCAGTATTAAAATAAAAATTGACATGATTTTGAGACCGATTCACAATATGAATTTATGAAATAAAATATTATTAAATAATCAAATGAATATTTTACATATTAACATTTGAAGGGAAGAACTGAAAGCTCATCGTCAATGAAGCGAAAAAGTTTCGGCGCGGAAGCAAAAGCGGAAGTTTTCACACTGAAGTGAAAACTTTCGATTATCGATGCGAGTCGATTCTGCAATATGACGATTCGATCTTTCCCACGAATTGTGAATAGTTTGAGATAAGAAAGAGAGAAATGTCTTTGGCGAGAGGGGATCGTAATTGCATTATATGCAAATGCATAATGCACCGTGCGAACACTCAATACACGTCTGCTTTTAAAACTGTTCGCCGTTTATTTTATTGAAGCGGTCGTAAACTTTTACATAATGAAGAAGTGCACTTTGGTGAAATTATTGGGATCGTTCAATACACTGTTGCTGTATCACTTAAGATAAAATTGTTAAATGTATAAAACAAATTATTTACCATAATTATGATTGAAAATATTTGATATCTCGAGAGAAAAAAAATGAATGAAAAATCCCAGCTAATTTTAAACTGATCTAATATCTGTTTTATGTTCCTTTTCGAAAGTAAGATTTACGGTTTAACGTTTACAATTGAATCTGTAATTGACAATGGAATCGAAGAAAGTGAAAATTTTCGAAACGTTCGCGTAATAGCATTGTGTTCGCGAAAATTTGCATATTATACGTTTCATCATTATCTGATGTCATTAATCCAACGGTAAGTGTGTATAAACAGTATGAAAATGATAATTTATATAAAATTCGCAATCGCGGTTTCTTATTCCGACACGCTCTGAAAAGCGAAACGTCTTTCTTTCTAAGCACTCTAAGCGGCTTTTCTTTTTAGATTGCGAAAAGAGCCTTCTTTCCCACTAATAAACGCGAAAATAAGAGAATTAATCGCATCGATAATGCGAATATCGAAAACCACGAAAGTCTAAAACATGTACGCAACACAATAATATTTTCCGCATCGGACGTTTGCTCATGTTAAACATGAATAAATGTATCGGGTGCAATAACCATACTAATTTCGACCGCAATAAATAATAAAAACGCCACGAATGTTTTATTTACGGCGAATAAATAACGATAAATTGTTTGAAAATAGTTTGTTCTCGAATTTTGGAGGGAGTATGTTCGAAAAAAAAAACTATTAAGCTGTATATTCGGACCGGTATCGACGCGTGCGTCCTACGCGCGAAATTCAAATCGCATTAATTATGAACAATATAAAACGTCAAATACGAAGCAGAAAAGCGCAATATGGCTATGTAAATAAACACACGAATAAATAAATCAAAACGTGAACGAACGACCCGAGTGTGTATAAGAAAACTATACATAGTTGGACGCGTTCGAATAATCAATTCTTAATTAAGTTGCTCGTCGTCCGTAAGTGAACAAACGTGAAACCTATCGCGATCAATGATATTGGGTTATATAGTGATTAAATGACGGTCGGGTAAAAAAATCGAGTTTGTTTTTTCATATTTCAATTTTCGGTCAGTTTGAATACTCTAGTTATTAAAAACATAACTAACATACCCGAGGGAATTAACTGATAGATAATATTGACGTCAAAATGGAATTACAAGAGTTTATACATCATTCATATGGTATGAGCAGAAGAGTTAAACAATTTATTTATTCAATTATTAAAATTTTAATAAGTTATCTGACGATAGATTATATTTAAAATTTTATCATCGAATTGAATGTATCGATAGAATTGACGAAGAAACAACCTTAAAATACTATTAAGGCTTCTCGGAATGCGAACCGCAGTAGTCGGCACATAATCGGCTCGTCTTCCAAGGGTTAAAGACACCTAGATAGCCTCACCAAAGGACAGCCGGTAGTACCTACGAGGTCCTGGAAGCCTCGTGGGTGGTTCGGACCCACCCCGATAGATGATACAAAGTAATTGATGAGAGGAACATGCCCGCTAAGGTAATCACGATAATTTATACATACGTATATACGGCGCGTGAGCGATGCCCGCTAAATGTAAAAAAAAAAATACGTATATTCGAATAAATAAATAAACGGAATCGAAAATGAATACACGCATTATAACATAACGCCATTGTTCGGCGGGTACGTTTTAAGTTATGATTTTATGTGCTCATTGAACTTTTACGGTGCAACGAGAACAACTGTGTTGATTGCCGTGCTCGGATGCGATTAAGGTATCAAGTTCGACTCGATTACGACTATGAGTTGTCCAATTAGTCGCATCGGCTTCGTATTAAAGCTTGACGTTCCGTTTTAATGTCTCAACTAATGTTTATGCGATAAACGAATGCATAGCGTCGAATTGTCTTATATATTTTTTTTTTATGTATGGACGAGAAGAGAAAGCGTCTTCTTCGATTGTTTCGCGATTTCGTAATACGGAATTTTTCATTACGACTTACTGGGACGGATTCATTTGCATCGATGAAAATTGTTATTAAAAAAAATGTGTTTTTTTTTCGAACCGAAGTGTAGCGTTTTGACCCACTTGATCACGGTGCGCATCGTAGAGAGATATCAGTGTGCACTTACCTGAAACAAAATAAGAAAAAGTAGTTATTAGCATGAATGCGAGCGTCGTAATTATTATCGGATTTCGATACAAGGCTGAAGCGCGTTGGGAAATTCGAATTTGGTATATAAAAAAAATCAATATTTCAATTGCATATTGTGACGCAAGGTTTCACCCTGCCTTTGCTGCTACCTGTCGCGCACTCGGAAACTTAATCTAAAACGTATCTAACCCAATTTGAAAAAATAAAATATATCCTACTTATCTTAACTTAATGCTCTGATGCTAATTTGAAACAATAAAATAACCTGAAAACCATCTCAATCTAATTTGATTTAGCATGTCGAGTTTCGAACCAATGATATTGTACTCAAGTACCATAGTACCTTACGACAATCGCAAGGTTTTGCGACACAAAAAAATCGAATCTATTAAAAAATCAACCCATTAAAACCATCAGATTAAAAGCCACCGATAAGAAAGACATCAACCGATTACATCACGATCAATTTTCCATCGGAAAGCAGCCGGCGACGCACTCGCTCGGCAATGCACATCATAAATTGATTTATCGACGTCGCTCGCAATAAATAGGCGACCAATTAAGCCGACCTATGCGACATACATTCGTCGATCGGCATTTTTTTCGTACTCTCCGCTATACGATATATATTTTTTTGTATTATATATAGTCTTCGGAGTCACGGTCTCGGGGTTATTTCGTTATTTCGTACCGGTGGCAGTCGTTTTCTCGTCGGTGTGTTCCCTCGTGTGCACTTTGATTGGATCCGATGGTTTTTATTGCGGTGTGTGTGGTCTGCTTGCGGCCGCTTTGCAGTCGCAGTTGCAGTTGCATCGGAGTCGCGGCGAAATGTCGTCCGAGATGGAAATTGGTTCGAATAATGAGCTTCGGCGTAATGAATCGGTTCGCGTGTATAAATAAAAGTCCCATTTGAATTGATGGCTGTTTTAACGTCGTAATCTGTACGTGAGGACCCTTAATGCCGAGGGGTTTCAGCGAAATTTGGATCGTTTGAGTTGAGTGCAGAATTCGTTCATGAATATGCCCGTTTGTTTGGTTTTGAAAATTATTTGATTGATTTAGGAATTAATGTTAATTTATATAAATAGATCGATTAAAACATCAATATTTTTAATTTATAATGGACGCTAGACTTTGACTGTTTTTTTATTGAATTTAATCATGTGCACAACACACTTTGACTTAAATGGTCTCAATCGTTTTGCAAATGAAAAAAAAAAAACAAAAACAGAGAG
The DNA here is from genome assembly GCA_024721215.1 of Cheumatopsyche charites. Lineage (NCBI taxonomy): Eukaryota > Metazoa > Arthropoda > Insecta > Trichoptera > Hydropsychidae > Cheumatopsyche > Cheumatopsyche charites. Next base: position 11,014,030 of record CM045575.1, read on the forward strand.
TTAATAATGGCATACCTACTTTATGCTTTTATTTTTAAGAATAAGATTAATAATTATTTAAAAATATATAAATTTGTTAAAATCGGTTGTCAGTCGGTTGTACTCAAAACTATGACGGCATACTACTATGAACGTTTACGTTTATACATAGATAAACATTTTATGACTGGTCACAAATTCGAATAAAAATTAATACATTTTGTCATAACCACTTTACAAAACCTCACAATTGAATCAAAGTCAATAGGTACTTGAGCTAGAGGTAGATAACAGCAGCATATAAATAAATCCGATTCGAATTGATGATATTTTAACACGGTAACATATTCATATGTAAATGCACATCTAACGCTATTAATCAACTAAAACGAATCGGAATCACCACTGAATGAAATCATCACCTGTATATCGAACATCAATCGTATAAATAATTGTTATGAAAGCAAACACAAGATCAAACGATACCCATCTCGAGTGCGAAATCGCTGATTATGTTCGCTCGAACTTTGCGTTCCTGGCGGTCGTCGCTGCGAAACGCACCGACGCGAAAATAACCAAAAAGGCGACCCACGGCGAAAATTCGACTTTGTAAAAAGGCGAAAAATAAACAAACAAAACGAGACAGAAGACAAAAATGTAACAAAAAGGTTACAAAACGTCGGCAAGTGTCACGCGCTAGCGCCTCGGTGACACCGTGAATAAAACATGAGGGCCGAAAACTCACCCCGAATACGTCATTACGCACTCGACTCGAGGTAAAAGTGCACTTTAACGATGCACAATTACCGGCAATGTGAATTGTGCCCTTTATCATTACAGTGGTACAAGTCCGAAAATTTTAAAAATCAATCCAACAAAGTCGAATTTAGAAACTAAAATTACATTAAATACATATCTCGGAACGAAAGAAGGTGGACTCGCATCGTTTTCATAATTTTTGAATGATGCTTATGCGTGCAAGTGAACGATTTTGGTTTTTGGGGGTTACGCATTTTTGAGTTGGGAGTATGAGAGCAGTTTCTCTCTATACGCACCGGTGCCCGTTTCGGTTAATAGATGGGTTCACGTTGAAAATTAAACGTAATTGTTCGAAGGAGTTCTCAATTTTACGTGTTCGACTGCATTTTTTCGATGAAGAAAAAAAAGTGACGTTTTCATCGATGGTTTGGCTGTAAATATTTCGTAAATACAGGTGCTCTTCGCATATTTCGATTTTGCGCAATTCGCTGTTGAGCATATTTTCGGAAAATCTATTTTTTAATGTATATATTCTTCTGTAATAATAAGAAACTTTTATATTGCTCATATATTAGAAAATACACTAGACACAAAGATATGTTCAATTAATGATATCAATGAAAAACAAGAGTGATATTTTAATAATAATAGGTTGTAATTATATTTAATTATATCACTTTTAATCCATCTTTATTTCTAATAAAATCAGAAAAAAAAATGTATCTATTTACATATTTTATAAATCTCTACTCTAAAAAAACTTTTTTTTCTGGGATAATGATAATAACTATAATCCAACCACATTTTAGGAACCAAATGTATGCGAAAGTAGATGACCCGTGCATTAAGATTATTCGCAAAATATTGAAAGTGATAATTCATTCAAAACAGCTAATCGATCATAAGAAAATACTGCAACGATTATTGAACGAATCAAATGCAAAATTATGCGCATACATTGCGTAATGTATAGTTTGAAAAGTGTTGCTCTGCACATCCGAATGCACTCGACTAATTCCCTCTAACTAGGAATAACTGAATAACAATCGCTTCGGTTCGATATGTAAAATCTCGAAAACCGGTAGTATGCACGTATGTACGTATAAAATGTGAGAATAGGAAGAAGAGCGATGGGTAGGGTGTGTTCTCTAAAAGCGACCGCATCATGGGAAACTTCCGAGTAAAAATAAATATTTAACAATGTTAATTAACCTTATTTTTAATTGTACGCGCTCGCTTTGAACCGCTAATTTTCGAAAGAGCGCACCTAGATACGTGTTATTATCGTTGTTGTGGCTCTTCGAAAAATGCATAATCTACTCCGAATGCGTATGAATTGAATTTGTAACTTCAATTTTACCATTATGTGTTATTATTGTCGGCGTGTTTATCATTAAAAAAAGGAAAATAGATACGTTTTATTAGGAAGCCGAGTTAGGCACGAGCGATTGGGGCGCGATCCAATAACATCCCAAATCGAATTCCTTAATTTACCGTTTAATTTTTTTAACATTCCAATTATCTATATAAGCTGTCGGCTCACGGGTGTAGTCCTCGTTTATACGTTTATAATTTTTAATGAATCGGAAAAAAAATCAATTAGGCATAAATAATGGTGGTTTTAAGTGACACACGAAGCGATGATTAATTGACTATGAAATTATTATTTTTTTTTTTTACGATGTGTGAAAATTAAACATGCTTAATATTCACCGCAAGACTTCCTGCGGCGATGATTATGCGGTATGAAACATTATGAAGAAAAAAAAGAATGTTCAAACATCAAAACAATGCTCGGTGAGAGCGCCGATTCTTCATAATACAATGATTCAAAACCAAAACATGACACACCGAAATAAAAACACCACGGAAAATCAAGATCGAAAATTTATATATTAGACCAAAATGAAAAAAAAAATGAGACTACGTCCCGTAAACGAGAATCTTAAAATTCCAAAGGAGCCGTACGGGTGATGGCGCTAAACCCTTGTAAATTAAAATCGATAAAGAAAATAACCCCGGGTACCCACGTGCAACCGCACGCTCTCAAACTGTGCAGCCCACGTAAATACATATACGTACGTAATATAAAATAAGTAAAGGGTGTTTTATAGTAAAAGCGCATCGCATTACGGAACGGTGCATGCGATCGAAACGAGCCTATTAATTCGGCGCTAGTTTCGCAATTTCACCGAAATGATTGATAGGCTAACGTTTCGCATAATACGCGAGGCCCCGTTCGATAATTTATGTGGAAACGACCCCATAAACGTATAATGATTGTGCACATATAATACGTTCATATGTGCCGGTTTCGACGTACATGGTGCATTCGGAAAGTCGGGAAATTCATTTCGTTTCTGCCCTCCTTCAAGTTTAAAAAAAAAGGATAAGATATTCAGCTTTATAATCACTAAAAATTAGGACGATGGAATCAGAGTTGCCGTTTTATTTTGCCTTTTTAGACCGCATCACATCAAGTACTTAAACGTTCTTCGACAACTTTTGAATCCCATAACTTCAGCTGACTCCTAAATTCGAAATTGTTATATGTTGGCCATTTTTCTTCTCACCTACTGAGCTTAAAGATGTGCAATTTTTACATAATTGAAACTATTCGAGAATCTACAAAATACAATCTAAAAAGAATGTCACTTTGAAGCCTTCTAGAAGACATACCAAGTTAGAAGAGTCGACAAAAAATATATTGAAGCTTATAGAAAGAACTTTAACATTTTACAGATATTATTTTGATGGTTCTTATTAAATAAATATATATTTCATGACTTTTAGAGTGCACCGTGTATGCAAACTTTAACCATCGGCACAAAACGGGCGAATATTCAAGAGAGCGAACTCGGCGTGTAATTCCTGGTGCTCACCACCGTGGCGGAATCAGATAAGAAAAATGTCTAAAACGACCTCAAGAGAACAACGGCCGACACGACACTATGAAACGTAAATAGATTTTTTATATAATCTGTGCGAAAATCGCACTCGATGAATTTTCGAAAGACCGTTTGAGCGACTGGTGGCGCTTTCCGCGTTAAGCTCGCGCGAGAAAATCGAAACTTCGGTTGTAGGGACGATGAAAAAACTGTATGGGGGGAAAAAAGAGCAGTCGAACACATAAAACACAGACGAGAAGAAATGGGTTAACAAAGCATCCAAATCACCTTCTGGCATTTTTAATTATCAAAGCCATAAATATGCATGTGGGACCCCATTGTTGCGGGTGCATCAGATGAAAAGAGCCGATGGGTTATTTGGCGAACGATCCAGACGGTGGTTGCCGTTTTGGTTTTCGATTTTGATTTCGATTCCGTTTTTGTTTTTCTCGACTTTTTTCCCGAAAATTTTATTTTGTAACAAAATGAGAGAAGCTCGAAAGGAGCAGCGCGCTCAAAAGGTGAACCCGCCGTGATTTACGGATTCCGCCAACATATTTCGTACACACATAACGAGCATTCTCGGGATTTATATAAGAATTAAAATATATTACCTCAATTATAATTTGAATATAAATATTTATGAAATACAATATTTAATTTATGAAAGCGACCATCGTTTACACATTTGCTTATTGCCAAATCAGCGAATATGCATATTCAATACAAACACATTTGAAACTATCAATTACTATAAATAGTAAACCTACGTATTGACCTTTCATACGAATCAAACTACACTGCAGCAGTGTAATCATAGAAGGGCTTATTTGGTACTGACATGCAGTCAAACTGAAATTACAAAACTTTGTACATTTGTGCATGCACTTTAATAACATATTGAATTGAATCAAAGATAGAAACTGTACTCGATGAAGTTGAAAAAAATGATTGTCATTTGATTACTCCCCAATTACTAATATGCGACTAGATAAGATATATCGCGCAATGTCTATCTATTGAACAAAATAGATTCTACAACAATTGTTCTATCGATATAGAGACTCATTTATACAGAATCAATAGACTTTCAATACGGAGTCGAACGAAAGTGAAAGCGCGCACATAAGACAAACGCGAAAGCAGCAGGAGGAGCAAGCACGCAATCCCAGCATGTCATCCGAAGGCTTATATGCGAATCATCGATAAGGTGGCCATGTCGACGAGACCAACACCACACCATACCAGACCAGACCCGATGCAGGCTTCACGGGAGGAGGCGAAGGTCGGCCGTTGGAATCTCCGTTCGCTCGTTTCGGCTCTCCCGGGTCGCCGAGGATGGCCGTGGGTGGTGGACGAGGTGGAAGGTGGACGTGGAAGACGAGCCAGATGAGGAGGTGGTCCCTGCGTGGGCAGGCTGACTCATGGTGGCGGTTTGAACCCGACGTTAGCGGGTTCGCGACGACAGCCTCCGATCATTCTGCACAAACGCTGAGCCCGATTGTGGGAATGTTCAAGCAGAGAGGAGTGTCCGAAGAATTCTTATGGCCAATTTACATACGGTTGTTGCCATTGCCCTTTCGCCCTAATGTTTTCATCTAATTCTCTCTTGCATAAGCGAGAAAGAGTTAGATGGGAATGTTGGAGCAGAGAGGAGTGTCCGAAGAATTCTTATGGCCAATTTACATATGGTTCTTGCCATTGCCCTTTCGCTCTAACATTTTCATCTAATTCTCTCTTGTATAAACAAGAAAGAATTAGATGGGAATGTTGGAGCAAAAAAGTCGATGGTAACAGCTATATATGAACACCATATTAAGACGTAAAAACTGTACGATTCCTATCCGTACTACATATATCGTGCTCTGTCTAATGCACTCTATTAACTATCTACCTTGATATCACGAAGAAGATGCATATTCATATGTGAATGAAACCCTAGGCTGCGTTTATATTTACAAGAGAAAATGTAACTATGAACAAGGATAAAAGTAATAGATCTGATGGTGGTTGCTCTAGATCTCCGATTCTTGTTGCTGCTGGTGCATTTGCGGTTGGTACGAGGTTGTGTTTGATCTCGTTCAATGTTTATTGTTGTTATGTTATTCAATGTTATGTTTGTTCGAACGATTCATACATGAAATAACTACTTGTTGAAATAAATTATCACATTATTATGATTATGAAGAATTAATATTCTCAAAGAATGAAAGATAAGAGAGAGTGCATGTTTTTGATAAAACTATGACTAGCACGAATTAATTATAAACATACAACTCAATTTTAGGCAATGTATGAAACGGCAGTTTGAAAACAATACAACGTGCAATTACAAAAAATGATTCGGTATTGGTATGTATTGTTTGGACAAACTAAAAAAAAGGTAATAATTTTTTATGTAATACAGATATGTCGAATGTGATTTATGTTAATTTCGATTGAGTTGTTAAAAAGGTAATTCAATTTAATAATGCTTTCAGAACTGTGATTCATTGCTTACATTTCTTATGTGAAATGAAAAATATGACACGGTTGCGATTGTAGAAAACGATCGCCGTACACATTACGAAAGATTTATGTATTGCGATTTTATTATACGTTACTTTTTATGCAACTATTCAGTAGACTGTAGCAAAATACAAAAACACACATGATACAATACGGTGAAAATATAACGAACTCGATCACTATCGGAGTTTCAGTCGACTTTCCGACACGAAACGAACGGAACGCCACAGCTGAAAAGTCACGTCGCTTTTACTGAAAACCCACCTACAAAAAGTATCGAATATAGGTGTCAGAGTGACGAATAAGTATTACGTGTGATTTATCGGTGTGTCTAATGTCAGTACACCCACATCGGAAATACCGAAACGGCTACTCGACAATTGGCCATGTACATTTTCATACCAAATATTCGTCGCGCGAGTATATAATAAGCTTTTGTGTTATTTTTTTTGATATTTTTTCATCGTTCAAATTCGATTTATAAACGAGAGCTTTTGCCATAGAGGGAAACGCGCCCGCTTTGCATACAATATGCATGCGCAGTTCGAATTTGACAAAATAATATTTTGGAATCGGAGATTGAAAAAAAATGATTCGACACCGCCTCCAAACGGCACACATTCGCAGGTATAAGCACCGACATAGTACACTGTTAATATAAATAATAATAAAACATTAATTTTTATTTATAACTCGCCGCATTCTGACAATCGCACTACCCGTTTCGCCATATAAAACTCGCGGCATTTTTCAGCGCTCTTTTTATTATTTCGCCATTATATCGCTATGTGTTTTGGAATTTTCAAATTATGCAAAGGCATAAAAAGGCATAAAAATGAATTTTTTGAAATCGGATCCGTACCGGTAGCGAATCGTCGGATCTAACTGCGCGCATAAATAAAATCTTTTTCGGTTAACGGGTGTTCGTCCAAAAACGGAATTGTCTTCCTTATCTTCAGGGACAACGTCGTCGATCGAAAGCGGGATTTGAACCCGACCTTTTGCGACTTTTTCAATTTATATTTTTTCCATATTGTATGTATTTTTTTTCCATTCGTTCAACGTGTGGGCAACTCGATTCGAGTGCGAATTGAATGCGTCGCCGAAAATGCTTCGTTTGCTCGATTGTGCGCTTGAAAAGTGGCCTGAAAAATCTTTTTAAGAGACTTACATTTATTCAGATAACACACGTGTATTTGGAGAAAAGTATTCATTTAATTTTCGATGATTTATAAAAGACTTTTTGTTTCATATCGTAATTCCCAAAAAATTCGAATTCTAAAGGTGTGTAGAGATAGTTATGCACGTGCGATGCAGCTTGCACCTTTCCGACATTCTTTTTTTCGAAAAATTTTTTTGCTCCTCGACATACACAATCCTACAGTATAATCGTTCACCGCTCTTGTGGCAGGTGCTTCCGCTCGAAGCTTTGTCCTTACCGAAAAGAGCAGGTAAGCATTGTATTAAAAGTGGACCGATCTTGGAGAATGCATAAAATTAGATAAAAAGTACGTAAGAATCGAAATAGACGTATGTAAAATCGATAGAATTCGTCAGATAATCGATGCATCGAAGAATAATGCAAAGTGCAAGCTATTCATACATGAAAAAGTAAATGGAATACAAAATATATCCGTTGTGTGAATGAAATTTCCCGTCGAGTAAACAAAGGCGGTGACAATTGGTCGCGCGTACTTCCGTTCCGGGAAACCGTTCTGTTGCGCAAATTTGCACAAATATTCCGAAATAGACATTGGAAATAAAAAACCAACTTATCATTATGTTGCGATTTCAGCGACCCTGAAAATTCCATGAAAAACCCAAATATCCACCGCACAATAGGAGTCAAACGAAATTACGCGCTCATACGTGGTACAGGTAAATAAATTCCAACAAATCTGTTCGGAATTGTGGGCCACACGATTCTGGTTCTTTTTTTATTGTCAATTCAGACTGTTTCGCAGAGGTGCGTAACATTTTTTTTTACCTCTCGTCTCGTTTATGTAACGTGCGAAAATTATTGCTTCGCCATATATGACGGGATCAGGATCAAGCCACTCGGATGCCGTGGGTCGTTAAAAGTTCAAAATTTTATAAGTCCGGCCTCGTTTTATTTATAATATCAAATCCAGTTTCCGTATAGGGAAATATTGAACCCATTCGAAACGCGTTCAAATTGAATAATATCCGATTCTATTACCGTTGACATTATGAATAATAAATTTTACAAATAAAACATATGACTAAATGCGGCGCCACCTTTATCGCTTTTTTCCTACTCGACTGACAAATCTCGTGTTTGCGGTGAAAATTAAACTTTGAACGATAAAATATCGCGAATTCACTTATACTCAACCATTCCGAGAACGCAAAGGCGAAAATATAGAACAGGATTAATTATTCATCAGACCACAAAAATATATTTAAGAATACCTACACATATCTTAGAATTTATGATACTTCTGATTTACCCATTTGTCTACATTTTTTAATATTTTGCCAACTGATTATCATTTTTTCGATATATCGATAGATCAAGGATCATCCAAAGGTTGACGATCGATGCGTCGATACAACGTGCATTTCACTACCGAATTCCAAACGAAATAATAACAACACACCTTTCGGGAACGCGCAAGCGCATTATGTGTACCGGGGCCAGATTTTATGAATGAAACGCATCACCACTCACATTACGCACGCACGTGGGATCTGCATATCCGTCCTTGTCTAGTACGTGCGAGTGCATATCGAGTGCGACAGAGACGGATATATTCGTATATGCGTTCTTGAGACTATGAATGTGCAATAGTGAATTTATATAACCTGCAAGAGGTGTAATGAAAATCTAATAAAAATATGTTAAAGCGAGTTTTAAACGAAATGGAAATTGATTTGAAATGAGAACAATATTATGTTAGTTGTGCAAGATCAAAAATTGTCATGTCGATGGTTTCCTTTACGAACTCCACACATCCTTATCGGATTCTAATAAGAAAATTATAATATTCACTTGGTGATTCTATTAGTATCATATATGTCGACTTTCACCGCGTTTCCGAGAATTCTGAGAATGTTCGCGTTACTCGGGGGACGGATATGAATCACGAATAGTGTCCGCACCGTACTCCGTGACAAGGATGCTGATCAAGACATAAAAATGACATCAGGATACGATACGCGGCAGTCTCAAGGAAACTTAACGAATGTTTCCTCCGTCTCACCTCAACATCGTAAATAATATTTTTTCAGAAGATACTACGTGTCCCCGTTCATCGGATGCGATTCGTCGTTTCGAATTCCGTCGCACTTCGACGAGCTATACTAACTTCAAACGTATTTTTTTTTTTACGATAATTATCATTTCGCAGTATTTATTTGGGGTTCGGCGTCGGAGACATGTGATTATGAATCGTATACGGCAAATAAATAAATGTATAACGGCGTGCGAAAGGAATCAAAGGCTCTTCGATTACAATGGAATTTCAAGGGTAAGCGGACATTATGGACGACCTTTTTAAAGTTCGCACAGAGCCGCGAGGGTGTATCGAAAAATGAACAAATCGAAACTGCACACGGCTGGAAGAAAAAAAGAAGAAGGAAGTGAAACCGTTTTTCTATTAGGCTTCGGAGTCTGTGGACCGATGACGTCCACAACACAGGTTCTGACCTGAACAGAAGCGTCGATTTCCACAACAAGGTCGTCGTGTTTGATGATGGTTTTGGATTATTTTCAAATATTATGACACGCGCACTCTAGGTGTCATTTTATTGCTCTTTACGATCCACTCGATTAGTTTTGGCCACAGCGAGATAATAATAATTCAATGATACATCGCGTAACGAATCCTTGACCGAATAATGAATTCGAACACAGGAAATATGAAGCATATAAAATTATATTTCAAAATGGCTCGATCGACGTTCATGCATAGACTCCGAATAAAAAAACCGACACAAATATGGCTATGATCGGCGATCGAAGCGTGAATTAATTTCGTCGATAAGACAATCGTGGAACAATGATTTTTCGACGCTCACAGACGGCGTTTATAATACATTTATATATTATTGTATTATTATACGAAACGATTTCCTGCGACGGCGAGGAAGTCGACTTTCGTACGATAGCTGCATAACAAAACGGGCCCGTTCGAAAAATTGATACGAGATTCCTTCGTGCGTTTGTTGTGACGGGATTAACGATACGAACTGTCGATATCGTAATTGTTATATCGATGATAGGATAATGTGCGATGTGTATTCGTTTCGACGACCAGTCGAGTGTTTGAGCTCGCCCATAAACAATATGTGTGGTCCCAATTAAGAAAGTGCCTCGTTTAGTGCAATGATTTATTGGCTTCAATTGAATCTGTTATTACGTCACTTATTCCATAACATGATACATGAATAATTTAATAGATTTCAAGATAATCGTGTATTATTCCATCGGCACCTTATTTGATCTAGCTCAACCGAAATTAACATGTAACTCAATATAACCGAATCGAAATATCTTACAATTACATTAATCTAAAATTTAATTAATTTAACTTGACTTGTCGAGTGTTATGCTGATAGGTACAAGTCCTTAATTTTAATTGAAATTTAGTGAATTCGAGCCATTTTTAGAATCGGCGAGAAACGCAAAGGCGAAAATCATAATCAAGATCGAGACGCGAATGGGGTGCTATAGTAATTTTTATAAAGGGTCGACCGAAAGTGAGTCATCGTTACTTTCGGGTGAAGCAGATCGCGATTATAGATAAGCCGCTTCAATTATACACGTACACGTGTGTTGTGTGCTCCGAAAGTAACGGAAAGTCACTTTGCGAAGAATAAAAATTGCAATAAAATTGCACCTTGTGCAGTCGGGGGATCGAGTCCAGATGGCCTCGGTGCAGCAGCCGTATTTCTGAATTTGTTTCTTTTTTTTTGAAAGAGTGCATTTAGCCGAAAAGAGTGACCATCTGTCATATGCATCATATGCGGGGGCCCACACGCGTTTCGGGTCGATTGCGATTTTTTTCTCGGATCGATATTGCATATAATTTATTGTGGAAATCTCACGAAGACGATTGATGATTACGCGTTCGATTTGGATCGTAAACTTGTGACTTCTCTCGTAAATTCGAGTTTTTAGCCCGGCTCGAAAATCAAAGCGCGCCAAGGTGAGCCAAGATTCGCTCGAGTTAAATTAGTCGCGAAAATAGTTCGGTCGAATCCGATTCGATTATGTCTAGATCGTTGCACGGTTTGTTCCCTGGCGAAAATTATAGCCGTTTCGCGAAGATTCTTATCGAATTAAGGGGGATGTGAAAGAAATTGTAATTAGCGGACGCAAAACGGCCGAGTCTTTGATTATGCGCGAAGAATTATCTCTTGGAGTGTGAGAAGCGCCAGACAAGGAAGAATGCAATAATGTATGTGGAATAAAACAAATTCGCCGACGGTGTTTTATCTAGCGGAGATCTAATCCAATTTTATTATCCCTGCGCCATTCGTCAGAACAAAAGACAAGCGGCAAAAGATAAACGAAATCGAACGCAACGAAACCAAAAAATAAACGGCTGAGCCTCGTACAATAAATTATGCAAATTTCATCGAATCATTCGGATGAAATTTTAACGATCCGAATATGTATTTATTTATTTTTTAACTTTGTGCATTTTAGAAATGTCATACGGCGATCGCACGCTGTTTCGCGTTATCGATTAATGATTGATTTCGGAGCGCATCGTAAAGTTGTTACAAATTAAATAATTGGGCAGACGTAGACTCCGCCTACTTCAATTACAATAAAATTGAATTCAACGCACGAGCGATGATAATAATAGTTGATAAGCCGTGTGGTGAAATAATTTTTAAATATCTCATAAATATTAATTTATACGAAGATAATTATAAAAAAAAAGCAAACAAAGCTAACGGATATCAATTAATTGAAACAATCAAATTTTGATGTTTATGAACGAACATACGGCACGATAATAACATATGATATTCAATTCAAACAAAAATATCACAAATTAAATATTAAAAAATATATATTTACCCATTTTTGCGGCAGAAATTCGAACGATAAGCAGGAAAATCTTGCAAGCGACTCTCACACCTTCGTACAGTTCGATTTTTATTCAATTCACAACAGTTTTTTTTCCTAAACTATCGAAGTCTTCTAAAAGTGTGCTTGAAATCAGCAACAAGCACAACAAGACGGAAAAACGACACGAAAATTTCCCCGCATAGATGCATTATTTTTCATCGTACAAAAGTGCAATGCCGAAACACACACACAAAGTTTTGACAGTTCGCTAAAAAATTTTTCGAATCGATCGATCTATTTCAAGAATATCTATCGAATATTTAAATTTTATTTCGATAAATTGAATTTGGATATATTTTTTTTTTAATTTTTGATACGTTTTCACAGGGGCATGTCGAGTGTGATACTAGCGCATGCGCTTTCCCGTTATACGACCGTCCGCAGCAAAAGCTGGCGCAAGACTGAAGCGGTGAACTGAGAGATCGCAGTCAGGACTTCCGTATGTCATCAGCTCGAGTGCCTCAGGGGAGACCAACCTGTACACCTGGCTGACTCGTATGATTATAAGTGAATGTGTGTGTGTGTGTGTGTGTGTGTGTGTGTGTGTGTGTGTGTGTGTGTGTGTGTGTGTGTGTGTGTGTGTGTGTGTGTGTAATTAATTGAAAAAAATGTATTAAAATGATGTCGCTGTCGATTGGGATTCCTTTTCGATTTCGTGTCTTTAAAATTATGGTTATTGATTGGATGTAATAATTTGTCGTTTTGAAATGTAGGTCGGTGTTGGAATGTACAGTTTTATGAATATATCATGGTAATTGTGATTTTTTTTTTATTGAAATCATCACGAATTACATTTTTATTTTTAGATAGAATTTATGTGAATTTTATCCTCATAAATGAATAATTTACAATTCTCGATGTGTGTAATTTTTTTTTTAATATTCGATTAGATGAATGAATTGATACTATGAGGAAAATTCAATCACAATAACATAAAAAACGTTTCTAAGAAATGAACTTGAGTTACTAATAAGAAATTGAAAATTTTAAACCAATTAAAAAAAATCAATACAATTTTATTTAACTACTTTCAAACATGCGTGAAATTTAATTGCGCTAACTTCTATCGATTGCGCCATAATTCAAAAACATTGCACACTTCAAATAAAGAAAAAAAAAATGAACTGACAAACAAAATTTCTGATATCGTGCAACGACTCGAAGCGCAGAAACAAAAACACCTCGATACACAAGAACTGCATTATTCCGGGTTGCACGATACGTAGCAAGTTTCATGTTCGAAGCGAACGATTTACATTTTATTAGAAAAAAAAAATAGCTCACACAAACACACATACATATGTTCGTTCGAAATGTGTACATATTATTATTGTATTTTCGATATCGTGCAACGTTTTCGCGAACACGATCGCGAAAACGCCTCGCACTTCGCTTGCGACCGGTGCGCGCAACATTATCGTAATTTCCGACCCACTTCTTACGACCGCAGACCTTTCGGCATGCTAGGAATGTGCTCGAAATCGGATGAGTTTTGAGAATCGGTGTGCGATTTTTAATGTTTCGATCAAAAATGCGACCCGCGATTTAATTTTATTGAGCGCACCTGGAGCGAGCGTTTTGGCAGTTCTCGCGAACGAGCGGCGAAAATAGTTGAAGTCCGACAAAACGGAAGGAAGTCGCTCGTTATTATTAAATTAATTAAAAAAATATGATTTATTACTTATCAATTTTAATTATATTAATCGTTCGAATTGAAATAATTGACTTTATTGTGATTATATTGCAGAAAATAATATAAAAATACTTTCAAAATGTTTCATCAATTTAATATTATAATTCGCATATTAAATAAAATAAATGTAGTATTGATTAATGAAACAATACTCTATCTAATATAATTTAATTGAAAACATAACCTAACTCAATCCAATTCAACTTAAACTGAAAATGAATAAAATATATTTAACTTAACTGAACTCGTCGAGTGTCGCGATGATGGTATGCTCCACAAGTACTAAAAATATTTTTATGAAGAGATAATAAAACGAACATATTTTTATACGTTTACACCCATAATATTAGATAAATAAAATTTTAATATTAAAACACACATCTCCGATTCTGATCAAACTCGGAAAAAACAGTATAAAATTGCGATTTATATTAAGTACACGAAATAAAAAATCTACCATATAACGTTTCGAGAAGTTAACAACCAATAAAACGATTTTCCAAAATTGACCGTATCGAAAGCGTCGATAAACTCCTCCCTATACCGAATTTGCCCAAAATCGCAACAAGTACGAAAACACACACACTATATAAATTTTATACGAGCGCATTAAGACGCCGTAAAAACGCATCATAATACACATAATACAACAAACACACTAAAAGTTGCGATGATTTATGCCTTCGCTTTACTGAAAGCTGCATTTAGCGCATTCTCGAAAATCTACCCTCGATTTTGGAAGCGTGTAAAATTTCTAAGTATTTTAATCGGAAGGTTTTACCCGCAATATATCAAGTAGAGTTGCGAGAATAATTGAATCGTTGAAGTTAGTTCGGTATTTCCAAATCTTGAATTTGAGGAAGTTGAAAAATTTGCTTTTTCTAAGTATTCTTCGAAGGAAGAAGACAATTGTCTTGGATTTTATGTGCTTTTTACGTGTTTTCTTTGCGACAAGAGACGACTGTCTGTGCATTTCACTCATCAGATAATATATGCGTGGGCGGAGGAGCAACGACCAATGGGTCTCATATGAGTCTCGGAGATATTTCAAGCGAATGTTGCGAAAACGTAACGTGGTATATCGGTGAATGACGGAAAAAATTGTTTTTACGGAACTTTCTACGGAATAAAAACGCGCGTTTTCTGTCGAAAATTAGAAAGTAATTCGTGTAATTTTGAATCCAAGTTTATTTTTGGGGGTAGGTAATCATGTGTTTGTTCAGTGCCGAATTGAACAATTTATTACTATAATGATGAAAGTTGCATGTATTAAATAAAAAAAAGTAAAGAATTCGTTGTTTGATTAGTGTTTATAGTATGTGTGTTTTTGGAGTGAATCAGTATTATTTGCTGAATTGCTGAGTTATTATTCTTATCTAGATGTTGCGTGAAGTCAAAACGTTTGAATATATTTAGATTAAAACATATTTTTACGTCACTATCAAATAAGAGAATCAATATTAGCTCAAAAATTCCCAACGAGGTTTATATGTATGTAAGTGTGCACTTAAATTATGACAATGGAATAAGTCTAAAATAGAATATAAAATGTAGAATTGAAAAGATAATTTTAGTATGTTGTTTTCCGTTTTAAATCGAGCACCCGAAAATTCGAACGCAAAACATCAAATATCTTTAAAGGAAAGAAATTGTACTTACACCATAGTCATAATTGAAGGTACATAATAGCTATGCTAAATAAATGAGGAAAAAATAACTTTAGAAAGAATTAAACGTCGATAAGTAATTACAAATTATGAGTCATTCTATAATTTCCAATAACAATGATGCAACGATGCGTATGAGTAACCAATCTTACTATTCGATCAAGAACAAATGACACATTAATTAATACACGAGACAATTTTTTTCGAAAATTCACAATCAAAATCCTCAAACTAACATATGATAATATGCAAACAGAGCAAAATTATCGAAACGAAAACTATACATTCGAAACTTGAACATCGGCGAAGAGCGCTCTCGATGATTTGTCGTCTTATTCTCGCGGTATGCGGTAAAACGACAATGGCCCGGACAACGCGACGATGGCAATCATCAAACAAAACACACATTCACATATATATGTAATATTATAATAATAATAATATGCGCGATGTGTGCTCACGGGTTTGATATTTTTTCACGTGCGTATTATAGATTTTAATGTGCGTATTGAATGTATGTAAATGATGGTCTCCTCGGACACGCCCTCGGCTCGTCGCAGGGGTGGCTTGCTCGGGCCTTTATTATATTATTCCACAATAAGTTTCTCACGTTCGTGCTTTTTGTCCTTTTGGATTGGTGTGCCCTTTGTTGGCGAGACGCCCCTGAACTATACGGACGATGATGCGATGGAAATTTGTTTTAAATTAATTTGAATGTCTACCAAAAAAAAAAAAATAGAGGCAGTGGAACTATATTGAAACAAGCGATGTGTTGAAATAAGGTATTCTGATAATTAAATACTTAATAAGATTTTTTCTAATTGTATTTGAAAGTAAATCTAAAATATTGATGAAATTTCATATTTTTATAATAGGGAAGGGTAGGGATACTTAATTCTTCTGCGGCACTTGATACTTCCTTTTAATTTTTGCTTCTCGGAAAAACTTATTTAAAAATTTACATAGTCATTGTATTTGAATTCAATTGATTTTATTTTGTACATCTAATTGAAAATTATTTTTGACACCTACTTTTAAAACTTGAATCAACACTGTCTCAGATGAATTAAGTGCTCCCATCCTCCCCCACTTGTGGACTATTCTATCGTTATAGCAATTAACCTAACATAATTTAATCTTAAACGTAATTCAACGTAACTAAATCCAACCTAACCTAACTTGACTGTTTGATTGTCATACCGATGAGAATATGAGTAATTTTTGATTACACCATACAATCATATAACAATAATTAAATCACTACCAACAATTTGAACAATTTCAATTCTAATTTTTGTATGAAAACAATTTATAACGATTCGGGGTGAAAATAAGCGATAGCATCAAAGACACCCGCAGTCGTGGGGTTAAGAGAGTCAAGTGGGTTAATTTTAATACAATGCCACGGTGATCGTCATATTTGTATTGGAGAGGTGGTGTGAGCGTCGACCCTTTGTTATCGCCTTGTTACCTCAACAATAACCACCGGTAACACCTCAGTTAGCGATCTAATAGGATACACGCACCGTACATAATACATGAATAGCCCACGTACGCACGTAAACAAAATGATGATGATGAAATGGAATAAAAAAGTAACGCACAGATGCATAATCGCAGCCTTCGTGTGCGTTCACGATAAATATTCATTCGATACGATTTGTTTGTTGTGAATCGAGGATTCGGGTCACTGTGGAGTTTATCGTTTAGAATCTGTTGAATTTAATTAATTAAATGAAAATGAAAGTTTATGCCGAACAATGTTCGATCTGAACAAATGACGAATCAATTCATGAGATCACGCTGGTCGGAAAATTTTTATTATAAGGAAAAATTTGAATAACGGTCTGTGGGGATATAAAATATGCGTAAAAGTCAAATTAGAATTACGACACAAAAGTGCTGTTAAAAGTAATGAGAACATTACGTATTCAAAAGTCGTATGAACAATAATTGCCTTTTAATCGAAACGACTTTTAATAGATTCGCAAGGAAAAGCGCAAGATTCGAACAATAGAAATGAATGTGATCTCATGCGTACAATAATTTGAATTTCGTAAAAAAAGACTATTAAATGCGATTACTCAGCACAAAATATTGACACAAAACAAGTTGCGCGAATCACAATTAATTTAATTTCTTTGAGAAGTGGGATAAAATCGGCATTGTTTTTGCGAAATCCTATTCTGTTTTCGAACGCTTGAGCATATTCATTTCGCTTAATATATATATATATATATTTTTTTTTTCATTTTGTTTATGATTTCGATTTAAATTTGGCAGTTTTTCGATCATAATGAGGCGGCACCATTAAACGAACGACGAGCGCCATTATCGAAGAGGGTTAGAGAGAAGAATGGCGATGTTGGGAAAACTGAAGATCATCCCTTTTTAAAAAGGACCGGCACAAGCCACGTTTCGTGGATCCAAATTACATATAATTACGAAAATGTGTGTATGCTAGAATGTGTTTTTATAAGACGCATTGGGCAGGATAACGTTCGCGTTGTCAATGACAAATGATATTTATTCAGTTTTTTAATGGATCAATTTGATATGAAAATTTACGAACAAATATTTAATAATGAATCATGCGAGTGAGAAAATTGGCTTATTTCTTCGTATTAATTTAAACATCGACTGTTTTCCAGGCTGTGGAATTGTGTAAAAAATACCCTGACTTAAGTTTTAAAATAAAAAAAAAGTACTTCGATTTCAAATTGATGACAAAGTAGACTAATTTATCGATTTTTTTGTTTTTAACTGAACTCACAAAGCAAAAGAAAAATGCATAAATATTAAATAAAAAAATTCACAGTTTCCACTCTGGAAAAAAACTCGCGACTCCATAGCCCTGCTATTTTCTAATTTTACTCGAAAATAGGTAAATTTAACATCACTTAATGATCGAGCACATATAAGAATTCATTATATACAAAAAAAAATCGATCAAAGTGGACAAAACGATCGAAGGCACGAGGCACGACGCCCATCTGCCGCATTTCATAACACTTCCACTTTACAAGAGAACCGCATATTTTTTCTAACAGCAGATGCTGACTTTCATCCCGAAACCGTATCAGGATTAGAGGGCAGGATCCACCGACGTGGAATATTCATATTTTATATTAAAAACAAAATGTACACTGGATACATCTAAAACGTCCGCCGGACATAATGACTCGCAGACTCCGGGCTCGTTGTCGGGGCCGCCTTTGCGTGCAATTAAAATTGCACGAAAAAGCAAGAAGATGCTAAGTTTTCGAAAACGAAAGCAAAACGAAACTGGAAGGTATAGCCCAAGGCGAAATATCCCGCGAGTCGATTTAACCCCATCAAATTGGTATAATTGTTGCCTCGGGCCAAACTCCTTCAGTAGTTCACTGAAGCCGCCCGAGGGTAACGTGGCGCTAGGCACACTTTGCCAATTTTACATTTTTATTTTGTATTTTGCTCATTTTGCGTTTTTAAATTTTGTTTTGAAACGATTCAAAGGCGTGCCGTTTTTTGTGAAAATCTGATTAAAATATGAAAAGTGTTAATTATAATAATTGGTGCACAATGATTGATCGGATAACGAATACGTATTGAAAAAAGCTAATTCAGAATTATGAAAAATATTTATTTACCTATTTTGAGAATTTAGATTACATTATTAATGATAGAATTATATCAAATATGGATTTTTTAATATATTTTCTGATACGTTAGATCGTATTATGTGATTTGAAAGCTCTATTTATGTTAAAAGCTTTGATAACTTAATATATTATGAAAAAAAGGATTAAGTTTTATTATTAGCAAAAATCTGATAAATTTTATTTTAATTCTCTCATAAACATGAAGAAACCATTATTGTTTTTTTCAATTTTCAGTAAAATATTTTAAAACGCATTAAATTTTATTTAAACTAAACATAATACACACGTTGAGAAATAAATAAAACTTATGACTTTTGAAAATTATAAATTAACACGTGTCGTCTTTTGTAGATATTAAAAACGCTATTGCGTTTTTTCCGCACAAAACACAACGGTTATAATAACGAAAAGCTCGCAGTATTGTTTGAATCGAAAAAGCGATTCCACAACTCAATTTTTTTAAACCGAGATAAAAAATATCCGAAATAAAAAATACACACATTCGTGTCATTTTGTCGGGAATACAAAAAAAAATAACGCAATTTTCACGATATCAAAATGTCAAGCGGAGCGATAGCGAAATCGGAAAAAGAGATTTTCGTTAGAAAATAATGAGCGATACGATGTCTTAATAAACGTTGGACGATACGGCTCGCTTATTCTATTCATTTTCGCATCGGTCGTGGGAAAAATCGCCAAAAAGCGATTTCGGAAACAAAAAAAAACCCAAAAAAACAACGAGCAGAAAAATAGAGAGGAAATTGTCGTCGACAACCGAAAATTGAAACGTAAACGGCAGTTTATTATTGTCCCGCGAAGCGTCACTTTCTCTCGCTCGTTATATTATCTCGATCGACTTAGATTGATGTCGTCGTTGAAATTTTCACTAAACCGCTTCGAAAATGACATTATTATTGTTATAACGTTTTCAATAGAATGGTCCGTGGCGAAAGAAATACAATCGGTCGCATTGTAAAACTGACGTTTAGCTGCGAGAGAAAACAAACTATTGCGCGAATGGAAGAGAGTACTCAATCGATTAACGGCAATAAAATTCAAATGGATTACGAAGCTATTGTACATGTTTACTGTGGATAATGATTAGAAGATACTTAAATATGCACATTGATTTATCGTCAAGAATCAATGTGTTCTTTCTTTTGAGATTAATCGAAGTTTAACAATTGAGAAATAAGCGAACTGTACATTTATATGAAAATTAGCAATTATCAGAAATTTATAGCGTAGTTAAAGAGAAAATTTGTACAATATACTCGATCGATTAACGTTTGAGAACATTCGGTTTGTGCAATTCAGATTGTTCGCGTTATCGCGAAAGCCTTTAGCGTGAGCGCTATCCCGATCACGCCACGAAATAAACCGATATGAACGATTTTTCTTTCGAATCGGCCTCACTTTGCGGCCGCTTAATCGATCCGAAATTTTCTTATTAATTCTGTATTAAATCGGCGTATATCAAAAAGTTCGGGGCCCGAATTTCAATGTCGAACGGGATTATCGCGAACCCGTAATCATTGAAGCTTTCCGAAAGCCCGCACGAGCGATGAGCGAATTAGATTATATCGTTACGAGGCTGTAATTTCGAAGCGTTTTCCTAAATTTTCAACTGCTGAATATGTATGCGGATGTGGAGAACGATTCGAATTCGGCGCTCATTTAAATACGAACTGATTTGCGAAATTAAAACGCACGAATCGATCAAATCTTTGAATGAGAAGACTCGGGCTAATCTGTGCTTTGAAAATATATTAAAAGAATATATTCATTCGAATGATGAAAAAAATATAAAGAATCATATCAAAATGATGAGAATATCAATTCATCTGTGCCGAAAAAGCGCAAAGCGCATTCGGAACAAAAAGTGCATACTAATTTACGACGTCCGACCTACAAAATAAACAATTTTATTATTATGTCGATCTCTCACAACAATGCACAACAAAAGAGGATGTATCCACACTAACATTGCACACCATAAATGTGTGTTGAGGACGTTAGAGGTGTGCATTGGATGTGGACGTGTCTGGTGGCGCCTGTTGCAATAAATTAGAGCCGCTTGTCCGAATCGGCACCTTTTGGCATTGCAACGAAAATCGACTCAAAAAGCACTCGAACTGTATATGTAGAGGTGATCAGAGGTTTTTAACGAGTTTTAGATGAAATTTAACCCGAAAAAGTGAAAATTTTCATTCATGAATCGATAGAAACTTAAAAGAAGGCAGTGCAAAGACGCTACGAAATACATGACAAATCAATCGTTATTCAAGAATTAAAATAAAAGAAAATTGATAGAATGATGTATTTACATTGAAAATGTAAATTGATATGTTTAAGATAATAATATTTTGATAATGATGATGGGTTAAGGACGGGTGCGATAGTTCCTGTTTATCTATGTGAGTTTCGCACCTTTTCGGCGAAAATTAACCAGTAGTTTAAGAATCCAGGTTTATATATAAATATGGTGTCCAAAATAATATATTTGTATGCGAATGAGCGTAGACACGCGTTTGGGTGGGTCGGGTTCTTTGGCCCGCAGGTGCAACGGGCCAAAGGCAATTTGGTTCTACCTGTGACTATGCAACTTTTCAAATGCACAACACATACAAATAATACCGTTTTCTATACGACTCCGAGTTGCTAATTATGGAGTGATATAATTCAAATTGCAACCGTCATAAATCATTTTATATTTTATGAATATTACCTTTAAGTTTTATATTTGAATCCTACCAAATGAATCTTTTATTATTTCGTCGGACGCGAATTTTATAATTCTTCATCGCAATGAAAAATAGAAAGAAAAATTTCGGGAATCAAATGAAATTATCAAACATATTAATTCAAAATGATTTATGGATGTTGAATCTTGGATTATTTCGATTTAAATTAATTTATGAGTGTTTTATCATTGGATCTTGATCACCTGACCGAACCCGTGCGTTCGAATAAAAAAATATCAAGAAAAGCTAAAACTCAGAACCAATGAGTCATAAATAATATTTCAGCGAATATATCGGGAAAAAGTGGTTGCTGTTTCGAATTAATCAGATACGAACGCGAATATTTCGTGAGACCCGCTTACGTTTGACAGGTTACGTTTTATATCAACGTAAATTTACCAAAAATGGGTATAAATCTTAGACGTCTAGTGTGCATAATTATTATGTATAATGTTCCAAATATTGGGGGAAATCGAGCTTATTTAACGCTTAAATATATGCAAAATCAAGCAAGAATTTTACCGGAAAAGTCATTCTTTACCATTTCGATATTGTGTACATGGAAGTTGAGTTATGGCTAATGGAAAATTTAACGATATTTCACAAAATAAGGTAAAACGATATCTCAATATTGCCAAATTTCAAATTTGTTCATCATCTGCTGTTCTGTGTTGATGTGTGGTGTGGTTATTAACACTAATGGTCTAAATATTTACGACCTATTAACGATATGAATTTGTGTGGCAGCCTGCGATTTTCGTAACATATGCTATTGCCTGCTGACGCCTGCTAAACTTTTTTCAATATGATCAAAATTCGTAAATTTTGAAAAAAAAAATTAGGTTACTTTCTATAAAGTTGTTCCAAAACTGCATACTTTTTGAATAAAAAATGAAATATCAATTTCATGATTTAGAATTTAAAACATTCAAAAATATGAGTGACATTTTACTAAAATATGTGTAAAAAAGACTGGAAAATGTATATGTAGTTGATGAATGGGAAACGAAATATCTCGGATGCAGACATGTTGCATTGACGGAATCAGATCTGTCAAAATATTGATTGAAACAAAAAGTTTGAAAATGTGTGGTATGACATATTAGTTCCATAAAGGGCAACACCCACAGAAAGAGCTCCCAAAGGATAACAAAAAAATGATGATGCGTTGAAAAAGCGGCGGTTTTTATTACGCTTTTTTTCAGCATCGATCGGTCGTTTATTAGGAAGCGGTAGAAGTGTGCCAGCTTTGCACTAAACGCGTCATGATTAATCTGCTTCGAGCCGAATGAATTATTTATAATTATACTTCATTATCGAACGTATAATATTATAGTCTTGTGCGTTGATCCCGAACTTTTCCGAGCAATTATACGCGTATAAAGTATGTATTACGGACGTGGGCACAGCGTGTGTGAGCTTTTTCGTCGGTGGTTTTTTACACAATCGTACATTATGCATAATGTATGATTATGTGAAACTACGAAATGAAATGAAAAAAAATATCGACTCTCACTCCCCGAAAAGTTTTTTTCATCGTCCGATTCGACCAGTCATTGTTTTTTTCGAAACGCACAGTTGTTCATAGGTGTATCGAAATGTCAAAAAAATTGAGCAGTTCGTAAAATTCATTATTTTATTACAATGCTGATTCGATTCATAATTTATTTGTGAGTTGAATTTCCAAACGCATTAAGCTACGGTTCGTTTCTATTTTTGTGCACATCTTTTTATATGAGTCTGATTTTTTTTCATTTTAGCGCGAGGGTAAAATAAATTCCGCGCCTCCCTTAATGGCTATGAAAAAAAGCGTATTTGAACAGTTGTTGGGTAGCCGAATCACTATTTTTTTTCTTTATATATTTAGTTCTAATGCAATCTTTATATTTTTTCTATTGCCAAATGTATAACATTAGGGACAGATGTCTTCAATTGATACCAATTATACGCCAACCACATTTTTTGTGAAATATAGAGCACGACCTATATTTTTCATTTTTTGTTCAAAAAAATCTTTTCATAGTACAAGATATTTTGGTATATGAATTCGAATGAAAGAACAAATTAAATTTTTAATCAATAAATAATGTATGAGAGTGAGTAGCAAGTTGAAAATTTAAACCAGACGATCCGATCGAAATCGAAAACACGTTCGTTTTCGAAGAAGGAATGCAGTCTATAACCGACGTACCACTTCGAGGCTCGCAAATTAGAAGCCGAACTTCCAATTTGAACACTCTGGACCATCATCAGCGTCAGCATCGCATCGGAATGCCGATGGTATTCCGGATTTCCTACGTCGTCGAAGAAGTTAACTTTTTAATTGAGCGCATACCGCGCGCTGACTCACGAGCCTAACCTAATCTGAAAGAACGACTTCTAACCCAATTTAAAACAAACGACCTTAAACGACGAAATCGCCATTCAATTACGTCGTTAAATGAGTTCGGAACGATGATTGAGGGCTCGATAATAAAACGTCCCCGTTTATATTATGTTTTGTTACGTACGACGCGCGTCCACCTTGTATTTATTTAAATTAGTATAATTTTTACGTGTCTACAGGGCGCCGGCTACCATTTCGAATATAATGCTTACTAATTTTATCATTTTACGACCCATTTTTACTGTCCCGTTCGGTGTTTTTTATGAGTTTTCGAGCGTTTAGTGAAACGGCGACGATTAGTTATGTATGCGTTCGGGAACCGGAAAAGTCGCGCGTCAAAAGATTGCGCGATTCTAATATTGCTAAAATTTTTATTCACTCTTATAATGGAGAAGTTTGTTGAATAGGGTGCTTTGGCGGCAAGATTAGTTTTATGATACTCGTTAGCTTAATTTTACGGTTGTTTTTTTATGAAAAAATAGTTCATATATCATCGCGAAGGAAGCGCCATATGTAGAGTTCTGTTTTGTTCAATGTTTCTTTTTGAGATTCTATGGTTATTATTAATAAATAAATTTCGCATAATAATTATGCCGTTGATTTATTTCTTTTGATATTGAGCAATGAACTCATTGCGAAATTGCTGAAAATTCATAAAAACTGTATTTCGAAATAAACTTATTAAAAAAAATGTTAGATTGATTTGAATATAAATATAAAAAATATATAAAATTCTGAAATACGACAGTATTTATAATAAAGAGTCTCTCTATTATCCGAATAGCTCGTTCAAAATCGAATTTATTTTAATTTCGACCAATTTTTCAGGTCAACTAAAAAAGCTCATCCGCTTTTTGAGCGACCGTGTGTTAGATCTTTTTTTATCTACTAAAAACGCACTTCCTTAGCAGTGTCCGTGAAAGAGCTTTCCTTATTCCTCCTGACATAGAATTCTGTCGTCGCATTTGTTTTTTCGGCGTTTTTTATGTTGATCCTACATCAGTTCTGGCACGAGCGCCGTATGACGCCCCCCTGTGCTTTTTATTCATATTTATAATACACGAACAATGTGCGTATTAAAAAAAAAACACTCGTTAAACATGCCCGCTTTATACAGCACCCCCCTCAAGACTAAAAAATATACCACAAAATATGAGTTTTTACTACGATAAATAGGCACACGTCTCGTTGAAAAAATCATAGTCAATAAAGCTTTTTTTTATCTGATTTACTTGTGTGTGTAAGGGTTACTTTAAATTATACATCATAGTGTTTTTTTTTCAATTATTAGAAAGTGGACTAATATTTGAATTGACTTTAACCCTATATAAACCATATGATACTTGATAAGATTTATTTTATGCCTCATTACCTATTTTCATAAAAAGTAAGTATACGTTTGGTAAAAAAATTCAAGCTGCGTTGTCTACTTTTTTTTTATATTTTCATCAAATATTCGGAATGTCGAAAGTATGTAAATTGAAATTATTCAAGAAAACATAATGAAGACAATTATTTTGCTAAGTGAAAATCGTAATAAAGAAAACGGGAACGATTATTTAAGATTCGAGAATCATAATATTGTTAAATAAAATTTATTTTCTCACGATTTATCTCAATAAACTAACGGAAAGTTCAACGAGCGAGTACTAACGAAACCTAATAAACGACAAGACCGAGCACTTCTTTTGATAACGGATTGATTTAACGAACTGACGATTTTCATTGTTTAGATAACAATTGAAAACGATTTATCCTTATTTATTCTAGACAAAAAATTTAATATCGTACAGAGCAAACAATGACCAAGACGATTCTCGAATTACTGCACTTGAGAGATATTATATTAAACTAAACTAAATAAGAAAAACGATGAAATCATCGTGTATAAACTGAGAACAGAATAATTTATGAATGCGAAAATAAAAATGAAATTCATGATTATTCAATTTTATGATAAATCTGATATTATGATGGAAAAAAAATAGATTTTCAATTAATCAAATAATTGCATTATTTAATCATTTCCTATGTTCGATTGAAACGCAAACATTTAATGAAAGTATTACTCATGAAAAAGGCAAAATTGAATTTATTCTGAGCAATTGCGTGTGAAAGTAACACTCTGCGAAAAGTGACACGCGACAACAGTGAGGTCATCTCGAATCGCAATCGATATTGCGCTTTAAACAAGAATTCATTCGGATCATTTTGGTCAGAACAAATGTGACAATTTGCGTACGATGACGTTACACATGAAACATATGATCCGGCTGTTTCTAGCCACAAGGTCGCCATGTGATGACCCCATAACATCTCGCGAACAGGAGTTTCCGGTCAAGGTCGAGTTATATTACGACATGTCAGATGACAATTGTTGGAGAATTTGGGATTTTTTCATTTTCCAGACGATGTACATATGTGTTGCACGTTTTTTGACGCGATCGTTCGATCACACGTGTATCATCGTGTCGGCATTTGGATTGCTAAATTTCGCATGTGACATACTTTCGTTTATCTGTGAGTCAAATTTTGGTGTTGTAATATTAAAAAAAATTGCTTCAAGTTGATAAGATTTTGAAAAAAATATATACTGTTTTTGTAATTTTGCAAATGGAATCTGCGGAAAATGATTCAATACATCTGTGAAGTGCAGGATGTGGGAAAAATTCAAAAGTATCACATTGCCGAGCTAAGCGGTATCGTGATTCATCGTATTTACATCACTAAGTAATCATTATTGAGTTTGAGCTCTATTACACTTATCAGGCAGAATTGGTTCTCAATTCAAAAAAACCACTCAAAAAATAATACGAATTTCAATTAATAAAAAAAATCGTCCCTCATCTAAACGCGTATTATTTAACACGTTGAGCAACACATTATACATACACGTACACGACCATTAAATATTAATTGATTTAATAACAACGTTACGATATTCAATAGCGCAAAAGTCACAACAATTACGTTCAATTTCGGCCGGCGCATAAGTATAATAAAACAGGAAAACGCGAATTAAAATATTTTCCCACATTCTCGCGTGTCTGGGCGTCAAAGTTGACGACACGTTATTTTTAATTTTTTCGGAGAACACACAATTGGGCATCCGTCCGTGCATTTTACCTCGGTTTTATTCTATTTACGATTGGTCTGTCTGTTTTTTTTCGTCCTGTCGAAATCCGTTTTATTCTACGTTCGATCACTATGCGGAAACTACATTAGATACAACAAACATCCTGAAAAATTATTCGTCAAGCATTGTACAAACGAAGATCTTTGCGAATTAAAAACTTTTATGTGTGCCTGATATGGCTTGTATTAATGTCTGATAGAACAAAGCTACTCATTGAAATTATAAGCATGAAAATAAGCAATCAATAACCGATTTTATCACCGGTTCGTATCTACGGTAGTTCACTGTACACGATTCATAGTGTTATAGGCGTTGACGGAGACCGTGACCGAGGCTTCGAACATGACTAATGTATGAATGAGCGGATAACTACAATATGGTGGTCAATATCCGGTTTTGGAAGTTCCCGCTACCTGGTTCGTAGGTGACCACTTCCGAACTTGGTCACATTCACTCGCGTGACGCACGTTCTGAAGATTCTCAATCTTTTTTTTTCAGCGAAAAACCGAACGGAAATTTTCCACGCCGAGAGCGTCATGCTTTCTTCCGTGAACTGATTCAAAAGTCGTTTTTACCATTAACGATAAAATCGATGTCTTTTCTCAGAAATTCAATGATAATATCATTCATAATAAATCTTAATGAGAATCAATTTGTAAAAACAATTAATCGTAATCAATTAAAAACCCCACTGTACACCATTCGAACTCTCTCATGCGTACAAATCGACGATTAAAACATCAAAAAACACAATTGGAAAAAAGTTACACATTCCCTGCACTCGCATTGCACCTGTGAATCAGTATAGTCGTCCTCGTCCGACTGCAGTGAAACCTCGATATATCCGTTCCCCTCTAGTTGCGGACGTGTCCGAATAAAGAGTCGATACGTAGTTTATGAATGGGTCTCTTTAATGTTCATTGTTATGCGCGCAATTGAACACGCTTTACCTGCGAACGGTATTGTTTCGGTGCACAGGTAAGGTGCCTTGTTGTTGCGCTTTACAAACTGTTGTAGAATTTGAGCTTTGTCGTATCTGTTTATTATTGCGTGATTTTTTTGTCGAGTTTAGTTCATTGTGAACGGTAGTAGATGAATTATTGTTGTTTGTACGCTCGGATGGAGTTTCGGCTTATGAATGAATGTGTGAAGTCTATAGATGCTGGATTATCAGATGAGTTTCGTATGGAAATTGTATTTTGGATTTAAGGGTAGTTCACACTACTTTAGAAAGTTAGACTAGTAATAGGTATTTTAAATAGTCGAGTAAATATCAAATCGATAATTTTGGAATTCGAAAATATGTTGATACAAAAATTTTCTTTACTCAACTAAATTTTCGAAGAAGTGTGAACTTTCCTTTACGCACTTTTCATGCAGTTTAGAATGAAATTTATATTTATCACATAAATTGATTCAATGATTCGAGCAAAATTGAAAAATTATGAACACATCATCCGACAATGTCTAGCTCATTGATTCGTCAATCGGCCATTATATTAGCATAAATACGAACCCAAAAGAGAAATAAAAAAATAAAATAAAGAAAACGACACGAGATGTACGCATTGTCGCGTGAATTTGGATCGCGTGGTAGGTGGCTTTCGTCTTCAGCCGCAGCTTCCACGGATGGTCAGGATGAGCTCGCTTTATATGCAAATCGGTGTCCCCCACGTGTTTTCAGCCCATGTATTGTGTGTGTATAAATTTTTAGGTGATATATGCGACATGTGAACTCGTAGGAGCCAAAAAGACCAACTACACGAATCGAAATCGGTCGAAAGCTCAGCAAGAGTCAAGTGCTTTCGAGCATCGATCGGCGAAATTACCGATCTGTGGCACGAGGCACTCGAGATTTTTTTCAGTCATATTATATTAAAATCAATATTTATTTTTTCACAAGATGGAGTTGATCTTTTTGGTTATTGATTTAACATCTTATTGTCCGAGTGAACAATGAGCTGGCTTGGAGCGATTAGCGCCCGCGAGGTGGCTGGCGCCTTAATAGGAACAATGGCTGACATCACCGACCGAAAATCGTCTTCATCTTCGTTGTCGTCGTTGTTGTCTTCTATCCGTTCGTGATTGTCGATTGCGTGTCGTGAAATCATATGAGAGTATATCGATGTTTGATTTACGGTCGAATTTGAATTATCGAGTGAACGACGGATGACTCAAAGTTTGGCATTAAACCTTATCTTCGAACTCATCGAAAATACTTAATTCTAGCTGCTGAGACTAGAAATCATTCAAGACTATTGACTTTATGAATTGTTGTACAAAATTCATAAATGATAAATCAAAATCGAATTTGAATTTCTGACGACTATTTTATAAAATCGTTCAATATATCCTTTTATAGTTTAAAATTTAGATTTATTTTGAAATCAACTCTTGAAAAGCCATGGATAATTTCATTAGGTTAATCAAAATCACTATACACATTTCGAGAAAGCTAAACGAACCGTCATGCACACGCGGTCATTGTTTAATTCGCGTCGCTCGCATTCGAATTGTCGTCCCCTAATAATATTATAACGATCCTTTCGTCGGAAAATATAGTGTTGTTAGCATCGGCAGGAATCTCACTACAACTAATTGCCGCCTAATTGCATAGTAGTTGCAACAAAAAGCGAACCAATTAAAATTTAACGACGGTGCACAAATGCAACGGTCGGCAAATCGTTAACATGCGCGTAAAACGAGAACTAGTGCCTCGTTTGATGTGAATAAATCGAGATTGAAAATGTTTATAGTTTTGAGAAAATTTATCAAATTTTATCTGCGAACTGGAGAAATCGTCTTTTCAAACTACTTTGATTCAATTTTGAGTAGTTTTAATTGTAATTCATATCCAAACTATTTGAAACAAAACGAAAATATGAAGTTAAGTATTTCAGAAAGACTATTAATTCGCTTATTTTTATAATATTATTAGATCTATAGTATATTTGAAAATCGATGAAAAAATTTGCACATCCGAACCCTTTTTAACGAACACGAGCCCGTAGCATATCAGCACACCGCACACCATCCAAAGAGGATAATTTAATTTCCACTTAGGAGAACCACCCGAAACCCAACACGTAAACAAGAAGACCTCACGAAGGGCAAACGAATAGACGGTATATGCTGCATTTGAGGGATTAGAGGTGTGCGAGGCCGGTGGTCCTCGAGCTGTTTACCCACCTGTGTCGCAGATTAATACGCCCGATCAGGTGCTTTTTGTACACCCGTTCTCTCATTTTTTATATATGATATTTTTTTTTCGTTTGACACACTGTATTTTATTTTTCACGAGGAGCTACGACCTCGCCCGGGGGAGCTTTTTGGAACGAGGGCGTCCATTGGTAAAAAAGGGCTTTGGCGACAATGAAGTCTTAAGTAAGGTTGGGGCAAATTGAGCAGAAGGGGTTTAAAAAGAATTTGCCACTCAAAATTATTTTATAAAAAATATAAGAGATATAATCATATTCATCGAATGTAATCTTTTCTTAAATTACTATGATCAGTTTTTAATGTCGTTAATGGATATTTTCGCAAAAATAAAATATGAGTAAACTTGAATTTGAATAGTTATAATATGAGATTGTCATGAATCGAAACGAAGTAATATCGCGACATGAAATATGCGACAAAAAACATTCAATTTCATTGTGAAAATCTGGACGCGATGGGACAAAATGTGATTTTCCAATTACATTATGTTCACCCAAACGTTGATGGGAAACGATTAAGCATTGTCAAAAGGTTGAATACCTTGACAAATCGATCCGTAGATCAATTTAGATCTTTCCGAGGAAACACGCCTCGTTCCGAGAGAATCCGCAAACAGAACGACGAACTCGACAAATTAGCATACCGAACGACCACATTGAAGCGTATATAAAAATTTAATACAAACATCTTCAATGAAATATAATAATCTCTCCTAAAGCACGATTTTTTATAAGAAGATAAATTTGATATTTTCTCTATTGCACGATTTTCGATGTTTTCAAAAAAGTTCGCTTGAAAATGTTCAATGTGAATTGCACAAATGATACCAAATTAAGCTACAATATTTTTTTGTTATACATGATATCTATCCTTGTGTTATAGAAGGGTTATCTGTATTTGTGAAATGCATACGACATTATCGAATCAAACAAAAGAACCAGTGACGAAGGATCTACATATCAACCCTCGACTCGCTTCAATCTCGAACATCCACCGAGAATGGCATAATAAGGAAATAAAACACCGTATAAACGGCGAGCTGAAATAATCGGTGGACGTCATCGACGATGATGAAACGACTTCGATAAAAGTGCTTCGAATCGGAGCGGCAAGTCCTTTGCTTCCACAAGCAGGTGCAAAAGGCAACTTTTGTATGTGCGAGAGCCGTACGCACTCGAAACTGGGTACCTTCGATATTTTATAGGGTTTTCATTCGAATATCGAATATATCGAGATTCAAATATATTCAGCATTCGAACATAATCAACAATTGAATATTCGTACGATTTTTCAACATTCAAATTAAATTGAGATTCATCAAAAATGTTGACCTTTTTCGGGGTTTTGAATTGCATTTTTGATGCGAATAGTTGAAATTTTCTATTCGATATTCGAATATTTTGGTAGCCCTAATATTAGGTCTTTTAGAGTGCTTAAGAGGTACTCGATGTTGAGATAGAGGGTCGATTTTTGCGGTCAGCCCGAGTTCAATCGAGCGAAATCAAACGGATCGCTTGAAAAATCGCCAAACGATTTTCTGGTTCGGAAGGCAGATTAATCCAAGCCGGCAGATGTTTGTGCTGGTTCGTTATTCGATGGTGTTTGATGATATGGTGGTTTGATTTTGTATTTACGTTTCGATGGTTCTAAATTCCATAAATGAGTATAGCAGTTAGGAACTATGAAATTTCGCGTTTGGTTCTGGTACGATCAGAGATTTCCATTTAAAATACATAAATATAATTTTAAACTCGATTTAAGATTACAAAAGAAATTAGATTTGATTTAAATGTCTATTTCTAAAATTTAAACAGTTGATTCTAAAACAATTACACTAACGACACTAAGGAAAATTCGTTTCGATTCGGAAAAGCCGCCGCGACTATTATTCGTGCTCGAATAGACTGCGGATTTAACTATCCTTTTTTTCGTCTATACAAAGTTTACGAAGCGATGACTCTTTAATAGCTATTCTAACTAAATGAACCGAAAAGTTATTTGAACTTTGCTTTGCACCTGTCATTTCGTCGGTGAATCGTGGAATTCAATCAACGGAACCGATTATCTGTCGTAACACGAATTTACCCTCGCCGTTGCGCAAAACTTGATTCCGAATCGACTTCACCATGGGCTAGTTAATGGAGTTTAACTCTGAATTTCAACAATGTACGATATTTTGACTTATTTTTAATGTAATAAATGGAAAAGCGTCAAATCAATAAATAGGAACATTGTACGGCGACCGCCTTCAGGCGTGTCACTGTCGAAAAGGGGCTAGTCCGCACGCAAACCTCGTTTACCTACCCCTGACCTACACGTATAAAATAACATGAGATATACAGTACATTGTAGAAGATAGAATTTCTATGCTAATAAATTTGCATAGAAAATATCTCACCATACAATTTCAATTTCAAATAAGCGTATAAAAGCTTTTACTGAATTTTTTAATACACTTAGATTTAAAGATAAATAAAATATTAATAATAAATGCAAAATTTACTATGTGAAACAAAAATTTTTGTATAAAATTACTCATTGTTTTAATTTATTATAACAAAATGAAAAAAAAACATAATTTTGTTTTGACGTGTATTATTAAAACATTTTAAATCAAAATAGTTTTTTTAAATTCAAAAATGACAAAGCAAAATTAAAATATTAAATAATGATCCGATACAAGTATTAATAATGATTTTCCACATTTTCATAATTTTGAAGAGCACCTTTCACAACTTAACATCTCATCGCCCGATTTTTTCGACACTACGAACTCTTCAAGAAAATTAAACCCGAATCTGTCGCTATCTAAAAGCGAATTGAACCATATACAAGTGAAAATTTAAATAACGAACACCCATCACACAAAAGTGAGAAAAATCAACCCCTCGTAGAGGACGGACGTCTCAAAGCCAAAGTGAATAATGGTGAACATAAATCATATCGCGAGTCTCAAGTCCGCGTGACAAAATGGACGTTTTGTTCTCTTCGCGACGAAAAAACACAACAAATGCAACAAACACACGATTCCACTTTTGTAATATTTTTTTCGATAAAATATCGATTTTTTTCTCGTCCACAAACACCTCCTGTGGGGTCGTTCGTCGGGCCAAAGCTAAACCGACCCATGGTGACACTGATAAAGTCTCTATATGTATTCATAGAGTTTCGTGATTTGCTCGAATTTTCTCAGGTCGTATCGACGTTTAGATCTTCGACTTATCGTTGGTTCATTAGTGGTCATGTTTATGGTGCTTGTCCGAAATCGTTACGTATTATGAAGGAATATTTTAATTTTGAGCGATAGCGGGGCGGAGCTATGTTGGCGAAAAACGAAATGAAAATCTCGTAAATATTGTAATGAGCTTATAAAATGGTTTATCGGGCTGGAAAATTGCAAAGGGCTTTCTAATTTTAAGGATTTATTTCTTCATTTATATTCATTAAATAATTCAATCATATGTTGCTTATAAAAAGAAACTCGCAAAATAGATTATTATTAGCATGACTTTCGATGACTTAGATTAGATTGTATTTAGTTTTAATTTAAATAAGATCAATTCACACGTCATGATAATCTTTTTTATAAACACCATTGAATATTTCATTTTTAATTAAAAAACTTATGAGGATAAAACATACACATTAAAAAACTTGAAACATCATCATTCTTAATAAACAAAATAGAAGGGTTAACTACGATTTCGTACAACCGAAAAACTCATAATCGAAACATTTGCATAATATTTTTTTCAGCACACATACCGACACTCAAGATTATCGATAAAGAATCGGAAATATTTCGAATATTCGAAGCGGCACATTATCGCGCCCATAATTCAAATCGAGTCCGGGATTCTACTATGAGAGCACATACATAATATACACACACTGTGCGCAATTAAAACACGGTTAAAATAATTCGGGGCTGTGTTGCCCGATAATTATAATAAATAAAGCTCGCAGCAGGTGTTTTGTGCTTCGTACGTTCCGTTTTAAGGGGCGAACACTATGTGCGCACTTATTCCTTTGACCGGAAAGCGAAGAGCCGCATAACGGCCTCGCTCTGAGGTAATTGTTTCGACAAAAATCGAGATTTTTTTCGTGTAAAATTATCATCGTGTCGTATGTGAGCTCATTTCGGAGCACACATATATATATTTTCAAAGTTCGAAATGAAAAAGACACGCGAGGAATTTTAATTGCCAGCCCATTGTTCAATTTCGTACGAATCTGTGAAACGGGCCACCCGCGCAAAGTCGGCTAACCGTAATTAAACTATTAGGCCTCTCGATTCGAAAAAATCGTTTTTTTAGATCAATATCTAATCTGGATTGTTTTAAATTAAAATCTGATTTTTTTCGCGTATTGTATAATATTATATATTGAGTCGTTCGCGGTGTATTATAGTTGCGTCAGATTGATTTATTGATCAATTATAATTTTCGAGAATAATACGCGTTATGATGGGTCAATTAGAAAAAAAAAATGTCGCGGTACATTGCCTCCGGATGATAGTGCATATAAAAATCGTTAAAATGACGATTATGTTGATCGTGAGAAAAGTCGCCGCGGGAGAAGTGAAACATAATGGAGGCGGTTCGTAAAATCGCCAAAGAATTAACGAGCGCATTTTCGTAGATTCTAAATTATTCGCTCTATAAAATAATGGTTTAATTAGCGTAAAGTTATCACTGAGGCTTTATTTCATAAGCTAGATGTATTTTTTTTCCACGTTCGTTATTTTGAATTCCGTCAGAGTATGCACGCGAACCGCTTTTAAGTTTGTTCTTGTAAA
The DNA here is from genome assembly GCA_024721215.1 of Cheumatopsyche charites. Taxonomy (NCBI): domain Eukaryota; kingdom Metazoa; phylum Arthropoda; class Insecta; order Trichoptera; family Hydropsychidae; genus Cheumatopsyche; species Cheumatopsyche charites. The sequence goes on from CM045575.1 coordinate 11,049,554, forward strand.
CTTTGTCGCTACAACGTACGCGTGCACAGTTTATAATAATGTTTTTTTTTCCAGTACATTTGTTGAGCTTTCGTGTATTGTGAAAATTAATCTTGACGGAAAACTCGAATTCGGGCCAACTGTAATAGGATCACAGGGAAAAATCGTCGAAATTCATGCATATCCGAGAACGGAGCAAATTTGATTAAAGGCGATTCGTTTTTTTGAGTTTTTTTATTTAATTTTTTTCTAGATTAAGGGTGGTATGGTTCGATTTTCAACGTTAATTATAGAAGCCTACTTTAGGGGGCGTGTCGTTGAGATGTTGCTCGGCAGCTAACTGAAAGTGTTGCATTCTGTTTGAAATTCCTCGGAGGTCACCTCGGATGGAAGGTATTTCGATTTTGAATCCTGTCGACAGTTTTCCATTTAAAAGATATATTACAATCGTATTAATTTAGTAATAATATTTAATGAGTTCACGTAACTCAAGTTAAAAAAAATAAATGATTTTATTTTGAAGGAAACCGTCGTAATTTATTCTCACAACATCTATTTTCTGAAAATGATTAAATTACAGTTACAAAGAAATATTTTTAAGTTTGTTTAAAAAAAGTCAGAAAATTTTAACGCATAAAAATATTGAAATATGGTTGAATGGATAGAGACGAGAAAAAAATATATACGGGTCATTAATTAATTACTATTGAACTATAATATTAATTTAAAAAAATAGGGGTAATTAAGGTGCATAGATTGGTAATAAAACGTCCGGTAGTTATTTATTAGGGACATCAAAGCGCATTAACATCGTTAGTAATACCTATTATTTCAAGTACATCGAGATATGAACCATACAGATATTGACCTCATCTCTCAAACGATCTGTGCCTTTTAATAGACCGAAAAAAGAAAACGAACCATACAAGCAATAAACATAAAATATATTTTAACAAAAAAAGAAACCTATTATTAAAAAAAATGAAATATTATTAAGTAAAGTATTGAATATGAGAAGGTGTTACTTGTGAATAATGCTATTTTAAGATCGTTAACATAAATTTATCAATATAAACGATACATTTATAAGTAAAAATCTTGAAATAAACATAAATCACTTCAATGCAACATTTTTTCATAATCTACACTCATCGAACGCACAAAACAAATCGTTCAGAAACGCAACATTTCCCGAGCGTTTCGAGCGATAATTCGACGATTCTTCGACACAAACAGCACCTAATGAGTTACACAATTAAATATTAGATCCTCAATAGATAAGACCGCATTCTTTATCTCGGAAAGAAGCATCTCCTCGCGAAGATACGACTGTAAGTTGGTCGGCAGGTGCGCTCGTGGCCGCATCGCAAAAAACGCGGAAAACAAAAAGACTCGACCGGCCCCCTGGTTCGCATGCGTGCACGCATACGCGAGAAATGAATTCTGTATGGCCGATTTCGTCGATCTCGATCGACACCTTCGATCGGTATAGATCCTTATCGATCGATCGATCTTCGAGATGGCGAAGGTCGCTAGAGTGCCGCGCGATTTATTGTTTTGCTATTGTCGATGGAAATTGTGAGTTTTGTGTTGAAAGGGTTATTTTGTTTTTGTTGAACGTAGTTTTAATATTTGAAGAAATTGATAAGAATGATATTTTTATAATATTAGTATATAAACTCAGATATGTGATGAGTTTTGAAGTAATAAAACGATGCAATTAAATTCAATCGTATAGCATTGTATTGATTCGAATCAGGTAATTTAAAATCGTTAAATCACTTATAAAATACATCGAATGAGTTCTTATCAATGTTGAAAATCTATGAACAAACACAAAACAACTGATTAATTATGTAGATCCGAAAACGAAATAAGCGAAACGAAATTTTCCACGAAAAACCCCATTACGAAATATGACACACGTTCGCGATCGAAACGCAGACATTTCCACGGACTGATAAAACCATTTCGCGCACGCAATATTATGACATAACTAAAAACATAATAAACGACAATTCATACGACATAAAACGAACTGACTAAAAAAAATAAGAACAAAATATGCGCGAGCTAGCTTCGGAAAACTCCACCGGCGAGAAACGACATAATTTCCTAGCGCGCTTAGGAAAAAACTGAAAAATCGCATATTACTAAAAAAAAAGACAACATATTCAACGAATTGAAAACATGTCAACGACGCGCAATACAACGACGACATCTTATGACATATCAATACGATATTGCGGTGCATAATGGCCACATTCGCGATTTATGTAAGTACGTGCACCACATTCCGCAAACTAGACAGATGCACCTTGCGTTCGTCGCTTCGCTTTATTTTGTGGTGCACTTTTCGAATGCTGCTCTGCAGAAGAGCAAGAGAGAAGTCTTTCGAGTAACATTTCTGCATTTTTGATGCGCAAGAAGATCGATATTGCTGAAATATGACGGACGGAAGTCCAGCTGAAGTGTTTTATGGCGTCGCGAGGAGAATGCGTTCGATTGGTGAGATTTTTATGTCGTTAAATAGAAAATTGTTCGATTCGTCGTTCGATATCGAGATATTTGATCTTTTAGTGATCGAAAGTATGTGAAAATTATGACAATGTAAGCGAATGAAAAAATAATTTGAATCGTGAAATATCTTGATGTGATCAAGTTGAAATATTATACATGTAATATAGGAAGAAGTAGAAAAAATGAAATTCAATGATGCATTAATTAGTGTTGGAGTAAATATTTAGTATTGTGATTGAGATTATAGATTACCGTGCGGTATTCGATCAAATCGATTTTTTCTTCACGTAGCACGACCGTTTTATATATTCGCGCATTATACGAAAGTAAAAGCGGTAAAGTCGTCGTATTTTTATAAGCGAAAAAGTGGTGTAATTTGGCGAGTCGATTTGTGGTGTGTGCGCTTTGATTTCGTCCGACAACCAAAGAATGTTAAAAGTGTGCGTCTCTCGGATGCCCCCCCTTCGTTTTATTTTATTTCCATTTCCATTTCCATTTATTTGCCGGTTTTTTTCCATCCTCTCCTCAGCGGGTAGAGCCTCCCCGTTCGCCGTCTTATATTATTCGCCGATAAGTATTTCTGTCGCATACGTACGATTGTTTATTTTATGCGTGTAAGTCGTCCAGTCCAGTTACAGTTACAAAAAACTTAACTGGTCCCCCGGCTCAATGAATTGTTTCAGGCTGTTGGCAGGCCGAGGTGGAGGTTTCTCAATGGCGAAATCGACATGGATATAAAAGGAGAGACGTTTTTGTATCTAGAGTGTGAATGGCGTTGACGTGCAAGGTTGTAAAATTTAATATATGTAATATTTCTCGTTTATTTTGATTCGAGAACGGATCGGAATAGGATTCATTTGACGATTTTAATAAAAAAATATGATTACTCACAAATGATGAAATAATAAAAATATGTAAGTACTATCTCGAATACGTTCCTTCAGTGATAAGTTATGTGAAAAAGGAAGAATGGAAAACATTTTAAGCATATTTTAGAGTAAGTTTTTTTTTAATCATTTACATAATTTAGGTGAAAATAAGGATATCTTTCAATATTTTGTTTAGAATTTATCAACATTTCAGGTACATAGATGTACGAACGTAATCGGACATAAGCGACTATACTCATTGAATCAAAATAGCTATCTACTTTCAAGATTCGATATATGAATTTTCAATAATTCAAGTTAAATTAATCCCATTGAAATATTTCAAGAGAATATCCACAATTGAAATAAAAAACTTTCATTATGAAACGAAAATCATTCGAATCAAAGTGAAAATCCCGCATCACACAGACGAACAGCAAGCATTAACCTCAACCTCAATCTAACAAACAACCGAGCGCATCCCGATCTGAAAACAATGGACAACAGCAACGGCATCAACAAGTGATTGATGCAAATGGCTCGCGCACCACCGGTGGGGCTAGGCTGGCTTCTTCGCGAAGAGAGACGGCCAGCCAGGCGGTCTGTCCGTCTCCGACAGGATGCTGGCCGAGGAGTCGGCAAGAAGTGGAGGAGGTGGAAAAAGGATCCGCGGACGCACCTGCTCGTCCGCGGGACGAACAGGTGACCGGGCTCGTCCCGACGGGACTTGACGAGTGAATGTCCTGCGACTTCTAATTAGACGATGTGCTTGTCGTATTGATGTTGTGCTGAGACGCTGCGTTTTCATCTGAGGTGGAAAATCTTTGACTTTTGGCGAATTTCGTATAAGAAAATTTACTTGAATATCAATACTAGCAATGTAATCATAGACTTATATAATCGGTATTTTTCAGATGAATGTTGTTAGAACGAAATAAAATCTGTTTGAGGCCTTAGAGATGAACTGAATTTGTCTTGCTCTTACAGATCATTGATTACGTAAGTACATTTTACATGAAAATCTATAAACAAAATAGACAAGCGATTTAAATTGTTCATATTAACAACACAAAGACAAATCCACCATGACATACACCCAGTTGTAATATTCTTAAAGCTTGTTTACATACTGCCATTGGAATTCGCACTGCTGCTACCTCTATTGTTCTAGCGCTCATATTTAGCCTTTTTTGCATACTATATGCTGGTGTTGGAGCAAAAAAGTTATCGACAGTGTAAGTTGCAATGGCAGTATGTGAATGAGACTTTAGGTCGATTTAGTTGGATACCGACAATATTAATCAAAACTACAGCGCCACATTTCCAATCAATTACATAGAAATAATAAAAGCACAATTTTATAAAAAAAATCTTCGATCACTTATTATGCAATGCATACGCCTATTGAGCATTTCGAAATATTTATTTTTAATTGCACAAAACGTTACATTCTTGGTAACATTGTATATATGCGATGATAATAGACGTCGACTTTTCCTATTACGGTCATATTATCGAGAAAATTTCATCTCGTTGTTTCCACATTGACGACATCTCGAAGGTGTCCGACTCGCTTCATTCGTACACACACTCGTTCGGAATTGTGAATGGAATTCAAAAATGAGCATCAACACGAGAGACGATCCTGTTCATCATGCGGACTGGAGGACTTCTTCGACTGCTTTGTATGCAGGATGAGCTCTGGTCGCGAGCCACGGTCCAAGCGAACCAAATCGAGTTGATCCTCCGTTTCGAACGAGCAAATTTTGATCAATTGATATTAAGAATCTTACTTTAAATCGCTCTCAATTGAAAAATGATAGGTTAGAGAATTATTTTAGTGAGTTCATTCATCTATCGTTAACGATTTGTATGTGCAACTATCGATAGCATCAAGACAAGTATTCAATTATAACAAATGTCTTTTGTATAATTATTAGGAAGCTGATTGTAATGAAAGAAGTAGTATCAATTACCTAAGTGTATTATCGAAAATAACAGTGATTGAATATAATTGTGGAATATTATTATATTATGTGTGGGCAGGCGCGAGTGACGATCGGCGAGTGCAAATGTGAGGATTGCAAGTGAGCCGGAATGCAGTTGGCGGCTGCACGTCAAAAAACTGGTCCACTGCATCGTTCGGGGACAATTGACGTGGATTTACTTACATCGACAATTGTACTAAAGCGTGTGTCCGATAACGAGGCAAAGGAACGCTCAGATTGGAAAATATTTAGAATTTTCGCAGATGACATTGAAAAACATGATCATGTAGGGACGCCTCTTGTACATATTTTATAGTAATTCAAGTAAATTTTTGTTAATGATAAATGATTTATAATTAAATTTGAATTCGATGTGAATGCCAATCGAGCACGGACAGACTTTGGCATGTCGCCTTGTTAAAGAAACTGTACACAGTTGAATGGCGAAACGATATGCCCTCTCTAGGAGATATACGCCCCATTGATGCTTCCCTCTGTCTCTTAGTCGCTATGAATCTCGGCTCGTTGAGATATTATGCGGACACCAGCTGGATTCAACAAGAAGACCCCACCTGACTCCGAGATCAAGTTTTTCAGGACCAAACAACGAACGACAACAATGAAGCGCCTCCGACTATCAACAACATCGCCCATCCAATATCATGTTAATGAACGCTTTGTGACCGAAACTCTTTTATATCATCATCGTTATTATTTTTCGTGTTTACGGTACTTTTGTGACTGCCGTGTTTGATCTCCGGTTTCGGAAGACTGTTTGCGTCCCCGATGGAAAAACGTTCTAGAGTGAGAATTTTCGCTTTTCATAAAAGCGATGGGCTTTAAGGTGGTGCTCTTGTTTGATGTACGCGATGCTCTCATGTATGTATGTATTATATTATATGTATGTACGATACGCAAAGTCGAGTGGGGTGACCAATATTTACGGATATTTTGTAGACATCGAGTGAAAAATACGGGCACATTTCGACGAGCGTATTATGCTCGACAAATATTGACGATTTCGTGAATCAATGGCTGGAACGTCAAACAATAGAAAATGAGACCTGTCTGTAAGTCTGTCTGGGCGACGGATCGGCAACATTTTTGTGCAAAAAAATCTATTTGGACATCGAAACATCTTCAAAAACATATTCAAGAGATGATAAATTGAATGGTATTGTGGAAAATTTTCGATTTTCCCCATATTTAGAAGGAAATTCGAAGTTATGTCTGAGTAGATGGCCGATAGGTTCTTGGACCATTAGTTGTCTGTCGGTGAAGTATGTGGGCCATTGTACGGTTTTATTGTTTCACAAGCGTTTGGGCATACAAGGTGGTGAGCGCGTTATCACGTGGGAAACACAAACATTCGAGTCAATCCTTCATTTTTTTCCTTCGAACCGAATAAATACCTGACGCATCACACCCGCACCGTGCCCACTTCGTCAACACCTATCTATTGCTTCGAATTAGTTAAATTATAGCACTTGTCACATATACATTATTGGGAATTTCAACTAATAATTTTCATTTCCTATGAGATAAAATTTAAAATGATTTTTAAAAACATCGTAAAAGTACTACAATCGATTTAAGACTATACTGGATTGGAAAATATCATTGAATCATTAATGATTCACTAGAAACGTATTTGCTCTGCATTTGCGTCAAAGCGAAAAAGAAAGTCAAAATACGCATAAACCGTCGAGCAAACAAAAGATATGACGAACGTACGGTTAATCTAAAGTCATAATGTGGGTACCAGTATTCATATGTGTGATATTTCAACACGAATACTCATTACTGAAAAAAAAAATATCACAACCTAGAAAAGGAACACGCGAAAACACAATATCCCAACCCCGATACGACTATCGGCCAGCGAAAGTAATTTAATATAGAAATCTCATTAGCTAGAACGAGTTATTATTGAATTTTATTGCTCGGTCGGGTCGTGTCGCCTCCGACTTCCAAAGGGAGAATAAAAAAAGTTTATCGCTTTCTCCGAAGATCTATTATCGATAAAGTCGACCCCGAGAGCCTTTTTTTCGGTGCGCAATCGTACACTTTTATGCGAACGAATCGCGATAATTATCTCGGGCACAGAAGTGATATTGGAGCTTTTTTCCGAGAACCGAACCTGAGTCGTTTCGAGGGTGTTATGCATATTTAAGTATTTTTATGGTCGACGATAAAAAGTAAGAGGGGAGCGAGCTAATTTTTTCTCGTTTTATCGAGCTTTTCCTCGATAACTAGGGGCACGTGTTCGAAATTGATATTACGCATAATGATTATTACTATATCGATATTCGATAGTTTTCCAATATTGATATGAATGCGTTTAACTGAAGGTACTGTAATGAGATTGTATCGGCAGTGAATACGAAATTTCGCTGAATTGTTCAATTTATTTTCTGGAAAAAATAATACTATTTAATTAATCACATACGACTGTGTGGTTTCTATCAATATTCAATTAAGTAATGTCTCATGTACTGATTATCAAACTATTGTGCTTTATGTTATAAAGTCGATAGAGCAGAATATCTAAGAGAGGACCTTAATAGTCATATGTGAACAAGGCCCAATAGAGGCAAATTTCAACAGTAGCATCATCAACGACCGAATCCGTTCGACAGTCCTCAATAAATATTTAACCGAGACGATCATCTGCTGATGCCGAAGCGCATCGACAAACAATCGATGCATTTTGTATCTGCATCTGCACCAGTAATACAATAATGATGAAAACGCATTGTGCACCCCGGCGACGTACAGCGAGTGTTTGCTCACTTAAATGTATCGCATTATCAAACAACGTCAGTGTGTCTATTATATTTTTATAAATATAAATTTTCCATAATAGAACGGCAACAATGGTCGAGTTTCGGTATTTGCTCCGGTTTCGGTGTTTGCCGTGGCTTCAGGTCGGTGCACGTGGTAGTACATATTATATTATATGGGAAAGGTGTGCGTTTTTAAAAAGCCATTGTCGTCGTCGATCTGTAACATCTGAAAGGTGCATCCTTTTCGGATAGGTTTATAAATAAGGACGAGTGCGCTCTATTAGGCATCGAGAGTGGTATAGTGTTTCGACGGGTGCGGAATCGATTTGTTGCGTTTTTTGAGCCGGAGCCAAGTGATAAAATCAGATCGACTTAATTAAGATGCGACTCGCTATTGCCAGATGGACGATATTTGAAATTGATACCTTTACATTGTGATTTACCTATTTTTTTTTCCGATATTTATATTCAAACAGAAAAAAGTTATATAGTAGTTGGATTCCTTATGTGATTTCTTTAGAATATAGTAAAAACCTCAAAAATTACATCATTTTGGAAAAATTTCGAAAGAAAATTTATAAAAATCAATGTTTCTATTTACTCCAATATACATATGCACGTATGCATATTTCGTACAATTAAATGACTAGGAAATCAAATGATTTACATAATTTCAATTGAATATACTTTTATTGGAGAGAATGGAAATTTTCTTTTTCATAATGCTCATACGGAAAGCTTTTCAAAACTGTATTATTTTTGGTATCTTTACTACCTTTCAACGAAAATTTAAATTCGAATAACACAAGGAACACAACAAAAAGTTATAAGGTATTCACTACTCACGCAAAATACAGCAAATTTAAACACTCACCTGAAACAAAAAAAAAAAACACATTGTTAAAAAAAAGCACACAATTTGATCACAAATTAAAAACTAATCTAAATTCCTATGAAAAGAGCAACTCGAGCGCAATACGTGTATGTACTTAGCGCATTTTTCAGTCTAGTGCACTCTACTTGCGGTATCCTCCGACCATTATACTGATTATGCTCTTTTTAAACACTCATGTTATTCGAAGTGCAGCAACAATTGTATGGGGTCTCCGTGTTTGCTAAACACTTTCGAGGTTCGGTGCAGGATGTATTGTATAATATGTGAGTTCATGTACCTATGGTTTCCTCGATGGCACATTAATTTCGCCATGTCGGTTCCGTTTTGGATAGACGTGTCGTCAATGTTGCGTCTGCCATATGTCACGACGATGTCATTGTTCATTTCGAAGGATAAGAAACCGTCGTATGTCGGAAAATCGGCAAGGATAATGGATAATTGAGAGCACGGGTGAATATCGGCGGTCCCCTTTGATAAGCTCATTGAAAGTCTTTGTAGCGTAGTTATACGATTGTTCGATTTCTTTTACATCAAAATTGATTTAGAGTCTTTGTGAAGATAAAAAATTAAATTATTCATTCAAAATATATTGCTAAATATATAAATTAGATTGTTTGATATTGCTAAAACTACGCCGTAGTCCGTAGAACCAAACAGTGAGCACGTTCGCCAAACAGCGCAGCAAACACACTTCGAGAAACACCTGAGCACATCCACACATCCATAAGCAAATAAAATACGAAAACCATACAGATTTCGAGGGTTGGTTTCCGAAAAAAAAAACTCGAACAAATAATTTGCAAAACGACACACAGAAAAAAAATAGTCCACTTCCTTGCACCTTGCCTTTACCCTCAATCCTTACAAATCCCGACACGCGTCCCTCGCAAATACGACCCTTATTCAAAATTTTCAGACACAATTCCCATTTCTGTGCGCGCAAAGACCGAATTAGCATCTCGAGTCTTATTTTAGGGGTTGAATATTAAAAAAAATTTTTTTTTTTGAACACAACACACAGGATATGCTAAATGCGGTATGAGCGAACGCTTTCACGATTGTAAATGGGACGTCTGAGTTGCTTCGCCAATACGTAATAATTATGTCATCGGATAGGGTCTTTCTGGCGAGAGCCAAAGGTTAAAATAGGCCCGTGCCTCGTGTAGGGATATATTTGAGAAAAAAATCGAGTTCAATAGCGTATCGGAAGCATCTGTCGTTTGTGATGCGGAATCTGAATGCAAAAAATGCACGCGATATTGAAATGCGAAAATCACACCTTTCGTGTATTGGGCGTGGATTATAAACGATTATGTTACATAGGGAAAATTTTGATCGATGTTGTAGCAAAAAAATAAATAAATGGACGAAATGTGCATGTTGCACCTTAATTTTTTTTTCATGTTCAACTAATATGATATTATAGATATCAAGTTTTAAGCTTTAATATGGCTTTTTATTAAATCATTTTGTATTGCGTGCGAATGTGAATTTTCAAATCTTAATCTTTTCAACGAGAAAATGCATAAAACCCTTTCTACATAAATTTCATTTTTAAAGTACATTTATGAACAGTAATAAAAAATATTACGTAAGTATTTCGTAAAACAATTTTATGGAAAAATATATTACGAATTCTAAAAGTCTTGTCGTTTTTATTTACATAATGTATTTCGGATATCTCAATTTGAGATTGTTAATGTAAGATTTCTGAAATTATAACGGAGCACACGTTTTTCAATTAGCTCCAATTGCGTGTTAATTGCGCCACTGAAATGAAATGGCACTCGAAAGAGAGTGAATGGATAAAAATAAATTTACGACGATAGAATGATATCGTTTGCGTGCTCTGACATTATAGAAAATTTAATATCAATCGTTATTCATAATTTTTGTACTTGGTCGTAAAAAGTGAACTTCTACGCGAGCATTTTCCACACCGCCTCACACAAAGCTGACTAATCCGATTGTTGTATTTTTCGACATTGTTTTAATTAGCGAAGAATAGCCAATAAAAGTGTATAAAATACTACAAATGAACGCTTATCTGTCGATCTACCAGCCGGGCATAATCGTTGCGGTTAAAGTGTTCTTATTCAACGAATTATACAAATTTGTACAAATTATATCAACAATTTTATCGTACACGAGAAAAAAACGTCAAATTAATTAAGGAGGCGACGTTAATTTACGGCATGAGTTCGGAATTGTTTCGGGCTCACGTTGAAATGAGGTCGTTAAAAACTTTCGAAAGCATGTCTCGATTGGGGTGAAAGATTAAATTTAGTATTAAATTCCCAACGGGGGTGGTCTCATAGAAATCCGCCCTTAAACAACGTGCAACGAATTCAAAAGCACTCGAGCAGCCCTGTTATGAGTTTACACGGGCTTTAATGGAAGGAACTTCCGCTATTTCGAAAATTGTCGAAGGAACTATTCCAAAATATAAGCAAATTATTTCATGAATACAGAGAATGACTTCAGATTGTTTTCGTGTTCGAATCATAACGGAAAGGGGGTAGGGTAAGAAGAATCGAAAATTTTTGTGCATGATTGAATAGCGTCTCGGAAGAAAAATGGTATTCAAGCCAATTCATATTTCGTTTTGTGGGAACGATCGTTGAATCGAGCACAGCTGCCTCTAAGTACTGTACAATGAAAAATTGAAAAACAATAAAGGGTCCAAACATGAAAAATACACTCGTTAGAAGGGGGCCGTTTTGATTTTCTCAAACTGGAACTCGTGTGTGTAGAAGCAATAAAAAATGCACAGTTCTTCCTTTCAAGCGCCGTTAAAACGGATGTAATCCAAAACCACGAGTACGAATGTATTGTACGTTGAAAAAATGTTGCAGGAACTGGGTGTGTTGCGTTACGATTAAATTTAGCACGATTAATTTAATAAAGCAGGAAACGTGCGTTTAACATAATGAATGCAACGCAAACTGTAGTAATTATTTAATTAGTCAAATTGATGTTCGCAATTCAAATTCGACATTGTTGAAATGCGCGCGTTTTCGCGAACAGAAAACACCGCTAATTGAATTAATACAAAATGTTGAATTAAATCGGAAATCAAACAGGCTGTTTAGTAGGTTTGTATGATAAATAAATTACACGCGATACGGTCTCGGTTTATACAAAATATTTATTTACACCCGGTCTCACCCTAATCGGAAGACCAACAAAGGACTTCCTCTGCGGCACGAGCTCTTTGCCGGTTCATATGGCACACCAAAACCCCATAAGTTCATAGTATTTGCGCATCGTAAACGCACCTGCTTCCTTCCTACTGAACCGCAAACGAAATCCGATGACACGACTAAAAACACCGGGAAGCGACACTAAACTTTCTATATAATTAAAATTCGTTCGATCAGAACAAACGACTTATTCAACGATAGTTTTTCCATGGGAAAATTCAATCAATCATAACTACTCAATTCATATTTTTAAATAATCAAAGATCGTTTATATCAATTGAGGACAACGATCGATTTATCAACGTTATTAATTCGAAAATCAACATGAAATATGAAATCGGCTCAAAGATAAATATGGAATGAATTCATATTGTATGCTTTCTATGCGAAATGATAAACAACTCTAATGGAATCTAGCGATGAATCAATCAAATGCGCATTATCATCAAGCATTTGTCCGAAGAGTGGATTCATTGACGCTACACAGAAGCTGTCTATCTGTTTGATCTCGAGATGAGGACGGTCGGGATTGACGATCGGCAGGAAGCATAATCGTCATCATGATCATCATCATCATCATCAGGGGCTGTTGTCGATGTTCGTGACGTCACACAAAAGACAAATTATCCAATTGAGGACGACGACGTGTCCCTGTTTCGAGTTACGGAGCGCGTGCCATATGGAAGATTGGCACAGATAGGGCCGAACTAAGGAACCCGATAACCCAGATGCACTAATCGAATATCGTGACATTGTGCATGGTGGTACAGTGAATTTTTGATTAAAGTATCATTCTGATGTTTTCGTAAAGGAGCATTGAATTTGCATTTGAAAAATTCATATGATAAATTGAATAACGCAGGATTCATATGGAGTCTGAATAGGATTTCCTTACCTCGGAAAATGATGAATAATGAAATCAACAATATCAAATTAAAACACATACATCAAGTCATTCACAGCATGGATTAATTTCGCATGCATTGTAGAATCTTATCTCGATGCACCTTCTTCTCCAACATCATCATCATCATCATCGTGACGCGTGTGTCAACATAGACGCATTAGCGCACCAATGCGAAAACGCTGCATTCACCACTAAATATATGATTACTATGCGCATTATTACAAAGTGCTCGTCACGTGCTAATAATCGTGGTAAACGACAGTTCGAAAGCACCATGCGAATGAGCGATGTGGCTCTGATAGCGAATAGATTCGACGATTTGTGGAATTTGTGCGCGAAAAAAAAAGGAAATTAGTAAAACAATGTGTTTTATACGACGGAACGTACATTTTGTAGCATCGAGATAATAAGGATGCAACCTTTTGACGCTATTAGCGCTTCCTTAGTAGAGTTTGTTTTGTCGACGGCGAGATGCACAAATTGAGTGTACAGTGTTTGTCGCTCGATTTACACAAAAATGTAATTCAAAAAGATACAATATAGCTTTTTTTCATTTTATACGGGTTTCACAGCCTAATTATTTTTTATAGAAATAGTAAAAGTACCACTTATCGAAACATAATATAAATAAAGAATTAGACACAATGTTGAAGCTGATAAGAGGATCAAATGAGAAAAGAGCCCTAACTGAATTTCAATTGAAGTTTATAATTCACTCACTTAAATAAAGCAGATTTAATTAATCGATCGATTTCAATCTAATACATAAATTTGGAAAAATACATTGCATTAAATCTGCACCAAGATTCAAATAGATTAAGTAAGAACCATACAAGTAAATTAATTAATTTATTCGGAACACGATGCAGATTCAAATCTCAGTAGCTCGGTAAGGTGTTAGCTCGAGATTTCTGCCTAAAACCTGATCCAACTCAACCTAATTTAACTAATCGAGTATTATATTGATAGTATTGTACAAAAGTAACATTTTACATTTATATTTCATGTACAGAAAGCAAAAACAACTCGGAAAACCCTCCGAAAACCAGCAGCCGGCAACATCTGACGAATGAAAATTGCCATTCGCGAGAATCGAGCAAATCAGCTCCGGATCCTCGCGGTGGTCACGCGAAGTCCTCAAGAGGACCTCCTCCGTGTTGTTTGCGTCTTCTGCGGTTGTGGTCCCACGGGTTAATTAGATGGCAGCCGCATTAGAGCCGCACTTGCCTCAATTATCGCCGTGGACCCCCCGTAAGAAGATGACAATGTGGGGTCTTAAGGGTACAACCCTCGACTATGGTGAGGTTATGATTCGTGTGTGTTAATGTGTTGATAGGTGAAGTGGTAAAATTGACGCGAGGGTTGATAATGTTATGATAGGTTATTTTAGGATTGAATTGAATTGTATGCTATTAAAAGATGATCGTTGTTGGAATCGATATAAATAAATAATATGTGAAATTGTCAGTTATTAATATGCTTTGAATATATTTTATATGTGTTATGCAACATTGTCGTATTTGCGTGACTGGTGAGCTTGTGCTAGAAAATATGTTTGTCGAATGGCAACACGAAATCGCGAAAGAAATCCCATTTCAGTGTTACACAACGATACGAAACTCGCCTATAAATTATGGCCACCGCATTTTTCCTATCATGAATAGTGTATAACATATGAAACCGAGTCAACGTCCAATGAAACCTGAAGAAAAATTCGTATCGTTTTTCGAGCATTGTGAGTGAGATCATTGGGTTCGAGTCCAGGACACATCTCCGTTTCGAAGGACACCTTAATCCGATTTGGTGAAATATTTACACGTTTTCACACGATCCCTAGCGATCGGAGGCCATTTATGATCTTTTAAGATGCTATTTGTTACAAAAGGTGTATCTTTGTCCTTTTAAAATATTTATCTTATAAAGGTGTAACTTCATTATGGCCGATCACGTTCCTTCTCGGTAATATAATTTTGGAAATTCTTTCGAGATTATTTCATTTCGGAATAACTTGCGCATATTTCATCGTGAAATATGTCTTTGCGTAAATGATAAAATTTGTTCAATTACATACAAATAAAATTAATGGCAAGAAAGCTAATAAATTTCGCTTATAAAATCTCGAACTTGTTACCATATTGCGCCGACAAAACAAATAAGCAATTTGAGTTCTCGGTATACATTCGACTCATTATAGTATTAACTAAGAGGAAAACATGTTTTTGTAGAAAAGCGAGGTCGACTACAATGTCGGAAAAATGAAAATACCTAGAGCTCATGAAAAAAAAGGTACAAAACGCCTCAACTCAAATTGCTCGTAAATTAAATGTAAATATTGCAGACATTAGCCATTGATCCTTTGCACGTGCTTTTCGGAAGATTGTCACACTTTGTGAATATCCTTTTTCCGAACCGCCGAAATTCCTCAGCGCACAACACACCTTTGGAAAATGATTTTTTTTCGATTCCTAAGGCGAGAAAATCCTCCAGGTAAGACCGTCGCACAATACAATGAACGAATCCAGTCTCACACTTTAGTTCAAGATTCAAATATATTATTTTATCGCCAAAAATATACAATTTCTATTGTTATCAATGTATATTCAAGCGACTTTTACGTGACTGCGTCTAATCCGCAAAGATTTTAGAACTTCTTTCACTAGGTTTCCTCATAACATCTAGATGAACCTTTCAGAAATCTACTTAGATATATCAAATTATCCAATATTCAAGCTTCGAAAAGCCAATTTGATAACGCATAACTGACGCGGGACAACGTAATTCGACCGGTAAACAACTGAAGCAATTTTCCTATCAGTTCTCATACAGCGATACTGAGAACGCGTTATTCAATTAGGATCATCACGATATGGTATAACGAGATCGGATTATTCACAAGAACCTCGATATATTACATTTTCATACGAACGATTTGAATGCGAAATTAGTGACGAGCCGAAAATCGATGTTTTCCTTATTAATATAGTACGAGCGAGATTGAACATCGGCCGTAAACTGAAATTGATTGTTAGACGCCATCAATCATGGAACATTTTATCAAAACGGATGATGATGGCGCCACATCGACTTAACGACGAATTTCGAACAAAGTGATCCACTTATTCAATCACCGAATATAACCAACACCTGATTGAAAAGACTTGTACTGACATGGAAATAAATCAGCATCGTAAAGGATGAACGTTTTGTCAATTCAATTCAAACTTTGTTTTCAAATCTTATGATAGTTTCGGTTTCAATTCAGAATTTAAGCTTTTTATATTGAGTGTGGGTGTACAGTAAAATGTGGACATACGAAATGTGTGCATTGCGAGTCTTTTGTCGGTCGTCTGATGCTGCACCGGATATTTGTTTTAATTCGTCTACCAATTTTATTATTGTCGCGTATGACGGAGGCGAACGTGCGCTTTCGTGGAAGATCACTTGTCGCAAGTGTTACAATAAAATGCTGTCAACTGCGACTTCCTTGCAGCTGATCGTAAATTACGAGAGGTGCTTTTCTATTTGAAAGGTGATTTATGAATAATATCAAAGAATAAATGTTGATGTTCAACGAAAATAATATAATAATATTTTTTTATATCATAGAATATTTTTTGGAGAGGGAATAGTGAAAATTTGTTAAATGTATATGCAAATGTTTCATAAAAATAATTTATATTTTAATTATAATAAAAAAATAAATGAGTTTAATGGCTTGCATTGTGTTATGTTTACATTGCGGTTAATGTTTACACATTAATATATTGCTTAATTTGAGCAATAAAGAAAAAAGATTCCTATCTATGCAAATTTCTTAATTGTGTACGAACGTTATTTAGAGAAATGTTCATTGCGAACTAATTTATTTTCACAACATTGTAAATATAAAAGAGCAATTTTAATTTCAAGCAAATATCTATGGAATAAATGAATGTTGGAAATGCATGAATAGCGATCCTGACGGAAATTCGACAATTTCCCTCTACGAATCCGGCTGAAATTCAGTTTCCAGAACAGCGGAAATTATCTTTCATAAATAATTCGTAAACGGATATTTTCAAAAGTGCATCGAAATATCTAAGAATATAATATCCAAACAATATTGATTTATCATCAATATGATTAATCGAATAAAATTATGCACTTTCTGATTCCGACAACTGACAACTACAAGTAGGTACAACGAAAGGAAAAAAATAAATATGAAAAAATGAAAAACTAACTTTACAAACTCAACAAAAAACATACAACCGGAACTCGTAACATGTATTAAAAATAACTTTACAACATCGCAATAAAAAAAAAGAGCTGATCGGTGAGAATCAAAGCGTCACTTCTCGCGTTGCGGTTAGCGCCATCATTGAAAAGTCGGCGCCACACAAATGATAACCCCAACGAGGACCACCACAATAGAGAAATCAAAATCGCGCAAAAAACAATAAACATTTAGAATCACACGGAAACGGCATTGAAACGATGAGTCAAAGGACAAGGATGCCGATTGAATCAAGTTCTGATGATCCGAATGGTTTGTTGTTTGCACGGTTCAAATTCGATTTATGGATGTTTAATATTGATGATTTTTCACGTTAGTGTTTCGAGGTTCGTTTTGACTTTTGACAGTCGGTCAGTGTGAGAAAATCGGACGCCGAGTTAAATCGGGGAACGCGGTGTGACCGTTACGACGCTCGAATAATTGCTCCTTGATAATTCGGGTTCGATCCGTGTCGGGTTGTTGTCTTCTGTTTCGAAGAAAAAATCTTAATTGTGATCAGTTTTGTTTGAATAACGTTGAATACGAAAGCGTTTGATTTAAATTTGATGAATATTACAGAATCGAATCTGTTACGTTGAAGTTTTGAGTGAATTCAGAAGCGTACTTTTGCACACAATTGGTTATTGACATTTGCGCGAATCTTGAAATATTTGTGAGTAGAGAAAATTGGGGTTGCTGAAATTGATTCGGAAATAAACACCATTTTTCAGAAGGGAGGTTCATACAACATATTTACGAATCCAATGTTTTCCACATGGAAGTGCAAACGGATTGATATAAAAATGAGTTAATACGATAAAATGAATTAGTCCTCACAATATGTAATGAAATTATCAAATTATTCTTCTTGCAGCATTCCTAGAAACATGTGAAAGTATTTAATTGATTTAATCAATCGAACATTTTATAAGCTTGTTTACGTATATTTATCAGAGCCAATTTTTCAACCGTGTCTTAGCGATAAGAACTATCAAATTCTATAAGAAAAAAAAAATTAATATGTTCCTAAGTAGCAGCAACATTCGAATAATACAAAAGATACCTTAATACATTGATGAAATAAAATCAACGATATTAAAAAAAAAAAAAAATATGAAAATGTCTGAAAGTAGAACACTACCTGCACTTTTTTAATGTCTCAATAGCTACATTGGTTCTTTATAAACCTCATAACCGACCGCCACGTTCAATAAGGATTCGCGCGGTGGTCCTACCTGATGCTGCACCCCGCAGTCACTAATAACACCTACCAATCACCCCATTATTAATACGGTTGACGTTAACGAGCGGCGACTTTTTTCACAAACAAGTGCGAATCGACTCAGCCTCCGCTCATTATCAATAATTTATACATCACAAGAGCGGCACGCAACTCTACAATATTATTTTTCGACCTCTTCATCATTACCGATCTGGAAAAAAATCTTCAACAATCGTGATTTATTATTTGCACTAACCGTATTAATATCGTTACGAGGTGGAATTAATTACGGGTTGCCGTTGTTCTCGTCGGATCTCCGTCAAAGGACTCTCTGGCGGCTATCCGAGGTATAATTTGAGGGAAAAGTCGGTGTAAAATATCATTGTTTCGTCGCTTCGTTGTCTCGACGATGGCCACCATCGAAGTTGTATGGTTGTTGTTGTTGTTGAGTTGTGGATGTGATGTGGAAACACCCACCCCCTCGAGCTAGCTACGCCCGTTTTGGGCGGTTTTGTTTGAACGAGTGATTGATTGGTGATGAGGTCTAGGATAGTTTTTTTTTCAAAGCCGAATATAATGATTTGATCGAAAAGGTTAAATACGTTTAGTGGTTATTTTATTCTGAGAAATATGAGATTTTTCGGTGCGTGTGTGTAATACAGTTGGCGAAACATAAGACGGGTTCAATTAGCTTAGATTTGGTTTGATTAGATTTTGTTCTTTTTTTAATTAGGTTAGTTTTGTTGTTACGATTAGATAAGTCACACACCTTGCCAAGAGAATAACACACTACCAATTGTCTTACTTATTTTCCATCAATAATCAAAAATAAGCACACAGAATATTATATAAGTATGTTATACATTAAATAAATGTAATAAATTTTATCGATTTCAGGCGAAATCATAATTTTTACCTTAAAGGTTTTATGGGATATTGGTATTGTAAAAGTTCAGTAATTTTCTATATCGTAAAATCAAAATAAAATAATTAAGCGGAATAACAAAGAGAGGATTCCGACACTTCGCCGATGTGTATCATATTACCGATGCCGAAACATAAAAAGTTAATCATCGTGACGATAAAAGCGCAAAAAAATGGTAAAAATCAGTATGAACATAACTGCGTTATAAACATTATAAGATAACATGCTTATTATGTGTGTTGTGGTGAAACTCCGGTGAGGATAAATTGTGAGAAAAATATCAATTGATATTGGATATCGAAAATTGAAGTTTTAGTGAAGTAAAAATAAATATATTGTGCTATAATAATATAAGAGAAATTATTATGAACGGCGTGTTACATCTTAAATTCATATTTATAATTCATTCAACAAATGGAATTTTCTCAATAACTAAGTGAAAATTGTATACTCTTTATTGTCCGTTTATGAAAAAAATATAAGAAAGATATTGAACTTATTCGTCAATTTAAATCAACACTGTCAGTTTTCAATCAGCTTTGAATTTCACAGCAACAAATATAATATAAAGCGCAATTACAAAAAAAGGTAGTTTCTACAAGAGGTCGGCAGTTGAAAATCAAAGGAGAGACGCCGACGGACGAGGGACTCATTCGATGAAAAAATAAAACAAACGAGAAAAAAACCTTAAAAAAGTCATTATACTCATAAAACAATTATACAAACGAGGCGAATTCGGATAATCGTCGTGTTTGTACTAAAACGACGATTTTTTCGGTCGTTAAGTTTCCTTCGAGCTTCACAGTTGTGCATACATGCAACTAATTGACCCACAAGAGATTACAGCAAACTATGTAAACTACATCGAAAAAAATCACACCGCATCAATACGAAACGAACTCGACGATGAAAACATCAACTTTTAAAAAAGGTCGCGTGAAAATCGACACTCTTCGATAAGATTAACATTAAAAATCACAAAAGAAACGATCAAATTTTCCGGGAATCATATCGAAACCTAACGACCTGGTAACAAATTGATATTGGATCGGATCTATTGCGGTTTCACGGTCTGTTCAAACGAACGGTCAAATATTGCGGTTTGAACAGTTGCCGCTCACAAACTTCTTTGTCATCGTTATTGGGCTAATATATTATGTTTTATTTTATATTATGTGTGTGGTTTTGATGGACGAAGGCGAGGAGGTCCGGAAATTGAACACTAAACAAGAATGTTCGCTTTCCTGTTTCTTGAATTTAGACCGATTCACACGGGGGGTATAAATCTATTTATACGACGTTGATTCTTTATGGATGCGAAGCGGAAAATCTCTTTTATGTCCATAGGCGCATTGTTGTGACAATGGCGTAAGTGTCCAATTAAAATTAAACTTACGAACGATGATAAATTTTTAGAATTGCGCAAACGTATTGATTTATTTTCTGTTTAAAAATATATATAATTTTCAACAGAAGGTTAATTTAGCTTATCTTGCAGATTATGCTTACATTGAAGAGGCGTAAGCGGAAACTAATCACAACCCGCATGCAATTATATTTTATAAAACAACACCGCTATCGCATTTCACGAACCATTAAAAATGTGACAAATGCGTCCGAAAGACACTAGCAAAACTAATGTTTTTTTTTTCGAGAAAATTAAATTTATCTCAGTATAAGAAGATTGTGTTTTGAGGCGATTTCGTTCACGCGAGATGATTGTGCACGTAAATTAATAATAAAAAAAGTGACATCAGAGGGCCGGGTGCTAATGCCGTCCGACAATGAAGCCATGGCTCAACCATTAAGCTGGACGATGATAAAAGAAGCTGTAACGTCTTCTTTATAAAGAACGAGGGCCTCAGAGGTGACAAAGGACCGCGACGACCACCTGTAAATTCGAAAAGATTCAATCCGATACCGAAGGGACATCTCGAATTCTAATCTTGAAAATCGAAACTTGCGAATTAGCTTCGTACAAAACTCAATAATAATTCAATGTAAAAATATGTTAATGTTATCGGATTGAATTATTTGAGAGTCCCTACTCTAATTGAAGATCATTACGGTGTATTAGAAGTAGAAGGGTATTACGATTGTTTTTGTGGGGGAAAAAGTAATGGCGCTAACACGCCCCTTTAAAAAAAAGTTCTGTGGAATTTTGATTTCGTCGAAAATTTTTGAATCTCGTCACAAATGAGGCTATTATAATGTCGTTGGACACGTCTGACCGATGGAATTGTTTGTAATGTGCCGCTTTGGCTACCTGTGCTCACTGTGTAACACATAGTGAAAAGGAAAGCATCTACTTGCACAACCGACCACCACTGAAATATGAATTATATTTTAACGACATCACATATTCGATTTTTTATCACATTTTTCAAATAACTTCAAAAAATAATAAATAAATTATTAGTTAATCACATCTATGAGACGTTAAAATGTAGCAACTGATATAAGCAAAATAACACACATGACAAAGATCACTCATATTTGGCACAAATTAACTTGAAACTCAAGTCAATGAAGCTAGATTAACTATAAATCGATATTTTTACAAATACACATAAATAAGTCACATAACTGAGAAATCAACTAAAGGGGTGAGCTAAGTTTCTCTCATACATAGTCACGAAATCATTCACAATAATTTGGATTTTCCTCAATATAACCTTATCAACCGACAAATTAAACGATGTACAATACGAATCGAAGTGCTATCGAACATTAAATCGAATCGATTCGAAAATTAACAGCAATGGTTAACCGTGTTGGTATCGGCGCTATTTAACACCTCGAAGGCCGCGTGAAAATCGCTCCCGCCCCGCCTAAGTGGCACCGGTCATTAAAGTGACATTTATATCTCTATAATATAAAAACCCCTCCGAACGACATAAATAAATCCCCGTTGCGTTTCGGCCGTTTTGTTGTCGTATTTATACCGTCTCGTCGGGGCCCTCGTTTCGAGATTTTCGTTCTTGTGTTGTGGCACAATAAACCTACCTGAGGACCACCGAGTGAAACCCGAAAATCAAATATTTTGTCTTCACGCCATATTTGGATATCTAAACTGAAAATGCGTACCGAGTTTCGAAAAAAAGGTCGAACAACGCGATCGCGGCTAATATATGGGCCCTCTTTGACTAATAAATAAAATATTTAACGAGTACAAGACGTCGACAATACGTATTGTCGTTCAATTTGTCAGACTTTGAAAATAAGAAAAAATAATGCGTATTGATCAAAAATTCGTCAGGTTCAAAAGTTAAGATTAATTTTAAGCTAATTTCCATGAATCAAAATGTCATAGGCTTGGATTAAACATATGATTATATAAATGATTCATCAGATATCTCACAATATAAGTCATCTATTATTTATCAAAAAAATCAAAATTACATGATACTATACTGTATTGTTTCAAAATTTTCACCGCATAATAACACACGGAAAATTCGAAACCCGCACTTGGGGGGTAAAAAGCTGTTATTAAACGTTTGTGCATCTCGAACGAAAAAAAAAGCCGCATCGCATTTATATTCAAATCGAAACGGATAGGTTATGCTGTTATTATTTTTATTCGCCTTTTCGTTGTTTAATTTCGTGATTTTTACTTTAATTAAAATAATGGTCCATTGTTCGCGCGGGACACGTTAATTATTCTCGCCCTGGCGTTTTTCGAGTAAGTCGCGTACTCGGCGCCTAATGAGTTTAAGTCAATAAACAGAATGCGTTCTTGCTTATACTATAATATTATATGTTCTTTTGGGAACGATGTCTTCCCACGCTTCTTTGTATTGTTCATATTTACCTAAACAATCACACCGTATTTGTGGATGAAATTCTCCTGTTAAATAACGCATGATTCTCACCGGACTGCCTTTTAAAATATTCATATAAATATTGATTAAAAATTACTTCAATGATAAAAATTATAGATTGTATCGCGATTAATTTGTTTTTTTTTTTTCCGGAACGAATGTGGAAGAGAATGAATTGAAAATTTTGAACCGACAAGCCTCCGTTTATATGCGTAGATCTATTATACTTTTTACACGATAATAAATTACGACAGCTTATTATGGAAAAAAATGGCAATTAAAATCGAAAACATGCCGATGTTAGATATTTTCGCGACTAATGTACGATGAAATAAAAGCGATATGTCGTAATCACGCTCAGTATGGAAACTTGCCCGCGAAAAAAAAATTTACTATGATGCAATCAGCAAAAAAGCTACGCGTTTTCCTATTGTTCATTATAATTAATAAATTAATATCTGCGACATAATTTAAACTCATTAAATTCAAAACGCGTATATAAAATAAACTATTCGTTCCAACCGAAAATCTATCAACGCTATCTGAACATACACGCAAATTTAAAAACCAGAACGCATGACTTTTCCGACTAAAAAAATAAAGATTGAATTAAAATAAAAAAAATTCTGTATAAGAATCAAATTCATATTTTATTCAAATGATTTCGAGTATCGAAAAAATTCTATAACGAACTTTTATTCGAACCAAAGATTCATCGAGCGCGCTTCAACAAAATACCAAACATAGTTGGAAAATCATCAAAAAGCAAAACCGCACATCGACTTTCACACCGTAAAAATTCACTTTCGGATTAAAAATGAAATATCGACATTTACCTAGTGGGTGTCCTAAAAGAAGTTTTTGTTTGACCAACTCGCATCGTCCCCTGTCACACCGCCTTAATAAACGAGCGGACTACCTCGTGTGGGGCGCGAACATTACACACGATTTATAAATATTATATAAGGCATTCCCATGGCTAATTTTTCGGCAGGATATTTCTAAAAATGCAACAATTCCACATTCGGCATTATAAATGTGGAAGATGTGCGGATAATGGGATCCGATCGGTCGATTGTTGTCATACGGTTCAGTATGTATGCGCGCATCCGAAACGTATGTATTTATCCACTTATGCTATTTCGGACAATGATGTCAGATTCGAGTTCAATGGGATCCGTTCGAAACTAAATCGTATTT
The DNA here is from genome assembly GCA_024721215.1 of Cheumatopsyche charites. Classification (NCBI taxonomy): domain Eukaryota; kingdom Metazoa; phylum Arthropoda; class Insecta; order Trichoptera; family Hydropsychidae; genus Cheumatopsyche; species Cheumatopsyche charites. Next base: position 11,074,127 of record CM045575.1, read on the forward strand.
GTCCAATAAATTGTTTGTGCGAAAATTTCGCGTAGTGTATTTTCGTGAAAACCCCGAAGCCATTGTCGGCAGATTATCGACCGAATACGTATTGTGCGGCTTCTTCGCCCACTTATAGAATCTCACTAAAAATGTTTTGTTTAGCCTCTCGATAGATTATTTATCGTCTATGACATCATGAGATCGAGGCAAATATTTGAAAATTCGAATATACAGTGATATCCAGACGTGCGTTGTTTCGGTTTACGTCTTTTATACGAGCGTATTACAAATATTTTCTTAACAAAAAAATTAACTATATTATAATAATCCTACGCGACCGACGAATATTCAGGAATGTCAGAATGGATGATGAGAACTGGACGCTTCTGAGAATATTTATTAAAGAAAATATTGAAAAATTTTAACTGGAATAGATCATCACGAAACTATTCAAACGGCACAGCTTTTAAATAGAATTTAGTATTGATTTTTTTGAAAAATTGTAGTGATTTCGATTTCAAGCTTAGTGCAGCATCAGAATTGGACCATGTGTCCTGTTTCGTAGAGAATAATTCAATTATGTTGTCGGAATATCGGCGGATCGGCAAAGGGGAGGTTTTGCGGAGGAGACATTGTTGTTCGCGACACAAAGTGCAAATACGAAAAGGGAAAAGGCTCTATTGTTGGCGATTGTTGCTGAACAGACCATTGTGCGATTTCGAGTGATGAAAGAAAATATTTATTTTTGTCCAGTGTCGAATGTCCGTTGCGATTTGGGGGACGAGCCGGTAAACATCGGCCTAACTAGCCGGAGAAAATTCGATATATTCCCATTGAATTATTATTACATTGTATAAATAATCCAGCATTTTTTGAATGCCAGGATTAAATGGATTTGGATGTGAAGAATAAAAATTTTATCAATGTATTTGAGGTTCAACTATGTAGGATCAGCACTGCTAATAAAGTTTATTCCGGAAATTATAAAAATATGTTAACTGATGACTTTTAACTAAAGTTATTTAAATAGCCTATAAATTCCACAGTGAAGTAAAATCAATGACCACACAGCAATAGTGCAATATATTCAAGTGCAAGTTCGCGATAAATTATTATAAAATACGTGTTAATCGCAAATGTATCGTCAAATGGACTACATAAAGAGGATACACATTTTACGTCGTCTTCGAGAGCTTAAAGCGATCAAACATTAAGCTTCACGACGTTATTCAGTGAGCAAAACTTGAATAAAATAAAATTTATTGAATGTACAGGAAATTGAGTTTCCAGAAAAATTGCATCTCGCTTGAAATAAACGAGTACATGAGACGAATAACTTTTAGCAAGAGAAAAAAAGAATGACATTATTATTAAAAAAAAAAAAGACGAAAATTTGTACAAACTGATGCGAATTATTTGTTAAAATTTCAGGAACATAAATATTGACGACTTGAGGGTTTGTCCTAACTTTGCCATCATAAATTGATACCTTCGGACGTGAGCTGGCGACTTGCGACCACCGCGTAGAAGATAAGCTCGATGAGGGTGAGGTGTAAAACTCGTTTGAGAAAAAAAACAAACCGAAAAACACAAAAACACAGGCGAAAACGAAAGGCATTAAGCAAGGGAGGACATACATAGACGTGAAAAAAAAGCACGCACGTCAGTAGACCCAATTAATCGTTCGGAAAATAATATTGTCGAGCTGTCGCCATATCGTCGTAGATTAGCATCTGAAAATGGATATAGAGTCGTCATTGTTTCAAAACTCATAATATAATATCCAGGTAGTGAGCCGATGTTGTCAATGTTGGATAAAAAAAACATAATAGAATTGTTTTGGCGATTCGCGCCGAATTCTATGTGAAGAGTGAAGAATTGTGTTGAGTTGCGTCAGGTGAATGATTAATCGTGTAAGCTTAATGTTGAACTGATGGGAATTTGACGAAATTATCTCGAATTATCAACGGACAACTTCAATTTTCGAATTTTGTGTATTAAATACGTAATAGTTGAAGCAAAAAAATCTTAATTGTGCATTAATGAAGAACGCTGATTTTGGCATCCGTTTCCATATTCGTATATGCAAATAAATTTTATTCGATGTCAATAAACTGATTATTTCTGACACGAGGTAAATCGGAATTAATTCAAAGTGACACGTTTGGCGTTAAAAAATCACAACAAACACAATTAATTCAATCTTAATATCATCAGAATTATAAATGTAAATATTCTCAGATAAAATATCTCGCATACGCGACGACCACACACATATTTCGGGGGTCGTATTCATTAAAAAGTCATTTATCGTTCCGAAAAATTTTGATAGTGCCCATTTTCTCGAAGGTACGTATATGAAGATGTCCCGCTACAAAAGGATCCGAGCAACGAAAACCAAAACAACGACTTAGAATAGGGGTCCTTGCATTTGAATTATTATCGGTGACTCGCCATATAAAAAATGAATAAAAGTTTAATGGAAGCGTTAAATAATTAATTAATTCGTGGAGAGCTGTCACCTTACCGAGACGCGTTCGTTCCAAAAGAGTAAAAATGAAAATTCGAGATAAAGAGCGTATAAACAAAATGTATAAAATATGAGAAGACTCATACGCACCGACGTAATTTATACAATTAGATCGGCTTTAATTAAATAGAACGCGTACGGACTTTTTTATATGTATAAATGAACAGTCAATAAAATAAACAACGTTCGTATATGGAAATTGTCAATACACGTTCGAAATTCGGGGAAAATTTACATATGAAAATGGAAAGACGCGAAGCGCGAGAGTATAAAGTCGGTGAAGCACTGGCTCAAGAATTGAGACGTCAAGTATCAACGTGGCATTATAATTAGATATAGCAATTTACAGACATTCAAATGTGACATGCAAAAATATTCAGTGGTCCCCTCCTTTTGCACATTTTTGGAAATTCGTATTTTCAAATGTTTTCGTCCACAACGAAGAAAAAAAGATTCATTCATAACGATTGAATGCTGAAAAATGCACTACATACAGAGTAAAAAGATTTAAAATTTTGTCCAATTGATGAAATTAGAGAGATATTTTTTCACATACATCTATGGTTACTTAAAAACAGTTAATACAGAAATCTCACTATTGTGTTAAACATTGATTATTTTATTTTTATGCATTAACTTTTAATTTTTGTGTTTTTCTCATTTTATTAGAATTCATTATCATATTCCAAGAACCACTTCACAGGAAAAAGTGCTTTTCTCGCGATCGATATTGGCGATCCCAATTTACAAAGCTCGCAAACATTTCGACATTCGCACGCATTTCAATAACCATTTGTGTGCATAATCAGAAGATCGACTGTATTTATAACCAAGTAGCGTAAATTGAACCCAGACACTTCTTACATTTTTTTTCAATCTGTATATAGAGCACTTTCGAAAAACGACCAGATCTAACATAATAGATCGATTCCGTGTAAAGTCGCCGGGCGTGATAAGTCAACTCGAGTGACTTATCATCCCAACAATAAAAATGGGTTCGATTTACCCGATCCTTACGTGACTCCGACAAAGAACTCCTCGATCGAATCACGGTCCCGGGGATGGATTAAAGAACGCGGCGACAAAAACTCGAGAAAAAATCGAAAGAAGCGTGTTATTTCCCATTTACCACCCCGGGTCCTCGGAGGAGTGTTTTGTCCGCGAATTTCTTCGACGAAGAGGCTTCCCACGCGGACAGGACCACCCCGGAGTCCAATATAAATACGTAAATTTTGTAAAAAATAAATGGAAAAGGATAGAAAGAGTTTGAATCGATCGAGGGTGGAGAGAGGGTTAAAAATCCGCGCGCATTCAATTGCGGAACATCGATTTCGTTCCGATCGGAATCGATTAGGCCCCGTTACGGATTCGAGATTGCGTGTTGCATTTTGTGCATTTTTACGGTGTTGTGTATTATCTGTTTGGACAGTGGATTATTTGAGTATTTTATTCGTGAAAAAATACGAATCTCGTATCTCAATTTAGCAAGTCACTTGCGACTTGTGAGATATCTTTCGATTCAATGAAATGCACTCTAATTGAATTATCATTGAAAATATTATACTTGTGTATAATTCTGAAAAAGTTGGGCTATGTTTTAGGCGAGGTAAATCTAGTTTTTTCTAAAGTTAGATTTGATTTATTAAGATTGAGCTTTAGTTTCGGTTAGATTAGTTAGTGTATTGTCGATTGAATAATACACACGTATCGAAAAATGAACCTTTGTACTATGACCTTTTTAAAAATATTCTTAAAATACCGAGAGTGGGTCGACATTGCAGTTCAAAAGATCAAACTTTCATATGGATAAAACGATATTTTTTCAGATCGCACAAAATCATTTCGTTGAGGAAATCACTTCGCAGCGTCGACACAACTCGCGCGTCTTTTCACACCGACGACACATTTGGGCCGATGAGACTTTCGTTAATTGAATTATTCCGATGTGCCGTCACAAGTTAGACGTTTAATTTTCGAAAAGTGCGCGCGTAAACATTTTAGAGATGTTAATAAAATGACACGGAGGCATCGGCTACCGTGTGGTCGATACGTGGGCCGAATGCCCGAATGCGTCCCGGGCACCGAACATGTTAATAATAAAGATTTCCAACTCGCGATACGGTCAGAACACCCACTAAGTAAATAGTTCGAAATTTATGTAAATCGAATAAAATATGACCGTTTTTCTCGGTGACGATTCGACCCCCTTTGTCGTGCGCCGCCCCGGTATGAGTTTTATGCGATTTCTTTAACGAAACGGATGATCTTCGTTCTTTTTTTTTAGTTGAGAATCATGCGTTTGATACAATGACGGAGTCGTCTAGTAAAGTTCGAGTTTGTAAAGAACTAGTTTAGATGCAAAGTTGTGTGTTTTTGTGCGGTGTGGGAGCGCCATGGGAAAATAAAGTTGTTAGCGCCACACACTATGTTACTCTACGCTAACACGGTCCAGTTCTGGTGTCGTTGTTTGGTTTCATTTTTTAACTTTTTCTCTTCTCGAGTATTTTCTTTTCAGTTTTATTTTTGTGTGCGCCTATATGACAAAGGTGGACGCATTTTCAATTACCTTATGAAGAGATCTACTTAAAATTTTCAAACAAGCAAGGAATATATTAACATACACTGAATATTTTCAGAATTTGAATACGAAAAACTGAAAATTTATCGACCATAGAATATAATAAAAGCACCAAATCTTTCAATTAATGAATTATACTATCAATTTTCCAACAAAAGCTCACTAGACACTCAAACCAAAACACACGACAACTCAACCCCTCAACTACGCAATTCGTCGCGAACCTTCGCCGCTGAAAATTTTCACACGATCCCACCACGCACAGACTCGATCTAAAAAATAAACAAATAAAACGAGCACACAATACGAATCCAGAATGCGGTAAAAGTAATTTTAGATAAGGTCGATTCGGGTGGTTGTGGTGTTATTGCCGAGGACGTTGGCCGGAGGAGCGCCGATACGTGAGGATAATCGGTCTCATCGGCATACCTATTTTATGGTCGGAATGTCGACGGCAGACGGGTATTGTTTTTATCCATCCCGAGATATTGAGTCCTTATCTCGGATTCGCCATGTCCTCTTTTAACAAATGACTCGACCCTAAACAGTTTACAACACCTATCCGAGACGGTGACTCCGCGTCGTGTCCAGCGAAGCCCAAAACTCGACTGTTGTTCGATGATGGTCGATCGATCGGTTCGATTTTGTATAGATTTGAGAAAATTTTGAATGATTTTTATTGAAAAATGCATGTGAAAAATTTTTGTATGACTCGTGTTATTCGGAAAATTTTAAAGCATCGCGATTCGAAAAATTATATTGAACGATTTCAGAATTATATAACTGTGAGAATGAATATTGAAATCATATTGAAAGTCACATTGTGGGACTTCACTTTTGAAAGAAGTGCAAGACTTGCATTAAAATTTCCCATGATTTAAAATAACATTTCCTTAAAACTCAAATTTGAATTCTTTTTATATGATTTGAAGAAAAACTAGAATTTATTTATTTGAAAAATAAGAATAAATCAAAAAAAGGAACTTTAAGACGTTCACATGACCCACAGTTTTGGTGATCTCGTACAGATGGAATTCGTCCATTGTTTTGTACCTTTTAGCCGATTGTCGTCAGGCTTTGACACCGACCCTAATTTAACGACACAAATTCTCGATAGCCAAATTGAATTAATCAAATTAGAGAAAATTTTACAACGCCCCTTATCGATCAGCCTTTATCGACGAAAACTAAAACAAAACAGATGGAAAAAAAACCCAAAAATAAAAAGAAACATTCAGATACACCTATATTAAATTAAGCATCGAGAGCGATAAATCGACTTTACGAGCCCGACGACTTTCCCGAAACCAATTAAAACCAGTTACGAATTTTCACCGTGATTAGTGAAAAATCGAAGAGACACAAAGAGCGGAACTATAAACGAGACCATTCTAGAGATTTTCTATATAAAATTTTATTCGTATACGACTATTCGTTTATACGAGGCTGTAAAGTTTACGAAAAAAAGTCAAAAAAATTGGATGGAATAAAAATGTCACGGGAATCGAACTCGGGTACTCGGACAACAAAGGTAACGCAGTAAGTGTCGTACCGGGCCTCCCATAGAAATTCAAATAAAATTAGTCTAGTAATGATAACGGACAACCGGGTGGGCCAGAAAGTTAAGGCGTATTTATACGAAGCACTTCGTGTACTAAACAAGTGTGAAAGATGCTCTGGGTTTCGTGAAAAGAGCCCTTAGACGCGTCGTTAAGATAGTGAGGCTAGGAGTGAAGAAAAGAGTTCACGTAGGATGTAGGTTGTTATCGAACGAATATGTTTCAATTCGGTATTATGTGAATTTTAAGCATGTCGAATGCACTGAGGTTAGATACGATATGTAGTGTGGGAACGTTGAGGTTATCTAATTAAATTATTTCATGTTTTCAGATAGGTTAACGGTGGGAAAATTGTCGAGGGTTGGAAACAGTTCGATTCGTATCGAAGATGATCAGAAAATTCGTCGATAATACCACATTTTTACACAATGTACGAAAAATAAAATTTATTTCGAATTAAATTGGATAACAAAGCGATAAATTATTTAAATTTTATCTCAAACAAATTTATTTATCCACTAAAGACGCACAATATGTCACTTATGTCAAAATTCAAATTCAAGCAAATAAATCAACGAGTTTTATACGTATTTTTTTTACATCGGTGAAATTATCCACCTCCGTATAAGATCTGGCGATATCTATATACATAAAAAAATAATAACACCACAAAACATAAAAATATGTTATGACACATTAAAGTCCGGTAGGGTACGCGCGAAGGCGTGAAAAAGACGTTCCGAATATAATACGAACGCCGAAGCCTAATAAAGCGAATAAACAAAATATAAAATCGAAAAGAATTCGAATAGATTAATGTAATAAAAACCGAAACAATGATCCCCTACCACGAATAAATTACTAAATAAATAAATAAATCGGTCGTTTAAAATAATACCCGGCCTAATCTAATCCAAACTTACGTACACAATGTTCGTGGCCGTACAATATCATCGTCGGCCGTAAACGAGATTGAAAGGAGGCCGAGATAAAGTCGAAAAATAAAAATAATAAGAAAAAATAAATAAATAAATACAAAATAAATATAAAAAAGGAGGAGATTCGAACGAAAATCGAAAAAGTAAAAAGGAGTGCGCGCCGTACCTGGAAGGTGGCAGAGGTACCTGGACCTTTTTTATCTTCACTCCTCGAACACCAATTAATTAAGTCGACGTTACGGCTTAATTAGTGACGTAAATATTCGAAAGGGTCACATGAAGAAAAATTAAATGTCCCCGTTTCGATATCTACGAACCGCTAGGATCGTTTACGACGAGATCTATAGATCTTCGAGGCGACAAAATGGCGGAATTCCATATCCGACTTTTTTCTGTTTCGACCGATGAAAAATTTATTTAACACGCAATTTTTTATCATATCTGATTTTTCTGTATAGATTTATTTAGTCATTAATAAATTTTATTCGTAAATTTTTCATTGAATACATTTCAATGGATCTGACAATTGAATAGAAATGTTCATGTTGAATGTATAATTCTAACTCTGTGATTATTTATTTTTTAGAATTATATCGAGTGCTTTTATTATTATTTATTGTGAGTTGTTTCAAATAAATAAATAGGTCAATATATTTTATAAATCGATCTCAGATATCCTGATTTGGAATCGAGACGGTCAGACACAACACGGGAATGTCTCAACACGATGGGATTTTTCATCACACCTTAACCGAGGAACGCTTTAAAAGTTAAATCAATTGTAAAAATATATTTCAATTATATGCTAAAATAATGTATCTGATCATTTTGATTGAAGATTGCATATGTTTAACGAATAGTTAATTCAACGTCCAATATAGTCCGCGCGTAAAATTCATGGCAACTTTCGTGATTCGCAAAGATTTATCTATTTTTATGGGCGAATAAAATTTTAGTGCGTTTTTCCCGGAAGTTTTTATTGTTTTAGATACTCATAGTTAGCAATGGAATAATTATTTTATTAGGGCAGTTTAAGCGGATCATCCATTTACTATGAACAAATCTAAGATCACATCACCATATAATACCACATGTCTATTTTATATTGTTTTTTATAATTTCTCATATGAAATCGATAGTTTTTATGAAATTTTATTAAGCAGGAATCAATATTTTTTATCGATCTTTAACTGTAGAAAGATATTTTTGATTTTTAGAACTAAAAAGTCAACCACCATTCGAGTTTTACCCTGATTTCTCGGTCGGGTCGCGTAAACAAAAGTCAAGATAAAAAAATGATAATATAATGTTTGTGCGCGCATGGCCACGGTCAGTTCGGAATTTATGTGACTGCGATCATCATATTCATCGACATTAACATTTTATTATATTATTTTCCCATCGCATAAGGCTCAGAGGTTGAATTTTGAATCCTCGATACGAAATGCATAAAGAAAGCCAAAGACACCATCCGTTGCTAAAAACGAAAAAAAAGGCCGTTGAAATCCTATCTCCGAAATTAGTCGGGGGATAAAAGATGAAAAAAGTGCATTCGAAAGGTGCGAACCGAATTGCGAGAAGGGCAGGTGCAAAAGTTCAACATATTGCATGTGCATCGGACAGTACGGTACACTTTGAGATAAGCACATGTTGTATATGGTCAATTCGAAAATTATTATGGCTAGTGGATACAGAAAATAATCAAAAAAGGTTTCAGCATAATATATGAATCTATGATAAAATTATCGATTAATTTTCGCATGATTTTCATGACAAGAAAGTGTGATCAACGTATAGAAATATTTTTCCACTAAATTGAAACACACACAAAATTGCACAAAATATGACAATTTATCAGAGAGAATAGTGTTAGTGTGTAAATAGATTAAAATTTGTAGTAGGTTAGAGTTTTTTTAGAATGTTTGGGCAAATTTCAGTCTGTGTTAGTTTAGGTCACTGAAAATATTGTATATTTTCAAGAAAAATCTCAACTGCTAAACCAGAAATTGTCACACTTATGCAATTTTATCGAAACTTAAATTTTCAATCAAGATCTTTCAATCGTTAGTTGTTCAATCCTAGTGTAACTAATCTCATGTTTTTTCGCTATCATATTATCAATAAGAACTGTCATTACAGATGAGAATTGAAAATTAAAAAAAAACATAAAATTTAGTATTATAACTCTATAGTTAAACAACTAACGATTGAAAAATCGATCTTTAATGAATACAAATAATGAGAAATAAGTGCTCACCGTATTGACGAATTCTTGAAACGTAATCGCGCTAACTTTCGACTGTCGTGCTTTTTCCAATAAAACCTAAAAATCATGAATCAAATTAAATCAATTTTCTTTAAATTAAATTCGAATGTGTATGATTAATGAACGACATACGTCTCTTTTATTGCTGGGTATGTGAGCTTGTAATTCTGGCGTTTTCAAAGCTTTCAGAAAGTCGGGCCAAGGGATCTCGCCGAAGCCTTCGGGGTCGTGCTGAAAATGTTATTACACCACGATATAATTAATCTTGTTGTAAAATCGCTTAGTTCATGCTTGACTTGTGAGAATGTTATATTTTATTAGAAAGGAAACTTTCGTCGATTAATTACGTAATTTTTCTGAAGTCATAAAAACGGACTAATCACGGTTGGAAAATATTTCTTACCTTATCGAATAAAATGCGCCATTTCTGAAACAAACAAAATATAAATCAATTAATAAGAAAACGAAATTCACGCGAATGCCATATAAATTAAGCTTCTGGTAGGGTTTTTGAAAAATCGTTTACAAAATCGCTCCGAACTGCTTCTTAATTTCTGATAAATGAAGTGAACATAGATTACGATCTTGATTGCGAAGTCACTTCAGTTTTAAGATTCCAAGCTTAATTTATTATTCGTTTTCGTTTTACCTTTAGATTTATTAAGTCTTTCTGGATTTTGCGATCGAACAAATTTAACATACCTGCTCACACATAGGATTTTGATTTATAACGATTTACGCTATACCACCTGTATAATTTAAGATGAATAGTTAATTAAGTTGTATTTAAAGTTGTTTAATATTTCAAGAAATAGATTTTAGATGATTTTCAGCCTTTTTTGGAAGAAATTGAAAACTATGAACGTGATCAGGTGACAACGAGTGAAAAAAAACTGACGAAAACAAAAGAAATTGAATTTGAAACCGAAAATAATTTAAACGATTTAAATATTTATTAAACAATTAATTAATTTGAATATGTTCGAAATAAAATTAATTCATGAAAATTCAATGAAATATTGTAGGTGAAAAGCAACGGATGAATTGTGAATGACGGATTTTCCTAAGTCAACTAAGAAAACCAAAGATTTATCTCTGAAGAAAACCAAAAATAACAACTAAATAAATCAATTTAGACTTAAAATAACTCACATCATTCAAAAGCTCTCTTCTAAGCTCAGCCTCATCGACATCAGACCCGAGATCAGTATTGTCCGTATCATACGTGGGCTCATTGTCCAATCCAACTCTAGAAATGGTACCGAGTGATCCTCTAGTTCCTGATCCCAAAGACCCAGTAATTGTAGGAATAGGACCAGCTTCAATCCCCGATTCCATAGAAGTATTCGTCGAAATGGCCACAGCAGTTGTCGTCGGAGGCTGCAATTGCTCGTGCACCGGCTGCTGCCCAACGCCGCTCAACCAAAGAGACATTTCTGAACGATTTGAGATCACCCATATACATCGAGGGTTAAAAATGTCCCAAAATAGTTAATTTCATCTTATAAAACCATCTTGAGATATTCTTTGAACACATTATCATCTTAATTGACCTGCTTCGTATCGAAAACTTATTGCTATATGTTTCAAAGGCACTTTTCGAGTGCTGTGTTTTGAACGATTGGTTTCGATCAGGCACTTCTGTTTTAATCTAAATTTTTTATTGTATTTTTGGCGGAGGCAGAACGATGTGTAGAGCCGACTTTAGGCCTAATTATTATGATTTTGATATTTTAAATTAGTGGTTCGCGTCTCGGGTGCGCCGGCGCTCTGTCGGCGAAACCTCACAACTGTCACCGAATCTTGATTCTGCGATCTTTCGGTACAGACTGCGCCATCTCAGATGTGTTTTCTGAAACAAAAAAAATGTTTTTCGGTAAATTTTCATTTTTCAGAATTCGAATTTTGATGGGAGATGTAATCGCAAATAGCGTGACTCGAATTTTGCGTTTTTTTTGAGTTTCGGAGGCGAGTCGACGTTAATTAATTAGAATGGGGGTGTGCGAAATGTTGCGTTTCAGAAAATGAAAGTGTTATCGGTAATTGAGCCGTTAATTTTCAGCAAATTGCGCCCGGATGATTCGTAATTTTCGTTTCGGTAATTAGTTTATCGATCCGTTAATGTATGGAATATGTTCAAAAGCAAGAAAAATAAAGATTTTAAATAACATCTAGGTAACTTTTTTAGTATTGGATAGATAAATCAGTAAATCGGTACTTCTCAACCAAACCTAACCCAAAAATATAATGAAAAAACTGACCCTTCTTGTATACTCTGTCGTTCCGCACTTATTTTTGAAACCTATTAATCGTATTTCATCAAAATTTAAACGCAAATTCATAATGAAGCACAGAAAAAAAAGATTTAAGAACATTAAATTTCTTATAAAATTCGATTTACAAATGATAAAAAAACATATGCGAAATCTGAGATTAATAAAAGAATAAAAAAACCAAACGAATGCGTCATTCGATCGAATAAAAACCAATTTTTTACCACCCTTCAGATTTAAATGTACACGAAACTAACCCTTGTCACTATCGTTACGCACATCGACCGAAACGCACGTGGATTTTTTGTTTACAAACCAAAACATATAATCACATACGAAAAAAAAAAATTGCACCAATAAACAATGTAACAATTGTTCATACGAGCGAGCATATTCGCTTATAGAGCTGGGAACACACTGCAGCAACGATTCGCGATTAATCAAAAATAAATTAGTGCTACTTTTTTAATCGATTGAAACATTTTTTTTTTCATAGATTTTATGAAAAATAAGGAAAGGCAAAAAAATCGTTGATTAGACGCGACTCGGCGTTTCAAGCGTGGTCAATCACCCTCTCATCCCCCGGCGCTTAGGGGTGAACGACATACACACTCACCCCCCTAATCGTTATTTATTTGCGCCATTTTATTCTAATTCTAATACAAATCCGTTCATTGTTGCGAATCGAGGTTGCTTTCGTTCGATTCGTACAGTGAAATACCTGTAGTCGCGTTTGTTTTGGTGTTTCCGCGGCGCCACTTCCGCTTCCGGGTTTTCCGCTTTTCCGGCTTCGGCGTCGGTTTTTCCGACTTCCTTCGACGCCGAGTCGAGCACGAATAATAGATTTGAACGGTGAAAATGTTTAAAACGACGCCGAATGGCGCAACGTCGTCGACGACGCCTTGTGTTCTAGGTTATGATCGTCTGTCGCACAGTGAAAGTTCCTCCTGCATTTCCCCAAAGGCAGGGGTTCGAAAACTTTGGATTTTTCCTATAAAACTACCCTTAATTTTGTACATAAATTTTATCTCAGCATGCATGCTTAGAATTTGGATATTTTTTATCAATACGGTTGTTAGAATTGAATTAGTATCAGTGTTAGGTTAAATTGGAATAATAACACATTCAAAATAAGAATGTTGATTATATGTATGATAATTTTTAACACATTGTAAAAGTATAATCATACAATAAAATATTATTAAATATTTTTAAATGGAAATACATAATCGAAGGTTTTTGTATAATCAAATATTTTTCTTAATTTATTTTTTCAGAATTAGGATTAAAATTTATTATTGAAATTAAATCGATGCATGTGTGTTTTGTTTCGCAACCCCTGTTGTTATCTTTTGAGGGCACATGCGCAGAGTGCAAAATTGCATTTTTTGTCCTTTTCGCGCTTACATCGTTGTTTATGAGGAGGACGATGTTTTATCTCTGTCGTGTAAAAAGGATGAAGTGCCTTCTCCATCTATCGGTGTTTCTAAACATTTTTTATTAAAATTTATTGCCGAGGGTGAATAGTGCATTTGAAAATTTTATTTCGTTTCCACCTCTATTTTCTTCTACCTACACTGATTATTTATTTAGGATTCCAAAGAAAATGTAAAAAAATAATCAAACATGTTCATGTTTGTAAGTTCTATAATTTAAATCCAATTGAATCAAGATAATTTTGAATGTTCAATTTGAAACGGTTTGGTTTTTTTTTTAATATCAAGTTTAAAATTGAAAGTAGTTATTTGAAGTAGAAACTGAGTAATTATGAAACCAGTGAACAATCCAAAAGTTGAGAAACAATGAAGAGGGTGAATTCTATTGTCTATTGGCAAGGGAGGTTGTGTCATATCACTGATTTGTTATCTCATACATACATCCATTAGGTATGACATTTTGTCTTTTGAATTATGTGAAAAGAACTTGTTGAAAAAGAAAGAAAACCGAAAACTCTTCAATATATTTATTTTTATGTAAAAATTACATAGATATTAAAGAGTATCAGAGCGTATGATTTAATCTTCCTCTTCATCAGCAGCAGCTGCTCCACCTGCGCTCTTCTTCATGTTCTTCCTCTTTACACGGCCTGGCCTGCCACCGCCGAATGGTGATTTCAGGGAGAAGTCAATGTGTTTTTGGGAATCCAAGCGTACGATGAATGATGGGATGTTCACGACTTGTTTCCTGACACTGTGAATAATAGAAATAATATGCATTATAGAATGAAGAATAAATGAATAAGAACATATCGAACGCTTAAAATAAAATCCACTAATTATACGTGGTGTACCTTTGTCACTGAGTGTCATTTAATTAACATTTCAAGACGTTAAAAGTCCCAAAGGACAATTAAGTGGCCTTTTTGAAATCGTAAATGATTCAAGTGACAATGAAAAACTGGTCACAATAATTTTACCAAATTCAGCTTTCTTCCAGTATTCTATAAAATGTTAGATGTCATATATTAAACATAATTTCTTCTTGAATCGAGACAATATAAAAATAAATGAATAGAATTGTATCACATGTTTGAAACAGAAGAAACTATTGAAAAATCCCTCCTGTGATTAATCAAGGAAATTCTTTATAGCCTTAATGATTAGAATTCAATTTCTATATAACGAATTGATCCTTGCCCAGACAATAAGGCCATTATAATTATTTAATTTAATTTTAAAAATTACCGAATATGACGTTGTCTGATCAGAACCCTAGCGTGATGGATGGATTTAGCCAATCCAAGTTTGAATACTTGAGTTTGGAGTCTTCTTTCGAGGAAATCTTCAATTTTCAAACCCAACACGTAATCGAGTTTCATTCTAGCTTCGTCCAACACACCAATACGGACCAAACGACGGAGAAGGGCATTACCTAAAAACATTGAAAGTTATAACTCTTTCCAAAATAAAAATAATTTATATTTTTTTATAATCTTCAGATTCTATATTCTATTAACAGCATGAATATTCAGACTAGAGGTGCCAGAATATTTAATATCATCATATACACTTTGAAATGAAAAAAGTATTGAAAATTATCATTACCTTCGAACAATCTCTTGGAGTCTTTCTCTTCCAAAGTCAAAAGTTCTCGGGCAGCTTTGCGGATTTTAGCGAGAGCATATTTGACTCTCCATACTTCACGTTTGTTGCGAAGTCCAAACTCGCCGATGATTTTTAACTCATGATCGAGGCGAGTTTTCTCATAGGGTCTGCGAGGTGTTACGTAGGTCTTGGAGAAGACAGAGGGCACTCTGCCGTTCACCATCTTGGAGGTGTCACCTCAGCTGAAAATGAAAAATATTGAATTTAATATAATGTCTATGTAGCATACTTATTGGCACTCTATGGGCTAAACAATAGTATTTGTAATATCAGAACATGAAAAGAAGATAACCCCAATGTCATAAAGAACACGTGGTTATAATTTCAGGAGACGGAAGTCGACAATAGCTTAACCATTCGAATGAACAATTAGATTGAAATTATAGAAAGGAAACACAATGAAACATTTTGAAGACATGAAATAGTTTAAAAAGGCATGGAGAAACGATCAGTGTAGATCTGTCAAAATTTGTAATCCACGTATATCTTTGTAATTTTCAAGCATCCATTACAAAAATATAGAAATCGACGTAGGATAATGAATGATAATGCAATTCTATTGAATATTTTATGAAAAAACACAAATCATAATTAAAATTTACCACGAATGCCGAGAACACGTCCGCAGCCAACAACTACTGACGCAGAAAGAACAGCGCCGGCGCGTTTACGGAATACCAACTTGATCGACCCAACACTGCCAACCTGACAACCACAATTGTAAATACAAATTTTGCAATTAAAACCCCATTTTAACAACAAATCGGATCATTCAAAGTCATTCAAAATCAAAACGATTTCAAAAAGCTCGTTTTTTCGAAACGCGCAAATCAGCTGACATTGAAAACGCACCTGGCCGGATTTGCTCGCGTCGTGACCCGTTTCCGGTGTTGTGACGTCTGACCGGAGGGCGGCCGTCAACTCGGCGAAGGCGATTCAGTGTAGAGCGGACCGAGCCGCGAAGGCGCACAGGTGATTGGAATCGGAATCGGAATTGGAATCGTTGATATATTATAAGAAGCGAAGAGTTCGATGATGGCGGGTCGCGCGTACGGGCTCGCTCGTCGCCTCTCAGCCGGGGAGCAGCTGCACGCTCTGGCCGCGCCTCCGCCCCTCGCCTCCGTCCCGCCCAAGCAGTTCGACATTGCAGACGGAAGGCGGTACCTTCGGTTTGTCCGTTTATCGTGGCCACCACCTCTATTTATCCGGATCCCGGTCGGTTGTCCTTCTTGTGCAATGTCTTCGGACGAAGGTCTTATGACTCGTTTACATGCTGCCACATGTACACATTAGACGCTTACATGTAATTTAAAATTGGGCTTAATTCAGATTCCCGATTTCGATAAGAATCATGAATGAATTTTACTTTGACGACTGAAGCGGTTACTCAAAAAAAATGATTGTTCCAAATTTCTAATCTTATAGTTACATTGATGACTTTTGTATGAATGAAATTATCAGATTTCATTTTCTTTTTATCATAAAACTTTATCTATATTATTAAAAAAAAAAGACTATTTTGAGTGAGAACTGTTGTAGATTCTTTTATGTAAGGTATCCACAACGTGAACTTGACTAAAACCAGATTTTTGTCTTCTCGAATAATCCTTTTGAAATGCTGGAAAAAGTTCAATCAGGGCAATTTCACTCTAGCGACACCTATCATCTAAATTAACCTAATCAGTTTCCAGAATTGATTCACTTAAAACATCTTGAAAGTAAGTTTCGGGATAGTTGAAAATTCTCAGATTTAGTTAAGCTTACATTTCAGATGATATCATAATATTTATAGCAGTTTTCACTTTCGCTTTAACTTTCACTTTCCTAAGATAGTCTGAAGAGTCATAGATTAATTGAAAGTGTTATTAACTTATATATAAGACTACCAAGGATGGTAATGTGATTGCCAAAACATGTTTTGAATGCTTGTTCAAGAAGGACAACGATGCGCTACTGGGTCTGATCCGAATTCCGTTCTTCCACGCCTTACTAACATGTAAAGGTGCATTGCGCAATGTCACTTAACCGTGCTGCGTTGGTGGTTGGAGATATGATTGTAACAATAAATTGCACGTTTTTATTATGGGATGATATGTATTTTATATTGGGATTTGGCTCTAGATTGTATATTTTGTATATAGAGGTTGTATTTTCAATAAATCCTTTTATGATATTTTGGGAAATAGAATATGCATACATATATGTATATGTATTGAGCAATTAATTGGCAAATTGATAGTGAAATAAACTAAATGGATCATAATAGTTTTTTTTTTTTATCTTATATTAAACTATTTCTTTCAATTAAGTATTTATTGAAATTTATATTTTGTTTTAAATATTCGTCAAACGTGTTAATTTTTGATAACTTTTGTATCATGTCTTGTATCAATAATATGTATATTTTAGATTTTTAAATTTATAAGTTTTTATCACAATTAAAATGTATTATTATTCAGTTTCAGATCTGCATCTAATCCGACTGCTTTAGAAGTAGCAAGAGCTTCTTTTCTTAAAAATCGAGATAATTTGATACAATCCAAAATGGCATCTACATCAGCATCAGATATATCTGGAGGCAGTACTCATGGGCACAAATTCACCAATAGATTAGCCGATGAGAAATCTCCTTATTTATTACAACATGCACACAATCCTGTTGATTGGTATCCTTGGGGAGAAGAAGCATTTCAGAAAGCCAAACGTGAAAACAAATTGATATTTTTATCTGTCGGTTATTCTACATGTCACTGGTGTCATGTTATGGAACATGAATCTTTTGAAAATGAAACTGTCGCTAAAATAATGAATCAATACTATGTGAATATAAAAGTTGACAGAGAAGAGAGACCTGACATTGATCGAGTTTATATGACTTTTGTACAAGCCACTTCTGGCCGCGGTGGCTGGCCTATGTCTGTATTTTTGACTCCTGATTTACATCCGGTCACTGGAGGTACTTATTACCCTCCCGAAGACAAGTGGGGCAGACCAGGTTTCAAAACAATACTACTAGATCTAGCTCACAAATGGACAGATCAAAAAGATGATTTCATGTCAACAGGAGCTCATATCATTAAAGTTTTGAAAGAAGTATCAGAAATTAAATCTTCTAAAAGCTCTTGTCAAACAGAAGATTTATGGAAAAATTGCATTAAACGTTACACTAGAGAGTTCGATGATTCATTTGGTGGTTTTGGAAGTGCACCGAAGTTTCCACAAGCTTCTATTTTCAATTTTTTGTTTCATGCATATTCTAGAGATAAGAATTCTGAAGAAGGTCAAAAATGTTTGAATATGTGCTTACATACTTTAAAAAAGATGGCTAATGGTGGCATACATGATCATATTTCAAATGGATTTGCTCGTTATTCAGTAGATGGTAAATGGCATGTTCCTCATTTTGAGAAAATGCTTTACGATCAAGCTCAACTTGTAACTGCTTACATAGATGCATATTTAGCGACTAAAGATCAGTTTTATTGTGACGTAGTCAAAGATATTCTCACTTATGTCGGTAGAGACTTGAGTCATGAGTCGGGAGGTTTTTACAGTGCCGAAGATGCCGATTCTTATCCAGTTTATGGAGCAGCTCACAAATTAGAAGGTGCCTTTTGTGTATGGGAATATGAAGAAATAGAATCTCTTTTACATGATAAAAATACTACTACTGACAGCTCTGATAAAGTTTCATATTTTGATATATTTTGTCACCATTTTGATGTTAAGAAAGATGGCAATGTTGAACCGGGTCACGGATCTGAACTTGATAATAAAAATGTCCTTATTGTTTATGGAAGTATTGAAGAGACTGCTCAAAAATTCAATATTAGTGTTGAAAAATTGAATGAGGTCTTAGAGGAATGTAGAGTTATTCTTTATGATGCCAGAAGTAAAAGACCAAGACCTCACCTTGATTCTAAAATGCTATGTTCATGGAATGGCTTGATGATATCTGGATATTCTCAAGCTGGAGAGTCATTAGCTGAAAAGCAATACACTGATCGTGCGGTGAAAGCAGCAGAATTTGTGAGAAAATATTTGTACAATTCAAATAAGAAAATTTTATATAGATCCTGTTATAAAAATGAGGATGGAAGCATTGCACAAATGTGAGTTATTATTTTTCTAATAATTCAAATGTTCATATTAGCGATTCAGGTTAATAATAATAATTAAAAAATTATTTTTTTTACAAAAGTTCATTATCGATAAAATATTGTTAAATATTTCCAATTAACTGTAAATTAATATTGATTATGTACGTTCAATTCCTGTAGAGAGAGTTTAAGGTCATTTTCTTGATTCAAGGTTCAATTGATAACAATAAGAATCATAATTTGCGATTCAATAGAAATTTTTTAATCATAACTAATACAGTCACAAGAAAAGGAAGAATGTAATTTTAAACTGTTTATGCAATGCCTATCTATTATGCACATGTAAGTCAAGGACTTCACCACTCTTGTGATTGTTTGATACAAAAATAGTGATGATTTCACTTGGAATGTTTTCAAATCGAACATTCAGTGCATTTTTTTTATAAAAGTATTTTGTTTTGTTTTGAAACAGTTTTTTTTTTCAAATTTACTTAGACAGCATGTATCATACACATTTGTACATGTGTATGTAAGTGGTAATATTTATATGGATTGAAAACGTTTTATCGAAGTGAATAGTTTTCCCTAAAGAAGGTCACTTCCATCTCGATGTTTATATCTAGACCTTGTAAAATTTACATTTACACACACACAATATAGAAATACTCAAATGTGGTATAAGTTTATTTTTTATAGTTTCTTACAATTAGTGATTTTTTTTTATAATACAGATTCACACTAAATCCACAATTTTCAAACCGTACATACATTTAATATTTTCATTAAATAATACTTTTTATTTTTACAGATCGAAACCGATTGAAGGTTTTCTCGATGATTACGCTTTCCTTATCAAAGGATTATTGGATCTTTACGAAGCTTCTCTGAACAGAGAATGGTTGGTTTGGGCATGCCAGTTGCAAGACAAACAAGATGAACTCTTTTGGGATGAGAAAGGCCATGGATATTTCACCAGCCCAATTCAGGACTCTTCCGTTGTTTTGAGACTCAAAGAAGGTATGTGAATTATATCATTTCAGCAAATTTCAATAAATTGAATTCTAAAATTATCTTAAACATCACACTCAACGTATAGATTATTCTCCAATGATTCGCACGAGCTCGAATTTATTTTAGCATTTCTCAGAAATCGGCAGATAACATCTACTTCTAAGTTGTCGAACTTTTCTCCATTACGTTTGCGTAAGCGTTTCGATTGCCAAAATCATATTACAAAACGGCAGTTAGTTTCCACGGAATGCTAACTGGGGCGATTAAAATACTTGTTATGTACGCGATTTCGAATTCGATTTTATCCGCCGCCAGTTAAACGCTCTGTAACGAATTTCGAAGTCGTGATTGAAGTTAATCGAACTTGGATACGTATCGATATTTCAGGATGTTTTTCAGTTGATTCGTCAGAATATAAACTCAGTTTTATTCGCTGTTTTTTTTTTTTTAATTAGAAACGAAATCGTTTTAATTTTCAAATTTACGACTTTCTATCAAGTTATCACTTAAATGAATTAGTTTTCAGCTGGAAATGTCATCTCGTTGCTATTGCAGTCTTGTTTCGCTTTTCAATTTCCCCTTCGTCGTAAAGCTCTCCTCTCTTTATCGCTTTTCTACAACACTTTTACAGTTTTCGAAAAACAAAGTTGCATTTTGTCCATTATTCTCAAATCATTTCCACGTGTCGTCAACTAGACTCGAGGACGACACTAGACGTAACGAGTTGAAACCAACGTGACTTCACATTGTCATTTTATCTGTACTTCATACATAACTGCATTATTTATTTCGTTAAAATACAAATATTATCATAGCCGTTCAATTTTTTAGTTTTCATTTACAATAAAGATTATGAAAAATACACACTTAAGTTTTTAAATTGTTTAAGACTTTAAAAAAACCTTTCGCTTGCGTACACATGAGTTTAACACTGTGCAAAGTACATTTGTTTCCTCGCTGCTTTTTTCTCGGAAACTTGTAAAAAGGACTACAGTTTTTTCATTCGACACTTGAAGCCTTCCTCAGAGCATTTTTCTTTCTGGGAAACGAAGCATTTCAGAATACTTTTTCTGGTAGTTAAACGCGTTGTGTTTTTTGTCTATTGTACAATTCGTCTAACGAAAATTTTCAGGTATTCCTATGTATAAATTAAATCAACATTATCTGAAAATTTTGCAAAATGTAAATTCTACTCGTATTATTTATTGAAACTGAGCTTACGAAGCGTGTTCGTTTTACATTTAGCAGATTGAAATGTTAAATTGATATCGTTGCATCTATATCCTTATACATATAATAATTTCGTGCTTCATATTACGTTAGTATCGTAATTAATTTAATTGACATTCCTAGTAATGTTAGGGTAATTCAATAATATTCGGTGAAACGGTATGTCGAATTGGACGCAATTTAGAATGTATTATAAACCAAACGTCTATATTTTTATTACTTTTCTGAAATAATATCGTTCAATTTCGTCGTAAACTCTGATTTATTGTGTTTTACGTTGCAAATTGTGGTCGTAAAATTTTCTTCAATAAAAATATTATATTGAATTTTACAACGAAACTTTTCGTGTTTTCAGATAATCTTCGTTGTAATCGGTTTTATCTTTTTAACTCGGCTTCGTTCCATTACGATTCATTCATGTACATATCGCATGAAATTGGATTTCGTTTATTCCACGATTTAAGATTGTATGTACACGTCTCTTTCGAAATTGCGATCTCGAAAAGTACCTATTTTAGTTTCATTTATTTCGTAATAGTGGGCGAATCGAACTTCTTGAATTGGAGAGGAAAATTAATCGTCCGAAAGTCGCCAGCTATTTTGTTCGGTTGATTTACGATCGAGTAGTCCGTCTATCGACAATAGAATCTTAATTAAAATACCTTCGGATTATATTGAACAATAAAGATATATTTTCTTAATCAAAAATATTTGAAAAGAAAATTTCTCATTGAAGCATCGAAATTAATGCTTTTTTTCATAATTTTCCCAACAATCAATCACTCGATCGATTTTTTTCCATTTCAAATATGAAATATACATTTATGAAAGAATTACAATAATATTTATTTGTACTTATACATTTTTTATGAATCGTCTTAATCTCTAGGCATTTAAAAATCGCTCAATCAACCGATACCCAACCATCGGAACGCGTATTTCCATCATCCGTTCACTTTCGCAAATGTGAAACGCTATATACACAACTACTAATTAATTAAATATTATAATTTTCATTTTATATATCAATTTTCAATAATTTTCATAATTAAATTATTCACCCGCTTTATTACTCGAAATAAGTAACTTTTCATCAAGAATCTAAAACAAACACTTTTCGATTTGTTGCTCTCTGTGCTCTGAATAGTTTTTGATTGATTTATCCCGGACCTTTTAATAATTAGTTATTCAATTCAAGTGTTACTGTTGACTTTTTTTCTTCTAGATATAGAAATCTTACTCTCAATTGCAGTTTTTTTCGTTTACTAGCAGTAGGCGCATGTGTATCAAAATTGTTCGGAATTAATCAAATTTCGTATTGCCATCTATGTGTGAAATAAAAAAAGATTTTACGTCTTAAATATGTAAAACGATGCAGTTCCATAATTACGATCCGTGGCTCAGAGCGTGAGCGGTGGGTTAATAATCTGCAGGCGCGGGTTCGAGCCACAGCTGAGTCTGAAAATTTCGAGCATCGTTAGCGTATTTATAATATAGATTATAATATAGATTTTTTTATGCAAAAAAATATTAATATGTAACGATTGAAAAATTGAGCCTTTAAACAAAACTCATAAAATTACCTAATACAATCGAATCAATGCACACTCCAACTTAATATTTTACACCATAATCATCATCATCACCTGTAAAGCCTCATCTCGACCGCGAAACATCATCCTACGAGCGAGAAGCAACGATGCGCTCTTATTATGTGTGCGAGTGAAACGCAGAGAGCCAGAGAAGGTCAACCTTTCGCTCGGCGCGAAACGAATTCGATTTCGGGTTGGTTTTCCCGGGGCCTCGTCGACCTTGACTCTGGCCCGGCCCCGTCTGTACGTGTAACAGGTTGACCCTATTCCGCTGGCCGCCCACGCCCTGCGAACCCGCCCCCGGGAATCCGCCCCTCGCTCGCTTCGCCCCGGGACTCTGCGCCCCCACACCTGCCCGAGGCGTGTCCTGATTGAAGGTGACTCTTGTTGCACCTTGCAACTTTTTCATATCTCGGGATGATCGTTTTTTTACTTCTGATGTGAGGGTGTGCTCTCGTTTCATTGTGTGTGTTTTAGGGATGATTTTTATTAAGATTAAATTCAATAGAAATATCAGCTAGTTAAGTTATACTTTGGTTAAGTTTAGTGAAAAGATCGTCCTTTATAATTTAAGTTTGCAGTTATCATTTTTTTTTCGATTCGTATTCACTTAGAAAGCATATCAATATTGCCAAGCAGGGTTAATACCATTTGTCTGTTTTCTATACACATTACATTTAATCTTTCTATCACTAATAATCTTTTGGAAGAAGAAGACGAAAGTCTATTATTGTATTTCAATTGGATGACTATCTTGTGGGAGGGCTTTATAAGGTATAGTAGGATAAACAGATAAATAGAGCGCGTGAGACAGAGCATGATACAGTACGAAAACGAACCAGAGAGTCTTGTGTGAACTTTGACATAAGTTACAGTAAATAAATCGACTCTTGTCGTACACTATGAGAAGTATTTATTACAAGAGTTGACCTGTGAACTTACTGTTGCATGATCGTATCGATACGTTCATGAATACGTGTACCTTAAGTTAGGAACTGCTGATTAAGGAAATTTATATTTTTCAATATAGATCCTTTATTGTTTAAATTTTCATTCAAAAATTCACACTTTTCGAAATTCACTTCTATTTTACTTCCAGTGCTTCACTTCTTCTTTGACGTGCACACGGGCATTATAGTATTTTTTCCAGATTGTGCCGCGTTTTTCCATTCCTTTTTGGCTCGTCCACGTGGTGCGGCTCCATACCGCCTTTCACCACCTGAATTTTCCTTTTGGAAGAGAGCGTTTTCTCTCTGACGAAAAGATATATGGTTGCACGGAAATTACTACGTGTTTCGTATCATCCCACACTCGGTTGAGATTTATGTTCTAATGAAAATCATCCGCTCGTTGTTTTTATATTTTTCAGGTAGTGCGTTTTTATAATTGCTGACACGCGATCAAACTGAGCAAATCACTTCTTTTTGGAACAGGGATGTAAATTTTTTCTACTTTTTGAGTTGTGTTCGGTTCGCTTAGTTATTCAGACAACTGGGGCTAGTTGTTTTCGAAACTTATGTGTCGGGGACAGAATGAATTCGAGTTTGTTGGTCCTGTGACAAATTTCAACGTCTGTCCGAAACTGTATTAGTTAAGAGATAGTTTCGAGTAAATAATAATACATGACAATATACATAATATTGGTTAATTGTGCTATTTTACTGAAAAGAATTTCAACAGACACTATGTGGTTTGTACGATGAAAAAACTCACTCGCTTAAATTATTTTTTCCCCTCTTATTTCACCTTAAGAAGCTCGATGTAGCCTCCCCGGTATCTCATTACCATCGCGCATTATCATAAATGCAACTAGACGCTTGTTTTTAAACTCGCTCCTGACCCAAATAAGAAAACGGAAAAAACGTAAAGAAAATTTCAGACGAATAATCTTGTAATAGGTATTTTACGCAAAGGAATCTCACCCCGGCACAATAATCCTTTTATAATGTGCGCGGTTTCCGCGAGCTCAATAGAAAAGTTTTAATTTATTGGAAAACTCCGCCCCGTACATCATTATTATAATCTCCCTCTCGCACAGGTCCGGTTTTTCGGTGTACTGTGTTTTCTTTACATCTTTTTTTCGAATGTTATCTGCTCTCGTTTTGGTAAATGTGTGCGCTTACAGTAGCGTAGTTAAGAATCTTGGGCACTAATGCAAAAATCGTGGCAGAGCCCCTTGAGTAATCCCTTCTTTCCATTACAAAAATTTCATTGTTTCTATTTTTTTATCATTTTATGAAAATTAGAAAAATATTTAATTTGCTTCGTAGGTAATTTTTTTTTATAAATTTAGAAGAATCCTATGATTTAAGATCAAATGGATTACGATTTCATTTTTTTAATATCGTTGTAGTACGTATGCTGTGAAATCATTAAGTGAAGATATCAAGAGGGTTTGTTTTCCATAAATGTCGACTGAAAAGACTAAGGGTTACAAGTGACATTTTTTCCAAAATTGAGTTAGTACAGGAATCACTTCAATGTACGCTCATATATTTGGTGGCAAAAGGATATAAACGAATTCGGAACGTGTGCCGATTGTGAGATATATCATCGAATCCCTCGACCTCCTCCTAATACATGTAGGTACATGGTCAACTTTGAATGCGCTTTTCTCGAAATCACTCTGAAGTCACTTGTGCCCCTTGGCCATTTCAGTCGTCATAATAAAATATGATAAATTCGTTGATATAAATAAGACTCTTTATGAGCCCCTTTACGAATCACACCCTTCGCAATATCATAACGTCACTGTTACAATGCGCACCTTCCGCATACGCACACCTTCCCATTCACGTTTCGGATATGCATACGTGTGCGGGGGCCATTTTTCCTCTTTTCACCGGGAAAATGGCCAATAGCCGTTGCCTTTTTCCCATGAAAAAATAATCTCGTTTCCTGCCAAGTCCACGGCCTGAAAGTTCCCCACCGGACGAGAGGAGTCCGGCTTATTCTGTGTGCGGAAATATGCTTTTTTTCCACTAAAACCCCACCTCAAAATACGTATATCCACCTTTATTAATGTTTTCGTATTCGCCAGATTTCTGTCGATTTTTTTCTACATCTTCATCTCAGCGACCTTCTCGTAGATCTGTATCGGTTCGTGAATTATACACGATTCGAGTTTTCCTTTGACGCGGAAAATATAATAGTTCAAGCATGAGAGGTCGGCTATCCCGTTACTCTTAAAGCCCTCTGATGAAAAACTCATTTTTTTTATTCATATTTGGAATATGCGATGACTTTGTTACTTTTACGGAGCCGATTCGTAATAACGCGTAGTGGATTGAACGGATGACCTTTACCGTCCCATTTAAAAGGCTTGAAAGATTTCTTATATATGAATATAATATACGCATGTAAGATAAAAATGTGATTTTTTAAAAGTTTTAATGTAATTGATAAATCGAAGGTCGCGAAAGTAATTAGTTATATACGAGTATGTTTTATGTGAGAGAGAAAATGTGTGTAGTTTGGCGGGTTTTCTCGCTTTTTTCATCCTTCAGACTTTTTGTTTGTCCGTTTTTCGCGAAGCTTTTATTTCCTCAGTAGGAACGTTATCCGATTTCCTTAAAACATTATGCCTCGTTCGATAGAAAATCTTCGTTATCTGACACATTTGCTCGCTCGTTTTTCTTCAGTTGCGCGTTCGTTATTTAACTCTCCCGGCGGAAGTTCTGAAAAAGTTCGCAGGAAGTTTTTACGACGTTTTTTTTTGTTTTGTTTTTGAAACGTAAATCGTATTTCTTGATATTAAAAAAAAAGTATTTTATTTGCGTCCTGTGAATTATTTCTAGATATTTTTTCATTGCATGAATCTTGTGTAAATGTTTTCGTTGAAAGGAAATCTTGACAACTTTACTGAACGTGGATATATCTCACTTTATGGTTTTATAAATCGTTTTTCAGATTTTTCACAACTCCTAGAAAGCTTCTTTGTGTTCTCGGTTAATATTGTATTTTTCTGTTTTCTACGACCGTGTTATTTTAACGTTCCGACTCGGTCATTTTTAAAGAAATATATCAAGTTACGATAAGAAATTTAATTTAAAATAAATCGTGACTTCATTTTCACATTGAACGTATTTTATTTATTCATCGAATTTTTTTTACAAATGTAAAAATTTAAAACCCACGTATGGAAAATATTTTTTAGAGAAAATTTAAGATACAAGGACCAGTTTTTCTTTTGTAGTATTACGAATATGTGCAGTCTAGACTCGGATTGAGAAATTCGGAGAATTCCCAATTTTCATCACATGCATTTGAATTTTTCACAAGCAATTGACATTGTATTATATTATTTCGAGCACATGTATAAACTTATTATGATTTTTCGCAACCCTCGAGACACACTTCAGGGTTAAAGTGAATAATAATTCAACGTTCAAGTGCAAAGTTGACAGCAGCCCCTGTCCGATTCCTCTCTGCACCACTCGGACAAATTTATTGCGACAGTTTGATATATCGTCGAAGTGTTCACACACCAAATAATAATATAACACGTGTAAATCTCATGTAAGTACGCGTGTATTCGACGTTCAATTATGAGGAAGGTCCTCAAATACTGAGATAGAAAGGACAATGTGCTACTTTCTATGTCGAGTGGACCGTTCCTTTTATGCATTTGAATTTGATAATAATCAATTCATTATGATCCTAAATTGTTATGACCATATTAAACTTCGAAATCAATGTAGTTCGTGAATAAAATTAGTATGAAAATGAATGATTTTAAATCGATTTTTCTTAAATCTACCATCAATGTCGTCAAAGTAAAAAAATCTTGAGATTATTAATATCTATTGATATACATATTTTTAATCTGTTGAGTGGAATGGTCCGTTATTACACATCCTCTTTTCTCAGAAAGTTATTAATTCCTATCGAAAATTGCCACGAACGTTTTTACGCACCGAGGGGCTTCGCATGATTGAAATATCCTCTTTTCGTTTAAATAATGAGATTCGATAGAACGCGATAGGCTCATAAGTAAATTGCTCGGTCTCCCTCGCTTCGAAGATCGATTTCCATCGGATTGTTTTCCTCGGAAAATTTACGAAAATCACTTTCCTCGCACCTCCCCCATCTTTTTTAGCGCCGTCGAATAAATATTTTGTTTTATTTTCCACGGATCGATTTTCAGTATCCGCACGTACGTTTTGAAATATGTACGCGCAACAGTGACAAGGGTTCGATCCCGAACGAGAGTAAACGTCCGTAAAGTTTCAGTTTTTAGTTAATTTACGTTGCGGCTAAAGCGAAAGGTTGCGAGATTAATCTGTTGCCTTCTGTCCCGGCCTCGTTCCGTCGAATTTTCATACTTTTACCGCAAATTTAAGTGTAGTATTCGGAGGATTTAGCTTCTTGTAAGCGGAAAAGGTTCTGTCTCGTAGAACGGATGTGTCATTAGGTGTCGTTAAGCGCATTGAAGTCTAACCGAGTAATTCTACTGTCTTGAAACTAAACGTTGATTGGTGTTTTACGACACAATTTGAGGCTTCGAATCGCGATCATCCAACCGTTTTACGCATTCGTACTAAAGTCGTCTTTTAATTACTATACAGAGGCGTATCTATAATAAATCCTTCGTATATCACTCAAAACGAGTCGCTAATATAAACGTATTTTTTTTGTATATTTCATAGGTATAATAACGTTCTTATGTCGCGGAATTCTCAAAATATTTATCATATGAAAGATACAAACCGTGATTTTTTTTATTCATCGTAATGAGCCGTTTGGGTTTCTTTGTGCGCTTGTTTCTCGTAGATATTTCACTTTGTTATTCGGCAGCGAGATTCGAACCCCTTCTTTTTGTGCAATGTTTTCGTTTTTCCGGAAAATCGACGCCGAAATCGCGAAGATCAAAGCGGCGAGGATTTTTCCGGGAAAACGCCCGTCTGCTCGTTCGTCTTTTCGTTACAGGGAAGAAAAAAATTCGGAAAAAATCAGCACAAGAATCGGAAGCAGTCGCGGAAAGAAAATATTTGTTTTTACGCATGTACCTTTTTTGTCTCTTACGTTTTCCTTTCACATGTTAATTACATTCTCTGTGATGCGTCTTGAGTTTTGCGAATTTTTTCCAACGCAACTTTAGATATATAATTTTCTCGTTCACTATTTTTTGAATAAAATCAGATTCGTTATATTACAGTTTGATTTTTGGACGTGTCAATGTATTCGTGTATGTGTCGCAAAATATGCGGAGGCATTTCATGAATTTTAATTTCCGCCTGTTCGATCGAAATTGATTGGATTTTTAATCCTAGATTTTCATATTTTCGCACATTATATATATTTCTCGCACGAATTTTACATTTTTGACGTTCTCGTTTGCTCATATTGCGCTTTTGAACTACGCTTTATTGACGTCAAATCATGCGAACGTGATCGCTTTTCCGAGCAGTGATTGATTCTATATATTTTTTCAACTCGAAATTTCCTGCAATAGAATTCGTTAAAAAACATTTCAATATCAATACATAAATTCAATCCGAATCATATTGTTTCCCCACATTCAACATACGCTTGTAAATCCAGACTTAAAACGTGTGCACGCTCCTAAAACATGTATCACGTCTGCCGAATTCCAGATGCACATTTCGTGCCAGGCCAATTGTTCGCCTCTAAAGCTGTGCACACACACACTGCGCACGGCACACGAAATACATAGACGACAGTGGATTTGCAGTCGGTTGTGATTCTAGTCCCGATTGCACATTCGGTGTTCAACGCTGCCGTTGCAGACAATGATTGATGATAACGGCCTGTTCCACAGTTCGATAGAATTTGTCGACGAGTTGAATGGATGAACGTTCGGTTTTCCTCCGTGCTTTCACTTGTTGCTTTCGAATTTTCGCGATAGATTCAGTTTGTAATAGGAAATTGTTTTGTATCGATCGATGATTTAGTTTGGATTTCTATACGAGTCGCTCAGTGTATAAAGTAATTGAATTCATTTAAAAAAATAGATTAAAATTTTAAATTGCTTGTTAGTCATTATTTTGTATGTGTGAAATATATTTCTAGAATTATGAATATAAATACAATTAAGCTAGGTTTCGCGTATCTCGACAAGCAGCACGCGGCACACAAGTGTGTTTAACAATGAGTACTCCGAGAAACAGACTCCATTGTTTTCGTTGTTGATCACATTGCGCGCCGCGTGCTGCTTGCTGCTTGTCGCGATACGCAAATCTTAGTTAATAAAGGGAATCCTATTTTCTGCCTGTTAACTGCAACTCACTCTATGTCAGTTTGTATTTTATATTCTAATTTCGGATAAATTAAATAGTGAAGGGAAATAAGTTTTTTTTTATATAAAACATATCAAACACGTTTCATCGGTTTTCTCGACTTTTAATTTCATGAAATTCACTCTGTGCAATGAACAGTTCATATGAAGTGTTATATTCATTTGATTTTATATAAAAACTTACAATGTCGTTTTGATTCATTTAGTCGAATCGGGATTAATTTTGCACGCTTAGTCAATGTAACTGCCGCGCTTTTGAAACGCTCGCGTTTCGCACATGCATATTTCAAATATGCAAAGTTTGCATTTGTGTTAATGCGCGACGTTTTTGAAAGTTTTTCATGCATATATGCAGTCTCGGATTATCGGGCATGCAATACACACATGCTCGAATTCCTATGCTTTAGTAAAAGCGCTGAAAGTTTTTCCAGCATTTCCGTTCACGATACACGTTTTAATTAAAGCCCCGCGAATATCTTTTGTGTGTGAAACACGTACACATTTGTAAAATCGCTCGATGAGATTTTGATTTCAACACACGGAGAGAGATTTTCAGCATTGACCCGCTTCAGTTCTGGAATTATTTGTGTTTTATGTTGTTTGTGTCAATATTCGTACAGCACAATGCGCGCCGTTTGTTAGACGAATGCCGGACGTCTCAATGACTCGATAAAGTGGAACGTTTTCATTTCCGATCCGAAAGCGGAAATGTCTGCTCTGAAAAGCCGCTTATATAGAAAACGATCCAGCCATTTTTAACTCTGAGTCGATTTAAATGCATGGAATGACATTGTTTATGCGAAGTCTGCTCGACATCCTTATTTCAATTCACTCTGACTCAATAGTTTCTAATAATTTCGCGATTCTTAAAATTCGATCTACTTCAACATTTTTGTACTATACGTTGTATACAAACTTCTGAAATTCGTCCGATACGCACTTTCCGACTCGACTCGAGAGATAAAATTGAAAAATTTCGCATCTCGACGCAAGATAGCTTTTCCTCTCCACCCCGACGAAAAAAAAAAGCTTTATTTTGTTTTGTTCGCACACACCGTCTTTCTCCACAGATGTAGAAGTAGAAGCAGCAGCGACAGCACGTACCTACATACAATATTCATCGGCCATTGTTCGCCGGTTCGCTGCTTTTCGCGAGGATAACAAAAAGCTTTTCTGTTCGGTTTGTTTAGGCGTACGTATTGAAAAATCGTCCGAGAATTCTGGGGGCTCTCTCTCTCACGGATTCGGCATTGTCGCCTCGTTATTTGCGGATAATAAACGCAAATAGTGAATAAAGATTCCTCGCCGGGAATGTTTGTCGGGGTTTTTAGGGTCTTCGGGATATCTCGTGCTCGCTCACCGATGAAAATTTGGCTCGATTCGGATAGTTTTTCGTTTTGATGAATCTCGAAGATTCGGTAGGTTTATATATGCGGTGGAATGTTCTTCGTTTTGTATCGTGTTGTGTGAAGCTAGAAAATTCACTTTGTGTGTATTGACTTGAATATTTCTATGATGTTTGTGCAGCAGTTATCGATTTTCGAAATGTCAATGAACTTATAGAAATGTTGTTATTAACGACTGATCGTTTGGTAGTGAAACGTTTCTGAGTTATTGTATGCACATCTGAGAAGGTTCTCCATCATCAAACTTTACATAAACGTTAAATATTTTACAAATAACGGGATTCCTATCGTTAGGCAGTTCTCAGGAAGTCCTTTCCTTGCCTTGCCATAGCAAATATGCACGGCCGACATACACAATGGTACATATTTACTACGAGAGTGGGAAATACTAAGCAGCAGTTCACAATCGGTTTAAAGTCCATAGAGTTTCAAGCATCGCCTGATCACAAAAGCTAGATGTTCAACTTCATTTGTACACATAGAAAATTTTGCGAATCGTTTATCTATCGCATACTAAGAAAATTATTTCCTATGTAGCGATTTCAATAAAAGTGCGTCAATATCTTGAAAATTAAAAATCGTCAAGTTAATTTGTGAATTATTAATAAGAAAAAATATCAAATAATCTTCTTGATTGCATCAAGTACAAAATTGTCTCGCATCACATTTAGATTTGTCTACGTCATCCAGAAAGCTAGCTTAATATCAAACGCGTACAGAGCTTTATCTAAGACACGCACATAAATCGCATTATAATGTGAAGCTCGCGTACGAATCTAAACGCGCGAAACTTTCGGCTTACTCCATACGTCACCGTTGCGGCAAACGACGGATTAATTTCGTTCGCGTCGCGGCTCGAATCCAATTTCGGGATTTGGTTCGATCCCCGAGTCTTTCGAGGACGTCTTTCTTTATCTTAAACATTAGAATCGTGGAATATTTTGAATATACGTGCATTATCTCGATGCAGCGAACGCTCATTGTTTGTCTGGCGGATTTTCAGAATATGAATGTTTGCTTCAGATGAAAGATGCTTATTCGACGGTTCATATAAAATTTATGGACGCTTTTCGAGTTCGCGATTAGTCTTATGCGGTCGTCGATTGTTAATGGTTTTTTCGTGTTGCGAGACTCGTTGTGGATTTTCGGCCGAATTCGACCGGTCGGATGATTTGATTTATTTTCAGGTGCGGAGGGAGTTTTGCAAATATCCATTGTTGCTGTGTCGGTTGAATAATGCGATTTGAAATTTGTATTCGTTCTTTTGCTGTAGACCGAATCGTAAATATGAAAAAGTGATGAATTCTGTCTAATCATGCGAAAGAGTAAGTTTACATGTTGTTCGTGAGTAAAAATTTTGATATTCTTCCATGTTGTATTTTCATTGTTGTGACCTTTTCTTATGTACCGCGTCATTTTCAGTATTAATGGATTTTTTTATTTGACGTTAAGATTAATTAAAACTTATCAATCATTTTCAAATGTTTATACAAGAAAATTGACATTTATTAATAGTTTTTCTCATTATTAAACACACTTGATTTTTTTCCACATAAAAGCATGATTAACGATCGCCGTTCCAATTTATTAAGAAGTTCGATTCAAATAACAATATTAGAAGAAAATACTTTAAATCGAAATGGGTATTTCCCGTGTGTGTAGAATACGTGTTAGAGAACTATTTTCGCTCTCGCGAGACGGTTATTACTATTTTTCCTTTTCTCATTGAATGGGTGGGTAATTTTCTAGCATCCGAATAGAACATGGTCTAGATTGCGACTGTTATCAAAGAGATTTAAGATTGCTTTCGGGAAAATAACCACAACTCTATTCGTTTCCGTTAATGATTCATTGAAAATTCGCCAATTCATCTTGAAAAACTAAAAAATGCATGTATCTCGCAAGATTGTGTTGAGTCATACATTTTTTCAAACAAACGAGTGAGTAACAAAAATGATAAACCACATAATATAAAAATAGATTTAAAGATCAATCTGCCGAGTGATCGTATGCTATTTAATTGTTTATATGTATCTAACCCATTTCCATGTGGTTTTTCCATTTATTTTAGTAAACTTCTATTTGTTTCATACAACGCATTATATAAATTACCAAAATCATAGATTATATGAAAATGCCATTTTGTAAACATTTTCCATTCGCCTATAATAACGTCAATCATACAAAATAACACGAATTAAAAGTGAATCCTAAAAGCTCCATACTATCAAATGACAATCGGAACGTTTCATGCCGCAACCGCGATTCATAGTAAAACGCTTAATCGCAGCGATTCATCAAAGCGACGCATGCATTAATTTCACATCGAACCCGAATAAAATGGCTTTCGATAATTCATCGAACCTCACCTGAAAATCCATCAGATCGACATGAAAAATATAAAATTTGTGCCGTGGTTTATTTTCGTTCTTACTATGTTTACACTGGACCGGCCGTTCGCGTTTATCGTTTCCGTTTAACGTCGACTCCGGTTAACCGATGAGTCGACTCGTAGTGAACGTTATTGTTATACACTTTTTTCGTGCAAAATGAGTGAATATTCAAATCTGTATAGAATCTGGGCCGGTTAACGACGCTTTTCCTAGCTGTGGGGTTTTTCGCACGTTTCGACCCTCGTTATCCGGATTAACGAGGCGCGTCCGTCTCGTACTTCCTTTCCCGTCTTAAAAGTTGGCCGATTTTTTCGATATTTTTAGTGTACGTGAGCGATATCGCTGTGATACGTTAGCATTTTTAGGTCGTTGATATATTGGAAATAATACTATTGTTTTATTTATTGTAAGATAAGCCGCAGTCGGTATA
The DNA here is from genome assembly GCA_024721215.1 of Cheumatopsyche charites. Lineage (NCBI taxonomy): Eukaryota > Metazoa > Arthropoda > Insecta > Trichoptera > Hydropsychidae > Cheumatopsyche > Cheumatopsyche charites. The sequence goes on from CM045575.1 coordinate 11,108,777, forward strand.
ATGAAGCTCTTATGGGCCCTGCATACGATAATGATTCTTTATCAGATCCATATTGCACCTCAAACCTGCATTTGACTGCCAAAATCTGATAAGGAATCCTCATCTTAAGTTGGGCCATTTAGTTCAAGTATCGTTTTAACGTGATAGTATAAAATTAACTTAATTTTTTAAAGATTTTCACGCAAGCTTCTCGTCGATGAATATCCGTTAAATTCTCAGAGTGAGCGGTGTTGTCGTTCCTTTACATAGCTCGTTACGCTCGGTGTCATAATAATAATATGTTAAGGACGTGTCTTGGGACGTCGAGCGTACCGAAAGCCGTTTTAGTTAAAGTTTGGGGGTCGGAGCTTAATTAGCGCCGCGGCTTCGGAGCTCATACCGACTTTCAACCCTCGAAAGCCTCCGTCGAAAAATTTCAAAGCCTCGAAACCACAATGAACGTTCGCCCCTCGGATGATAAACGATCCGCCGTTCGTTGTGAATGTTTTATTGGTTTTTTGACGGGTTATCGTAAAATTGGATTTTCTCAAAAGTGGAGGCTGTGTATCGTTGCGGTTGCGCTAGGGTTTTATTCGTATAATTGTGATTAGAGCGATTTTCATCTCGTGCGTGTGTTTATATTAATTTCACTCGCGCTATGGAAGCATTAACGGATAGTGCTTTTAAACGTAAAATGAATAGGCCGTGACGTATGATCCGCTAAATATTTATTTTTGTTTAGCTTCGCCAGTATGTATGTTAATGAGCTTTTTCTTCCTTTGTTCCGGAGGATAAATGGTGTATTCTCTATTCAAAATTACACACATATATGGACGTGAACACATCGTATCGAGACGAAGGTCGGTCGAATGTGAAAATGGAGTACTGCAAAATTTGGACATAGGCCAGAGCATCTTCTAAAACCTCCAATAGAGACATGCCCTGGAGAGTTATTTCCCGTGAGGATTTTTCCCGCGTTTATTCCGCTTGCGTATATTCCAAACTATCGTGTAACAACGGCGAACGTTAAAAACCTCTCGGGTCAAACTTAAACGAATCGATAACGCTTCGACTGGCTTATTTATATGAAAAGTTTCCTATAAATTTTTAATGCTTCGTTTTACAGCCATCAATGAATTATGAGAAATTTTCAAATTCTAACGAAACTTTTATTAAAAAAATGTATTCGTAGATCAGATTTGATCACACACTATAGACTTTCCATTGCATGATAGTTAAGTCGTGCAATTTTTTAGTAATCGTTGTAATGTGTGCCCACTTCCATACATCTGTATACTGATTAAAAATCTCGACTAAACTATCGGCCGATAGAATGTCTGTAGTCTGCGGGAACCTTGATAGAATTTAATTCGATTTATTTATTTCAAATATTGTGAAACAGTTTATTATTGTTTGAAATCTATAGTCTTGAGCAGCACTGTATATATTCGAAATTTTAGTATACAATCTAAACTTCTTTATCGTTAAAAGGTAATAGTTCTCGTCGCCAATCGAAAGTTCCCCGTCTGTCACGGACCGAGGAAATTCCCCGAAATCGCAATTCGATGACTCGAAGTCGGTGGGGACAAGTTTCGAAGCCGCGACAGATTTTCCAACTTTCCTCACAGGCATAGTCGGTATAATCTTAGTCGAGTGCCGTAAATAATCGGCTTTCGGGGTCGTTATCGTCTCGTTCGCGATGGAAATTTAATCGCATTTCCGCGAGGTCGAAATTTTCTTAATCCGAAACGGCTGTTCGTGGACCTCTCCTACAATACACCCGAGTCTCCCCCGGGAGTGCCTCGAGAACTTTTGCCGAAATTTCACCCCGCGAACGATTTAACTGCCTGCGAAATAATAATGACTCGCTTAATTAGTCATTTTGCGGGGAGTTTTGTCGAATTAATTTCACGTACAAAAATTACGACGCGCGTATTTCCGTCTTCGGATGATTATGCGGAAAGTACGTTCGTGTCAATTCGTTTAGTCGAAACAAAGAAAATTTCGTTAGATGATACCGAAATAAAAAGATTTCTTTTAATAAAAAAATGTAAATATTTGAAAATTTCGTGCGGCTTATCTGCGAAGGCGATCGGAAACGACCTCTCATTACACTGTGCGAAATTCCACCTAAATAAGGCGTTATTTTTTTTTCTTCAAAAATTAATCTCAGGTACATACACACATATACATTTCCCCTTTCGCATTCGGGGTCATGGTCGATTTTCGGCGTAGCCTTTTAACTTATTCAAAAGCGAAAAAAAGCGGCAACATTTAAAATGTCGCCCACTTGACCGCTGCGAAACGACGTCCGGGGATAATAAAGGTACAACAACATTATCGCGCGTTTGTCATAATTCAAATGCGTTTTTCGCTTCGGAACGAGCGTCGTTTTCACTTATACATTAAGTATGTATTCTACTCCATTTTATTTGTCGCACGTTTTTCCTTTGTGCTTAGTTGGAGCTTTCTTTTCGGGTGAGCGCAATTCGCAAGCGCGCACACATCACAAAGATAAATGGCCTCCGAAACTACGGCTGTTTGCCTTTTTTCCGTTCGTTGTCTTTATTTCGAACGTTTTGTATCGTAATTGATAGCGATACCTTCCGAGCCTATCGGAAAAATCGTTTCAGATTCGGAACGGAGGAAATCGTTTTTCATATTTACGTGTGAAAAATATAAATTTACATGATTTTTCAATTGTTAAATATAATCGAATATGCTGAAAATAAATTGCATCGGCCATAAAAAAAATATTACTCAATTGCGAATTCCGCGAACGCATATTTCCCTCAATAGATTTCCGATAAATCCGAAATTCGCTCTAATTTTTCTCTCGGCATGTTTATGCATTCGAAAAATATACGATTCGCAGTATTAAAAAAAATATATTTGAAAATGGAGCGGTTTGGCTAGACGCCGAGAGAAGTGACCCTTTCGGTCGTAAAACTCTGTCGCGGTTTAACGGCGTTCGCCTTTTATCTGTTTTTCGGGGCGAGCGGTTAATACGTTAATGGGGACCGCGGTTTCGGACTCTGTATCGCTTCGGTTGCGCTTTTTCGCAATTTTGAATTTTCAATTTCCGCGCGCGCACACCTTTTTGCAGAGCGCTGCTCGGTCGGCGCTTTTTTATCTGCGCGCATGTGGCGAGCGCGCTTTTACGCACTCTTGATTGATGGTGCGTTTTCGTGTTTGTTTTCTGTTAATTATGGTTAGGATCGTATTATATAAATGGAAAAAATGTTGATGAGGATATGAGGATTGGTTTGTGTGGTGTTTTCTGTATTTTAGACATTTCATTGAAAATATACTTTTGTAATGAGAAGAAAATTTATTTTTTGTTATATCTATGTTGATTGTGGTAGGTCTTGTAGGTGAAACTTTGTAAGATATAGCAAGATAGAATGTGAATATAAATTTTGCTGTCTTATTTGAACTCAACTCCAAATGGAGTTTTTTTCTTTGTGTGAAAAATGTGACTTTGAAATTTATTTTAGAAACGTTCATCGGTTATCGTATATGAACTTTTACATGTAATCCAAACTTAATTCCAATTTGTTTAAAATTAAATATATTTCAACCAATTTTAAGTTTATGCTATCAATTTTTCATAAAAACTTTAAATTCCGGCATTACACTGATCAAACTTAATACTTTCGAAATGAAAGTTTCATCTTGTCGAACGTGACCTATTTTAAAATATAAAGTTCTTTAGATTAAAAAAAAGCATACTTTTCCGTATAATAAATCAATTTTGTATAGATTAATATTTATATTCATGATGGATGTTTGTGGAAAAATTTCCAACAAGGGTTAGCCGACGTGGGATACCTTTAGTGCTTCAAATTCAAATTCATCTCATACATATGAATTTTCCGAATGATATATAGACGTAGAGTTGTTTTTCCGCAACTCCGAAAGTTCGAACGACCTTTAAATAGCGCAATAGTTGTGCTCCAAAACGCCATTAACCGAGTGTATGTAATCTGGTTAGCGGTGATTATGGCAAGTCGGGAAAACAGTGCACACGAGTTATAACCGCAGAGGGAAAAACTTTCGATGTTTTTCCGACTACGGTTAAAGTTTTTCCGACGACGAAGCGATCAACCTAACTTAAGTATAGATATAGATGTCACACGTAAAATGCGTCGCACTAATTAAATTATATCGTAACGAAAAAAATATATTATGCATTAAAAGCACCTGGCGGCTTTTAAAACGTAATGTAGCGAAAAAGTGACGATCCATTATGGTGAAAATAATTTAAATGCATAGCACGAATGACGAGCACTTAAAGCGTAACTATTAAATCATGACTCGGGAGAATTCGTTGTGCTGCTTATATTAAAACGATATCAATTTTAATTGCGAAACCTCTCAAATTATTTTATGCGAGCGATCAGTTCGTTCTGAATATCAAGGCATGTCTAGTTTTCGTATATCGAAAAAATTATAATAACTATATAGCGTCGAAATTCATCATCACTGCCTAACATGAATCGTCGAATTTGTTACGTAAATGTATCTGAATCATGAAATTGAGTTATGATCGTAAAATTGAATCTCACAGGACTCACATTGAACTGCAATTAAAATATTAGATGAAAATATGAAAACCCAAAAAGTTAATTTTATATGGCACTCAAGTCCAAATCGAACCTGGTCCTCCACTTTTCATCAATTTCGTAACCAATGGTATTTTTTGGCAAGGAACAGTTTGCATCATCCAATGAAAACACGCTACAATCGAATTCGACTATTATCATTTCAAAAACGTTCCTAGCCTCACGAAACAGAACCGAACACCGACATCGAAAACCCTTTAGCATTTTGCAATTTTACATGCCCCATATTGTTTCAGAGCACATACACACACGTATAGCGAAACTCCGAACCGAGACACGTTCCGGACCGAAATGATACACCTGTCGAGGGCGTAAAACCTACCCAGATATTATGTTTCGATGTAAATTAACCGCCCTCATCCCTACCTGGAGCTTGTATCGATTTTCGGGACGTTTTTGTTGCTCGCGAAACGTGTTTCGTTTTTTTTTTCCCCCAGATCTTTCTGAAATGAATAAAGATCGTGTGCGCTTCGATAATGGGATTTTTTCCGGGAGGAGCGTAATAAATTCTATATAAGGCTCCATTTTCGTTCGAGTGCTGTCTTTCCGTTCGTTTGTTTCGTTGCGAAGTTTACGGTTTGTTTCGACTCCGATGGCGGAAGATGTTTGGGTTCGAATCTGCGCGTTTTTAAATTAATGTAAATTTCGGTTTGCAGTTTTTCTGTTTGCGCTCGGAAATGAAGTGAGCTTATTTTATAATCTACTTCAGTTGCATATTTTATGAGTGAAGTCTTAGAGTTGAAAATTTCATTCGGAAAATGAAAATGTATTTTTAATGTGAAATTTTCGTTTTTAGAGATTCTATTAAATGATAAATTTGCCGTTCAGTACATTACGTGATCAACTCTATAAAACAAAAAGGTCGAGAAAAATTATGATACATGTTTAATGCGTTTTTCAAATTCCCTTCATTATTTTTATACTTCAATTTTCGTTTATAATAAGCTACGAATGTGGTCAATTCACTTTAGATTACCAAAATAATTAAATTGGCTTCTGAAATAAATTATTAATTATTTGGTAGCGAAGCAATTTTTGTCATTCACGAATTATACATATTTTATACAAAAAAATATAACTGTTAATTGTTTGACATTTCAATTTCTTTTTTTTTTCTTCAAATAGCACAGTTAATCATTTTCTGCACCGAAAAGCTCAAATATAAATAAATTACGATCTTATATTATATTCTTTACTCTCCTAAATATTTATCAATGAAACTTTCCAAGATAGCGAACTCGATTGTTTTATTTTTCCCGTCACATTACGCGATCCACGCGAACTCGCAAACCTTACGAATTCAATTGAGAGATTGCCACGACCAAGATAATAAAATAGTTAGTTAGTTATGTACTTGACACAATGGCGTGTCCCGGATTCGAACGGGCGATTGTGCCCGACTCTCGCCCGCATCATCCCTCTCTTTACCAACCCCCTGTATATAATTATACACAAATATATCATATATATAATATAAAACGTAAACGTAGAGCAAATATATCATTTCGTCGTGTTCGAGACTCGTTTCGCGTTTTACGTCGGCGCGGTCGTTCGAGACGCTCTCGAATGAATGAACATGCTATACAGTTGTTCGAGTCACGATTGTCGCTAATGTAATCACGTAGTGCTTTGTCGATTCGAGTCAAGTTGGAGGTTTTTTTTATTTTGTGTGAAAACTGCGAGGGTCGTTCGCACTCGGGACGAAAAAATATACGTCACTCTGAATAACGTCTATTAGAGGCTCTCGAGCTGTGACGATTTTTCAAGTAGTGCTTCTCCTTTCGTGCGAATACAAGTTTGTTTTGCATTTTTTCAAGTTTTATTATTATGCTTTGTAGGGGTTGTTTTTGTTTGTGACAAAATAAAACTCGATTGTTTTGGCCGTAATTTTGTATTTGTTCAAAGTGAGGGTCGGTTTGACTTTGTATCTGTGCGAGTAATCCGTTGAATATCAACGCTTCCAATGGTAGAATTCATATGATATGGGTACTATTTTACTTTTCTGAAATAAGATCCTAAATTTCTACTATTTTAGGTGGTTCAATGAAGTTTTTACAAGATGATTTTTCGTCTTATGAATGGTTTGTCGAGTGAAATATTTATTGGATGAAAATTCGCCTTGAAAAAATTTATTGAGGTATCCAATATCGGTGAAATATAGTGTCATTAGAGGGGCCTTTTTTAAAAAATAACATAGTAGTTTCGATATACATAGTTCTATCCGCAGGTGTATGTATTATATTTCTTCGACTGCGTATGGATGATGCATCCATCGCGATTGTGTTACAGCCAAAGCTATCAAACGTCAAATCTACATAAAACGTTACAGTTCTAAACCAATCATCTAAATGAGCTATCACAGCCCTATAACATCACAACAAACACACATACAGAATATCTTATCAAAAAAATCACCTCACTTCAAACCTACAAAAACATCATCCCGCACGCATCACATGACTTATTACCGCACGACTATCAAATCTCACATCCTATTTTTAACTCAACATTTCCACCGATCTCCTCTCGAGTCACTTAACTCAAACCGAACCATACCGTACCGTACCGTGCCGTGCCGTACCGTACCGTCGGCGTGTCCGGCCGAACGAAAAGGTGCGCTAATGGCCGGGCCCTTTACCTTCGGGCCCTCGAGCGGCGCGAATCGCTCTCCCGGGGTCCGATTTAAATATGCCATTCGTCTTGTGTCCAAGATTTTCGTAATGCGGACCCGCACTATTTGTCCGGGTCTATCGTTTCGTGGGTTGGATGTGAAAAAATGGATAGGGGGAAAAAAAAGAGGGACGCCTCTGGGATAAGTCGTTTATTTATCGCGCGTACGTTTTATCGTGTTTTAACGGAATAATCTTTTAGGTATTTTTTTTTTTTGGGGGATTGTGGTGTTTTTCTGTATGATTTCGAGTCGTTTAGGACTCATTCATATATGGTCTATATTGCTCTATTGTGCTACGTATCGTGTATTCTATCTATATAGCCAGTCCTCTAACTAAGAACCGTCAAAAATCTGCGGAATAGATATGGATGTATATACTGCAGAATGTAGTATGTTCGTCTCTGTCCCACTTATGTTTTGACAGTTCATAGTTGGAGGACTAACTGTATATTTACTCACATCTCTGACAAAGACAAATACAAACGTGCAATTACATCCATTTTTGTCTTTAGGTACTCGCTCGTAAATTTGTTTGTTCGTATATAAATATATGAGTATCCAACTATGTCACAAATTCGATATAATATCTATTTATCCCGATCTTTCAGTTTTGTTATAGAGGAATATAGATAATAGAACGCGTAAGACAGAGCAGGTAAAAATGCGTATAACGTAAACGTGACTTTACATTTCGTTTCGTTCAAATGCTGCTATTTCGTTTTGATCTTATGTGTAATCAAAATTTATATTTGCCTTAATTAACTTTGAGAGCGATTTAATTAGCTAAAGCGCCTCGTGTTTCGTTAAGTGTCAGTTGAATAATTCTATTTGAGTTCGGGAAAATAAATCTTACGTACAAAGGTCGATGTGCGTTCCGTGTGATTTGTTTTATGTGTGCACTTTTCATCCGCACCATAAATTCGTATGGAATTGACGTCAATCGTAGACAAATGATCGAGTGTTTGGAAACGTTTCGTACATTTTGGCAATTCTTAGATTTACCTTGTCTCGTCGCTTTCGAATCGAAATTGATTAATGGATTGTGAACAGCGGTCGTCCAACTCTGTCTCAATGTTAAATATTTCATTGGAAATTTTCGTTTTTTTGCGAAAATGCCAATTTTCGATATAAATTCCAGCGAGCTTTTTCGAATGCGACGCTACAGAATTTTTCGATCGGATTGGAAAAAAAATGTATGAATTTCAGTAAGTACCATCATACACTGGTTGTTTTTCAACGAAAATAATTTGCATTCACGTTCGCAAGTTCGATCTTTTCATACTTCGTACATGAAAAACTACTCATGAAATCCACCGATACTCAACTACATCGATATGATCGTATTCAATATTTCGCTCTACATAACATTCGCTCTACACCTTTTATTTGCACAAGCACAAAGACTCTCAATGGTGGCTAATACGTCTCCGGCTATTAGACGACACACAATTAGCCAGCCTCGAGTAGCAAGCCTTTTGTGAGAGTTACATCCAACTCCATCCTCGTCCCCATCAATTCAACTCCTCATCCTCAACATCTCTCGTCTTTATCCTCGCCTTTGCTCCCGGCATGAGAGCTGCAAACGTCTGCCCCTCGTCCACGTGTACGTCTTCACGTCTGGGAATACGTACTCCTCGGCTTATATCGAAACGGCTTATCAACCCACCACCCATCTGCCTTCCGTCCAGCTCGAGGTGTACCCTCGGGAGTATTGTCGATGAGGCTCACAATCGTGCTCGAGAATATTTCACGGCTGGGATCGATTTTAAGATTTCGTCTCGATCTGCTCGATAAGTGAGAAATGAAAAATGTATTCATGTGTCTATTTATGAACTGTCGAATTTTCAGGCGAGTGTCTCAAAACAATGATGTATATACGTTCGTATGTACGTCTATTTTGTATTTCAGCACTCGTTCAGAAATTTGATAGTTTGTAAATAGAGGTATGAGTATACTTTGGTATTGAAGATTTTTAATTTTTCATGTTTATGTCGATTCCATTAAGTTTCAGTAGATTCTAGAGTCATTATGGCATACATAAATTATATCTAGATTCGTAAATCTACTGTTGCTTATCGGTAAGGATATTATACAAACATCTCTATGCATAAATTAGAATCAAAATTGTACATTTTCCGATATCGATTGTATATAGTCTGAAATTTGAATTATTATTAAGTATAAATATGTATCTTACACTCTACCTATAATTTAATTTATCAAATTCGAAAGATTTATTAGTTACGATGTCATTTTGTATTGTTCGCGTTGAGAGAAGCTTAGCAACTCATGAATATTTCAACACAGCTCTGAGCAACTAACTACTCACTCTTGCCCAATCGCATGATTACAATGTTATTTTGTAGCCTCATTTTCTCGCACGTCCCTTAATTGATATTATGAGCCTAATTAATCATTGTTAGGATATAACGAAAGCTCCATTGTTATACGCGAACATCTATTTGCCTCTCTCCCGACCGAGAGTGAGTGAAATTATTGAAATATTTAAAAAAGAAGATATATTTACATTCCTCTTTCGTTTATTTTTTTCTCGGTTTTCACCGCAACGGTGGAACACCGCGGGAATTTCGCGATATTTGTTCTCGTTTGGCCTAAACCCGCTCTCCGCACTTTCAGTTTCCTTTTTTTGAGTTTTTATTTGCTTTTTTTTACGTGAAAACAGAGGAAAAAAAGGAGGTAGTCCTTTATTGTATTATCAGGCTCGGATAATTTTTTATGCCGGTCTGTAGTAATTTTTGATTACGTTCGCGCACTCGTTCTCCGGATTGTACCGACTGGTTTAAAAATTCACTGCTTCGTTTTTATACCTCACGATTTTAATATTGTACGATGTTTCAGTTTTTTTTTTCATAAACAATAAGAATAATTTTCGACAAGGAACTAATTTATTGATTATGTTATAAGATTAGTTTTGTTTGTTACAGATCAAGACGGAGCAGAACCATCAGGAAATAGTGTTTCCGTTCACAATTTAGTACGTTTGGGTGCTCATGATACTAGTGGTGGAAAAGCCAGGAGAGAACGAGCTGAAAAAGTTTTAGATGCTTTCGCAAGCAGATTGGAAGCTGCCCCTTCAGCTTTACCTCATATGCTGTCGGGTCTGATGTGCCACAAAGATTCGCCTACTCAGGTATTTCATAACCAGCATTTAACAATGACGTCATTATTGAAATACGAACAATCAGCCCGTTGAAAATATCAACGCATTTCTGGTTATTATAAATTTTGTGTTGTACAAATATCATCGAAATATAACTCTTAGGTCCGAAGTTGTTAATGTATGTATAGAGACATCGATTTTGTTTTGTTCGGAATTTGATCTATCGATCGTAATGTAGCGTTTCAGTAGACCAACAAATACACATAGATGAAATTAGCGTATTATAATAATATATTCAACATTAGACGCAAACAAAATTTAATTTAAAACATTTTTTAATTCAAATCCTCTGAAACATCTGTATCAATCAACTAATTATGCACGCTCGAGCATTCAAAGCGCGATCTTCATTCGAAATTCCCCATCGCGAAAACTTTGACAAAAAATTTTTTTTTCCACATTCCACGAATACGTTTTATAAACATACATACATAGATATATATAAAACTTTTTTCCACATCGAAACAAAAATAAAAAAATGAATGAAAAAAGAGAGATCCGTAAGCCGACACATCCGAGGGCGATTGTCGCTCATCAGTCCACGTTTCGAAATAACCACTCGGCGATTTTTCAACGCGGCACTTCGCTAATACATCCTTTCAACCGCCCTTCGCGAGCTTTATTTTCCACCACCGCGATAAAATTCGAAAAAGAACGAGTGTGTTTGGAATGAAGAGAAAAAAATTCGCGAATAAATGAAAAGAATTCGCCCTCTCGAGCCGACTCTCCGTCGTTGAATTAATTAGAATTAACGCGCTGACTGTGCTCGATTAATTGGAAATTTTACCTTCGCTCTTGCAACACTAGATGCTTTCGAATTAATTTGTCGCTTTATTAAAATTTTAATTAAATTACACGTAAGTGTTGTACAATGTTAAGGTTGTATTATTATTAAAATGTATATCGGTTATTCGAAATAACATTTTCGTTCGAAATATATTTGGGAAATTTTCTATTGAATTTATCGATGTATTCAATTTAACATGTTTCTCAATAATTCTTATAGAATAACATATAATTTGTTCTTTTTTTTAATTTTCGCATTTAATCAAATGGTATTTGTTAAAATTTAATGAAAATCTGTTATTTATTGTATAATTTACATTGATTTTCGTGCCTCTGATTTGGACGCAGATTTGATTTTCAACAAATGGAAAAATCGAACTTCAAAGAGCTTTTCAATTTACATTTTCTTTACATTTCTATTACTCTAGATGTTTTTTTATATTCGTAAACTCAATTTATTTCAAAATTAACAAAATAATTTTTCAATTGTGAATGTGTTGTAAATTGCGCTTAACATAGATTTTACGCTACATTTGAGCATATCCTTAAAACGTAGATGAGCTAAAAGCTCATTATCTTGTCCGAACGTTTTAGAAACGATAGATGAATGTAAATTAGTCTCGTTCAAATCGACTGTAAAATGTTCGACGAGTAGATATAGGGGATTTTCAACAAAATGAAATATGTAATACGAATTTAATGACAAGACGAAGTTTCAGCATAATCGCATGTAAATTTTTCGACTTCGATTTTATATTTATGGATAATGAAATTTAAATAAATTAATTCCGTATTCCAGACGTAATTTAAGACGCGAATTTGATATGAATTATTTGCACTTAATAATAATTATAAATTCACAGTCCCTCGACGCTCTGACATTTCGCACTAAAAATAAATCAAAACCTCCCAAGAGCATCGAATACATTATTTAAACACATTTCAACTGAAAAATTCACACAAACGAGAACCATCCGACGATTACGCCTTTGAAAACTATCGCTCCATACAAAGCCGAGCGACCCGAAGAGAACGCATCAAAAAGACGTAATGCCCTCCCATCTTCGGCCGATCTCCTCAAGATCTGCAGATTGCAGATCTCCCCGGCAATCATTTTCCGTCTCCGAGTCCTCGTCGTCTATCTGATCGAAAAGGCAGCCTTTCCGGTTTTAATATATACGACTTTCGGTTTTCATTTCCTCGAATCCCGGGCGCGACGATTTCCTCGGCGTTACGTCGAGAGATTGTGTCTCTGTGCACATTATTACGTCGTTAAGTCGAGTCTGTCGTAATCGAGTGTGGAGATCGTAGTTAATTGTGCGACGGTTCGGACTCGATTTGAATTTGTGTTTATGCGGTCGTTGTGTGAAGTGCGGTTTTACAGCGTTACATGCGGAGTGGGTTTTGGGATCGGTTGTTGCGTTTTAAATTTGCTTGTTTGTATAGTTTTTGTAAAACATGAATGATAAATTCATGCTTGGTTAGAATACATTTTCAGATTTTGTATAATTGATAATTAGTCCATAGATAGCTCTGTTCGTTGGTTTGAATGCTTATTCAGTTGTGTATGGACAATGTTGTTAAATGCTGAATCTGATGAAAAGCTAAAAATATGACATCAAATGTGTATACTAAATTACATATGATGGCCGAAAAGGACAAAGAGTACTAGTAACATTTTCGGTGAAATTGAGTTATGTACAGGAATCGCTCCTATGTACGCTCATATATTTGGTGGCAAAAGGATATAAACGAATGCGGATCATCAAATCACTCGACCTCCTAGGTACATGTTCAACTTTGAGCGCACTTTTCTCGAAATCACTTTTACCCCTTAGCCTTTCTAGCTAGTTTTTCATAAAATTTTAGATGAAGTTTTATTAAAATCTGAAATTGATCAGATAAATTATTTATATCGAATGCAACATTTTGAAAATTAAATAAAACATTTTCACACTTAACACTTCATTCAAAATACATAACCTAGCCACATTTCACATCACTCTGAACCTATAAAAGCCCTACGAGAAAACAAACCCGATACACACACACACACAAAACCACCAATCGCTTATTTTAAACCGTCGAGCTCACCGCACTTTCGAATCGATCGGATTCCGAAAAAAGCTCCTCGCCTCGCGTTGCGCTTTTTTCCATCCGCTCTTCGTCTTTTCATTTTTCATTTCGTTAAACTGCCGGTCGGCGGCCAAAGCCGATTGGGCCCGGCTTTGGCCCAAGGTTCGGCCGAAGGCTTTGGCCGAAGGTTTTGGCCGCCGTTTTATTCGACCGGACGTCCGTTTCGTTGCCGCTTTGCGTTTTTCGGCTAGATAAGCGAAATCTCGCTAATAACGAAAATGCGCTCGGGTATTAATTAGTTTGACGCTCGCTTGCGGATTTTTGGAGCGTGTTGATATTTGGGGAGCTTTTTCGTCGGTCGTTTTTGGCTCTAGTGCGGTTCGGATGCGTTTGTATGTGTCGTATCTGTACTTAGTCTGTCGTGCTTTTTTTATGTGCTATATTTTTCTATCTATCTCATGATTTTTCGCTCATAAGTTGTCTGGCGATTTTTGAACTCTTTTATTTCTAGTGCGGTTTGGCTGAGTTTGCGTTTTCATTGTACTGTGTGGTACATATTATGGCTCAAATGCTTTATTTAGATCTATTCTGTTTTATATTGTGAAATTTCGTTCATAAGGTGTCACCCAATTGACATTATAGAAATTTTCTTTTTTCAAGACAGAAGAGATTATTTTTTATAAAAAGTCTAGAGTACAGATAGAAAACGGACCGTATAAACCCAGATTTTTAGTTTGAAAAAATTGGTATCGTATTTTCTTTTATTATACGAATAGAGCGATGTTGATGTAAAAATGTGTCTTTACATGCACAGTGAAAGTTTAATATCGACATTTCTTATTGTAACGAAAATTTCATATTTATGTTCAATATTCTCGGAATTGTCCAAATATAATTTGAATATTTTCTATAAATGAATTTCTTTGATACTCTCACGTATTTTATGGAAATTCTGAGATTTTATAAAGTGTTTGAATTTTCATCGTCATAGTTTTTCATTTTCGTATTGTGACGAGTTAAATTGAACATCACGGAGAATATTTTAAATGCATTCCTTTCTTCGAAGCTCTATTTTTTGTTTTTGTACATTTATAAGGGTGTAAGTGTATCTTTTCTGACGCCCTTTAAATATCTATCGTTTTTGACGGATGAATTTATTTCTCGAATGTGATTTTTCAAGCGTGAATAATTATTTTCACGGACGAATAAATAAATTCGATTTCGTCTCTTGCATTTAAACATTTCCAAATTCTTCAAACAATACTTTCGATCAGACCGGTGGAAAAAAAATTGCACTCTGCAATTCGTATTTCGCGCATACAATTTAAGTGGCCATAAATTAATTAAATTCGCAAAAGACTTGTTTACCTCCGTCTAGACTTTGTACAGAGCTGCATGCGAGCGAAAAACTTTTCAACTCGATTTAATTGAGTGAAAAAACTTATTACCGAGCTTCTCAGAAACATTTAATTTATGTACCGAAACTATTCACCGACAAACGGAGCTTGTTACATTCGCAACTCCCGACGGTAACGAGACACAAACACAATGCAATACAAGCGAAATTATATCGCTCGCTTCACACTCGGCGAAAGCGCAAACATTAGCACGCGACACTTTCGCACGTTTCGTCGAAAATTCGCTTTTACCGAATGGCGCATGGCAACGTACAGATAGTGAGAAAGTGTCGGAAAAATTACCTATCGATTGACAATTTCGTTGTTGGATCGCTTGGGATGTAGTGAAATTAAAAGGAATACCTTGTATGATGTATATGTATTTTATAGAGTTTAATTTGTACAATCCAAATCGGTTCCAAACTGATTGTATGAAATTGAAATATAGCGATTGGTTCGTTGAAAGTAGGTTTTAATTAATCGAGATTCGTCTCGAATTTCGTGAATTTACAATGATTTATCGTTTCGCACAGATGAAACTGTACGTTGGGTTAAACTCGAATTTTTCAATTTGATATTCTTTAAAGTTGAAGGAAAACTGTGAAGCGTAGCTCGGTGATAAATTTGATTAATTCACAATACTCAATCGATGCTCATTAATTCGTTTGCGGACTGGCTGCGTGGTTAAACTTTCTTTAATCAATTATAAAATTGATTCAGCGAGTTGGGTTTCCTTGAAACGTTCCTTCAATTTTGGATTTAAATTAAAACTTTTACTAACTATTTTAATTTCTTTATTAAATTCTATATAATGATCTTTGAAAAATATTTAATATCGAAAATGTTTGTATGCCTTTTCCTGACTTATGTTTAAAATATTCGTATTAGTCTTTGGATTTCATCATTGCGACCTTCTCGCTCTATAACTGTAAACACATGAATATGATTTCTATTTTTGAAAAATGTTTACGCTAACTACGAACAGATTCACCGACTGACACAACATAGACTCCCTTATGCATATAAACGCGTTACGATTGACATAAATTCATTAGCATCTGACCAAACATATTAACAAAGCCCGTTTCGTGCTACAGTAGACACTATAATAGAAATATTTTATTACACACTGAATTTCTTATGGGAAACGTTTATGTCGGTTTCGATGCGAATACGACAGTATAATACAACATCATACGGGTAAAGTAAGATATCGATTTCCGGCCTCGTACCTTATTGACCATCTGTTGAATTTTCAGCGACGCTCAACCACCTGCACTCGAAAAATCCTTGAGTCGAATACTACGAAAATTGAAACATTTTGATTTATCGAATTCGTTATACGTTTCGCGAATGATTTATACGACGCCGAAATAACGAGCGGAGCTTCGAATCGCGAGGGAGATTCCCTTTGTCGTTTCGTTTTTTTTTCACTTCGACCGAAGAAACCTTGACCAGGTTGATGGATGCGAGAATTGGTGGCCTAATTTGATTTATAGCGCGGATTGATTGGACGGACCCTTTGAACCCTGCACCTTTTCCATCGTCTTGGGATTATTTTATTTTCCCCGCTCGAATGTACGCCCCATGTTTATTTTAGCGATCGGATTATCAACTCTTCGTAACGCCAATATATTCGATTTTCGCTGCGAAATAAAATGCATTCGTATTTGCGAGCGAAGCTTATTTCACCGGCGCATATAATCCATATTTTACGAGCGCATACCGTCTCGGGAATACGGTACGAAAATTTCCCGCGCGTTTTCATATGACGCTCTTTAAATTATATATTGGATTTTCCAAATGAGTTTTCCGATTATTAAAGTATTGACGCCGACTGGACCGTAACCTGAAGTTTTATTTTATGTCTGTTTTTTATTTGTTTCAGGTGTTCATAGCTGGTGGAAGAGACGATCCTCGCACTCAGGCTCTCCTTCGCGTCGTCAGGACTCGTCTTCTTCCTGGAAGGATCCTCGCTGTGGCAGAACCAGGCGCTGGTGGGAACACAGGTGTGTCAGAAATCCGTGAGTCGACTTTTGATATTCTCCATGTTGTCCATAGCATATGCATTTGTTTTGTTTTTCTTTTTGCTTAACATTGAGTTTTTCATAATTTTCATTTGCATGCATGGATACAACGTGCGAGAATCGCGCGATCTCATGAACTCATCATATATTTTTTTATTAATTTCATTTTATTTTCTTTCATAATTTTTCATTCATTAAATTTCATTGAGCAAATATATATTTTTATCTATAATGAATATCAAAGAAACCCAATAAAGATTGATAGATCAATTAAGGGTGTTGAATGGATAATGATTTGAGGGTTCATTGTTGAATCGTCTCTTCCGTATCGGATTTCTTTCGTTGACCCTTCGAACCTTAATTGTGCGAGGAAAATCAGAAAATTGCTATAATCAATTTTGCGGTCTTCCATTTTCCGGACGGTTTTCTTTAATTCCATTGTGAATGCGACATCAGAGTATACGTATGAAATTGATTGATTTTTTTATCATCCACGACATGAAATTCGCTGCAAATATAAAATAAATAGTCGATCGGAAAATCGGATAGAAAATAGCTCAACTTCTTCCATCTGGCGTCGGCATGAACTGCTTTTACCCTCCCTAAATTCTATCTTCCGATAAAAACGTGACCGTTTTCGCAACAAGCCAAATTACTACTTTTCTTACTTCGCGCCTTGTAACAACGTCGATTATTGTACCGTGACCTTAATTAAAGCGAAAGTCGGATTGATATTACACGTTCGAACGTGATTCACAAATCCGTTTCATTCAAATATTATTTTACTAAAGATTCGTATGCAAAATGGGAATATCGACATGAAAATCGTAGTTATTTTCTCAACGGTGCAGTCAGCCGTCTCCCGGAACCGATTGAGCCTCGGTCGATTTTTATTTATGGAAACTTTCTAACCTACAGGGAAATCCTCACCCAAACCCACTACACCATCCCTTCATGCGAAATACCCTCATCCCTTATTTCGTATCGTATCTATATCGACTTGCGTACACTTGGCTCGTCCATTAAGCCACCTGAAAAAGTTCGATTTCGAAGAGCCGCGCGACGCCGAACCTCACCTTGTACATCAGCCGAATACTGATGAGAGTTGAGGACACCCGGATGAAGATACAGGCTCAGGAAAGCGATCCTCTCTTGGCCTTTCGTTAATTAGTGTGCGCGTCGAAATCCCGATATATCGAACGATACAGTGGCGTAACTATTTTGTAATCGAGGCATAAAGGTCCTGATTCGATATGGGTTCTGAATTTTAAAATATTCATTGTGAAACAAAAATCATGTCATTTTGATACAATTCATTTTTGACATTATGAGGGAGTATGGAATAGGCTTTTTTTTTAAACTTTTTGTATTTTTTGATGACAAAAGATTTGTTATTAATTCAAATTATGACGTAGTGTGGAAATTATGAAATCGAAACTTTTATGGAAAGTGTGTTGTGTATTGCCGTTTCAGTCAATATTTTTGCTAGCGTTATTCAATTTTTTCGTTTAAAAATCAAATCGAGATGTTAACTCTACCTTATTTTCTTTAACATTTTCAAGATAATTTAGTATATACTAGTGTAATAGATCATTCGAACCATACTTGATCTAATTTAACTTTACCTGAAAAACATCCCAACCTAATTCACTGCAAACTGATATGAAGTAGAAAAAAACTAACCCAACCTAACCTGATATTAAACCCAAATCTAATTTAACCCAACCCATCCCATATCAATCGAGATACATTTAAAATCTACTCACATGTTAAAAATCCCCATCAAGGACATATTCCCTCATTTCCCTTACATTAAACTTGAATCTTTCCAAACTACACACATGTTAAAATCTCCATCAAGGACATTTTCCTTTCATTAAACTCGAATTTTTCCAAACTACACACACGAACCGATCGCTCAAAGTCACAATTACATTTAAAAATTTCCAACCGCACCACCGATCGAGTAATACTCAAACAAGGATAATATATTCCCCGTCATCAGAGAAAGTTTGATTCCGGTCGGCTTCGAGAGGTTCGCGGTCAGAGGCGGAAGCTCTCGACGCCGAAAACGTTTTGAGGTTTTAATGGGAAAGTTGGCCTGGATATATTCCGTTCTGTTCTGTTATATTTGACGTTCGTTCCGCTCGAATTCGCAGTCGTGTGTGCGTGCGTTTCGTTCGTTCGAGGGCTTTTGCGGTCGAGGCGGTTATGCGAGCGTTTTCCGCGCGGAATCCGCCGGTTTTGATTCGGTTTTGATTGTCCGTGTCGAAAGTGCGAGTTTCGTTATGTCGGATATGATTTGTAGTAAGTAATAGTTGTATTTCTAATTGGAGATTTTTTCAATATTTTAATTCTCGTGTTAGTCGATCATATTGAGTTTTGAGATGCGTAGTCTGTCTTCTAAATTATCGACTGCGTATTTTGGGAAGTTTGTGTAGTCGACTAATGTAAGGATTGAAGTAGTGAAAAGATCGGTTCTGAAATATACATTATTTATTTATTATTTAGATAAGCAAGTATAGTCGGTACGACTGCGAATAATTTTATCTGGAAGAACTTGAAATAATTAAAGTCATCGTTTGCCCCCATTATGTAAAAAATAACACGAAATTTTCTTAAGTCTTAGGGCGAGATCATATGAATGCAACTAAACTGAAACCAAAATCAACAGGTAGAAATAAACTTATAAATGCAAAAGAGATTGCTATACATACGAATAAATAACCATATAGCTATAAGTTTTGCGTTATACAGGTCTGTCTTTGTTAGTTGTAGTTTTTGCATTTTCTTAACTTGAAATCATCCTTGCATCTGAGACTGTAAATAACCGATCACTCGCAGTCATTACAACCTCATAATTCATTTTTCAATCACAACTTCATCTTATTTCTTATATTTAATCATAATTTTAACATATATTTATTATTTTTCCAGTATTGTCCAGGATCAGACCTCTGGGGGACGTTCCCGCCGCGTACGTGTGTCGCCATTACGCCTGTTCCCTGCCCGTCACCGAGGCTTCCAAATTGGAGGAGATATTGGACGAGAAACCTTAGCTTCGTCCCCAGCCATTATCAAGACATTGCTGTGATTTGGGTATTTAGATACTCGATACGATTTTGCCTGTTCTGCGTCTCGTTATTATTCTACGCTGACTTCTGTCACAAACGGACGTCTAATGACATTTTTTGGTACAAATTTTTTCGTTTTCAAAATTTTCCGAGCGATGTTGAGTAGTGTAGAATTTTGTTTTTAATGTTTTATGTTTAATTTTATTATATGTATTTGAGTTTTAATGTTATCGTAGATGGTTAAATTATTTTTATTTTGTGATTTAATTGTTCTCAGGACATGAAATACGATATAAAATCTCAGCTTTTATTAATTTGCGTGTGAAACACATATATTTTAAGAATCTCTGAATTTTAGTACAGGAGTGAAAATTTCAATTATAAAATATTTTTAAGATTAATGATATTTAAATTATATGTACTGATGATGTTTATGAATAAGATTAATGTTATATTTTTCATCGAAAACATTTTCTTCAGAAGATTTCAAATTATAATCGTGTTAAAATGATACACAATTATTGCCATATTTATTTGAATAGCATTCATTTGATATTAGCTTCTTGAATTTATTCAATTTCTGAAACGCCGTTTAAAAATTTTAAAACGTTTTAAATTTAACATTTTCCGAAAATCGAAAGAAAAAAATACTCAATCTCAAATATGACGTTGAATTTTCTACGAAAAATCGCACAAATCGCAATCGATTACCTGTCGTTCACCTTTTCGTTCACAGAAAATTAAACAAAGCTCCGTTTGTCCGTCACTTTCAAATATATTTTTCGCTTCTCCCTTTCATGCTTCGGAAAGTGAAAGAAATAAAGTAAATAAAAACGTTACGCAGGGTCGCATCGAAGCCTTCTTTTTAGTAGGAAACGAGAGAAAAAAAAACTTTCGTTTTTCGTCTCAGACAAAATATCGTACCTTGTTAGAGGCGGTGGTTTGTTTGCAAATTTTGAACGAAACATAAAACGTAAGAGTATATTTTGTATAAAAAGCGTTCGTTACATTTGTGTATTACATTGCGCTTCTCGAATAATCTCTGAAGAAAATGTGTTCGTAATTGTGAAAAGGAAAAAAATATAATTTTTATAGAATATTTTGTATAGAACTAGAATATATTATAAGAAAAATATTTATATTTATTAATTATCTTTAAAATAAGAAGTAAAAATCACTGTATCAAAAAAAAAGACTAAATTATAATTCTGCATACTAAAAAAAAATAATTTATCTTTCATGGTTTATAAGATCGGGGCTTTAAAATGTAATCCTAATATTTGGGTGTTGGTTGATAAAGTATTTATACGTAATTATTAATTCATGTTTGCCAAAAAATATAAATTAAGATTTATCGAGTTAAATTTCCCTGTAAAACCTGATCGCTTTTAGTATACGAAACTCGTGTACTTATTGTTGCCACTTCCATTATTATATTGTATTGACAGAATGTGTCAAACAGAAAATGATGAATTACTGAAATAACTTCTAACCAAGTATCGATTTTAACTTCACTTTCGAAAATTTTCTCTTCTAGAGTTATAATATAATTTTTATGTATTTCATAAATGAAAGTTGCCTTCAGATATGCAGATGGAAAATGCGATCAAACGATTGGATATATTTTTGTATGCACAAGCTCATTATTGGTTTTGTAGATTGCGGAAGAGTTTATGAGCATGTTTTTTGTGATCATGTACATATGAATTTGCAATGCAATTTTTAAATGTAAGTGAAATTGAAAATAAAATTCATCAAAAAAAAAGAAATACGATCGTTTTCATTCCAACTGGAAAATCGCGCAAAGCTCGCATGGTCGAAGAGATTTTGTTTTTCCACGCAAGCCTTCAATTTACAGATTTTCTTTCAGCTGTATTATTGTAGCCCGCAATGATTCGTTTTTATCGTTTTGCTGATGACCGTTTGCAAGAAGTGTTAATGGATGTTCCACCGAGGATTCTAGAGAATTAGCTGAGCTAGAAGTATTTACAAAAAAAGTAACACATGTGTTCTTTCCGAGTTACAAATGTACGAACCAACCCTTATTTTTGTAATCACCAACGTATTACTTTCTGCTTATCCTAGGCTGACGATTCGTTAGTCGTTACCTTAATTTGTATCATTAAAACAAAAAATTCACAAATAAAACTTAATTTTCATTATAATTAATTTTTCATAATAATAGCATCTACACCATATTGTAGGTATAGATACGAAGGTAAACCTTCTGTTAAAAATCTCAAGACTTCAACCGAAAACACAGCACAAGAAAAATCGACATAAATCACAGGGGGGTGCCTTTTTATAACTTTTTATCCTGTCATCGCACAACAGTTCACCCTGTACTCGAGAGCCAAGCGAGCGGTATCATCTGCCGTTGGCACGCGAGCGAATTTTAATATTATTGTTTGCCGTCGAGATTTTTAATATCTGTACGTCTGTCGACGACGTGCGGCCCAAATAAAATAACGATAACGTTCCTCCGGTTCTCAGAGGTCAGGGGTGATCGACTGTGCACTCGAGATACGAAATCCGATAGGTCAGGCTTTTCCAAACTTTTCCGCAACTAAACCTTTAGTGGAGTTACCATTCATTTTTTTAAACTGTAAGCTTATGAACATACGCTTTTAAAGAATTTAATCGATAACATTTTTATCTTTGACAACAGTTTTCGTACAAATGTAAAAGAAAAACTGATTGGACATTTAAGGGAGAGGGATGGGAGTTAAAACTCATCTCGTTAATTCTTGCATGAATTACACGATCAAAATCTGTATAAAATAATTTATAAACTGTTGAGGCTTATGAGTAGTTTAGACGTATACATTCAGTCCGAAAACCAACAAGACAAACCTACATTTTTTATTTTATTTTCTCTCTACAGGCCGAAGCCCAATTCAACGTCATCAATCAACATCATTTCACTAAACAGTGAAGAAATTTTTATTACCATTATGGCAAAGCTACTCCTAAGAGTAAATTATAGTGTACATACACAGATGTCACTAAATAATTCGAATTACTCGAAATATGAGGTGTAGGTGATGATATACCTTTGTGAAATGACTGTACAAGTTTGTGTCGTTAATCTATGGACTAGACTTATGCTTGTGAACTATCCCCAAAAAACTTGATTATTATAAAAATGAATAATCAAGTAAAAATCTCATTGCAATATAAAAAATCGTACCTTATTACCACGAAACACTCTAATGTTTAACACAGCACTGATACTTAATATTGATGAAATATCTATTGATCAAACAAACAAAACTTAAGAAGAGTTTAATCAATGATCATCGATTCTTCATTATTCATTGATCATTGATTCATTGATCACCGATTGATCATTATAATATAAATTAGTGAAATTTTCATATTTTTTAATTCTTAACTCTTCAAATCGATACCGAAGGTTTAATCCAGCTCTGCGAAACCCAGTTCGGATACCTCTTCGATAGGCTATCGTCTCTCTTTTCCGGTTTTTCCGGCTCGGTGTGGTTTTTCCGGCCGGTAATGTTGCGGCCGGTCATAAGTTGCAGATTTCGAGGTTGATGGTGATGTATGGAGGTCGAACACTTTGGTAATTTAATTAATCGATGGGGTCCGCTTGTGCGATATGGGTTCAATTAAGAGACGTAGTCGAAAGTGATTAATTACGCGCGTTATTATATTTCGTACGCGATTAATCTCTCGTAAGAATACGATTTTATTTATAGGAAAAAATTACGCCGTGCTCGAATGCGAACATTCGCTCATTTGTATATTTAATTGTCACTCTAAACAAGCGAAATATTCATAATACGTTTCAGAAGCGAACTCGAAACAGACTGTAGACGGGATCACTCATCTCGTCGTTCAAAATCGAAACGTTCGCATCATTTACAACTTCGCATCGCGATATTGGCATCGCTTTAATCACCATTGTGAAAGCTCAAGATCGATTTTTTTCGATCTGTCATCATTCTACGCGCTATTTTTTGAAATTTCTCGTACGTTGAACATTTTTTTGTACGATTTTCCGCTTGCACTTTACGATCGGTTCGATATTTCAGTGCGAAATTTCGACCCCTCTTTACGATTCGATGACATTTTCCCGCCGATCGTTTCGATAAATTCGTAGCACGCCTGCACTTTACGGACCCTTTTCGATATACAGTAAAGTCTCGATTATTTTTATCGATGATAAAATAATTTGCTGTCGTGGAATGTAACCGAAAATAAGTTAATGTTTCCATTAAAACGTTAAGTGCTACTTGATAAGCATCAAATTCTCGTAGTGAATTTGAATTCCAAATGAACTACATTATAATTAAAAATACATTTATTTTTGACAAGTTTAAGTATTCTTACTTAACCCAACCTCAATTCATCGAAGCTAGAACGCAAATTGAAAAAAGGAATAAAGACTTAACAGAACTTGTTGAATATCACGTCAATGTTATTGTCTCTACGTAAGAACCTAACTATCATTTTACTTCGACGTCAATTTTGACACCTAAAACTTTCAAGTTTGCAAAAGATTTTTATTGAATTATCTGGCACTGATTATCGAGAGTTTACTGTGCTTTATTATGTAATATAGGATTTGTCTGAATTCCCGTATTCGTTGGAATTACTGAGTTCCTTCCTTTCGTCAGTTGAAATCGCGAACGCTCATTTCGGTGTCTTTCAAACGTGTTGTGAGGTTCTATTGCTGCATAACGACGACACGCTCTGTTCACGTTCCATTTAATGAAGTTCGCCAAGTTCAATGGAAGTAAAAGACATGTCGCTCGTATGGAATTGAATGATGTTCTTTTGATATCAATTTATTTATTTTGTAGTCGAAAATTGCATTTTAAATGAATACGGAGTCGATTTGGATTGTTAACTATTAATTGATTTTTCATTTTCTTTAAAGTATTAATACTGAAATTGTGATCGTAGTTTTTTTTGTTTCACTTGCTTGGAAATCTTATAAATGCCTAAGTTTAGTAATAAGCCAATTTTTATTTTACTTAAAAAAATTATAAGTGAATTTTGTGCGAAAGCTTTTTATCGAAGTAATAAAACTGAACGAAGAAAATTTGAGATTATTTCAAATTGTAAAGTTTCCATATTTTATTTCAGTAATCTTATAGAATTTACGGCTTTATTAACGATCAATATATAATTCATTGTATAATACTGATATAAATTTTCGAATGAAACTAAAACTATAAAATGTTCGAGAATCAATCATTCATTGAAATTGAATCAGCACAAATTTTCAATTTTTCAGCTCAGCGCTTTCGGTAATTCACTTTCAATTTTAATTCAATGCAATAAATACAAGTTTCAGTATAAAACAAAATCGAGATCTGTACGTAAAATGTAAAACGTATGTGGGTTTAAGATGCCAAGAGGTGTAAGAGACAAACTAAATCATGTGTAAAATACGGAAATTAACCTTGAATATATCAATTTTTATGGTTTCATAAAGATTTCACAGCAAATGCTATAATTATTTTCACCGTCGATTTAATATTTTCAAAAATAATTTGAATTTCTGTTCGCGAGTTTTCATTTATTTTTTATGTTAACGATTTTGTTTTCATTGTGTGTTCGAGATTTTTTTTTAACATTTTAAATCCTTGAATTCTCATCTTATAGTTCGATTTTTACTCAATATTCATTCAAAATTACACATAATATAATAATAATACACGATAAATACATATAATCGGCGCGTAATACCTAACATACCTATAATAAAAATGTGTTATGAAATATAAATCAGAGCAAAAATAATGTTAATAGATAAAACAGTGATAATATAAAAGTGCAAATGTATTTTGTTAAAATTTACAAAGAAATGAGGGTTTTGATGTGTCAAATTTCAAGTAGGTGAAATTTTATTCAACGGTTATTGATATAAATCGATTTTTTTTCACATTTTCATATAGAATTTTCTCGATATATTTTTTTTCAAATATTTACCTTTTAAATAATTTAATTGATATTTTGAATCGTTTTATCAATTTTTTACAAATTTATCTATTAAAATACCCCAAAAAATCACACACTTTTAGTGATTAAAAGAATTCTTTCAAATTCTATAAAAATAATCCGTAACTCACTCTTTCATAAATATATTAATATAAAAAGTAACAACAGCAAAAAGTAACAACAAAAATCATTCAAATCTCGTATAACAACGTTGCTTTTTATGTACTTACAATTAAATATTTCACAAATGATAGACGTACGATATATTACCCAAATATTATATTAAATTGTATTATTATTCAATATTAGTTTTTTTTCATTATAACAATTATTCTGATTTAAATAAGGCATTTTAAAAAAAATGCTCATACACCCCTTGGTTTTCCTAATGCGAATTCTAAGTCTAGACCCAAATCGATTCAGAGCAATTCCACTAAAAACCACTCCGATGAAAAACCCATACGAAATACAAAAAAAAAACGATCAATTTTTCAAAAAACACCCTCACTTTCCCACATCGATCTGCAACTTAGCGAGCCTTCGGGAGCCAGGGGTGGCAAACCGTTAGGGGGTGGGTCTGCGAAGGGGTGAGCCTTCGGCGAATGCAACAGGCGACCATTGTTCGTCGTCACACACCCTTCCCACCCCTGTATAGTATAATACTGTATGGAACAACCCTTGAATGCTTCGCCCGTTCCACAAAAAGGGGGTGGACGGGCGTCGAAACAATGTATCGCACGTGAGGGTGGTTTTGTGTTTTTGCTGTTTGTGTTCGGTTGTTATTGTTGTTGTTGTTGTTGTGGACGCAGTTGTGTATCGGTGGTTTTTGAATTTGAGTTTATTGGATTGTTCGATTTTTTAAGGATTGTTGTTTTAGTCGGTTTTTTTGTTTGTGATAGATTTTTTATACAATTTTATTGAAGATAGAATAGTTAGAAATTTTTGGAAAGATTAAGAAAAATAATGTTTCTGTTGGATATATGAAACATATGTAGATTTTCTTGGCAAGTTATTGTAATGGCATACAAATTATCAACTGAAAATTTTATTTATATAAGCAATCGGAAACATTAATTTTCTTAATGCTTATATTATGATCTTTCAAATAAACATATTTTTGCGATTTTCAAAAAAAAATTGCATAATTTTTAAAGAATCTTGATAATTTATTACCGATCGAAGTTATTGTGTAGATTAAATGTTTTTTTGTTTTTAATATTCAGATCAAGCGATAGGAAATATTTCAGTTTTAACAATTTTGCATATCCAGAAAATGCTCGCTCGTAAAAATAGTTGCCGATTTTGTGCATTCGGTTCGAATTTGTGATGTAGATAGTCGCGTGTTTTTTACGGTTTTCGTAAAATTGCTTTTTCAATTTCACGTGTAATAAATATAAATACGACGGTATTTTACTTTGTATACGTTTTCAGTAGCTATACCGTTCGGAGTAAAGTGTAGCACAAACAGAATTTGATATTGACTATTTCCAAAACGCAAACAGTGCATGTATGCAATGCAATTTCATTTGCAATATCAACATAATTTAGCACTTAAGTTTCTCAAATGTTTACCGAGATATCTAATGACTAACAGTCAAAACAAACTTCTAAAGCGATATTATTAAAAAAAATGTTACAAAGTTAAAATATTTGAAAAAAATATATCAAGTTTGAATCTTCACTAGCGAAAATCCACGAGCGGCGATAAAATACATGTATAAAGTTGATTTACTTCATGTTTTACGATGACATTACTGTCATCATAAATGTTATCTTTTTAATGTATTTTGACTGTTGAGAGAAAGTATGTTTCATTTTAATAATTGAATAAATCTTATCCCGTGTATGCTTATTATGCTTATTTTATTCAAAACGAGAGTATTAAAAAGTAATAAAAACGAGTTAAGGGCAATGAATTTAATAGTGGAAACGTCGTTATTTCGATTCGAAATTTCGATCGTTTGAATAAATCGAATAGTTTTCGAATAAAATGCGTTATCCAGTTCAATGTTTCTTTCAGGTCTTTGCCGTTGAAATCTACTGAAATGGAAAAAACAGCAATTTTCTATACTCTGCGTATGACGATGGTACGAAAACGGAAGTTCGGCTCGTTCGACAACAGTTCAGGGGTAGTTTGTTGCAAGGAAAACTTTCACGTCGTATCGGATGGGAAATTTCGTAAATATTTTTTGGTTCGCTTCTGAAGTAAAACGAAAATTAAATTTGTTAAAAGAAAATTACTTTGGTTAAGCGATCGATATAATGTTTCATCAAAATTATTTCGTAAATGGTACGTTTTTATTTCGAAAGCATAATTTTCCGTTTAAATTCGTTTGCTCGAATTTTTCATTTCAGAATAATAAGAAAATGGCGTTGATTGCGTTCACGGTGTTATCTTATGCATTTTCTATTTAAATTCAGCTCTGTATAGATACGGAAAAATGCATTTTAAAACGCATAGTTAGAGGTTAACGCGTTGTTGATTACCGCTAAAGTAAAACTGGGTCATATCCCAAAAGCACGTGTCACATAGTATAAGGTATACAATGTTATTACCAATATAATTTAGCAATGCACAACTTGATTCTTTACGACACCGATGAGGGACTTAATGCGATTCATATTTTAATTTTTAATATTTCATCAGTGTCCCATATTTTAAAGAGGTTTCGAATTTCCATATAATTATGAAAATGTATTTCGAACGTTTTAACTTTTAGTTTTCGATGCATATTACAAATTGTATGCGCATATAATTTTATGGTTTCATTCACAACTGAAAGGAATATTGTTGAACGCTTGAATGAGGCCGATGAAGAGTATCGCAGTGTTCATATTGTAAAGCGAGCTTCACAGCCCCGTACATTGTAAGTATCGCATTATATACGGGGAGGATTTCAATTTTGTACGCTATACATTTTCTTGACGGAGGTCCACTAATGTCTTGCCGGCAATAAATCTTCCGCAAAGCAAACGAAACGTTTGCCAACAATGAGTCACACAAAACTCGATCATTGTTTAAGACGGTTCGGCCAATAATTTTTCGACCCCCAAAAAATAATTCCATTCACACAAAACTTGCTTATTCAATGGACTAATGACCGAAACTTCTTTGATTCAGTTTTAGGTCAACGAAAATTGTGGAAAATGTATAAGCGTGAGTCTCATTTTATGGACTTATTTTCTTAGAGACATCGATTTTGTTATTTAAGATTTGTATTAATTAACGTAAGATTTTTTTTTTCATAATATATTTTTCAGAATCATTACAATAAAAGGCAACATTAGCTTGACAAATCGCTAAGCATTAATAAAATTCTAATTCGGAACCTTCGTTTTTCGAGTCTATTAAGTGACTTTCGGAATCCATTTATCAACACGGTGCTCGCGTTCCAGATTATTAACGTCGATATTAACGAGGCTTAACTGTCTAATTTTCCGATGACGATAGAAAATCACGCTGGAATTTCCCGATAATTTTCGCTCACCCAGCACTTTGCTGACTATGAACTATCGCAGAATTTTCCCGAATCATTATCGACTGTGTGAATCACGAATTACAAACGTATATATGTATGTTCAAAAAAATAAATTTAGACTCGTAAGAGAGAAAGTAAAAATACGTCGAATATAACAAAATTTAACAGAATGAATTCGGCAATCAAATTTAAAAGTGTTCCGGAATTTATAAATGGCCGAAAGAGAGCCGCGTGAAGTTCCACACTAAAAAGTTTACAGTTCAAATTGAATTGCTAAAGCTCTCCGCCAAAGTGGAATCAGAATTATGTATTCCGACTGTACATAATTTAAACGTTCTTTCCCCTCTTTACCTCGTCTCGTACCTTTCTTCATTTTGTGGTTCTCCGAAATTTTATTCAATTTTTGCTGTTATGACTCGTCCTAATAATGCGAAAGATCATATCATGCAAATCGAAAAATTTAGAATAATATTTAAGGTATTCAATTATCTCGAATATTAAAAAAAATATATACTTAATTGTATTTTATTGTACTGTACTTTTGAGCGTGGACGCGATAAAAATCTCAAATTAGATCAGAAAACATCTGTTGTATTTAAATAAATATTTCAATAAGATTAAAAAAATATATATTGATACTTGATGAGAATAATGTAAGTTCGAAACTAGACCTATCCTATGTAACCTAATCAAAATAAGAAAAAAACCCAACTCAACACTGTCTTAAATCTTTCTCAGACTTATCTAATTTAATCCATAGACAGTCGTACCGATTGTCTAATCTTCAAGTAACTATAGAAAAGATAACATTGTAATCATTATTTTCAATATTTATTATGAATTTATATTTATTAATAATTACTTAAACACATAGATTTATATTTCCAATTAAAAAACGCAATCGAAAGACTCACATGTAGCAAACCATTAAATGATTCTTGCATACTATACATCCTATGCGAAATTCAACGCTTCAGATTAAGTTAGATTTTAATTTAAGTATAGCTAAGAAAAACTTATTCACCCATTCATGAACTATCAAAAATTCGAAAGGCTTATTCGAAAGAAAGTTTATATAAGATCATGTTAGTTTGGGCTTCATTATAGGTACCTGCATAGTTTCGCATCACACAAGCATCATCAAAACTATGACATCCTTCAAATGCATTCTATACCCTAATGGTACAAAGATGATCTTAATCATCATCAATCAGTGTTAAGCAAGTACTACACCCGATACACGCAGACATAAGGTGTCGCGGTGGGGCGCCACTTGTCCCGGCGCCCGACGCCAGTACTCCGCCGGACGCCGAACCGAGCGCCGCACGCGCGCACACGCAACATCCACAAAACGCATCTGAAACGCACTTTTTTCGAAGAAAAACGCGTTTCGATACATCCTAGTTTGTAAATAAGTAAATTTCGACGCTTTATTATACATTTTTGTTCGGGAAAATCGCAGTTTTCCACCGAGAGGCGCACGGAGCGGCGCGCGCGAAACTTTCGAATTTTCCGCTCGGTCCGCTCGATCTTTTAAATTGTATCGATTGATTTTAATTATATGTTTATTTTTTATATACTTTTTAATGTTATTGACATTATTTTCTCAGATAATTCTTATTTTTATTCTTACTAATCATGATTCGTTAATCGAATTTCGCGAATTGGATATGCGTACATCAAATCTGCTTTGATTACTTTGAAATATCAAATTTTTAATTGAAAAAATGGCTAATGAATTCATTCATAATTGATTAGTCTAATTATTTTTTTTCATTTTGCTATTCAAATAAAATTTTATCTATCCATCGGAAATTCGATGCGCACATATTTTACGCAGATGATCCATCATGAATATTTTTCATGTTTGCCCGATAAAAATGTATTTAATTTTGTTTCAATATTGTTACGATAATACGGTATCCGGTGCATACAAAATTTTGTTCATTATCGATATTTTTTCACGATAAAACATTTATTAAATCAACACGATATTTTTTTACGCAGATTATATCAAGATAACGAATCGCGTTTATTATTTTAAACAATATGAAACATCAATTGATATAATGGCGAAAAAAATAATCAAATCCGTTTCTAGACAGCGTTCGTACGGATTCTAGCGGGCGCCAAAACTAAATTATATTCAAAATAATAAAATCGGTTTACATTATACGGCGAGGCCGAACCCGAACTCTGCGAAACCGAGAAGAAGAAAAAAATCAATATAAACATTTGGGAAAACGTTGTTTAGAATTGAATTGATTTATACGACTGTTTCCGTTCTAAATTCGCTCGTATGGCACAAAAGCGATATTTTATCGAAGCGCAATTACTTGTCGCGACTCCGCGTACGTGAAACGACCCAAGTTTCGATTTACGACGATTTTATCGCGTTAACTACCTCTCGGTTATACGTCCGAATGCATTCCGATCGGAGAGTTTGATTGATTCGCTTTAAGGCTTAATCTCCCCCATTCGAAAGTCGGTGTGCGATTTTGTGGATGTCGGCGAGTGACGGTTGTAATAAATTCGCAGATTCGTCTGAAAATGTGACTAACGCAATAATTATGTTAATTACCAATGTTAGAAACGAAGTGCTCTAATTGAAAACAAATATTTTACTTATTGTAATATTCCGAGAGTGAAATTATTTTTGTGCAAATATTTGTGAACCAAGTATAATATTTAGTAACATCTTCGAAGGGACTCGCGAGCGCCGATTGCTATGCGCCTAAGTTGATGCTGGAAAATGGTAATTATTTACTTTTCAGTTCATTTTTATTTCAAAACCTTCCCTTTATTTAACCAATATTATAATATTTTACTTTTAAATTATTTACAATATTTTGTTTATTCGTATTTATATTCAACTATAATTCATTTTATTAATTTGATTTCATTAGGAAAAAAACATCTTTAATTGTTATTACAGGTATTATTATATAATATTTTTGATTTCTAAAATATTCAAATTTACATATAAACCAATTAACATAATCCTCTTAGCACTTATTAGACTAGAATCCTTATTTCAAAACACACCGTTAATGGAATAAAACATCCATTGATTCACTATTACAAATTACAATTTCATAATCAGCTTATTTTAGGGGTAAAATGAAATATTTTCTATAATTCGTAATAGAGGTAAATTCGTGTAAAATTATAATTCTCATTCCCAAACAATAATTGAATTTAACGCATCTATTCGAAATTTTTACGATTACAATATTTGCTCATTATCGATAAATATTATTTAGTACTAAATTTTTATTTTAAAAATTTATGATTTATTATTCACACGGCTCTTTATACTATCAATCTTATTTTTTTTGTATAATTTAGTGAAAAAAATAATGAATTATAAAATCCATTATATAAAGTCAGTTTTTTAATTATTAGAAGTCAACTTATCGGTTCGATATGTGATTCTGTAAACTTAAGAAAAAAAATGAAACATTTAATGAAGTGATTAATCAAAAGATTGTAATACTGACCTTAAATTGATCCTTAAAAAAGGATCGATCATTCAATTATATGATAAGCTACTTACGAACGTGTTAAGTTTTCTATAGAATTTTACTATAGCTAACATAATTTTGATAAATCAAGCCTCAACATTATCATACATACCAACAACCCTCACATCAGATGATAATAATCAACACACAGATAATCCTAAATAAAATAAAATATAAAATCCGCATAGAACCACCCTCAAGCCGAGACCATTTGTTCATAATTCATTAACAGCTTACGTCTAGAACAAACAAAGTATCTTGCAGACTCTCTTCTGTTCAGTTCCCGTCGTTATAATATGGGCAGGGCGGATATCCCGCGGCGATCCCCGCGGGACATCCGCGTCCCGGAGGCTCGTCCCGCTTTAATCCCGAAATTATGTGGAGCCGTGACCCTCGGTCTGCGGGCCCACCTGGTCCTCCTTCGCCGGGCCTGTCATCAATCATAATTAAATCATCGTCCGAACGGGCGGGAAAAACCGCCCACCGATGGGAAAATCTCGGAAAATTCGAAGAATCCGAAGCGAGCTCGTTTGACGTTTGAGCGGTTTTAAGGCTTTCGTTTGATAGAGTGTATTGATATTTTATTGTATTTTGTGAGTAATGGATTGTTTGAAATTAAATTTTTAGATGTTTTGGAACGTCGTTTTTTTTTTATTAGCGTGTTATATGATGATTTATCGGTTTAATAATTCAGTTGATGCACTTGCGGATTGTTATTTTCAAAATATTGATGCTTCTTGTCAACATGATTTAAATTTTCAATATTTCAGTTAAGATATTTTATATATCATACATTATACGATTGTACAGTTTGCTAAATTGCGTTAAGGAAAAAAAGATAAGTCAGCGATATCGTATTTGCACTGTTTCTTAGGATTCTTCTGGAAATACTGTAATTTTTTTCACAATAGTATTTGATTTATTGTGATTTTATGCTGTAAAAGCTTTTAATCTTATATTTGATGATGTGAAGATTTTCAGCATACTTTTCCTTTATTATTTTATTTTTAAATAAAATATTTCTCTAATATTGTCAATTTCATGAAAATTTCCAGAAAATGCATGTTAAGGTAATGAAATTAGAATTCATATTTTTTTTTAAATTAATGTATTCATTTTCGATGTAAAATATATAAATTTTACATCAAACAATAATTCATTTTAATGTCAGCTAAAATGAAGAAATAACAATGTTTAAAAAAATTAAACAATATTTTCGACAACACCTTCGAAAACACGTATACTCATATAATAAATTTGAAACATCTCCTATATACACATATAAATTTATATTTCAAGCACTGTTTCAATATTCAGCAATGAAAAATTATTACACCAAAATCGTGTAGAGCAAAACGCGCCCTTTGTCGCGCGGCCCCCTAAATCTTTCTAGTTTCGCCCGTAAAAAGGGCGCCGAAAAGGGTTTAAATATTAGGGGACCCGCAAAATTCGTCGACGCTTTCAAATTTCATTAACATATAGATAGTGTTCTTTGTTTACGAGCCGAAACTTTCGTCGGGAAAAACGCCTTACGGGCGCGGAATATAACGCGGTTTCGCCTCCTCCACGTTTTCGCATCTATTTTTTATTTTCTTCTTTTCGGTTCGCGCGAAATAAATCCGACGGTGTGTCGTTGAAAAACGGTAAGCAGATTTGTCTGATATTTTTATTCACATATAAATATGTGTTTATTTTCGTTTGCCCGGCCGATTCATCTAGGGGCCGCAATGGCGGGTGCGTGCACTGAAAACGCACTCGAGATTTTAATTTATGTTTTTTTTTCAAATGATTCAACTCACTATAACCCAGTTTTTTCATACGTCGACAGTTTTGTATTGATTGTATAGATCGAAGATTTTTTTTTCAGCTGACGTTGCTCAGACGTCGACCTCTGAAAAGGTTGGCGTTGTTTGACAGTTGAACGCGTTCGCTGTTTTGATATATCAAGCGATTACGATTTTCTGACGCAATGTGTTGTTCAATTGTCATTTTTCGAATGCCGATCTATTATGTAGATTTATTATTATATTTTGTACAAGAATAAATTGTATGTAAAATGATCGAGCTTGAATAACTACAGGGTACCGTTCTGTAACACGGTGCTTACACAATACAAAGAAAATATTTCAATGACGTGTTACTAAGAGCATATTTTTTTAACGAATTCATGTAAAATTGCTTATTTCACGCGACTTATTAACAAAGCGTATTTTAACATAAATTATCCGAATACCAATAGAACTTTACGCAACGTACTTATTACAAAAATTACATGACAAAACCGACATTCTACTAGTTTTAAACATTTTTTTTACAGAAAAAAATAAAATTTTTACTATTTAAAATTAAATAATCTACTGAAAAAAAAATCATTCAAATAATACAAACGTGGATCGGCATGTTTCGAGCGCACATCGGCGTACATATGCGCTCGTACGGCCGGGTATAAAACTAGAAATAGATTTGTTTAGCAGAAACAAGAGAAACACATCAACGATGATCTAAGATCGCAACCGACCAGCAGGTGAAACTGTTATTTTGGAGAGATTCCGTCGGCCGACGTTTACGCATACTTATCTACGCAAAAAGCCGCACGTGCATCCGATTGTATAATTTCGATAGATATTGTGTTGTGAGAAAATGAATCGAAAGATTTTCTGGTCGATCGTATGCAATTTTTTGTTGAAAAAATTTAGACATTTTTGTGACTAAAGTCATTCCCCGTTTAACGCGATCACTTCGGACTCGTTTTACAATGTGCGTGTGATATTTTGCAAAAACACGCATTGAAAAGATCGCTCGTTATTATATCATATCATATATGATATAATAACATAGCTCGTTATCATATCTATGCGAATTTCTAAAAAAATATCGCAAGCGTATAGAAAAAAGCCGTATAAAGTAATAGCGTTAAATAGGGGATGAGTGTTCAGTTATTTTCATTTCGATTCGAATCATATTCGGATTCGATGAAAAATGGTTCGAAATTTTGCATTTGGATTGAAAACTCTCACATTAATCATACTAAGAAGAATAGTTTATAATCTGACTTTGCAACTAAAAATTAAATAGATGTGTGTTATTCTCATGTTTTCATTTTTTTACAATTCTATTGATTTGATGATTCATCGAAGACAAACCATTATTTCTTACATAAACGAAACAGACTTCACTCGCGCATACTCATTATTCATTTCTGTATAATCAAAATGATTTATACACTACAAACAATCAATTTCAAAAAATCATTGACCTCACCTCACCACCAAACACCTTCCCCAAAAATCCTCCGATTTTCACCAAAAAAAAAAACTCCAAACTTCCTCCGCTCGACCCGCATCCCATCTTCAAAAAATTTTCCCGCCTTTCAAGGGCGGACTTAACATAAATTTGCGTCTGTTTAAGCAGCTGTTTGAATAAACTCGCGAGCACAAAGATGTTTGATTGACTCACAAAGGGGATGGCGGGTTCCACTGTAAACAGCGACCCCCGAACGTTTTGCGAACGCTCCCATTTGGAAATCCACGATAAGAGGAGGCCTCTTCGTGGGCTTTATCGCTGTTAATATTGTATTTCGAGCGGGAAAGTGTTATTTCGCAATGGTCTGGTCTGAGGTTAGTTTGTGCTCTGCGAAGCTGAGATGATTCGAGATGAGGGTTTTGTCGGTTTTTATGCGTTAAATGATGCGTTAAGTGTTTTGGATTTAATTTGATTCGGTTAGAGGTTATCTAAGTTTATTTTGATTTGAGTGCTTGTTTTGGCATATAAATGTTATTGTGTTTCATGAAAATTTCTTTATTAACCCTTTGAGCTTCAGAGAATTTTCTAAAGAATTTCCCGCATCCCTCTGGTTTTCCAAGCATTTTTTTAATAATGAATTTTTCAGTAAAATGATAAAAATGAAATTCTTTTGAAAGTATTTTTAATAAATTTTATATATTTTAACATATTTTCAGACCTGTCTTTTTATATTTTTTTCTATAGAGCTTACAATTATATCGAACTAATAGGCTGCTATTCAATAACTGAAATACTGACCCTATTTGTTAAGGTTCAAGCTTTAAATCTATTGATCTAATACATATAATCATCAACTCAATAAAAATATATATCAAACTAATCAGATTTTATCGAACAATTGTAAAACTGACCCTTTTATTCACAATATCGCATACCATATTTGCATTCGTTATATTTTATTGATGCCCATATTTTTATTATATTTTATATATGTAAGTCACAATTGAGTTTTAATAGCTAAAACCTTGAATTTTCAAAATATTCCAATAACTCTGATAACCAAAAATTTGTGCACAATCACGCACTTTGTACTAATTTCACGCAGCCATGTCACGCGTAGGACGCACGTGTACTAAAAGTTCGCGTTGACGCGTTGCTTTTCGCGCATATTTTTTAATAATTCAAAAGGGAGATCTTGGAATATGATTAGGGCGAAAATTGGTGCAACCTCTAGGCTGAAGCCCACTGAAAACTGAAAGGCTTCCGAGGGATGTATGAAGTGGTTGAATGTTATTATTTAGCCTGCGGCTTGCGCGCCTCGGCGTACCGTATATATTCGCAACTCATTAATATCAATGAATAGAAGGCTC
The DNA here is from genome assembly GCA_024721215.1 of Cheumatopsyche charites. Taxonomy (NCBI): domain Eukaryota; kingdom Metazoa; phylum Arthropoda; class Insecta; order Trichoptera; family Hydropsychidae; genus Cheumatopsyche; species Cheumatopsyche charites. The sequence goes on from CM045575.1 coordinate 11,146,179, forward strand.
TCTTTAATAATAAAATATGATATTCAGACGCGAATTATGCGATGTTAATATAGTTAGCAGACGGAGCAAAGGACCTGAGACATGTATGTGTGTTATATGCGTACACATTGTACGAATCTAGCCTAAATCTTCATTCGAGGTTGCACTAATTAACTCGACAAGATTTTGAATTGATTTAGCGATTTAGTGCTTCGGCAAATATGCGCATGTATCGGATTAACGAGATGAGTCAATGTTTGATTTGAGTGGTGATACGTATTTTCTCCTCTATCTGTAGGATTATTAGATATTTCGCTAGAGTGAAAATGAATAAGTGTTTGGAATTAATGTTTATATTTCGCCGATATAATTATTTTTATCGTTCGTGTAATGTCTTGGCAATTATTCATTTGCGCATATTTGTATGTGACATCGATTGAATAATAAATTTCATTGTTTCGACGCGATCGTTTTAATGAAAAGTACTTGATTTCGTTTTTCATATTTATGAGTCTTGTGTGAAAGTGACGTGAATATGCGAGCACACGAACATTATTATTCAAAGAGCAAAGGGCCTATTGTTGTTTAAAATAAGCTTTAAAATGGTGTAATTTAAATGATTGATTAAATTTACGACTTTTTTTTCTAATCGCTATACGAATGGTAGTTAAGTGCACGCAATTTTTTTGAAATACTCATACAAGGCACGTAATCGCATAATCTTTCGAACAACATTTTTCTTGTTAAATTTCCTTGTTAAAAGTATAAAGAAATCTAAATATAAATTTGAATGGAACCTTTTCAACATATGAATATTTTTAATATTACAGCCTTGTGTTTTTCAATATTAAAAAAAAAATCAAATCTATATCTGAAAAATATGTTTTTTTATATTTTGATTACATTAATTAAAAATTCATTCATATAAATTTCCACTCACGAAAAAATACTATGAATCTCGATCGGATTCGAATTTCAACACTAGATCGCTTTGATAACACACGATCACGAATAAACGTTCTAATGGAATTATTTTGATTCAGAACACACACGAGTCGTTTTTCCAACGCACAGAAAAGTTTCAATATTTTCAGAAACATTCGGAAAATTTTATTTTTGCTACCATCGCCGATCATATCGTATTTATAAGCGGGAAAGTGAATGTTCGAACACGGTCGACGTGGGTTTCATTGTTTATTTTTTGCGGTTAAAGCGGCTTGCGAAATGTTCATCGGACATTAAAATAAAATTTCGTAGAAAAAAGATTGATTATAAAAAAAGTGCGAAAACAAACCGCAAACCTACCGGTGAGAATCTTGTAAAAATAACGCATTAAACTGTATCTTTACGCCGATTTTATATGTTATAATGTTTTAGTGCCCGTTATTATATTATATTATATGTTTTAAATAATGTTATTTACTTCTTAAAATTTTTTGCGAACTTTGTTGGCTTCGATGCATCATTAATATTAAACACATGGCTTCGAAAAAACGAATCGGTTTCCTATTAAAACATAAGTAATGAAAGTGTTTTTTTTTCGGTTACCAGAAAATAAATTCGGAATTAGATTGTTATGAATTTGGAGAGAACAGTCGTAATAGAAATAATTCTTGTGTTGAAAATTAGATATGTTATATTGGGAAAATTCGTTTTGAACAAAAGTCTGTTTAATTTTACGAATTTCACTCGATTGTATATCCTCGCATGTTTATTCAGTTTTCAAAATATTAGAAATATCAAAGTTTGTGTAATCAATAATATTTGTCTTGGTCCAATGCAATGATTTTTAAACAGGTGTTCATAATCGATTGTTTTTACTGAAATTTTTTTAATATAACAATACGAATCGATCTAGTTATGCCTGATTTTTTTTTTTCAAGAAAAATTAATTTTCAATACGTTACGTAATAAAATAATTTAGAATTTCAGATACTTCCTTTTAGCGACAATCGGATATTTATTATGCATGTGAAAGTTTACTGTTATGTGTCAGGGCGAATCCTCCAGGTGATCCGATACATTTTGACGTCGGACATAGAGCACCAAGGGGTTGTTTCAACCCCTGTAAAAAGTAACGCTCCCATTCCGAAATTTTATCGCTGGACTACATTTTTTATCCAACTCCCGAGTCTTTTCCGAACAAAGTGAATACATTCATATTGCATGAATACTTAATACGGCTAAAAGCGCGAATTTTTTCATTCGAGCGAAAATGGGTCATCGCCCAAGTCGGTCGCACTAATTTCGCACAAAAGACACATAGAGATTGATGACTTCTGTCATCTGCGGAAAATCAATTTTCCGATTTCGACGCAACGAACGGAGAGTCATCGTCTATACAAATTCCCATCTCGGAAGACCTGTTGCCACTTTTCGCGAATAAGCTCCGACAAAGCTCTCCATATTCTACTTTATTATTATTATCGCTACCCAATTTCGCCCTCGAAATAAAATAACGATTCTGTTGTAGAGGGAAAAAAAGATAAATAAACAACCGCAAAGGCTTATTGCCGTCGCTGTTAAATTATGAACGCCGACCTCGCGAACGCTCATCAATCACGGCCAGTCGATTCGCTTTATCCTTTGCGGGTTCATTTTACACGCTTTCCACCTGTGATGTGTAGGTTTTTTATGCTTTTTTGAAAAATCGACTCTACGTCATGGGAAACGTTCGAAGAAATTTCGAATCGTTTAAATCGTTTAGGACTTCTAAATGGGAATCCATATTGATGCCGCTTGTTTTACATGCGTGTGTGTTTCGTGCGTATTTATGTATGGAACCGTTTGTGATCCTTTAATCTGAGTTGAATTATTTATCTTGTATAATTGAAAATCTATCTAATCGCCGGTTCGCAGAAGCTTTTTGTTGTTCGTTTCGAGGTTTCGGGTGGAAATCGATCGCTGAATCGTTTCAAAATGCACTCAATCGAAATGAATAATCTATGAGCTTTTTGAAAGTTTTTTTTTTTTACTTTCTGTGGTCTATAAATATACTTAACAATAGATAAACTATATATCATTAGTTTGAGATTTAAGTAGATATTCATTTTATATTTATATTAAATCTAAACACGCTTAACACCGTTTCGTTCATTAACGACAATGATTAGCAATGTCGCAATCATGGTGATATGCATTGAGTGCTTTAATAGTGAACGAATATTACTTATTTTATCGAAAAATCTATCATTTAACCGTATACATGATAATTTAATAGTTCAACGAACCGTTCAGTCACGAGTCGCGTACGAATTTATCTAATCTCTAATCTAAAATTATTACCAACCACCGATACGTACGCTCATACATACATACATAAACTTCGATCAAAAACCGCCGAACGAAACATTTTCAAAACTCAAACACAATTTAATCAAACATTAAATTAATTTTCGAACACAAACACAAAAACATCAACGTTTCCCCCATTGTGTTATAAATTGCGCGATCGAATCGCATCTATTTGCGTCCGCGGAACAATCGGACGAATCCGTGACTCCTTTGATCGAAAGACAAAACCTCCGCTCCAAATTATATTTCAGCAGCATAATACAGGCCTCAATAACGAGTCTCGACAATGAGAAAGAGCGAATCTCCTTCGCCGAATCGAGTCTTCGGGGAGAGATGAGACGCTTTCGCGTTAAGCGGGGTTCTCGTTCCGCGGATCTTTTGTGTAAGCACACAGCTTCATACGTTCCGTTTCGGAGTACACTCGTCGTCTTTTCATACCGAGACGTGTGTAAATGCATCTTCAGATGTATATCTGTTTATCTGTTGTGTGCGTCTTGTATGACTTCTTGTGTATGGATTCGGGAAAGCGACCTGGGAGACGTCGCACGAGTCGCGAGCTTTGCTTATCATACGTAAATATTTTTTTATTTATAAGTTTTCAAGGCTAGAATCTAATTCTAGTTGTGTGCGAAATCTGATTTTTCACGATGGAAAGCGTTTGTGCGAAAGAATTTGACGTCGGGTTTATGGAGACGGAAATGGCATCGTTATCGACGATCGCTCTGTAGAATTTTCGTATTGATAAAACGATCGATTTTGCGTATAAAATAAAAGGAAGGTCAGATTTGAGTTGATTTTACAGTTTTCAGCTGCTCAATTATCGAAATCTGGTTTTCTTTATGTATTTTATACAAAGCAGCTCTTAAGTATAATGAAAAAAATGGCACTCATGAACATTTCACTAGCACATCATTTGACCTAACTTGACCAAATCGAAATATAATCAAACCTAACCGAATTTAATCAAACATGATAGAAATATAACATAAATTGAAACTTGACCCAATTTAACATAAATTGACGGAACAGTACACAATTGCCTAAAAATCGCCTGCAGAAGAGTACACAATTTCTTGAAAAATTCAGCAATTTCTCTCAATATTTAGACATCCGTCGCGCAGATTCCAACACGCCACGACACGCATCTATTTCATCAACAAACAAACAATCGACTCCGAAACGCGTGTTTCAAAATTTCCAACATCAACACTCCTGACGTTCAACAAGCGTACTCCAAACCGACATTCAAAACACGATCGAAATCGAACCCAAACAACGATGCGGAATCGAAACCAGCCCCTGAGAATCGAAATTTCTTCCGGGACCACCCTGTGCATTCGAACGTAGGGCGGTCGATAAATAATTGAGCACTTTTTCAATTAGACAAGTCGGACTGTTGGCCCGCACCGACTGCGAGATCGTAAATAGAGTTAATTCAATTATGCATGGCCTGCTTAACATAATGCCCCGGCATTGTGAGGACCTGCAGAGTTTGCGGGGCTGGAGTGTGCACGTGTGCGAGCCCCTGATATATAGCACACTTGGGTTTAGGGGTTCAAAATTTTCGTTAAATAATTCATTCTAGGATAGAATATCAAATTTGTGAAATTTTAGAATATCCTATAATTATTTTTATTTGAGAATCCTAGAAAATAAGGCTTGTAAGTGATAGGTTTTAATTATTTGAATTGAGTTCAGTAATTGTCTTTAAATATGTTCATTTGTTCGGTTAATATAAATATATAAGCAATTTGTAGATATGTATTAACTCATATCATTAGATCACTTAATGAATTTTCATTTTTTTTTAATTATAGTAGGTATCGAACTTAAAATATGACTTTCTCAAAATTTTGTCCTATGCACTGTGCACCTCTCAACTTCTAAGTTACTCCTGTATATTTGACCTATTTTGTCTTTCTATTTATTTAATTTGATGTTACAACACCGTGACAACTCATTAAGCTAATTATATCATAAAATTTTGCATATTTGACTTTTGAGCCTTGATATTTCATGTCGACTCAGCTTTTGATAGCTTTCAATATTTGAGCTTAAATTAGCGTTCATATAGCACAGTACAGCAAAGACACTGTAGAAAAATCAAAAGATCTAACTATATAATAGCGCTATTCTATGTGTGTCCATGTAACGCCTCAAAACTGCGTTGATATATTCAATGGGTTGATCGCTAGTAGATCTATATTCGTGAGGGAGAGATGTATAACTATCTTGTTTATATGATATAGACCTATAGTTCTGTCTTTGTATTTTTCACCTTATCTGCACTGCACTGCACTGAGCAATATGAACAATGTATAACACGTAACGAATGCGAATGTTTTTTGAAAATATTCTAGAATAGAACTCATTAAAAATGAGCTAAGATATTCGAATATAGAATATTCGAATATTCGATCTGGATCCCTGTATGGGGCGTGTGCAATATACATATAGGGCGCGTCCTTTGGCAGGACCCCGAGGGCCTCGGGACCTTTGCACTGAGAGAATATTAAAACGGCGAGCGTGTCTAGCCGTGTACGTTTGATAACAAAGGGACGAGAGTTTGTTTGATTTGTTGTGTGTGTGTATGTAATATGTGCCATGGAAATTCGCACTGTTTGTACCTACGAAGGATATGGGTTAGTTAAAAGTTTAGGAGGCTGTTTATTTTTAACGATTTATTACCGCCATATCGTTTGTTTATGGAATGCATATAATAATTTGAATAATTAATGTGATTTAGGGATTTCTCTCCTAATTTCATATATCATTTATGTACACTGTAAGTCTATAATACATATTTTATGATGTGAAAGCTTGCTCATTTTTAATTTATTTTAAGATAGTATATTTTTGTACATTATCACCATTCAGAGTGTTATTAAAAGAAGTATTCGAATAAATGTCTATGAGAAAATATTTTATTTTGTCCATTGAACACACAGTGTGAATTTGTTATGTGATTCTGAAGAGCTTTGGCACGGTTCTAGGTAAAAAGGTGGATCCGTTTTAAGTTATCGGGTTGCTGAATAAAGTTTTCCGGGAAAATAGGTCCTGCTTAACAAATGTGGATCGTATGTTGTTCGAGAAAGGTGTATTGTTCTGAGTTTCAGTCACAACACGTCTCTGAAAATGTATTAACAATTTTAAATACATATGTATGAAGAATTTAGCAGGTTTATTTATCAATGAATTGGGGTATTTTTGCGTAAATTTATACGGTTTTGAATAATAAATTGAACATAAAACGTTTCGTGTGAAATTAATGTGTTATCACATTCGTCGGAAACTCATTTTAGAAAAGCATAATGTTCATAACATTGATCATCATTATTTATGTACATGCGCCGTGAATATTTATAAGGTTTCGTATATGGTTCACGTTAAATTTTCCGATTTAAATACAAATTTGCATATTGTCTATAACATATGATGAATATTATGTACGTTATCATAGCTTTACTTTTAGTACGATCCGTAAATATTTTAATTTCATACGAAATGTTTATTTTCGTGAAATTTTCAACAAACCTCTCTTTTTGTGTAAAAGTATGTTTTTTGAATGTCAGAGTTTTGAAATAATAAACTCTTCCGTCATAAAAAAGTTAGCGGACTCAGTGTTTTGCTTGTAAATTTAAGTGAAACCAAACAAAGGTTAAGATTGGCTTATTTTTTCAATTTTCTTGCGAAACAAGGTGCCAAAATTTCGTTAGCCGCTTTAAAAGGAAAGTTCGGCCGCCGAGCGAAGTTTCACAATTTATATAATCCTAAATTGGAAAATGAAAACATTTTTTTATCGTTTCGAAAACGAACAAGCTATAAATCGAAAAAAAAAACTCCTCTTCGGAAAATAAAATAGAAGGTTGTCTTCACGCTTGAACTTTTCAGCTCACGATTATCATTTAATATCCCAACATAAACCAAAGCTAAATTTATGCACTTGCACTAACAGTTTTTTGATTATAAATTGAACGCGAAAAAATGTTTTTTTTTTTGTTCGAATCGCTTCAATGTAAACTGTGAATGCGAAATATGACATTCAAATGATAGAGGCACATTTTTTCCAGATGTGTGATGTTATGTCTAGTGCTTAAATCGAGGAAAATTCGAGAATTGCCTGGCTATTGTTCGCAGGCTTGGTCAGAATATGAACGTGCACATTTACAGTCGATTTTATTCGATAAATTAACCAAAAAAATACTTAAAATTTAATTTAAAAAAACTAATTCATTATGGAAAATATTGAAATAAAATCGACCACAAATGCAATTGCGAGTTCCTTGCTGAGTTTTCCGACAACAGCTGACCAATTTCCAAATAATCATTGGTTCAAGCACATATATTATTTGAAAATACATACGAGGAAGCGCATACGTAACTTTCAAATAGCTCGTCATCGAATAAGCTATTCCAAAACAATTTCAATAACGCAGGAATCCGTTTTGCGAATCGTCGTCATTGTGTTGCTTCATGATTCCCACGCGTGATCGACGAGTGACCGAACATAGCTACGACTCTCGTTACATACATACATTCATAATTTTTTTCAGCTTTTTGTCTATGTGCTGAAACTTTGACTTCCGGTGAACTTCCTTTGAACTTTCGAAAGTCTTCGGTTCGGAAACTTTCGATTCGTTTTGCCAAGATGTTGGGAAAAATCGCATGAGCGCCGCTCGATGAAAATCCGCTGTTGAAAATGTAATGTTTAAGGAATTTGTAATGTTGATTTAAGAAAGGTCGTTGAAATTGCCGACGTATTTATGAATTGGATTTGTAAATATTTTATTAAATATCGATGGCCTTTGTTTACGTTTTTGGAATTCCAATGATTGTTACCGTATTGCGAATTCTTTGATGTTTCGAAGAATTTTTATTGATTTTATTTCATCGTTATGTAAATTTTAACGCTTCGATTCTTGCAATAATATACAATACATGTGATATTTATCAATGAAATTCGTGAAATCGTTTATGTTATAAAACTGATTGTTTTCTACTGAACAAGAGAAACTTACAAATTACTTAAAACAAATTCGAAAAAATTGATTTTTTGTTTGTCAAAAAAATATAATTCAATATTATTATTAACAATTGAAGTTATTTCCCAAATATCTAATGCAAAGATTTGATTTACTATAGAATCAATTATAAGATTTTTTTTGTATACTCACCCTTTTTTCGTTTCTAAATCACCCTTCAATTTGGTTCTAAATGAGATTTTTTCTTTTAATCAACGCGTACTGACTTTCCATTATTTTTTTCTTTGGTTTATTATATCTAGAGAAAACATTCTGATCACTCGAATGTGATTATTTGGCTGATAAAAAAATAAAAAGATTTAAAAATGTTTTAAAATATAATAAATATTGAATCCTTAGTTTCGCCTAGTGCAGCCGGCATCTAACTAGAACAATATGACATAGTGAGAGACACGTAACAGACGAGACGTTGAATTTCCCTTCTCAATTTTCAACGAAACGTCGAAATTTTTTTCACAAATTCGACACTAGAACATCAAGACGATCTCAACATAGAACCTAACGACCGAGAAATGGGTCACGACCCACAGCTTGAGCATCGCGTCCGCCTAGAGCGTTGCACGTCGCCTCCGCGTGGAACTTTTATTCTTCAGCATCGCACTCGTCATGAAAATAGCCTGCGGCCGAGCTGAAGAATGTTAACAACGCGCCGAGAGCCGATACTCCGCACAGTGGCCGATGCAGACAGACGCCCGGCTCCAGCTCCAGCACCAGCACATAGAACTTGCGCTAAATTTAAATCGCAATCGAACAATGGCGCCCGATCTGAATACTTTTTCTACACTAGTGTTATATGACGACTGAAAAGACCAATGGGTGCGAGTGACTTTCGAGAAAAGCGCGATCAAAGTTGACCAAGGTGGTCGAGTGATTTGATGATATATTGAGGCACACGTTCCGAATTAGTTTATATCCTTTCGCCAACAAATAAACGAGCGTGCTTAGAAGCGATTCCTGTACGTAAATCGATTTCGGTGAAAATGTTACTTGTACTCCTTGGCCTTTTTGATCGTCATGTGTTGTAGTAGACGTTGGCGAAATTCTGATGTGACTCGCTGATGGTTCTGTCGTCGTGCTTGTTGATGTTCGAGGGAGTTGTCGGAGTCGGTGTGAAATGTTTTGAAGTGGAAACGCGTGTGTTGTTGTGTTGCCGGTTTGGAGTGTTTTGTCAGTTCAGCTGAATTAATATGATGAAAGATATGTATATTTAGTTCGATTTGTTATTTAGGGATGATTTTTTTCACTTTTTTAACTCACTTGTTAGTTGACTTTTAATATCATTTTTGGTTCACTATAAATACTGAAAATTTCAAGAACGACTATCTTTCAATTTTATTAATACATTTGCTTAATATCTCCATTATATCCATTAAAATTTATTTCGTTATATTACAAAATTTCCTCTGCGTAGATTTAGGTAGTTTTCGTCTCATCAAATTTGCAGGCCCAGCTTCTCTGTTCATTTTCCCGTCCGCTTTGACTTCCCGTTTGTCTATTAGTAGATATACATATATATGTATTTATTAACGTGTATAGGTGTGTCTGTGTGTCTTTTATGTCTGTCTGTTGTTGCAGTTCGGTGTGCATCGTTTAATGTTCGATGCGCTGCAGTTGCAGTTCAGTTGAAATATTTATGTATGCGGAAGCCCGTATAATCTGCGTACCTTGCTTTTGAACTTTATCCGTTTCGAATAGAATAGTATCTGTTCTATTGTTCGGCATGTGTTGAATTGATAGTTTGCTCTGTACGCCAAATTAATTGTTTGGTGAAAAGTTTATGAAATCGAGACTTTACATCTGATAAAATTTCGTAATTGAAATTTATTTAATAACAAATATATACGTTTACTTAAAATCCCACCCGATGTTAGACTAACGAGTTTTCTTCAACGTTAGTTGAGTAACTGTATTGTGATAAAAGCAGTTCCGACTGCACTCTCGGACTTTTCCTAATTAGCCACCCAACCGTAACGACAGGAAACCGCAATGAATTATCGTACTTTTTTAACATCACATTTTTTACTGCAGAAAAGAAAATGCTGAAAACCGGATTATAAATCGTCCATTTTTCGAGTGATATAAAGTAGACAAAATCCCGATAAAATTAGCCTAAACCTCACTGCTTAATGAACCGTTTATATACAAGTTGCTCAAACAAGACTGCTATAGGCAAACGTCAACCCTTTAGAGCGAAGGGCTCGTTGTCGCCCCGAGGCTTAAAGGGTCCTTTTATCCGTTGATATTTTAATATCGCCGAATCCAATTAGGTGCAGGCCGCCGGGACACAATCTCGGCTATTTGTCAAAACACAATTACGATCTAATTAGATTGCGGAAAGTCATCCGCCATACAACAGCAGACGCCATCAGGTAATTGGATCGCATCTTCGGCGCCTTTGAGGGGACGAGACGCTTTCAGATCTTTCAGACACCGACGTCGATTGCGATTTCAGAAGTTTCGCAATGATACTGTGACTTTTCACTTTCGTCGGTAATTGAAACGGTTGATATTTGTTAAGTGATATTAGGTTAATTATTTATTGTCGTTTTGCTGAAATTCGCGAATTTTATTCGATGCAGTTAAGCAATAGTATGTCTTACTTAACTATTGTGACAGGGTTCTAGGCGGTTGGCATAATTTTGATCTTACTTGAGGGGCTTTTGTGTGTTTTATTTACTGTCGAAATCAACCCCATTCTTGGAGAGAAAAAAAATTATTCAGAATAAATTTTTCAGATTTGCTTTAAACTTCTAAATAATAAAGTTTTTCTCAAAAAATCACCTGTCATAGATGCTTGTATAGTTTCACTTATGTACGCATGTGCTTCTTCAATGTGTTACGAATTTGTTCGCAAACCTATTGTCGCTTAACCGTATCATTGTATACAATGTGTTATAGATTCATAAAGACAATACTAAAGGCATCCCGTTAAAACATTGAGCGATACTAGACGTCGAAACATGTGTAATCTCGAAAAATAAACGCAAAGGGAACGTATTGCTTTTACGCGTAATGATCTTGTAAATCGCGGCAGTAACACCCGATAAAAGCACCTACCGAGAAAGTACCTCATGTGTTGGCTCCTCCATTCATACGTAAAGTTTCGAACACACAAAACTCGGGCACTTAGCGAAATTAGTTTTAGTTAAGAGTTCACACAGAAGACATTGCGGGATCATGTTTGTTCCACGTTGAACTTTCGCATTTTATTCAGGCCGAGAGAAAAATCTCAAGACAACATCCACCCCGATGTTGGTGAAGTTTCAACTGGCGAGGCTCTTTTGCTTGTCGCTTTCACCTCTCTGCCCTCGTTTTTGTCCTTCTAGATAAATTTTATCAGTGCTTTATGTAGCAATGAGCGGCATTGAATCCTTATCGTAATTGAAAAGATTAAATCGTTAATTAAAGTGAACCGATGTAATGGATAGGACTCTGATTCTACCAATCGAGAATGTTCTAAAATAACGACGATAATATATATTTCAATATATTCAGACTTAAATTTAATTAGAAGTTTCAATTGAATTTCTTGAGTATTGAAAAGCATATAAAATTATTTAATTTAATAAACATACGTGCTAATTAATTAAACCTCAAAGCGTATGTACACGTATTATGATTTCGAGTACTATCTACAAGCATTTCAATCAAGCTAATTACGTTCGCATATAGGTATTTGAGCAAATCAGCTTAAAATCAACAAATACAGCAACTCTAACATCGCATTTATAACACACGGCACATTCTTAATGGATAACCGCCACAATGGATTCGCGACAATGGACGGCCGTTCCGAGCGCGAAAATCGGAGATTTTCCTCGGGAGAAAAACCGTGAAAAACCCCTCGAAAAAAAGAAGCTAAAAACGCACAAAAAACAGCCCAAACGAGCACACGCGTGTACAGCCTTAGGTATAAAGTTCGCCGAATTATTATTCTAGCTCGACCACGAGGCTTTTCCGAAGCGAAAATGAAAAAAGATTTTCCCGAGGCCTCGGGGTGAGTATGTGTGTGTATGTACTAGGCGCTTTTCCGGCACACGATATCACAGTTCTGATTGAATTTTATGCTATGGTTATGTTTATGTCGTCTTTCTTTAGTTTTCACCCTTGAAGAATATATGAATATTGTAATGTGAGGTGACGCGCCTAAAGCACTTTTGGGTAATGTCGATAGCGCAAATTCCGTTTGTCGATAGATCAAATAAAATAGTCGAAGTGAATAAAATTCAAATTGGGCTCCGATAGATGTTTTCGTATTGAAATTTAGGGTTATTGTAAATACTATTGATGTTTTTGTAGGTTAGTGTGGCTTGATTTTCATATTATTGTTTTAAACGGACGCTAAGTGGTCTTAGTATTTAGGGAATTATACGATAATGTTATAAATGGATTTTTTATGATTGATAATAATGTGGTCGGTTACATTGACGTCAGAGCTTTTGGCTTGTGATATTGGAGAGTTATTGAACAATGGAAAGTTCATCGCTATGAATCAAGATTGAAATATTATACATTAAGTTGATTTCGCCTTCACATAATATTGTATAATATTATATCGTACGTAATAAAACCCCTCTATTTGGGATATTTTATCTTCGTAATGTTCATAAAACGGGAAAAAAGAAAATTCATATAATATCACGCAAAAGAAAAGATGCCGACTCACTGCATCAGCTCATGCTTATTCACAAAGGCTTCTTTCTTGCAGAACGATTCCCGTTCACCGAATCCACATTTTCTTCTCGAGTACAAATCATAACGATAACGCAATATTGCGTTTATGAAATTTACACATTTATCAAGAAACTCCACTTTTCCCGAAGACAAACGTTACAAGTAACGACAAACTCGACATGGGGGAGAATTTTTCACGTTATCCGAAACGTAAAACAGCGTGATATTTCTCAAAATTTTATTACAAAAACGATGTATTTTCTATCCCTTACGACAATATTTATTCGCTATGTTATACAAACACAAACACAACATTTACTCACATTTTGTTTATTTAAAATTCACATTTGTTTTTTGTATATTTCGTTTCGATAAATAATAAAAACAAACGCTTCTGTAATACGTGCATTTTCATTATTCACGTATTTCAACGTAAACATTTTCGATTTACGATTCGGCGTCGAAATAATATTACACATTCGGGCGCACTCTTTGAAAATCCCTGCTCTGGAGATTACCTTAATGTACGCAACGTACATTTTTAACGTTTGTTTATTTCATTTTTCCTCTCCGTTTGCCTTTGTCTATCTCTTATATCAATCTCGTTTCGTTTAATGTCGAAACGCTGAATAAAGCTCCGCGTCAAAAGCGAATTTCTCGACGATCAACGTCACAAACATAATTAAAACGGAGTGTCACAACGGAAGTTATTCAATTATTTCACGCAAGTCTCGATATGTTCTAAGGCGAATGTCCAATTATACAATTATACAATTACGCACACGTTTCAGTTTATAATTTCACGGCTCTAAGCGACTTTCCCTGCCGTGAAAAGTTCGAGTTTGCGAAATGAACTTGAAGCGAGAATATTTAATCGCGCAAAAATAAATGATTCAATGATGTACTGCGCAAAGTGGGTGACTTTATTTGTACGGGCTTCTCGGGAAATTTATTGGACGTGACGTCACGTGCGAAGTGGGATTTGTTTAATTTTCATAACGATACGTTGAGGGATTATTAACGCCGCTGTGCAAAAATGTTGAGCAAATATTAAGGGCGGGATATTTGCTCGAAATTCATAAACAGGCTGTACTATAAAATTCCGAGCAGTCTTGTGTAATTAATCGTTGATACCTTTGTAATTGTATAATTTACCTATGAGATTAATTCTGTTTTGTTAGAGGAAAGAACATCTAATATACACATCAAATAAGATCAAAGAAATATATTTTAATTAAATATACAAAATGAGACATTTTTTAATTGAAAAGCATTAAGAGACGTTTGGAATCTGTCGTAACATATTCCGTTTCAATAAAAACGAGACACACGTGCCAGAATCATTTACATCCTTAATCATCGCAAATGCCACCCCCGTATCAATTTTAAAAATAGCACCCCAAAGTGAAACATCACGTCTCGTGCGAGCAAATAAGGAAAAATTGCGCACGCGTATCCGGACCGAGCGCGAATTATTATTTTAGAGAGCCGGAACGGGTCTCTCCGTAAACAGAATATTAATGCGCCACAAATGGCCGGGATGAATTTTTAATGGAAAATTTTATTGGCCGCATATTTTTATGGTAATATTAATTTCTGGCGTGGAAAAACGAACGCGTCGCGAGAAAAATCCTCGCGCGTTTTTCCGACGCGCGATTAACGCGATAGAGCGAAACGCCCCCGACGACGTTGTTAAAAATGCGAAAATGCGATAGCTTTTTACGATTTTGAATACATTACGACGAAGTGAAGAGACGCAGGCGTCCACCGTGTAATTATGAGTTTCATCATATTGTATAAAACATTTGAATTAGACATAGAATACAGTTAATCCCCCCACAATATCGAGATAGGTTCCCTCTTATAGCAGATTTTTTTTTGAATAATTTTCGATTTTCAAATGAACTATGCATTCAAATGCTTTAATTTTTTTAATTGTTTACGTGACGATCAGTATAAATGACTAGACTCTCGCTTCGAGCGATATTCTTCACATTTTATTTCTTGAATTTACTGGGGAAATCAATGCGATACATCATTAAACAATATTATATTAATAATATCTAATGAGAGTTTAAAAAATAACATAGGGGGATACAAGAAAACAGTCGAAAACGTTATAGGAGGGAACCTTATAGAAATGCTCGTTATTGGGGGTTTACTGTAATTACAAATTATAAAAATAAGCAGGAAAAAATTCGAAAGCTTTTAATATTATGTAATTTTTACGCTTGATAAATTTGTAAATCCATCTCGAATAATATATTCATTATCTCAATTGAAAAAAAAATCACATCGAATTCGCTTACAATGAATCACGTAAGCACCAAACATTACGTCGATCAAGCCCGGAGAAATATTTACATCGAATTATTATGAAACTTTCTCGAAATACAACCGGAGCAAATTTAGATACCTAGTTTTAAATCGGGACCGCGAATATGACGTATATTAATTTTTAATCTGTTTATTGTGCACGTCTGGTGTTCCGCGTTCGAAGCTCGAACCCGTGCAAGCTCCGATTCGAAAAATGAAAATAAAAGCCGCATATATTTGCGGCACACATTACAAACATAAAACTTTACGACCGGAATCAATAAGCAGACACTTTTTATTGTCGCTTTTATTATCGGTACCGCCGTGCCATTTTATATTTCCCATACTAATCCGTTCCCAAATTAATTTCTATGTCTCATCTCTTACTATACGTTTTCGCCATCATCCTTACCTTTCTTCCCCATTCATTCAACTTAATGACGTTTTCTCTCTTATACATAATTCTCAATCTATCGAATATAATTTATTATGATTTTTATTACTAAATAATAGACTAACTTATCCCAATTTTGTTACAGGGACGCCGTCCGGCAGTCGAGTCACGCAACAAACGACACAGCGACGCAAAAGTGTAACAAACGACACAAATAAAATTCGAAAACGATCGAAAATGATTATCGATCAATCGTCGGATCGACACGCATACGCACATAGGAAAAAATCACAACAGGGATTCATCGAGATCGAACAATGAAACGGCGAAACATCGAAAGATGATGCGCCGATGAGTGTCGGTCCGTTCGGTTTTTCTTTTAATTTCTTCGATTTTTTAGTTCCGTCGTAAGCATTGGTTTATTTTTCGATCGTCGAAATATATGTTGTTGATATAATATTCGATAAAAAGTCGTACAAATTGCGCGATGTTGTCGTATTACGGGTACAAGGGCGGCGGGGCCGCTGTTCTCGGGTCCGGCTCAAGTCCCGGTTTGAATTCGGGCCTCGGTCTCGGGTCCGGTTCCGGTTCTCAGACCGGGTCCGGTTCTGGGTCCGGTTCCGGATCTGGAGGCTCTTCTGATACTGATGGCCAGGATACGGACTCGACTGGAAGCAGCGGACCAGCTCTTCCTTATCCAGGATTCACTGAAGTGGCTCTGCGTTATCTGACGCAGGATTCGAGGCCGAGGAATTGGTGCTTGATGCTGATCACTAATCCATATCCTTTTCAATTATTCATTCATTCATTTCGACGGAATCAAGGTAGGATTTTTATATTTTTTCACGTGCTAGCGGTTGAAGCTTTTCTGTTTTATGAATTCGCAAATCAAGGTCTTCGGAATATGCGCTGTTTCGTATCGCGATTTGATAAGTTTGAAAAACGAGTTATTATTCGTAAATGTCACGGTGACAGTATTCCATTAAAAAGTATTGAGGTGTTTTATCGTTCGGATACTTTGCGGAATTCAAGCCGCTGATATGCGGCTGTGAAATGAAAATTCGTATTAAAATATTTCGGTCGTTTTTGCGGATGGAATTTTCGTTAAAAAAGTTTTAGAAATATTTTAGAAAGTTTCACAACTCACTGTATGTTCTGTTCAATTTTGTTGAAAGCATGAATGAATTTTCGCCGTACATAAATAAAGTGAATTCCCAGTGAATATCTGAATAAATTCATCACGTATGTGCCCCTTTCTCTATTATTAAGACATTTCGAATTGATACATACAATGTATCCAGATTCACGCTGAAATTTGAATAATCGCAATAATTTTCACGAAGCATTTCATATGTACGTACTTAATCGGCATTTCATTCAGTGCTATTTCTACTTCCATTATCCCACTTTTGCACGAACGTCTCATCTGCATTTCGCACCACTCCGAAATGCATTAATGGCCTGCTTAGAACGTTTCGCAATCACTATGGAAGAATTTCGTTCATTAAATCTTGTATAGAACAAGTCGATATGTTCTTTATATCGCAGAATCGTACGCTTTTCCAACTTCATTCAAAAGCTCTATGTTATTTCTGTGGAGAGAAAAGAAAGAATGAATGAATAGTTTTGTTTGACCAAGTTTGAAAAATTCAATTCGTTTCGAAAAGCTCGTAGATTGAATTAGAAGCTATATAATTGGTTTTATTCATTCAGTACTAAATAATATATTTTGAGATGAAATTGTGGATGTTAATAAATTAATATACTGTTTGATTAATCTTCTCCAATGTGACGTTTCATTTTCTTCGGTGATAAATATTTATATGAAATTAAATGACACGTCCGATAATTAATATTTCTTATGTTTATTGTAGAGAGGGTATTTTTATATGGCCGGTCGTATACCGAAATATACGATCGTCGTGTAAATATTGCGAATAAATAAATATGTTTTCTCGTTGTCGTGTTTATCTTGCGAAATTTTTATTTTCTATCCATTGTTGACACTGGAGACGAAGTCAAACTATCGAGAGCTTCGCGTCGACATATGAAAGTTCGAAAAACTGTATTTGCCCACTTCAAAAACGATACCAATCTGTTTCTGCGGATTTTTCGAAATCGCAATATTCTCTGATACGTTTTACTTGTACGTACGTTAAATTCCTACTAGATGAATGGACGTTGTATATTTTTTCTGTACTCTCATTACGAAACTTTTTTCGAGCCAACATTAATCAGTGACCGCGTAACAATTGCGAAATTCACACGAACGATACGTTTTTGCGCACTTTTTTCATCTATTCCGTAAATAATCGAACCCGTTTCGCATTATCACGGGAATTCCATACATTATACGTGAATGTAAAACGAAACAGGTTGATTTACCATCGAGGCTAAATACGATATGTTAACAGAATCCGGAATACATTTTACGTAGATCGGAGCAGAAATATATAAAGCGGATTTTCAGATGAACGTAAAATGGACTTATCATATAAATAAAAATATGTATTAGCTTCAGATTATGTTTTAGAAAATACTTAGACTTTTTTTAATATACATATATTTCCATAAGTAGCCATCTTTCAGCACATAGTTGTCATGTAAGACTCGCATGTAATGAACGAGCAAACGTATCGACCGTAACACATGTAAAATTCACTGTGGGAGTTTTAGCGGAGCGAAATTCGCGGATCACTCTTCCTTTTGGCTGATGGCCAAAAGAGAACGCCGTAAAATATTGTTTTAGCGCCATGTTGGCTCCCATTGAGACGACGGACGCCATTTTATATTCGCGGGAAATCACTATGGCGCTCGAGTATCGCGAACTGTGCAATCCGACAAATGGGCGCCCTTAATGCTGTTTTTTTTGAGTAAATATATGTTCGATTCGTATATAAAGATGTGTTTAAGATTCGGTATTGAATGAATTTTACGTGAAATGAAAGTTGTGTCAATATTGAGTTGCTATTAGAACGTATTGTATGGTTTTCCGATGAGCCAAATATGAAATGAAAATATGTAATAAGATCTGAATGGGTGTGTTTAATTATGTAAACATCGGTGTTGTGTATCTAAGATTTCTATATGACGCAAAGCTAACAGAAGTTCTCGTAAACTTTGAGATTTCTCACTAACGAAAAGCACAATTATGAATACGCCATGTCTAATTAATCAACGCACACGCAGCGAAACCCTACATTATTCATACTCAAAAAAGCCTCGAAATAAACTCTCCATTCTAAAAGCCCGAATGAAATTCGTAATAATAACAAAAACGTTAAAATTTCCCAAAAACGACGGCGGGTAATTTAAAACTCGCGTTTGTCGATTTCGAACGTAAGCTCGCTCCTCGAACCCAACCGCGGGTTTATCATATTATTTCTCGCACCGCATTATAACGTTGTGTTGTAATGCAAAGTTCGGAAGCGACCGAATAATTCCATAAAATTCCGTATCCATGAGCCAGAAACAAAATGTTCGGCTCCGAAACCCAATTATATTAAAGCGTTACGCACTCGCGTTTAACGTGTTATCGAATTACGGACACGTATACGTTCGCGATTTTATAAAAGGCGACCCGAAGCGTATGTGTTAAATATTCACGATGCATAAAGTGTCCGCGTAAAAATAAAAACGTGGAAAATAACCGAGGGGAAGATGATTAACGATTGTAGAAATGGCTAAAGCGCTCTTGCCAATTACGCGCGTGATTAATGCGAGTTTGACTAAATGAATGTTTTATTCGATATTATATCGATCGAATGATATATATGTATGTATATTTAAAATAAATGACGGTCTGTATGTAAATTACATATAAAGCTTTTGTTTGATCATCGAAATTTCACTCTGTAAACCACATCAATCGGATACTCAAAAAGCATACATCAAAGCGTTTTTTTTTTCTATCGGACGAATTCATACAATGAATCATGCACAGATCACATTTTGATTTATAGAAAACGATTTTAATTTATACTAATCTAATAATAAAATTATACTAAATACAAATATATACATTTTCATTTAGCTACACTAGTGGGATTATTTGTGAACATTTCTTTATAAATTTTCCTTCGATGAGATTGTCGATATTTATATTTTAAAGAAAATATAAGTTCAGGTTTTCAATATTGCACATTACATCAACATTCAAAATGGTGTTCACCATTAATTCCACAAACATTTACTCATGTTCAAATTTAGAATCCTCGATCCGTTAAGCCCTTACGTGCTTTTGCTCAAAACCACGTATCGAAACGTGACTTTTTTCAGATCGAAACATCCAATCGATCCTGTGTGGATCGTATATCGGTTAATTGAGAAGCATGTTAAGCGAACCGGTGGTCTGTAATACAATTGGGATGCTGCGGTCGTGCGCAAACACGGACCCGTATAACGCAGCAGGGTGTACTAATAGAGCACTCCGATACCGCAACAACGCACGAATTCGCATCGGCATACATTTATTAACATATACGACGATCGGAAAGGCCGAAGGGTACAAGTGTCTTTTTTTTGCCGAAATTTAGTTACATATGTACTGGAATCCCTCCAATGTTCGATTATATATTTGGTATATGAACAAATGTGGAACGTGTGCCGAGATATATCATCGAATCATTCGACCTCCTCTTAATACATGCTCAACTTGAAGAGTACTTGTCTCGAAATTACCATTACCTTTTTGCCTTTTCAGTAGTCTTGTGTCTTCGTTTACGATTATATAAATCATAGTAGTTCAATGAGTGACTAGTGTTCGTTATGGGGCAGGTTCACTTAAATCAATTTTCGTATTTGTTTAATTCGAAAAATGACTTGATAAAATACTTCATGAAACGGTTCCTCAAATGAAATTTCGGTTTGTTAGTATTTTTTGGATCGTTTGTGCGTTTATGCTAATCGAATCAGGTGACATCTATTGGCAGCCGGGGCTACTACCTATTTGTATCACCTGATGTGAGCTATTTGATAAAATTAATGGTTTCTATCGACTTTGAAGTTATGGGCTTCACGTAAGAGCTGAAAGGGATTGGTTTAAGAACTAACCACTTCTAATTAAAAAAAATACCGAAGGCTATAGAAACCGTTCAAAAGCAAAAGTTCAAGTTAGATTCGAACTATGTATAGTACAGTATATATGTAGTAGTATAGTAAATAGTGTAGTAGAGATAGTTTCTGAGTCAAATACTTAAGTAAATAACTAAGTAGCTCAAAATTAGCTCAAGGGATAACCCAGATATAATACAAAATAAACGAACGAATCTCGCGAGCACATTAAATAAATCAATTTTCGCGCGATAACCGAGTCGGTTTTCACTTTGTCGGCTTCGATTCACTCGCTCGAAAACACAAAGCAGAGTCCATCGAAATCAATTCGAGTGCCATACAACCTCGAGTGCTGCTCCGAAACAAAATCGTCCGACACTCACAATCGCGAATAATACCCTCGCTTAGCAGCTCACGCAAAATGGACCGGAGGCAACGACATAAATTGTATTCAACAACAATCGGTCTCGCCTCGGCGACTCGGCGAGAAAATCGAGTAAAATCGACTCGAACTTTAAAGCCTCCGACCCCACTTTCCACCCCCTTGTAGGGTTCCTTCGGTTGGGGGGTGGAAGCCCTCTTCGGCCAAACTGTTGCTTCGGCGATGTAAATGCCGCCTCCTTCTCGCCTTGGCTGGCACAACAGGTAGCTGGAAAAAGGAAAGCGACGGGAAAACTTTATCCTTTTATTGTATGTCGCTGGGATACGTGTCCTGAAACTGCGTACCGAGATTACAGTCCCCTCTGCCTGCGTTTGTTTGCGCACACATACTTTCGCTTTCGGCGGTGATGCTCGAATGGGAATCGCATTTAAGTGTGTGTGTTGTACAGTGGAATAGCGATTTGTGATTGGTTTTGAATAATTGATTGTGTCGAGAGATGTTTCTCTCATTTTTCAGGTGTTTGAGTGAATTGGAAAGCCTATATGGCTAAAGAGGATATCAACTATCAATGTGGTTTTTCATATAAATGGCTGCTATTTCCAACTTCACATAAGTCGCACATAAGAAAATAGGTCAATTTATACCTTTCTCTTATGAACGATTTATGTGGAGATGAAAATAACGATTCAAAGTTACTTAGGGTAAGTGCGGATCATGTAGCAAGTTTAGTTGACTTAAATATCTCAAAGATTGATAAAGATATTGAAAATATAGCTGTCTAGTTGTTTTGAAATTAGTTTTTCTTTTTATTTAGGAGATATAAGAGTGATTTTAATGAGCAGTACTTTAACCGATCAAATATTGAATTTTATGTAAGTCAAAGTGGTCGAATGACGAATTTAATGTGGAATAAATCGAGAAATTAGTGTAGCACACACATGTGGACATTTTGCTTATGAATGTTTGTAAGGATAAAGTTTCAGGACTCGCGTTTACCCGTGTACGGCAATAACGTAAAATTTTGCATGGAGAGCCGCTCTCCTCGGATATAATGTCTCATAACATAGTAATGTGTTTCGTGTCGCATTCGAGAGGAAAACGTTTTTTTATAACGTTTTTCCTCTCCCTCTTTTGCGTCAAAGTTTATATTTTTAATGCGAAATTTCGCTGACATACGCAGCGCAATAAATTTTGATTATTTAATGAACCAAATGAAAAGGGAGGATTTTCGCGACGGAAACCTTTTTCATATCGAAAGAAAAGAATTTTTCGATTCGGAATATCGTTTTTGATAAAGGGACGTGAAATTCTCGAAAATTTAGCACACATGCACGAAAAGAAAATCGTCTCAAAGAATACGTATATACTGTGTGACATTTCGAACGAGTAAATATTATATTTTTGTTATTCGAATGGATATTGGTTGTCTCCGTATTTCGAGGAGTACATATGTATTTTTTTTTGTCAAAACGATTTGGTCCGTGAATCCACAATTCTTATTCAGCGTTGCGTAAAAATATTATATACGAAAATAAAATATCATCGAACGTACAATAGAAGAATTTAGACGACTCTTTTCATCGAGGGAGATCCTCTGAAAATTGATTCAAATCGGAATTTTCCAATAATTTGTATGAAAATCGAATAATTCATCTACACCGTTAAAAAAATAAAAACCGATTGATAAATAATATCAAGATATATTTCAATATACATCGAAAGATAAATATTATTCATGTGTGTCGATGTTTTCGAGAATGGGCAGATCCATCATAGACTCGTTTCCGTATGAATGATTCGATAGAGACATTCGTCATCGACGCCAGCTTCAATCATCTGAAAAAATTCTGGAAAATCTCGAGATTTCCGGCTTTCCTGTGGTATTTCCGCCTATTACCGTTTTCGGATGTTTGCTCGTTGTTCTGTTACTTATATTCGGATATTTTCCCATATTCAATCTTGCTTTTCTCAGATTTATCGAAAATATAACTGCATATTTCATCCATTTTTTTTTTGTATTGTGAACTTTCGAATCATTTTCATGCATATATTTCAAATGATTTTATGGTCGATGACATATTTGGAGTATGAAAAAAAAACAATTTTTAAGTAATGACGCTTTTTGTATTTACCGAACAAGCAATATTTCATAATACACGATGGGGAAAAAAGCGATATAGATAAATGAAGACAGAGAAGATGAAATATTATGATTTCCTGAATGCGAAAAAAGCAACAAGCGAGAAAGAAAGAAAATTTTAATAACGCTTCGCAATTTTAATGAAATAATTTTTTGTTTGGTGTACCTACAATGTTCGTATTTTTCGAGCAAAGTGAAAGAGAAGGAACGTTTATTCAGTACTAAATACACCAAGAGTTGTAAAGAATATTAATAACCAATTTTTTAACCATATTTCTGACGAACTCTCATAATAGAAAAGAAATGAATTATATCGAAATATATTTTTTTATAAAATGAAAACGGATTTTATTAAAAAAAATCATGCTTATAAACGATATTTGCTTTACATTTAAAAACGAATCTTTATACAATATTTTCAATAAGTTTAATAAAAATAAAAATTATTTATTTAAAAATAAATTGATAAAAAGCTTTCTATTTGATGAAATGTACAGATGTTGAATATTCTACGCATAAATACTCCCAAGATCAGAATCGTCTTTCGATATCGTGAATTACAAACGTATATTTTAAAACGTGCACGTGCGCAAACACACCGTATATAAATTTAGCAAAACGTGCATATGTGCATCTATGCACTCCAAAATCGTACCAAGGTCGTCTATTTCAGCGAGAAAAACATCAGAATTTCAGAAATTTCGTACATTTCAGCTTCAGCATGCATACAAATGTATGACACAACCGCTGAAAACCAGTCCAAATAAAACAAACGTCAGCTCACAACTATTTCGACGAATAATCATCGAACGTTTGGAAAAATATCGAATGCCGATTGATGACGATATCGTAAAGCGAAATGGTATTTTACGATTTCCGTACTGCCGCTAAAACGTCGTCTATTAATTTCCATTGTTTTTGCAGAGTTATACGAAATAACATGTGTGAGGTCAGCCGGAATTCTATGCCAAATCTCCATTGTTCAATTTAGCGGCAATCGGATCGTTGTGCTGATTAAATTTCGAATATTCGCGAATTATTGCCTAGATATTCCGTTTCTCTATCTGTCCATTTAGACGCGAAATACTGTATGTTGATTTATCATAATTGCTATTGGAATACGTAAGCTTTTGATCCAGTCGTAGAGTCGGTTTTGATAAAATAATGTTTCTAGATTTTTCTTTTATGTTAAAAGACTCAGGATCTCTCTCGTCAATTATTTTCATATTGTATCTGAATACAATATGCAATATTAATGCCATTCTGAAAGTCTATTTTCTTGGAATATAAAGGAGCATTTATTACGCCGATACAATTCTTTTACAAATTGAAGTGGAAGAGATTTTTTTTTACAATATTATTTTACGATGTTAGCATATAAATTATATTCATTTTATACATTTTCCAATACGTAAACAATTCAGTATTTTTTTGTAAACTCGACGATGATTTATTGTTAAATGTTAAACAAACTTCGACACCGTCATCGTCCATATTTCGGGAATAAATAAGCTTAGGGTAATGCGATTT
Source organism: Cheumatopsyche charites (assembly GCA_024721215.1). Classification (NCBI taxonomy): domain Eukaryota; kingdom Metazoa; phylum Arthropoda; class Insecta; order Trichoptera; family Hydropsychidae; genus Cheumatopsyche; species Cheumatopsyche charites. Next base: position 11,170,982 of record CM045575.1, read on the forward strand.
TTTTTAATTCAGTGAAGCGGTTCCGTATTGTTTTTATCTAAAAATCAACAGGATATTAATTCGATACAATCTAGAATTGAATCAGACATAATAGCGTCTCGACACGAACTGTATTTATTCTGTAAAATCGCGTAGCTATGTATTATTGTGTAACCGATCCCGTGGCATTTGTTCTGTAATATACGCTCGGCGTTAAAGCGTCTAGTGGAAGTAGTCATTGTACATAGTTAAATTGAAAAAGTTTTCATAAGACTTTCACAAATCTCGTATACGTTTACTGTATTAGATAAACTTTAACTTTGATCCTTTAGAAAAACACGAAGACTTTGCGAAAATTGCTACAACGCGCACACACACACACGACACATTCAAACTAATAATGTAAAATTTCGCATTATTAAGTTTTCCGGCGGATACTTTTACAACATGACAAAACGACCGACACAGTGCTTCGTCGAGAGCGAAATCTCTTATGCGAATATAATAAATTGAAATCCATTGAAATTGGATTGTTGTGCAATTTGGCGGCGACGCGAACTTTCCCGACGCAAACGACGCCCCTATTGTGTGGAGCACTAGCTTTACATCTTTTCGCTTCAGCTCGGATCTTCAGTTTTCGGAAAGCGGCGAAGTTTTCTGAAGGGAAACCGCACCGGCGATTTTTCGAATTGAATAAAACGGCCCGCACATAAATCCTCCTTTGTATCGGCTTAGCGCTGTCCACGGCATTGTTCTTGGCTCACCTTTTCGTTTCAAGGGCTGTCGAGTTACTAAAGGGTAAAAACATTTTTAACAAACTTTTTTTTTTTCAAAATTTATATTTTGACTTATATTGAAGTTCTCTTTTATTAATTTATTCATCATGCACAATATCAATTATTTTTCATGGTATCATGTACTAGGCATTCTTCCTCACGACGATGCCATGTCTATCTAATCTAACCAAATCTAAAATTGTGTTTGCATTTCAAGTGAATGAAGAACAGAACATCTATACAGCGATATAGCTGTCTTTCCCTCTTAGAGAAAGATGGCTGTATAATCGTATAGGTGTCTCGTTCGTCAGTTTCCGTTCGGTTCGCTTTTCTTGCAATGCGAACGCAGTTTAACTTTATGCTTATAAAATAAAAACTGTCATAACTAACTAGATTTAATCTATCTAAAAACTCATTTCAATCTGATTTAAACTGATTTTATGAGTTTCGTGTCGAAAGTATCATAAATTTGGTTCGTGGGGTAAGTGGGCCAACATCAATATTGATGCCAGCAGTACTTACGTGCATATGGAAAATATTTGACTCGAGTACCGAAGTAGTAATTTTTCGAGATTTTCCCAACCCTATTCGTCCCTCTTTCCAAGCGAGCGCCCATTTTCCATTCTTTGCTCTCATTTCATTTTTCAATCTTTGTTCACTTCCACTCTCGCTAAGCGAGTCAGGCTCCCTTTTTCCCCGACGAAATTTGCTCTGTCCCATTTCTCCCCCAGTTTCAGCCCTCGTACGTCTCTCGCTCGTTAAACTTCCACTTGTTTTCCCCGTGGCTGGCATGTTGTTTTTCAATTAGAAGCGAACGTAAATCTTTAACACGTCTCGACTTTGCCAGCAACGCCGTACAGAATCATGATATTATTTTAATCAGTTCTACCTCTCGTGACGGATAAAGTATTGCCTTTGTTTAATGTGTAATCCGCATAAAATTATACGAAACAATTACGCACACGCCCCCGTTTCGATCATGAAATTTGCATCGGTTATAACAAGCTCTCGTTCATATCTACCCATAGTTCATATCACGTATAAAAAAATCGAAAATTTCTGTATAGTATGTTTTCTATATTATTTTTAATCTAGGAAGTATTATTATGCATTATCATCTATAGTTTATATTATGTATTAAAAACTCGAAATTTTCTGTATAGTATGTGTTTTATATTCTTTTTAAACTAGGAAGTATTATTATGCATTATTAGGCTTACATTTTTTACAGTATGAAAATTTTAATCTGAATCCATATTTGATGTTTTTACTATAGTATGAATTAAAATAATGATTATTTTAGTGATTATCGAACGCGATTGCTAAGTTACGTCAAATTGTGTAGGAGTATTGTAAATGATTACGCATGTGACGATTTATGTACTGAACGTAGGCGTGTTTATAATAATATTCTGATAACTCTCGAATCAACAATGAAACATTCAATCAATCAAATATTCTGTTTATAAATAAACATTGATAATTTTTGTAATTGAAAAATAATTCGAATATTCAAACTGAGTGTCTTAACCTTTCATCACCTCGTACTTGATTTCGATTTTTTTTTTTCATAAAAACTATGCAAATGCTCGCAATCTCTTCAAGTCTATAGAGTTTCAAGCAGCATCGAATTTTATAAATAATTGTATATTTTCATATTTCTTTTTAAATCTATGTAAACATATACGAAAGTATCACGATCGCGTTTCTTGGAAGGATCTTCGAAGCGTTTTTCAATCTGTGCCAGATTTCGAAAACGGACGTGTCCGTGAAGTCTGGCTTTTTTCTTCATCCCCATTATTATATGGGGGATCGTTCTCGTCTGGGGTTGTACAGTCGCGTCTTTCCTTTAATAGAATGATTGATGTGCGCATCTGATCCTTCAATGATATTTCAATATTCTCCACGCGCTCGAGCCAAATTATCCCCTAAGGATTTTTTTTCGCTCGAGTGTGGCACTTTAATAATGCGACATCACGCCAATATTTCTCCCCGTATATACGTTTTTTTTATCGCATATCAAGTTTTTCCGATTTATTATATTTTCAGTTTTCATTTCTCGCCTATTTTTATACCGTTAATTTTGGAGTGTTTACGTCGCTGTTGCTTATCTGCGCGATAATTATTATCTGCTGCAGTTTACCATGAAAAATGTTTTTATTCACCCACTCGGTGTTTATCTAATCCTGTTTTTAAACGTGTTCATAAAACTTGCTCGCTCTTTTAAAGTGACGTTGAGAAAACTTGAATATTTTCATACTATCTGAAACTCCATCAAAATAGTTCATATATTTCCTTTGAGCACGAATTCTCAAATATTTTTAGACCATTTTGAATAAAAGACAAAATATCAAATTTTCGCTAAAAATATATTTTCATTTTATAGAAAATTTTAAAAATAAATTTAATTATGTACGAGTAATTCATCTGCATGTTTTATTCAGGATTTAATTCACTTTTGTGCAAAACATGAACTCAATTACGTTGATATATAAACGGTAGAGTGAAATAGCTCATAATCTCTTGATTAATCCATCAACGATGCCATATCTCGCCATTGTTACGCCGTTTGCTTTTACACACACAAAAACGACTTTCTACATTTTCGCTTCGTATAAAGGACGGTATATTCTCAAAGATGAGAGCTGAAAATTAGCTGTTCGAGTGTATTACGGAGACAAACATATGAAATGTTAGTACTCGTCTCTTCACTCAATTAGGTAGTTACTATGTGTAGTTGTGAAGGAAAGGTTTAACGAGTTCGTATGAAAAAAAATACTTTTATATTATTTCAGATCGTATCTTTTGCGTTGTAAGTTATAGGAGTAAAGGTCAAATTAATTGCCGATTCCGATAAATATTCGAATGCTTCGACCACTTTTCTCGACGACTCTCGATTTTCACGACTTGTTTGTTCTACGAAAAAGATCGAAAGTACCGAAAGTGTTTCATGGAACAGAAAAAAAGAATATATAATAATTTTGACTCCAGCACTGGACTGACGCCAAAATGGAGCGATATGATCGCATAGTCAAGCAATAAAATATTTCCGCGTTTCCGAACTTTAGGAAAACACCGTAATAATTCATCTGCGTACTGCGCAGTACTTCGCAATGTAAAAAGTGAATCTCAATGTACCTATAAATGCATCTAAACGAAATTCAATATTTGATCGGAATATTTATTTTTTATTATCATCAAAAATATATCAGTATTTCACTTAACTTAGAAAGATAAAGATAATCTGATTTGTATGCATCCATTATGTTGCACAAATAAAAATTGTTAAGGTAGTTATTTTGATCGTTATTATTATCATTTTATTACTTATAGAATTTGAAAGTTGTTATTACTTACTAAATACTTACATACGAGAATTGAAAGATCGAAACTAAATTCAATAAATATTATCTCTTATTATGTCGTAGAGCAACAGTAGGTTTATGAATCGTTTTTTTATGATATTTTGTATATGACATGAAACATCTCACGAATTTATTGTTAATTATCAATATCGACATGACTTCTCAATATAAAATTTAAATATTAAAATGAAATAGTATAATAATTGATTATATGTCACAATCAAATCAACTTCGTCCCAATACAGAATGAAGGAAATACACTCGATCGCTCGACACTTTCGCATATGTCAACCGGAGACAGTATCGCGAACATTAGGAATTTTGAAACAATACGTCGTAAAAGGTTAAATCGAACCTTTTGTATTTAAACTATGCCAAGTTTCGAGTTACGGCACGTTCGAATTAACGGTTAAACCCTTAAAGCGCTCGAGGCACGTAGGCGACGACCGCGTCGCAGGCCCCACAGCCCGATATTTCACCAAAGTATCGCTTTACACTTCGATCGAAATTTCGATGTTGATTATTATTACCAGCCCTTGGATAGGGGTTGAGAGATACGAGATACGCGGGTGTTCGGTTTCGATCCGTCGAGACAAACAATTAAGCGAAAAGCAATTAAGTGCGCAGGTGGAAACGTACGATTTTTTTTGACGGCGAGCGATGTTTGCTTGAATATAATCTGATTTAATCGAATGTAAAAAATATATGTCTGAATATACAAAGTTGTGAGGGTATGAAGATATGTGCAATTTTCAATGTTGTCGTTTTTACAGTCGTGCAAGTTTCACTTTGTGTTCGTTGATGTCGTTTGATTCCTATTTCCATCTCACTTGCTTCAAAGAAAAGTCTTACGGAAACGTTATCGGTTGACTTGGAGAGATTCTTCGGGATCGTAAATCGAAGAAGTCAAAAGATGTACAATTTTCTAGAACGAACTCGGTGTATTGATACGACACAATCCGCAATTTAAATAATCGACATCTAAAACGATCTATAAGTGGACATTAGTGAAAAATATATAATATTTCATAACTTTTCAATACAAAATTCAATATTTTATCAACACAATGTTTATATTCACAAAAATTTCTTAAGCAACGTATTGAATCGTCCTTTTTTCATACATCGGTCATTCCCGTTGTAACATTGATTAATCAAACACTGTCAAGTTAATGCTCAAACACATTCAGAAAGTTCTATAGATACTTTTTCTATATCGTCGCTTTTCCAGTTCGATACGTGCTCGGTCCCAATATCCTCGATAAAACAAATTCGGCACAAACAAACCTCTAACTGTCAATACGCACATATACAATATGTGACATTCATGTTAATGTACGAAAACCCAAAGCAAATAAGCGTTAATGTTTATCCACGAAACAAGTAGTTACCTTTCGTGGATTTTTTTCCTCCACCGCAGAAAGCAGTTTTGTCGCAATATTTTTTTCCCTCCTTTTCGGTTAATAACCGGATGGAAGGTTTTTTCGTTTCGGAAATTTGTCGCGAAAGCCTTATAAATATGCGCAATTTTGTAGGCCCGTAAGAGCGGGCTCGGTTCATTTGAATCGCTGAATATATTTCGAGGGGCACGCGGACGAAATGAAATGGGTTCTTAAGGAAATTAAAGTGCCTTGTAAAGGCAACATCCGCATCTTGCGTAAAGCCTCAAAAGTTGATCGAAAAGTGAAGCTAGAACGAGAGTGTGCCGTGGAAAGGAGAAATTAGCTCGACAGTCGCCGAAGAAGCCTGAATGAAAATTCAACGGAAAATCTTAATAATTAAAAAGCGAACGGTACAATGATTATGAATGTTGCTTTTTCAATATGTCGAGAAAAAAATAATGAGTCTTGAGTATTTTTTATGAAATTCGTACGTTCTTATTACTTTTACGTGATTTGATTTAATTGCAGAAATATGAAATTATCGCAAAGGTTGCTTGGTAAAATATCGATAAGAGTAATAAAGTGGCATTCATTTTTTTTCTGTTAAAAAATCACTTAAGTTAAATAACTCGGATGAAAAGAAATCGACGTGAATAAAATTTACGAACGTGCTCTGTGTCGTTGTCGCATTTACACGTTTTTCTCCAAGAGAGCGTACGCGATATAAAAGTACACACTTTATTACGTTCAGATAAAGAAAGAACTCAAATTGCCCGAGAAACGCCACGTTCAGAATTGTAAAAAAGCAAACATGCATACATAGAAGCAAATATATTTTATTATTTGTACATCTAGTGCAATTTAAATTCAATTTCTTCAATAGGATGAGCTTCATAAAGGTCCTCACTAATTATGATGAAATTTTTGGCAAAAATATTGATATTTATTTTCTCAGTTCATCATTGTCGATGTCTATATTTGCACATTTTTACAAAATTCCACCAAAGTCGGAAGAAAACCTTTCCCAGTGAGATATTTAGATGATCGCATTTAAATGTACGAGAGCGACTCTTCGAGGTTTTATTGCGAAACTATCTAAACTAAAAGTATTTTTTACACAGAAAAATATCTAAGGGTCCTCTTTAAATTCCTCTCGAGGGGCGGATTACCCGAAAATGTATTCGATAAATCTATCCTTGCGCGTGCCCTTCCAATCTCTGCGAGAGTGAATTTTCAATACGAGAGTAACTTTCGCTGTCTCATAATAATTCCATCAGCAATTTTCCATACATTTTTCATGGGTCGATTCGGAAAAATTGCCTCTCGCGAAACGAAACGGGTCAAATTCGCACCCTCCTCTCTCTGTGTATATTTTATTATTGAGAAAAGCGCGCCAAAAAAAATAACGATAGGCACTGAAATTTCGTGCCCCGTCTCGAACGATCATCCGGCACTATATCAATTTCGATTATGAAGCGAGTATGAAAATAATCGCGAAAAAATGAGATCGGAAATTTGATAAGTTTGGGTTGACATTTTGCTCCTTCGCGTTCTTTTTTTTCGATTTTGCGATAGAAAATAAATTGAAAATTCACATACAATACAATTCGTATTAGCATGCTCGTGTATGTAATTTAATTGAATTCAAAAAATATTCTTTGAAATTCATATAATTTAAGTTGATTTGTTCAACTGAAATATCGAATCCGATTGTCTTTTTACATAATCGAACTTAATAGTTCTGCAAAATTTCCTCAGAAGTCCCATATCTTATAATAAGAAAACTTTAATATGACAACCTAGATAGAAACGTTCTCTCAAACAATTTAGTCTCAATTTGGACTGAGTGCTCTTCGAAATAAACTTTATTTCAGTACGTAGGAAAACTAAATCTAAATACGAATTCGGATTGATGGTCAAATCCGCAAATTACTCAATTCCTCTTAAAATAAACTCATCAACTTTCCGATAAAATTTATTACTTTTCAACGAATCTATTCAATATTAACATTCAAAATTCCTATGAAGAATTAATTGGGTAGTATTTTCTTCAAAAAATATTCATATTGTTCAAGGACTAAAAATATCTCAAATTATTGAATTCAATCTTTGCAACTGAAAAATCAGAATTGAATAGGTTGAATCGATCACTCCTATTGAATTATATTAATTTCACACAGCGAAATATGAATAACTTTATCGTTCGATCCACCGAATATTACTTTGATTGCAAGTTTCTGAAGCAGACACATATTTCAACAAATAATCTGTGTACAAATTCAGTGCATAGTTTTCGCGAATTGAGTCACGAATTAGTAGGGGCCTACCGCACTCGCCATTACGAGCCTAACTTGTCGACAATTCGGCACAGGAGCCAACTTCGGAGTTAGCCTTTTGAGAATACAACGAACGCTACGGTTTCGTGTTTTCAACAAAGAAAAGTTTGGACGATTTGCACTTGATGATGGCCTCTTTCATGCCCGAAACTGCGGCGGCTTAATACGCGATGGATATAAGTTTTTCCTATTGCTCGATTATTTTTTTATGTTTTATTTAATCAAATTTAATCAATGTGTAGTTGTGTTGAGATCTCGTGGGATGCAATTCATTTTCAGATTAAACTCGCAGACATTTATAGGAATTGCATCGATGCAACAATTAGCTTAAAACATTGTCTAATCGAACTGCCAAGTTCTAATTGATTAACGAATACTCTAAACACATTCCGTTCTAGAAACGAAGGCGATAAATTAATTGGCTAGCATGACGATTTTAGAATTTCAATCGGAACAATTCTGAGAAAGAATTTTTTTATTGGAAATTGCCAAGGAGTAGAGATCAGGGGTGAGTGATGAGAGAAAAGTGCGCTGGAAAAAAAAGACTTCCCTCGGTACAACAAAGTGTATGCGAAAACTTCTTGTAAAACTCGCCGTCACCTCGGGGGCCTTTTTTCCTTGATGAATATGATAATTCGAAAAATCTGGAGCGGATTTGGCCTATTGTGATTCAAAATGGGGTTCATTTGATAAAAGATTCAGGTGAGGAAAGTTCGAACGTACTTCAGCTTCGGCGAAAGGAGAGGGCTTTCTCACTCTCGATCATTACCGAGTCGTTTTCGAATCTGATTTCTTACGCTTACGAGGACAATGTGCGTACATTGGGCTACAAATTTTGTTGAAATTTCGTAAAAATATAGTGTGAATATAAATATAAAATAAAGGCGAAGCTAGAAATATATTGTCTCAATATTTTCCTAGTCATTTCTGGTAAAGTTCAATGCATTTATACGCTAACAAACAAGGGTAAACGTAAGGATTTTTTGTCATCACAACAATGAATAATTTATTTAAATTTAGATTAAATTAGGTTTACGTTTAGGTTAGGTTAGGTTTTTTCTCTTTTTTCATGTTATTACGCTTTTGGTTCGGTTAAGTTATATCTAGTGTCGCGGTGATCGAGTAATATCAAAAAATGACGTATGTGAAGTATTTTAATATATCTGATAAAGAATAAAAGTAACAACTATAGTATTACCATATATTGAAAAAATATAAGACATTATTGTTTTTTGTGATTCTTTTTAATTGTAAGCATTGACCTGCGAAAATTGAAAAAATATTGAGAGTTGAATTTCCGTTCTTCACCTTTATTTTATATCTATATTTTTACGAAATATCGATAAAATTGACCACCCAAGATATTTTCAAAGTCTTCGCAAGAAAAATACATTCAGCTTTTCCAAGTCGGACAATCGTCCACTCTCAGAATATGTTTAAGAAGACTTTTACCATATTTTCTCCATCTCTCATACTCCTTATCGGCACGACGCACGTCTGGGACGGCGTGTCCATTAACATATTCGTTTTGCCCGAAAGGCTTTAACGCGTTTATCTGATCCGGCGACAGATATTGCGAATGCGGAGAATGGAAGTGTCTGTTGGTCTTGTCTACCCTTTTCAACGATTCCACCCCTCGAATATAACGAATGCTTGCGAGACGCCCTCACGAGTCAATTTAACTCGCTTATCGCGAAGACGGCATCGTTTCTCGATATGAATGTATAAATAACGGCGTGTTGATGAACAAATGTTTACTTTATACGATTGCGTGTGCATATTTAACGTTTATCTCGCGTATTAAACGTGTGTGTTATAAGCGAGTTTGCGTTTTGATATCTGCACGCGCAATTTTGTTGACCGTGCCCGGAAAGCTATAAAACCGCGTTTCGCTCGCGTAAAACAGCTTTCAACGTAAATTTATCCATTAGTTTAATTGCGGTTTTATCGTGTGTAAAGCTCGTCGATTTCGGTTTTTACACCTCCGCGAACTGGACTCGATCGAGTTTCCGATTTTGAAATCCGTTACTCAAGATGTTTTTCGACTTGTATTCCGCGAATTGTACCAAGATTGAATGACTTGTTGAATGGTGGAACAAAGCACGCTCTTAATTGCTCTATTATGATTTTTATCTTGTAATATATTCATTCATTTATCTTTTCAAGAATATAACTAGCCATTAGTGAAAGCTTCCATATAATTTATTTCGATCACATCGAATTCATTTTTCAAACAACCATAACAATTTTCCAACCGAGCGATTAAAAGTACTCATATAAAACTACACTCAGACCCATTAAACAATTCACCGATCGGCCGAAACTCATAATAAAACACCGATCGAAAATTCACAAACCGATAACGTTTCACCATCATCGTCAATAAAAACCCCTCGATACAAGGGTATAAAATCTTAAGCGACTCGCGTCGATTGATATCCATCCGAAAGCGAAAACATCCGTTTGGAAACTTCGCTTTACGACCGCTTAAAATCGGCGACTGCGGATCGCGCCGCATTAGCTCCGGGCTTCGGAGCATCGTCTCTTGCTCCGGAGTTTTTCCGGTTGTTTTCCCGGAGCCGGGGAAAAGAGGAGACCTCGGATAATACGATTCATGGCGTTTTTACGATTATGGAGGTCTGTTTCGGTGCGGGCGTATGGCTCCGGGCCAGGGAATTTCCCGTCGGAGCGTTTCGGGTCAACAACGTTGCTGACCTATCGACATAAAATCGACGTTTCGCCGTTTTCTTGTAAACACATATGGACGCGTATTATATTTAGATTCGGATCGGACGTCTAGGTTGAAAATTTTAGGTGCGTGTATTGTGTGTGCGCTCGATTTTCATTGTGGGACGCGTGGACGGAGAGCGTTTCTTGAACGATGTCGAGAATTGAAAATTATTTCTCGATGTTTTAATATTTTTATTCGTTTGTTGTGTAAGTGATGTAAAAATGTGTCGATTTTCACAGTGAATAATTCACTTTTGAAGCAATTTATTCATTTGTTCTGGAAGAGAGTTTCATGACAACGATGTGTGCATTTATCAGTGGAGCTCTGACGTTCTGTTAAATTTGAACGTGTGTTCAATTTAGAAAGGTTTTATAAACTTCAATTTTGATTTTTTTTACATAAATTTAGTCTAGGTTATTTATTTTGAAAATATTTTTAAATCTAAAATTTGAAATTTAATCATTACTTTCAATTATTTAAAATAATAAATTTTCTGAAAAAAAAATTTTGAATTTGAAATTTGAAATATTTTCATAATTAGCAAGAAAATTTTAAGCCTGTGGTACTTGTATAATTTTTTCCAATCTGTAAAATGAGCAAAGTGATTCATTAAAATTTTCTGGTTCACGTACCAAATAAACCAAAACAAGCTCATTCTTGAACAATCATTCTATCACCTAAAATTTGAAAAAGTTAATAATAATATGCAATATATAAGACAGCATTTAATGACTATCAAGTGAATAAAGCCCTTAAAGAACAAATTTAACTAAAAGCGTTTAAATCGTTGACTTTTGAATTATAGAGTTCAAAGCGTGCGTGTTGATCCTCTCGTTCGGACAACCGACCCGGAAAATTGCGTTACACTCTATCTCATATGCGAACCGAGATACTCTTAACCGACAAAACACACACGAATCCACTTACACACAAAATATCTATATCAAAACAACAAACCGAACCCGTGACATTTGCGGTTCTTTGACTCCGTCAAAGTCTTCCCGATAACTACGTTTCCCGGTCGGGAAAAACGACGCCGTTCCAATTGACGAGTTTATTATTGGAAACGACAGAATTGTACGATCGATCGATATAGTGGTATATTAGAACACGTTACATACTGTCGGTATTTTTAATTTCGATACGACACGCTTCATAATTAATCGGCTGATGGAAAATTTTTGAACGCGAAACCGAGTCCATTAGCTTACGAGACGCCCACGCAATTTAACCGAAGCCGTTATTATTCTTGAATAAATCAATAGATCGGTAGTTTGTTCGGGTGTATCTGTTGAAATTGATGAGCAAACTTGAATAACGCCGCGTCGTTTCTGTTCATCCCAACATTGATTAATAGTGATTAATGAGTCGACTTTGAATGAAATATCATGGCTATTATTAAGATTTAATGAGGAAAATGTACGATGTGTGTGACTCTACAATCACTTTTCTATAAATAGACTTCTGAAATATTGATATTTCTGGGTTTTATTCGAATTAAATTGATTTCATTCGTTCCGTTCAATATTATGATATTTCAATCATTTTATATTGTAGTCTCACAATATGCAATACTTTGTGACATACTTTCATTAAACTGATGGATTCGGTTAAAGGACAACTTTGTAAATAACACGAACGAAGAAGCTACAAACTCGTAAGCTTCGCATGAAAAATATACGAATATGATTTATCACGGTTTTCTATTTTGTATTTAAATGTAAAAATGCACCTAGTACCTTTACAAAAGGATTTATTTTTATCGTGATATACGATATCGGTTTACGATTTTTCCAGACGAAACGAGAAAATCTCGTTTGTATCCGATACGTAACATGCAACCATGTCTCGCTATGCTATAAAAGAGACACAATTTAAAAAATCAAAACATTTTTTCATCGAAAACATGAATTATGCAACGTTCCTTCTAACAAAAACGAATCATATCTGCAATATCGAACCCGCGCAGCAATAACACCTATCCAATACGAAAATGCAATAGGAAACTCTATACGGCTCTAGGGTTTAAGCGATTGTGGGTCACTTTGGGTCAACGACCGTCGTAAAAGAACGGTTTTACGACAAAGGACGGTGGCATTAGATGCAATTTCCTCAAAGTGCAGCCTGCGATGCACTGAACCGAGTCGGCTTCGTTAAGCAATCGAGCCTCGAACCTAAGTTAAGTGTGTGTATTATATGTTCTGTTTCTAATGCCGGAGCTCCAATTTACGATGGATACGTTTCTGAATTAATTCAAAGGTACGTCGTCGGTTTAATTGGGTTTGGCGAGTCACATAGGGGTCACTTGTTTCGTTTTAGAGGGTGGTTTGAGTGTGTGTTATTGAATTCGTGAGAGTTTGGCAGTTTTAGTTTGAGGACGATTGTATCTGCATATCGCATGTGATGAACTTTTTTTCACTTTATGATCAAAAATACGGTGTTTTTATTTGATCTGTCGTATAAAAATACATATTCAAGACTATGATATGCAATCGTTCACAAATATTCAGCAGAAAATTATATCTATTGGAACACACGGCAACAATGTTTTTCGTAATGCTCATATTTTAGCTAAAATGTCATTTTTTTGCTGTGAAACGAATCCAACATAATTACATAAACATCTTGAATAAACATAAAATAATTTAATTTTACTATTTTTTTAATAAAACTACAAAATTACTGACCATAATTTTCATGCAAAATCATTACTTTTCAACCGATACGTTACAACGCTTACAACGTAACAGCGTAAATAAAGCGAGACGCGTCCCCATACACATTTCAATTTACTATCCCAGACCCTAATTTGGAACAAATCTCCCCAAAAATGGTCGAAGCATACCTTCGCACACATACACACATATCTCACAACCCCTAAACGTATCGGGTCCCGGTTCGCGTATATTGAATTTGCGAAACCATTAAAGTAACTTTGGTCGAAACCCCGAAATACCCGGATCGCGACCAGAAAAAGGTACATCTCCAAATTAGTTTGTCCTCAATAAACGAAACGCCCGTCCCAATAATATTCGTCCGTTGCGAATGTTTGGGAAAAAAATCGTCTACAATTTAATTATTTTAGTCGAGAAGGGGTTTGGTTGGAGTTTGGGTGGAGTTTGGGGTGGCTGTTCTCGGGCTTTGGGAGCTTTCTCTCCTAGGAAAGTGCCCTTATCCTGTTGGCTGCGAGTTCGGTGTGAGGAAGGGTCCCAAACTCGTGTACCTGTTGAATTAATAACTGTATTATCACTCCACTTTGTGCCCGAGGTAATTCGATTCGTCCAATTGTCGGACCTGTTGTTTGGCGAGTCGATACTGTTCTTATGTGCGTCGATGAACGCAGACAATCGAATTGATTTGAATTGATTGATGTGAATTTTATTAGTCAATGATATTTAAATTTTTGGGATAGAAAATATGAATTTCGAATACATAATCAAAATCATAAGATTTGAATGTAGGTATATTCTTGATTCCTCAATGGAATATCTAAGGGTTAATTTATAATACATTAAGTTCTAACCATTCGCGTTGCTTTTTTCTTCGTATTCTTGTTCACTCTCTCTAACGAAAGATAAATTGACCATTATAATAAATAAAATATTCTGTCATGTAAAAAATCTATTTTATATAATTGTATTTTCATGCATTTTCAATCATTTTGTACAATTAGTGAATATATCAGATTTCATTCGAAATAATTTCATTACGCTTCAAATGAAAGACAATACGTTTCCATGCATGAAAAAAAAATAATAACGAAACGTTCGATTTTAAAAGGCTGTATCGGTGCATATATAAAACAATTACTCGAGCACAATAAAGAGGTCGTAAAATGTAATACGAAAACACTCTCGTATGAAAAAAAAACCCATATCGATCGGGAATTTTATGAAAAGCCTGTGTCCTTGTGTGTACGTGTACGTGGCCATCATCGCCTAATGTGCTCGCGTAGATGGAACAGGGAAAAAATACGCTCTTTGTTCTCCATAGGCGCGTTTCGCTTTTGTGCAGGGGAAAAACAAAAGGAAAAATTGGTCATTAGCGACGATCGCCTTTCTCCAAATGGGCGGTCTTCGTAATAACTCTCGTGAAGAAAAATTGAAAATTTCGATCCATTGTGACTGTTGGGGCGTTTGTTGTTTGTCGCCCTTCGAATGGAAATCGATTTGTGTACGAATCAAAATTGTACGTTTCGTTGTCGTGTGTATTTGTGATGTTTCAATGAATGTGGTCTGTGATATGTCAATCGGTGTTGAATGGATTATTTGAAAAGAGCGTCGAGGAAATTTTGAAGGAAATTCATTTTCGATATTACGGAAAATTGTAGTTTTCATGCTTCCGACGAAAATCGTATAATATAGTTTATTATTTATTCATTTGCTTTATCCTCGAAGCATGTTTCGCTATCAGAATTTTATATCTGTTCATCAGAATCTTTTACCTTTTTCGATATGTTCACAGATAGTATTACTATCGATTCCCTATTCTATTTCGAACATAAGCTCTTCCAATATCAAATAGTTTTCCGCCACTCATAAAAATTCATTCAACTCTCCTTATTCACCAAACGATGACGAAATAGGCCAAACGGATCAAATAGCACAGCAGCGATTCCGATGAAAACACACTCGAAAACCACCCATGCGGCGTTCGCGCGTGAATCACGCATGAGTATTGCGCGAACTTAACTCAATTTCAAAAAAAATCACAAGATTTCTCAATTCAAATACAATATTTTTATATTTTCATGCACAAAAACTAAAACTGAACAAATTGTCGCATCGGAACGAATCAAACGCAATTTCCCGAATTACGATGAATAAACTGTAAGTGCCTTGAGCCGGTTAAGCCACCGAGCCTCGCCGACTCGCGATATGAATTAATAAAGGCTTTAAACAAACGAGTCGACCGGGAATTGCGCGCTTGCGAAACACACAAAGAGCCCGGACCGCGGTTAATGAGAACTTACGGCATCGGCTCGAACGTCTACTTATTTAACGCACTTATTCGTGTTTTGCGCTGTGTACGAGTGTGTAATGTTGTTCGGACCGATCGCGACAAATTAAATTAACCCGCTCGTAATTGGCGGTGAGCTTTTTAATTGAACTTGTCCGCCGTTTTGAGAAACTGTCTGGACGGGGTGTGTTGTGTTGTGTTGTGTGGGCTTTATTGGTTGTCGAGCGTTGGATGAGGACGTTTTTGTGGTTCTCAATGTGTGGTTTTAATTGTTATTGGATAAGTTTAGAATCATTGAAAATTTTAATATTAGTTGGGAAATTGAATTTTCTTTTTTTGGTATTTATATATTTATTTTATTGATACGATATTTGACTTAATTCAAATGAACTTATAATGTGACTCACAATTAGTCTTATCGAATTAAACTAATAAGAAAAAAGGTAACCTAACTCAATTTGATCTGACTTTATTTCATATGTTGTGAATTTATAAATGCGTGTTTTTGATTAGGATATCCATAAAATTTCAACTGCATGAAAAATATGCAATTGTTCATGCAAATGTGAAATGGAGTTATTCAGTTCATAATATATTTAAAAATGACACGATTGCATACAAATCAATACACATTACTTCACATGCGTACAGTTAAGGCTTTTGATTATGTTTCAGTATAATAAAACGCGCTATGATCGTATTTTTATTTAATTGTTTACATATCAATTTGAACAAAAAAAGTTAAATTTTTCGAAATGATTTGTATATATTTTCATCACCGACTTACTAGATCATTTTTTTTTTTAATAGTTTGAATACTGTGTTTGACTAACTGCTAGCAGACGACTTAAAAACTATCTAAATAAATTCAATACATAGAATTTTCAATAAACTTTAATCGTAACGAAAAAATCGAACTTCTTATTACACATAAGAATAAGAAACCCAATCTTACCAAATATAGAACACACAAACGTCTCTAAACCAAACCTCGATATTACTACAACACCTACATCGAGCGATCTCACGAAATCGAAAGCGACACGTGCACAAAACGACACCCTTTCTAGGAAACCGTTCGAGAACCGCAGAACACAACACATCACAATACAACACAATACAATACAATACAAATACAGAAACGAAAACGAACGTTTCGCGAATTGCGAAGACACATCGCCTCGGCGAGCATCTGGTCCCATACGAAACGATCCTCTCTAATGTATGAAGGTTTTATTGCCCGTCTGTCCAAAATAACCGCGGCCGATTTATAATCGAACTCGCGACATATCGCACTATTCCGCGAATAATAAATGCCCGAAGAGATACGAAAGATGAAAAATAAAAAGCCTCCAAAGTTAGGAGACGGATGAGGCTTCGCGGTGGTCGGTGACACGGAATATTTCTCTCTCGAGGAGTGATATCTTTCTGTTATTTTTTCAGGGGGTAGGAAATGGTAGTACGTGCGAATGGTGAAAACTGAAAAAGTTATTTGTCACTGGGACACTGTCGTGGATTAAAAGTTTCGGCGGTGTAGCGCTTTTTGATTATGTGCGAACTGTTGCTGTTTCGTTTATAAATAGAACGTGAAATACTAAATATTTTTTTAATCGCATCGTACGTACATCTGAAAGATTTATCGGCCAGAAATATTGTAAGCTCGGTGTAACGTTTTCGTGAATCTAATACTGAACGGCCGTATAATAGTCAGGTTCCTATGTTTAAATTTAGACTTAAGTAAATTTTTGATGACTGCGAAAACTGAAAATTATGGTATGAGCACAAAGAAAATCCATTAACTCTAATTTATTAATCATACGTAACTTGTATTATATGAAGTATATTTAAATGAAAATTATATTTATTGAAGAAAATGGAAATATTGTTCAATGTTTTTACAACTTTTTTGAAAAGTCTTCAAAAAATTCTAAATCCAACTATACTTAATTATAATTAAGGCCATTATGAACTAATTTCCATTCTACATCCAAAACACACAATATGCAACATTAACTTTTGCACAATCATCAAACAACCTGAATGCATTTAAATTCACAGAAGCCCAACCTTCAACGAGACAAATCTCGTTTTATCACAGAATCAATATTGAAACAACGCTCCGCAAACCATGCGATATTATGACAGCGAACCTCGGAGCAAATCTCGCGGAACGTCTTCGAGACTACCACCATCACTCTGCCGACCACCATCACCAACGCCACCACCGCAATAACCATCACCATCACCATCGCAAGAGACCTCAGGGGGGTGGAAATTCGCGAACAATGGTCGGGAAAGTGGTCGTGTTTGTTCTCCGGGGCAAATTGTGCGTGCGCGTCCTTACTCGAAGGCGAAAATCAACAAAGGTCCTCGTCTCCTCTCCTTTCCTTTGCCTTCCTTCCGTCGAAGAACCTTCATGCCACCCTGCCAGATTTCACCCTCGTCGAGCGTGTTCCTCTTCGTCGACAATGGGGACTTCGGTCGGCCACTAAATCACTTCGCAGGTCTCTCTGCACATCTCGCAGGCTGAGAAGGTCGCTCGATTGTTCCCTGTGCCGATGATAAATTGGACCGAAATCTCTAAGCCTCATATTCGGAGGTTTTTTTTTGCTTTATATGTTTTTGTTGTATAATGTTATTTTTTTCGTTTAGAATATATAATTTTTAATGTTTGTAATGTGATAATCGGGTCATTGAAATGCATTCTGTAATCAGAGAAACGATATTGGATGTTTATTTCTCAATCTGTCAATCACTAACCACAAGTTTATCTATATTTATGATGTACAGCATTACTATATATGCTATAGAAAAATTCAAATTTTTGTAAATTCAAATTTCAAAATAGGCGTCACTTTCTTTCCTATATCTGTACCGTTTTGCTAGGCAGTGGACACACCCTATAAATGACACTGCGATCAAACCCATAAATAAAATGTTATTTAAATATTTTCTTTAAATAGTTGTATAATTATTTGTTAAAATTTATGTGTGAAAATGTTTGCGCAATTTGACATTCTCAATGATAGACAGTCTAGTTGTATGTATAATACGTCAACCGCAAACTGTACTAAATCACTTATTCGAACAATGCACGTGTATATTGTATAACCACTAACATCACAGCAAATTGAATTGCTCAAATATACATTTCATATCGATACGAACTTCATATTTTTTCTGCCACATAACACATTACAGAGCCATTAATATTAAAAACATAATAACACCATAATGATAGAATCATATCTGTTTTACGATACAATAAAATGTTATGCGAAGCACCTAAACACATACGGTTGTCCGAAATATTAAAACGAATAGTTTCGACCGCCATTTCGTCCGGTATGCGAAACGTGTACGTAAATCATTAACTTTTGTAAAAGTGGAGATGTTACACATAAAGATACAACGTAACACACAGCACTCCCCCTTATCATTTATGTACGAACTGTTCCCGAAAACGGGTCAAGGTGGTCTTATTCTACGGCGTTTCATCTGCAGATGAGCGAACATATGCATGCACCTCTATCGAATATACACTTTGGCGTATCTGAGCGTTTTGGTATTGATTGAAAAAAATAGATGAAAAGAATTGGTTGAAATATTACACGTGCTTCTTTGATTTAAGTATGGAATTTTTCTTTTTGGCTTTGATGGATTGTGAATTAAAATTTGTTTCAACGCTATCAAATGTGATTATGTATTTTCATTTTGAATGATTTATATGGTAGTCGGAAGATAGTACAGTAGTACCTATGTACGTACGGTGTCGGTCTTAGTATTCTCATGATGCTAGGTTTGAATCATTGAGAATCCTCGCGAGTCACATACCTAAACTCATACTTTCATTTATAAACTATTATCCGGGTAAGTAACGAAAGAAAATAACGAACATATGTACGTAAATACTTTCGATATTCGTCCGGATATTCGACAGATCGTAAAAAGGAAATATGAGAGTATCATTTTTCTTAATTGAGTTAGGTACTTAGAACAGTTCCTCAAATTAATCCTCCGGTTCGGTTCGGTATTCGATGGAAATTATTTGAATATAACGATATCTTCAGTTTGTCAATTACCCTAGTATAGGGGCTGCAACTTAACTCAAATGATCCCTCGATATACAGTGCATCTACCATTGGCTCTAACTTCAGAATAATCTTATTCACTAGTTCATAAGTACATATTTAAATAATAATTGCTTGGAAAAATCTACCTATATAAATAAATAAAATAAAATAATAAATTCACCTCGTCTCTAAATAACGTTCATCGACACAAAAAGCAGTAGTCAGATGCAGCGCAGCGTCACGAATGAACGCGCCTACGACTCGTAGTACATTACAGAGTACTTCCATCCCCTACCTTCTTGCAGGTTCCCGCATAGGTTCATCTCTGTCGGACCCGTGCATTCTCCCTCGAAAGCCTCCGGGCCCGATACGGCTCATGTGATCAATACAGCCTTATTACCTTCACTTGTTGATCTGACCGAGCAGCGAAACTTCTACGTGCCACGTATAAATATGGATGTAGGGTTACGGGCCCTGTTGCAGCGAGCGCTGCAACAAGTCCACGTATAAATATAAAATTTTACAGATATATAAATTTAAATTGAAGTTTTAGCGAAAATGACTTGAACCAATGTCGAAAACATTCGCGTCGCCCACAAACAACTTCCGCAACAAATTATTCACATCCGACACAACGAGCGACACCCAACAGACAAAACAAAAGCGTATACGTTTGCAATCCTGAAAAAATACAACCACTACCTTATTCTGAACATTGTTTGCCATTTGAGTATTCAACCCAACCCGGCGACCTGAAATATTTCTAGAGCGCACTATGGTCCATGGGGTGAAATTGAATCTGCGAAAAAACGGCATTGTCTTTTCGAAATTTGAATATAAAAATATATTTTAGAAGCTTTCATATGAATTTTGATTAATTTGCATAACGGATGCGTAATTGTTCTCTTTAAAAAATGCTCTTTTTTTGTTATGTATAAAAAAATGTATGGACTTAAAAAATAAATCATTTTTTCTTTTAATATTTTTCAACTGTGTTGAAAAAATATTTTGCATTATGAAAGATGGCATTACTCTAATATAAATTCTTAAATAGAAAAAAAATGAAATGGTTGTAAAAGCCGGATTTTCCGTAACCGGAGCACCGGTGGCTTTCGCGTTGTCTGTAATTATTGCCCGAAATCTGCTAGACGCAGGTGTGCGCGTGGCGTTATTCTGCGCTTATATATTTACATACTGCGATGTATAAAGCCGGCGCTACACACAGTCTCTCTTTGTCTCTATCTCTTTCGGGCTCGTCGAGGTCTCGGCTGAAA
Organism: Cheumatopsyche charites; assembly: GCA_024721215.1. NCBI lineage: Eukaryota > Metazoa > Arthropoda > Insecta > Trichoptera > Hydropsychidae > Cheumatopsyche > Cheumatopsyche charites. The sequence continues at coordinate 11,191,857 of CM045575.1, forward strand.
CTTGTTGAAATGCGCCCGTCTCGTTCTGCTTCGTTTGTTTATAATACAGTAGCGAATTAGGGATTGTAAACATTTGCTCGGCACATTGTTGTACCGCTCCGAGCTGAACTTATAATAGGTTTTCAAGTATAATCTGGTTCTTTTTTCCGCTTGTTATATACCTATACTTTTATTTTTGCGTTGAACGTTTGCTTTGGTTTCAATAAGCGATTTGCTTTTTTCGTTCAGTGTTATTTTTGATATTTTGCATAATGTTTTGTTCATCATGCTGAAAACGTTCAATTTGCATATTGATAAATTCTATCAAATTATATTTCATTTCATCCTATTGCGCAATATGAAATTAACATTGCAAACATCATAATGCACAATTGACCCTATTATACAGCATATTACCATCATTCGTTCAATTCCCATTAGCGCTTCATATTATACAGCAAAACATACCATTCTTTACAATCGCCACAACAAATCCGTCATCGTCGAACATCTTTTCAAGCCGAACAGCGTCAAGTTTCGACCTATAAATTATTCCTGAACACGACAACCGTTCACATAGCCATCAACCGGCTGAATAGAACATCTTCACAATACACATCTCTCACATCGTGCAACAGATAACTGTAAAACGGATCTCGAGGATTATCTATGAGCGGATAGACTCGGCTGTACATCCGAGAGACATCGTTACCGCGAAACGTACGTATATACGTCTTCCTCGGATAGTGGTAGGTACATAACGTATGAACGTTTTGCCTCAATCGTGGTGCGCTTGAAGCGTGGTGAGTTCGTCTCGGAGGCATGAAATAGTAATGAAAATAGAAACTGTGTATGTTCGTTGGTATGTGAGTATACGTATGATATAATGCAGAGGTGTCGTTGGGAGGAATGTTTAGATTTTATATGTATCTTTTCGTCTTTCGTTTCATTTTGATATATTGGAGTGAATTAATTGTATAGTAAGGTCTAAGTCACTTGCTTATTTGGAATAAAAGTGGTCTTCTTATTGTTAGTGAAATTTCGAATGATTGGTGTAATAGAAAAATATACATTCAATTGAAAGATAATGACAATTACCTTAAGTAAGATTCATTTTCATTTAATAGATTTACGTATAGTTTTGATATAAAATTATCTTTTGCTAGAAATCTATTGATAATTCTATAAAATTCATTTCATCGTTCACGCCATTCATCAGCAATGGTGAGCATAATTCATTATCATCGAAATGGAAAAATCATATATTCCAAGTTTGAATATTCGTGTTTACACTGTAATTAAACTGCTTCTAAGCAAAAAATCATGGTTACAAAGCCACTGAAAAGCGTAGGTCCCGACTCGATTCAAATTGTAAAAAAATATTAACCTTTCAATATAAAACTAAATATTCTTATTAAAGTGAAAAATCACTCCAAATCTTTACAACCGATTCACAAATTATTTTAATCACCTTAATTTCAAAACTCTACGATGCGAATTTAACTGCTTCAGAAGTAAAATTTCAAAAAGATAATAAGCTAATTTATTCAATTTAATAGAACTATTATTGAAATCGCACAATTTTCCAAAGAAAATCTGAAATTTCCCCGGGAAAACCCACCTTTTAAAGGATCCGGTTACGTCTCTGGCGTTATTAGGTACATATGCTGCGGTAGAGTTGCGGTCGTTCGGCAACTTCCACGGATTATTAACGGCGTCACGTTCGTAACGATATGACGTCTGAAAAGGAGGGATTAATGTAATTTTAATGCGAGATCTAGCCAGGGGAGGGTTTCACTCCGTGTGCTTTGACGTTCCCCCGCGTAATACACTGTCGTGTTTCCAACGAAGGATGAGAGGGGTTCTAAGAGAGATGAAGTCTAATTGACTCGATTCTTACGGTGTAATTCGATGATGGATTGTTTCGGGGTTTGTTGTGTGATATTGTTGTTTCGAAGGTTGAGTTATCTGTTGGTGATGGTTCAATCTTCGTCGGAATGATTTGGGTTTTTATAGGTATAGATTTTTTTTTTGATTAAAAGGATGATTGATTAATTTGTTTGTTAATATATTTTGCTTTAGCTTCGGAAAATACAATCTTATTAAGGAAATATTTCTTAATAACATCTTGGGAAATTATATACGTGTGTATATCGATATCTTTGTTTCGATCTCGTAACAAATAAAATAATAAAAACAAACGTATATTCTATCAAATGATGACTAACAGAATTGTTTTGATAAATGTACGTTTTTATTAGTGAACGAAGGTCTATGGAAAACAGACGTTTCTATCGTAACATCGTACCGTAATATCACAGCATACACTAGTAGGAACATATTTTAAGCCGGGTCCGAATAAATTTAAAGTTTCCCTAGGAAATAAATTTGAAAAGCAAATTTCAAACCCGAATTGATACTATGATATCGGTAGTGTGCTTTTAAGGCTTATTTGCGTGAAAGCCTCTCAAATATTGAACAAAACCGTTAATTGAATTCGCACTGTGTGTAACGAAGGCTATGTTTAGAGAGCAATCCAAAATTGAATTTGCTCACCGAACCGAAATCAAAACGATTATGAGCGTTTTGTCCGAAAACGCGTACTAAAACTTGATTTTTATCGCAGACTCTTATCCGAAAATCGTATCCAGACATCGCAAGGTTTACAGATTAGTGCAATTAACAAAGAACGTTCGCTACCCTTCGTGGGATAAAGTAATTAGAGCGAATCGAGTTCGTGACCGCTGAACTATTCACTGTGTACTAAAACTTTCCTTACACTTATATTATGCGTGTACAGATCTCGTTAAATTGAACGATTGACGTACGTATTTATAAAACGAGAGCGTCTCTGTTTCCATTTGTCTGGTCATTTTATTCCAATTAAAGCGGTATCACAAAGTTAATGGAACGAAAATAAAAATCGACGAACAAAGCCGCCGGACAAAAATGAAACCTTTTTTCGCACAATGCGCTTTCATTCGCGAAACATAAATATTTATGCGATGCATTCAAAAATGAATTTTAATAAACAAAAACGAACCAATGCTCTAATTTTTTTAACGGAATTGAATTAATACGTTGCCTGTTCTGAAAAAAAACGATGCTTTATTAATAGAGCTTTTCGTAAATATGATTTTAATTTTAAACTCAATTATAACAGCTTCGTTTGATGGCAAAACATTGCATTTTGATTAAAAATAACATCGTCTATTTTGTATTCATTTGAAATTTGTACCTATCAATACATTCATGCAACAATAGGTTGCGATTTTGAAAGTTACATAATACCGATGCATCATTACGACTGATAAAGTTACTTTTATTTTACGTAATTTAATTAATTAATAGATAACAGAATCAATTATATCGATTATTATAATCATTCGATTAATTTTATTACAATTAAATTCGCAATCGATTAACTTTCAAACTGAAAAAATAATAATCAACAAAATTGTATCCAAACATTTTCCAAAACACTAAACTAAACCCTGAATTAACAAAATCACCTTCATTAAAACCTACATTGACCTTTTTAACTCAGGAGAATTTCCCAAAGAGTGTACCGCAAATATGTGTTTTTTTTTTAAATAAATTTAAACAAAAACTCATTTGAAAGTTTTTTTTAATCACATATTTAATTATTAAAAATAAATCGACGTGAGTATATAATTAATTAAAATCGAAAACAAATGTCAAGTATGACTTCGTGGAATTGCGACAAACAAACGGCTATCGAATCGCACTCAACACAGAGTTCAAAGGGTCAATATGGCTCGATTTCCCATCACGAACCCACTTCGTTAGCCTAGAAATTTTAAAGGGTTCATTTATTTTTAAATCCGAAACAAATTCAGAGCTCACTTCCGACCTTTCGGGTTTTCTGCTTACCGCAGCCGACAAAGGCCGGCCCTCGAGGCCCGATACGATCGCTTAACGATTTCAAAAAAGTTTCAAGCCGGCACACATGCCCTATCTGCTCCATTATAACGTCGGAGGACCCTGACAAAGGATCGGAGAAATTAATTAACGGCTCCGAAGAGAGACCCTCGCGAAGCTGAAGAGAAAATCGACGGTTTTTCGGCCGCGGTTTCGGAGAGTATTAAGATCGCGTTAATAGATAGAGCGAGAGATTTGTCGAGGGAGGTTTATTAAAAATAAATATAAGGATAGAGGTAAAAAAATAGGTGATTTTTTTTTGTTTTGTATTAGGTTGGTTTGAGAAATGTGTGTGGATTTTGATATGTTTAGAGAAAATTAGGGTTGCCGAAATCGAACTGAAAATTTTCATTAAAACTGTAAATATATTCATATTTTCTTTAACGTACTGTGAAAATATGATAGTACATTGTTATATTCATTTTAGTGGAAAAACAAAATAATGTAAAAAAAAAATAAAACAATCATCATAATAATGAAATTATCGCGTTAACTTATTTTTGAAAATCCTCGATGGATATCAAAAAAGTATCACTCTTATTTTTCATTAATTTAACATATCCTAAATCTTTAAAAACGTATCTTTATACGAGATCTCTAGGAAATAAGAAGTGCAAGAGATATATTTTAACAACTGAATTTTTATTTTTGAATAAATAATAATTAAAAATGCAATTCCAGTAATTTGAATTCCTCGACATTTTAAAGCTTCTTGGATTTTCATAGTGTATTTTTAATATTACGAGCATCATGCTAGAATCGATTTTTTTTATTATCAACGAAAATATTTTGAAAATTTAATATCCACAAACACGCCAAATAGAAAAAATTGCTAAAATTGAGAACTATTTTCGGATACCATTAGTTTTATGAAAAGAGTGATAAATGAACATTTTTATTTTTGAAAGACTATTCCGATGCGATGTCGCAAAGTCTAGACAAATAATAGTTTACGTCTTGATATGTATGTATGATATAAAAGGATCGCTCAGGCACTACCGTTCGTATGTAAAATTGTAACATTCCGCGTAATAAATCTCCGTTGTACTTACGATATTGCCGACATTTTGCATATCCAACGGTGTGTCCGTTGTTTGCCAACGTGAAATTTGTTTCTGGAAAGACGCGAATATAATGATAACGTCGCGTTTCAGACGGAAAAAATAATAATTTTCAGACCGCGGATGACTGATTTGATTAATATTTATTCGCGTATGAAAAAGTCTGTCAGGCATGAACGTCATTTTGTCTTTTTCGCGTTTGTTTCGAATATAATTTTTCCATGTGAGAAAGCAAGGGATTTTCGGGAATGTGTTCCGTGGAACGAGATGAAAAAATTAAAAGCGAAATAATGTTTACGGCGATTTCATTTTGCAAAAAGGATCCGTCTACTAACCGAATAATTCGTTTTATATAAAAATCGCATATTTCAATTTTAACCGAAAAAATATTATTTAGTTGCAGAATTTGCTTGTTTCAGCGGATAACGTACATTGAATGTGCACTTTTTATTAAAGCGATTTTTTAATGAAAAACCACACAAATAAACATATGAAATTTTATATTATAAATCCGGTGAATACAAAAATTTATCGTAAAGGAATAAAAAGCAAATCTTTGAAAAATTACACGTGCATAAACATTAATCTCAATGCTTTGATAAGTTGTTTCATCTCATGATTCACTCACATAGTAAAGCGTCGTTTTCAATCCTTTTGGTGAAGTTAAAACTGTTCTTTTTTGACTGATTTTTCAAAATTACTATTATTCATCAATTCAACGCCATATGAAAAGCAATTCCTTGAAAAATAACACGTGCATAAACACGAACGTTGATGGCCTTTTAAGCGGCTCCATCACACGACTTTTACTCGCACAGATACATTGTAACCTTCGTACTTTCAAAATTTGTCGTCTGAATAGCAATTGAATATAAAATCACCCCTTTCCAACAGATTTTCCGAGATCTAAAAACTTTAGTCATCAATTCGATACCATATAAAAAGCAAATCCTCGAAAAATAACACGTGCCCAAACACGAACGTCGATGGCCTTTTAAGCGGCTCCATCGCTCGACTTTCACTCGCACACATAGAAGGTGGCCTTCAGCCCTTAAAAGGTTGTCCTCCGAGTGGCACTTGGGGGTTGAAACCGCCCCTTTCTGTGTTTGTTCGCGGTGCGCGTAACAGTCGGCAAACAGACGAAATTCGCACTGTCGGGATTCAAAGGCGAAAGACAAACACGGGTGGTTTTACGCAAAGCGCAAAACCGAACTTTCGAAAGGAGATCGAATCGAAAATTGACGCAGGTGTTTACCGAACGGGATTTCGCGGCTAAATTGTAGTGTGATGGAAAATCGCTAAACCGAGTTTAAATTCGATTGTGTGCCCATATATGTATGTAAGCCAATGTTTCGCGCGCTTTTCCGGAAAATTGTTCTCGCCGATGACTTTGTGAAGGTTGTGATATAAATTGAATGCAAAAGCTGGGATGGATTTTTCTCGTTAAGTGCTTAGAGTGTTATGTGCACTTAATTATGATGATAATGTTATACTACCTTCTTGAGTTCTGAGATATTTGATGGTTTGCTCTTGACTTTGTAAGACGTGCAGTTGAAAACTGTAAACGTCACTTTAAAATATTTTTTTTCAATCCGAAATATATTTTGTTAGTTCACAATATTTTCTTACAATTTCAAACTCACAAAATTTTAATCTAGATCTTATATAATAAATTAATCATTGTATGCTTAGAATGGATAAGAAACTTTTCCATATTTACATTGTATACCTATCTCCATGAATTTGAATATTCAATATTTATTCAACAATTTAATGAGCGTTTCATGTAAATTCACGATGCGTACATTTCAGAACGCGATCGGAATAGAATAATCAAAGTATTAATTTTAAAACAAACAACCGAGCATAATCCGAATCCAATACGCGCAATTGAATAAACGTCGCTAATACGAATCCCCAAAATACCGTTTCCGGGAAAGTCAAAATAAAAATTCGTAAAAAAACGCGAGAACAAAAGCAAAAGCGAAGATTCGATAAACATTTACATATTATATCGATCCCCAGTTTGACCCGATTTCGAGTTTGTTCGTCGCAAGTTAAATTTAGTGGCGATATGAATAATGCGACCGGCGAGTACATTTTTTCCCTTCCATCGTCTCCATTTCTTCAGTATAGCTTTGCTCTCTGGTCCTACCTAACCTCATCCTCATGGAAGTCTCACACCGAGGAAAATTCTTGCGGAAAATTCGCCTCGTCTCACCCCGGGGCTTGTTTTCGGCTTTTGTTCGTCGGGTCGATCCGCTGCCGAAAAAGTGAATTTATTATACATAGAAAATCGGCCCCCGTCTTGCGAAAGGTGAAATTTTTCGAGGCCTTATTAAAATTTAACGCACCATATTCTCATACGGCGACGACGAAGGTCCGACGGTAAACTCCGAGACTGCGGTTAAATTATTTAGCTCGCTCGTTATTGGCAGGGGATGCAAAATCCTGGTGAATTTTCAATTTGTCCGGGAAAATCTAGACGAAACCGAAATATGAGCGTATTTAAAAAATCATTTTGTATATTACGGCGAATGACAGTAGAGAATTCGAGACTGCTGAGTTTATGTATGTAATTTTTTCCAAGAAAATAAATCAGAAAATTTCTATTAAGAACGTGGAAATTGAGATGATGTTGTTATAACATTGTGTTGTGTGTTCGAATTTTTGGTTTTAAAATACAACAACTGTAGGATAAATAAAAAAAATCTAGTTCGAATCTTTTAAGATTACTGTCGTGGTGTGCTCAGGATGTGTGTTGATCTAAGCAATGTATTAAAATCGCTCTAGTATCCATGATGAAAATATTCTGTAAATCACACATGTTAATCAGCCAAATATTACAAATTCATTTATTTTTCAAGATATTTTAAAGATTACTTGATATTTTTCGAAGCCATATTACTAGTTATCTCTGGGAAAACGATCTAAGTAGTTCGAAGGGCCTCATCGTCGGCGCGAAATAATCGCGATAATGAATCGCCAGGTTGGCGAAGTGGAGGAGAGCTTTCGCTGAAAAATTGCTACTAACGAGATCATTAATCAGGAAATAAAGTCAGATTTATTATTTAAAAGGCGAAACGCGATCGCGGAGCATCGGCAGATCCGTCAGTGACGCTCGTTAACGCCCATAAATCCGACTGTAAAATATTTTTAACGTTCGCACTGAAAATCCTGAAAATTCAACCACCTACTATTTGCGTCGTCGAAAACAAAGCGATTCATTTTTCAGACGGTGAACGTACTAATTGGAATATTTCGGATTCGTTACGGCATTGTCGTTAGTTTAGTCGCGCGACGAATCGCTCGACTATGATAAATTAAGAATGGTGCTTCACTATGTGATCATTTTCAATATTCCGAAAATAAAAATGTTAATTATACAAATCAAATAAAACACTGTCCATGAGGAGAAACGATGCTTGATCCGAGTGTCAACATAATTTGCGATTTCCATTCAGAGACGTCTCGCTATAAATGCGCACGCATACATAATTTATACGTCGCTTTCTTCCCCCGGGGTTTTTTTTTCAAGCATTCCGCGAACTTTTTCAGTCAATTTAATTTATGGGATTTCGCGTCGTTAATTTTTGCAACCCGTCGTAAAAAAGTTTCGAAGCGTTAACTCGCAACGGCCGTCGCGAAGACGATTTTCCGAACGCGTACGCGCATTAAGCATTCATAAATACACATTTAAATCTGAATATTTTACACGAAATCGTATTACCGAGGAGTAACGACGACCTGGCTTCGGCGAAACAACGAAACTTTTCGCCTTGCTTCGGGAAACGCCGCTAATAGATTAAGTCCTAGCTAAGGCTCCTACTAACGAGAAAGTAGTCGGTTTATCATTTATTTATACACAGCCAGTTCGATATCGAAGTTGGACTATGTCAGGGTGGAGGCTTTTAAAAACATTTCCCGAAGGGATAAGCTCGCTGTGTTCTACGTTACAAAAAGAGCTGATCGTTATGCGGAAAATTGAAATAAAAAATACAATTCAATTGAAGTAAAATTGCGCTAGTTTTCAAGAATAATACTTAAGCTATACCTTTGGTAGCTTTTCAGTTATTAAAAGTGCATTTAGAAATTTTCAATTTTGAGTACTTCTGAAGCAAATTTTAAGTTAAGCTTGATTAGATTAGATTTGAGGTTAAGTAACATTACGTATGGTAACGTTAAATGTCATTTATTCTACAAGTGCCAAATATTTTTACAATGAAAATTATAGATATAAATTTAAATACTTAAAAAAAAGAATGAATTCAGAAATAATGACGGTATGTGTTGATGAATTATTGGTAGGTATAGATCAGCGAAAACATTGAAAATCCCATGTATACGAATATGAGGAATTTGCGCATCGCTGAATTTTCGCTCTGCACTAAATTTCAGCTGAAAATCGAGAAAATCCGACGAGGCGAACGGAAGCGCGTGAAAGAAATCCAATATCCGCGACTCCTCGCACAGGTACACGTAGGTGCGAATCGGCGCCGTATTAACAATGAATCCCAACAACTGAATTATTGGTTTCCCCTAGATTTATTCTAAATTGTATATTTTTTTCCGCCGTATCCCTCGCCGACGGGAAACGCGTTTAATCGCACGTTCGTGTGCGCTTCGGTTGAAGCGGCGATTGCATTCGCTCGAATGTAACGCGCCGCAATCAAAATGGCCGCCGAGAACGTTTTCGCATTATCGTAAAAAATATGTTTTTTTCCACGCTTATCTATCCAATTTGAATCCAATCTTATACATCCTACGCTTTCATCGATCTATTTTTTCATATCGTATCAAATTCATTTGAAACACAATATATTGAAAAAATATCCAGCTCGAAAGGTCGAAATTTTTCATAAAAAATAAATCATATCTGTTCTATTATTATCTTGTATGAATTCATGCTTACTATTGTACAATTTAAAGCACGTTGTCCGTTGATTATTTTATAAATTTGTAGCAGATGTTGCACGTTGGCGATGCCAAATAGCGTTCTGAAATACGCCGTTGGGAAAATCCGACGTCTGCGAAACCGGAGGACCGTTTGCAGATTGTTTGCACAACATCTGTCCCAGTGTCAACACTATCGATGACAGAGGTAAATTCTGTGCACACACACTTTGTTCTGAAACAAAGATCTCGCTTAATGTGCACGTCGTGACCTGAAATATTCAATAGTGTCGTTTTCGTGAGCGGAAAGCGATTTTCTCTGAACGTTCGCTAATTATCCCCGAAGCGTCTAGCGAACACATTTCGATCTCTATAAACGCTAAGATTCGAATGGTGTCACAATTTGATTTTATGTAACGCTGTTTGTGAATTTGATTCGTATTGTTAACGCTTCGCATTTCAAAATACATCCAATATTGCAAAGGTAACCTTTGGTTTTTTTTTATTATTTTAACGATTAAATTCATCGCTTTTTTTAATTAGCAATTCCCAGATTGAATCTCAGACAGAATTAAATTCTTTCGGCCCACTGATGCAAAATAATCAGAATAAATACTGAGAGGCATCTCTCGCGAGGCCTCGGCGCCGTTAGCTTAATTCGCCAATTAAGCAGGAAAGAATCACACAAATCCATAAAGTATAAATTCGAGGAAGTCAAAAACCTAAATTAGCCTTACGCCAGATTCTAAATCGGCAATCGCTCGCTCACTGCTCGCAAATGTCACGGGTTCGACCCGCGAATAATTAAGTAGGCCCGGGCCAGGCTCTATTGACTTTTCTCGTGCAACACGTCAAAATATTACCGGAACACCCGGTTTAGTGTCGCAATGTGGACATAAACGGCTTTAACACGCTCACTTCGGACGGGGAGCGGTAACGAGCGAAATTGATTGGTCGCTCGTGAACTCGTCAATCTGCCACCGTGGGGTTTCAGGTGAGGCTTTCGAGGGTTTTCCGAGTAAAGGACTTCGGGTGTGTGTCTGTTTTTCTCTTGAAATAACACGATTTTGCTCTCGGAGACATAATGCCTTCTGAAACCGAACGGTTGTATGTGTCTTTATGCGCGAATGGGTTTTGTATTGTATCGATTCGTGAAGTGGATACTTGATTTGTGCTCGTTCGTATAATGAATTCGTCTTATGAAGTAGAATTATGCTTGAAAAATCGACTGAATTATAATACTACTACGAGGGAAGCCTTTTCTTTTTCGTTTATTCAAAATATAATTAAGTTGGATTATTCAAATCGATATCTTTGCAAATCGAGGATCAGGTGTGTATTCATAAGATTTCATGAGTATAGATATAGACGGTGCACGCGTGTGTGTTCACCCTTTACTGATTCGGTCGTAATTCTTCTTCGTCTAGAACGGAGAAAAGATTGAAAAGAAAGGACGAAGAATGGAAAGAAAGAAAAAGGAAATTTTCAACAAAGCTAACAAGCGCCAACCACCATGGCCACCCCACAGGCGGCCTCCGAAGCCTAAGTCAAGCATCTTTTCCTCGATAGACGTGTATTTTCCGGGAAAACTACTCTCGATTCGTATAAGGTTGGACCGATTTCTATTTTTTTTCCTTCTCGTTCCCCATTATTTCTCGATCGCGTTTCACGTACGATTAATCCGTCGTAAGTGTCGTAAAATCGAACGATGATAAGGGCTTCAGTTTCGAGATCGACATACATCTCGCTCGCGTTATCGAATGACTTTCATTTTTATCGAATGTGATTTTTCATATCTCTATCGTAAAATAACTAAATGTCATTGAATGGAATCGGGCAATTCATTTCTTTTTTTAGGGGGGCAAATATAAAGTTTTTCCATTTTTCGGCTGGTTTATTGATATAAAATATTTCAAGTTAGTAAATGTGGTCTAGAATGTGCTAAAAGAGAGATTTTCGGTAAACTTGCCTATATTAAACGAGTACGAAATTTATTCAGTTTCATAAAGAAACAAAGTCACCTTTTATAACTTCTTGCTCACAAAGACGTTTCTTAAATTATGTAATATCCACTTGCAGCTTAAAAATATCTTACAGCGTATAATATCTCAATAAAACGCGTATAAAGTGTCGTTCTTTCAAATGACATCGAGTTTTATCTCTCCTTCGTTTGCTACGAAAGAACAAAGTTTCGCAAAAACTAAAATCCTTCATCAAAAGCTTCTATTAAATAATAAAATACACCGAAACGCGAAAGTATTTTATTATTCTCTGTAGAGACAAAGTTAGGTTTTAACATATGTATGCCGTTTTCCACTTATTCGCTTATATGAAATTGAAAAGTTTTCCAACAGGTTAATATAACTGATCGTTTGATAATTGAATCACGATCGGCACTAGTTTGTTGTTCGAGAAACTCCACTAATTAACAAGTTTCAATCCGATTATATCACTCGCATAAATAATAAGCTTTTTTAGTTGAAATCATTAATTTTATTTTCTAGCCATTGTGTATTTACAACGTATATAAGGCTGGCGATGTAAAGAACTTCGATTTCTCGAAACTTTCCCCTCTAACTTTCCCGGCATATTAATGGGAAATTCGATGACACGTCACTCACAAACTTCACACAAAAAGTCACGTATAACTTTCAGCGTTTGCCTTTTATGATTTTCTCCCAGTATATTAACAATCCATAGACGAAATCTTTTCGAACACGAGGCTTACCAGAAATTTAGTAATGCAGTCCCGCGTTCCGAAAATTCCAAGAAAAATACTTAAAATTATATATTATTCAAAGTTAATTTTTTTTCGTAACAAATTACCACTTTAGTATATTTAACAGTTTGGCTGAAACGTGTATACTCGTAAATTAATTGAAATTGCAATAACATAACAGAACTAACTGTATTGAGGTCAACTCGAATTAAACTCGTATTTGATTTATGTGAAATTTCACGTCAGTTACAGCCGCTGCTTGCTCATTTTTTTCACGTTTATATTATTGATGAATTTTAACTTTAATGAATTATTTGCGTATCGAACACGTGTTATTTTGATCAATTTGTATGATAAAAAAAAATGTAATTCCATCGTTTATGTATTCGAAAATTGCTGTATTCAGTTTAATTAGCTTTTTTTTTATTCGTGAGCAATTCAGATAAATATCGCTAAGTTCGACTGTATAATCTTCTGAACTGTTATGTTCTGAAGTCTGGAACACTTACTAGTTTAGTACTTTGGCATCGAGTGGCCAAGTTTTGCACAAATAGATAAATTTTCTTCACTCGATATATCATATTACGAAAAGTTAGTGAAATTAAACTAATTCCATTTTGCTGTTGTAAGAGATTGATAAAAATATTATGAAATCCACCAAACTCAAAAAATGTATTGTTATATTGTGCTATAAATCAAACGAATAAATAAATTAATATTGAGACTATTTAGTAACACACATGAAATATTGTAACTATCTTAAGACAGATTTATGATTAAATAACTCTGGCTCGAATTTATCAAATGTGTAACTTGTGATTTATCACACATCTTCTTAGAATCTCAGAACCGAGCTTCCAACCACGCATTTCGTTACGCATAAATGCCTCCTAACTCCGAATTGATAAGGAAACTTTTTAAGTTTAAGCCGACCAGATAGTAATTCGAAATTTCGAAATTTCTAGGAACCGAAACCGATTAAATGGCACTAAGCGATTTGTCCCGAGCAACATGTATCCGAAGATCGGAAACCGAAACGCGCAATTAATTACGCGAAAGTGCCTCACGTTTTCCAAACACGTACAGCCCATTGAAGTGAATAGAAAAGAAATAAAGAAGAGTTCCTTTCTTTTCGCTGTTGCTATTTTTTTTACATCTCGCTTCAGCAAATCACACCTTTCGGAACAATGTTACTTCCGTCGACCGGAATTTTATACGGGAGCGTTGAAGCTAAACTTTATTGGTGAGACCGTAATAAAATTCTAGATTGACAATAGATGCCGATCGCCGATTTATAGTCTATCGATTCCAATAAAATTGCTAATTTTGAAAATAAAATTTCTCCGAGATTCAATTGAAATTGATTTCAACGAAAAACGATCCAGATTTCATTCGACTCTATCATGAATTTTCATTAGATTTATCTAGCAAAAACTCAAATTTATAATACAGAACCGAATCGAATCGAATTTGAAATGCAGATCAAATTTGTTGCATTCAAACTGACGCATTCTAGCACCACAATAAACCCATTTCGCAATGCACAATGGAATAATAGCAGAAGCCGAGTTGAACCCATCTCGGTTGAAGCAACGCCAGTTGAACTCGTCTCATACAATCCGAGCACACATCGGCGAACACTCGAACTTCTCCTTACATTTCGGAGAAGAAGGAAAACTCCTCAGACTCGTGTACCGAGATCGGTTCAATATTTAAGCGCGAAATAAGCTCGATCCCTTCACAAAGACGCGTCGACAATCCGCTCTTCGAGAGTCTCGTTTTTAAACGAGACTGCTTCATATCGCTCCTGAGGAACAATCGATCCATTCTCGAACGGTGATGATTTGTTTTGTGTGTATGGGAGTGTCTATGGTGCGAGGTTTTTCCATTCGGTTTTGTGTCGGCTGTCGTATTTTTGTATTCTGCGGTCTTCACAATTTCATTCTGGTAAAAGGGAGAGAACGGCCCGAAGGCATTCAAGGCTTTTTCAGCTGAGGCTCTGCTGTTCCCATTCTTACGCTCGTAATCAAAAGACAGTTTTTTACCCTTCGGTAAAGTGGTAGAAAAAAGTCTTTAAATATGTATGCTCATTTAAAATGTATCGCTTTTCGAGTGCTTTTATTCATCAGTCGTGTTACAATTTACTAATGAATCGATAAAATTCAGAATCGATATATTGATCATTCGACTTCATGCACAAGTTTTAAAGATAGAAATTAATTAAATTAATTCATTTTTTCATTAAAATTTTATGAAACAAGCTGAAAGAATACGTCAAACCCTTCATTTCATTTAAAATTAAGCGGCGGAAAAATTCGTTTCCTCTGAAATTAAAATTAAACATTTGATAATAAGCCGTCTAGTAATATAAAAGCTTTTCATTTAAGAGTGAAAATGCTTGTCCACCGTGCTTCGCGGAGGGCAAACAAACAAAATATAGTCAAATAAAATAAAATAAAGGTTCAACTCGAAGCGTATTTATCTTAAAATACAAAATTAAAAGGCGTAACGATATAGAATCCGGTCAGGGGACGTCCTCGGGCAAACTGCGCTCTCCGTCGCAACTCTCCGTTTATTGTTCTCGTTCGCTTTTTGCTCAGAAACACCTTATTTATCTTGTCCCCGTTGAATAAATTGCTATTATTCTCGTCATTTAATTAATTCTAAGCTCTCTAGAATTTCTCGTAAACCCTTTGCGTGCCCGAAGCCGCGCAAGAAACGAACTAAAAACTCGAACAATCGCGCAAGAAACGTATCGTTGCCGTTTCATATAAACGATTCGAAATATTTCCCGCGATAAATTTCACTGTCTAGTTTCTAGTGTAATTTGTGCAAAACACGAAAAATGCAAGATCAGATATTTGCGGGTTGATGTCTTTATTTTTCGAGTGCAAAGAACTTTTGCGGAGAGTTAGAAATTTTCGGAAATGCCGCTCGTTAAAATTTCGCCCTTTCAGCCTATCGTTAATGCATTGAAATATTTCAATTTTAAGAAAGTTCCTACCTCCTTTGTGAGTTCACGTAGCGTTTTCCTTTTTATTAATAATACATTCTGAAGTATTTGCGTAAGCACCGCTTTCGAATAATTAAAATTTAATTAATCCCGAATCAGCATTATTTCGGAATTAATTCAGATTCACGCACGGAAAATTTTCTGCTTGTAAATCAAAACGAGTTTTTGTTAGCGCTTTTTTACATTTTCGAAACTAAGTTTTTAATGACCAAGTTGAACGAGCGTCAAGAGAGAGAGCGAGAGCTTTTTGCGTTCACTGCCGCAGAAACGTTTCTTAAACTTCGAAATAGATTTTTTACATCTCGATAAACGTATACTTTATATAACTTGCTTAAAATCATTTCCCTCGCATTTTTCATACATTTTCCCATCAGACGAAGCGCAGAAGCGTCAACTCGTTCAGATCTTAACATAATAGTTGCGCACTCGAATTTTCCCCCAAGATTCCCATTATTCGATCACAAAGCCTCGAAATCAATGTCAAGACCACGATCTTCAGCAGCAGCCGCCCACTCGATCGGACCGCCCTTGTTACAGATAAGGGCTCCTCTGCGAGGCATTTATCAACGCCACACATCATATCAAAATTTAATTAAGGGCGGTTTATCGCTAGCTGAACTCCAATATCCTGAGAGCGAGACTCGTCGACGTCGCTATATCAAAACGGGCCGAAGCATTATCGGAGGAAGGTGCCCTAAAACTGCCAACAAACTAATTAAAAGCGGGAAATTGCCCCCGACGACCGTTTGCATGTTGCCAATTTGGTAACGAGTGTGAATGTGCCGATTTTGATGATGCCCGAGAGTGGATATTTATCGAGTTTTCGAACGATTTCGTTCTGGAATTTTAGTATGTTGATCATTTATTGATGAGAAATTTCAGTAATTTCGCACGATCCGATCGACTTATAATTCGATATAAATTCGTTCGATGAGGTTTAATTTTATGTTTTTATATTTGGTTAGGTTTTAGGTTGAATTCTGCTAAGGCAAAAATTCGTGCCAATCGAATAGCACTCACACAAATAGCTTAATTTTTCAATCATATAATGAAATCGTTTTGTGAATATTTAAATCATTTCAAATGTTGATTTTTGTTTCGCTTATAAATCACAGACCTTAATTGATTCTGATTCGAAAAACTACTCGATTCACACTCAAATCGAAAAACTAGAAAAAACTCCAATCGACAAACTCAATTTCAAATCAATCTCTAGAAAATTGACTTTCGAACACAGGAGCGCAATTTTCCTTCAGCTTTTTAATTGATTACACGGGAAATTACCAACTTCGGAACAATCATCGCCGATTCGTATGTAACCCAGATTTTTTTTCCAGCAATCGAACTCGGAACGATCTCGTCGTTAATTTCCCTGCGACGATATAGAGGAGCCTTTTGAAAAGGGTTATTCGCTCGAGTGCGAGGGAATCGGTTTAATTCCCGAAAACGGGATTTAATTCGACTTAATGACTGCTGCTTCTACGAGTACTTGATTAATCTTCATATTGAGACGTTTCAATTTATATCGAGTCGCGTGCGAATTATCCGCGTGTAGTTGACGTTTCATATAAAGTGCGTAATTCGGGTCGTGTCAGTCGATTGTAATTACTGATTGATCAAAGGACATTGATTGTTCTAATCGAAAGCGGTTTCGTTAATCATTGTGGTGTTCGATTGTTAGTCTCACTAAGTTCAATTGTTTCATCTTGGTGTAATAATCTCTAGTGTAAAATCGATTCAGCTCCACTTTATAATCAAATATTAAGCGATTTTCATTTCACTGTAAATATAAGTATTTCATACATACATTGCTTTGTTTAATAATCATAAAAATACAGTGTGCAAGAATAAAAGTTAAATTGTAAAAAAAACACGTGGAGTTTTTCTGAAAAAAATATCTGCACAGTTCTATTCAGAATAACAGCGAGCATACGATTTTTTACAAAAAAAACTACCTACTTTTTCAGTCGCTGAAACCGCAGCCAAATGAACCATACAAACGTGTTAAACATTCAGCACATAACCGAATAGAGGAATACTCATTTCGACGCGGCTTAAAAAATGCAAGTTGCACTGCGCATTTTTCGCAATCAACAACGTCCTTACGAAAGAAAAATACGAAATTATCAATAATAATAAGAAAGAATTTTTATTATTCGGCAACATCAGAATGAGGATTTTCATTTGCGCGAATAGTTTCCGTCGCGCGGATTACCACCGAACTCTGGTAAAATCCGAAACGGGCGAAGGCCTCGACGAAAATCCAGATTTATGGAGGAATGGGAAAAGTTTTCTTCGGCGAAATCCCGAAACCGACACTGTGTGACATCGAAGTCTGAGCAGGAGTCGATTCTAAGGTCTGCGGGTCGAATGGAGTCATCAATAAGTCGGAAAAGTTGCCGCGAAATGATTCCGATATAAGCTTTCGGGAAAATTCTCTATTTTCTTCCTTTTGGGTCTATATTACATTTTATTGAATCGGTGAATTCAATATGTGCCTCTATAATACAATAGATTCCAATAATTAATTTTCATATGGCTGTTATTGTTCGTGTTACTCATATCTTTGTTATTTAAACATAGCTTATTTAGCTTTGCTTATTACGTTTTTTTGTTTTTGATAAATAATGAAAAACATGTATAAATCAAATTTTAATATTTAAATATGATTTAGATATTCATTTTTATTAAAATATTCGATCCGTATTATAAACGCTCATGCGTTTAAGTAAAACAACAGATTTCGAGACGCGTAAGAATAGCGATCCTTTTCCGTAGCCAAATCGGCTTGAGTGAGATTATGCGCATATGCTCGTCGAAGAAAAAAACAGCTAAACCAAAAACGAAAAAAAAAGCAAATACCGAAAAGAACAAACATTCATGCGAATTTATTATATTTATAAGAGAAAGACCGAAAGTCTAAAGGGCGACATTCGATATGGCGCGAGATTTATGGCGTTCCCCCATTACACCGGCAAACAATTCTTCCGTGTTTACCGCACGATCAATCAAACAAAGTATTCAAATCGACAAACACCGTCGGTGTGACTTACATCGGGCTGAAAGCCTTCGGGGACTGAAAATTCGCGTCTTTTCAGACGACGAATTGGGCCAAGGATGGCACTTCTGGACTGAAGCGGGTCACAAAGCGACATTTTCCATACGTTCCGGTTGTTTGCTTCTTCAATCCCGGAATCGACAATGGGATTTTTCGACGGTTTAATTGAATGTTTCTTTGCGGTTTTTGATTTTTAGCGAAGTGAGAATCGATCGTTTTTTTTTGTGTATGACGAAGGTGCGCTGAAAACGCAATGAGAAAAATCCGCTTCGCGAAACGAATCCATTCAATTATGGAAATGAAGCGGGAAAACTTTCTCCTTCGGGAAAAATATGATGATAATTCATTAGAAGCACTTAGGCAACAAATAGCTCTTTGTATATTTCATTATTCGTAGTCACTTATTAGGTTTTCTTCGTCTGAAGAATATAATACGAATATTTTCAGGAAATGATTCAAATAATTTATTATTATTTGATATGATATATTTTCACCTTTTTATACGCATATAAACATATCAATAAGGAATTTTCACTCTAGGGAAACATTGAAACCTTCGCTCTACCCAATCGCATCTTTTGTGTTTCTTCCGACACCTGACCCATATTATTTACTCCGGTTAATTGTATTAAATTCGTAATAAAAACGTCTGCAGAATGAATAATGTTACATCCCTGTTGAGTTATATAAAACAAAAGAAATCACCAAAATATTTTTATATGAAAAATCATTTTCATACACGAAAAAATGTGAAAATTAACATTTCATACTTTCGTGCTATATTTTTAATCGAATGAAGAATTTCATTCTACGTTCTGGTAAAAATTCAGCTTTTCTTCCATATTTTCAGCTTGCAGCTGCATTGCAAATTCATTCGTACGAATGCGATATGCATCAAGTGGATGGTAAAGTTTGTTTAGCATTGCAAATTGATTCTTATCCAAAATGTTACGTATTCGATCAGAATTTACTACGTTGAATCAAATTTATTCAACTTTTAAATCTTTGTTTCAGTTAAAAAAAGTATTAAAATTTTCAATTTCATTATTCTAACTGAAATAAAATTCGTTTTTTATCGATAGTGTAAGCTTTTCGCATCGATTTAGTTTTTACATATCGTATACCCTTTTCTGCTGCACGTTTTCAATTATTTTTTATGCTATATTGAAGATCTGTTTTCAAAATAACGCTATTTTCCAGTGCGAAATTGAGGAATAAAAATTCGATTATACCGCATAAACCGCATAGGATTTCGACATCTTTTATGAAAATATGTTGAGAGAACCTTTCATATTTTTACCATACGAATAATTCCTACCTTTTCCAATCCACCCGCAATATTTTATCGTAAATATTTTTTACCAGTTTATTATATTCATAAATCAAAATTGCGAATTCTCACCGTACCTATTGTTTTTTCACAGAAGCAAAAACTTTTCTTAAATTAAGTCAAATTGAAAAAATATCCATTCGTGGAATAATTTAATAAAGCGATTCACTATGACAACATAATTTGACATTTCAAATTAAAATGCCTTGACAGGATTCTTTGCAATATTCATTTGTATACTTTTAATATGATAAATTAATGCATATTTGTAATAATAATATGAAATATTTTTCATATACCTATGTTTAGTTAGAGTAGATAAATGTGTTAATTATACGAGTACAATATTTTCATTAATTTTAAATATTGACGACTTCCGCCCTTTTTTCATGAGCTGCACTTATCTCAACTGACCTCATTTAAATATTTGAATACTTGTATATAAATAGAAGTATATAACTTTCAAGATACGGTCCATCATGTAACCAAGATTTATAGAATGTTAACAGCTTTTCTTATCGTCTTCTCCTTCCGACTATATAAAATATTCCGAATCCAAAAAACCAGCATAGAAAACCTGTAAATTCCAAGCCTTCCGAATACGTTTAGCGTTTTTGTCCGTAGCAAATTTTGACGAACGTCCCTTGCATACGCCGCGTTGAATTTCCCGCCGTTATTTTACCATAAATTCGCCATTAAGCCCGTTCCGCGTATTTATTCGCACCCTTTCGCCGAAAACCCACCCCCATACAGGCCCTTTTTATTCATTTATTTATTTATTTGTTTGATATATCGACAGCCTTCGGGCGGCCAACATTTCCATTGCCATATGTAAATAAAGATATCGACGATCCTCGGAGACCGTTTCATGGAATTTATTGGGGCATTAGGACTGCGATAGTGAAGGAAAAACTCTAAGGGTGTTTTTCAATCGGCGTTATGTTGTTGTGAAAATCTTTGTGAGAATCGGCGCTTTGTTCTTGTTGCGATGGGCAGAAGGTTTTCGAAGGTTGTCCGAGACAATTTATCATCGGATGTCGAGTTTTCATAATATAAATAGTCCTGAAAGACCTTGTCGCTAACCTAATATATTTCTAATAACATGCGACATCGGGTTGGTCGTTTCGGTTATTTTTTTTCGGGTGCGATCGCAATCTGCGCACATCTCGAACAAATGTTCGCCGAAAACACTTTATATAAAGTTCGAGGGTGTAATTTATTTCTGATATAAAAAGAGTGTTGTATTTACTTGGAAGTTGTAATAAATCGTGCTTTCGCATGACAAAAACAAATAGAGCTTTAGCTTGTTGACGTTTCAATATGAAAATGTGATAGATTTTGCGAAAAACTTTTTCTCACAATTTCAAATTGAAAATATACTCGATATAGTTATACGTTCGTTTGTCGCGGAATTTCGCGTATAATATAATAATGCATTTATGTAACATCGGAATGTTTCAATATAATATTAATCCCAATTTAATCGGAATCCGGCTCACAAAACCTTTGACATTCACCGCCCCCGAATACATTATTGTATTATGCGGAATCAATCGAATCTAACGACCCACATTCGAAACGATAATCCGAGAACACATTCGGAATTAATAGCACATACTAATTCCCCCATTTCTTAGATTCTTTCTCGCCCCGACAATAATTTCGGCGGAAATTCTAGGCGCGAACGCGGAACAGTTCGAACCGAGGCCTTTTTCATGAATAAAAGAATGTCGGAAAATGTTTGTTCGTCGTCGTCTTCTTCTACTTCTTCTTCTCGTTTTCACCGAAGCATCTTCTTGTTGTCGGTGTGCAAAATCGGCTCGATAAATAAAACATGAGACTTTAATGGGTTGACGTGGCGCGTGACATGACACCGCTCTCTCGACGTGCTAAAGGTTAACTGAGCGCGCTCTATGATGAAATTAAAATCGTTGAAAATTTACATGCACATATGCCATATTTTGTCATGTATGCTATCAAAATAACTCACGAGGGGACTTAATGTATCTTGGTTTACCGATTTCGACAAATATTGGATGAAATATAGCGTGGGTGCAGACATGAATAATGGCGAACTGAGAGAATGCAACTCTCGACTGTTCGCGATAAATCGAGAGTCGAAGCTCAGTATATTGCTCTATTCTGTATTTATTGTTGCGATATACTAAGCTTCAACTCCTATTTCTACAAAAGTAAACCTTTGAGAATAGCATTTTCTCAGTTCACCATTTTTCGTGTCTATATTTCTACAACCTTTATCAAAATCGGTGACAAAAGTACACAAGTTTTTATAATTTGATATATGACAAATCAAATGTATATATCATTTATTTTTTTATTAAATGAATAGTTCACTTCAAAAGATATAAATATCAGAGATGTCTTGTAGTGGTTGTCATTGAGAGTTCTTAGGGGTTGTTTCTGTATGGAGTACTGCACGTCGAATCGTTAAAAATACATAAAATTCGTCTTCGCTTGTATTATGTGCTGTGTTGTGTGTCGTAAAATCTTATAGCATTGCGCGTACATAATACACGTGTCACTATTACTATACAGTGACGGCCAACATATTCGATTTGCTGTATTTTGTATGAGCTTTCTAAAAGAAAAACGAACCTTAACTGTGTCACATCGAAGTGTCTTCGATTTGATGTGATTGAGTTGAAACACGATACATTTACTGACAATGTCACCGATATGCAGTTATAAAATGACACTTTTAGATTTTATGACTTTTGAATTCAACAAGATTATTTCGGATCTACTAGACTCATTCTGAATATTTACTTTCATTGTCGATTATATAATTTTTGATTAATTCTGAAATATCGATATGAGACTATTTGTTGTTACTTTGCGTTATTGGACTTGATTTTTTCACATTCGGAAACTCTGAAAAGTCTATGTGCGATCAAAATATCAGTTTAACGTAAAGTATACTACAAATAGGCATTTATTTTTATAAACGTAGATAAATCTAACATATTTCATCTCTACATCATTTATTGAAGGAAAATGAAGTGTGCTCACTCATATCCAAAAAGGTTGTCCATTCTGAATTCACAGAGGGCCATATCACATCTGGAGCCCTATAGTTTCTCCAGGAAACCCTTTACGACCCCATTACGCCGACTCGCTTTTTCGATGACAAATTGCCAGACCTCACGACTGCAACCACCACCATCGTCGTAGAGATGATGGAAAGAACCGTATTAAGAGCACGACAGCATTTATTGCAGACAATCGTAAAGAGACGGTCCCATCCACCTTGTAGGACACGTACGACGTACATATGAGAGAAAACCGCCCCTGAAGGAATCCACCGACCCCCAAAGTTCTATTATACGATGTCCTTCTTTCCCTATGTAGGTACGTGCTTGGAAAATTTACGAGAGTCCGTTTTATTTCTGAGAAATGTGTCATATTTTATGCGAGCGTCGAACGGAATGCGTTTTGTCGAAGTGGATGAATCGAGTCGCTGATCGATTTATGATGTTCGCGAATTTAGTTATGGATTCGAATCGGTTGTGGAGTGATTGATGTGTTTCTAATGGATTTATATCGTGGAAATGTTAGATTTTTAAAATATATAATGACTTAATTTAATTAGAGAATTATGAATATTTGAGTCTGAGGTACGATCGATCGACGATGAAAGCTCGAATTTATTATATCTAAAAGAAAAATATTCTCCAGAAAAGACACAAAATTCTTCAATTTACATCTTTTCCTTTCTATCCGCGGTCTTTTATCGTTTCCGGGAAATCTTGAACGTCGACACCAAAGTCCGACGTAAGAGAAGAGGCTCTTTGGTTTCCGGCGCAGCTGGGCACGAAGAACGATTTTCTGATATTATTCTGAATAGAGTATCGGTTTGGCGACAATCGAGCACTGGATCGTAACGAGATGTCAAAAATATTTTGAAATGTTCCTAATGAATGCTGGCGAAAATATATTTTAAGAATTTTCCGATTCAACCTCAGTTCAAAGTGCGAAAATTTTATTTCTTCAAATAAAATTATATTAAATAAATTATTCTCAATAAAAATCGAATACAATTTTTATAATGATATTTCTTTTAACCTTCAACAGAAATATTTTGTTGAAATTCTTCTCGAATTTGAATTCGTAAATAGGTATCAAAACATGACACAAACGTTCAGATTTCAATATTAAATGAATATTTTATCGTGTTAAAGTGAGCATTGTATTGAACCAGGGGTGAGTGCGGGTTGAAAAACGGTAGAAATGTTCTCTTCATTACAAAGAGTGCCGCTGGCTGTCAAATATTTAGACGGGCAAAAAATCTTTGTGTATAAAATGTATAAGCCTATACAAATACACAAATATAAATAAAGTCGCACACAAGCGCTTGTTTATATATCGAACAGCACACAGAGAAAAAGCTCGGAGTGAAAAAAAAACCCGGGAATATTTTCACAATGCTTTCAAGTTGACAGTTCTTTGTGTTTCGAATTCTACATCAGGAATGTTTCCACACGGACCGGTTATGATGTTTCCATGTAGTATCTGGAAAAAAAAGTTTTTATTACAGCGTCAAACGTCATTTTCCGCTGCATTTATATGCATCTAAAAAATACAGATTTACACGGAAAGCTTCAACTGCTATTTTCGTGAACGATCATGTGAAAATGTTATCATATCCGAAGTTATTTCTGTATAACGTTATCGGAAAACAAAACATCTGTTGCGCTCAGCCTAGTGTTGCTTCTGTAATCTTATTATATGCAAATTTTCCTTAACTGATCCCGTATATACGTGGTTTGAACGAGTTTCTATGCTGGTGATCCTCTTGAACTGCGTCACCCTTGGAATGTACCAACCGTGCGTCGACGACAACTGCGAAACCAACCGCTGCAAGATCCTTCAGGTACAGTTTTTTTTTCTGAAATATCAAATATAATTAATTTATTTCTTATGTATTATATTTTAAAAAGGTTTTCGACGACTTCATCTTCGCCTTTTTCTCACTGGAGATGACTATCAAGATGGTAGCGATGGGCGTATACGGCAAGTCGACGTACTTAGCTGATTCGTGGAACCGTCTTGATTTCTTCATTGTCGTCGCAGGGTGAGTACAAAATTTGATTAATATAAGATATATATAAATATTTTAATATAAAATTATAAAAATATATATCTGTGCTAAAATGATAGGTGAGCGAGTGCAATAATATATTTAATCACCTCGCGATTCTTAAAGGATCGATATGTAGTATTTGATGAGTTTCTCATCGTTCAAATGTTATTCAAGTCATATTATTTTTCTGAAGCGAGAACAAATTCGTTCTCGAATATTTTCGCGAATCTAATTCGCTACACGTTTCCTCACTTTTGCAATTCATCACTGACAAAAAGAGCGTTTTCTCGCGCAAAACTTTCCCCCTATGATAATGCCGACTTGTTTGTTACAAAACGTCATGAACTCGTCTCGTGAACTTTCCGCCTCGTGCGTAATCCTCGACTATGGATATTTTTCATTAGACGCGTTATTTTCACGTGTCGCAGTCGTAAATTTCGGTTTTGCTAACATCGCTCTAACGTAATACGCGCTTCGTATTCTTTCAGGGCCTTGGAATATTGCCTGCACGTGGAGAACATGAATTTATCGGCAATCAGGACAATCAGGGTACTTCGTCCACTGCGTGCCATCAACAGAATACCAAGTGAGTATATCGAAATTAGTAAATGTTTATGTTCGAAACAAATATTGCGCGAAAAATTTATCACAGAAAACATTGTTATCCGCGACGTTATACGGATATGAATGGTGTTTTTGGGTTCGAAATAGATTTTTTTTCTTCCGAGGTCGGATATCATCTTTAGCCATTTCGACGATAATATTCCGCCGGAGAAATTTCCTTTTTTTATATTATTTTTATATATCAAACTCTCGCGTTCGGCGGCTCTTTATTGCACAACTACGCGTTCCGCGCTATTTACGACTTATTCAACAACAAAACACATAAATATCCCCAGTACAAAAACGGCTAAATTCCTCTCCCTCGTTTCGGCCAGACAGTGTAATTGCTCGAACGTAAGAATCACATTTTTTTTTCAAAGCTTCCCTTTTTACATTGTTTGTACAACAACGTCGCGAGAAACGTTCGCAAACGCAATCCATTACGCTCGATTGAGTCTCCTTTCCATATTTAGCGCTCTCGTTAATTTTAACGAGGGTCGCGAACATAAAAATGCAATTTTTCGATGCTATCTGCGAAGAATAAAACTTTTTTCTGTGTAAGCTATCGACACTATCGGGCGAGAGTAATAAAACAATTTTGTGTAATAAAATTATTTTTATCATCATTTTCCCATTGCAATATAACTTGAATAGTAAAATATATTCGCGTAATACTAATTTATTTTATGCGATATCAAATAATTGTTCGAGGAAATTGGTTTTATTTGATATCGAAGCATTTTTTTCTCGTAATATATAATTATAGATTAATTTATATTTTATACAATGCATATATTTTGTACTTTCGCAAAAATTTATTTTAATAAAGCCCCCCCGTTGTTTATACCCGCATAGTTCCCATATTTGAAAGCGTTTTCAACCCTCGTGTGATGTTTTCTTTGTAAATCGCATACCCGATTTTATGCGCTATTTACGTGCGGCAGTAAAATTTCAGCTATTCCATAAACTTACTAAACAAACAATAGTTTACATTTCACGATATTTTTACTGTCGAATTGGCGATATCAAAACGAACCAAACCGACCTTGACTCCACCTACCCAAACAAATGCGAATCTTTTACTGGCGATTAAATCGATTTCGGTACAATCCAATCGTTATTTAATTGTTTTGTATAATACTAGTTTCCGTTACCCGGTATTGCTCGAAAGTTCATGGTCTATATGCTGATTATGAGTTTTCGTATGGTATTTAAAATAATGAAATCCGAATCTGTTACTGGGGATTAAATTGATTACGGTGCAATTCTATCCAATAATTATCCAATACAAAACAAACGAAATGTAAAATATTTGATGAAATGTGTTAATTTACGTATCATGTATGAGTTTCCCACAATATTTACTGTAACAAAGGCTTTTCTGTGAATTGTAAAAAGTTAGAATTCCTATAGATTATAAAATGTAATTATGCAGAAACATTTCCGTATGAGCTCACAATATCTCTGAAAAATTTTATCATGTAATAATAAGCAATTTAAAAGACTATAGCGTACAAAAACATTTACACACAAATTGACAAATATCCTTTTTTCATAAATGAATAATAATGTTTTCAATGTCAATAAATAAGATAAAATATATTATTTGAAAAATGGCACGTTTATTCGTTTATTTCGGTGAATGAATCGACGTTTTCGTTCCTCGTACCGCGAACCTGTTGAATTCAACTTAAATGGAGTTGTCGTGTCTCTAGGGCGTTGGAAAACTACCTAGGGAACCCCCCACGAGGAAAAGTTGGACGAAAACGACGAAAACTTTTCATGAAATCGCACATTCAAAGCGGTTCTTCTCCGCGGATTTTTCCCGCCATTTTTCCCCTAAATACGAAGGGTTTCGATGACGACCGGAAAACGACCATTTACATACGCACTTTGAGTTTCGGTCGTCGTCAACGGTGTAGAAAAAGAAAGTTTATTTTTACGACGGGGCCGAGAGTGTATTTCGTCGGTGGAAAATTTCGTTTTTCGTTCTCTGCACAAAGAGAATTCTAGAAAAGACGTTCGGGAAAATGTTCGTTTTTCTCTTTTTTTTTGCATTTGCGAATTAATCAAATCGTTCTCGAACGTATGTTCGATTCGTTCATTCAGTATAAATCTTTAGATACGTCGAAAGTTTTTATATTCTCATCTTGAATACGCTTCGTTCTTTAAGTATTTCATTCGCTAAAAATACATTTTTTCAAACTAAATTATATATTATGATGATATATTCTTGAAAGTATCAGGCTTCATTTAGATACCTTTGTGAATTAAACGAGAATAAAAACGAAAAGAATTATTCTCCGAAGTCTCATTTCATTCATGGCCGCAAAAGCTCGTTTATACGTGCTCGAATCTTCGTGTATTTCACGCGAGGATAGTATTAATTACTTTCGAGAAAGTTTGACTTTGTACAAAGTAAGAAAGCTTTACAAGTCGAATGCACAAGGGAAAATTTTCGCCGTTGTGAAAATTTTCTCCGAGCTTTCAGTTTTCACTTATTCTCCGGCGAGTCGAGCTAATAAATAAGACGCGACGATAATAATAACGTTTCGCGACGACCATTAAATGAAACCTGTATTAAATGCTTCGGTATTGTTACATTCGATTAGCATTAGCTAGATTCAATTTTTCTTTAAGATACATTCAAATTTTCACTTGTACACTACAAAATCGCAATTTGCAATGCTGAAATGCAAAGTTAATATTTTCTTTACACTATCCATTGCTCGTTTATACGAGACCCACAAGAAAATCCGGAGCGATTCAATTACTCGCTATAAGCACCCTTGAGCGTCGAGCTTATTACAATTTTCCACGGCGCACCTGAGACCCCGAAGCGGAAAATCCTCACAGCGAAAGAAAAATACAAAACTAGACGGCTACGAAAACAAAGCGGAAACAACGCGAATCTTTGCGTCGAACATGATTGATGACACTGACAAGAACTCTACACATATCTCGGTCACTATTTTCTTCGAAATTCAGTAAAAATGTAGTATAAGTATATATTGATACTATACTATACTACATATATTATAAAAATGTAGTATAAGTATAAGAATTTAACAAACGTTTCTTTATATTTTTTAAGGTATGCGTATATTGGTGATGCTGCTTCTGGACACTCTGCCCATGTTAGGAAACGTTCTGCTGCTGTGTTTCTTCGTGTTCTTCATCTTCGGAATTGTTGGTGTTCAGCTCTGGGAAGGTATACTGAGGCAGAGGTGCGAACTTCACCTGCCTCCCAACGTCCATAGGCCCAAGTAAGGATATAATTCTTTTCATTAACTTATCTTTAATGTAAGTTTGAATCAAATTAATTTTAATATAAAAGCGTTTTATTGAAATCGCAATGGTTTTCGTCAAATAATTGCGTAACGAATTAAATGGTCTGGAACATCGCTTTCGTCTGCCGAATTGAAGAAACGTCTTGATTGGATTGTCTTTCATTGCTTCGTATTTATATGCTTTTTTTCAGTCTCGACGACGAAACGAGACTGAAAAAAAACTTTATTTTTCCCTTAGGCACATTTCCCTTCCGTCGAATCAATCTTTCCGCGTCCCGTACCTTTTTTACCATCACCTGTATTCGCGGAGAATTGATCGAAAAGTTTTTCAAAGGCCGTTCGCAAAACTTTGCAAATTTATTTTCCGATTTAATTTGTTCGGTTCGATTCGAACGAATTGAATAAATTCCAATGTTCCGAAACAAAAAGACGCATCCAGGCCCAGGTTTCCTACCTCAGCACCTGCGAAACGTTCGAATAACAACTAAGAACCGTATTATTCACGCTATTCGAACGGGTGAGTATTAAATTTTATGTGTGAATTTTCATACAAAAGTTAATGGAATACCATTTCCATCCATTCACTGAACATTATTATACAATTTGATAAAATTACATTCATCTCTATCGATACTATGTGTGCGTATCAATATTGGTTTTATTATCGGCATTTGTCTCTATTGAATGTATTTAGATATCAATATTGAAACGTATTTGTTTTATTTTTTATTTTATCATTTTAATGCATACCATTGCTAGTGAAATATATTCATTTGAAAGCTTCAATACCTTAGTTTTTCACATCCGTACAAATATATTGAAATCATCAAACAAACTAAAACATAGTGCTTACAGTATTAATTATTAGATAGATAAAAAAATTTAATAAAAACAATAATAATTAGTACTTTTTGAGTGTCTATAATTTACATGTCGTTCAAACCTAAAGATAAGAACGAAATAACAGTAGATGTTTAATTCAAAAGCTATATATTTACCCCAACAATCGATAAATTTTATGCCAATTCCGACTCTAATCAAAACCATAATTTTAAAATTTTAATGCGATTAAATAACATCGAATTGTCATGAAATTTATCGATTTCGGAGCAAACATACTATAAACGATCCAAATGTGGCACAGTATTGATCGAACACACATTCTCACATATCCCTGATTTATATGGATCACTTTACCCACCCTAGCCCCATGATAGATCACAACCACACCATAATGAGAATACGAACAGACACAATCACAATTATTTTGCCACCTCATTTTTTATGTTTGGGCTGCTCCCTGTTTATGTTTGTATGTTGCAGAGATCTATGGGAATGGTACCGAGTTCGTGTCCGAGTCAACTCGTAAGCCTCCCCTGTCACACATTAACATTCATCTGTCATAATGAACTACTTACTTACTTACTTTACTTACTTACTACTAATTAACTTGGTGCTTCTATTTGTAATTTTATTTGTGTTGTTTTTCTTCTGTTTTTCCGTTGGTTTTTATTTTCATTTATTTTTTATTTTTTGATTTTTTATTCGATTCACATTTCGGTTACTCACTGTCATAGATAAATGTTATTATACACTCGTCCTATCCATTCACGTTTGAGTGCAATGTAAATGTTATACGAATCCCTTTCACTAATCCCATTTAATGATATCAAATTAATTTGTATTTCTATGATTATTAATAAACTTTACTAATAAAATAATTGAATAATCGATTTCGAAAAGGACACCTCTCGTGTAAACAATACAAGAGACTTGTGCCTATTATGTCCATATACATGAGATGTATCGTCTCTTGAACTGTCCATTAAAGACATGCCCTTTTCAAAATTAATTTGATATCATTTTTGTAACCTTTCAATACGTCACTATCTCGAATACTATATTATACTAACTCTTATTAATTTTCATACATGTTAGATAAATGTCGTACAATTTCGATCAAATGGAGTTTGCATCCCATACAAAAATAAAATCTCATATATTCAACGTATGAGAATTGCGCTAGAAATAATCAAAATGTCAAACTGGAGCAATTCTCGCACAGTAACCGAGTCTTGTTTGCAAACTCCAAGCGAAAGTCTTATCGGTGTCATTCGTATAGTTACTGTCACATTTCAGCAATATATCTATTTATTCTAGTAGTGAATTTACATACACACATCTGTCGTAGGTTGTTTTCATATGTTTGATGATGAGCTCGTGTTCGTGTACAGTTTTGTAGAGATATGTTTAGATTATTATATATTGTGTACACGGTTAGATGGAACTTTGCAGACTTTGCTTTGTCATTGTCCCATTGAAATACGTCAAAAGCACCTCGATGGACGATCGTAGATTTCAATAGACTCGATTAAATTTTCTAGGTATGAAATAGTCAAGTTTGAACTCGCTTCGCGATGCAAAAATTGCATGGTCGAAATATTATGTTGAGTTATGTGCAGTATTCGTGCTGCGACGCGATCATGTGCATTTTCCCACATTAAGTTCTCATGAATTTTAAGCTTGTTCGCGGTGAAAATTTTCAATTTGAACACAATAATTTTCGCTGAATAAATAAATACACGTTGCGTAGTTTTCGCGAATTGAAAATTCAGTTATGAATGAGTTCAAACGATATGTGATCGCTTGTATTTTTATGAAATATTCATGTCTGGCAATATGAAATGCTTGCATTTAAATCATGCTGTTATAATTTTACTGTGTGTGAAAAAATGCACATTTTGCTTTTTTTAGAAGTGCTTAAGCATCATTTTTTATTTTGTTTCATCATTCATCGTCATCGAATCAATCTGATTGATACTCAACAAATATATACTTACATATTGACACAAATTTTACATTGAAAATAATATAATATTTTTGATATTTCAGCGATTAAATGTTCGCTGAAAGTGAAACTTTGAATTTTAACGAAGATAATATTAAAACTTTAATATGTTTTTCATTCTTTATAGGTAAAATAAAGTGTAAAAGCCGTCTACATGATAGTTGAAAATGTGTTTAGAGAAAATTCGGAATGACTTTAATTTAATCATTAATTATAAATTAATGCTTGTCTTAATGTTTGTTTGTTTTTTTATGTATTATGCATTGTTAGAATAGTTTAAACGAATGTGAAATTTACTGCATGACGATGTTATTTATTTATAATATCAAACTAATGAATACTTAAAACTGATATTTTTAAATATGAGTTTATAGTTTTAAGATTTTCATATTATACTTATGTGTAATATTTTGATCTATAGACGATATTTTGAAATTTATAATGATATATTTATATAAAGATTTTTAGTGAAGTTTTTTTTCTAATTTTCATTTTTCATTTTCAATCACAAAATGGGCTGAGCGTAGTCTTGCGATTTTCGCATGACGAAACAGTTTTTCAGAAAAGGGCTAATTTTTTAATGCTTCCCTGAACATTCTTTGTATGTGCACAAATCCTTCGTTTCCGAAACAATGCTCGTTACAATTTTCAAGAGACGGAAAAAAATATGTTTCTGAAGAAGCGGAGACACAAGCGACACACTTTCAACATTTCTTTGAGTCTCATAATTTACTTTAACGAGATACGATTTGAATGAAATTTCCATCTATAAATGTTAATTCACAAAAATTATCAAGACGTTAAAAAAGCAATTAGAATAATTTACGCTAATGTCACAACTTTGACCCTTTTGCGAAAACTCGCATTTAACGATGCAAAAAATTTTCTCGCGCATATTTCCTTTTCAAATCTCGTCGCGAAAGAACACTTTTGCAAACTCACCAAACAAAATACTCGCGAATTTTCGCAAAAACACAAAATAAAAAATAACACCCTTAGAACGCTGTAAATTAAAAATTTTCAAATGCCTTACTCAAATTAAAGTTATGCATGACCGAGCCGGAATTAATTGTACTTAGTTAGCGTTTTGTTTTATGTGCTCTGGCATCTGTTTCACGTTCATATAAATCTTTCTTCGTGTAAAACAACCATTTTCCTTAATGTCCGTTGAAAATTTATATCTTTAATCGCTTTTCTACCGTAAAACGCTTACTTCATAGTATTCAACGATGTTGGCTTGGTGCCTTCGGCGTCGCTACGGCGAAAGGATGAAATTAAAATTTTCCAGAAGAATTTTAAATGGAATTTAAAAAAAAATCAAATGGCGCTATGCTTTCGGGTCGAGATTGCATTCCGTTCGAGTTTGCGGTCTTAAATCCAAATTAATGAAAATGTTTCAGAGTCTCAGCACGAAAGTCAACAAGCAACTCGATTGAAAAAAATAATAAGCTGCTGATAACTTGCTGAAATTGAAAAGTTTATATCTGAGCAAAGTTAAATAACTCATTAAAAATAAATAACCCATTTTCGATGAAGGTTTCAAACAAAAATTTGCAAAGTAGAATTAAATTAAAAGCAATAATAAAAGTACTAACGGTTTGAAATATGTGTGCGTATTGAAAAAAAAAACATTTTGATTCAAACACGAATCGAATAGAGCCAATTCTGCTGAAAATTTCACAAACATGCGATTCGCGCATTTCGATCTGAATTGATAATGTTCGTTCGAATTTTCAGAACTTCAAAGTGTAAACTACCTGCGTGTGCATTTAATTCACAAATTTTGCAGCAAACACACACGTATAATAATACACAAATAATGGAGCGTTCATGCTGAAAATCGAACAGAACGAATCGATCTAATAACACGCGAACCGTTTCCAGCTCATCGTTTCGACGTGCTGAAACGAATGTTTTCGATTTCACGGAAATATGCATAATTGGTGACAATCAGTAATTCAGAATGTATTTTCCGATTGTGTTTTGGCTTATTGAGTTTTCACACTAAAAGTATATTGAGAGCTCGACGCGTGGTTAAGATAGAAACTTAATCTGTTTATTTACAATTAAAGATATTATTTATTTATAAGTTGTATACTTTCAAAATTCACTCATTGTCAATTTATATCAAATTTAGTCTTCGAAAATGTTTTTTTTTTTAGATTTTATCGATATACTTACAACTCGCAGCCTAATTTGTATATGAATAATTGATGAATTATAATTAACCGATTGGATGGCATCAGCGAAATTTTCATTTGTCAATAATGAGCACTAGAATAATCTATCGAATAGACATGATCGGCACGTGTCAATTCGAATGCAACCCGAATCAGATTGCATTATGCAAATATGCACACGAAATGCACCAAATAATCAATGCAGACGTATCTAGATTCAAAGCTTTTCATTCTGATCTATCTCTAGATTTTCGCTGTACGTATCGATCTGTTGAAATAATGTATCGAAATATTTCGTTACAAAATCTAATTTTATATAAATATTTATTGCGAATTTAATTGAATATTCGTATTAATAAATGTTCGGTCACTCGAGATTTTTCCGCTCGTCCTCCGTAACCCATTGACGGTTCCGAGTCGTTAAGCTCGCTTTGAAAACGATACGGCGCTTAATTGCTCTTGTATTTTTCTTGTGCTTTTTTATTTATCGGAGTTTTCGTTTTGTTTTATCTCTTTTTGTGTGCGCTCATACTCTTTAAAATTAATGAACGGTAATAAAAGCCACCGCTTTGCCAAAGTGTTGTACCGAGAACGAGGTGAGGCTATTATTTTTTTCTTTCATATTTTTTCAGATGTCTCTCTCGAACGTTCTAGCTCTAGTCAATTTAGCCTTTTAGCTTAATTATATCATAAAATTTTCCTTTGAGCAATATCGGTTCATTATTAACTCAATTTTAAAACGATCAAAACTTCAGTTATAAATCATTTTGTGATATAATTTTGTTTATTTTTAATAAGCAATATCGTTTAATTATTCTGAAATATAAAATTTAAGATGCGTAATTCAATTTCTTCATGATACGATTCGACCCTTACAATTTAAAGGCAGTACGTAAGCGCGTCTAAATACCCTTTTACCGATGAGCATAAATTTCTAAAATCGATCAAATATTTCATCACACTAACGAAGAGCTTTGTACGAAACGCCCTCGGGGCACAACTAAACCATCAATCGATCGGTGCCCGTAAGTTTACCTCAAAGTTTCAATCCTGCGGACATTTTCCTTAAATTACGCCGAAATCCCGTCACCGTTCAACAATATTACTGACGATAAGTCTTCGGGCATTAATGGCGACGATCGATTTCGGACACGTCGTCAGATTAACGACTAAATCTATTACATATAATTCCACTATAGTCGATCTCAAACCGTGAAGAATATCTGTTTCATTAATAAAAATCATCAACGTTTATTAAAAAAAAATCGTAAATATTTGTTTTCATTTTCGATCATTTGATTGTGCTATGATTATTCACATTAGTCAGAGTAAGTTTCCTTATACAATTCTGAAAATTATACGTTTTTGAAAATATTCATATAAGCAATATTTCCAATGCTCAAATAAATATAATTTTCATTTGAATCTAGTGTATTTGTTAATATGTGTGCTATTCCAATTTTCCGCTATAAAATACATGTTTATATGTCAGAATAAATACAGACATTATTTTCAAAATGAATAAACTATAACCTTTCCGAAACGTTCAATTTTCCTTATCTTCAAGAAATTCTTAATACTGAATTCGAATACGCGTATAATATAAGGAACCCATATACGTTTAACTTTTATAAAACTTTAAGATAACTATCTTTATGTATGCAAAACCAAATTGGCACATGTTCATATAACACATACAAAAGTTTAAGAAGCGCAATTTTGCACAGCTTACCTATATGACCATCGTTAAGCTATTCTCATACTAGAGCAGCGTGTTACGTACTTAAACGCCTAATCGTCGCGTTAATACGACTCCTGTTCCAGAATCGTCGATAATTCTGGATACCGTGCATAATCATCTGATATTATGGTTTTAGTGGTTCTACTCGTACGTGCTAAAGCACGAACTGCACAGAATCTTGAGTGCATCTAGCACTCGAACGTCTGTATAGCTTAAAATCGAACTCACGTTCGAAAACGTACCATGGAAATTTCGATCACGTCTCTCGTGAATATTTTATTTTGAATATTTAAATCGTAATTTAATTTCAAAGAAAGCTTTTTATTCATTTGTTATATAACATGCATTGAATCGTCATGTCAACTAAATGCGGATTTGTAGCAATACAAACGATACAGTTATGACAAACAAATGCTCTTATAACAGTATACAATTCAGCATGAAGTGTACGAGTTTGTCTCCGACGTCAATTGAATGCATCTCGCAGTGCACATATGAACGTGACACGAAGTACACGCTTAATTATGCTTTGTCATATGCACATAAGGCGTTTGAATTTAACGTAGGATTAAATTCAAGACGGTCTCAAGTATGCGCATAGATACGTCTAGAATTTGCGCTTTGCAGGTAAAGCGTTAATTACTCAACTCGCACAACGCGGAGTATGCTTCAATATTGGTTTATTACGTTATTATGTATAGCGATGTTCATTTCAATCGAGTTCTTTGCGCGAATACGTGTTTTATTCGCAAATGTGACTTTCGAAAGTACACAGACGTAATAATGGATTAACTGCGTTCGTTTACTGCTACGTTTACGACCGTCATGCAAATTGTAAGTCCTTCTTGACGTGCTTAAGTATCATATTCAAATTTGATACGTATCGAACGCGACAAAGTGCGTCGCTTAATTTAAATTACGTTCTACACGAAAGCACTAAAATTAATCAATTTTAAATGAATGAAAATCTATGACCTTTTGTCATCGTCCAATTACGGCCGTTCCGTGTTTAGAGCGATTTACAATTGAAAAATAAATAGACTCGATTCCGAAGCCAACGTTACAGTTCGTCCTACAGCCATAATACTAAATCACAGTCACGAATGGGGAGGGTTGAAAATTTATGACCTCGGCGGAAAAATAGTCCATTCACACGTCTTACAATTCAATATTCCCTTCAGCCCTGTAAGGATCTCGGCTAGACGGATCGTCGTCAACGATACGCTGAAAAGGTCGTCACCCTACGACTCGGATTACCCTCTCCGAAAAGCATAGGTCTTATTTTTTTCTGTGAAAAAGGGTTGATTTTTTTTTCGCTCGTATAGAAACTGCTCGGTTTTGCGTTATTTTCTCTTAATAAAATCAAACTCGCTCATAAATTATGATACTAATTCGGCGAAAGAACAACCGTAAGTCACTCAAGATGCCGTAACTTTTCAATTATAATTTTATAAGACTAAACAAGTCTGCGAGACTGTAGTTTGTGTGTCTCTTGAATTTCGTTCCGAAAGCGAATTTATCATAATTAGTTTCAATTTTACTATTTCTCCTTCGTACGCTCCCGCTCTTCTACAATACACGGAACATGGAAAATTATACTTTCATGGACTTCTCCGTTTCTCCGCGTATAACTTTAATTCATTTCTTTCATTCACTTATAACAACTTCTGTCAGAAGACATACTAACTTCGATCCAACTTAAATGAGACTCGAATAAATATTCAATAATTCATATTTACCGAGCGAAAACGCCTCGCTCGATTTTCGCATCGCGCACAATATTAACAGTTTTTCCTTCGGACGAGGAGAGAGAAAAAACGCTCTCGGATAAATACAAAAATGAGGAAAACGTGGGAGGAAAAACGGCATTGACCAAGTCGAGTTTTCCACGAAACGGAAAGTCGTACGGCCGCAGGAAGACCGCACTTCCGATGAACGTGGAAAACCGACAACTTTTCCCGGGAAATGCTCGCTATCTTGTACTTGATAAAACGTACGTTTTTTGCAAGTATCTCTTTTTTATTTTACATCAGTTTTTTTCTTACTTTTCTCATTAATCATTTTATACTATTCGATCGT
This sequence comes from Cheumatopsyche charites, assembly GCA_024721215.1. Taxonomy (NCBI): domain Eukaryota; kingdom Metazoa; phylum Arthropoda; class Insecta; order Trichoptera; family Hydropsychidae; genus Cheumatopsyche; species Cheumatopsyche charites. The sequence continues at coordinate 11,229,694 of CM045575.1, forward strand.
AATAACTCGATTCATTGTAAACTCGTATAGGTATACTGAACAACTATATTCAATTAACCGGAGAAAAGTTATCTTTCAATTTCGTTCTTATAAAATTGAGAGCTTTCATTTGATGAAAAAAATACTGAAAATTCAATTTTCTTTAGGCGTATTTTCAACGAAATGCAAATTTAATAATCTTATATGATAAATTAAATTATATGTTGTCTTTGCACAGGTCGAACTTTGTAATCAGATTTTTATTCTTTTGTCAGAAGAGATCATAATCTTCATTTTTTATACATTGATTTATATTAACATATTTTTTTCCAATAGATATAAGCTTTTCGTATTTAAAAATGGACATTATGTTAAATTTTCAATTAAAATCTCCGTTTTCGAACCGGAAAACTCGTTAATAAATCACTGCGTATACACTGTCATTTTTTTTCTACCATGCGTAATAATAAATCGGGTTAATTCATTCGTTTACCTTGCTGCTTTTATTACAGTTTTAATTAATAAATCACTCGAATAGTTAAAACGATCAAGGGGTAATAAATAAATTTGAAAAAAATATTCGCCCAGTTCGAGTATATTCGATTTTTCACGCTGTATGTTACAAACGTTCATCTCTCAAGGGAGCTTTTTAGTGGCTTTCAGCTTAAAATTTATCATTATTTTGAATGATATAAAGAACCCACGCTTTTCAACCGAATCGTGAAATTTCATACTCGATGCTCAAAATAATTAGAAACTAGAGAAAATCTCGTACCTTTTCAAAGAACCATGACTGAAACGTATCTTTCAGATAAATCTCGCGAGCTTTTAACAAACTTTAACCGAAATGAAATATTTAAAATTTTAATATATTTCGTACATCAAAGAAACCATTTATTAAATGAAATTGAAACTTTTTTAATGCGAATTATTTTTCATCGTAATATGTAATATTCGAAATGGGAGTGATAATTTGAGCAAACGTTCAGAATTCAAATATATTTTCGCACTAAAGCAACCCTCAATCAATCACCTTACTGCAGTTAATTGAAATGATCGATTTGAATGACATCTTCGATTCACCAACTGTTCTAGGGGTTGTTTTTTCACTTGAGTACATTCACACGATATTATACTTTTACTGTTCGAACACAAAAAAATAGTGCTATTAATAAAGAGAAAAGACTCAATTTTGCATGTCATTGTGTCTATACACATATTACATAGCTGATATACGAAACTGACTTTTATCTCTTTATTCATAGTACTATTTTTCCTTTTACCGTATAGCAAAAGTATGATAAGTATCATGTGAAATATCTATTTATGAGTATTATAGCATCTTCATTATCGATTTATATGTATGTATAAAATGATTGAGTTTTGAAACCTGTATACTTAGTACCACCTAATAAATACCCAGAAGAGCATCAAACTAACCAAGAATTTCCCCAAATCTCTAACCTACTTCAATAACACACCAAGATCGAAACTAAGCAAAAATCTCGCATGTTCACAGTATCTCCTTCTACTACGAGTTCTCCAAGGAGCAGGACTACATCTGCACCACTGCTGAGGACTCAGGCATGCACACTTGCTCCAATTTTCCACCATATCGTTATGGAGCAATGGCTTGCAACGCTTCTGCCCTGCCCAATTCATTGAACACCCCCACGAACGTTTCTTGCGTCAACTGGAACCAGTACTACACCAATTGCACCCAAAGAGGCTCCAATCCATTTCAAGGGACCATCTCGTTTGACAATATCGGCCTGGCTTGGGTGGCTATATTTCTGGTAAGAAAATGATTGATATTGAATTTGATTTGGATATTCAATCTCTAAATATCTAAAAAAAGAAATAAAAATCTTATCTAGTTTAAAACCTATGAGTTATGTAATGCAATGCTTATATTAGATTTTTTCAATTTCAATGGGCGTTGTTACTGTAAAGTATGTATTTATGTATGAAATTACACTTTCATTTATTTTGTACGCATTGTGAAGTACACGTGTCACTTTTTTATTTAAAAAAGAAATCACATTTCGAAAACAACTCGACAGTATACGAAAGGCAAATACACTCTATTCGAATATATAACTATTTCGATTTTATTCAAATTCCTCCGATTGAAACGCGTCAGTTGTTTCATCCTTATGCAAATTCCATCCGAAACTGAAGACTCGATCCGAAATTCAATTTAGATTTTTTCCCTCTCAATATCGCCCGATATTTAGACGTCCGCGTTTATGATTTTAATTAAAAACGAGACAAAGACGTTCGATAAATAACCCGAATGATCCCATCCACCATTGAAGGTATAGTGATAAATTTCACGCACGAGTCTTGTTTGTGGACCTGTCTCCATCTATCTTCATCAGCCTTGATACACTTTTCGTTTTGGGATCCCATATTGTATCATCACTCTCGTCGCACAAGTGTACACACGTGAAATATATAGCGAATAAAATCCGCATTGAGTAGAATAGTCTTTTTCCACCAAGCGAAAAGTGATCGAACTCGAGTAATCTGTACTTCTATATTATATCTGCATTCGTACTTTTCGAAAATAAAACGTGGCTCAGTCTAGCCGAATCGAGATCAAAGCCTTTTTTTTTTATTTCGGCTTATTTTCGGTATAGATTTCGTATCGAATAAGTGCCAATCACGCGTTCAAAGGGATTCAAAAATAATGATTACAAAAGAAAACAGGCCATTTTCTTATTTGAGCTTTTTATCTCGTTCGTTCTGCGCTTTAATGTAGACTCCCCTTTCGTTACCTTCTTTATTTATTGTTTTTTTTGCTTTCGTCTCGGCTAATGACGTTGATAAATATAATAAATATCTGTTATTTTCAGGTCATATCGCTGGAGGGTTGGACAGATATCATGTACTACGTACAAGACGCGCACAGTTTTTGGGACTGGATATATTTCGTTCTTCTAATTGTGGTAAGAAATCAGACATTATTCCACCATAAAACGACCGCCAAGAGCCAATTCATTTAGAAAAGAATAACCTTTTTTATTATGCGAAGCTTATCGCAAAATTTAAATCGAATACGCCATTAATGGCGGTTAAATTAGCGACGATTTAAAACGGCGGCAGGTGTTGCCATAGCCGTCGAATTGGCGCATAAAATTTTATCATCGGGCAACACAGCGGAGCGTGATCGAAGTGACCTTAATAGCCGCCCTTTAGCCCACCGTCGAACGGGAATAATCTGTTTATTCGCCGAATTCAATCTACTCCCAGCAATAATTCATCAAAGCCGAAAAAAGGTACGAGAATTAAAAGAGCGCACCGAGATGTACAGGAGCTCTTTTACTTTTGCACGAGTCGTGCGAATATCGAAACGTTCACAAAGTAGAAAAAACTGGACTTTTTTAATGTCAACTTGAAATAAAAAAAAAATTTTTTTGAGAAATTCATAAAACATTTAAACATATATTTTAAATTCTGAATGGTAAAAAATAAAATAAGTTAATGTAATAGAATAAAATAATCATAATAATGAAATCTCCGCACCAACTTTTTGGCAACTCTAGTCAGATTTTAGAAAATATAATATTATTTTTATTGATTCATCAAATAAACATATATTAAGGTCAATTTATATAAATACACCTCTAACCATTCGAGTTGATGATTTTCTTAACGTCCCAATGTTGACATAAACTCTATCTCACACATTCTAAAAGAAATACAAAAATTACTAGAGCTGTGTGTTGATTGGCTTTTAAATCTATTTATATCTAATACAAGTGAATATTTTCTAGAATATTCATTTTTTTTCTATAAATTTATTTAAAAAAAATTAAATCCACCAAAATGTACGAAAGTAGAAGACCTTCTGTACATAATTCGAAATGGCGACTTTCGCCCCGCACTAATCTTTCGCGGATTAAGCGAGTGCTTTGATGCTTGAGGGCATTAAGAATTAAACGCTTGTTTTCTCGGTTCAAATTTATGCAATGTAAGATTCGCAACTTGAATTCTCAGCACGGTTGGATCGGCTTTCGTTTTCTTCTGTTTTTGTTTCGAACAATAGAGCCCGGTTCTTGTTGTTCAAATAGGGGAAAATAGTACTAGATTAAGCTACAAGGCTAAATAAGATTTTTGTTATTTTAGAAACTTCCCATGCGAAAATGTTATGATAAGCTGTTCACTTATAATTATGAAAGCTTTTGTGATCTTTTGATTTAAAAATATTTTAAAGTTTTTTATTCTTTGAAAATAAGTATGTGTTAAAGAAAAATTTTCACTGTAGATTAAAAAAAATACATTTTTAAGTAATTGCTATACGAACGAATTGTTGAGTTTTCATCACCGTTCTCAACAATGACAGTCAATTAACGAAAAAACATAAAAATTGAACGGAACGGTTCAATTGTTTTCATTCATTCGCAACGTTCAATAAAACGTCACATTTTTCTCAGTAAAGGAAATGTGAAAATCGCCTTTTCCGATTGATTTATTCTCAACTATCTTTGTTTTTGGGTCAACATACCAATTCTCACATCGATGGCTGTTTGTAAAAGAGACTCTTCCAACCCACTCTATCCGTTATATATTTTCAATACACTTAAAACGTCTCGATATGTTCGTCGTTATATGATCCGTAAGAAAAATTAGATTATAATACGAATTGTCAATGTGAAAAACAATTTCGCTTTTCGCATATGGTTTCGGGCACATTATGAATACGTTACGAAGTTTTCGTTTATTTTTCGCTCTATATTTCCTCCGTGATGTACTTTTCGTTTCAAATTCAATATTTTTCTTAGGATTGTCTGTACGTGGTGTGTAATCTTAGACTCAAGAGAAAAACTTTATTCGAGAAAAGTTTTTATCGCACTTTATAAAAATACTTTGACGTATAAAGTTTTATTATTTTAAAATTTTCTCATGAATTTGAATGTGCATAAAGTAGTTTGCACGAATATTTTTTTAATAAATTCTCAGAAAATAAATTTTCTCCACTAATTCGATTTGATAAACAAATTTCACAAAACGAATATTTGATCGAAAATTATTTCATATTAAAAACATCAAAGATAAATTAAAAATCATAACTTGATTAAATTTACTCAATTTATCTCCGCATTGAAAATGAATTAGCCTTAAACCGCAGAAAAATTATTTTAATACATCAAACGTAATTGGATCACTCCACTAATTTTCTCTGGAGTATTTCACAAAATTCAACAACGTAATTCAAAATGAAAATAACCTTTACTAAAACACAAAACTGAACAACCTATTAGCTTCACTTTATGAATCAACTCTGATCTTTGACTTCGACTTGACTTACTTACTTCAACTTCGACTGATCTTCGACTATAATCTTCGTTAATCGAAAGACGAAAAAAACACAGTTACAGATTTTCAGCATTAAGGAGATAAACCGACATGTCTAAATCCATGGAAAATGTGAAAATTGCGACACGCCACAAAACATATCGGCTCATTTAACCCGACGAATGTCAATCTTTGACGGCCGATGGTGCCTCGTTAATCTCTCGTTGACGGCTCGTTTCTTCGGAAAATCCACGGTTTTCCGAAGATTTTCCGAGGTTTTTTCGCTGAATTCGACGCTGTGAAAAATTCTCGTTTAATTTATCTTCTTTGAGTGGGTTTTGTGCCTCGAATTAAGTTTTTTTTGCTGCCGATTAATTCTAATAGACAGACGGAAATCATGATATTGAAATATGAATATGTTCTTGTATTCATCGCTGATTATAAAATATAATTTTTTATATTATATTATACAATATAATTGAATTTTAATATTATAAGAAGCTTGTTAGTTCAATTATATGAGTGGAAATTTATCGATTCCTTTTATAATATTGTGTAATATACGATTTTATGTAGTTGAAAATTAATATTTCATGTTGATGAGCTTAAAAGCCTATTTGACATTACACATATCCATAATGTATATTTAATATTTCAATCAACACTTGCTGTCATAACCACAGAACTAATGGGAAAATATTGATGTAAAGCAAACCTCGATAAATTCATACATCTAAAGTGCATAAATTCACTAGCAAAATCACTAATAATGTGACACTGCTCTCAACCGCAATTATTCACGCTCCAATATGATACCGCTTTCGAAACATATCAATATTTACCAAATTCAATAATTTTTATCACTTTTTATGTAAAATTTCCATTAATTAATCATAAATTTTAATACTATCGATTTAATTTCATACTTTATGAAAGAACAGGTAGTTAAATTAACATTTGACAGGCGATCATCACGGTTATCGACATTTGAAACATCAGCAAGTTTCTATGAAAAATAATTCTACAAGATAATAACTTGTTATCGATCAATCAATGAAATATTATACACGCGTATTTTCCGCTCTGATAACGTAACAATTACCTTAATATGAGATAAAAATTCGATACAATACAAAACCAAATCTAACTTGATACAACCTTCGAGCATCATATTGATAGTATAATATACAATTACTGAACCTTTTCGAAACTTAACACGAATTTTGTTTTCAGATCGGCTCGTTTTTCATGATCAACCTCTGCCTAGTCGTCATAGCCACCCAATTCTCTGAGACTAAAAAACGCGAAATGGAAAGAATGCGCCAAGAGAGAGCCAGATTCAACTCGACATCAACGTTGGCGTCTTCGACGAACAACAGCGAACCGGCGACGTGCTACGCGGAGATAGTCAAGTACATAGCGCACCTGTGGCGGAGGCTCAAGCGGAGGATCATCAAGAAGATCAGGTCTGAACGATCGTCGACCGCATAAGAGATCGATGTCAATATTTGAATGTCGTCTGTGTGCTTTTTGTCGGCCGCAAGAGGCTTAGAGACGTCGAGCGCTCGTTTATTTCGCGTTTCGAGACAATGGGGAGTCGTAATCCCCGAACGACGAAGTCTCCTCTCCCCTCTTGATAATGCCGATAAGCCGCATTATTGGGTATCAGACTGTGGCATGAGGAAACGAATATATCTATATGACAATTCTAGAAGCCAATTGGGGTAAGTGACGTTTCTTGAAAGTGCAGAGTTGTGTCTAGATTTGGTGGCGAACGGATATGAATGATTTCGGAAACTATGCCGAACAAATCATGATATATGCCACCATGTCATTTATTCCAGTTGGCTTCTACATTTGTCGTATATATTTTAAAATTAATATTTGTTTGTCTGTCTGTGCTCTATGTTCTCTTTGGCCGTTCATAAGATTTTTATTAAGCTTTTCAGAGTTGTTAAAGATTTTTGCGTTCTGAGATTCGTATTTTACAATCGAAATAATGTTCAATATGAAAATTTAACAATTTAACACAATCTTTTATGTTTTTTTTATCAAACCGACTTTGATATTTAATTTAAAATTTATTGAACTCGGTTTCTTTTGAAATAGTATTGTGAACAAGTTCATATGTAATGATCTTATCTAATAGTCGTCGTGATTTCTGAGTTCGGTTTACATATTTCTTTATCAATTTTTCATGAATATAGTTCGTAAGTTAAAAGTTGATAGTCTTGAGTAATGCTGGATTATAGCAGCTAGTATAAAATAAAGTAGTTTTTGTTTATTTCACAAATGTAACTTTGATGAGTTGTATGTATTGTGTAAGTATTTACATATGTCGGAGAATTTGTCGATTTTCATTTATCCCTAATCGATCAAGAACAATGTTTCAGTGAATTATAAATTTTAAATTCATGTATTATGTCTATTATAATCGTTTTTATCATGATTCTAATTAAAAAATAATCAAACTCGACGGGAACTCAATTTAGCTTAATTCATTGAGAAAATTTCGTTCGAAATTGATTATTCTCGCGAAACCAATTTTACAGTTAATTCTCACATCTTTCGTTAAGAAATTAAATATAGTACCAAAATTGTTCTAGTAATCCGTTTTAATCTGCTACCAATAAAAGAGACTTTTTCCAAACCCGGAGTGAATTAATAGATCGCTGAAAATCTCACAAAATTAATTTCCATTAAAACCTCAGAAAAAATATGTTTAAAGATAGACATTGTAAAGAGTGAGTCTTAAAGAATAAGTTAGTAATTTATTCATTTTAACAATTATATTAATTCACAATTGATATATTCCATTAAATTTATTTCGATAAATATTAAAAAATAGTGTATAATTTTATGACTTGGACTCATATTTTTCAAAAAAAAATAAATCATGTTATTCGCAATGACCCACCCTTTAGATCTTAAAGAAATAAATCCGACATTAAATGTTTCGCCCACAAGCTGTTTTAGTGAAGCGTTCTTCCTTTCGAGCTTTCATCTAGACATAATGACTTCCGTCGGCCATTTTCCCCCTTATTTTACCTTACAGAATTTTCCTATACGTAATTGACATACATTTTAAAAACCAGCATTTTTCCATCGTACATATCGTTCGACACAATAACGCGATACATCACAGAAAAGTCAATGAAAAATAAATAAACCCCACTTAAGAACGATCATGATACGACCTACAAATCAAATTGAACATTGATCGATCTAAACTGCAAATAACACTATCACCGCTCAACCTAGAATTCTGACCCACTTTTTACATTTTTCACTCTACGTACGCAAAGTCGTGCGTTTTTCCACAAGTTTTCACACACGTTGCACTCGAATGCACAAACGGAATTTCTGAAGCTAAGGGAAAGTAAACGGGCAGTTCTTCCTGCGGAACTTGGTCGAGGACAGCGAAGGGTTCATACGCCAAAATATTTCGTGAAATATTCAAAGGTGCGACACTCTCAAATGGAATCCTTAATGAATTCGACTACGGAACGCGCAACTCATGAAAAATGCAGCTCGCGAGATCGCATACGCCGGCGCGAAGGAATCTCGCAGCTTCCGCACAATAAAAATTTCATTTTCGCACTAATCTATCGATGAAAATTTCAAATATTCATTCGATTCGATATATGAAACTTCTGCATTATTATAACGCGTCGATTTGTTTGAGTTCGTTTGATGATTTTGCGTGAATCCGCTGGAAAAGCTCAGTAAAAAAATCGTTCACTTCATCCTTTCAATTTTGTAATACTTCAAAGAAATGTGATTTTTCAATAATTTTAGAGTTAACAACTAGAATAAAATTAATTAAAAATAAATAATTAGTTTTCTTCTGTACTTTTCACTATGTAATAGATCTCTTTACGATCTAACTTTTGATTTCTCGGTTCAACATTTGACTTGTATTCGAAAAGAAACTATTTAAAAATATTGTATAGCACAAAAATTGTGTCACGGTTTTTATTGTTAAATATTGAATTAATAACTATATATTTTTTTATTTTTTTCATTTTCTTACCATTTAGAAAACACGCATGATTTTTTGTAATCAGTCGAATTTTGAGATGTGGCGTTTTCGAAATGAATGGTTCATATGTGGTTTCCACATTTTTCTATTAAATACCATTTTTTTGTTCAAATATATATTACATAATCCCATGGCCTTTGTGGTTCAGATCAAAAGAAAATCTCGCGTCAAAAGCTTTAATTATCGACTCAATTTAATAATATTGCGCGCGTAGATGAATTCGTTTCGCCAAAAAACCACTTTATGGCAAACTGGTCGTTAATTGAAAATTAATTGATGGTGTAATTTGCGCTTTACGCTTTGTGACAATCCAATACGCTAACAAAATAAGGCTTTAGCAAATTATTAATCACCCATATTTTGAACGAGCCCACTCTATTTTTCAAATTGATCGACAAATTCCCCGATTCAGCGTTTGTATTTATTCTGTAGAGTTGAAACACACAAAATTTTATTATTTTATCTTCTATTTTTTCCATTGGGGAGAAAATCAAACATTCAGGATTTGTTTGATGAAAGTTAAAAATTTCAGACAAGCGAAAAAATATTCAATTTTGTGTGTCAGATTCTATTAAACTTCATTTTTAAAAAGTTTTATATTTACATAAACTTTTCGATTAACTTATATGTATGTCGTAAATTTGACTCGTATTTTTTATGCTTTTACATATGATGTTACACTATTACAATACACATTCGTATTTTTATTCTTTTAGTCCTACTTTTATTCACTTCTCGATTTTTGTATTCTTTGTAACGTTGTCTATTTTTTCACATCTTTTTCATCATCACTGTTTATTGATTTTGCAAAGTATTTCTCTTCTCACTCGTTCGATGTTATGTTCGTATGCATGCTTGTATTTTGTGTTGTTCCTATGTTGTTTTCGTTTATATTTTTTCCTTTATTATTTATCCTCACATACGCCAATTGTTTCCTGTTCTAAATAGGTTGTACAAATATAGGCGAGAGCAGCAAAAAGAAGCGAAGTTAGGCGAGACTTTGGCGTTGAGCGGAAAACCACGCCAGCACCTTCCATGTTGTCCACGTTTTAAATTAGTAAGTTTTTTTAACAATCAATTAATTTTTATTGTTCCGAAAGTATTTTTCTGTTATTTAATCAGCGATAAACTTAATAGATGTGATTATATTAGGTTGGATTAGATTTTAAGTAAGATTAAGATGGGTTCTTATTTTTTTTTTTTAATATTAGGTTACGTTGAGCTACGTTTTAGATTCATTTTGGTTTGGTAAAAAATCTTGCTGACTAGATTACAGACAAGTACCATTTCGAATGGGCGATTATTTTTATTATATTCAGACAGTTAGTAGCTAATTTTTCATTTCAGCCCATTAATTTCGTAATTGGTTAATAAATATTATGAATGGTTTGAACCCTTTTGTGTAATATGTTTGTGATAAGTTTATTAATTAAATGGTCAACAATTAATTTAGATTAAGAGCAATTTTTAAAAAAAGTAGTTATATTTAAATTTTGAAAAAAAAATGTTTCTACTTTACAATCAATGTAAATCATGAGTATACGAGTGATTGAGAACTAAATGAATCTAATCACATTTACCAACAGATTTATGAAAAAGTTTTCATAAATATTCGATGAAAATTTTCCAATTTAGATATTATTTGTTTTTATATTTAATTATCAAATTAATAAAACCATTTTTAATCCATCAATCCGTAAAAAACTTTCATCATCACCCGAAACACAACTCGAGCGCAAACGACTCAATTTCCCGAGGTTTTCCCGGACCATCGCAGTCTCGCACCGAGATCGGAAAACTCTCACGCATTTTCGGAATAAATAAATACAATTTTGGACCGAATTTGCCCACCTTCGTGGAGATGACAAACGATCGTCGCGACAGGGGCTGTCATCCGCGACAGCTACGAACACCGACCAACTTGATAACAGACGCAAATGTCGACAGACGCGCCGAAAAATTACTAACATCGAGACCGTGGACCGATGGAAGTGTGGGAAAAGTGTTTTCCCACATATTTATAACGAGAACCCAAGGACGGAAGAGGGTGGAGATGAAAAATAAGCGAGCGTTTGTCTCCGCGTCGGGTTATTTATCTTGCGGTTTGGGTTGCCGGTCGAATGTACTCGATTATTTCGGTATTCGTCCATTTTTTTTTTCATATTCATAGAATTAAATCAGTTTTCGAATGTTGAGGTAATCTGTTATGATTTAGTCAGGTTAATTTCGTGAATATACTTTTGGACAAGTTAATCTGAAATTGAATAAGTTGAATTTTTTTAGGTTCGAAATGCTTGATAAAAGTGTATGAATCGTTTGATATCAAGAGATATAATCATCATATGCTGGATTACTTGATTTATTTAATTTAGGAAAGCCTGACAAATCTCATATAGTGACGAGGTCATAGCCTCCTTATACCTTATCATATCTTACCTGATTCGTGTATATCTAACGTCACACTTTTTTTTTAAGAATTAATATTTTGAATTGTAAATTCGGTAAGAATTATCAAACAGTCTTGAACGATATTGTTGATCGACAATCATTGATTTTTAATAATAATTTTATTATACAAATATTTCGATTGTTTCAATTCTGAAGAATTTTTGAACACACAGGTGCGGCGAACAAAAACTATCGTATCACACTTGAAATAGAGTTGAAAATGTGATTATATATATTTGAATAGTTTATTTTTTTTATTCAACATTCGAATAGTTGAAATCGATGAATCTATATTTGGCAACCCTATTCGGGCTTCATTCGAGATTGAGATGAAAATTATTCGGATTGTTGTTTTACGTTCTGGAAATTAGTGCTATGTTATATTATATCAGATCGAATCCGTATAAAAGTCGAGATGAACTTACGGAGAATTTCCAGAAATCCAATTCGCAAATTGGATCTTTGTAAGATTTCTGAATCCGAAATATCGATTCATTTACGGTACGATGGAAAGAGGGAAAAAATCTGTTTTCGTTCTTCGTTGTGGTTCTAGTTTCTATTCGCTCTTTTGTTGTTTCGCTCGAAGGACGAACGTTGTTTCGTTTGAATCTCCGAATGTTCCGCTCCGATATGGAAGGTTAATTCGGTCGAAATCTTGAGAGACGAATCTCATTTCGGTGAATTTGAATAGGATCCCTCTGTTGCGTATCTCTTATGGGAGGCACGCTGAAGAAGCGGGCGACTTTAAAAGCTTCATAATCTATTTTGTTGATTTATTTCGGGAAATAATGCTCGAGAGAAATAAAAATAAATTTCGTTTTATTTTTGATGCTTTTTACCTCGTTCGTATCTTTGAGTACTTTTTTTATATAATATACCTCGCTTATCAATTTATTATTTTCTATATCTAACGAAAATTCAAACTGAATAAGAAAACAATTCAATTTCAAATATTATATTTTCGCGGGTCACCTCGTGAGACCTTTTTTATTAGGCTCGCCTGTCTGGCGATTTCATTCAAGCATATACATTATTTTCGACGAAATTTGAATGGGATTTAATACATAATTCGAACATCATATTTTCTGAGGCTTTTCGTGTCACTTACAAACGGCAGGCATTCCGCACGCGCAAACATTTTGTGCGAGAACGAAAATTGACTTTTTTCACTGAAAAGACCCGTTTACTGCAAGTTCTTCACTTCGCCCAGGAATGAATCGTTATATTTACCGACTTTTTAATTATGTATATACTCGTGTACCCGTATATAGCACGACCCTTGGTGAACGTTTCGACGTTCGAAAGTTTCAGTTTTACAAATAGTTCAAATTTGTTTTGGTATTCAGCAGCAGCAATCGCTCCAGGCTGCTACTGAAATTGAGGGTTTTGAAGAACCGCCTTCTCCCCGTCCCCTTTTGAGAGCTGCCTCTATTTGCACCTCTGAAAATGACGTAAGTTCCGCTTAGCTTTATTAGAAATTAATCTGCACGCTATACAATACGCATAGATATATCTTTCTATACCTCTTCTATCTTCCGAGTAGATAACCCAATGCTATTACGCATTCCACAGTTTTGTTCGCAGAACGCGTCGGGCCTCGCTCTTCTATCTCCACCTTCTTTAGGTAGAAGAAGATCTTCCGTCATGTTCAGCGATGTAGTAGTTTTACACGGAGCAGAATGTCAAGGTGGTTCTACTGGATCGACTCCTATACTTCCAGGTGGTGAAAGAAATGTCTGTTCCAGCGAAAAAATGACACAGACTGGTAAAAAATTGTTTCTTAATTCAATTCTATCGTAAATTTTCTACATCTATATTGTTTTATATGGTAAGCAGGTGATGGTAATATATGGGATGGAAATCCAGCTCCAGCCACTACCAATGCTGATTTGGGTTTAGGAGATGCAGCAATGACATGTCAAGAATTGTTAGCTTTATCTGGAGCGCTTTCAGCAGCTTTACCAACAGGTCAAATGGCCTTAGATTCGTTCTTCGATTCATTAACGAAGGGCATTTGCAAAAGAAACACAAACACAGTTCCTGCGACGAATTCAGTTTCTTGCGAAACTCAAAGAATGTCGCCGCCAAATCAATTCATCGACTTGGAAGACTTCTCTTGCTGCGGCGGTGATATGCAGCAGCTAGAGATGGGTTTCGGATTTCAAAAGAAAGAAGAGAAGAAACGATCGAGGTTCTCTAAAGGAGCGATCATCTTCTTCAGAGGACTCTGTTCGGTGTTCAGCTGCTTCAGGCGCTGGATCAAAGCCCTAGTCGAGCACAAATACTTCCAACAGGGCATCCTTTTAGCTATCCTAATCAATACTTTATCAATGGGAATTGAATATCATAACCAGCCAGAGGAATTAACAGTAATCGTAGAAATAAGCAACGTCGTCTTCTCGGCGATATTCGCCGTCGAGATGTTATTGAAAGTGATAGCCGAAGGTCCCTTCGGTTACATTTCCAACGGATTCAACGTTTTCGACGGTGTTATAGTAATATTAAGGTATGCTTTATTATAATTACTTATGATATAGTAGTGTAATGAAACATACAGAGGTCTTAGTTTTGTAAATTTCGCGTGTTTTCAGTGCTTTTGAACTTGCTCAAACATTCATAGGCGAGAGGGAGCAGGCTGGAAGTTCTGGTTTGTCGGTGCTAAGGACTTTCAGACTTTTGAGGATATTAAAGTTAGTTCGTTTTATGCCCAATTTGCGCAGACAGTTGTTTGTGATGTTGAGGACAATGGACAACGTCGCCGTCTTCTTTTCGCTTTTGGTTTTATTCATTTTTATATTCAGGTTGGTATTTGCAGTATTTATTCGTAATATAAATTCAATATTATTATTATATAATTCCTAGTATACTTATCAATATAAGATTTAACCATAATTAAGTTAAATACTAGTTACTGGCAGAGTTGATGAGAAACCGAACTATTTAAGCGTAAACATGTTGATTAATGAACGATTAAATGGCATATCGTCAAAATACAGTTAACCTCAAAATTTTCTGCTCGAATGAATTTTATAAAATTCATAAATAAATGATATATCATAAAAACATATTCTAATTAAAATTCTTATATGATTATAGGTGATAAAAATCTTCATAAAATGTTGACTAAGCAAAATTTACATTTTTCGTTTGAATACCAATTTTCTTTCGTTTATCGATATTTTTGTTTTGTATTCTTCACATTTTACATATTCTTTCTTCAACAATCATACTATTCTTACGTTACACTTTTATGCATACTGTGACTATGCGAATGTTTCTCTATTGCTTACGATATTTTCATCCATTTATGTACATGTATATGCATAGCATTTATTGAAATTTAATGCAAAAAGGAACGCCAACATTTTAATTATAAACACGTATTTTTTTCATCTTCACTTGAATCACGTATATTTTCCGGCATAGTGTTTTTCCGAGCGTGAAATGCGAATTATGTCGCAATCTCTGCGCTCGTTTTTTAATTTGAGTTTTTCTCGAAAAAAATATCAAATATAAAGACTTCGACGACGTCAAGTTTGGAATTTAATTTAATTAAAAAGACATAAGGTAGAGATAAAAAAGACGACGCTTTTTCGACTTTCTCCACTTTGACAATGCTACTTTCCGCAGAACGGAGAAACGCGACCTTCGCACTTCCACGTCGACATATCAATACGAATCGTACATTAAACGCACTTTATTCGATAAAAATCACGATTTTTCCCGTACAAAAGACCTTTACAAATTCGAAGAATTAAATTTTCAACGAAGATCGAAGCACTTCATTCGATCGCATTTTCCAGAAAATCAATCTAGACGCGATCAAATCTATTTACGTTATATCGAATTATACGTACTGAGTAATAAATTTTGCTTCGTTACGCTTCGGAATGTGGGCTAGAATTTTCTCGAGTTTGATTTCGAGCGGAAAACGTCGTTCGTTGATAACGGTTGCGAAGTGGTGAAAAGACTTTTAATCAACCCTCATTCGTTTCCATCTATCGCCAATTCCTCAAGATGTAATTTGGCCGCGGTCGATAAATTTCGTCGAAACTATTCTGACGAAATACCGAACCTCTCGATTGGACCGAGGATAATGAGGTAATTCCGAAGATCGGACTCCGCTTTGAGCACTGTGTATAATTGCGATGTTGATTGTTTAAGTTTTGATCGATAGCTATCGGTTGTGTTATATTTATTATCATACTCGTTATAAACGTTCAGGTTCGATTGTTTTATTTATCGTTTATGTTCCCTTAACGAGAGTCCTTTTAAAATCGAAACATATAAAAAGAAATAGAGAGAGACAGTGATTTATTTATTTTTTTGTTTTTTTGATTAACAATGTTTTTAAATTTTGAACTTAACAAGGTTTGGCAATCTCATTAGATTTTTTATTTAACAGCAGTTTTTTGCGTTGATTGCGAAAATATTTAATTAAACGATCGTTTCGTCTTATTAAAAAATTCAGTTCTCAGAATAAACTATATATTTTTTATGCATTTTATATTAAAATATACACATCATACAGTGTTTTTCTGAAAATAAGACCTAGTTTATTTCAATTCGAAATCAGATATCTTGTTAGAGCTTATTTTTAGACATATTTTAATGGAAAAATCTTATTTCAGTGCCATATATTTTTTCAAAAATAATTCAAATGGGGCAATTGAATCGTAAGGGTTAAAAATATATAACAATTTATAGTTAAAATTTCATTTTTTTATCAAATATATGACAAAATTGCAAGTTCAGAAAATAACTAGAACTTAAGAAGAGAGTATTAATATAAGTGACGCGAGGTTCGCTTTAAGTATATAACTAGTATCGGACATAACTAGGTCTTATTTTCGAGAAAACACAGATTCACAAAGTTTTTAAAAAATCGACACTATCAAGCATCAAAAATTCACAAAATTAAATCACATTTAATTATCTTAAAAATTCAACAAACACCCTTCACTAGACACCTCAAGCTTAATTATCACACAAAAAAAAATCAAAGATCGTTTAATTAAATATTTGAACCGAGCTAACCATCCACGCGAGACCACCACAAGGTTAGCCTTAACCGAAAAACAAAAAGTTTCGATGCGACGACGCCAATCGAAAATCGTCTTCCACATCCTCGCTCCGCATTCCCGAAACATCCCCTTCAGTGACCTCGTATCTTGTGTGTGGTGAGCATGGTGTGTGACCCGCTGTTGACGATGACCGATGATGTGTCCCGACTTCTTGTAGCATCCTCGGGATGAACCTGTTCGGATGCAAGTTCTGCGATCACTCACGCGGAGGTGACGAAGTCGAGTGTGACAGAAAGAACTTTGATTCCCTCTTGTGGGCTATCGTGACCGTGTTTCAGGTATTTCCATTTCAAACTATATGAGAATTCAGCTTTTTCCAAATATACATTTGAATCTATTTATATATATATGAAATATAAGCTAATATGAAACAGTTAACGATAACAAACAACGATCCTCACTCACGCCGGACCATTCCATATTATCTAGTATCTATACATAGTCAGATTTTCTTTTCGATCAGTTCACATTCGATACCTTTCGGTTTTTTTTGCACATTCTAAATAATTTTTATTATGCTCTGTCTCATTCACTTTATTTTCTGTCTATTATGAAATAAATAGAAAATTAAGTATGTGATATAGAGCAGGATTTATAATGTGTGAATGAAGCTTTCCCGTTTATGTCCTGTATTTTCATTTCATATTTTTTGTTCAGTCGAAAAAATATGCGCGCGTTCGTTCGCAATTTCAAAATTGACATTTCAATCGAAATCGCTCAAATCCAATTGCATCCGAAATAATTGCATTGAAAACTTCAAATTTAATTCACTCTTCAAAAATTCCGAATTCAATTAAGACGAAACACGTTTTACACGTCAAATCGATTGCATTTACAAAAATATTCAAAATTCATATTATACATTCGAAAAAAAATCCTTTACCCACAAACCTTATTGTTTATTTAGAGTCCTTTGTTCTAAGAGCACTTGATCGGCATGCGGACACCGAAGTTTATATTATTATCTATATAATAGATGCAACCCATCATATCTGACTTACAATTGGCATCATCAACCGTCAACATATAACCAAAATATAACCCAAAATAAATACTAACTAATGCGACTTTCACCGCACAAAATGAATAAAAAAATCCCCAAACCCAGCGCTCTCCCCGAACATATAATTCACTATTAAATTAATCTCAGATCGTACTGACTAAAAAAGCTCACATATGAATAAACGAAATGTAGAACTATTATTAGTATATTAACCTGTCGCAACTTAAACATATTTAATACTATACTGAATTAATATACACGAAAAAATATATCAACGACCGATCTAGAGATTCACCGACGAGGTAGGTGTGACACGTCTTGAAACTTATTTTCAATCACATTTTTACTATTGCAATTATTTATCTAATATATGAATATAGAAGTTTGAAGGTATTGTACAATACTTATCCCACGTTTGTTTCGTTTATTTTTATTTTCACTATTCTTTTGGTTTCGATTACTTTCTATCGACTTTTTAACTGCATAGTTTTAATCCGCTGTTTAATGAATAATTATATGAATGCTTCTTATTTTTAAAGCGTGCATGTTTTCCTTTATAATGATTAACATTATTGTTTCGTTTCGACTGCGTTCCTTTGTCTCTCTATTTGCCACTATATTTTCTCTCTTATTCATCAGAATATTATTCTTGTACATATATATTTAATTGGCTTATGTTATTGCATTAAACAGTATTTATTTTAAAATAGATTACATATTTCGCAACAGAATATTACAATTGTTATACCTTTATATGCACTCATTGAACTCGCTTTTAGATCGAAAACGCAAATTGTATCACCGCATATTATGACTCTGATACAATACTTATCGAGAATGCTTGGCAATCATGTTATTTATTTTCGAATAAAATGAGATGTTTTTTGGTATTTCGATATATAAGTTTATTTTTTTACGGAGAAAAACAACTGATACATCCAACCTTTCGAATGTTCACGAAAAGCTCCATTGCATCACAGATCGCATGGAAAACTTTCATCCTTTATTTTTACAAGTTGGCTTAATCTTCACACATCCCTTGAATAAAATACTGATCGTTCGGCCTGAAAGATAAATTATTGATCCCCTTTTCACGAAAATAACCTAATTCTTGGGCTGTTTACATACGAAACGAGAAAGTGGAATGCGCTTCGTTGCTAGAATAACTATAAGCATTGCATCCTTTCTGAAAATCGTTATGATCAGATGATATTTTGAAATTCTGAAACTGACATGTTCTCTCTTTTGCTGTCACTTGATAATGATTCTTCACATTTCGTACTTCTATTTTTTTCTTTCACTATTTTTCCGATTTATTTGTTGTTTATTGTTTATGTGCGCATGTCCCATTGTTTTCATTACATTTTTCTTTAATTTTTTATCACCATGAGAAATCATTCGAATTATATCATCGAGTTCGCAAGGAAAAAATCAAAATGTGTGTGTTTATTATTTTCGTTTCACATTATGTTCGATTTATTATTTTCGAAAAATTTATATAAACGTCACTTCGATGCGTTTTTATCTTTGAGGTTATACTCAGCCATCTTCAAATAGGCCAACTTGGGAATTGATTTTCGAATTCATCGATTTAGCGAAACACGAATAATACACAAGTGTTAGAAAATAAGTTTTTTGCTTAGGTGAGGTATTCAGCACAATAGTTTGCACAATTAGTCGAATCGCGGTACAGAAGTGTTTCATCAGAGTTAATATTCAAACGAATTGAAGATGATTCGATTTGTGCATGATTTAAATTTATAAAAATACGCACGATATTTCTCAGTGCAATATTGTATAATATTGAAGTTTTTAGATTTTGTTTTGAAAGAATTTTGCTGTGATATGATGACGAATCTCAGCCATAAAGTTCAGTACGAATTAGAGGTTGAAATTTGTACTGTTCGATAGATATCATTCGATTAAGAATTAGAAGTATATTATGCAATTAAGTTGTTCACTCTACTTTAATGAGATATTCAGAAATTTCATCCGCTTTGATTTCATAATATACTTATAAAATATTATTTCATTTGTATTTGAAATGTAACAAGAATTGATCAAAATGGTTGCAAAAATTATTTAATTATTTTAGAGCCAGTATTTCAATTCTCAATAAAGAAATTCTTATTGAAAGAAGAAAACTTTGCACCATTTTTATCAATAAAATTACACTAATAAAATTGGCATACATTATTTCATATACGCATACATTTTCGAAAGCATATATGAAATACTTGAACCACGAGAAAATCCAAGACGTTTAAAAATTTTAATCAATCAACAGAAAAACAAAATTTGATACATTGCATATCTTGTTCTAAAAACATGATGTACCCCTTTAAGGTACACTTATGAGGGCCCTAGAAGCTCTAGAAGCCAAATGATCTAATGAATAAGTCTCTATTGTAATTGAATTTGATTTAATGAAAAATAGGTAGAGAGCTTATAAAATTACTTGTTGTTTGAAAAAATTCGATTTTTCGTAAGACCCTAATCAACAGTAGATGTCATCATAGTGAAATGAATATCAAAGATGCCAATATCCATATATTTAGATGTGTTCAAAGGTGGGTATTTTTGGATAGGGTAATTTTTGCCCTTCCTTCGACTTCTACGGTCCTCATACGCGGAACGGCAATCAACCTTGGATTTTCCCGAAGATCACAAACTCGATCCTCCAGTCCTGAATTCCTCTGGCATTTCCGTTCCACAAACCACCTGAAATAGTATGCCATCGCCATTTTCTCATGCTGTTCACTACACGTTACACACGGTGGCGTCTTCTGCTTCGGCCCGGCAGCATCCTCGGCATGTACCTGTTCGGTGGTAAGTTTTGCAAGTTTGTCGACGATAACGGCAAAGAGAGGGAGTGCACGTGTCCCGAAATCGTATCGCAGCATCCTCGCTGCGAGTGCGACAGGAAACATTTCAATAATTTCCTATGGGCCACTGTCACCGTATTCCAGGTACGACTTTGAAATTCGAAAAGAGTGTTAAAAAAACTATCTATCTCATATTGTTAAGACGCTTTGGATGTTCCTTCGTATGTTAAGTGCACGCTTGTGTTGCATGTCTTCTATTAATCGTTGTCTCATTATTATTAATGCTGCCTTAGATGATGATGATGATGATGCTGGTGATGGCGATTCGAGGAAAGTTTTGTTCGTTAGCCTTTTCGTCCTCAGATCGAATGGTTGTTCGTTACGTGCTTCAATTGTGTAAGATGGGAATCAAGGAATTTTTTTTAGGATATATTGGACCGTCGAAACTGTGAATCTTTTTGCATGCGAAAGGATCTCGATACATATTCAATTCAATTATATCAACTTTTAAATACCTCTATGATACAAAAATATACTGCTCTTTTATTATTTTATTTATTTCAATGTCGTTTTCGTGTAGTACATGTTTTATATTTTATTTTAGTTTTTTTTTCAAAAATATAGAATACATATTTCATACACTTTTAATAATGTCTTGTGTTTTTAAAATACACGCAAAATATTTTTCAATGAGTGCTTAGTTCTAGATATTTTTATTTTGATCCCTCCAGCCCTGTAGTTTTTTGATAAATACACATCTATACACATTCCATTAATATCACCCTATACTAACTACAACACAAATACTAACAAGCACTGACTCAATACAATTAATACTTTACCAATATATTATATATATTATTATGTGTGTATTAAATGTATTTCTTTTAATGATATTAAATGTTTAAATATAGCACAAGAAGTTATTGAACTTTTAATCGATGTTAATAGATATTCTAAATAATTATTTGTGATTGAAATGTATAAAACATAGACTGAAAAATGTGTAAATATTCTATACATCTTAACTCATGATTCGTAATTTAATCGATTATAAAATGCTTACAGATACTTACACAAGAAGATTGGAATGTTGTTTTATTTAATGGAATGGAAAAAACAAGTCATTGGGCTGCTTTATATTTTGTAGCGTTAATGACGTTTGGAAATTATGTATTGTTCAATCTATTGGTTGCTATTTTAGTTGAAGGCTTCAGCTCTGAAGTAATTTATAGTTTCAAGTAGAAAAATACTTTTTTATATTCATTTTATTGACGTGTACTAAACTTTTCAGAGAAATGAAAGACGTGAAAGAGAACAGAGAGAATTAGCAAAATCGAAATTATCAGCAGAGTGTTTTTCAGATAATAATGATTTTCCATATGAAGAATCACAATCGGCATCTGAATCTAGTGAAAGTTTCACACAGGTAAGACAACTTTAATATATTTTTATGAAGAATACATATTAATAGTAATATTTTTTAATCAACAGCATGAAATAAAAAATCAATGGAGATCAGCCGACGACGTGAGAAAAATCAAAGATTCGAACGGCCACAGAGAAAAGATGCAAAAACGAAAACGCCACCATTGTGAAATGTCTTGTTCGGATAAAAAATTAAAACACATAAAACGACACGATCAATCTATGTGCATGCTCGAATACACGGAAGAGCCTAAGTGCAATATCCAAAAAGAATCGAAAATGCTTCAGAATGTAAGCACTTCGGGAATAGTTCAACTTCCCATAATAACTACCACTGCAGCTACACCCCAAGATTCACCGAACACCACTTTAGAACCTGGATCATCTTATAGAGAATTTAATTACAATTATACTCTTTCTCATTCGTCATTATTGGACAGCTTGGATTCTATAGATAGAAGTTCGGTAAGTTAAAAATTTATGTTTACTAATGGTCGACATTTCATAGATTTCGTAGATAAAATTTATATTTTATTATTAGATCATCTGATAATTGAAAAATTGAGTCTTAATATTATTAATCGATTTAACTTCATGTCTGATAAATAAATGTTAAATTTCAGTCTACAAGCATTCCTGGTCTTTTGAGACCTCCCAACAATTTTCCACTTTCAATACAATCTTCAAGTCGTGCTAAAAACGCAAAAACGTCTTCAAGACCAGAAAAAGATAAACAGAACATGCTAGAAATAAAACCGCCCAACGGTCACGATAAATTAGCTATTCCAAAATCTCCGTTGTCTTTTTCGGCGGAAAAATTAGACGTGATTTCAAATTATTCCCCTACGCAATACGAGAAAAATATTCAGATGTCCAAAACGTCTTTGCAAAAAGAAATCATAGTGCCGACTAGTAATAATGTGATAAATACATGTGATAAGTCTAGTTTATTGAACGATAAAAATCAAGCTAGTAATTCGGATGAGAATCAATCCCAAAATGGAAAATGCAAAATACAACGAGGGTACAGTTGGAAATTGACTAGGCCCAGTTTGCGCAAGAAAAATTCAAGCACCAAAAGTAGAAGTGGATCAGATTCAGATGCAATTATCATTTTAAATAATGGAAGAGATCATTCAAATAGTAATTTTATTTGAAATTTATAAATTAAAATTTTGTGAATTGAAATCTTTCGTGGTTATTAAAACTTTTTTTATATCAATTTCAGGTACAGGAACGCTTCAATCAAATCTTCGCAAAAATGACTCCCTTTTACAATCAACTAATCGCATACAAAATAATACTCACGAAGATACACCTAACAATAAATCTGCAAAAGGATTATCTCCGCAAAATAGTTTCAAAGGAATTTCACGACAGAATTCAGTTAAAAGTAAAACAGCGACTTGCACCACTAATCCCCAGGTGGTTATTCGTACTTATGCTAATTGTCTGTTAATTTCACTTTACATTGAAATGTTTTAATGATATTTAGGTGACTTGGAGTGCACAATCTTCTAACCAACCACCATTGAACAAATCAAACATTCCAACTAATTTACAATATATCAATCAGCATAATTTGTCCAAAAGATTTGCTCATCATAGGTTATCTTTGACTCCAGATTTATTAACAGGTCTGTATGAAAAACATTTCCATTTAAATGTTTACAAAAAATATTAAATTTGTATTTTGTAGGTTATCAAACGTCTTCAGTGGATCATAACAATGATAAAACGTTCAATGAAGCGAAAAATCAGACTTTACAAAGTCAACCACAAATTCATATTGTTTCAAATCCAAAATCTTCCAATATCATAATTTCGAATTTAAGCTCATTCGATAAACAAGAAAATAATAATTCAAGTCCACTTCCTAACATCAAACAAATTCGGGAAGATATAAATTCATCCAATAATAATCATGGAATTTTAGTGAATTCTAAAGCAAACGTTGAAAATAGATCAGGAAATTCCAAATTAGTTCAAATATTCAAAATTCTTGAGCCTAAAGGTTGTCTGAAAGAAAGAGAAGAGTTTTCTTTGTACTTATTTTCACAAAATAACAAGTGAGTTTTATAATATGAATGTAAAATTTCAATACCTTCTTATTATCGAAATAAAATTTTTAATATATTTTCAGATTCAGAAAAATATGTTGTTGGATAGTTGGAAGAAAATGGTTCGACAATGTTATCCTGTTATTTATTGCATTAAATTGTATAACATTAGCTATGGAACGACCTAATATACCACCTACAAGCGCAGAAAGAGCTTTTTTAGCAACTGCTAATTATGTTTTTACCGCAGTTTTTGCATTAGAAATGTTTGTAAAGGTAATTTGTTTACATTAACTTTTCAATATATTTTTCCAATAGTGGTATGAACTAATATTGATACAATATCTAGGTCGTTGCTACTGGAATGTTTTATGGTCCAGAAGCTTATTTTACATCAGGGTGGAATATAATGGATGGTTCTCTAGTCATAATTTCTATAATTGATTTGCTTATGTCTCTCCTATCAGAGTCTAGTCCAAGAATATTTGGAATTTTAAGAGTAATTATTTTAATTATTTTTCATTATTCAAAAAATAATTCACTTAATAATTGTGATAATGATTCTTTAGGTATTCAGATTATTGAGATCTTTGCGTCCTTTAAGAGTAATCAATAGAGCTCCTGGTTTAAAACTAGTTGTGCAAACACTTTTATCGTCTCTCCGTCCCATTGGAAATATTGTGCTCATATGTTGTACGTTTTTCATAATATTTGGAATTCTCGGAGTTCAGGTAAGTAATAAAAAATGTTTTCATTAGAATAATACATTGTTAATATAAAATTTGATCATCCATTTCAGTTATTTAAAGGAGCGTTTTACTATTGCGTTGGTGAAAACATAAAAGGCGTGAAAAACAAAACAGATTGCCTCAAAATATCTGGAAATGATTGGATCAATAGAAAATACAACTTTGATGATCTTGGTAAAGCTTTGATGTCTCTGTTTGTACTGAGTTCGCGAGATGGATGGGTCAATATTATGTACACAGGATTGGACGCTGTTGGAGTTGACCAACAAGTAAATTATTTTCATTATTTGATATTTTTATGTATAAATTATTGAAAATTATCTTTTTTGATTATAGCCAATAGTGAATTATTCAGAATGGCGCCTGCTGTATTTCATAGCGTTTATTTTGTTAGTCGGATTTTTTGTATTGAACATGTTTGTCGGAGTTGTGGTTGAAAATTTTCATAGATGTCGAGAAGAACAAGAAAAAGAGGAACGTGTTCGCCGAGCTGCTAAAAGAGCTTTACAGATGGAAAAGAAAAGGCGAAGTTAGTAATTTTAAATATTTTGATATTAATAAAAATGAAATTAATCATATACTATTTTTATAGAAATGCACGAACCACCATACTATTCAAATTATTCACAAACGAGATTATTTGTGCATAATGTGGTCACATCGAAATATTTCGATCTTGCCATAGCTGGAGTCATAGGATTAAATGTTGTGACAATGGCAATTGAATATTACAAAATGCCACCCGCTTTAGAATACACTTTGAAAATATTTAATTATTTTTTCACTGCGGTTTTCATTCTCGAAGCTGAAATGAAATTGTTAGCTCTTGGATTCAAAATTTATCTGAAAGATAAATGGAACCAGCTTGATGTTATAATTGTTATATTGTCAATCGTTGGAATAGTTTTAGAAGAATTACAAACTAATATAATACCTATTAATCCAACTATAATGCGAGTCATGAGAGTTCTTAGGATAGCGAGAGTATTGAAGTTGTTAAAGATGGCTAAAGGAATAAGAGCTTTATTAGATACTGTTATGCAGGCTTTACCTCAAGTTGGAAATTTAGGTTTGCTGTTTTTTCTCCTATTCTTTATTTTCGCTGCACTTGGTGTTGAACTGTTTGGAAGATTGGAATGTTCTGATGAAGATCCTTGTCAAGGTAAATTGAATTCATCAAATCACTAACTCCCTTTTATATTTTAACTACAACAAAATAGAAAAAATGTTGATAAAATTTTTAGGATTGGGTGAGCACGCACATTTTGCAAATTTTGGTATGGCGTTTTTAACTCTTTTTCGGGTGGCCACCGGAGACAATTGGAATGGAATCATGAAAGATACTCTTCGAGAAA
This sequence comes from Cheumatopsyche charites, assembly GCA_024721215.1. Lineage (NCBI taxonomy): Eukaryota > Metazoa > Arthropoda > Insecta > Trichoptera > Hydropsychidae > Cheumatopsyche > Cheumatopsyche charites. The sequence continues at coordinate 11,255,968 of CM045575.1, forward strand.
AATGTGATTCTACTGTAGATTGTGTTAAAAATTGTTGTGTATCAACTGTGATTGCGCCAATATTCTTTGTAATATTTGTATTGATGGCACAATTCGTTTTAGTGAACGTCGTTGTTGCAGTGCGTATTTTTTAAGTTATTTCATTTTTTCACATTTTTTGTGTTGTTTTAGAGAATAATTTTTTTTTCAGGTGTTAATGAAACATCTGGAAGAATCTCATAAACAAATGGAAGATGAAATGGATATGGAGGTTGAATTAGAGAGAGAATTGGAACGAGAACAAGATGATCAAGAAGATCAAGCTCTATGTCTCGCACTAGAATTAGAATCTGCTAACAATAGACCTAGACCTTTGAAAAAGGTTTTATTTTATTAAAAAATGTAATATTACAATATCAATAACATATTATATATTTTTTCTTTATTTCAGGTGAATTCACTCCCTTCAGACTTTGTATATTCAGCCCCAAGTGGAAGGAATTCCATACAATTATATGGAGGCAGTCCACTTGTTTCTAGAACAACTTTAAGACACATACAATATCACGGAGCACGTCGCCAAACATTGCACGCTCCTCGTTTAACTGCAGCATTAATTGCAAGATCTCTAGATCATCCTAGAGGATTCCTTTCAAGAGAAACATCGACCGAATCTTATCACAGTCGACGAAGGCTTTCAAGAGATCCTTCGATAGACTCTTATCAAATCAAACGCCTTTTAACTCGAGATTCGTCCACTGAATCGTATCAAAGACGCAGCCATCTAACAAGAGAATCTTCCACTGAATCGTATCACAATAGGAGACTCAAAAAACGAATGGATTCCATAACATCAGAGGTGCTGCCGGATAAAAATAATTCGGCAAATAATGTTCTATATGAAGAAGAGCCATGTTTCATTGATGAAGATGACGAAAAGAGTGGAGAGAGAATTTGTGTCGTTCCAGAGATTGAAAAAGAAACGAGCAAAAGTCTAAGTAAATCTATGCAACCGAATGCTCCTAGTGATAGGAATGAAATTTGCTTGACTGTTAGAAGGGAAGGATCTTTGTATAAAAAGAAGTATAAAAATGGTAATTCAGCAAGTGAAAATGCTTGCCTGCTTAAGCCCGAACAAGAAAATATTGAGACAAAACCATCTTCAGGGTTTTTGAATGTTCCGAAGAATAATAGACCTGCTCATAAAATGTATGGCAGTACGAAACATCTTTTCAAGCAAGCAGCAGTGGATAACGACAGTTTAGAAGAATCGAGTCTGTTGTTGCCCACCACGTCTTTTGAACCACAATCCAACACAAACCCTCTCTTTTTGAAAGTCGATCCACCAACAGAATACAAACCGAAGCCTTCAAGTAAAACTCTCACCATTACCACTTCACAACCATCCGAATTGACTTTGTTACCCTCAAAAATTCAATCGCCGACAGAGCTTCAAATCATTCAAACTTCAAACGAAACATCAAACTTAAATTTAATAGAAGACTGTTCCAATAACCAAGCATCACTACCCAATATAACGATTGCAGAAAATGAATATGCCGTTCCAGAAATTTCAGAAGAAGAAAGCGTGAGGAAGATCATCGCCGAAAGAAGACAAATCGACTTGATGAAACCGGAAAACTTATTCAGCTCAATGTCCCACAGCACGACTCAAGTTCTGATAGAAAGTTGCCAATCGCCCAAAACCGAAGAACCCTCAGAAACACAAATGAAAAATAAAAACGATAGACATCTAAGTGCCGATAGAATGTCAGCAGCAAACTTCAGCACGAGTGGAGAATCTGGCGAATTTTTACTGGGTCAGAGAAGTTCAGAGTCTTATGAAGAAACAAGTGACGAACAGGGTAATACAAATAACAGTGCTTCAACAGCAATAGTTGAAAAGACCAACAGCATCAACGACGGTGACGATTTAGACTGTTTAATAATAGTTTGCGAAGAGAAGGAAGGAAACGATTTTGATAAAAAGGGTGCTTCGAGCTCTTCTTAGTTTAATTAAGGCCGGCTGAAAACCTCAAACGCAAGTAGATTGCAGGAAAGTTTGTATAATTCTTTGAGCTTTGTTCAATGTCAATATAATTTCAATTTGATGATTTTCATAAAAACATCACAGTCGGCCTTAATGCCCCTCCCACAAATGTAACGATTATATTGAGCTACGCACAATAAATGTATAAAGTGATAACACAAAATACCGTGCTGTACATAAGTAAATGAATCATGGTGCAATTTCTTGGAAAATTATAATTTTTGATAAAAAAAAAGTTTGTTCAAGTGCTTAAAATAAAACAGTGTAAATAAAAAGTTACAATTGAAGAGATATGAGATCGTTTAACGTTATACAATTAAATAAATGTGTACTTGTTTATAGAGAAAGAAGATTCAAAGACTTCAACCTATTAGGAAAAAATGTTATTTGAAATATTATTGAAAAATAAACTGTTGTATAAGCAATATAAACTTTACAATTGCAAATGTTTGATCAAATGTATGAATGCCATGTGAGCATTGTTGCATTCAATAACAAAAATGTTCACTCTGAGCGTTCATATCTGCAAATGTTAAATAATTCTTACAATCATGATTTAAATTTTCTTAATTTCTCATTTTTAACCAAAACTGTTCAGTTTTTTTTTTATAAGACAAATGATGAGTATACACACCTAACAAACTTGAAAAATTAAAGCCATCAAATAACTCTTAAGTTGATTATTATCAAACGCTGTTATTTTTCATTCTTATTTCATGTAATCAGATTTCACTATTTTAAAAATTATACTCATTAATATATTTCATTAAAAAGTTTATAGATAATAAATATGTATGTTGATTTGAAAACATTTTAAACATAAAAACATAAAATGGCTGTGAATCTTTCCCTTGACTGTAGTTAAGTTTCTAATCATCGAAATTATCACGCTGATTTGTTCACATTTTTTCTTCCGCTACTTAACTCTCATTAAATGCAATAGTTTGCTCAAAATGCTACATATCATGAAAACACTGAATTCATTTCATCATTTGAATATTGATACTCGCATCGGTCACCATAATTTTCTGTGTGCACACAATACACAATAATCTCCTAAAATCTTCACTTCTGAAATATCAATTGATTAAAAAAAATATGTGAGCGTTAGATGTAGCTTATAGAATGTAATTTTTTCATTTCTTTAATATGTTCAAAAAATATTACTTTAACTATATTCGGGAAGCAAAGTTGATGACAATCGCAGATTAAAACTTGCCTTCTTCAATGAAATTCAAAATTATAATTTGCATGTTTTGTAAAGAAACATAATAATTTAATATAAATACATAATTGTTTAAAGAACTATAAACTAAATTAGAGAATCATGTTAATAATTAAAAAGAAAAAATACTGAAAAACCAAAATAGTATCCTAAATGTTAAAACTTGTATAGATGAATGTAATAAAACTACATATTATTGAATTAGTTATGGTATTTTCTCAAACTATTTTTGGATATGGTAACTTCTGTGATATAAAAAACGTATGTAACGCCCAATGACTAAGAATTGAATTGTTTGAAAGACCTATTTTATTAATGTCTCCTGTGCCATTTAACATAAATATATAAGTCCGCAACAGGCCTTGAATCTGCCTCAGCGGTTAAGATACATATATATAAATTTGCTTATATTTACGAATATTGAATTTGTTTTTAGTCAACAGAAACACTTTAAATGAATGCTGCGAAAGAGACAATATTCATTTGCTAAAAAAGAGATAATATCTTAAATATTTTAAAAAAGGTAAAGTAACGATTAAAGTTTTCTTCAAATGGTCATACCAAGACTTACATGTTAAAAAAAGTGTCAATAACTAGTATATAGATCATCCTTTCGTATGAATATTCCCAATCTGTGCCTTTCCTTTGAAAAAACTTTATTCTCTTAACTTTGAAGTCTAATAATCAAATACAATGTTAATAAAAATATACAAAAATTTGTTGTCTAGTTTATATTTATATATATATTTCATATAATAATTATTCTGAATCCTTTATATTTGTACTTTATCATAAAAATACTGTGGTATGTTTATTTCCATTTGTGTAATTTACTATTTTTCACTGGTTTCTTCTTCGAGCACCATATTTGAAAATATTGTATCTTAATTTACTCACATTTCAATTTTGAATCATTTATGCGTACTGTTAAAAATATTAATGAATAATAACGCATAATTTAATTTATACAACTATAATCATAATACATCTTCTTCACTTACATGTAAAAACAATTCTTATCATGTGAACCGCTATCTGTATTTTTTTAACTCTTGAACCACTAGAAAAAGAAATTCTTACAGAGTCTACATGTAAATTTTCTGAAGTAAATGTAATGCAGAAATACAGAAACATAGCTAATTTATGAGATGTTTTTAACCAAACGCTATGTTATTGATCTATTGGTAAAATTTAGATGCTATCTGAATGTTATTGTTCTATTGACTTCTGAAAATGTAAGTCTTTAAATCGGTACAGACAATGTCTATTATTATTCAGTAATGTTAAGAATAACATTAGGTTGATTATTAAATAAAACAAAAATTAGAATTGGACATATTTATTTTAAACTTGCCTAAAGTCACTTACACTTAGAAAATGGAATAAAGTATGGCTAATTCACAATAAAATATTTTTGTGAAGAAATCAGACGAATGATAGTGCATGAGATAAATCATTCCACATTTGGACAGTAAAATTTTATGGGGAGGGGAAATGCTTTATGAAAAATTAGATACATTTCAATACTTATACTTCAAATGTTTATAAATAAAAATTATAATCACATAAATACCTTTACAAGAAGATTTTCACTTCCAATTAATGGATAACTACAAAAGAACAATTTACACATGGAGTATTTTTTATACTCAGAATACAACAAAATAGATCAAAGATGTAGATTATTTTGAACCGGCGAGTGAAAAAATAGATTTAACCGCACCATAATTATTGCAAGACAAGATTTAATTTACCTTTTATATGATTCTAGATTTCAATAAGTGTGACTATTTGAAAATTTAAATGCTTACATATATAAGTTTTGATTTCCAATTAAAAAGAATTAAAAAATGCTCCATGTTCAATAAGAACATACGTATCGGGATACATGAAACATTGAACTTATAAAAAAAAACCTTAATGGCTTCCAATGGCCGTTAGTAATATTAAAACAAGGAAGAAATTCACATTCACATTCGCTACATAGTGAAAATAAACTAAAACGTTGAAATTGAGCTATTATATTAACGAATTTGTCTTCCAAGTAAATGTGAAAATTTTCCTAGAGAAAAATTGATAACACTGAAAGATTACACACAACATACTTTTATTCTCATTAAGTCGTCACCTCAGAAAATCTGTAGACGATGCAGTAGATGTGATGATCATCCGAAGTGCTGCGCTGTGCTGTGTTGAGCTGCGATGACGACGAGTAGATTTCAGAATGAATCTTCTATATATTTATAATATACCTCAATATTCAGCGTATGCAGAATTGATGCAGTGGTGGATAGAGACGAACATCGAACGGTCATTAGATGTACTTGGATGAGGGTTAATCAAGGTAGGCTCACCTGGATTATGTCAACTGTAAAAGTTCCACCAAACAACAGCTATAGTCAGTAAGTAGCACACCAAACATCACCAGATCGGCGTTTAAACATAATAAATCAAAAGCAAATCGATTTTCTTCCAATCATCAAAATACAAACAGCCTAATATGCTAAAAATTGATTAACATTTAACTGCAATTATCTTCCTGAATATAAATGATTGTTTAATTTTTTCAATGGTTCACACTGAAAAAATCACATCATTCAAGTTCAAATTGTTGAACTTATTTTATCATAGTCTCCAATCAGCTAGATAGAACTGTCAATACGCAAAACCGTAGGTTTATATCTTAAATTTCCTTGAATTAAATAAATACCTCAAAATTGTGTCAAAAAAGTGAAGCAGGATAAGCAGCACCACGCAATAAATGATGAAGTTCAATAAAATGTTCCTGAAGTTTGTATGGATAATATTACAGTAATAAGCTGTTAAATATGAACTATGTTCAGATTCTATACTAACGGGACTGACTGGTCCACAATAACTAAATTTCAAATAAAATACACATGTAAAAATAAACTTAAGATTCAAATGGATAAAATATATAACCAATAAAACAACAAAAAAAAATCTAACGTTAAAAATTTTCTCAAAAATTTTAATGTGAACTGAAATACACATGTGTATGTAATTATTTCTGAATACGTCTTATGTGTGTGTAAAAGAGTATTATTTAATCATTCGTTGAATGATTCTTTTTTAGAAAAAAAAACACTTCCCATCATAATGCTAAAAACACAATTTTATCTGATGATAACGGATGTAATTGTTTTGAATTTATAATTAGTGATACCCCAATATAATGAAAATAAATGATTACAGTAAGCATTATACTGTGCTTTTAATAACATTGTGAACACAATGACACACAAGACTATAGTAACATATAACATGAAAACAGATTGAATAATCCAAAGTCATTGATCGTATCCTAAATATGTTATTGTGTAGAAGGAAAAATCAGGTCGCACCATTCTTTAACAAATATATTAACAGGCATAAATTATATATCACTAACCTGCAAAAGTGATATCCTAAAGGAAAAAAAGTTAAAATTTTAAGTCTAAACATAAAAAAGCAGTCTTCATTGTTCGATAAGCCCACACCAACTCATGTTCGCAATGATGCTATCATAAATAAACATATGAAAATATATGAAACCTCAAATAATTGTCAAAATACTTATTGACACTGTAGTGACTAGTCTTTGATTATCCGAAAACCTTCGTTTGAAATAAATGTCATGAGAAAGTGATAGGCAGTGATTCAAAATACTCGTAAGCACTTTCTGGAAAGTAACAAATTAATACGCTATCACTTACCTGAATAAAATATTTTATTGTGTGATACCTCACAGGCCTCCTAACAGTGAAGACTGGAAGTAGGAATTTGGAAAAATTAGCGCCCACGTGAACGGCTACGCCTTCGACGTCCTTCACGGTCTCTAGATCTCTCGTGCCCCGATCCTGAAAAAATGTAATACTATTTAGCCATAATTACATTAAAAATATTTAGCACCATTAAAGAGATAGTTTGAAAAGTAGAAACAAAATGTTGAACGAAACTTTTATTACAAATAAAATTATCACCTTTGTCTCGTTCGTTGCGATACTTCTTTTCTTTGTCACGGCTTTCACGTGACTTACTACTTCTCTTCTCTTCACGACTAGATCTAAAAATTTTGTTTACATGTAATAATTTTAAATATAACTCGATTATATTTTCTGAAGTGATAAATAAAAAAATATGAACCTGTGGCTTCTGCTGCTTCTATCTTTATCTTTATCTTTATCCCTGTCATTGCGGTCTCGGTCTCTGTCTTTATCTTTTTCCCCATGGTCCCTCTCACTCCGCTCTTTTTCCCTATCTCCTCTGTCACCTCGTTCTCTTTCACTACGTTCTTTATCGCTACGGTTACTTCTACGGTCACGATCTCTTTCTCGGTCTCTATCCCTGTCCCTATCCTTACCATACGTGCCCCTAGATCTATCTCGCTCTTCATTTCGACGTTTTTCTTTTTCAATCCTCAATTTTTCTCTTTCTTCCGTAATTTCATCAAATGCTTCCCTCAGTCGTAGATATCTGAATATCACAAACGTTATCTTAAAAAATGAAGCAAAATTATGAAATGAAATAAAAGAAAAATAACTAACCCAACATGCTGTTTTCCCATCAAATGATCATCAATTCGCTGTTGGGCATCACCTACTATTAAGAAAGCTCCGCATACAGTACACACTTCCATCTGTTTTTCTTGAGCAGCAGCCAATTCAGCAGTAACTGTCCAATGGCTGTAAACCAAATAAACCGTTTAAAAATAGAAACTAATTTAAAGTCCATTTGTGAACTTAAAATATCTTGGTTATAAATTTATAAAAAGTAAAAATACCTATTATCATTTTGTTTTTGCAATTGCTCTTTTTCTTCTTTCAATTGGTCACACAGTTTCATCAATCCTTGAGCTTGTTCAACGTCCCCACGAATTCCTGCTTGTTCGGCCTCTTCGACGAGCTTAGCAATTTTTTCAGTCAAAAGTTTAATTTGTTCCTGATTACGCTCCGTTTGTGGTCCAGATATAACACCACTTTCTGACTTACTATTCATTAATTCTAAGCGTTGTCTTCCTTTTTGTATTTTTCCTGGGAAAAAAATGCATATTGGGAAAAAAATTTGACAATAAAAAAAAATCGCGAATAATAATAATCGAAAATAACTTACGTTCAACATCACCAATCATATTTTGACAAAATCGCAAAAACTCATCTTGATAGTATGTTTTTTTATAGCTGATTTCTGCCTTCATGTAGAGTTGTTTGACTTCATCGTCATGTATTCTGGGACAACTTCCTAGATCCGCTCTCGTATTCACGAACAGATCGTGAGGGCAAAATTTCACCATATAGTACTTGCAGTACTGAAAAATATAATCACAATAACAAATTTTCCTGTGTTTTTTTTTTCATTGGTCTATACATCATTATAGTAAGTATTTGGTCGGCGAGACCATAAAAAAATGAAAAAACTCGTGTATATAGTCGACGGTTAAACCGAATGCTTAAATCTGCCGGTCAAATTGATAAACTTCACTAAATGAAGAATGAAAAATTAAAGTGTTTAGTAAAATCAGAAAGTGATCAATTCATCATTACAAATTATATAAATTTACATTTTCTATGCTGACTGAGAAAAGTAAATAAGATAACGGTTGTCATTTATGATCTATCTACATATAATTTTTCTATAAACGGTTAAATGCGAGCAATTCGATAACGATGACTAAACAAAGTAACCGTTGACAACAAATAAAACTTTGGATCAATAAAATACTAAAGTGATTAAGAATCCATTCAAGATAAATGACCTTATTGAATTTATGTGATTAATAAGACATTATCGTTAACGAAAAAACGCATTAGAACAAATCGCTTAGTATTAATAAACACTTTGATGACTCCACAGAATTCGCAATTTGAAACGATACTTCAAAACGTGAATAGAAATAACTACATCTTTTTTATTTAATTTTGGATTCACACCGATATAATTGAGGGCACATGTGTCAGCAAAGTGTTTCATATGAAGTGACACGATGGATACCTGAGGATCTTCCCAGTTGAGTTTCTGCGTTTTTTCGTTAGGATTCGTGTTCCGGTTACGTCCCATGAGCTCGTCGAGCAACTGGGCGGCCGCCAACACCGCCATTCTCGATTTTTCGCCCTTTTTACGCTTTTTTCCTCAAAGTGTCCAAAACGCGAAAACGAAACGTAGTCCGAGCGACCGCAACGACGCTCGCTGCGTCAATGAGTCGTCAGCGTGCGGTCGCAAATGCTTTTCGCCACGAGCGTTTATCTTAAATTTAACTCGGCTAATTATGAATTAGGGAGACTCAATCCGTCTGGAAAAATTGATCCCTCATTTTGTTTTTTGTCTTTGACTACTTTTCAGAAAAGCATATCTTTGAAAAAATAGTGTCAATAGGTAAATAAACGATATTTATCGATCAAACACTCGATTCGATCGCAAACTTTACAACGATCTTGCCTAATCTTTTACAACGATCTTCAAAACACTCCAATTTTGTTTGTTTTACGGATTTATCAAAATTTACGCGATATCACTTTTTATTTTTAGAAAGCAGATAGGCGGGAGGTCGGCCGGCATTTTCTGACGTCTAGTTCGCTTTTGCCGGCGTTCATTTCGCGAGGTGTTTCGGCTTTAAATTCTGGTAATTTTGCCGCCATTTATTTGATTTGAAGCTGTCGGTTAAACTTTCGAACTTAACTTCGAATGTTTTCGTGCAGATTCCGTTTCTTCTCACTCAACCGGTTGCGGTCAAATTGAACTATCGGATGTTAACCTTTGATCACTCGATAAGTAGGATGCTATTATGCAAACTCGATTGTACAGTTCAATTTGTAAAAAGTTTCTCTGTTTTAAATTATGATTTTTAATGTAAAGACTCAAATTGAGCCTAATCGTTTAGTTTTTCAATAAATTATACTTGAGTTTCTACAGTCAATTATAGAGATACCTACATAGTTAAATTTTGGTCTAATATAAATGCTTAACTTGTTTAATTTATGAAAAATTATTCAATTTTGACTTACGAATCTTCAATTTTGGATCTAAAAATTCAAAACTAATTCAACTTAATACATAGATTAGATTTCGATAAATTATGTCCTAGATTTTTTTCAATCAAATAATCTAATTGAATTATAAATTTTAAGTTTCTTTAATTTTCATATTGAATATGTACAGCCAATATAATTGAAATATTTTAAATACGCTCTGTGAGTTAATGTAACAATCGTTCATGTACTGATGACCTTGATATTGATCAAAATTAAAGTCAACAAATTGAGCACTCAAGTGTTACTTTATAACAAGTCATATATTTTTTTCAAATTATCTTATTTTGAAGCTGTAATCTTCATCAAACATATAATCGTGAAAAAAAAATCCAATTGCATGTTTTATAACACAATCACCGATGTTTCTGCTTATTATGTGACAATGATAAAGTACCCATCACATATAATAAGGCACAATTGCATATTGTTGTAAATTGAATTCTACATTGAAAACATTCACATTCATTGGCCATGAGTGTGTTAGTAATTTTCTCATAAATAAAAAGGCGTTATTGCTTTATTGTTAGTTTGACTAGCTGACTAGAAGCATCTGGTTAAACCAGTTTTTCAATAACTTTTTATCCGTCATTCGTACAAGCTCTCCAAAGCTACAAACATCAAAATGGCCAAACTCCCATCTTTTGCTTTTATTTTGTTATCGGGTAATTTTCATGCATCTGTTTTCTAATTATTTTACAAGATTACAAAGATTTCAATCTCACATTTGTATTTTATCTAAACTTATCTGATCTCTACAAAATTAACAGGTTTGTTAGTGATGCGTTTTGGTCTGATCACTCGCGCCATGTCCACCGTTGCCAAGAGTTTCCAAGCTAATCAAGTAGTTCCTGATGTTGTAGCAGTTGCTCCTCAGGAATTGTTGAAAGTAATTTTATATCACCGCTTTGCTGAAATCATATTTATTATTTAATATTTTTACACATATTTAATTTTTAATCACAGATTAAATATCCAAGCGGTGTAGAAGTATCGGAAGGAAATGAACTGACTCCAACTCAAGTAAAAGATATCCCTTCTGTTGAGTGGAATGCGGATGATAATGCTTTATACACCTTGTGTATGACCGGTGTGTATTTTAATATCCTTAAGATATAATGTTAAGTTGTGGATTTTAATATTGAAATTGAATTTTACTGAATGATAGACCCTGATGCTCCAAGCCGCAAAGAACCAAAAAACCGTGAATGGCACCATTGGCTCGTTGGAAACATTCCTGGAAAGTCTGTCGAAAAAGGTGTAACTCTTTCCCAATATGTAGGTAGTGGACCTCCACCAAACTCTGGGCTTCACCGATACGTTTTCCTAGTATACAAGCAGCCTTCTAACCTCGAATTCACTGAAGATCGCCTCACCAACACGTCAGTATTTTTAATGTTTTTTGCAAATACATGAATCACATTTATACCAATTAATAATTCTTACAGGAAAGCTGATGGCAGAGGAGGCTTTTCTATTGCTAAGTTTGCCGAGAAATACTCTTTAGGTAATCCAGTCGCTGGTAATTTCTATCAAGCTCAGTTTGACGATTATGTTCCGCTGTTGTACAAACAGCTTGGATTTTAAACAGCGTATAGATTTCAAAATGTCTATTATATTTTCACAATAAAATAAAGTGTTGGAATTTAACTTATCTTTGATTTTATATGATTTATATTATGTATCATTTACAAACCACTATCAGAAAATTCAGGTGTATATTCAAATATTTTGAAAATATGAATGGAAATTAAACTTCAAGAAAAATATTTGTAAAAAAATACTTTAATATAAACATAGATTATACACAATTTACTACTTAAAACACAGAATATTCAGAGATTCTCTCCATATATTCACAAAAGTTGAGAACTTTATACGTTTATAATAGTTTATTCACTGCTTAATGGAAAAAAGGCACACAGGAATAAAAATGGTGACAATTAAATGAATGTAAGTCGATTTATGTATGTTTTTAGTTTTCAAATATGCTGTATTTTCAATAGATTTCTTTTCACTCTAGTGTTAAACTGAATTACATGTGTTGAAGAAAATAATTTTAAACAAAAAGATCAAAATCAGATTAAGTTCACTGATTTTAATTTTAATTAGTGAAACATTTTTACTTTGAAATGAGATATTTGTAAAATAAAATATTAAATAACCTAGCATTTCATATACATAAATTAAATTTAAGTTATAAAATATAATTTACAGATAAAGTCTAAGAATTTTAATAATAAATATTAAATCAACAATTAAAACTATACTTAAAATAAAAATATGAACTATTAAAAAACCATATTGCAATGTGTTCAAATAAATATATGTACGCTTATTTGAGAACTATTGGGACTAGCTGACATATCCATTGAACGTAAAACGATAACATATTGATAGATTTGTGAATCAAAATAATATGAATTCATCGTCAACTAAGTTTTGTGAGACACTTTTCAAAATGTATCTTAAAGCTGCCAAACGAATTTGACTTTGACTGTAAATTCAAACCGTAAAAATAATTTATTTGCAGCTTCATCAAAATAAAAAAAATGAAAAACAAACTGAATGTAAATTAAAAAAATGAATCTGTAATTACCTGAAAAAAAATAGTTGAAACATGTTTGCAGAAAATCAAATATGTACAGATTTAAGTCAAAATAATCGTTTTCATATACTAATTCCTCAATGTTCACTTTAAACAAAGCCTCAATATTACTCAAGTAATAAAATCGTCAATATATGTTTAGTCATTTTCACTCATCTTATAGAAGTGTATAATGCTAACGCATCTTAAAAAAGAATAAAAATATTGATTTCATATCACAATCATTTCGAACGATACCTTTTCATAGATGAAGTATTTAAGTAAAGTTTTGTTAAGTTATCACTACTGATTTCTGTGCTTCTTAAAACAACGTTTATCTGCTTGTCGTTTAAGAATATCACTAACATGAGCTTTATGCTGAAATATGCGTAAAACATTCGTTCGGGCCTCTGCAACACCTTCACAGACTATCTTACTTCTTTGAATATTACCCTAAAAACAGTTTGATGAATATATATATGAAATTTTACAAAATTGAAAAATAATGAACAGAAATTACTCACTTTAAACAATTCACAAATTTGATGCAAATCTTGTTGAGGGCTGGTTTCCAATATACGTAATGCTTCAGTTGCTTGTTGTAATACTCCAGTTTCTAATTCGATCTGTAACAAAAATTTATATTATTTGAGAAATTATGCATGTAATGATGGAAATAAATTTGTCAGCAACTCACTTAAAATAAATCATTTGATTAATTTAAAAATATCCACATAAGTTGATAGATTTGTAAAAAATATAGAATATAAAAAAGCATATTATACAATTACTCACTAAATCTTCCATTTGTGCTGTTAAATGATGGACCTTCCATCCGTTTGCCTTCTGAAGGACCTGCCTCTGAGCAGCAAGTTCTACAACAGTGGGACGTTTCTCATTATTTTTCTTAACATCAGAGGGTCTTGTGAAATGTAATGCATTGGCTCGCCAACCACATCTCCAACCAGCTCCTAATAATGCACCTAAAATAACATATAACTTAGTTTCAGAGAAAATGAAATTTTATTAACATTTTTTATGTAAATGTCATGTGAATATTTACGTCTCGGTGGTTTTTCAGCTTCCGGCGGAGCTGGAGCAGGAGGTGGCACAGATGCAGGTGGGGGTGAGAGAGCTGCAGGTGTGCGACCTGCTTCTGATGGAAATTCACAATCTCCGCCGCGAGCTCCGCGAGTTTCACTGCTTAATCTATTAAAAAAAAAACTAATTTAGACAGTTGTCACTTGAAAAAATGAGATATTTTTTGTATGGACTCACAATTGCTTTCGTGGCTTTTTTCTCGGTGAATAATTATTAAAAGTAGGCAGACTTGGTTGAGGTTGAGGAATTGGAGCCGGAATAAGAGGGGGTTCTTCGTCATCTAATTCTGGACTAGAAGCGGCTGATACAGTTGTAGATCCTCCAGGTGAGGGTGGCGGCGAAGTTGCAACAGCCCACTGAGATTTAACAGGTGAATTCCTTAAATATATAAACGTATATTACAGCTTAAATAAATAATTAAATTTTGTATCAGTTTGAAATCCATACTCACCCTTCGTTGTCTCTTTTTCGTAATATGGATGGTCTTTGAGGACCAACCGGACTAGTTGTCACACGACTATGATCTACATTGCTACTAGTTGCTATTTAAAACAAGTAAATATTTTATTATTACATAATTAAGAGTCATCATAAAATTACATTAACTTACTGTAACTATTTGACGTAGTAATTGGCACAGAACTAACGGGTATTGAAAGAACGGGTGTCACCAGTGATGCTTGAGGGACAATAGTTGTAGTACCTACGTTTTGCTGAGAAGTAGTATTACTCAAACTACTCGGTACTTCATAAAAATATGCTCCACTTACTGAAAAGGGCAAAAAAAATGAAAAAAAAAAAATCATAATAATAATATTACTAGACATGAGTTTTAAAAACCTGGTCTTGGTGATATAGTGGGCCTCACTCCTAAAGCGGCAACTCCTACAACCTGTCACAAAGGTTAAATAAATGTAAGTAGAGGAAAAAGAATTTAACTATGAAATATGTTATTTGACCACTAACCTTAGTAGATTGGTAGTTTCTTTGAACTATAGGTACAACTTTTGTAGTTCGAACTGGAGTTACCGTTTGTAAAACTATATAAAATGAATTGAAAAATATTTAAAAATATGATAAAAAAAATATTTCAAAAAACAGTAAAATATAAAAAACCTTGTGGAGGAGGAGTCCTTTGAGGTGAAGGTGCATTAGGTCTTACTGCACGAGTTACTGCAAAAAATTGAGGATAATTACATATTAGGACACTAAATCTTTAAAGATATTGTATTAAAATCATATTAATACATAGAATCTTTTCAATACTGATGATATAAAATATAATTGAATTTATATTTTTCTGATAAATATTTCTGAATACGTTTTTTCCTAATGTCAGTCATTTATGACATGTTAAATTTGAACACATAAAAATAATTCTACCTGTTGCATTAGTTGCAATAGATTGTGGAGTGACTTGTCTTAAAGTAGTAGGACGTTGAGCAGTAGTGACTTGTAGAGTTGTCGGACGAGTTGGCTTAGGATTGTATAATAGAGCTCCAGGACGAATTTGTGTACCCGATGTTGACCACCCTTTATAATGAAAGCAAAATAAAAACAATCACATAAAATAATATATGGAATCAGTGATTCGATAGATTATAGAAACTAACCCGGACCGGTGGGAATCGGAATCCTAGGAGTGATAGTTGCACGAGGTACAGAAAGACTCGCAACAGTAGCGGGACCTGAAAATTTTAATGAAATAATCATATGAAAGATTAAATTTACCGTTAAAGAAGAATATTTGATTTGAAATTACCTCTTGGAACATGATAGCTAGTTATTTGTTTTGCTGTAGTAGTCGCTTGTCCTAAAGCTGAAATTTAAATTGATCAATACAACCGTACATTTACAGTACATACACAAATAAATAAATACCTTGAGTCCTTTGAGCCGGTATGGTCACATGACCGTGAGGTTGAAGAGACGGTAAACTTAAGGGGGATAGAAGTCGAACGGCCGCAGGTAACGCTCTGACGGTAGTACCTTGACTCGATATAGGTGAACCGACCTTTAAAAAAATACATACATCAATACATTTATCATTATCTGATATTTTTCTGAAAAAAAAAAATGTAAACGATAAGTTCAAATTGTAACCGTTTTTCAAATGAAATATCTGCGGGGACATTTTTATGGTTGTACTTACGGGGGTAGCTTGAGCAATGATATGAGATCCTTGAAGAATAGCGGTTCCTGCTGAACTACCGGCGGTAACGACTGTACTAGACACATTTTGAGTGACTATTTGAGCCTGTAATGTTTTTTTTTTTATTATGCAAATGAAAATATAATTTGGAATGTGTTAGTAATTTTTTTTAGGTTTGATCATGGGTATTATTTTAAATAGTGTTAGTATAATAATAATCCAAAACATTGAATGAAAACTAATGGCTAATATTTTTGATACAGATGAGTCAAATATATCGAATAATGTAAAAATTGTCCTTTTAGATAATAATTTAATTTCAAATACATTTTAAATGGGAAATTAATTTAGTATTTACAAAACCAATATATTAGATTGAAGTTTTTGCACGATTTATAAATGAAAACTGAGAGTTATCAAATTACATTTTATCAATTTTCATTTGAAAAATATGAGAACATATTATTAGCACCATTATTGTATCGATCGCAGACACGATTACTTCAATAGAAAGTGTCCCGTTTAAATAGATTTCGCTCGGTTAAAAAAAATAATGAAATCTAAAAGGAAATTAACGAATTCGGAATAGAAACGACGAACTTAAAACGAAAAATAATGGAATTTGAATGGAAAATCTGTACAAAGAGGCATTCTTAGCAGATTTTACTCTAACAAGAAAAAATAAATTACACAAAATAATTCGTTTCTTTTCACAGAAGTGTGTTCGTACACATTCCTAGCGAGTGATTTTATCGAGAAATCACAAGAAATAGTCGAAAAGAAAAACCGACGCTCGTCGAGAGCGTGGCTTCGAACGGCGTCGAAACGTGAAATACGTCAGAAGCGAACCTGAGTCTGCAACGGATGATGGTGCAGATGATTCGAGTGGCGCACCGAAGACTGCTGCTGCTGCTGATGCTGATGCTGCGACGACGACGCGGAAGACGAAGACGAAGACGAGGACGAGGAAGACGCCGAAACGGTCGGAATCATCGGAATCATCGGAATCGTCGAAATCGCCGGCGACGCGGAACCGGACGGGGGAGCGCTCATCTTTGCGCTTCAGACCGACTCTCGGAGACGGACGATCATTTTCCGTGCACCGAATATTGCGAAGATCGCGAAGAGCGGGAGACGAGACCTCGTACGTCCACAAACGTTCCCTTCTGCCTCTCGTCCGTTTCTGGCGCGTTCGCGGTCAGCGATGTTTGCATCGGTTATTTGTTGAGCGAGCTTGTACAATTTTAAAACATTCATTTATAAATATTACGTTAAACACTCTTAAACCCGTATTAAAATTTATTAAAAACTAAAAATCAAGTAAACAATTAATTAACACTGTGAAAATAATATTTGAATTCTTGATACGTTTTATAATTAGCGGTTTTGCAGAATCGGGGCTACGACGCCAATTCAATTTTGGCTCGAGAAAGCAACTTAAAATCATAATTTGTTGTCTTTTGCGTTCGTACGTTTGTTCTCTTGTTGACTGATCGCCCTTACGATTTTATATTGATATGAAATTAACGCCTCTATGTACTGAAAACATAATGTTCAATTTTACGAATCTAGATTTAAATATACGACGTCGAAATGAAATAGAAAAAAAAAACAATTTTACCCACTTTTGATTCGTGTATTACCAACTACAATATAATATTACCTAGTATTTTAATAAACGAAAAAAAAAAAAACAATTAGGTAGGTAGGGGAATGTGGGGAAACTCGATCCATCTGGGAAATGTAATCCCTAGCTACTTTTTGAAAAAATGCATTTTTGAAACAAAAGTGTACATATACAATTGAAATTCAATTGAGTTTACTTTACTACAGTATTTTTTTGAAAATTTGATTTTTCAAAAGGAAGTTAGAAACAAAAGACAAAAGAGGGAAATCAAGACGCTCCACATTCCCCTATGGCTCAAACCTAAAGATAATTTTCGATCAGGTTGTCACATTTTAATTTTACTTCTCTTTTGGCCAAATCAAATGTCAAACTTCTGTTGCTGTTCCTAAACACGTGCGCATGCTTTCTCGACGGGAAGGTTAAAAAGTATTTCAAACATTTAATATAGTTTTGAGGAAGTTTTTATCGCTCGAAAGATCATGAAGCGTAAAAATAGCAAGAAGAACTCGTCCCCTGAGGTTTCTAAATTCTCTAAAGCCGATAATCCGACAGAAGTTGGCGCGTTTGTCAAACGTAAAGTACCCAAAATCATTGACAAACCGATTGTGAATCCTGTGAAGACGGTCAAATCCAAAAATACCAACTCTCAGTCGATCATTAAAGAAAAAGTCGCCGAAATAAAGTCGAAGGTAGAGCGTGAAGTCGTTTTAAAAGCTATAAACGTCCTCCAACAATTGTCTAAGATATCAGCGCAGAAAAAGAACGGTTTGTTCGACGAAGATAAATCTATTGTTTTGCAAATTGATTGTGTTAAAATTCCTGATTGTGTATCGCGAAAGCTTAGATTGTGAGTATGATAATATTTTATATCGTTAATTTTTTGGGTTATTTTTGATATAATGTTTATTTTCAGCAATCTTCCTCATTGGTTAGTTACTGATACATCAGAGATTTGTTTATTTGTGTCAGATTTGAAAAAAGGTCGTAACGTGGATCATGAACCCACTATTCAACACTATGAAGATTTGTTAAAAGAAAAAGGAATCAAAATTGTAAAACTTTTCACCTGATCAACAATATAGAGATACTTAGTATTATGTATTAATGATGGAGATATAAATGTATTTTTTTGTTTTCAGATTAATTCCGTTATACCCATTCGACAAGTTCGAGTCGAATATGATCAAATGGAAATGAAACGCCGTCTTTTAACTCAATACGATTTTTTCCTTGCTGATGCAAAAGTTAGTGGTTTGTTAGCTCATAAACTAGGAAAGACTTTCTATCGAAAGAAACAACTTCCTACACCCATAAGAATGGATTCTAAAGACTTAAAAAAAGCTATCGAATATGCATTACATAGAACTGTAATGAACCTTCACGGAACTGGTCACACCTATTCCATGAATGTAGCTAGCAGTAAACATTCAACAGAAGAAGCTTATGAAAATATTCAAGCAATATTACTTCAGCTCACTAATCAATTTCCCGGTGGTTGGGATAATATTCGATCTTTATACATAAAGCATCCAATGTCAATGGCTATTCCCATTTATATGACACTCAGTAAGTTTTTTTTTGTAATCAATATGATGGTATATTTTAGCAAATCTAATGTACTTTTTTTTTCAGAAAATAAGAATTCTGTTGAAAATGTTGTAATTCAACCACTTCGACCTGTGAATGATGTTGTGGAAGGTGAATTGAGTACTATATTAGGTGCTAAAGTTAAGGTTCACCCTAGAGGTGATGTCGAAATCGATGTTGAAAGGTCTGATGGTGAATACAGGTAAATTAAATGGTGAAAATTTACTTTTTGAATATTTTTTTTATATCTATAGTACAAATATTTTTATTTTAGCGATATTGATTATGATGAGGTACCTGTGAAAAGAGCGAAAAAAGATCCAGCTATGAAAAATAAAATTGATAAAAATAATTCAAATAAAACAAAAACTGCAAATAAATTTGCATCCCAAATCGATGATTCTGAAAAAAGTGAAGATAATGATTCTGATGCTGGAGACCTGTCTCAAAATAATGAAGAGTCAGATTACAACAGTGAAGAAAAGTCAGACATTGAAGATCAGTCACAAAATGTCAATGAAGAGTCAGATGATGACAAATCAGGTGACAGTGATGATGATGATGACAATAGTGAAGAAGATAAATCAGCCATTGAAGATCTGTCTCAAAATGTCAACGAAGAATCAGATGAAAATGATGAGGATGATGATGGTGAAAATGTTTCAGATGATTCAGAAAATAGTGAATAAATCTTGTAATTTTCATCATTTTTTTTTGTTTTTAATTGAAAATCTACATACAATACACCTTTTTATTTAACATAAAATTAATAAATTACATTTAAAATATTCTTTAGCTTAGCAAACATTCAATATTTAATATAACACAGTTTGATTCTTATTAGCTGAAATGGAAGGATAAATATTTGTAGAGATCATTTGAGGTACTGAACACTCTTTTAAAACAACTTCTAGTTCTTGAAGTGGTTTCAATCTTTTAACATCTGCATCGCAACGAATTCTAGTATCTGGGAGTTTACGTATTCTGTTCACCTGAAAAAGTATCATTTATTTCATTAGAATGATGGCAATGGATTGAATGAAATAATTTTCGATATTTTATAAACATACTTGTTCTGGCGGAATTTCAAGTTCCTGACAGCAAATTTTCACCAAGTTTTTGTAAGTAGCAGCAATACTAGGCAACTCAACTTCAATGAAATCTGTATCAGTAGAGTTTGCTATGCGTATTTTAACAACAATGTCTAAAAATAAAAATATATGTCAAAATTGTCAAAAAATTACTTAAAAATTCTTTGAAAACTATAAACCTTGAATAGGATGAGAGTTGTTATGAATTGTTTCACATTTATTCAACATATTGTGAGGTAAATCATAATGCGTACGATCAGAACGATAATCAGGCGATATGGAAGGAGATTCGTTAGCTTGAAGCAGTGTAACTACTTCAAAAGTTGAAGCCAAATCTCGGGCGGTTTGTCCAGAACGCGTTTTGATTGTAACATCGGCTCCTCTCGAAAGAAGCAAAGACACCATGGAAACGTTGGACTGCTTACACGCCCAATGCAAAGGAGTCCTAATAAATAAAATGAAATGAATTTTATATTCAGATAATAAGTAGGAATAATTTGAAAATTCCTTTAAAAATAAAAATGTTGATTAATTAGAGCATATAAATTTTGTGGATTCAAATTAGAAATATAATTATTAAATATATGTATATAGATATTTTCAGGAATCGCACAGAAATATCATTATTGACTAGTTAATTAGTCAATATTTCAAGTTTGGACAATAGATAATCCAGTGTTAGCTTAGATACTATTTAAAGATAAAGTAATAAACAGTGATTCAATCACTCATCTCGCTATCTACACAGGTATCCATACTATTACAGAATCCTGACTGAAACTAAACGAGCTTCGAATGGCGATCGATCCAATTTTTAAAGTAGGACTTGAACGATTTACCATCCATCGTGGCGTGTCTGGTAGTTAGGGTCTGCACCCCCGTCTAGCAAACTGATGACACCAGGAGCATCGCCCCTGCAGACACATTCGCAAAGACGTTCACCTGCTCCACTCATCATAAATCAACTGTCACTAACCTTTTTGACAGTTCCTTTTCACTCTAATTGACAGATATTCAAACAATGCGAAATATGATCACTTTTTTTTTTCAATTTTCATTTTTTTATTGCAATTTAAATAGGATAATCAAAACTGATTAAAAAAATAAATTGAATGAAAATAATTATTTATTATTTTTGTAAATTTTTTCTAAGATCGAATATTTGAGCTTTATGGCCAATATGTCAAAATTAATTTGACAGATGCATAACCTACAATTTTTTCAGTACGCTTTTCATTATGCCGTTTAAAGAACGTTTTCTTTGTAAAAGATTGTTTGTTTTGACATATTCTAGATTTCAATGTTCAAAACGGTTAGTGTTTTACATTTTTCATTTATGTTGTTCACTTTTATTAAGTGAAATATATATTTACATATTATATTTTGTTCATTCTAATATTTTCAGACTTTCTTCTCAACACAATATAAATTTTGTTAAAATAGAAAATGCTACAGAAGTTATACCAATAGAAAGAATTAGAAATTTCAGTATAGTGGCCCATGTAGATCACGGTAAAAGCACATTAGCAGATCGTTTATTAGAACATACTGGTGCTATTAAACCTGGAGCAAATGCTCAAGTTCTGGATCGATTGCAGGTATATCATCTCCTCCTTTATCTTTTCAAAATAATACTTACCATTTTCTTATGTAATTGTTTATTGTCTAGGTTGAGAAAGAAAGAGGTATAACAGTCAAAGCTGTTACTGCTTCTTTAAATTATGTTTACAAAAACAAACAATACCTTTTAAACTTGATTGATACTCCCGGTCATGTAGATTTTGCTAACGAGGTTGTTTTTTATGATAAATTTTAATATGTTGTTTTGTTTTCATGTACATATATTGATCATTTATATTTCTAATAGGTCGTAAGGTCTGTTCAAGTTTGTCAAGGTGCTATTCTTTTAGTTGATGCTGCTGAAGGACCTCGTGCACAAACTGTTGCTGTTCACACACTATCTAAAAAACAAAATTTATCTATAATACCAGTATTGAATAAAATAGACTTACCACACGCTAATCCTATTAAAGCGAAGAATCAACTTTTTTCATTATTCAATATCGAACCTGAAAGTGTGTTGGAAGTTTCTGCCAAAAAAGGATGGGGCATTGAGAGTTTAATTAATTCAATAATTGAAAGGGTTCCTCCTCCAAATTGCAAAAGAGACGGGTTCATCAAAGCATTAGTTTTCGATACATGGTTTGATAAATATCGAGGAGTTTTATGTTTAGCATATATAGAAAATGGCACTATCAAAGTAGGAGATTCTGTAAAATGGTCCACATCAAACAAATCGCAGACTGTTAAATATTTGCATTTATTAACACCTGAGCCAAAAGATATAATACAAGCCGGTGCTGGACAAGTCGTTGTTTTCGGATGTGGTCCTCGTGGAGGTGGAGAAGTTGGAGATTTGTTATTATCATATGATGCTCCGGTTGTAAATATTGGTCCCAGAAAGAAAGCCGCAATTTCTCATATGGTATATGCTGGAATTTTTCCTGCAGCTCCAATAGATTATGCTGTTATTCAAAGTGCGATTCAGAAACTATCAATGAATGATTCTGCAGTTTCAATAAGCGATGATTCTAGGTTTATAATTTATATTTTCTTAATACATATTTTCAGTCATTTAATTCAACTTTAAACATTTCTGTTAAATGATTATATGAAAAGTGCTGCTTTGGGACATGGTTGGCGAGTTGGGTTCTCTGGATTGCTGCATATGGAAGTTTTTACTCAACGCTTATTACAAGAACATCAAGCAGAATCGGTTATTTCAGCTCCGTCAGTACCATACAAAATAAGGTGTTGTTAGTTTTTTAATTATCAATTTGAAAATATTGTAATAATGCATTTTAGAAAAACAATGTTATATTATATGTACTCCAGTTTTGTTTTGAATCTTATATATTTTTTCTGATTTCAGAGTCGAACACAAAAAAATGATAAAAGATCACGGAACAGATATCATCACTATTACGAATCCAAATGATTTGCCTGAGAGCACATGTATAAAAGAATACTTTGAACCTTTTGTTATTGGTAAATCAATTTTCTTATGTAAAATCTACATAATTCTCAGACTATATTTATTGATCTTTTTTGTAATAGGTACGGTATTAACACCTTTAAAATATATGGGACCCGTGACTGCGATTTGTATTGATCACAGAGGAGTCCCGCTTGATAATATTCCAATTGATGATGAAAATATTGCATTACAGTTTCGTTTACCTTTATCTGAGGTTATTTCTTAAATAAAATTGTATTTTCACATATTTTTCCAGTTTTTTAACAACTGTTTGCATTTGATTTCAGATTATAGTTGATTTTCACGATATGTTAAAAAATATTACATCTGGATATGCCAATTTTGACTATGTTGATGATGGTTTTCACAGCTCAGTTTTGACTAGGGTAAATATTTATTTGAATTATTTTTTATTTGTCTCTTTTTAACTAAAAATTTTGATTTAAGATGGATATTTTACTAAATGGAATCATAATGCCTGAATTAACCAGTCTCGTTCATATGAGTCGTGTAGATTATATTGGTCGAAGACTTGTAGAAAAATTGAAAAATACAATACCTAGGCAATTAATTCATGTATGCATTTTTCTTTTTATTTTTTAGGTGTTATTTTATGTTTTTTGGGCTAAATTCAAAATCAATTTTCAGATCGCAATACAAGCAACTGCAAATGGAAGAATTTTTGCTAGAGAAAATTTGCAAGCATATAAAAAAGATGTGACTGCAAAATTAGTGAGTTTTTGATAATTTTATTTCATCATAGCATTAATTGATGTTAGTAATATTTATAAATTATTTTCAGTATGGCGGTGATGTTACTAGACGTATGAAACTTCTAAAGCAGCAAGCTGAAGGGAAGAAAGCTATGAAGAGTAAAGCGACAATGCATATTCCAAGAGAAACTTTAATCGAAGTTTTGAGGAAAAAATAAATCACAGCACTTTTTATATCTTGATATATTAAAAAATCATGTTAAATAGATTGTTATTTATTTAAATTTAATTGAAAAAATATATATTGTTTTAATATTCACATTGAAAGATTCTTTTATTTCCTTTTTATTTCAAAATTGAACTTTTACTGTTTCTAAATTATCACACATATTATCATATTGAAAGAAATTTATGGATTAGCGAAAAATATTTAGGTTTACTCACAAAATATGAAATATTTAATTAACGCCTCTGGCAGATTTTATTACAGCATGCCAAAATTGAAATAAATGTAACACATTGCAATAAAAATTATTTAGAAGTGATACATCACCACCACCATATATGTATAAATGAACCTAATACATTCAAAAATCATAAAAATGATCGACTTCATCGTTTAAAACTTCAATCAAACGAAAACTCTCAATTCTCAAGCGCACCAACTGAACTCCGCAAACGAAACACACACTACCAACACAACAGCCGTTCGATTGGCAACACTTGAGTTGGCGCCGTGGTTGATCTTCCGCCGTTCAGTCGAGAGTTGTCGTTCGAACGTGAAGGTTGTGCCGGTTATGTGAGTGGGCTGAACGCGAGTGTCCGTTTCCGTTTTAGTGTTAAGTTTTCGACAAGAATCGCAGAAAGAAGAAACAAGCCATCGCCATGCCTTGCTCAGCGGTGACTCTCTCGCTGGCCACCATCACCGCCATCGTGGCCGTAGCCCTGATGGCTATCGCCTTCTCCACAGACAACTGGCTCTACGTAGAAGTTAAACGCACCAATATTATGGTGAGCATAGAACCGCAATTGTGTATGAGGGACTTGGATCGAAGCATCGAAAGTTAAATCAATTGCTATTTGATTATCTTTCAAATAAAAATACAATAATAATTGCTGCTGAAAGTCGTTAGACGTCATAGACTACCAGTGCTGCCAATTAGAAATACTTCAATGCTTTTAATATTTCTGTAATTCGGAGTTATCCAAGTGCCTTAGTTTCTCCAATTTTTATCTATGTACAAGAGTATGTAGCTCATTGAATGTCGTTGGATTTATATTATTAAATTGTTTAATATTGTTTTTATAATGTGGGTTTAAAAGCAATCGCATTAACAGCGATGAAAAACGAAGTGCATCTTAAATAATGGTATTCTTATATAAATACAAATAATTTTTCATGCTATAATAAAGCATGATAGTTTTAAAAAGGACGATAATAGGTTAAAGACACGTGTTTTGTGCATCTATTCATTATGTTATCATCTGTTTCACGAAATATGTATGTACATATGTAAATGCACTAATTACTCGTTTTTAGTCATGACACCTGAATTTTAAGTATTATACCTACAAAATTGTATTGTTAAATCATAACGAGCTTATATCATTTTCGATTCGAATCTATTTCAATGAATCATTCACTGATTTTGTCAATCATCAATTGTTTGGAAAAAAAATGAATTTCTCAATTTTAATTTATTTGAAAAAATATATGAATTATTTTCTTCTCAATTTTCTATCGCATTGAATTTTTCGATTCGCTCAATTTAAAAAAATCATCACAATAATCTAGAATTATACACACATATGTGTGATTCGATCAGTCGTTTTCTACCTACGTGTAGAGTTGTGTTTCCAATCTTCTTCTTGCCGCTTTTTATGCGTTCCTCACCTGTTTGCAGCATGTGTATGTGCTCGCCATTATTACATTTAATTGAAAAATACCCGAGAAACCAGTTTAAGATCCGACACTAGCTAGAATCGTCATCGTGGTCGGCCTATGCTCGATTCTAGTTTCATACAAGGCTTCGGTTTATCGACATTATAAAAAAGATAATTGAATTATCTTCAAATCTTGATTCTAATGTAAAATTAATTGAAGATTATTTCGAGCCACGCTGTATTTTTTCCGCGAAAAGCCACACCCGTTCAGAATCATCAAATCGTACTCAATTCGAATCAATACAAAACTAAACTCCTAATGATTTTCTTGTGTTGTGCAAACGCCATTAAAGAACAGTGACATCGCATAATTTAAAAAACAAGTCACATAACTCATAATTTCGCTAATGTTTACGTCGAAATTCCATTTCCTCCGAAGATACACTGTACGAGCAGAACTAGCGCACCGGCAAATTATTCAAGACATCATAGTCGTACTTAAAAATATTGTTAATTTAATTCCTATCGAAAAATTGAATAGCGAATCTAACTTTGGGGTTTGAACATTTTCGTTCACAATCAGATCGAACGCGGATATGCGAGAGGCGTGAAAGCATTCAGGAATGCGGCCTCGGTTCTGTTAAACTGTTGTTTTGAATTTGTAAAATTGGCTTTTGGATTGTCGATAATGATAGAAATGACCAATGGTTAAGTTCTGTACGGGTGATAATGTTGATTGATGCGAGTTATACGGTTCTAGGTCTCTAGTTGGTTCTGTTCCGTTCTCGGTGCGTGTGTGATGGGTTTTTAGTGTTAAAAGTGTGTTTAAATTTTGTACTTGTTGCGAATTGTAATTTGTATTATATAAAACTGTTCTGTGATTGTTGCTCGTTTGATATTTTGTATCGAGAAGTAACGAGTAACGGTGAACGTACTCGGTTCGAACAGGTGTTGCTTAAGTTTTCTCGATTTTCGTTTTAACTGTGAAGATTATTTTTTTGTAAATTTGTTTCTTTTTTTTTTTTTAGATATTTCGCGTGTAAATGAATTCACTATTGATCGAAGCGATTTATCAAACAATCGTATTTGATTTCAAAGAAATCATTTCGAAGCGGTCTTGAATTCAGATCTAATTTTCGAAATCGTTCAATCTTAAAACTGCTTCGATATGAAAAGAAAAAACTACGAGCGAAAATAACAAAGAATCTTTTTGTAATTTAGCTTCGAAACTATTTTCGTATAGCTAGATCTTTACACGAGAACCACTCGTCTTTCGTTTTAAATCAAAATTTTTCATTCGTCGCGCATTATTCTCGATTCTTTATTTATACGATGATTCAATTTGGCAAACGTTCTGTTAGTTTGACCATATGTCTGAAGAAAAACAAACGTCATCGCGAATTAATATCAAATTTTCAATCGTTCCACTGTGATACGTTCGCACAATGTAGTCAACAGTTTAATTTCGAAACACTTCAACAGTTATAAATAGCGAATGAAAATACACATCTAGTGGAACTCTAATAGATTCGCTAGCGAAGCTCGATAATACTCGTTTGTTTGAACCCGTCAATTTTGATGAAATTGAAATTTCCAGTTAATTATGACTGTGAAATTAAATTTGCAATCGCGATTAAAATTCTCAGAAATACACGTAAAATATTATACGGAGTTTCGATTCGTTTATTGAGGTTATTCAAATTGATCAATCAAATATGTGCGCACTTTCATGTTTCATTTTTATATGATAACATTTTTTTTTTTGTATATTTTCGTACACAATACGATATTTACAGGAAGTATGACGATCGTTCGAAACTCATGTGAACTACGAAATCGCACGTACTTCATGAGAACTGGGTTTTGAGACAAGCAATTCTTCGCATATACACACATCTTAGAAAATTTCTTTTCCCGGTAATGTTTGTAATAAGAGATTGATGCGATCTCCTCTCACACAACTGTACATTTCAAGAAGCCATTCGTAGAAAATTAGGGGACCGATTAGAAAACGTCTTTTTTTCTACGATTCGTGTTTTGAAGCTTGCGCACTTTCACTATCGGACTTCTGTCGAAGAGAATGTCTCCGAGATCGAACCGTCATTTTATGCAGATATAATTTTTCATCTCCGCTCTGCGATTTCGTCGAATTCGAGTTTAAGTTGTGCGGTTATCGAGAGATGTACGTGATTCGGGTTATTTTCGCATCGGAGCGTATCGCGAAAGTCGTATCGTGAAGAATCTTTTACAAAATGTTGTTGTTCTTGTTCGACCCAATTTCGAAACTGCAAATTATGTCCTATCTAGATGATTTTATATCACATTATCGACATTCTGGTCGCGCACAATGGCCGCCGGATTAACCGAGGCAATGAACCGTGTGCTCGCTTCAACAATGGACTCTGTTTAACTCTTTGAATGGTAATTTCTTTTTTTTCCGATTCGTGCTTCGATCCATTGTGTATATGCGAAGGGTTTCGACATGATTTTGATTTGTTTAATAATTTATTTCGACTTTTTTTTGGGATTCTACGACGGTTTTGTAGCTTGACCATTCGTTCAGGTCACTTTCTAGATTTTTTGGTATTTTCGTAAGTATCAACAATTGTCTCAAAGATTTTTTTATCATGCAAAAGATCTTTTACGTGAGACCAAACGTTTTTCTAGACCCAACAATATGTTACATTGCACTAACAACTTTTTTTAATATTCCTTGCTAAATATTGAATTGAAAATTTAAAGTTTTTGCTCAAAAATACTATTCTTTCTAAACATTCTAAAAACATACTTGACTCAAAACAACCGAACTTTGAGATACGACATTCTTAAAAGAAACGATTGATATCGAAACCGCAAAATAAATTCTACCATTACAAACAATTACGAAACTAAAAAAAACATTGTCATTTCCAAATGGATAATTCCTCAGGTCATCGATGGTCCATTCTTCCGAGACGTCGCATCCTCCGCTCTTGCGTACTTCCTCCCTTTGTCTCCTCTGAATCCGCAGCCAATCCCACCTCTTTCGATTCTGTTAAATCATTTTTATTATCTCTTCAATATCGCAAGGTCGGCTCGGCGTTAATTTTGCAAATGTGACGTCGCGCGTGAAAAATGAAAACTGTTCGAGATTTGCATACTTAACGTGAGCTCGCGTGTGTGTGCTCGACTAGTCATTGACGATGGTTCATTGTCTTCTTTTTTTTACGCCGACTAATGTCGAGATGCGGAAATCTGTGTAACGAGAGTCGGACTGGTTCGATTGTTTGACGTTTGTGGCAAAAAAATTGATGTATTTGTTTTGTTCGGACGTTTGACCTTGTTACTGGATGGATATGTAATGTTTTTGCATATGATCATTCGATTATGTTTTTTTTGTGATACTGATCTTTGAATTTGAATATTTAGTTACTTGTGGAATGGATCGTTACGTTTTAGATTAAATGAGTTTTTTTTTTCTTTCCCATCCATCTCTCAAAGGTTCCATATTCGTACACTTCCCATATCATCTTCATTTCATATTCATCCAATCCAATTAAATTCAGTTGGTTCCATTATTGTTCAACTCTCTTACATTCTTAACAATGTCTTTCAAGATTTTTTCCTATATTTAAACGAATTTAGGTCGAGTGTCATGCCGATAGTCTGCTCTACAAATATCTTTTTTTTTTAATATAAATTCGACATATTCACCAGCGAAAAATAACAGTAAATAGGTCTCATTAATTTTCAATCATCATCAAATCCAAATGAATTCGGATCATTATTGACACTGAACATTTCTCTAAAAGCATTCGATGACTTCATATGCCGATCGGCAACTAAAGCACATCCGCAATTACATCGGTTCATCGAAACCGTTCTTGACTATCACCCCGCAACATAGCGCACTCTTTTTCCTTATGCAAACTCATTTCTTGCGCTTTTTTACATCAAAAGTGCAATCGAATGCACTTGTCCGTGTAATAAATACTTGGCTATGATATAACGGGTCGTACGATGCGTGCAGCAGTTCTGTTGTTCTATTAGCAGACCATTGTGTCTTCGTGTACATGATATGTATGCACTTGCCAGTAACACGATCGAATTGACCTTAACGTACTTGCTTGTTTTTGTATAATTTTCTTTCGAGTTTGACCTGTTTTGAAGGAATCTTCGCCGATTCGCTACAACGAAGTTTATGAGCTACAGCAGAATTCATAGACAATGAAATGAGCGTCATTAAGAAAAATCGAGTATCGTGTAATTGACCTATCCAATTTTGTTTATTTTTTGAGTTGGCTTACTTTTTCAAGTTCATTGAGATTTGAGCAATTTAATGCAATTTTTAGTGCATCAAATTTCAAGTTTTTACTCTACTTTTCAGTCATATAAGTATGTTCTATTTACTGTCTGCATTCAAAGTTATATGCGATATCTAAAATCTACAAAATTCATTGATTTTTTCAATGCTGTATATTCAGTCTCATTCAAAACCAAACAACTGAGCTAACTCTACCGTCTACATACACATATCAGATAAAAACCTGAATGCATCCTTTCATAACACATTTTCATAAACGTCCTTTATCACACGAAATTCACAACGAAAGCATATCCACCGAAAATACACCTCACGATTCCGATATAAAACAAACTCTCGTTTTATTTTTAATTCGTCTCGTTTTGAAAATTCACATTTTGACGCACGAGCGATTCTTGACAAGCATCCTCTCCATCTCCAACGAGACGATTTCGTTTCACTGCTCTTTTTTTCTCGTATTTGTCGTCACGACCTGAGGAAACCTCGTCGGTAGGGCTATACGAGCAAATCAGGTAGTTGCGGTTGAAAAGCTTCTCTCAGGTAAAAATACCTGTTTCTTTGATCTCTCTCGTTTCCTACGAAACTCTCGACAAATACTGGTAATATGAATCGGAACTCGTATCGCACGTTCGATCTGAGATTTTATTCTGTCGTTGAAAGCTTATTGAGACGCTTCGCTAATGCGTCTGAAAAAATTGACGCCGAAAATTCAGTTTTATGTATCGGTACGAATTCAGAAGGCGTTTACGAAATAAATCGTAAATTTTATGTCTTAATGTTTCGAAGAAAGTTTTACGAATGTTAGCAAATGATTGATAGTGAAAGTATGCGAATTTCCGAAAATTTATACAACCGTCAATAAAAATGATTAAAGCATAAAGCTAATTGCTGTACGATATTCATGTACAACTAATCATTCCAAACTTATACAGACTTACCATTTCCAATTTAAGTGAAATAATTTTCATTATTTATCTGAATTTGAGCTCATTTAACTAGAATTTGAAATTATTTAACTGGATATGAAAAGCTTGTACTTTTCACGAACTGTTCAAGTAGTTTCAGTCCAACGTCAAATCGATTCACCACAATTCACTTAAACGATTCATTCGGAATCGAACGCACAATTCATCTATTCCAAGTAATACATCGTCTATCATCCGATATAACAAAATAAATTCAAATTTTCTTCGCGGAGTAAACGAAACGTGCAATCGAGGCCGTCTCGGAATGCGCGAACCTTTCGTCGTCGTGTCGGGGCCACTTGTTTGTCTCTCGTTATAATGCACCACAATCGTTTTATTGCGAAAAGAAAACGGATCGAAGCAGCTGTGAATGAATTCGATCGTACGACCTTTTGGATTTTTGAATTTTGCGCGCTCTCGACAAGTTGCGCAACGTAATAGAGGCTAGAGTTCGCTCGTTTGTCGATTCGAAACTAAAAATCATTTACGTCAAAATAAGTTATTTTCAGTTACGAATTTTAGTTTATTTATTTACTCCATTTCAATTATTATAGTCATTTTTGCCACAAACATTTATTAATGTTTGTGGTTTCAATCCAATACTTTTCTTCCTTCTTTTATGAGTGACGTTCTTTATTTTATTCTATGAAAAATATATTTTCATTCATTTTAAAGTGTCTCACATATATTTTTTCTTTCTTTTGATGTTCTCACACAATACACTATGCATGTAACAAAAAGAACACGTCTGTCATACAAACGCAACGTCGTCTTTGTATATCACTATACGTGCATTCAAATCCAACTATACTTCAAACCCGCACGTTGAAAAATTTAATATATCTTAATAAGATAAAAGTCTATAACCTCGTCATCGCATTTAACTTCAAGATGTTTTTTCAAACTGTAAAAAATTAAGTAATCTCGCATATGTTCGCTTTATTTATCTATTTTAAGGAATTTAAACACTTTTTATCGTCACAATACTGACTCTTGAAACCGAAAAATATTACGAAATTATCGATTTATTTAATTTTAAGAAAATTTGACAAAGTTATGGCCATTTTACTCACATTTTCCATGTCAAAGAAAATTTTCAGTCTATCGGAGACATCGACGAATAGTCAATTACAAAACCCACACGGATATTTGTTATTTTTTTCTTTTAACACACTTCATTCACTTTCGGAAAGAAGACCTTCGTTTACGACCGGAGAAGCCGTTCGACCGTGAAATATGATATTGCTTTATAGTATTCGATTACGTTTTCCTAAACTCATATTTGAAATTTCCTAATGTCATCACTCGTTATTTAACATTTATCTTGTATAACAATACGACACTCCTTTCTGGGTGGGTGTACAAGTTCAAACCATATGTGCGAATCGTTCGGCTTATGTAAAATTTGTAAAGTGCATAGTCATATAACTTGTAGGAAGAATTTCTATATATGACCATTTATAGTCTGGATTCATTGGTGGGAGTGCAAATCTAGATTTATTCAAAATCAATATATATTTATTGAAAATTCCTCGATTACAGAGCGGTATTTTATGTATCGCTGTATATAGAATTGTACCAGTTTTTGTATGTGCGAAATAGTTAAGCGTTTACTGATCTTAAACAAAAAGTTTACCTTGAAATCGTACCATCATCTCGGCTGAACTCGTTTGACCATTTGCAGAATCAATATCCGACATGTGTACACGAGCAATACGACGTTTTTTCTATTCATTCTACGTAATCTAGATTTTGTATGCGAATTTCAAACTACACTTTCGTTAGACACGTTTGGATTCGTGACATACAAATCAGAATCGATATGTCAAATGCGTAATTGTAACATAATTTGATTGCGAATCAGATGTAATGTTGGAGTTACATGTAACTTTTTCATGTCGCCTCGTTTCGTGTGCCGAATTAAACTTATGTGCATTTTTTCGTGTACTCGAAACAATTCGTCGATTGAGTATTCATTATGTACTTTAGAAAGTGGGTTATCGAACTGAGCTTTGACACGTCACAAAATTTACCTAATAGACGATCTGTTACACTATGCATTATGATATTGGGATACGAATCAACATTTCGTTCAATATGCACTGAGAGCGCGAACTTATTTGATATTCCGTTTCGAAACCGAGAGTTGATGAATAATTTAAAATCACCGGGTGTTCCGACACAATATTCGATTCGGCTCGTTCCGAAATGAATTTCAGCCGTTGCGCAATTTCTCCTTTTGTCCATTGTTGAGATCGGGTCCAGAGTTCCCATGCATTTTTCAGAAGTAAATTTTTGCATAGACACTTCTTGCACTGATCCGATCTATACGATCTCTAGATAAAACCGAATATGGCACGCCGCTGAGAAATCGCTTTGCATTATGCTAATGGGATTTTATCAATGTGCTATTATTGTGCTATGGCGATTATTAACTTGTGCATTTTCAAATTGTTGCAGAATTATGCGGCGAAACACAACGACGCCAATACGCAGACGCTGCTCGATAGTCTCCATTCGAAATATTATTATTTCACGAGGACGAGAGGACTCTTCAGGATATGCTACCCGAAAGAGAGGCCACCCACTGGTGAGTTTGAGTCACGGTTTTCATTTCCCATACAATACAACGGGCGCTTGACTAATTTGAGATTCTGAGAAATGTTATTTGAAAGGCGCTGATGATAGAAGTTCTCGAAAAAATTCTAAAGAAATAATATTTTTTTTGCCGTTTTTAGATTTGATTCATGTATGTTGTATCGTTCGACGAATATCTTCGAATCGTGCTTATCTCAAAATGATTCATTGCGTTTAATTACCGCAAATTAGTTTGATTGTTCGAGAATACTTTTATTACTAATCATATCCTGGAGTGTTTTGAATTGCGTCGTTGAAAGAATCATTCATTCATTAGATTGGTAAATTTTCATAGTAACATATTCCCTGTTGCGGTATCGCACGTAACAGGAAATACCTTTATAGAATACGATAACAGGAAGATTCGTTGTGGGAAAGTCTCTGCGGTCAAAACACTATTACGCTCGAATCGACGAAGTGAACTCTGTTGCGTTTTCTAAAAAAGAAATTTCGCACATTTTCATTCCGGCATGAGCTGCAACTAATCGATCGAATCGTTTTTCTTTTATTATTGGCCGGTGGTATTTTCGAACGAAACTCGAATGATTTTCACGCTCTCTACTCAAGGTTCGAAAATAATCGGTTTGAACCGTTTTTTACGCCTAATATATTTTGAAAATCTTTAACAAACGTGTCCTTTGAAAAAAATCGAATATTTGCTTTCAATTATCTATTTATATGCACTATGTCAACGATAAACTATTTTAATGGCACTGCCATATCATAAATCTGTACAAATTTCGTCATAATTCAATTCACCAACTTGTCATACTTCTAGTGTCTAACAACGTTCATTACCAACCGTATTCCATCGATCATTATCGACTATAAAATTAGATTACGGATCGATGGAATCCGATCGTTTTCGACTGCAATTGACTACAGTTTATCGAGTCCACAATTGCTCGGTGGACCGGTCGTTGTGGGCACAGGTTTCCAAGAAAATCCATAGTCTGAGGAGACCAGACCGGCTCCGAAGCCTCCAACTCTTCGTGTAGAAGCTGCCTTTGGAAACTGCGAGAGATTTCTCTTCTGCCGCTTCAGATACACATTTTAGATACGATCGGTCGTTTCGCTAGCTCAGATGAAAATTACGCCTCTTTATTGTGTATCATTTTTTTCTTTTTTGTTTCCGAACATTTTCTCCGAAACTTTCTCTCTATTGAAAAAATATATCGAAGACTCTCCCCCCGATTACTATCGAAGGTTTTTTTTTTATTGGTGTATCATGAAAAATAATGTCCAGTTTCGAAGGTGTTCCGTTCGAGCCGCCTACGGAATTCATTTCATATGACGGTTTTAAGGTCGTTAACATTTCAGGTTTTGTTTTTGCAACGATGCTGAATAAATGTCTCTCGATTTACGATCTAAATTTACATGGAATAATTAATTTTCAGGTCGCATAGACATAAATTGTTCTGGTATTATAGTCGTTCGAACGCTTTCGTATGACCCGTAACACATGCCCATAATATTATAATTATCTAACGCTTGATTGTGTATTATTCGGTTTCGATGTGCGAATTCGCCATCATATTCATTAAAAACAATAGCGTTTAAGTTCTAAATCCGTGTGAATCTTGAAATGGAATTTTTGTTTGTTTTATTATTGTAGAAATTCTCAATTGTTCAAAGATCGAATAGAATTGACTCGCCTTGAAATCCGCGCATACGTACTCCTGTACCATCATCATTACGATCATGATCATCATCATCATCATGGCAATCATTCTGTCATTATACGATCATCGCATTATTATTTTTTTAACAATCGAATTAAATACGTTTAATCATAAGTATTGATTATTTATTTTTTATAATAAAGGATAAAATATTTAATACATTTTCGCACTACATTGACAGTTAAATTATATTCCCTACAAAATTTTAGATGAATCGCAAACTAGACGACCTTGTCCAATGCTAATTCAAAGCCTTCCGGATGTATTTGCTTCATGTTAACATGTCGAATATAATCTATGAAAATTTTATTGGAGGATTCGGCGGCTCGTGCTGTTCGAATTAAAATTCAATCGATGCCTATCTTTAAACCGATTGCATTCGTTCGAAATCAGTTCAATATAATTATTCATAACGAATCGTGACCTTGTTGCCGTTCGATACAGAGAAAAGATAATTTTTATCAATCGTCCCTATTATTAAAAACTCATTATTGAGATATAGCACGTAAACGGCGCGATTGAATCTATCTGTGTTTTATTACAAGGATCCGATACGCAAAGCAGGAAATGTACTTTGTTTCAATCGTAGGAAGACTCATCTTAACATCATCATCCTTTCCTCGTTTCGAACGCCTTCAACTTCACCATTCAAATTCGAAGCGTTCGCAACGTTTCTAGAAATAACATCTGAAACCTTCGCTTATCTAACGATGGCACACTTTTAGCTTTGTCATGAAGTCATGCATGCATATATTTTGTGCCATACATCCTTTGCATACTTACATTTATATTTCTATGCCATCGATTGTCATGCGAGTGACCGCGCCTCGTCATTCACAAAGACTTCACATATAATAATATTGGCTGACATCAGACTTAGAATACGTTAAATCACTCGTTCGAAAATAAACAATTAAATCATTTAATATTTTCACTATTACGTTTCATCACAGAATAAAAAAATCTCGCGATAGAGTTACGTGTTCGTGCACAATTAATGCGAAAGCATATGGCATTCGGTTCTATCGAAAATTCACAGTTATTACGAAAATGTTGATTGATGATCTCACTGCATTATGGTTTAAATAGGTTCCGATCATAAAGTCGTTCAACTTTCAAACGGAAAATACAAAAGAAATTGTCATAGGAAATTTTTAAAAAATCTCTCAGTAATCTGACGACCTTTTTTTTAATAATTCGATCCGACTTTCTAATATGCATTCATGTACGATTTTCTCTAAATTACAAAACGATTGTCACAGACTCTGATGATACCGAAGATACTGAAAAACTTCACACGCTTTTTTCTCCATAGCTTTTTTTTCCATCTGGTCGAAGTCGTATACGAAAATTCGCCGTTTCTACATGCAAATTCGATCGATAACGGACACCGGTAATTGCGGTCGACCACCGCAGCACGAAAACGACAACTATGTTGTCGACGATGATGATGGCCGCGCTTGTGGCCGAGTTTCGGAAGGAGTACGAAAAGGTTGTGTTGCGATTTGTTAAGTGGATTGCTTGTCGTTCTTGCCGGCCCTAAATCGAGCCTTCCGGCCTCCGGTGGTTATAGCTCGTTTTGCGGTTGTTCGATTCTCTTGAATTGTGTATTTAAAGTGTTTTGTATTGGAGTCACTGGGTGTAAGTGTATTACACGGGATAAGTATCAATATCTCAGAAATTGTCAAAGATATTGAAAATAATTTATGTAAATTCATTCTAACTAGATGACTAATTTATCAATATCTTTGTTCATTTTTGTGATGTTGAAGCCAACTGCATTTTTTTCATGTACAAAACTTATCCTTATTAACTTTATATGAAGATCCTTAGAAGTTGAGGGATATGAGTGACAAAGAGTTATGTGAAGAAACAATGTCAGAATTTGTTGATTCGTTTGGTTTCAAAAATGAAATAAATATATATTTTCGGAATCTGCAATAACATGACTATATCTTGATATAATTTTACAACTTTCCACCTTTACTTGATTGTAATAGACATTCGATTTTGAAATGTAGCTTTCTCAATATTCAGTTGTGTGCGCCTATTTTCCTTGGTTTCTAGGGTCTCCGTATATTGTATTGTTCAATTTGTTCACATTGACCTAAAAGCGAATCGATTCAGATTTACATGAAGCTAGTTGCATACAATCTCGACTATTCGCATAATTAACATAATATTTTCGCACAGTATGCAAATCCAAACTCGTAAAAATACATCCTCATTAAGATACAGACGACATTCATTTCAACGACTCAACCTTGAAAATTTTCAAAACACTCGACATGCGACGCCTCAAAATCGACCACTTTCAATTTTTTCCATAATTTCCGAAACACTTTCGATAAATACAATTTTCCACCGGAGGTTCCACTTTGCGAAATGGCAATCGACACTCGAGAGGAGAAAGCGCGTCTTCCGGATACCGAACAGAATGCACATACATACGTGCACTCGCTTATCCGGATTCCGTCGTTGTCCGGTTAAAGTTTCAACGTTAACATTCTATCCGGATGCTTTCTACGCATTTTTTCATTTTAATGTCTCTATCGAATGAGTCGCTTCATTAATTGTAGCGAGAACGTCGTTAAAATCGGCGTGACCGATCGAATCGTTCGGCTGTTGACTTTCTATGGACTTTTATCGACGTTCTCTTCGGTTTTTTTTCTCGTTTGAGTATAGGTGAATTTAAGATTCAAAATTCGAGTGTGGAGTATTGATCTGCGTCGAATTAATTCTCGTTTGTTACGCTCGCGTATGAACGGTCATGCTCCGCAAGAGCATATCTAATTTATGATTTTGTACGAGCCTAGGTTAATTGTTTTCTTACGTGTGCACATCCTAGTCGAGTTATTTTGTAATTCATACTTGAGTGTATGATTTGAATTAATAGCGTCGTAAAGTAATCGTCAGCTTAGTTAAATTATCATTTCGATTATTGTCGAGACAAATTCAAGCGTAGAACTTTACTTCTGGTCTTTCGAATCGGCGTGAATTTGAAAGTAAACTCATTTATATCTTTATACATATATTAATCATATAATGTCGCCTCAAAAGGATTAACGTGATCCAAATAATCCATATACAACGGACTGGAATGGATCGTTTGCAGAAATCGGCCTCAGTACGTCTACATTCCGACGACGCCTACTTTCTATTTCCCACGACCTGACGAAACCCGAACATGCGATATTGTTTCGCATTCCCAGTCGATTTCGTTACACCTTAAACAACGAACTGTCCATATCGCGAAAAATCAAACGGAGCCGAAAAGAAAGCGAACCCCGCCGGTTGACGACAGCAGCCCGAATATGGCCCTCGAGAGCTTTTCCAAGCGTGCATATGTGACGTCGATGTAGAAAAAATGCATTCGTAGTGTATATTTTACATTGATGCAATGAAAATTTTGTAATTTCATAATTACACGAGGCGGTTGAAAAAATTGCCCGCGGCTTATTCCACGGATAGGCCAGTTAGTCATTATAAAATGTAGTCGATGACTATGTTGTTGTCGGTAGTTTGTCCATCGTTGGACATGCTGAAAATGATTATCGGTTGTTGCCTTCGCAATTGCTTTATAAGTGCATCGTTTTGTGACATTTGTTTTTGCGGATGCTTTTTTTTTCATAATAAGCGACATTGGTTTGAAAAAATGCGATTTTCCTCGTACGTCTAATGCGAAAATTGATGAAAATTCTAATAATGTTTCACTAAAACCTAGGCAATCGAGATCTTGAGATCTCGATTCAATCCTGGAATCAGATTTATTATTCGAACGCAAATTGTGCCGTTCAGTTCATAAAATTGAAAAAAACGATGAAGCATATTTGATTTGTTTTTTTAAATTCTCTCAATTTTTTTCATTCCCATTTATCCGAAATAACAAACATATGCACACATTTCGTTTATAATAAGCAATAGAAGCGATCTATTCACAGTAAATAATTTATTGAATTGAATTTATTCCTTGAAATGAATGATTTATTATTCAGTGCTCTAACAATTTTTGCCAATTAATGGTATTCATATTTCTTATTCACGTAAGATATTTCACAGATGAAAATTTATGAATATAACAAGTGTTTTGACATTAAATCTATTTTTTTTCCAAAAAGTAGAATTATTTTTTTATGGACTAAACGGCTCGATACACGAAACCCTTTCAACTCTCTGGAATATAAACCATTTCGAAACATTTCACATCTATTTCTGGTAAACTCAACACTCAGTGGGTCAGTGGCGTGCATACATATTTTGACACGACACCGCACGTTTTCAGCATCGGTTAAGCGCATCTTTTCCACGTATAATAAATAACATATCCGGGTTTCTTAATGTGAATAACCCAGATGCAGAATGGCAACGGGCCAGCTTCGGATGCAATGCAAGAGTGTTATCTGTTAGCGGTCGACGTTCTCAAATTATTTATACACAAATAATATCACTCTAATATAAACAGTGAGAACGATCTTGACGAACGATTCGTTTATTGTGAGTTCGATGCATCTCGTGCATTTCTCGGTTCGATGTTTACGTAGTAAATAAAATTATTCATGGAGTGTTATAAAATATTTATATTTCGTATGAGTTAAAAGCCGGCAATGTGACCTTTCGCGTCTTCTATTCGGAATGTATTGCAAAAAAACTTGTTTGTGCATACGCGGTTGTGCAATTTATATTTCAATTATCGTATAGTTAAACGATTCTTTAAACTTCGATGCCTATTTGAAATTTTATAGTTCGCCATTTAAAGATGTGGCTATCATTTCTTTTCTGCGAATACAATGTGAATGTTATTTCATCTTCGTACCTATGTACGTCACACGACCTTTTATCAAGCATCTATAATTGTGCATTTGACATTTATTGCTGTAAACTCACCGGTATTGTTATCGAACACAATAAGCGAAACTGTTTTATTATATTTAAAAAAAATGTTATAAAGATCTAGTCAGTGAACGGTTTAATTGACCGTGCGTTGCAAAAATTATAATCAATATCAGTTGCATCACTCGATCGGTAATTTATGGAAATAGCCTCATACTCTAGCATGCGTGAATTTAATTTTCCTTAACAAAACTAAAATTTTCGGCAATTATATTATATTCCGAATGAATAGTCGATTTCGCACGCGTAGTATGCGAACGAAAGCACATTGTCGAGCCGAAAAACAATGGAGCCGAATATAATCATAATCGTTGCAAATTAACGTTGACGCTTTCGTAACTTAAATGTGTTTTAATAACAATGAGTCGGTCGTCGTTCAAAAGTGAGATTTTCCACCGGACAGCCTTGGCTCGTTATTTAGACTTTCACAAATGAGCTTCTCGCATTATTCATTCATTCATCGATCGAATTATGTCCTGGTGCATTTTGATTGTCGGTCGTTTATGAAGTGCGATTTAATTATTCTATCGGTTAGAAAATGAAACACGCTGTGAATATTCATTCCATTAGATTGGATAATGTTTAAATGTGCATTTTCAACGATCTCTAAATATTGAGATATCGTGAACGGCAAGGTCGCAATCTTCACGAATGCCATTTTTTACGTTCAAATAGCTGAAATTCTTTGCGATGAATTTATATCTATAATTTTATTAAACTACTTAATTTTAGATCATTATTCAAGAATGATGCCGATAAATCATGTTTTTTTAATAGAAAACACTCATTTCGTTATTATTTTGTTAATAAGAAATACAAATTCATGCTAACGAAAACACGATATCAGATGAATAATAATTATGATTCACGTTTGCGAACATCAAAATAAAATCTGAATTAACGAGCGATCTGGTCGAATTTAAGGTTAGAAATATAGGAACAAAATATAATTTTAGTATAATGAATCATGGAATGAATTCAATAAAATTAACACATGACTAATAACTTATCAATAGATGCAATCTTGAACGTGATGTTATTTTATTAAATATTTTGATTACTCAATAGCAAGACTATTCTTAAGTTTCATTCACACGTGACTTTACAGTTCTTATTCATTTGTCTCACGAGGTCTATTATCTATCTATCCCCTTCAATGCCACGATAGACCGAGATAAATAGATAATAGAGTGCGTGAGACATACGAATAAGAACCATACATTCATTTGACGACTGAAAAGGCCGAGGGGTACAAGTGAATTCGCCGTGATTTCGGGAAAAGTTCGTTCAAAGTTGACCATGTACCTTCATGTATCAGGAGGAGGTCGAGTGATTTGATATATCTTGGCACACGTTTCGAATTCGTTTATATCCTTTTGCCACCAAATAAATGAGCGTGCATAGAAGCGATTCCTGTGCATAACTTAATTTCGGCAAAAATATCACTTGTAACCCTTGGCCTTTTCGGTCGTCATTCGGTGGCAAAAGGATATGAACGAATTTGGAACGTGTGCCCAGATATATCATGAAATCACTCGATCTCTTCCTAATACATACATGCTCAACTTTAAGTGCACATTTTTCGAAATCACTGCGAAGTCACTTGTACCCCTCGGCCTTTTCAGTCGTCATATGTGAGGCTTAAATGACATTCCTAAAATTTTTCGAAATCTATAAATCTGCTAATTCCGGTTTCTACAAAATCGCTAATTTAACACAATTTTTCTACGAATCCTTTTCAATCGGCGATCTCACATCTCGAATATTAATCGATTCGAAAACATCGACCCGAAATAAAAATTCGTAGATGAAAATCGTAGCGAAATAAGAAGCGCTCGTATGTGCGTGAGGCGTTTTATCGCGCGGTCGAGGCGCGGTCAAACAACGGTAAAACTCATAGCCGGCGAAGAACGCCGAGGTGCAGTCTGCCCACGAACCATTCATTATCATCATCGCATTCGTTACGTAAGCATCGATGCAGAAATGGACAACCTTTTCGGTCGATCTGGTGGA
Source organism: Cheumatopsyche charites (assembly GCA_024721215.1). Lineage (NCBI taxonomy): Eukaryota > Metazoa > Arthropoda > Insecta > Trichoptera > Hydropsychidae > Cheumatopsyche > Cheumatopsyche charites. Next base: position 11,298,516 of record CM045575.1, read on the forward strand.
AAAAAATCCGGCGAAAATCCGACAGAAATGGTGCAAAGTTGGACGCCGAAGCTTATTTATGCGTCGGTCGGTCGAATTCCGTTTTGTGAAATAGCATGTTGTGTGAAGTAACGTTCATCATCATCATCATCATCTGCTCCGATCGAGTCTGTTATTAATTCAATTATGCAATTCATTTTTGGGGAGATTTTGTAATTTGAGAGATCGCTTCGATAGCACGTGTGTGTTTTTTTTTTGTATTTTAAACGGTATGCGTTTATGTTTTAATCGATTTTGCTTTGTGTAATTATGTAAATTTGAAAATAATTGTATTTTACATTTAATATAATCACTTATAATTCAAATCACATTGATTTTCGTTCGTTTGATGGAAGCATGTTACAGAAAGAATTCGTCTCATTTCATTGTTCGATATCGCTTTAACTGTATCTTGAGTCGTAAAACTGTTTCCCATTAAAATCTGCGAGACGCTTAATTAGAAATTTCGATAACAGACTTCGATATTCCGAAAATAAATGATCTATACAAAAAAAATAAAACAGTTGTATTGTCACGATCGAAAAGAAAGTAATCGTGCACATGCCATAACAGATCAAATCACAGATAAATTTCGATACAACTTTTTTTACACCAGAACGATTAATAACGTTCTACCTCACTAACTAGACGCATTATCGGCATTGAGCAGTCAAATTAGCATCTTTTTTTCAAAACCATACAATTATGCGTGAACCGCTAATTAGAACGTGTCTCGAACAATCGACCGAATGCGACATTCTGCGAACAACAAAGCCAAGGTTCGACAACTTTTTCTTTTGTTCCTCCACAAGAATGGCTCTCTTGCGAACGACTCCGACCTTGACCGCCCCCTCGAAATTTAATGTGACATCATATCACGAAAGTTTTCACCTGTTGGGGTTTTTTTATGGGAAACTAAATTAGAATGTCGATAATTGACTTAACGGTTCAATGGAATCGATTTGTCCTCTAGTCGTTAATCGTTTCGGTTTTCATTTTCGCGAGGGTCACAGGTGTCTATTAAGTTTATTATTGTATGTGGGTTTGTTTGGTTGAGGGTCGGTATTTCTATCGTTAGTTTGAGTATTTGAGAATAATTATTGTATTTTGTTTTCTATATTTAGGTAAATGATTACTGCTTACTCTGAAAGATTTGGCTTCAGTGTTTGATTTGAGACAATTGATTTTAAGTTTTGTGTATGTATCCTTGACTTTTTTGATTATTGACACTAATTTTTCTTAATGATTTTCTATATTTAAATGGAAATTTTCAAGGATTTTTGCATTTTGTAATTCAATATTGAATGGAATACGTTATATTAAATTATCTTGTTTTAAATTTTATTGAATGCATAAAGATGTTCATTGAAACAAGTTTAGAATTGAGTTTCAATTAATTTAAGATTAACTAGATAATTTATAGTTCAAGATACGAAATTAATGATCATTCGAAACATAACTTCAATTACAATAAAAAAATGAACGAATACCATTACATTGAATTAAACTTCGCAATAAACACCTCAAGACGTTAATTCTAAAACACCAATCAAACCACCCACCATAACCGACGACGATCGCAAACAAAAGGACATAGCCATAATTTAAAATCGTCCACGGCACAATTATTCGACGAATAAATTCGAATACGACCCACATTCGAAATCGAATCGAAAGTTTACCAAACCCGAAACGCACGAACGAGCTCCAGTTAGCTTCAAACTTTCAGGCTCACGATCGACATATTGAAAGAAAAAAACTAATTTAAGGTCCGAACGTCGAACGTGACATTTTTTCGTTAGTGTTTCTTGTGTGCGTTGGCCTCTAATGAAAATATTGAGCTGGTCGTCGGGGTTCATCGAACGCGGTTTCTGTAGCGTTCAAACGGGACAGTTCGGTTGAATTTGTTTATATTTCTCATTTGTAAGCTTTTCCGCTTATGTGACATTCCATATTAACGGTATATGTAATGATTTTAATTATTCGTCGGTAATTTTAATTGGATGTAGTGCTTTGAAGTTTCAGCGTTGTAGTTTATGGAGCGGCACACGTGTTTACGATTAGGGATCGTTCAATGACATTTCGAATGCACGTGTCGTTAATATTGTATAAAAATTATTTCATCATCATGATCGAATTGTATAAGCAATTCCCACCTATTCAAAATTATAATTATACTTCAATCAACCGCTTAAAACAATTTTTCTATAGAGAGAAACTTTCTAACTAATCGCTCATACGAATCTATTGAAAGATTAATCAATCACCTTCACTCGTTAAACAATCAAAGCCGAAAGAAACCGAACTAATCAGCATGCATTCTGCAAATACTCCATCGAGCGCGAACATTCCAACGACACACCCAACACACTTTTCCTTCAGCATCGATACCGTCTCCGACACCACCATCATCATCATCATCATCATTACGATTAACAATCAAAGTTCAAAAACCGAAACGACCTCGTAAAAAAGCACGCGCGCACTTGACACACGATGCACTTTCTTCGCTCCACCTGCTCCTCTTCCGATTCGAAGAAGACCAGATGACGAATCCACCATCGGTCTTCAGCTCGGATACGATTTCTCCACACTTGACGGTTTTCTCCACGATGTACCACTTCTGGAACCGGTCGGACTTCTGCGTGTTTGCGAGCCGCATTCCTGCTGTGCCTCGTCTCGTCTCGGTTCTTTCACTCAGGCTGTGACTTCTTCTTCAGGACGACCAGGTGACGGGTCATCCCCGAAGGCTGAGGACCTCCTCGGTGCCGAAATTACGAGAATCTGCATGTGGCCCACATTCGGTTCTCGGAAACCGGGCTGAGAATCGAGGTTGATTCGAGCCGGAATCCAGATCGGGATTCGAGTTTTCCTCGACTTTTAGGATTTTATATAACGCTTGTTCTTTTCAATAACATATCTCAAAATTTTTATTGAATCCACTGAAGCAAAATGGCTCGAAATGACGTTTGCTCCAAATCCTTGTTCGAAATTTGACTTACGTAAAAAGGCTTGATATCAATTTCAATGCATTTTATTCAATTTGAAAATTGGAATGTTAGTTGAGCATATCTACAAAAAATTGTTATTAGAGTCGATGGTTTCATTGTGAAAAATGATAGGCACTTGAAAAGTGTTGGGAACTGTGTTGATTCTTAAATGACGTCCGATCTTTGTTTAGAACGAGTCGCTAATTATGTGAATTTAAAAATAACGTTATTAATTGTATGATAGATTAGCTTTAAATCGATGAAATACACATTTTTTATAGATTACGTCTAATTGAATGATTTTGTATAGCTATTGTATATTCAAAATAAAAACAGATGAGAAAATATTTTATTTTTATAGACCCATTTACGACTTCTTTGAGAGCGCCGAAAACCATTAAAATTCTTCGATAAAATAAACAAATACGACTCTTAAAACACACAGGAAATAACAATTTTCATCACACGAAATATTACGTGATATTATATTATGACAACCTCATAAACGATCATGGTATGTTATGTTCTCACGCGAGCACACAATCCCATATCGATCGAAAGATTTTCAATTTTTTATTGAAAACATTAACACATAGATATATAAAACACTCAATGAATGTAACATACGCGTTTATTACACGTTACAAAACCGCAAATTTCCAATTCTAACACACATCATGCACAATGGACAAATGTAACGTGACCCGCGACGATTGAAATCTGTTCGAGTTTCGCAACTGCATTCGTATCGAATGCACATTCGACGAAAGTAATTTTCTCTTTCAACTTTTTCTTTCTAACCGAACTAGAATATAGCGTTTGGCTCGACGCATTTTAGAGATAACCGGTCAAACGGTTTTTTTGCGACGTTTAGAAATCCGTTAACTAGTGTAAAATTTCTAGTGTGTGCGTATGAGGTTTTTTTCGCATCTGTGTAAAAAGTTGATTCGATTTGTGTATTGGGAATTATAATAAAAAAATGAATTTGAGAATGAATTGTGTACTAGAACGAAAGTGAACCGATGTGACGTGTTGACGTTGCATTTCTCCTTCGGAATAAGAATGGTAAAATCTGGGTTTAAATGCGTTTGAAATATGCATTTGCTTCCTGTGTGTGCAATCATATTATTCTTCGAATGGATATGCGTTTTGTCAAGTATTTCCTATTAAGTGTATGTAATTTCGAATTAGTTTTTTTCCTCGCGTGTGTCATGAAAATTATTGTTTTGCGTTCGATTTTCACGCGATTGTACTTCTTTTGAAAAAATATCAATAACACGTCACAGATTTCGATGCATGCCCGAATTACATATCCATATTTAGCAAACATAATACACCTGCGCAAACATATTCGTGTATGAGTTGAGTAGCTGAATGAAAATTGTACATTTGCTTATTTCCATTTTCGGCTACGACTGGCCACTTTTCGACGTCGTACTTGAGGTTTGTAGGAATTTTTCACTGTTAAGTCGTAACCATAATATTACAAGTTCTCCAATTTGGAACCGGATCAAAGTTTCACTGCATTCACTATAAACTATTCGATTTCGAAAGACTTCATTCACAACTAACCAATATTTGGTATTTTCATGATATTCGAGTGATTCTCGGGTTTGGTTTGGTTACGTTTCAAGTTCGATTAGGTTAAGTCGAGTGTCTTTCCAATTGAATAACAGACCAATACCAAAAATTTTGATACATGAAAACATCATGAATAATTCTTATTTAATTTAAAATTTATACATCCTCAAGTCCAATGGGTAAATAATGCATAGGTGAGAAGCCTTAACCAACGGTTGTGCAAACTCCGACAATTTGGCAACGCGATCGTCACGCGTGTCGGAATCGAATGTCGAAATTAACTCACAAGAAGAACCACAACAACAACAACAACAACTACCACCAAAAGAACAACAATTCGATTTGCATGCAACAACGAAAGCCTGCCCGCTAATCGGCGGAAAAGCCGGCTCCAGATAACGCCATCTCTGCAACGCGTTGCATCATCATCACCATCATCATCGCAGTCTTCGTATCTTCTGAGTTTTGCAGTTCTGTGCATTATTTTTTTCATTTGATTTTGGTCAGTGAAACTCGCTTGCGATTTTGCCTTGGGTTTTAGAACGTTCGAGCGCTACATATTTTTATAGGCGAACGAATATCCGCTGATGAAAGTTGTAGAGAAACCATTTTTTTTTACGTTGTTATAATATAATATCGAAGTTGATTCTAGGTTGTGATGTTTGTATTGTTTAGTTTTGAGTTGTGTAAATTGAATGATGTCGAATTTGTATCGTGTTGTTTTATTGTACTGACGAAATGTTATGTGAACATATTTGGATATACCTTTTTTTTTTCAGAAACTTTTTAATTCGTTAATATTCAATGCATTTCACATATAAAATGTATTCAAATATTTCTGCAAATTTTATGATAATTTGAGTTAAAAAAAAATTACATCGGTATGCTTGTCCTACTTGCACAAAGTCACAATTTTCATATAAAAAACCAATATCCGTTGATCATGTTACACAAATACGGTAAATATCTATTATCGCAAATACATATTTTTTCACTTTGAAAAATATCAAATTCCGTTTGAGGAAATGCACTCATTGTTTAACAATTTTTCACACTGAACGCGTACACTCTTCTTCCGAACGAAACCCAATATATTCAACATTTTTATGCTGGTACGTTCGATCGTTATTAATATAATAATAACGTGTACGGCTGCGGGTTACTTTCGAGAAAGAAAGCGGTCAAGACGCGTTTTTTACATAACTGTCTCCGACTTTTTATCGGCGGAACTTATGCTCCGATCCACATAGCGAACAATGCCGTAATTAATCCTTAAACATCGTTTTCCACTCATACTTTAGATAATTCGTGCCCAATAGATATCAAAATGTCGAGTCAAAGTTGAATTTTGAAACGTTCTTCTAATCGCAATGTTCGCATCGTACTTTAGTAGTTTGTGGTCGGTCTGTTGCGGTGGCTGTTACGAATTCTCATATCAGTCCGTTCGAGGAAACAGGTTTTGATGTGGTAATCTTCATTCTTGCGCGAGAAGGTCATCTCGTAGGTTCTTTTATGTCGATTTTCATTCAATTTTGATCTATACGAAACGTGTTTGTTCTATGACTGCGAAATGATACATCATCGATGCTATCTGATTCATTGTGGATTCTTTTCCGCGTGCTATTCGATTCGTTTCGGATTCTTTTCCTCATGCTGTTCGATTAGTTTCAGCTGTTTCTTTGAAAAAAAAAATTGCTAATGTTTACTTTTGTTTGATTTCAGTTGAGACTTATCTATCACCCGTTGAGACGCACTGCAACAATATTGACTATTTCATCCCTGATGAGAACAACGAAACCAAAGAGTTCAACGAAGATGCTATGGCTAGGTAGTAAAAAAATATTTTCATTCCATCAACTTTATATATTTGATTTGTAGCTTAATTTAATTAGTTTACTAAATTGTGCGATTTGTAATTTTCAGATTGCATATGGCCCGATCGACTATTGCATTGTTCATTGTGGCATTCTTCACGGTGTTCATTGCATTCTGGACAGGAGTTGTTGGATGTTGGAAGAGAAGTCCTGGAAACGTCACTGCGACTGCAATTCTTTTACTCGTTACATGTAAATAATTCTCATCTATTCGCTATGAATCAATTATATGATGTATTCTCAACTAATTTCTTATTTCAATAATAGGTCTCTTAGCAGCTGGAGCCATGGCTTTATGGCATGGTGTAGAATTTTATGAAAAAGAAAAAGTTGTTGGTGAAGAATATTATCAGCAATGGAATAATGTATGTACTGTTTTCTTAATAACTATTAATACATATATTAAGCGAATCTAGTAATTAAAAATATATTTGTCTTACAATTAATATTCATACAACAGGCAATGAATGTGTTATAAATCTGTTTAAAATTACAACAAAAATAGGTTCTGCGGGATAATTCTTCCATATGGTACGATTGGTCGTACATTTTAGCTTGGATGAGCGTTGGAGTGTCTTTCATCAGTTCCGTGATGTTCTTCTGTGCCGCATCCTGCCTCGGCAGGGAGAAGCGCAAAGAGCAAGCTAGCAATGTTCAATACATAATGCCAGGTTGGTCAGACGATCTCGACTGGCATTACATCACTAAAACTGGGAAATAACAACATGAAACGAATAAATATATATCTCATTAATACCGCTTCAAAATGATTTGTAGTTGGTCAACAGTGGATTTGTGGTAATTTGCCTGCTGTAAAATATACGCCGTTAAAGTTATGAATTAATATCCTATTTGTAATTTTGATTGTGTGAAATTGAACATTTGCTATAATATGTTTTTTTTTTTTTTAAATGTTCAGTTGAAACGATTGTGGTTGATAGATAAATGAATGATTTTTATGTTAAGCTATGGTAATATCCTTGAAAAATTGAAGATCTTTTAAACTTATTAGATATGTTATCTTCAACGCTTTCATTATTAGAATTTTAAAGAAAGTAGTTTACTTTATATATTTTATTTCATTCATTTATCTTTTTGTATAGTCAATGTACTCAAATACAAAATTGGTATTCATATGAGTTGAAAAATATGTAAATTTTTTTATAATATTCTGTGTTAATATCAACCAAATGAATACTTTTGTATGCAAACGATATATATTATTTATCGTATAGGTATATTTTTAATATTAACCCATATTTTACTAACAAATGCTTTTTCTCTTTCTTTTCATGCAATATTTTCCTCTACTACATACATAAATCTTCATTCTCGCATCAAAACATGGAACATTCGCCGACTGTAATATTTGAAAACCGCCGCGTGTGTGTTGTACATTGTGCTTTTTATATATGACTTTAACTGTGGTGTGTAACGGACAAACTTTGAAAACGATCAAAACTAACATAAACCGCCTCTGCATACCTGCAATGGGAATATGCGTATAACAGCTACTGCGGGATAACTGCCGGATATGGTACGATTGGTCCTACATGGTCGCTTGGTGTGGCGTGGGGCTGAGCCTCATATCGGCAATTCTGTTCTCGTCGGCAGCCATATGTCTCCGAGGTGAGCGCGAGCGAGAAGAGGCCCTCAATATGCAATACCTCATGCCCGGTATGTTACACTTGTAAAGTACTAACAAATCCCCGGTAAAATCCTAACTTTTCAGGGCCTGGCTACCAATTGTTGGATAGCAGCTTATCGATTCGATGAACATTCAGTGAATACTTTTTTGAAGCATTTTTTTTATATATATGAAACCGATGCAGCTGCAAACTAACATTTGAACGAACAGCCCTTAGTGATTTATTTCCTCTAAAATAATCTTGATATTTTGTCATATCAAATTATTTTTTTTTATATTTATTTAAAACAATGGTTTTGGTGTTTTGTTGATTAAAATCTTTAATTAATTTTTATGTTTGAAATTAAATATTTTGGTTCAATATTGTAAAGTAGTTCAATATATGATTTGTTTTATTTGAATCAATATTTTATGTACATAATGATGCTTTTAAGATTATCATTTTGTTTTATAAAAGATTAACAATTTCAAATATAATTTAGTTTAGATCTTTCAATTGTTCATTAGCAATTAATTAACCGTTTAGTTATATTCAAGTAACTTGCCAGTGTTTGAAAGATCTTTAATACCAAAAATATTAATAATATTGGGAATATTTAATAATATGATTGTATCTCATTTCAGTATATCCACAAAAACAACAATATGCGTATGCTGGATATCCTCCTCAGCATTATCCACCAGGTCCTTACTACCATGGCTCCCAATACGGTCCATACAACTACTGAGAAATGGCGCATCTCAAATCCACACACTCTAACGCCAAACAGCCACCAATCAGAAATTCACGAGACTCTACGGGACGCCATTTCAACGGCCGCATGGGATCGAGATCATCCAACACATCATACACCAACTCCTTTGAAAGTGATCATTCCCTAGAAGATAATAGAACTCGGTCCATTAAATCGTCAAGTGATATCCACTCCCCATACGGTCGTACATACTCACGCAAACCAAAACGCATAAACCGTCCCGTGAGCAATTTATCCATGATCGACGAGAACCCTTCGTTCACAAACCATTACAAATCTTCGAGCTTCATCATGACGTCGAGGAGTGATCCGGCTCTTTCTAATAAACATGAATTTCATTTAAACAATCGTACTTACGCGTCACTGAATCATCATCATCACACTTATGAAGTGCCAATACGAGATAATCTCGGTAGGAACTATTATAGGAGGCTTTCTTCTGACCAACCACATTTAGTTACACATCCTTATGAGATTGATCGTAGATATTTGTTGGAGGATAATTTTGGTAATTTGTATTTTGTGAACAACATAAATCCTCAACACGAAGGATTATGTTATAATATGCCTCCTATATTATCTTATAATAATTTGTATTTGGCATTTTTGTACTGAAATTTTTAACAATTGAGAATATCTTATTCAAAAAATGCATATCTTTGTAACGTATGTTTGTCATATTTATTTATACAGGTTTTCCACTTTAAGTTTATGTTTTCATTTCATTTTAAATACTTAAAAGTGAATCAAACTGTTTTAGGGTGATTTGAAAATGCCTTAAATAAAACAATTTCCTTCAATTTTCAAAATATTCAGCATGAAATGATCATGTTTTAACTTGAGGTGATAAACCTGTATTTTCTATTCTTGTATGTATGTTCTTTTTTGTTTTATTATTTTAAGTTAATAATGCTTTTATAGTTGTTATATGAAACAGTTATGAGTGAATTCTGTATTATGCGGTGGTTGTTTGTAAATAGTTAAAACAAAATACATTAATAGATAAACAGTGAACATATGGAAATACAACCTGATATTGGATGAGAGAAAAATTGCGCCATATTATCACATAGTTCATAGAACATTCATGTCAATGTGAATTTATATCACCGAAAACTGCTTCATAATTATCATGGATTTTTTGATTCTGGTACTTTTTGAAGACTGAATTGTAACAATTGAATTATATAACTTTTTGATTTTATTATGTCGATGTTAGTGAATCAAAAACATCACAACTGTGATAATGCAAAAAGTCTTATATATTCACTAGTTTTTTCGACCAATTTTTAACGTATTGCGCTATTTAAATAATGCATTTCTTGTGTGGTCGACTTAATCATCGATTTAATACATGAACAAATGTACAAGTTTTGCTCCGCACAACTCGATAGCATTTTTGTAAATCAATTTTAGTTTGTAACAAATTACAGAAAATGTTAAAGACAAAGCAATACTGTGTTGTGTGTAATTGATGAATGAATGTATGCATAGTCCATTTTTTGATACGAGTATAAATAATTAATTTATGTCATAACATTTTATTATATATATATGATATTTTTAATCGAGTATAAGTACATTTCTAACTAGGAAATCAATTATTGTTCTCTAAGGTTTCATTTTTTTCAGTAACTGTACAGGTCTGTTACCATTTTTTTTATATTTTTGTCGTTTTGAACAATGAGATTTCTATAACGTAAAACCGCATAATTTACAGTGAATGATTTATATTTTTGCATAGTTTCGAATAATTATAGATCTTCGATTTTAAGTTTTTCTCAGTATTACGAAAGAGTTTGAATATGTGTTTCAATTTTTTATTTTCAAGGAATCTCTATCTCTATTAGTTTTGACTGATATCTTTAAATTGCTTATTTTGTATTTGACAATAATAATTTGAATGATATTATGGTGCTTAAAATTGCATAAGCAATCTTATTGATTGTTAATGATCCGTCAATAATTTGATCATATCATATTTCTTCAATCGAATTAACGTTTCTCTGTTGAATATTAATATTTTAAGGCATTATGTATAAATAGTTTACATTTTCGAATTCATTTAAGATAAGGAAAATTATTTAATTAAAAACTTGAAAATATTTTGTAGAACGTGTTATTTTATTTCATCTCCTTGTCTCACAATTACATCCTATATTATCTTTTACATAAAGTAGACATTAGTATAATATAAATATATTTGGTTTTATAAAATATTTTAACCCACAATAAACACTTATAATGCACTATCGACGATTGCACCAGGATTTGCCAGTGCATTTTTTCTTTCTTGAACTGCATTCACCAATTTTCTATAAGGACCGAGCGGTAAGCCCAAAGATTTCATATCATTTTCGGTAAGAAGCATGAGAGCATCTAAATCTATCTGTTCCTGTAAAAGTTTAGGTGCTAACTGAGATAAGCCGAAACCTTCCAAAAACCCTCGTAAAGCAGCAGCTGCAGAGTCTTCGTCTTCATTTGAAGACTCCGAGGAACTTTCTGAAAGTTTCAAAGTAATGTCATACATCAATAGAAAACAATGAAATTATAGGTTCTATCAAAATATGAGTAGATATATAGCACATTGAGTATCAACGTATATAAATGGAAATATAAATTCTATATTGTACAGTTCTTTTAGTATAATATTATATTCATTAATGAGAATTATTTGAATTTTTATCTTTATTTTACTGTTGAATTATTTATTTTGTTTCGATTGGAAGATTGTGAATAAAAGACTATAGCTATTACTATATTAGATTTTACCAGTAAGAGCATCATCATTCCATCGAGGTTGTATTGGTCGTTGACGAGCTGCTAATGAACCCGCAGATCCTATTGAGTTTTCTTCACCTGGCACGGAGGGTTTCCCACTTGTAGCCATTGAATTCAATGTAGCTGTTATAGATCGTCTATGGTATATTGAAAAAAATGTTTTTAATCTGTACAGTTTAATTTTTGAGCGATTTTGAAAACAAAGTGATTGTGAACCTGAATCCAAAATTTCCAAAGCCTGGTCTATCGAATATGCTAGCAGGTTCTTGTAACATCACATCATGTCCTAAACCACTATCATCAGCAATGAGAAAATCAGGTTGGCTTAAAGACCTATAAATTTGGTTATATTATTAATTTTAAGTAAGTATATTTTAATCAAATTGTATAAACTATAAATGATAGAATCAATCACCTCGTGAGGCCAGATTTACGGGGTGCATCATTTCCATTCTGATCATCATCATCTTGGGCATCATCATCATCATTTATTTTGAAGGCATCAGGGATCCTTCCTCGTTGATGATTTCCTGTCGTAGTTAGAGTCCCACCGAACATAACTTCAGAATCTCTTCTTAGTCCTGTTATTGATCTAATTGACCTTTTTCCATCAGTTTCTGTTTCACTAACCTAAAATATATTTTGAATAATTGAATTATTCCTACATAAATAACAATTAAATAATATTGAGAAAATATGTTACCTTAAAATCAGTATTATATTTATTAACGGTACCGTTTTGCATTTTTTTAGCAAATATTCTTCCCTGTAAAGCGGTACCTTTAGGTCTTGATACAGTTCCAACTATTGCACTAAAAGTAGGCGGTGCTTGGTTATCACCAACATCTATCAAATTTCCTAAAAATGATAAGATATACTTATATACATGACATGTTAATATATATATGAATTTATATTAGGTATATTAAAATACCATGGCTTGATGATCGACTAATTTTATCTTTTAATGCCATTAGCATAGTGCTTGGTCTGTGTGGCATGGTTCTTACATCTTCAGCTGCATCGTCCCATTCTCTATGAAGCCTTTTCATTTCACTATCGGCCTGACTCTCAGTTTTGTTTTGTCTCTTATTATACATTTTGATTATTTTTTCACTATCTTTTTTCGCCTTTTCCTTCATAGCCTTTACCTTTTTTCTAAAAAAATCCAAATTTCAATTAAACATTGGACAAATTCTCTACTTATTTCTTTTTTTCTTATATTACTTATCGCTGATTTCCAGTTTTGCTGCAGCAGCATCTAAGAAACGTAAAATATCTTCTCTATCATTAATTGCTGCTAATTCTTGGGCAGTATGATTATCTATATCCATTGCAAATAAATTTGCTCCGAAATTGGCTAAAAATGTTACACATTCTTTATGTCCTCTAGCTGCTGATAAATGAAGAGCGGTATTTCCAAAATGATCAGCTTTATCGGGCTCTCCTCTGAAAAAGTATTGTGTTAAAAAAATATCAATTGTAAAATGGGAGTAGGTATGTATTTAAAAAATCAAATCAAATCATCTTATGATTAAAATAATTAGATTAATGGAGCACATTAAATTCTTTGATTTGTTTATTTAAATTGAAAGGTAAATGTTTAACCTAAATTGAAATTCACTAAACATGAAACATTAAATATGAATCTTAAACTGGAAATCATTTTGAAATGAGAAAAAGAAATAACTCAACATGAAGTAGGAATGTATGAATCTCATATAATATGTACATAATATCAAAAAAATATTTGTCATATAAATATAAATAAATTATAAATATATTTAATACCCTCTTCCGCATAGCAATCTAAGAGCATCCAGATTCCCTTCGAATGCAGCCCACAGAGTCGGAGTCATCCCTGCTTCGTCTCGATTATTGCAATCCTTCCGATTGGCCTCCTTGAGAACATCAAGTAGGCCATCTTTGGCAGCTCTGAAATATAAGCATACGGTCTCATCATCATCATCATGCTCTGTACATTCCATCACCGAGCACATAATTGTTGCCTTTGGGCTAAGTGACTGAGCGTTGACCTCGATATTGGTCCAGCGGTGCTCTTCTTGTCACATTACTGCTAACGTCTTTTTTCTATCGCTCTGTTGGATCGTGTTAATCTACTTTCACTATTTTGAAAATACCATAACGAATTTGGACGTGCAAAAGTTATCTGTTTCTCAATAAAAGACTGAAAACAGTCAACTCTAGCATTTCCTATATGATTCCAACTGGAGTTTTGACACAATTTTATTAAGCAATTTCTCTTTTATGATTTTATAGGCTTCAAAGTTTATTTATTAGTTTATAGTTAAATTTAATATTCATGTTATAATTTTTTATATCTTACATGACATACATTCATTCAATTTGATTGTATTTTAAAAAATCTTTAAACAGACATGTTAAAGTGAAATCATAGTTTTACTAATTGTCAACCAATTTTTAGTCTATAAACTGACAAAATAACTAAAAAATGTATTTTCATTTATAATCTTATTGAAAATGAACGTTATTTTTAAGTCTATTCTCAAAATATGAATAAAAATTTATTGTCATCGATAAACTAACAAATTATCTTCTCAACAACAATCAATGACGATTCAAAATTATCGCTAATTCCTACACATAAATGGATTAAACGATCATATACAACGAATATTTGAATACTTTTTCAAAAATAACAATAATAATGATTAAATAATTAATATTATAATTGACTATTAAAATATTTACACCATGAACGTTTCTAGATTCGTGTTCGCATTATAATATGTGAGTCATTATTGCCGAGGAAACGAGGGTGTTACGGATCAACGCTCATATCGCTAACCAGGAAAAAGGAAACAGTTATGTACTTTTTTGAAAATTCGCCATAAACTTGTATGGAGTTTTCCATGTCGAAAGAAAAAAACGATCGATCACAATACGATTGTATTCATACGCGTTTTTAATTCATAATAATCGAACAATCGCGCGCATTATTATACTAATCTTACGAATTTCCCAAGGATGTGTGATTTTTGGGCGTTCGATTTGGGAAAATTTCGAAAAACAATACGTTTTAAATTCATACAACGTGCTATGAACATTCATTAAGATAATATTGAGATAGTGAATGATTCTTGAGAACCGAATCGTTCATGAAAAAAATATGTAATACAAAATGATCAAAATTGAATTAGAAAAAACATTACTATTTTCACTATATATCACATTATACTATGTGAAAATAAAATAAATAATAGTATGCAATACGAAATTATTGGAATTTTATCATAATCAATCATTTTTTTACATAATAACATGATATAAATTTTAGATTTTTTAGGATTATCATATTTTTTCCATATGAACAGATAAAGCGAAAGACCCCTAATCCATACGAATTTCGATATTTTTATAACGCGTCTCTCTAAAATGCGAACACAAACACTGTGCTATAAGAATATTGCTTGAATAAAAAAAATCACAGTTTCCTACCGAATTAAAATTCACAATTGCACAAAATACAATTATATCACACTTCAAAATCAACATTTAAAATTGCAATAATTCCGAAGCGTTATTGAAACAATCGAACAAGATAATACAGCTCATAGATTAGATTAAACACTGCTCTTAACACTACACATATCGTCGATTGAATATATCAATAATCGAATCGAAAAGAATGTGTACTCACTGATGGAATCTTGTGGTGCTCATTTTCGCCGAAGGAAACTATGCCGAATCTTAAAAATCCGATCAAAAGTGCGACATTTCGTCCAAACTCCTCTCGCAAATCCGCTCCTTATTCCTATATTTTGAGTATTGGATCTTCAGATGATGCTTTGGGGGTTTCAAAGTTGGATTTTGAGGGTTTTGAGTGGGTTTTTTTCAAATGATTGTTGTTTTTGTTGTGTTCTTGGTCGCGTTGGCGTCCAACTAACTGTTGTACGAGAAGCGGCACCTGTCCGGTTCAGGTGAGTCTCCCACTCTGTTTCACTAAAAATGTGTACGTACCTATAAAATGTGAGATAAAGTTGTTCAGGGGTTCTCAATTCTAGTAAATTTCGAGATAAAATGTTCCTATGTATGTGATAATAAGTTTGCGAATGCTATTTTTATATCTCAAAGCGATTAGACAATATTGAGAATTAGCGAAGATTACGATTAGGTAAATATCTTTATATGTATGTACAATTCAAATATTTTATCTAACATAATATCAGTTGTTAACATTTGCACAACTTGTATAGTTTCGTTCGAAAAAAAATAAAATTTAGTTAAGACAATTTCGAATATGTATATTAATTCTAAATATATTGTTTTACACGTGAACTACTTTCATTTTCAAGTTGTAAAATGTTGATTCAATTCATAAATTCGTGAAATTAGAGATATTTAAAAATAATAAAGATTATTGCATACCTATCTATCTGATCAAAATGCGGATTCAAACACAAAAGAGACCGATTGCTCAATGATTCATACAAATTCGAGTGAATTACGATCGTTGAGAATTGTTCTCATTAATTGGTATTACATACTTCCTGTTGCAGTTTATCTCACCTGATAACTTTCATTCAGTTTTTGAACCTAAAAATTGATGAATATTCAAAAAAATTGTATTGAAAAAATATTTCTTATTATAATAGTTGTAGATTAATTGTTATTTATTCATAAAACTTGATTTCTTATTATAGAAAATTCAAATTATAATATTTTTGCTCGACATCTTTCGACGACCGAAAAAATATGTTTGTGTCGATAAGTTTTTAAATTCAAAAGTTTTTTTGAGGCGCCACTTAATGCTGCTATTCAAAATTTATATTTTCGATTCGATTTCAAATTATTTTTGAAATTTTATTATTTAACTATTAAAAAAAAAGTAAGGAAACTATTTTAACATAAAATTGAAAAGCAGTCTTGAATATTAATAACTAATGGCTCATACTTCAAACAACAAAGTAAAATAATACAACAGGAGTAAAAAGAAAATACTGAAATTATTGACCATTAAGATACATTGTAATCACTGGACCAATATACCATGTCAGCATTTAAAATAATTACTATCATTTTCATAAATATAATGCAGTTTTTTCAGCAATTCTGCCATATAGAAATAAAATTGATCGAATATTAAAACCAAAATCTTTAAAAAATCGCTATTAATATTTATCGAAATATGATAAGTTCATCAGATTAAATAATACCATAAAATCGAAAAAGAACGTTTTATTAATAATTAATTTAATGTACATGTTTTTCACATCAACTAAAAAAATCCATCAGAGATTCGAAGCAAATACCTTTCTGATCTTTTACTTCAGATCTGCATCACGCTCCAAGTAGATTTAAAAAGAATCTTATGTGTATTTGTTCGATTGAGATCTCTAATGTTTGTTTGAAGTAAAATATTTTACATTTCATATAAAATTTCGAAAAAAACATATGGTTAAGTATTTTAAGCAACGATTGAAATACTGACCCATAAAATAGGAGACAGAATAATGATTTTTTTTTCATAGTTAGTCATATTCAACACAATTGAGAACCATAAAAACATCAGAGATTAAACAAAAAAAAATAATCAAATAAAAATTCTCAAAAATCGCTCATATTGCATTAAATTTATCTCACACAAGAACCCAACCCGAACAATACATCGACATACGTAGTTACAATCAGTCCTCCAACTACGAACTGTCTAAAATCTACGAGACAGAGATGGATGCATATACCGCAGTATATAATATAATACGTTCGTCTCTGTCCCACCTATGTTTTGACAGTTCGCAGTCGGAGGAGTGAGTGTAGTAGGAGTTGGCAAGTCCCCGGCCGTCCGCTAATTGGAGTCGCTTCTCTCGCCAAAGCAATTAATGCCGGAGGGAAAACAATATGTCCGCCGGTTCGGGCCTGCGCCCCCGCGGGGCCCTCGGGGGGCGGCGGCCCCGAAAACGATTTCGGCGCCCCCTCGGGCGGAGCAGCCTCCGAGCTCGTTTTCATCAAACTTCCCTAATTATTCACGACTCTGTTCGTCGACCTCTACGCGACATCGTGTATTTCGTAATCGTGCTATATGTATGTGTGTTAATTATTATTTTTTAGGTTCGATCTTTCAATCATTAGTTATTCAAATCAAGTGTTAATTGAGGTTTTATTATCGCTAATACGTTCATGCTTTAAGGAAAAAAATATCAATTAGTACTCGAATTGACTAACTATCGATTGAAAGTTCGTGTTTTAGGTGGGATCTTTCAATTGTTAGTTATGCAACACGAGTGTTGATTGACGTATTATTCTCTTATCGCTAATACGTTCATGCTTTAAGGAAAATATATCAATTAGCACTCGAATTGACTAACTATCGATTGAAAGTTCGTGTTTTAGGTGGGATCTTTCAATTGTTAGTTATGCAACACGAGTGTTAATAGATGTATTATTCTCTTATCGCTAATACGTTCATGCTTTAAGGAAAATATATCAATTAGCACTCGAATTGACAAGCTATCGATTGAAAGTTCATGTTTTAGGTGAGATCTTTCAATTGATAGTTATGCAACACGAGTTGGTATTACTTTCCTCATAGAGTTATTATCGCTAATGCGTTCAAATTCTATGAAAAAAAAGTCAATTAACACTCGAGTTGTTTAACTTATGATTAAAAGTTCGGGTCTTGGTGTTTCAATTTGGATTTCGATTTCGTTTAGAAATATTAATATTAATATTGTATTTTCAAAATTGTTAAGTAATTCATTCAGTTTTATATTATACTTTATTAAATTTTAAACAACTTATATAATTTCAATCATTTTCTCGATCATCATTTTGTTGCCCTCATTCAAATCTGTGAAGCTTAATGATTTCGTTCAAACATATCATATCAATACATTCCGAACACAATTAAAAAACCAACATCGAAACCAAACTCATTCAAAACCATCGAAAACACAAACAGTTAACATTCAAATGGTTTTTTGCGGTTTCGGCAGCAATAAATCTAAAAACAGACAACAAACGGAGAAGAATCCTCATCCACAAAGGAACGACCGAGTTAATTGAATTTCAGGTTTCATAATTAACACGCTCTTTTACGACTCAACATACGAAGTCGAAAAAAATCATGATTATTTTTTCAAAGATACTATGTTATTTTATTCTCTATACGTATGTATTTCGTATGCTAAATCCGTTGGGATCTTGTACGAGTGCGCTTTTCAAATTCGAATTTAATTCGCGCCGCTTTACATATTTATTGCGGCCTCGTTCAAAAATAAGGGTTTTTTCTCTTTCGCGCCTTTTGCGAGAATATAGCGACGTTGATGTCTTTATTCGCACTTGGAGCACGAAACCTTTCCAGGGGAAGCCTGCATGTTATGATACATTTAGAAAATTTTCGATATAAATGTTTAAAAACGCTGTTTTTTTTGTAAAATTCATCAATTCAAATCAAAATTAATTGATTGTAGTGTAATAAAAATAAATCTGTGTCACTAAAATAAATGATTTTGAGTGAATATGTGAGTGTTAATCAAATTGAACGACTCAAATTTAGAAACAGGGTTATATTTTGCATGCCGAATTTCAAGTTAGTTTTGCAACTGTTTAAATTATTGTTTATAGAAGTATATGTATTTATAAGACAAAAAATATTTACATAAGTAAAAAGGCATTTTGAATTGCTACAGTAGTTCACGTTAAGTTATGAAAAAAATATACAGCAAAAATCGATTAAAAAGAAAATTTGTATTGAAAACTGTAATGTATCAATTCAGCCAAGCTTCCCTTACTAATTACGGTTCACAAAAGTACTCAGGAGCGACAAGGATAGCGATATAGCTTTTCACAGACATTTCAACTTGTTAAAAAGGGACAGAAGACAAAATCAGAGTGGAACGAGAGACGATAATGCGGTTCAGAGCGAAAATATCCACATTGAAATTTTCGACGCGAAATTTCCATATTGAAAACATTGAAATTATCGCCTTTGTTCGGCCGCTTCGGATATTTCGATTTTTCATTTGAATATTCAACGATTTTTACCGATTTACGATGTAAATTTTCCGACATAAAAAAACCTTATCGTTTACATATTAATTTTGTGTGATATGCGTGCTACACATTTAATTGATGTACGATGGTGAGTTATAACCGACAATTTTGTTAATTTCATTCTATCCGAACAGTTTCGCTCCACAAAAATACAGATAGATGTGAAAAATTGTAAAATTACACAATCAACTTTTATCTATTCATAATCAGTTATTTATTTCGACTAAAAATTGATACTCTCATTGTGTTTTTGGAATGATTAACTCGATTGAACCAAATACATATTTATTTTTCTTCGATGAAAATGATACATTCGGATAAGTGAGCTGTTCTCAGCCAAAAGCAATTAGCTCCAATCGGTGAATATTTTTAAATTTTAATGCCAAATCATCAGATCGTTGATTAAAATTGATTTGAAATATTTTTCCATGATATTTTTTCATGATGAAATTCTGATATGAATTCAGTTCAGCAGTAAAATTCGTATAATACGAATTACGCAGAATCGTTTAATGAACGAGATATAGTTATAGTGAGGATGGAAAACGTTAACAACGAAACAAACGATGTCCATAAGCATTGAAGCGTAACATTTTCAATTATCCCGATTTAGCCTCTCTTTTCCTTTTCGAAACGAACTTCTGCTCGGTTGTTCGAAACGCAACGCGAATCCATTCTGTTCGTCGCTGGATAAATTAGTTTATTTTGTGTGCAAGGCGGTATTCTTTAAGTGTAAACAGGGTTGTCTTATCAAGCCTTATAATTAATTATTTAATCATATTTAAAAACTTATTAAATCAGACACTAGACAGACTAAAAACCCTGGCATGTTCAATGAATTGGTTTTTTTAAGAGGGTTTGGAAAATACTGGGATATGGATTTTCTGATGTTCAAAGTCTGTTGAATAAAAAATAATCGAATTTCTGGTCTAATATCGATTTTACACAAGTTTTTCATCCAATTTAAGGAAAGAAGAGAGTGGGGAGACTTGATCCTCCCTTTTGATTTTTAGTCTAAGCTCCTCTTGGAAAATCATATTAAAAAAAGTGTCGATATACTTGCAATTATTATTTTTTAAATACGATTTTCTAAAAGGGATCTAGAAACGAATTTCAAAAGGGGATATCAAGTCTTCTTAATGGACCAAGTTTCCTCACCTTCTTCTAATATTTTTCCATTAAAATTTCACTTATTTTCCTTGAGTTATTGTGCTAGAACAATCGAATTTCAAATGTGAAATATTCAACTTTGAATGGAAATTATTCAACTTGAAATGGAAAATGATTTAATTTGAAATGAAAAATGTATTTTAATACGAATAATCACATCCCTGAACAAGTCGGAATGGTTCGCAGTCATATTGTTATTGGCCATTGTCCGCCCTGAGGTGTTGTTTATTGACCGCCGCTAAAAGCGATTGACAAGAACTGTTGTAATTGTAATCTCAGTACATTTTCTCACTCTCGAGGAGAGTTTTAAACGCGTCAACGTTTACAACGTCGAGAGGGTGTAATGAGTCCTTATTTTCAGCAATTTGTACGTTTTTTTTTTCACCTTTCGGCCCTCGAATAATGAAATTTTCGCATTTGGCCGTCGCTTTTCGTGATTGAACCGCGTTATCCGAGTGTCGTTGGCACGCAACTGGAATTTATTAAAATTGAACGTGTTAAAAGAAAATTATTTTCGTATAAAAGTCGCATTATTAAAATTGCACTGAAATCTGAGAGCCTTTGAACGATTAGAGCGTTCAAGAGCCTTATATTTTTTCCATAATCGATGTGCGTTAAAAATTACATTTTTTGTTTAATTTATAAAAATTCTATTCATACAATAGTTTTTTTTAAATAAAATTAATATTTTTTCAACGATTATTAGAAAGATTGATTTATTATGTCGCAATTAATGTCACTTTATGTCTCGGGCTCTATACAAAAATCGCGATCGATGTGAATACAAATTGCTCTTCCGACAAGATAATGAGAGAAAACGCCGCTTCTGATAATTTCATTATGTTCGATAATTGGGCAATCGTATGAAGTTTAATTTCCTGTTGTACGACATAATTACTAATTAGGATTACACACCCGGGAACGAAAAAAATTACAACTACGACATAAAAAACGCATTGAATTAATTCAAAATCGAACTGTCGGACGATTCGTGACGCTATCTTCCGGAATTTTAAATCGTGGGATACAAAAATGGTCAGTTTCAATTTGAAAAATGATTTTGGATCATTTGACAGCTTCACTACTACATTCAAAATGAGATCTAAAGATATTTGACATAATTGAGTCGCCTTGAAAGTTCTCGTTTTTCCTCGGATAACCTTTGAAATCAGATTTGATCTCATTTAAAAAATAACCCGAAGATGTCACACGTCGTTTTCGAAAACGTTCATCTCTCGAAGGCTGCATTAAAATTAATCAAAATCGAATTTCGTGCGCGAAAAACGCGCGCCGCCAAAATGTGATAATAATAACGTTGTTATCTGTCAAGAGGATTTGTTACACACGTTTTTATTTCGAAATTGACTTCGCCGACGCGTCCTTAAAACGGCTCAAAAGCCTCTACATTTGATAGTTGAATATAGTCCTTAATTTTGATGTTATTTAAGGTCGATTTCGTATGTGATTTTAGTAGTTTTTGAGTCCTTTTCGGCTTCGGGTGTGCGGCGCGCGCTCCGCGACTCTTCACAATAATATAGTTGTACACCGAAACGGGTCATTTTTCATTTTTTAATATGCACCTTTTCGTATGGGGATGCTAGTATGAATAATCGTGTTTCGAATTGTTAAATTCTTTATATTTGATTTTATTCGAGTCGAAAATACGCATTCGATCGATAATATTCGAAAGATTTTGTTCGCAATACATATTTTTAATTCATTTTATAAATGTTTTAAGTGCCTATTTCAAATTCCAAAAGTGTCATTTATCAATTCAATTAATTGATTAAATATATTCCGGGAATTAATTCGATATCATTAAAGATAATCAATTGTTTTCAAATAAGTAATTTTCTCTTATTAGCGAATGACTGAAATTCTGATAAATAATTGACTATTGTCATTCGATTTGATCAAACATTAAAAATATATGAGTAATTTTTGTAAATCGCATTGTTACCAATCTTAACTTAATTTGTGTATAATTAATGAACTTAGGTTAAATATATAATAAATATAGATATATTCTGAAGAATCTCATATTTTTATGTTTCATCATTTTCCTTATTTTAATTACACTGTCCAATTCGGAGCTCAAATATGATGATATTACAATGCAAAGAACACTAGATAGACTTCGAAACTCTACAGAAACCAATCTTTTTATAGTGCGCTTATACAAATATAATGAAATATTTCAATTTTTTTACACAAATATATTCAACAAAATAATATTTCCAAATGAATTTTTTAAAATTGATCAATTTCTTCATACAAAAATTTAAAAAAAATGATAAAATAATCTAATTTTTTACTAAAAAATAAACTAATTTCTGATATATTTTTTATCAAATATATTAAAAAACACTTAAAATAAATAAAATCTACTAAAACACAAGCGTTGAACCCCATAGTGGTGTCGCTCGTTACGGCCCGCAAAGGAACGCTAAAGGTGCGTACGCACACGACCGCACCTCGCACCCAAACGACAACAAACAAATAAACAATAAAGAACACAATTGCGTGTGTATGAACCACTTCTTATATACATATATACATATGTGTGTGAAAAGGTTCCGTGGAGGTTTTCGGGGCCCTTCTATCGGAGGGCGATAATGCCTATGATTTATGAGGCGAAATGTGTCGCCCCCCGGGGTGAAAAAAGGGAACATCCCGATGATAATTTCATTTCTGTATTAACTCTGGTGCATTGCCGACGATGTATGTGCACGGCTAGGATCAGTCAGTTTGTTTAGAATATAAATTTTTATTAAATTTGTATGAAAATTTGATTTTTTTCATAAGTAAATGAATGTGAAGTTCATTGAATTTTGATTGAATAGAAAAATATTTTAAATTCGATAATTTTTTTTTCTTGTAAGATTTTTGTGCAATCAGCTCGATAGTAATATTGGGCATAGTTTAGTAATATGCCAAGAAGAGTGTCATGGGAAAGTTCTTATTTTCAGCAATATGAACAAACATAAGTGTGCCCTGAATTGTTTTACTTCAATTTATGACAAACATATAGAGTCAATTGAAGTTTTCTGATTTCTCTAGAATTCTCGAGAAATTCCGAGAAATTAGGAATACTCATTGTAATATACCTAAAATCGTTTTTTTTTATATTCGAATAAGTTTTTAGTTCAATTGTGATAAAGCATATTAAAAAAAATGCAGTTAAACTAACAGTTTAAATTTGAATAGAAATTGATCATATTTGGATCTAGCTGTAACGTCATTTGGTAAATATAACAAATTATAAAAAAAATGAAATTATAATACTTTGTGATGTATACCGTTCAAGCTTTTTTCATTTGGTATCGAAATAGCTCTATTATAATAAACGTTTCTAATAAGTATAAACCAGCACAGAGCATCGATTCATCCATTTTGCACATCGTCAGATTTTCAATACACATTTATTTACATCTAGGAATGTTGCTGAATGGAAAAAAAGTCATTCGATCTTCTTAAACATGCCAAACGGAATAAGAATCGATTCGATTCAACAAAGCGCAAAATACACAACACATCTGCAAAAAAAATCACGATACAAATCTAAATTGAGCCATCTTTATATCACGTAGCAGCTACTCGTATTGAAAATTGACAAAGTCATTATTATAGAAATCTAGTATGCAACATGTTGAGTATCGACGAAAAAAAGCAGTTATAAATTCTAAATATTACTCATTTAGAGTTGCTTTTTTAAATAAGATATGTGAGTTTTAATTAAATTAAAAGACGTGTATGTGTGAAAACAATTACATATGAATTCAATAGAAATTGCAATGAAATGTGAATTCATCTCTGCAAATTCAAAAATGAAATAAAAATTTATACAATTCGTTCGTCAATTTTTCTTTTTCAGTAATGAAATTAGGTTTTTGCCAATAAAATTTTGATTTCACCAGTGATAATATGATTTTCTGACGATAAAGATTTCACTGAAACACGTACATAAGACTGAGAAAAAATTTTGACTGCACTCACTTAGAACGGAGATATCTCATTATGCGTTTTCGAAGAGTTCACGCTCATTTTTTATAACGCGTTTTGTTTGATGTTTTTCCTCAGGTGTTGCTCTATAGAGTTAACTCAAAATACTCGACCCGGGTTAAATGATGACATATTAATTTTCAGACCAGACAACCTGCCACCATCGTAATTAGATTTCCAACTTAAGTGATTTCGGTGCCCTTCGAGGGCCCGATGCCCGTTTTTTACCTTCAGGCCATTCACGAATTCACCGGCCCTTTTCGAAAACAACACGAAACAAAAATCGGAGTGCGAATTTGATCAATCGGCCGATTAATTCGTCCGATCGGCGCGAGATTTTATTCCGATCGGAATCGGGGGCGTTGATATTTTATAAGTCGGCGCATAAATCCACTTCTTATTCGGCGGGTGTTAAACGCTAAATAAGCTCCGATCTCGGTCCTTGTCCCTTTCAGGTCCCAAATACCCCATAAATAACCCGTTGTTATATTCAATTCTGAAATCCGTTGTGAGATAGGTGTTAAATAAATTAAACGGGCCGCATTCAACACAGGTGTGTGTTCGTTCGTTCGTTCGTTTGCCGTCACAATCAGGAACAGGTAGTGGAGGAAACTGAGGGAATCGTCTCATATTTTCCATCACACAATAATACCGAAACGGTAATTATTGAATAAATTGTATTATTTAAACAATTGACGACTGAATAGGCCAAGAGGTACAAGTGATTTCGAGAAAAGCGCGTTCAAAGTTGACTATGTACCTACATGTATAAGGAGGAGGTCGACTGATTTGATGATATATCTCAGCACACGTTCCGAATTCGTTTATATCCTTTTGCCACCAAATAAATGAGCATGCATAGAAGCGATTCCTGTGCATAACTCAATTTCACTTGTACTCCTTGGCCTTTTCGATTGTCAATAGTGATTGTATTGTAATATAAAAAAATCGATTTTTATGATAAACTGTGTATAAACTTATGCAAACGTACTCTAGAATTTGTGCAATTTGTGATCACGTATTCTGTTAATTTTAATCAGGGTGCAACAGTACTCATCAGACAAAAAATTGGATTATGTGTACCTAGTCTCTATTTTTTTGCACCAATTTGCACCGAAGTTGCTTTATAACATAATTACCCGAGTTAAATCCGAATCAAAATCGAGCTGGCTGATAAGTGAGTATTTACGGCTGTCAGCCAGTTTAACTGTCAAAGTCAGTATAGAGCGTCAATTTTCGAAATCACTGCCTATCGCGAATTGCCGTATATGTAAGGAAGTGTCGAATATTTAATTGAATAGTTGTTTCGTCACAGTTTCGGAGTGTAACGACGGATAGACGGACACACAGAATAACGTTATTATAAGGTTAGATTTTTCACACTACCCAAGTAATCACAATTTCTTTTGAAAGTTTTGTCGGTTGAAAATTTAAAAATAATTTGAAATTCTATTCGCGTGTTTTCATTCATGAAGTGCGTTTCAAAATACAAAGCTGAGCAAAAGTGACATGTGTAAAAAAGTAATAAAATTAATGTGTATCAGTGTTTTTACGAAAAATTAGTGCAATTTCTCAATTGGGCGTTTTGTAGAAACGCATAAGCTACGAGGGTTTTTGCAAATTCAACGAGTTTCAAAGTAGGTGACTTTTTATTAAACGGTTTTCGATATAAATTAGAAAATATTTTTTTCAAAACAAATGAAATACAAAATTCAAAGTAGAATTTTCTCGATATAAAATTTATTTTATATACATGATATTTGAATGTTTAATATTAATATTTTCTAATTTATATTGCTCAATTAATTTCTACACACATTTGCAAGTATCTACTTATCTTCGAAACTATTTTACGCGTATTCGAATCTTTTTCGACTAAAAAAAAATATTTTCATTACATATCTCAAATTATTCGACCGATTCGAACTGTGTGCGTGATAAACCATTTTCATATTCCACAATATGTACGCACACATGTAAAAGCGTAAATTAACAAGTAAAGCCTGTTAGTTATGTGATTTAGTTTCACGTTTAAGGCGCTCGGCCACGATTCCGTAATATCTTTATTAATATTTCCCACAGATGATAAATTTACAACAAAATGTATCGTTTAATTAAATACAATTGTGAACGAGAAACGGCGGTCGTTTTTTACCGGATTAACGCGCCCGGTTATTGTCCGGTACAAAACGGTCGTTCAAAAAAGTTCACGTATTATGTTATTTCGAAAATGAATTAATTCTGTGATAAGAGTCTTAAGGACCTCGCAACAGTGGGTCAGAATGTAATTACTTACGAAATTCCTTATGCATTTTTACGTGTGAAAAAAAAACACGATCATTATTTTCACATCAATCAACGCGGTAAAAATTTTATATGGGTGGATAGTTAGATAATCTACGAAATTTTCTTTCGCGTTTTTTCACTCGGTATAAAAAAATTAAGCTTCGATGTAATTAAGAGGTTAAAGCTCAATTAAGATTCGTGTTAATAGCATAAAATTTTAATCAGTTTTAATGCGGACGCCATCAATTTGCTTTGCACAGTATCGGCGATGATTACCTTCGAGATATATTTTTTTAATGCGCGAAAAGTCTAAAGCTCTTATTTTGGTTATATTTTTATTTTCCAGGTATAAAATAAGCCGTAGATTACACGCTCGATGAATAAAACGCATTTTAACAAAATATAACCGGAGTAAAAAAAAATGTAGCGATATAAAGTAATAAGGTCTCACAATGAGCTCATTGTGCTTTATTTTATTTACGATTATTTTATACGTCATATGCCCAAAAATTTCAATATAAATAGTGTGAACGGAGAAGGTGTGGCTCGTAATTTATATAAATACATTTCATATAAATATTCCATTTTTCATAATCGCACTGAATTGCAAAGAAAGATTTCACATGAACGATCCCTAAAAATTGAAGCATCCAGTTAAAATTTTAACTTTTTAAATATTCCTAAATAAAAGAGGAAGTCGTAACATCACACAAGCACATATGGAATAGTATAAAATCGTAATATCAATAAAATACGACCGCATACATAATATCAAAACGCGTCTCTTCTCGTATATACCTGTAAAGAGAAACGCGTAAAAAGTCGGGCACGCATTAATTTAAACCATATTTTTTTACCTTCTACAGCCGGACAATATGACGTTTATGTGTATCGGGGATTACATGATAATTTATATTATTAATTCAATAAAAAAAGTACGCTCACAAAGGTATAAATAAATGAAAAGTCGAGCGGATAGGCTTGTTAAACGCGAACCGTCTATTAAACAAGAATAATATACTGGCCTCGAGTTCACGCTTGTTAAAGATTAGGACTTTTCATTCGTAATTAGATTTTTTCGTTTTTCCTATCGATTGTCATCATCTTTGTGATCTTGTCTCGTATGCATTCGCTACTGTTTGAGTGATTTCCTGTTAGATTTAATCAGCTTGTGAATATGAAAATTATAAAAAATAGACTCAATGATTCACATTCTTTCATTAAACATCAATTAAAATTTTTGAATTGATTCAATTTTCAGCATGAGAAAAAAATCATTTTAAACTCATTCTTGATTAGTTAGAAAGTTAACCGCATAAGCGAGCATTAAAATTTTACTCACGTATCAATCTTATATTTATCGGTCGTAAAAAATTCAATCAATCGCTGCGAATTTAATAATAAAGTCATATGTAAATTTTATCGGTGCGAAATAACACGTTCGCAGAACAACTTATCGCGAACAAGGAACTACGGGTGTATAATACTGTTAAACGACTTATTTCGCCTAAGAAAATTTACGATTATTTCGCATAATTCGAAAAGAAGTAATGTCTCTATTTTGGCGCGTCGTCTTTAATCGTATCACGAAAGTATGAAA
This sequence comes from Cheumatopsyche charites, assembly GCA_024721215.1. NCBI lineage: Eukaryota > Metazoa > Arthropoda > Insecta > Trichoptera > Hydropsychidae > Cheumatopsyche > Cheumatopsyche charites. The sequence continues at coordinate 11,327,258 of CM045575.1, forward strand.
ATATTATTTATTGCGAGTTTTATGTTTCCGTCGAAACCGGTCGAATTAATCGATTATTGGGAAAAATTCGTTTTGTCGAAATATAAAATCGTGATAAGGAATTTCGTTTATTTATCGAAAAAAGTGGGAATTATTCATTTTAGTCGATCGTTACTTTCAAACCGTGAAAATTTAAAAAATCTAAAGAAGAACTGTTCATTTTTTTACATTTTGTGGAAAGAGTAAAATGACATTTTTGTGTTTTTCGTTTGCACTGCGCAACTTCGCATTTTTTTTTTCATTTTGCAAAGATAAGGTTAAACGTCGTTCCGACCGTTTTATTTAGCAACATTTCACACGTACAATAGGAAAAATTCTGTTTTTTTCGCACGAAAACGGCTCGAATTCGCTATTTTTAAATGCGCTAGATAAATTTCGGCTTGTGCATTTTCGCGAGATGTTCGAATAGTTGACAGATAAGCAACGATTTCGATGCTGTTACATTCTATTTGTATTGAAAAAAATTCGCCAACTGTCGATGCGATCCAATTACATCTAAATAGTCAAATAGAGATCGCCTCTGCGAGAATAAAAAATAATGACACGTATAAAATTCAAAACGGGACATAAAAACAAATTTAACATTTTTCATCTGACGAGAGCGGCATATGTTGGACGACATGTGCATCACGCGCTGTTTGAACTTTTCGACAAAAAAGCTATAAAATATACGCTTACATCACGATTTATATTGATTTTATATTCGTAATAAAAGCAGACATTTATACCCGATTAAATTTTATGGAAAATTTTGAAAATTTTCAGTAAAATCGATCTTCATAATTGTCGCTTCTGTTCATATTCTTCACACAAATTATTTGTATAATTTATTTTCAATTCAATCAACTAACTATTACTTATTATATCAATCAATATCAATATATAAATTTGCATGGATTATGAAATCACCGAAAAATTTTGTAAATTTCCTAATTTTCTTCAATAGACATCATTAGGACAAGCGAAATGAATCAAAGCTCTAGCGTACTTTTACGATGAAAGAATCTCAAAAGTCACTATGCAGAAGTAAATAATAACAAAAAATGAGAAAAAAATAACCCAATTCAACATTCGAAAGAGATGAACCTTCATAATAAACACATCGAATCGCCATAAATCCGTGACGATCGTAATATTGAACGTGTTCCTTTAGACCGCAGACGTTTGTTCGCACGTGCGAGTTGCAACAAACAATGCGTTTAGTCTCTGTTTCGATTCGACGTAGACGTTCGAGACACTTTATTCGCAATAAAAATGATCTATAGATCATTCCCGAGGCGTGAAAGCCGATTGACGTGTATATCGAAGCTCGGAAAGAAGCGACCCGAAAGCTCGCAGCGGATCGAATTCGATCTTCTCATAATACAGTAAAATATTTCTAATATACGCAACTGCTATAATCGTTGCGATTTATTCATATTCGAGATCAATTTGATGTATTTTTTTTTGTGCAATTTTCATGTAGTTGTTTCTTAGGCCTGCAGCTATAACGCCTCCATTTAACTTATGGTTTTCGTTCGTACGCGAATCACGTATAACGTCTAAAATTTTATAAGTACTCTTTTGTAATTAGCTAAGCGATGATGAATAGCGAAACGTGCACATCCACTCATAATCATTGCACATTAAGAATTAATGCACTGAATAAAAATGTTCATACGTGAGAAAAGATCGTTAAACGTTAAAGTGTTGCAAATCAGATTCAGCGAAAATGATATTTAGTCAAACTAAAGCAAAAAATATGATTAATATGTAGTCCTATCGTGTAATTTGGTTAATAATATACAATATAGTTATATTATAAACTCTAGAAGCCACACGATATAAGTGTCAAATTCAATTTATTGGAATTGTGTGTAAAAATGAAAGGTTTCAACATCACTTAACAATTTTCTTATAATTCTTCGATCCTTTCCATTGTTGAGAACTTTCTGAAGTTTTCCACAACTTAGTGGTTTTTAAAATCCAAACAAAAAACTCTTATGAATGTTATTTCTTTATAAAATTTTACACTTCTTGTACATACTGCCTTTTCAAAATTTGGTCGTGTAAACTTGTCTCTTAATTTTTAATGAAAGAAACGCACGTTCAACGATGCATACGCACAAAAGTATCAACTGAAACGAAGCAATAAATCAATATATCTTTAATTTACCTTCATTGAACGATCAAATGGATACGTACCCTGAATATTCACATTTCACGATATACATTTCCTCATACCCTTTCGGCTGTTGTTCCCAAAGGGCGAGAGCGCGTTCCGAATGCGCATAATGCGCTTTTCCATTCCGATGTTTACGACCGTTGCGGCCTATTGGGCCTATTCGGCCTCAACAGACACATAACGGCCTACGAGATGATGAAGATGTCATTGGTCATAATTTAATATTCATCCTTCATCCGTTTTACGAGCGGACACCTCTTTGTTGGGCCGCGAACGAACCGCGAACGAACGAATTCATATAACGAACGACACGCTTTTAAGGACTTATCGTTTCGATGAACTGAAAATTTAAAGATATTTATAAAGTGCAAATCGATTTAGTATAAGAATAATTTTTGGGGGTGAGTTGTTTCGATTTTTTTTCTAGTTCGAAATTCTGAGTCTTCTGAATATTTTGAACGAATCACTCATCAATTCATTTAAGCTGAAGGATTCGATTATAAAATTTTAAATTGATTATGTTTTTAAAAAAAATCATATCAATTGATTATTAAATATCATAATAATAAATGTTATATTGCCGTGTTAAATATAGATGTATGGAGTTATGATCGTGTTTCGGTTCTTAATTATTTTCTGATTCGATGACGATACGCGTCTGAATGGAAGACGATGCCGCTCTATGAAAATAAAGATATCAAAGGTAGATGTTGTGAATTGAGATGTTGTGGATGTATCTCGGCATTGTATCTGTAATCAAATTGTTAACCGAAATTCCTGACGCGATTGTTGTTGACGCAAATCGGAGGGAAGTTCAAATGTGCTGCACCAAGGAAAAAATCTATTTATTTATTTGATTTATTTTTTTCATTGCAGTTTTTATTCCTTCTATATAGATATTTTTCAATATAGATTTTATAATTTAAAACATTTTCAATGTAAGAAAAATATTTTGGTTGAAAATGGTTTTGGTTTGGTTTTCGAATGATAAAAATTAAAGTGATAGTATTTTAGTATTATGATATTTTTTAATATTTATTTGTGATTCTAAAATATTTGATTAGACTTTTATAAATATTGATATATCAACATTCATTATTATGGTTTTATTTAAAAATTATGATAACTTTATACTTGAGTCCGATCTATCTATTGTCAGTTTACAGTAACTGTTTGTTATAAACTGTCTAATTATATCTATGAAAAAAAAATGATATTTTTAATGTTATTTATCTGAAACGACATGATGGTGTTATGTTAGGTTATGCTAGGTTAGGTTAGGCTCTTATTTATTTTTACATGCTAAATTAAATTCGATCAGTCTAATAGTAAGAAACTGAACCATAAGTACCAAAAAAAAATTTTTTTTATTAAATTAAATATTTTAATCGGCGATTGATATATCGAATCTTAAATAAATTCTAAATAAAAAAAATGAATATTCTAAAAAGATTAAAGTAAAGTGATGAACCGATTGAACGACCCCGATTTGGCGAGAATATTCCCACAAAGGTGCTTTTCGTAATAGAATAGCGGCTTAATAAAGGACCCCCCGCGGGGGTGGGTCGCGGCTAACCCCCCGCCGACCGAAGGCCCTCTCTCGTGCCCCGAATCACCATTATTATGTATATTATATTCTTATAACTTAATATTATATTATATCGTAAGTTACCTTCTGATTCGGCGAGGATTGAAGCCGAATCGAGGTGCTAACGTGCGATTTCTGTTCGGTTTAATTGAATTCGATCACACTTCATGAGCTCTTTATTTTCAAATTATTGGATTAATTTTAGTTTTTGGGATCGTAATGTTGCTGTGATCATCCTTTATGCGATTATTAGGTTTATATCATTGTAATCAAGGCACATTTGTGCAATTTAAAAGGGTTTATAGTGTAATGAAATTGTTAAGTTTGAATTAGAAGCTGATCCAATGATGAAGTCGAAAGAAAATGTTGCTTCAGAGGAAAATGCTTTGTCTATAAATAATTCAATTTCCCAATTCATTCGATTATCCAATCGAAAATTTGATTATGACACTGACAAACGAATCAATTCACACGTACAAATTTCCTAAAAAAAAAAAAACTTTCATATAATAAATTCTAGTTACGCTCGAACAAAACAATACGAATTAAAAGGCGCGGCCGTACGAATTATTAACTAATTTTATATTCATGACATAACTGTTTCCCTCGTAAATAATAACTCGAAAACGTACACGCATTGATATATGATTTAAGTGATAGTTTCATATTATTTTTCGAGCTTTCCTAACCTAAGTATTACACGATATTTCAGGCCGACACCTCGTACATCTGTTCCGGTCTTAATTAAAACGCACTATCGCCGCGATTCGATCTAATTCAGTAATTTATCGTACACGTTGTTGTGCCCTATTTTTGTGGGAGCCCATTTTTAGGTACGGCCTGGTTAAGGTTGTTTTTGATTGTAAATTAAATTTATTAATAAATTATTTCTGGTATTGTTTCGGATGCGCTAACGCGCATTGCGGCGGCCGTACGTGATATCGTAAAATGTAATTTAAAGACGGTATAAATTCACACTGTGTATACGAGAATTATGTTTTTGGAATTGATTACTAGCCATTATTAATATTTTAATTAGTTCTAATACTTTTATTCTGAAAAGAACAGAAAATTTACAATTTACCAGTAGGTTCTTTTCGATGATGCACTTTAGAAGTGTATCAAATGTGAGAAGAGATTTTATCATCGACTTAAATTTTAAACAGTTTTTCAATAGATCAAATAATTAATTTGTCTGAACTAATTAATCGTTTTGTTTTGAAATAGCACGCCAATATGCAATCATTAGTGCCTATAATATAAGAAAAATTGATCAATTTGTTTTTTATTACGTGTATATTTTATACGATATAGTTAAGATATTTAACACACGCGACTACAGTATTATGCATTAATTTTCTGTTATAAATAACAATCGATTGACTAGTAACACGTCACGAGAGCTAATTGTTACAAATTATTGCACATTCTGAGCACGAAATCGAAATTCGTACATAGAAAAAAAGCTTCTACCACCGAATTCAAAGATCAAAGTTTAAACTTCCAATTAGCACATCAAAGATTTTATTCTTTTTTATGATTCGTTTCATCGATTTTCATCACCTATTCATGTCTATATTAATTTATGTATTTGATTAATTAAAACTACTATCATCTTAGTTCTTATCTTTCAATCGTAAATCAGCAATTAGTTAACGATCACAGTTATCAAATTCTGCAGAGGAAAAACGTTAAAATGCTTAATATACAATTGATAGATCGAGCCTTAGTCTTATATTTTCTAATTAATATGAGCATGACATATTGTTTGAATTGATTTTACTACTAAAAAGGTTGTTTAGATCAACACGAATTTAATTTCGACGAATCAGTAGGACGTTCAAACGTTGATCCGACCGAGTTTCGGCGCGAGTTTTTACACATTTACAACACAACAACTAAACTAACTGCCGGTCGTATATAAATTATCCTTTAATAACCCGTAATCACTGGTTATCAACGTTTACGTTTTCCAAGCGACTTTGATTTAATATGGTGCTCGGCGTGGGCGCGGCCAAAGGTGTTAAGATCGCCAACATCAGGATTATTCGCTTCGATCGTATTATTATTTATTCACTTTTTATTATAAATAGATTTTATTTTATTAATCGCAATTTTCACCATTTCAATAAAACATCTAATATAATTAATCCAGCATGAATTAAACATTCGTTTGCTAAATAATATCATATATATAAAAAAAATTCTTGAATGAAAATCAAGAGTTTTCACTCTCAACACTCACGCTTCTAAAACAAGATTTTTCCTAAATATATTTTTATGAATCACCGATTTGCATGCCGCACCTTTATTCTTAGAATTTAATATTTTATATACGTACATAGAATCATCAATCTTCACGCATTTAAGGGGTCTTCTTGTCCGTTAGATTTTCTATAAAGTGTTATCTCGACGATTTCGTCGATCGGCTTTGACCCCTCGCTTGAACTTTTGCTCAATCGCGATAGACGATAATGTTATTATTGTATTATATTGTGTTAATATTGTGGTGTTTTTCCTCGATGGTCGAACGCGATGATAATCGAATTAATTTCGGTTTATTGTTGTGATATATATTTTTTTTTTCTTGGAGCGGACTGGTTCCGGCTCTCTAGGCGATTCGATAAAAAAAGGTATTCAATGCCTATTATATCGATCGTATAATATTTAATTGATGTAAGTGCTTTTTAACACGGTGAATTTACTAATTGGCATAAGTTTATTTCTATTTAACATTCGATTTGTTGCTAATTTATTAAGATCCTATCCTGAAATCAATTAAACATCTACGAACATTATTAAAAGTTTTAAGTTTTTTTTTTAATTTGTATAATTTGAGATAGTATATAAATGAGTCGTTCAATGCACAATGTGATTAACATCATTACATTTAAAGTCAAGATAAATTATGAAACATGTTTGATGCGTTTTATGAAATTTATTTGATTCCCTTCATTATTATATTTTTCCGAAATTATAAGACTAAAAATTTCGTTTATAATTGACATCAAATGTGGTCAATTATCAGAGTACAAATTAATTTTGTCATTTTATGCTTTTTACCTGTAATATTTTATACATGAAATGTTATGACTAAACCATGTGCTTTGACATTTTTTTTTTCAAAATGTAGACTTAATCACTTAATGCACAAAACAGCTCAATTGAGTTTCGAGCCTAACAAAAACAATGCATATTTAAGAAGCATTTAGCAATATTGAAAGATACTATAATTATACGTCTTAAAGCGCTTTTTTTCTCAATTTAGAAACCCACATTCACGCAACTAAACACTTTCAAATTTTCCAAAACAACCTGTGGCATCCGACTGTCTTAATTCTCAATACACACGTCCAATCGTAAAACTCTCAAATCACCTGTCGAATTTGTTAAAACACAACGTCTAGCCACCGGCAAAACCGATCAGTGGAAACAAAGTCGACCAATCGTCGAAACTTTCGCCAATTTTAAAATATAACAATTTTAGCAATTTTTTTAAGCCAGCCACGAGACACTTTCGTGTAAAATGTATAAATAATAAGCCGTTGCCCGGTAATGGCCGGTCGGTTTTGATTGAGATGTATTACACAGATTAAGCGCGGTGCACCACTCAAATGTAACACCTTTACACGTGTAATGGACCTCGTTCTTTACATTATAACGCATAAGGCATAAGTGAGAGGACGTAATGAGCGAGAACGAGCCGGAGGATGCTGGATATCACAAGCGGGTTTGATTGTTGGGTCAAATTAACTTGTAACTCGGCGATGATGAATGGATTCCCGGTGAAATGAGCGAAGAATCTCCCATAGAGCGACCGTTCGTGCCGAATACAAATTGTGCTTTTGTATTTGTGTATGTATAATACATATGACGACTGAAAAGGCCAAGGGGTACAAGTGACTTCGCGGTGATTTCGAGAAAAATGCGTTCGAAGTTGGCCATGTACCTACATGTATTAGGAGGAGGTCGACTGATTTGGTGATATATTTCGGTACACGATCCTAATTCGTTTATATCCTTTTGTCACCGAATAAATGAGCGTGTATAGAAGCGATTTCTGTGCATAACTCAATTTCGGCAAAAATGTCACTTAAATCCCTTGGCCTTTTCGGTCGTCTTATGTGTGTTTGAAATCGATTGTGATAATGGTGTAAGTCCGTATTCATTAGATTTGAGAAATGTTTGATGAAAAATGTTCGACTTTTGTTAGGTGGGAAGTCGAAAACAATTTACAACATTGAGTGGATACTAAATGATTCTTTCAATCCTGATTCTTTTCATTTTAAATTTGTATATTATGAGAGTTTATAATAATGATTTTTCGAACTTATACCATTTTCTTAATAAAGGGCTTATATGTGTATCGGCATTGTGATTGTGGTAAGAAACGTAGCGTAAATTTTGACGCCCTTGGCAAATATCGAATGTGGTGCCCTCATTATTATTTTTTTGCTTTGCCCCCTTTGGCAGATGCCCAGTTGTCGATGCCTTAATACGGCTCTGTACTAGCTGAAAATGACTGTAGGGTTGATTTTTTTTTAGAAATTTTGTGTGTAAGTATAATAAATTTTATAATTATTCATAATTGTTTTCTTTAGTTCTGTAATGAATTTAAATTTTCTGTACCTTCATATTTTTTTATGAAAAAAAATATTTTAAGACCTAATTTCATAATTTTAATACCTACATTTTCTAAGCACCTATAAAACGTTTATTCAAAACTTCACCACATACTCAAATTTCATGAAAGTATAAATCAAAGAATCGCAAATTAAAAATAATTAACTGTGTCGTAAACGCATAAATAATACTTATATTAGGAAAGACGAAGCGGCAATTAAAAAATAATACATCCTGTCCGCAGTCAATCTAATAGATTTTTATGGACTCCATTGAAAACGGTTGTATACGCTATTTATTGCTACGCTGTTAAAAATCTTAATTTTTCTTTTACGAGTTATTTATGTATATTAATGTGTAATAATCGAGCATTATTAGGCGGGTATAAATAACTTAATTACTCATATTTCATTAGCGGCGGCAACAACGGTTTAAGCTTTATGGGTAAGATTATTAACGTACAATTACCAGATAACAATGCTGCCAGCATATTGTAATAAATGTAAAATCGAGAGACTGTCGCTGCGAGCCGCTTTCGAATCTGATCGTTCGAAAATAAAACGAAAATGATCGGAAAACGACTAAAAAAATGATAAATAATGGAAGAGGCTTTTAGGCGCTTATTGTTGCACAATGTTTCCGTTGCGATTTATATTTAAACGATTCGCGCTTTGCGGTTAAATAATAACCCTAGAACGTTTTAAGGGTTAACGCGTTTTGAATGCACAATCGCGAGGAACTTACGAGCTTATTGAGACGTCACACCATGTTTATGGGGGTACGATAAACTTGTGGTTGTTTATAGTTTATTCGTTGCAAACTCGGTTGGTTCGACTGAAGAAACGGTTGTGTTTTCTCGAACGAACTTTTCTTGTTTCATGAATCGATGAAAGTGCTAGATTCAATCGTTCAATGTCTCATTTTCGTTAGTAAGTTGAAAGCTTATGACTTTTCCATTAAACAATTTGACACAGAACTATTTTGATTTGACTCTAGTCCCATTTGAGATAATATCATTAAATTGTATCTATATATAAAAAATATTGCATATGCAAAATTTTCAATATGAGAAACGTATCCTTCCAATAATAACCTGCACCTTAGTTTGGAAATCTCTGCAAAATATAAAATGAGTTCGACCATCATTATACCCTTCAGCTGTCGATCTTTCAAGTATCGTTACATCATGTATCACACAATAGCTCTTATATTCAGCACATAATAACACATTTTACATATCGAACCCATCATTCTGCAACACATGGACCAAAACCTGAAGAGATTCAATAACCTGAAACGAACCAAAACCATTTATCACAAAAAAATTTCCATTTCAAGTTAAGACTTTTTTTTCAAATTATTCAACTTGAGATGGAAATCATTTATGTATGTGTATGGGCACACGTGTATGTGCGTCCGCGTGGACAATCGATAATAAAGTGCGAGATGAGGTGGGGTTATGTGCTGCGAGGGCGAGGGGGGGTTGCGGGGGGTGTGAGGGGGGCGTGGCCCTTCCCCCGCTCGTCGGCGAATGAAACGCCGAGATACAAATCAAACGCGCCGTTTATTACACGGGCACACACATACGAGAATGGAGGTTCAACTGTGGGGCGCGAATTTTTATTTATTTTTTCGATTAAAAAAATTTTTTTTTTCAGTTTTTTTTATTGATTTTTAGCTTTAATTAGATCGATTTTTATGTCGAGTTGAATGTTTTTTATTTGTAATTAGTCGACCTATAGTGCAGCACTATGATGCGTTTTTGGATTGGGGTGAATTCGGTGTTCTTTTGATGCTAGATTTGAGTTTTATTGAGTTCTGGGGAGAGTCATGCGTCGTTTTTTCAATTGATTTTTATTTTAATATGAAAAGAAGTGAATACACTCAACTCTCGTTTTACACGGTGGATAGGGACCAGCAAAAACCGTGTAAAAAAAGTGACATTTTTCATCTCGCGATATTCATTATATAGTTCAAACAAACCGTGTTAGACCAAATAAATCGTGTAAAAAAATATTTTTTTCATTTTTTCAAAACGTGTTATTTTGGAACTGGAATATACTGGAAGAAACCTAATATTACCTAAAACATAATCTAATCTAACTAAATCTAAAAAAAGTAAAAAAATAACCTAAAGCAAATTTAAACTTAACTCAACTTAATCTCCCATCAACCTTTGTGTATTGTGCACAAAATCAGCTTCAAAAGTATCATCATTATTTTTATAATTCACTTCGTTCACAAAATATGTCACTATTATTTTCTCATTATTGACTTAAATTTTTACTATAAATCAATCCTTCAACGACTAAAAAAATCAAACAACTTACATCACTCTGAAAAACTACACACATTACAAAATCAATTTTATCTAATTTCTAACTATCTTAATTTTAACTATCTAACTTCTAACTTCTAACTATCTAACTTCTAACTATCTAATTTCTAAGTATCTAATTTCTAACTATCTAACTTTTATCTAACGTGCTTCAATCAATCATTTAGTTGGTTTGCTGCAAATTTTATACAAACTAGTAGTGCCACGGATGTGTATCAAAATTGTTCGAAATAAATCAAACTTCGTATTGCCACGGATGTGTTTTATTCAATAATATTTTTTATTGCCATCTATGTGTGAAATAAAAAAATATCCCACATTTGTATTTTAAGCCTTATATGCGTTAAACGGTGTAGTTTCGTAATTACGATGGTAGCTCAGAGCGTAAGGCGACGAGCCAATGAAGTGCACGCCCGAGTTCGAGGCACGTCTGAAAATTTCGAGCATCATTAGCGAATTTATAATATAGATCTTACCAAAACGCACCCCACCGCTACAATGTAACTCGCGCCCCACAGTTGAACAGTCTCAGGATCATTATTGCCTTATTACCGAGCACTCGGGTTATCTCTCTCGGTTCAGCCGCTAACTGGCCAACCTCGGGTAATAAATGTATTGACTAAACACACGTTTTAGACTGGCACTTATCCCCGATCGCTCACTTACGTACAACGGATCACAAAAACGGCGCCAATGTCATAATTTACGAATCGGACAAAAGCACATACGAAACGCAAAACGGCGCGTAATAACACGGCAATCTTCAACTAAAAGGTCTCAATCGGATCCGATGATAAATCTTTTCGATCTTCGATTTTGAGTTTTCAATGTTTTCGAAATTGTCTTGTATTGTAGTTGAGGTGGAAAAGCTTGTTTCAAAGCGGAGATAATGTGCGCTAATAAATATCGGTTCAAACCGGTCGTCTTAACTAGAATCTTAAATTATTATACATAGGAGCGTTTTTATTATCAATTAACATTGTAGTTAAATTTATTAATTGATCGAAATTTAATTATAAAAAATACAGTACAGTCGTATCAAAATTCACATGGGAATCACTGAATTTGAATTTTGATACAAACTATAATACTTTTCACCATCACTGTAAATAGGCAATTTTTTTCTGTCTCACCAAATAACTTAAATAAAAGTACAAATTAATTAATATCATTTAAGAATCAATATAAAAATTATATTTCGAAATTTATTAATAAAATTCAATTCATTAAAAAATAAAAGACTGCATGAATCACGACTAACATTTACGAATACGAAATAGATCACTTTTCAATCTATAATCTTAATCGTTCGATGTGGGAACGTTTCAAAAACAACACATACTAGCTCTAGCTCAGATAATACGATTATAACTATTATAATAATACATTATATATCGTGTGTCGACCGCTAAACGGGTATTCAATAATAACAAGCTAACTAATGGTTAATTACAACGAACTAACGCGATGTTATTGCCGTTAGAGCAACATTATCTATTAAAACTTCACAACAAAGTAGCTTCCCTTTATAATCAAATTCGTCTAAAAACGGACAACTTTTTACTAAAAATAAGCGATTCGAATATGTAACGATGAGGCTGTATGGTAAAATCAATTAAACGGAAAATAATTAGAAGCCAAAGGGGTGTGCGAGCTGTAAATCCTCTCAAACGTCCGTGGCATGAAGTAATTCGAAAAAAAATTCGAACCAAATTATTTGTTAATATCTCGTAATTGATCTGGTCGTTTTTTGTATGAGGTTTTTCGCCTGTGCATATACATATTCGACGGTGTAACTAAACGGTTTCGGTGTTGGGCAGGTGCTCGTTTTGCATTTTACGTGGTAGCTAAATATTGTTTTGTTTATAGAGTTTAAAGTGCGATCGGATTTTAATGAATGTGTTTTTGAATAAAAAATTACAGTGTGTGAAAAATCGTTAATGCCCGATCGCGCGAGCATGATCGATTGAGTTATCTTGGTTTTTTTTTTTGCACTTTTATAATCGTTCATTATTTTGTAAATTGTTTACGGACGGCTTTCATCTTGTCGACAATTTCCTGTTCGTTTTAAAATCGATTGAAAAAATCAAGATTAATGTAATAGAATTATCCGTTAGTTGATTCGCATTAGATCAATGTTGCTTCAAACTGATGCTTAAAAGTTAATTTTGCTAATTGTATAAGTAAAATATGCAATTGTCAGCCACAGTTAGAGTTTTCGATTTCTAATGGGATTTCTCAAGAATTCGCAAAAAATCAGAACTACTAGTGACAATTATTTGACTATCGAAAAGGCCAAGGGGTACAAGTGACATTTTTCCCGAAATTAAGTTATGCACAGGAATTTCTTATATTCACGCTCATTTATTTGGTGGCAAAAGGATATAAACGTATTCAAAACGTGTGTCGAGATATATCATCGAATTAGTTAACCTCCTCCTAATACATGTAGGTACATGGTCAACTTTGAACGCACTTTTCTCGAAATCACCGCAATGTCACTTGTACCCCTTGGCCTTTTCAGTCGTCATTTGGAATGAGTAATACTAAGAAATGATCTTTCAACCGCTGAATAGATATCTATTGATTCAATAAATGTTTATTTTTAAGTTTTTCATTGAAAACACAACGTGTTTGGAAATCATAAATCTTTCTATTGAGTTGATAGTTACTATTGAATCGATAAGCTAATATTGAAAGGTCACTCATTAGATCAAATCGAAAATATTTTTCACAAAAATTCAATCGTATAGCATTTTTAAAACCTCCCAAACCACCCTATACGGGTTCGAATCGTTGTTTATAAATAAGCGACTCCTCCCCCGTCATTGTTGAGCGTGTGATCGAGAATTTGTTGGGCAGACACCTTTTGCCCACTCCCGATGGACCCGATACCAAATTAATATTTTATATTTATTACAGCAATCCGTTACGATCGACAGATGCGCCACCGAACACGAATTTAATAAAAAAAAATCATAAAGCATGTATTATACCTATGTACGCTCGATCGGTTTTTCGGTTTCCGCACTTCGGAAATGGGGTGAAGTGCAATTATTCGTATACGTATTGTCCGATGCGCTTTTTCGTCGAATTTATTCTGCCTCTTTTTAACGTATCAATTTCCTTTTCGATTGTTAAGGGGGTGCGCCGATCGAGATAATCCCGGGTAATGTGCGTCGTTACAGTAATTAAACTGCTCAACCGCGGTTTTTGTATAGTGCGATAGCGATTTATGCATCGATCGGATGTTATGTGGGGTTCTTTTCAGCGTTTGATTGGTCTTTTGTGCGAAATGTTAGTCATTTTCGATGTAAACCTGTGCGATATGTTATTATCGAAGAACAAGTCGGAATGATCTTATTGAACTTAAGATTGTGTATATTATTAAAATTTTTGTTGATATCTTTTTTTTCTTAGAAAATAATGTATATGTATTGAAAATAGTTTCATATTAATGTTTATTCATTAAATTTTGTATAGTATACAATTTTTTCAAAAGATTGTTTAATTAATTCTATCAACTCACTAGTCTGAAAAAGTACTCTAGATATTAAAAATAAGCCGTTTTGTCATTTTTACATCACAAATTATAAACAATGAAAATAATTTGATAATAATTTCGCATTGTTTTCACGAAAAACAAAGACGAATCGTCGAATTCTCGTTTCTTTTCGAGCAGACATACGGTATTGGGAAGCGTCATTATCGATTTGTTCCCATCGCTTTCGTATAAATATGAACGCACATATAATTTTGTCGGTTCGTTTCTTTGGTTAACACCTTTGGGTATTCGTGTGTCGGGACGTTAACCCCTTGGCAACAGGACTATTTTCAATAATTGAAATAAATACCTGTATTAAAAAAGTATTTTCGCACATACCGAGAATCACGAAAACACTTAAACGCGTGCGTTCGGCGCGAATCGCCTCCAGTTCATTTTTTTTTCTTCAAATTGCACTGTGTAAATGTAGCGCAAAATCAATATTAAAAATTTTAAATAATTTTAAAAATATTTTTTAATTCGAATGAATATTGAATATATGTGAATTTTGTGCTCATGTGCGTATCAATATGGGATCCAGGTGTTTGTAAGTCGGGCCCGCGGGCTTTTGGTCGGTCGCAGGCCAGACATGGACACCTCTGATATATCTAATTGACCTTAGCTCCAGGACCGAATCGAAACGTTCCACCTGTCCCATTCGTTCCCTTCCAAAGAGATAACTGCTTATTTTATTAATCGACTTATAATGTTTTTATTATGTCGGATTTCGCATCTTTCATCTCCATGGGAAAGATTTTTTTTTTCATGAAACGATTCTATTGTGGATCTGACATGATTTTTTTTCATGTGACGCTTATAATTAGATGATTTTTTCGAATAATGCAATTTTATTATGAGCAAGCTTTTCGAGATTATTATGAATTGTCATATGATAACTGAAAAGTATAAAAGGTACAAGTGATATTTTTGCTGAAATTAAGTTACAATACAGGAATTGCTTCTATGTACGCTCATTTACTTGATGGCATAAGGATTTAAACGAATTTGGAATGTATGCATAAATATATCATCGAATCACTCTACCTCTTCCTAGTACATGTTCAACTTTGAACGCGCTTTTCTCGAAATTACTTGCACCCTTTGGCCTTTTCAGTATCGATAATTAATACAAATCGAATGAAATGCGAAATAATTGTTGAAACATATCAAATTATATCATATGTAGGTTGCGCTAAATGTATTTTCTATGAGAAATTTTTCATTTAAATGTAAAATGTTTAAAATTTCATCAATTTTAAAATGTAATGATGCAAAAACTTTTTCAGATGTGTGCGTAATAACTCTCTAAAATTGCATCGTGATCGAATAAGTGGTAAAAGGATATGTAAGGAATCATGTAAAGATACATACATTCATTTTTATTTGTATATTTTGAAATTTTTATTACTTTTTGAGTCCTCTCCTGGTTTTTGAAGTGAGCGTAGTTAGTGGGGCGTAAGATCTCTCGTACAATACCTCGACCCGTATCTTCGCAGCCGGATCTGTTATTGTTTTTGAATTAATCTTCATAGCCCGTCCCCAATTATATTCATCTCAAATTTATAACACATATCCCACCATAAGTCGGATCGAATCAGCGCGATACGGAGCCTGAAAAAAACCGCGACCTACGAGAGATCGGTACACGCTCGGTAATAAAATTAATTTTTGATTTTTTACAATGGGAAAAAATCGTAAAACGAAGATCGACATCGATAATGCACGTGAAAATAAAAGGCACACTTGTGTGTGTGTCTCAAGAGTCGTGCCGTCCGAAATGTTATTGAAAACGTGAGCTTGGGGTGTCTTATCGCCTCTTTACCATGTAAAGTTGACCCACTGTTTATTCAGATTTACAATACGCGAAATCACTATCGATTATATCATCAATACTCGTTAAAATTATCATTTGGACCAATTGTTGCTGGACGAATTGTCTTATCGTTAGTGGACCAGTTGGCTGAGTGGACCAGTTATCGTGGACGAATTATCGTTTTGGAATTTTGGACGAATTGTCGTTTGGGGGGAATTGTCGTGTTACCCTATTTCATATACTATTGACCCATTGTTTATGTTGATTTAGAATACGCGAAATCACTTTCAATTATATCATCAATACTCATTGCAATTATCGTTTGGATCAGTTGTCAGAGTGGACCAGTTATCGTGGACGAATTGTCGTTTTGGAATTTTGGACGAATTGTCGTTTGGAGGAATTGCCGTGTTATCCTATTCCATATACTGTCGACCCACTGTTTATGCTGATTTAGAATACCCGAAATCACTATCAATTATATCATCAATACTATGCACAACCGAAAAAATATGAATGGATTATAAGAGGAAATCCCTTTCGTTCTAGTTTAAAATTCTATTGTTTTCATCGAAAAATGGTGTCGTAAGAAAGATTAAGACTTGCGTATTCAAATTGAGGATCGACTGTATTCGTTATTAACGATATTCGAGTGTTGTATGGGGCGTGTTCGGGACGTTCTCTTAAATGATATTAAATAACAAAATTAACGAGACCGTGTGATTTATTCGGCCACGATTGCCCCGTAGTACGTGAAGCCTTTTTATATGCCGTTCGATGCGTACGCTTTTTAATATAACATTATGTGTAATGTTAAATGCTCGTGATGCGATTCGGATTGTTGTGTTATCTCCGCAATAATATTATTTTATAGTGTATTATTTGATGGCGATCGTGCGAACGAAATGATTTTAATGCAAGTTTAAGGTCGATCGTTGCGAGATGATAAGCCATTTTTTTTTTGGTTTCGTTGGGATTCTGCGTCTGATTTCTTTTTATTATTTATTATTCGAATGAAAATTCAAAGGTTTATATGATGAGAATGAATTACGTTCTAGATTGTGTCAAGTATCTTATCAAGTAAAATACATTAAATATTTCTCAATTTGACTGGATAAATGAAAGAATGAAAAAATGTAATACAGCTATTGTACATTTTTACAATCTACGATTACACAAAGAAGCTATTAATGAAAAAAAAAACTGCATTTTCACTCCTCGCACTCATTTTATAGCCACTTTGTATCGAGGGCGAGCACGCGAGTGCTTTACAACCACCGCCTTTATACAACCGTCAAAAACGAGAACGACATCCGTCATTAACACCTAAACGGACGTCAATTTCCGTATAATCGGCTTTTATTGGACGCGTGCGCCTTTTCTCCTCCAAACCGAATATATTTGTGCCCTTAATTGCGACAACGGCATAAGTCCACTTTCATCAATCCCGAGATATTCAGACCGATTGCCTTGACTGCATTATATAATTCGTTTACCCTTCCATTTTCAATCAAAATTGGAATGATATACGGGGAATAGATGAACTGTCCTTAATATGGAAACACCTAAGCTTTAAGCGTGTATTTTCCACAAATGAATAATAATTAACATTCTTAAGAAATAGATTGAGGCCAAATATACTTAGTTATGTGTTAATTATAGTAAAAGGATCAAATAATCACTCAAATTTGAAAAAAAATGACGATTACTGAAAAATTATTTTTTCGTCATTTTTATTATGTGTCTCAAATATGGAACGGTATTGTTTTAAAATAAGAAATTGTCAAAGGGTGGCAAATATGGAATACTGAATTTTATTTCAAAGTATGCGTTTTCGTTACAAAAAAATCACCAGGAAGTTATCTCATAATATATCCTAAAAAATATTACATTTCAATGCTATAGCTGATATTTAAAAAAAAACCTAATAAAATTTCAATCCCCAATATTTTTAGACTCAATATCGGTATTGTTGTTTCTCTTTTTGAAATCTAACAATGATACTATTATAGACTGATTTTATGCAAAATTAGCAGATTGTCGAAACTGTAAGTAATAAATATCACGGTGTTCCATATTTGGCGCATGTTTCATATTTAGGACAAATCCTCTATATTGTTGTCAAGTCTATTGATCTACAGCCCTCATTGATACAGTTTAAAATTATAAAAAACAATAACAAAATTTGACTTAACAACTATTTTTTTTTTAATTTCGGACTTGCATCATTTTCACGATCAAGATCACATATTATATTCGTATGTCGTATTTTTTAGTGGAAGGCTCTTTACCCTTTTCTCGCACCGCTCAGAAGAGCCGGCTCTTTATTAATTTATGGCTCATGATTGCTTATTAATTAATTCCCGCGGCGGGTAGAAGAGCGTGACGTCATTTCCGAAAGATAGTATCATCACGCCAGTTCTCTGGAAAAACGCCGACAATGTTAGACAGATGAGCACGAAACGTTTTCGAAAGAGGTGTTGGCTCTTATTATGGATGTTCGGATTTTTTTTTTAGATCAGTTTCGTATATTCGGTTCTGGATTTATGAAAATTTTCGATTGGAATTTGAATTATTTCAATTTAAAAATAAAATTTTGAATTTCAAATAAGTTTATTTTTGTTTCAAAACATACAAATCTTTCACTGTTTACTGTGTATCGTTAAAGTCTTACTTCAGATAATTGTATAATTGTGGACTTAAAGAGCAGAAAATAAACATTGTGAGTAAAAATATATACCTACACATTATGTAATTATTTTAATGAAATTGAATATAGTGATTAAAGTTAAATATAAATAGATGCAATATTTCAAATATTAAAATTAACAATAGTTTCGTATTGTGAAATTTATATAAATAAATCATCATCAATCATTCCGAATTGATTTGCATTGCGGCTCAAGATCTCGGAGACTGAAGCACATAATTAATGTGTAGCTATTAACGAACATCAATTAATTCGGTTTAATTGAATGAGAAATGTCGCTCTCGTGTTAACTATGTATACCAGACATCAAACACAATGCATTATATATTATCCCATAATAGGGATTCAATTGCACAAATTCGAAATTTCAAATATCAAATTTTCCAACATCCAAAATCATTGACTCAATTTTAAAACAGATACATTCATCTCACGTAAATTCAATCGAGATTTCAATTAACAAAACCTCATAGACTAGAATCTCCTATGTAATTTCCTTATCGATCGATCACGAAACCGCCGAAACGAAACCCCGAGACGAAATCCCGGGATCCCGAGAATCCACTTAAACATCCCTGAACACATGTTTAACTCGATAGCCCAATTATAGATCACGTACAATTCAATCGACCGGTCGTTAAACGCTCCATTGTCGACGGAGCGAATAAAACAACTCGTCGGCCATTTTCGATCATTATCGAACAAGTGCGCGGAAATTATAACATTTTTCCCTTTTTTTTTCCATTTTTTATTTATTCATTATATTATACATTTTAATAGTGTGTTTATGGCCGACACATGTCACGCCCTTTCCGAAATGAAAGCAGGTAACAATGTTTCTAATTTGTTGTTTCCTTTGATCTAAATTGGATCGATTCTCAGTAGCGGATATGGGCTTTACAATATGTCGATTCAATTTTTCTGGATCGTTTTGAAATTTGTATGGAAAATTATATTTGTTCGTATAATGTAATAATTTGATTATTTAGTGAGACTGTTTTCGATATTTTAATTGAATATGTTATTTTGAAACGGGCATATGCCTCTTACTTTGTTCATGCGAAATGTTTCCTGATTAAAATTTCATATTCAACTTATGCAAACAGTTACTAACTTTTGTAAATTTTCAATTTTTTCTATTAAATATTTTTTACTAAATATCTATTTTGTTTTTGAAATATTTACTAGATTTAATATTAAAAAACGTTCTGTAGTAAATTAGCACGAACGAGATTTGGTTAGGCAACAGAAAAGTAATCATTGAATCAAGCCATAATTATGAAAACTTTTCATGATAATTTTCAATATTGTTACAAAGTTCTCGTCGGAAATTAAAATAATCGAGGATAATTTAATTACAGACTTCTCAAAGTATATGACTCATTTTGAGTTCGTTTCATTTCCGATCCGCGTCGTAAATTGTCGTGTGCCTTTCAAAACTTTATTAATTCGAGTCGAGTGTGTTTTCGGTACAAAATTGATATTAGAGGCGAGTGTTACAAATTAGCCTAGGAACCGGGAATGAGTAGAAAAAATTTAAACTTTTTGATTTGACGCCACTCAAGACGATCACGAACGAAGAAAACTCAATTAGAACAGAAAGAAAAAGGGCGGTTGTTTTGTCATAATTGATTTAGGGATCCGAGACCGGTTGCGAGTTTTTTGTATGCGAGCTCATTTTGGAACCTTTTATAAATTATATGTGTAGCATCGTAAAAAAATTCTATAATCATTTAGAACTCGGACGATTGAAATATCCGACTAATAATTCAACGGAATTATTACGCTATTTTAATTATTAGACCCGAGAGGTGTTTCGGCCGTAATTAAAATTAAGCTTTATGGCTTGTATCGCTATTAGCATTTTTTTTTGTTTGAATCAAATATTGCATAGATATTCGAAATGTTTTTGCAATTGATGACAATTTCGATTGTAAGTGGATTTGTAATTTTAGTGTTTTTTTCTGAAAAGTCGGAAAAGAAATAACAAAACCACGTCCGATACGTTTATAATGAAATATAACGTATGATTACGTGAGAAATAATAATAACGTTAAGTAAAACGGGCATAACAGAATTTCAGTTCAGGTAAAAATAAAATTCGGGTTGAAGCCTATTTAATAGGTGCACGAAAAAATTGAGCAATTATGTATACTTTTTTGTACAAAATAAAGTTGTTTTGATATTTCCACCAAAAAAATCTGGCGTTATAATGTAAGCTCATATTGAAAACTGGATGTTTCAATTTGAACATTTTTTGTTACACGTATTTAATTTTCGATGGAAAGAATATTTCAATTTTCTTGAGCTTATATAAATAATTATAAAATTTTATGATTTATTTTAACGTCTAAAGGATATTAAACTTTTAAAAACCTTACAATTTTTCGTCGTAATTTTCAATCAAGCGAATTGATATCGAAAGAAAAATTTTCACAGTTGATATATTGAAACGTTAACTTAATCGAACATTTTGCTATTTTGATTCGCATCCATTGTATGAATGCTAATTTATACAATGAAGTCATTTAATTTTCAAAGCTCACTTGTATTAATCTTCATTTAATAACGGTCAAAAAATAATCGATACCAAAGCATGTTATTCCTATAGCAAATAAAATCGCACAAACTTTCAAAACAAATCGATTCAATCAATAACACAATAGCACAATCAATAAATTCCTCCACACAGAATCAATTGATTTACAATTCCGTAATGATACATTTTTCATTATAAAATCGTTTGATTTATAGCACGTTTGGCCATACGTTTCCCACATAAATTACCAATAAGAGGCTTTTGACGCACGTAACTGAATATATCCTGATATATAGACGGATTTTTTACATCTCGTATTGTTCTTGTCTAGTTCGACTCTCACAGCCCGAGGCTATTGTGAGGTGTAAATTACACCGATGTATTTATTATTTTCCTTTTTTACAACCGCCGACTGATTGTCGAGCTTCGACGGATTTTCAGAGAAAAGCTCGTACACAAATCGAGTACTCGCATTTAAAAAATATCCACAGTAATAACACGGTGCGTCTCTCTTATTAAACACAATTTTTTATTAGCCGAGTGTCCTTTTTGTTTCGCTTTTATCGTTTCGTAAGAGGCACGTTGATGTCCATAAACAACGAGGCTATATTTCAATGCTTTAAGCACACGAAACTCGCGGTTATTAGCATTAATTTTCGTGAGATGATTCATGTTAATTGTTTGATTTATTTTAACGTCTTGATTTCGATTCTCCGAGCAATTTAGTACGTTTCGATGCAGAGTTAAAAGCAGGTTGCGTTTTATTTATTGATATCATGATCAATGTTCAAGTGATGCGCATTATTGTAACGCGTGATTGAAACAGGGTGAATTTTAAGGGTGATCAAATATCGATTCATTTTAATCGATTAAATCTTGTTTTTAATTTAAAATGAATAATTATAAACGTATGAAGAAGTTGAGAGCTTGAGGAGTGTGTGTGACAAATTCAATTCACTGAAACAGAATTAATTTAAAATTTTAATTTAGGGATTTAAATTTGTTGCTTAAAGGTACATTTAAGATTCTAAATTTTTCATATATAATAGAATTTAATTGAAAGATACTTATCTGTTAGTCCAATGCCATCAGTATGTTCATAATCACACATCAATAAACTTCTGTCAATATATAATAGATATGAGCCTAAAAATAGGCTAGATTAAAGATTTTTTCATTTACAAAATCGTAATTTGTCAAGTTAAGATTAGTTTGATTAGAAATTTAATTATAAATTACAATTGATGGAAAATTATCAGGTTCGATTAAGTCTTATATCATCGAAGATTACATCAAAATCGATCATGTAAAAATCAACATAACATAATTGATTAGCGATAGTAATTAAAAATATTCAAATGAATTAAATTAATGACACAATTTGACGTTTTCGAATCGGTTGATTGTACGTCTGAGGGTTCGTACACATGATCGAGCGTCGGTTCGCAGTAACAGATAGTAATTATAGGAAACATAGATGAATGCAGAGGAAAATTGAAATTTTAAAGCACGCCAACCGAGAGTTACCCGAGAAGTAATTACCTCGCTCCTATACAGGCCTTTCGCGAAATAAACGTCCATACATACCCCGTACGATACTTACGTGCACTTTTACGGACGACTCGAAAAAACGAGTACACACTGTACACACACACAGGAGAAAAGTGCAAAGCACGAACAACGAGTGAAATATTAATAAAAATCACACCGTACGATCCGAGCTCGCCTTCGTGACGTTACTTTACGTGCAACTCGGTCTTATCGAAAAGTGCACGGACTCGTTTTAATTTTCGAATTTAATTATCGCGGCTAGAATTGCGTTTAAATATCAATAAGAAAGTCGTTACTGGGCGAGGAAATGCGGAGTCGTTTCCTAGCGTTGCGTTGCGTGGGCGGTTGACGTTTTGTTACATTTTTATTGTCTTGTTAGAAAATCATTACTTCGGATGAGGTCGTTTGCTTCGAATTGAAATAGCCGTTTTTTGTGTGAGCGAAAAAAATTGTATTGGTCTTGAAAATAATTGATTTATTATGACTCAATTTGGATCACAAATACAAGCGTGGGTCTGAATAAGTGACAGATTTTCAATACAAATTGCTATAAATTTATTTGAAAAATCGACATGAAAACACGTCCGAGAAAAACAGAGGCGTCACGAGAAATTTGCATCCATTTTTATATAGGAATATATTATTTTGTCGATGCGGGACCTTGTACAACCCCTTGTATGCATAAAACTTTCGTGCCTCGTCAAACTTATGGGAAATTTATAGTCATAAAACATTCGCCTATCAAAATATGACAGCTCGGCGATTGTTTCAGCATACTTCGGCCAATTTAACGCTCGAAATACGCAGTCGAAAAAAAATCACCTATATGAAATATCGCTAATCTGTCTGTCTGTGACGATCACGATTTTTAAAGAACTTCAAAGAAAAGGGAATATTATGAAGTTATTTCTCGGGAAATCTCGAGAAAACTACATATTTTCAGAGATTTTTTGAGATATCTGAAACACTAAGATCAAAGAAATTGAATTGGGATGCGTCTACATATTGAAAATTTTACATTATATCGAACTAATTGGATATTTTCATTAATGAAAATAATTTTCATTATATTGATATCAAGTATATCATTGCATTCATTTTTCATTTATATTTAATGAATTATACACTAATTTCATATGAAGAGCCTAGATGCCGAGGGGTAAAAGATCACACGAACAAATTTTGAAAGAGTTATATGAATGTTCAATATCAATTATAATAAAAAATATTTAAAAATTGGTGAGCAGTCTGATGATACATGTGTAATACAGATCTTGGAATCCATTTTTTATCATTTAATTAGTTAAATGAATATCTTCCTCTTATCGAATAAATGTGTTTCTATTCACATCTCATTGTTAGTGTATGACAAGAATTTGCAATTTGACTAGAGATAATTTCTTCCCTCAACTATAACGATTAAAATTCGTCACTTAAACCTATTGGGTCCTAGATTCCTCATACACACTCGGCTCATTAATATCGAATCGACGTTGTATTCATTACTCAAATCAATTTTTGATAGATTATCCGTGGTGTGTTTCATTGGGAAGGTATCGAAAAAGTCGGACCGCATCCGTCGGTCGGTCGAGTTATTACACTCTCGTACTATGTATAGCTAATACATCGGCGTTTGGCTGCAGCCGGCAGAAATAATTTAGATGTTTTGTAATTTAGTGTAATTTAGCTGTCAGGTCGAGTTATTAAGACATCACGCGCTGTGGTGTTGCCACATTAGAGGGGAGCCCGCCGGCGCTCTCTCGTTTGCTGACCGTACCCTCCATAGTATACAGTCTGCCCAAAAGGTTATGGCACTCGAAATATTAAAAAATATTACATATGACGACTGAAAAGGCCAAAGGGTATAAGTGGCTTTTTGCCGAAATTGAGTTGTGTCAAGAATCGCTTCTATGTATGTGTCGCTTATATGTATGAGATATATTATCAAATCACTCGACCTCCTCCTAATAAATGTAGGTGTATGCAAAACTTTGAGCGCGCTTTTCTCGAAATCATCATGTAGTCACTTGTACCCCTTAGCCTTTTCAGTCTTCATCTGGTATGATTTGATTAAAAAATACATATAAATGTTGATATTTTATCAGTGGTTCAAGGTTTGAGTATGGGTATCCTTGAGAAGTTTATCGGTAATTGTTAGGGGTACACGAGAATCTAACTATATAATAGTGCTATTTTGTGAGTCTGTTTATGTGTGTGTATCCATGTAACGCTCCAAAACTGCACGTTGATGTATTCAACGGGTTGAAACTGCGTTGATATATTCATCGGACTGATAGCTAGTAAATTATATTCTTATTAAAAAAATTGTAGTTTATAAAAAAGTAGCCTACGGTATTGTTTTTCGATTTTTTTCAATAATTTATAGCTTATTAAAAAAATCATTATGTAATGCAAAATAATTACAAATTTTGCATATAGAATTATTGAGACTTGACTTAAACAAAAAAATCTAAGGCTTCAATTTAGTATTTTTTTCAGTTCAAATTAATATGTATTAGAAAAATACACTAGATACTTACATTCAGTTGATGTAATTTTATAATATCTATCATTAACTTATTTTCCACTTAAATTCTCTGAAAAGTTTAATATGCGAATTCTTTGTATTTTGTACCGGTTCAGAAAAAAATAAAGTGAGCACTCAAAGCTTACTCAAAAATGAAAAACCATGCCTTTAAATTTTCCAGCACTTGGCTACTGGAATGGCAATTACTACCGTATTAATATAAAACGAAAAAATTAAAAAATAGTCAATAAATCAATCGGAAGTCACTTTAATTTATTACACGATTATCGATCGAACTAATAAGCGATGGCGGAAGTTAAGAGGAGTGTCCGTTTACAAGTCCGAGTGTAAAATTCGCAGATTTCACAGACCGGTTGTGTGAGTGTACCTTTATATACGATACAGTGTGTTCACGAACATTTTAACAAATCGCTTCTCGTTTTTCGAACCACGTACAAAAGTGCAAAAGTCCGCAACTGGAAGCTGCACAGCGCTAATTATTTCATTCGAGGAATCCGCCCTTTTAACAACACGGCTCGTTCCGATCCGCCATTTTTCATAATCGCTGATTATTGCTCGATAAAGTCATTATTTAAATTTTCAGTTTAGCCTAAATGATTCTCGGCTGTGATTTTTTTTTCGACGTTCATTATTATAGTGGGACCGGTAGCTAGAGTTTTTGATTTGTTTTCATTTCATGCAAATGTGCAACGGAGTGTTTAAAGTAATTTCAATGAATATAATATATGAAACTTAACCAGTCTTTACTATGAAAATGTATTTTTTTTAATATTATATTTAAAAATATTGAAATCTGATCTATCAATCGTATGTTAATTAACTTAGGAATATGTTATTTTTTGTATAGAATTTGACGAATCTTATAGCTAAATGATTGAAATATTGAGTCTAAATTACGATCGAAAAGGCCAAGGGGTACAAGTGACATTTTTGCCGAAATTGTGTTATGCACAAGAATCGCTTCTATGCACGCTCATTTATTTGGTGGCAAAAGGATATAAATGAATTCGGAACGTGTGTCTCAATATATCATCAAATCAGTCGACCTCCTCCTAATACATGGTCAACTTTGAACGCGCTTATCTTGAAATCACCGCGAAGTTACATATACCCTTAGCCTTTTCAATCGTCAAATATCATTAAGGATCTATCATTTGTTGTTATTTAATAACGTGTCAACGTGTTTTTTGTTAATAAAAATTGTTAGCTGTTCTTGCTGATTAGCTCCTAAAATACAATATGTAGATACATAAAATTGAAAGATCAGACCTAAGATCTTTGATTTATTTTTTACATATAAAATAAATCTATTCATTTATAATCATTTGATATGTGAATGTCTATTAATTTATACACGTGCGTAAAAATTACGATATCGATATTGATTTTTACTATCAACATTGAGAGGTTCGCGTTCGAGTCTCCGAGGTCGTTATCGTTTCGGGTTTGTAATTTAAAATATTTGATCTGCAAATTGATTCGATATTTTTCCAAATTGATTTATCTATAAATCTCTTATGCCAAAACGGCGCTTCTAAAATTCGTACCTCGGGGCGGGCTCTCGCCTATATTGTGCAAAATTATAGGTTTCCGAACGTATCGCATTCGTATAAGGCTCTTTGTACCGACACCGACGAGAGAGAATTCATTAAATCGTTATAAATATATTATTTTACATAAACTCACGTGTACGTTCTAAATCAATTCGCTATCTATCTATTCGGAGGAAAAAAGTCCCAATGTAAGCGCGCATTAATGCGTCGATAAAAAGTGGCGTTTTTAACGCACACTAAAATAGTAATGTCATAATTCACGCTTGCATACGTATTACAAGGCCTGGGGCCGCTTTCATATTATATTTATAGGCCAAAACTAATTGACATGCAAATTGTTGAATGCGTCTGTATAATATAGCATCGGCGCGGCAAAGGGGTAGCAGATTGGCTCGAAAATTTCAAAGTGAACAATGACAAATTGCAACGCCATTTCACGATTGAATAGCATAAATGAATTGTTTCCACATGCGTTCATTATTAGTCGGTTAAATCGCATATTCATAGATTTCTCCGCAGTGATGTACAGGTGGAAAGAAGTGGGGGAATGTTGAATTTTTAAGGCCCAAACTATTCATTTTTATTGAATTTTTCTCTATTCAAGTATATCATATAAATTTACGGTCGAATGTCTACATTTTGATTCGTTTTTTTAATAAAATATAAAAATGCGATAGATATTTTTTTTGAAAATTTTATGTTCTTCTAGCAGTAGGCGCATGTGTATCAAAATAGATCGGAATTAATCAAATTTCGTATTGCCATCTATGTGTGAAATAAAAAAAGATTTCACGCCTTATGTACGTAAAAAGTTACGCATTGGCTCAGTACGACGGTGGCGCGGAATGAATGACGCCGGTTAATAATCTGCAGGCGCGGGTTCGATTCACGGCTATGCTTGAAAATTTCGAGCATCTTTAGCGTATTTATAATATAGATTTCTCAATTAAAATATTACTGAATTACTACTATACAATACGACTGAAAAGGCCAAGGAGATACAAGTGACTTTGCGGTGATTTCTAAAAAAGCACGTTCAAAGTTGACCATATACCTACATGTATTAGAAGAAGGTCGAGTGATTTGATGATATATCTCGGCACACGTTCCGAATTCGTTTATATCTTTTTGCCACCAAATAAATGAGCGTGCATAGAAGCGATTCCTGTGCATAACTCAATTTCGGCAAAAATGACACTTGTACCCCTTGGCTTTTTATTAGTGACAAATATCATTGAACTAAAAGTGGGAAATATTAATAAAAAAATGGGTCAACACAACCCCTCCCCATATCATCATCACTACGCCACTGTCGCCTTCATACATCATTAAACGATTATCTCAAACTGTGAAAACGTTTAAATATTCAAACACGCATTCAAAACTAATAATTTAAATCATCTCGCATTAGAACGATATTAAAATCGAATCAAATGTGATTCGATTTTAACACATTCTATATGAAAATCTCGCGTGTTCGACCCCCCCAATTTTTTCCACCGGCTCACTTCGAGGCTCACGTGCCGGTAGGCACTTCGGACCGTATTAAAATTGAAAATGTCTTTATCGAAGTGTTGCAGAATCTATTACGTGGATAGGGGGGTTCTTGGGCGGGGTAGTTCTGGGGGCAATCGTGCACGATATGGCCAAGTCGTTAAGACTAGACTTACGTACAGAAAATACGGTGCAAACGGTCTGAAAGAATCAAAAATAACAACGATTTTATAGCATCTATATCATTCCGTACAAATAAAAATTAATTTCTGTGTGTGTTGATTAATATAGGATTTCTATCGACTGATTGTTTGATCGAGTTCTTTAATCAGTATGAAGATGTATTGAAGTGTGTGCACAATTATATCAGCTGAAAAAGTGCTCGATTTAACTATCGGTCAATAGAAAGTCTGTTGTCTGCAGTAGCAATTACTGTTTATCTCATTATTATGGAATATTGTAAATATGTTGGTTACACATTTGAGAAAGTTTATGCATCATTATATTTTAATTTACAATTAAATTTTGCATATTGGAGATAAACATTTTTTAGAATGACTTTCGTACATCAAATCGTAGCAAACACTATAAGCACGGTCTACACACACATTGAGTTTCACTAAAGCAACGTTATAATATAATAAAATATATTTTTCTGTGATTCTAGCTAGTTTTGATTCTGTGCTCTTCACATATATTGTGAGTACGTGTCGTGTACATGATTCTTGACCCGTTGGGGTTCATTATTCGACGATTTAGTCGGCTAGTCGTTGATTGTAAACTAACCACCATAGGACACGATATTATATCGCCTTTTTTTTACATATTTTATTATTGCGATAATAATGCTAATACAATATTACACAACGAAAATAACATTCCACAATTCATTTTTATGCTAACGATACAGATTTTTGTCTAGCTTTCACAATAACATAATACTACGTGAAGATAGCTCGAAAAAAGGAGATCTATAATTTCAACGATGATAGGACTAATCTATGAATCTATTATCTATCTATCTATTTATCTTGAATCTTATGACATAATTTCCGAACTATGCATTAAATCACTATCCAATTGATTGCATGCAAATTTCATTGAATTGCACAACATAGAAATATAATTTTCTTCAACTTTACTTTACAATGATACTCAACGGGGTATACATTCGTAATTTAATAACTCACAAGCCGGACAACAATGAAACAGTCGACCGCTTTATTCGAGCATTATATTCCACGTTCCCCAGAGAGGAGGAGGCCATACGATAAAATAAGGCAATACAATATGAAATAACATTAGAGCACAAACACGTGGCGATATTTTCCGCAGTTTGCGCCCTTTCAGAAGCCACCGGCGTCCGTATTTCATGTTAATACGATATTATTTGGCCCGGGAAATAATGGAGTCATTTCGCTTGTAAATAAGCCGAAATAACTCGGTACAGATGGGGGGTAAAAGGGGGGTTAGAAAACAATTTATTCAAATTTTCCCCGGCAACATGAACGCCGGCAATTTCGTGGCCCTCATCCTAGGATTTTTCGGATTTTATTTTATTCAGGCTTTCACGTGCTGGAAATTGTATGCAATTTGGGGCGAATTTAATCGCTTTCAACCCTTTCTTTTTTTTTTTAATTTCGGCTGCATACGCGTTTGTGATTGTGTGTGACTTTTACATGATCCTTACGCATGCAATTATACTGCAGTGCGATCAAATTTTCTCAATATTATGTAATTTGTTCTAAAATTTCATTTCAATGAAGCTTATAATTAGTTGAAATTTTAAATGGTCATGTTTATGATAAAAATGATTAAGATAATAAATCGAAAATCATAGATATTGAAAGTGAAAAAAAATCGATCGTATATCAAATTGTCAGCTTCAGTTTTCCACTAGTCAGTTTCTGAACCAAAATTCTATAAAACTGACGAAAAAATGCTTCAGTAAATAATATAATCAAATAGTAATATTTTATATAGCATTATCTTCTAAACAACACATTCGTTATCTTTTCTATAGCATAATTTTTGATACTAGAGTGTTAATTCGTCTAGTTTTCTAAAAATTGAATAATTTATACAATTTCTCATATTGGCTATACTATATAACGACTGAAACACCTAAGGGGTTCAAATGACTTTGCGGTGATTTCGAGAAAAGCGCGTTCAAAGTTGACCATGTACCTACATTTAATATATTAGGAGAAGGTCAATTGATTTAATTATACATCTCGGCACACGTTCCGAATTCGTTTATATCCTTTTACCGCCAAATATATAAGGGTACATATGTAGCTCAATTTCGGCAAAAATGTCACTTGTACCCCATGACCTTTTCAGACGTTATATGTATTTTTTCAATTTAAACACTTTTCATCGTCTCAATACCGACATTTTAAACTGAAAGAAGTTGCAAGATTACTTAATTTATTGAAATTAAAAAAAACCGACGAAGCAACAACCATTAACCATACATTGTTTTCATACATGAATCTTTTATTTTTTCAATAATAACGACGCGAAAATCTCGCTAGTTTGCAACATCGAGCAATTTCCATACATAAAAATTTCACGCGCTTCACATTTAATACCCATACACATAATATAGTACGTAGTTTCGTATCTCGAAGGGGTAATTAAGCGTTGATTATTATGTGGCCGAAGGGTAGGCGACGAGTTGAGTGGGTAGTTGATGGCGATGATGACGTCGTTGAATCGTCGGTCAAATGCTTTCGAAGCACTCGCGGTCAATGCGTTGGACGCATCAATCATGCGGTAATGATTGTGTCGTTCTCCAAAATAAACTATGCCAATGTTTGTGCCTCCATTGTGCTGCCGATGTAGCTTCACTCCCCTTTGTGAAGATGTGTTAAGCTGATTGTGCGAAATATTTTTTAAAATAAGGAAAAAATTGCATTTTTGATGTATTTAAGTGTGAAGTTTTTAAATTTCATATGAATAACTATTTATTCCCATCTAAAAAGTCTTTGATCATAATGAAGAACGAAATTTCAAGAATGTTTTAAAAAATAAACAACGACAATCGAACGAGGAAACGACTTCGGAACAACTTACCCCCAGATTTTTCAGCCCCACTTTCTCTTACTTATTAAAACCAATTGCCTCTGTACAAAAAAATGCAATTATTAATCGATGATCACGAATAAAAAGAACTAGGTCCGGTCTCTTCAATTCTCTAGTTAACTAACTGTTGAGTTCGTTAGTCCTTTAACTATGAACTATCTAAAACTCGTGGGTTAGAGATGGATTTTGACAGTTTTTATTTGAAGAACTGACTGTAACTCTATGGTTACTTAACTAGAGGAATAAAAAGACCGTCCCTAAATCGCATAATATGCACTTTAATAACATTTGTATGCAATTTACCAGACAATAATTTAATATGAATAAAGAGCATAACATTACTACTCATAAAGAATGGTTTGAATTAACATGAAACTGATTTAAATCAGTCTCATAGTCTCAATTAAAACTTTTATAAATCAAATGAAATAACTGCTCTTGATTTAAATGAATTATTATTTTTTGCACATTTCAAACTCGATTTTTGGTTATTTTTCGTTTTATTCCATTGTGCCACGTGGCCGCGAACTCGAAAGGTGGCGGTAATCTTAAAATAAAAGCAGACGTTCGAGTCAAAGGACCCGATACGAATTAGCCGGCCATTAATCATTCACGAAAGTTACATTTGTGTCAATTGGCGTTATGCTTTCTGACGGATTAATACAAATAATCTTTGTATTGTGATTTCGACGCTTACAAATAAACCGCCGGACAAAATGAATAATAACGCAAAAAAATCAAACAAATCGTGTGTACACACGCATTCTCCGAATGCCAAAGCAAACTAATATTCGGTCTGAGTAAACGGCGATTACGAAATTTTTGAAAAATCAGATTTCATTAACGAGCTTTCGGATTCGAAGCGCACTAAATAGATTCGCATGTCCAATGTGTGATTCGTGCTTAATTATTTCGTTCGCGGAATTATCAGTTTGAATGTTCGCGGTTGAGGGGAAATGTGTGCTATTTATTCATTCGATTTTGTACGCACTTGTGTTTCGTGTGAAAGTCTTTTTCACGTACGAAAACTCGAGGCGTAAAAAAATAAAGATATAAATCATGTAAATTAAAATCGAATTTGTTTCACATAATTCGAGAGAAGCATTTTTCAAAACATTTCTTTCTCATATTTGTAGAGCGTTAAGAAGCCGCTTTACGATTTGTACAAATTTATTCATACAGTCCGTTCATATAAACCTACACCTTTCAACTTTTTCCCATTACAATCAATATTAAATAAATCATTAAACAAATAAATTATATTAAAACAACTTAAAATATCAATGAAAATATCGAGTTGCAAAATTAAATCTAATCAATCTAACATAAATGTATTGATAGTTCATTCGAATTCATTATATTTTTGACTTCAAATAAATGAATTTAATATACTTTTGATTTGAATTTATTTTAATTCGAATATATTATAACAATTTAATCAAATCCAACGAAATCCAACTTACGTTATTCATGCGTGAAATCGAGATATTCATATGAGACTGGCGAGTTTTCGTCTGTGAACAACACTAATGCGAACGGACTATATTCGCCCCTTTTGTACGAAGTTTGACATTATTATTAGGGACAGTTAATTATATATTTGTTACGCGTTCAAAATAACATTTCAACTTAGTTTTGATATAAATGCTTGATAAGGCGCATTACCGATGTCGTACGGTTAAATGTATTACGCGTTCGTACATATGTACGTCTGTGTACATTTGATTTATTCCAGCGTTTTTCATGAAAATAATTAGGAAAACGTGAATCATGTGTAGTTGTGTGTTGTTAATATCAAATTTATCGATCATATGATATAATTTATTAATATTTCTATTGGAATTTTATTAAAATATCGATCAATATAGTCATAATAAAATTTTATTTTTCCAAAATTAACAGCACAAATCTCTTAATTTTCAAATCTAAGATAATTTTGGAACCATTATAGAATATTATTTCTATTTTTTTCAAAAATATCTTTAAGTAATGCAAAAATGAAAATATTTTTTTCCGCAAAATTTCATATTCAGCGCTCATTAAATCGTTTAGAGGCAG
This sequence comes from Cheumatopsyche charites, assembly GCA_024721215.1. Lineage (NCBI taxonomy): Eukaryota > Metazoa > Arthropoda > Insecta > Trichoptera > Hydropsychidae > Cheumatopsyche > Cheumatopsyche charites. The sequence goes on from CM045575.1 coordinate 11,360,907, forward strand.
TCGAGTTACCAACGACTTAATACGACTTCGGATCAAAAATCCCAAAACAATCAAACCAACCGAAAACAGCAACAGCTTCGAAAACTCAACCATGCAATTTGAACACTTTACATCTTCAACGAAACGACATTCACTTAAAAAATCATCACCATCACCCAGAACCACGCCAAAATCGCACCCACGCGCAATTCAATACACTTAATTCATATTATATTACGCACAACACAGAAGTGCTCTCACTTCGGCACACAATACGACAAACCTAAATATATAAAAATATATATTTTCCCGGCATGCGACACTGATTCGAGAATGATTAAGTGTCGTTTTAACAGCAACGGCGTGTGACATTAGTTGTCGTTAATGTCTTTTTCAGCGGCCCTTTTGTGGCCATCACGCGATCCGGAAGAAGGAACTCGAACTCGGGCCATTTCCCCCCTAACCTAACCTCACCTTGTACATATATATGTATATATATATACGTTTTATATGTAGTCGATAAGCGCTTCTCAAATGTCGTGATGGCCCAAAGGTTGAGGGATTGACGTGTGTATAAGAGAGTGCTGTTGTTTGCCGCTCCGAAATGGGTGTTGTGTGTAACGTGTTGCAATTTATGGCTTTTTGCATTGTTTCGTTTAAGGTTCGTATGTTATTATCGCATATGAATTGTTTTAGATGTGTCTTGTATGTGATAATGAATTTAAAAATTGAAAGAATGTAGCGTATGTTTGTAATTTTGATACTTGTGTGTTAACCAATTAGCAAGACATTAAGTCTAGATTAACCAAAAACGTAGTTAATCTAATCGATTCTATTTAAATATCAAAAAATGAAACAAACAATTATCCTAATCTAAAATTTGAGTCAAATTTATCTAATTAGACTTTTTAATTTTGATGCTAATAAGATAACAGTAAGGTACCATAGTTTTCATTAGAGTTATAAATATCGAACTGTTTCATATAACGTGTGAATCTGACGTAATACTTGCGTGACCTTAAATCATTTTTAATTAAATTATGTATGAATTTAATTAAGTTATATACTAGTCTTATAAGCGTTGAAAAATCAATATAACAACCATTGTTCTCAAACGAATGCTTAAGTGAAACTCGATCGCGTACTGAATTGATTGCGCTCGCGAAGAAAAAGCTTATTGTTGATTCGAATTCGCAGTAAAATGAAATTACAAAAGCTTCCGAAGCTTTAAATGTAATTTTGCACGTATTATTATAAAAATATGTATTTTTTTTTGTAATAAATGGTCATTTCGCGTAATATTTTCTCGTGTGAATAATTTTCGCACGTTCGTAAAACTGAAGTAATTACACATATTTACTCGAAACCTTTAGTGTTAATTCCTGAATTGCTTTTTTCTCGAAACGTGCATCCTGCGAGCGACTCCATCCCGCAAATTACACATCTGTACTAAATAATAAATTTTCATAAAATATTTTGACAATTTTTTGCCAAAACTACCAATTTCATGTGCTTCGATTGAGTCTCGATTTACGCATCAATACTCATCGATTAATGAAATCTTTCGAGATGCGAAATAAAAATTTAATAATTGTCGATTCCGAAAGGCACAAGTGTCACGTTTTAAAGTCGAGTTTAAATTTACAAAACGATCGTTTAATAATGCATGCAGAGCCGATTCGAAACGCGCACCATCAAAGGGCTCGTTTTCGCTGGAAAACGGTCTCGGATTGAGATATTAACAGACACACGCGTTAAAAGCACACGCACATCGCAAAACACTCCTCTCGTACACATATCTGCGAATAAATGAGGTGTTTTGTACCAAAATGAGACATATTTGAAGCATTTTTAGAAAAAAAGTGATAACTGATTCAGGGTTTTTGTATGATTCTATTTTCATACGCAGGAAGTTTGTCGATACTCCTATTAACTTGATGTCACCTAATGGTTCTTAAAACGTGACATAACCTAATCAAATCTAATCTAATATGAAAATAATATAATTTTAAACTTTAACTAATCAATTTAGTATCATTTTGATGGATTTTATCAGACCAATTTAATCATTTTTTATATATGAATCACTTTTCTTCTGAAATTGTCACATGTATGTTTTTTTTTCACAAGTCATCTAATCCATAAATAAAAATGTCGCCAATTGACATTTTTCTAAATAATATAGAATATTTTTTCTTGTATTCAAATTTTTAGAGTAATTATCTAATTAGCATATTATTTTCAAGTATAAAAATCTCTAATGCTATGATTTGAGCTCACAAATTTCGAAATTGTAAATATTTCGCATATATTCTTAAGACCAGCATTTCAAACGTCATTTAAAAATTGAACTAGCATTTAATCACATATAAACTTTTATTTTTTTTAGAATTTGACAGACGGAAAAACTATCTGCTAACTAACTGCTAATATTCGATAGAAAAATCAGACCCAAATGAGACAAATAGGCATCGATTTTCGCCGCTTTTTCTCTCGAATTTGACTTCTTTTAATCCAACACGCCCCAAACATACACAGGCAGGTCCAGAAAGTAAAGTCATGATGTGTCGGTGAACAAAGAGACGAGGAACGATTCGCAACGGCACATAAAACAATTATGGTTTCGCGCGAAACGCGCCCGCCAATGTTCCGACGCGCAATTAAGTGAATCCAAACGTTCGACTGCGCATTGCACGTGGCGAATTCGCAAAAAAAAACACACACACACTCATCAAATGTATTCATATATAATTTTTTAATACTTATTTAGATTAGTGTATGTGTAAATTCTGCTTAAAATTTCAAATTTAAATCATTTCTGAGAGTTAATGTCGGAATATTGCGTTCAGTTCTGAATTTCATCAATTCTTCTACGCATGAGCTTTTCCAAAGTTTTTTCTAATTTTTAATAAATAATTGATATTTTTTATAATTCATATGATATATAAAGGATATTTGAAACTAATCAATTCAATTTTTTAAGTATTTCTTAAAAAGCTTAAATGACAACATTGATTCAGACCAAATGATCTTTACGCTTCTGTACATCTAAAAGTAACAATATTTTTCAATCTTGAATGCATTTTATCAGCGATTTAACAGACGAATTATTTCCTTTCGTCGTGCGAATAAATTCCGAATCGTTCTCGTGCATTCGCATTAAAAATACGAAAAGTGGGCAGTTGAAAGGCGCAAACGTGCATCTGATGGATATTCCGAGTAGACATTTCCATTTGAAAGGCTTCAAAAGCCCTCGAATTATTGCCTGTCTTGTCGCTCCCGAAACTTACCATTCATTACTGATTACGGATATAAATCTAGATGCCGCAAAGGGTTAACGATTTCGTCGCCAACGTATAAATCGTCATTACGATATCGTTCTGAATTTTTGCTTCAGTTCTTTCTTGTATTGAGGCTGAGGGCATAACTGCGTCGAAGAGTCGCTTAAAATTGGCGATTGTTTGCTGCAGATTACTCGAATGTGACAATGGTGTAATTTCATCATATTTTGTTTCAAAATATTTGAAATATTTCATTTTTGATATTGTTATTAGAAGCAGATGAAATCATACTGATTTCTTGGATTTATACCATTGTCATATCTGAAAAACATTGTGTGTTCAACTTCGGTCTTTTGTGTGAATAAAACAAAGGAAAAATTTCAATATGTTCATTTAATAAATAATTTTAATTGATTTCCATTACGACTACTAAGCTAATATTGTTTTATAATTTATCTTTCATTGATATTACGTTCGATCGACATGTTCTTTTCTCTTAGAGGAAAGTACATTTGATATAGTTTCGGTTTCGACTGTGGTAAAATGGTTTTATTCACTTTTTAATCTATTTTCGTTGGGAAAATTGTTTGTTTTTTTGTTTTTCATCATACAACAATCGAAACCTGTATGCAAATTTACTTTCCACTAAACGAAGTGGAAAGAATATTCACTTACGTGTTAAATATTACAGGCTATGCGCTTAATCTACAAACTTTATTTTCTATCTATTGTTTCTTATTTTTGATTTTAAAATAACTTACTTAAATAAATAATTACATAGTTTTCTTACGTGAATAACAAAGTTTATGATATTTTTACACATTATTGATATATCATTTTAAGTACAGTGGGTGTACATTTTTTTTTTTTGGGATATACACATAACCGATAGACGCTTTTTTTAAACATATATGAATAATGGCACAAAATAACAGTTAAATAAAAGTAGTATACATTTAATCTGGAACATATTAAATTATCACATTTCAAAAATGCACTATTACATCTTAAACAGAGCTATAAAAATATTGCTTTTGTTTCAGGTTCATTCTAAAATACAGAAATCAAATTTTCGAGAAATTAAAAAAAAATGCAAAACAGATTCAACTAAGCGTCATTTCAATTAATTTTCTATACAGTACATAGTTAAATTTCAACAAATCAAACATAATCAGTTGATATATAAATTTTTACGATATTTACAGAAAAATATTCACACTTTTGCGTCGATCAATTTAATGTAATATTTAAATTTCGCAACGTTTTATTGCACTTAGTGTCGGTTTTGATATAAGCGATAAATAGCAACATCGACATTAAAAACTTCATTATCATGGACAAATCTTGAATAAATATAAAATAAATATGAATAAACTTCAATGAAATTAGTGATTTATAAAAGAAAGATTGATATATTGAAACGATGTTGCTTAATCGCAAAAATAAAACAAATCGGATTTATCAAAAAAAAAAAGAAAAACTAAAACACAACCCGAACAGTCACTAGATATCGAAAATATTCACAAAACTAATAAATTCACGTATTCAACAGCGATTCTATACTGAAAGGATTATGCTTTCTATTGCCGCTACTTTTACCAACATCACTAGAGCCCATAGCCGCCCCTGAGGTAAGATCCAAAGAAACGGCCCTCTGAAGCCCAAAATCGAACCTCGCCGATGCTGCAGCAGCCACAGCGAAGGAATTGTTAAATATAGAAGTGGAATTAGGATGCATCATCTTCCCTGGCGAAGGACTGAAGTTCCTCGCGCTCTGGACGTCCGACGCCGAACTGTCAGAGTTGTGGCTGGAGTTGAGGTTGTCTGCCCTCAATCTACTTCTGATCGAGAAGTCTTCAGGTCCTGATTCGTCGTCTGAGTCTCCTCCTACCACGTCTATCATGCATTCTTCGCTGTCGTTCTCAGGGTCTGAATCCGAGAGGATTCCTGCGTTGCGATGTTGTGCTAAGTATTCTTGGCGCAAGGCTTCTAGGTCCACTGCGATTCCTTTTGCTCTCAATTTGCGGGCTTGTCTATCTAAGGCTTTGGCTAGTTTCTTTCTTCTTCGTGCCCTGTTGGGCAAAAACGGATTTATAATATTTGTAATGAAATTGAGTAGTTTTTTGGTACTTGTGAAGCAGATCATTGGTATGGGTTAAGTTAGGGTTAGGTCGGATTAGTTAAGTTTTATATTTGGTTGGTTACTTTTGAGTAGTATTAGGTAGGTTTTTTTTTATGTTAAATTTGATTGGGTTTCATTTTGGAATATATTAAGATCAAGTACCCACAAATGATCTACTCCACTAATACTTATTGTTTCATCTATATGACGACTGAAAAGGCCAAGGAATACATGTGACTTCGCGGTGATTTCGAGATAAACGCGATCAAAGTTGACCATGTACCTAAATGTACTAGGAGAAGTTCGAGTGATTTGATGATATATCTTAGTACACGTTCCAAGTTCGTTTATATCCTTTTGCCACCAAATAAATGAGCGTTTATTGAAGCGGTTCCTGTATATAACTCAATTTCGGCAAAAATGTTACTTGTACCCCTTAGCCTTTTCAGTCGTCATATGGTATGTTAAATGAATTAAAAAATAGATGAATTCGTCGATTATATCAAAATTTTAAGCTACAGTGAGTTCAAGCGCAATTTTTTTCTCATTACATCCGAAACAAAACGTTAAAAGCTCCGCATTAATTATGGTGCTTCTGATATTTCGTCTTGGAAGTAATGTGACAATAATTGCTTCTGTGCTCATTGTTGTTCGAAAGTATCGATAAATTTCTTGAAATAGTCACTAAATCATATTTTATTATCAATATAATATGATAATCACCTCTCTCTAGCTTTGAGTTCGCTTGGAGGAATAGGCTCTCCTGAACATGTCTGCGGGTGCGCATTGTGCGCTGGTCGTCCTGGTCCCTTCTTCGTGTGCTCCTTCTTTCTCCACTTGGCTCGTCTGTTTTGAAACCATACCTGTCGACAAAAAAAATCAAAATTATTTACATACAAAAACAGCAAACAAAAAAAATACACACGGCACAGAACCGAGCACACCCCGTCTTTCGATCACGTCTCGATCTTATTACGCATACATTCCGCGTAACTGAGTCGCTTAAATCTTTTCTCGGAAGCGGAAAAAAAGAAGACCGAGGGAAGAAATAGGCTGAAGTGGAGAAGTGAAGTCATGCGGTTTGAGCAAATCTCGTCCTCATCCCCCTGTGGCAATAAAATAAAATGTCCCGGTAAACCGACTGAATTTTTTTCACGTTTCACACCCTCCTCGAGATGCCGAATTTTCGCATAAGGGTGGGCTTTACTTGAAGGATATGAAGGATGAACTTTTTTTTGGTGTTTGCCGCTTGAAAATCGAGATTTCTTTATTTAATTTTGAAGTTTGAAAATTGTCTAAAATGAGGTTAGGTAAAAATTTCTACGTCTACGAATATATTTCAATTGATGTAAAATAGGAGCCTGGTCATTTTCAACATAATAAAATTCATCTTAAATCAAAGATTTTCATAGAAAATCGAATTTTTGCATCCAGAAAGTCGTTTTATATGCTCTATAGCCGATTTCCATACACTATTATTTCACGAACATTAATGATTTCGGAGTCAAAAGTGATTATTATTATAATTTTCCACAGTGAATATATCATATTGAAATTGGTTTGTTTTTGTGAATAAGAACTGATTTCATACATTATTACTTATAGTTCTTTCCTTCACATTTTTTTTTAATTAGAGTCTGATCTTTCAATAGTTTAATCGTGCGTTCATCTTCCGTAAAATTGATAAAAACAATGACTTCTCAAACACCAAATTTCAATTATTCATTCTTCAGATTAAATAACTGACTAAACAATTCACAATTCCCAGTCTTGTTAAATGGCAATAGAGTTATATCAAGTTCTTTAAATATGAATTGTCGACATTCGTCTCTATTCCATGGACTGACTTTAAATCTCTAATTAGTTAACTAGATTTGAGAAAAGACTGACACTAAATCTAACAAATAAATCATAATTAAATTCTAATAAACTCATAGATGTAAAATAATCAAAAATTGATAGAACTAACCACGATATGTGCAGAGTCACAGTAATGAATTAACCCCGTCACGTCCGAAATGAAAATCAACGCGATAATGGAAAATCAAAGATTGAACCACCCCTGTTCGGCCGACGAGAAAGATGTATAGGTAGATTCGGGCAGACAGATAAAAATAGATAATACGAGGGTGTTAGTCCTCCGCAAATCTGTTGGGGCGTTCGCCACCCCCCGATTTTCCCACCCTTTATGTGGGGGGTGGAAAAATTCAAAGGGGCCAAAGTCGATTCTGATTGGTCGATACACTCCGAAGGTATGGGGGTGGAAATGGGGGTTGGAAAATCTCCGACCATGTGGAAATCTCCGGAGGGAGTAAATGTTATCCATTTCGCCGGAGATGATTCAATGCATTGATTTGCGGCGAACTAAAGCTTTTTCCCTCCCCCTTTTGCATTATGTATACGTGCGGATATTATTTTCGATTTATTTTTTAGTTTTTTCGATTGATTTTTTTTTTAAATTTATCGAAAATTGATTCAATATAGTATATTTTAATATTACGAATAATTCATCGAGTAATCGTTCATCAATTAATAATTACAAATGAACTGAAAGTGAAGCTATTTTAATTTCGATTTATGTAAAGTCTGACGATGAAAGTCAATTTCATAATTCGGGGCCCTGAATGTTTTTTAAACAACCATCTCGAAGAAGTATAGAGTCGATGATACATCAGGTTTACATAATTATATTATACAAATTCGCGGATTTCGAAAAAATATAACAATAACATATAAACCATTCTTTTGAATATCAAGTCACTATTTTCAAATATAACCATGATATTGATTCAAGTTATGCTTACTATATGAATTTTATGAATGTTATTATTGTAAAAACGAGCGTATAATATAAATTTTTCATGAAAACCCAATTGAAATAAATATCTAAACGTTTCCGAGAGCATTTTCCGTTAGCGTCGAATATGAAATGAAATTTAACCACTTTCCGGCCCATATAGTTTGGCAACTCCTGCGAAATTATCTAAGGTCCGATCTAACCTCGGCGAATATCCTCGCCGAAAGAAAATCGACAGATTTTCTATCGGAGTTTGTCGACAGTCGATTTTTCCGCAAGAATTCACTTTGATTCACTAACTAGCCCTTATCCCAACACCGCAGCGAAAAAATCTTGAAATATGCCTCCTCCGGACCGCGATGATCGAACTCGTCCATCAAAAAATCTATAATCCCCGCCATTTTTTACGCCCTTATCTCGCGAACGAAACACATCCATATAAGATCATATGAATAAATATAAAACGAGATGAAAACGGAACCGTTTCTCGTCCCGTCGGGCGATTTTGCAAAAGATTAACACGTCATGTTGCGGAGTAGGTTCTCGCATACGAAAGTCCCTCGGAGGCTTTCGAGGAGTCCGAGGGAAACGAGATGACCTCCTCCCTAAGGGCTAACCAGTCCCAGGGGGTGGTTTTTCCTTTGGGGTCGGAAGGAAAACTGGACGGACATATGTCGAAAATTGTTGCGCCGGAAAACTCCTTTCTCTTTATGCCGCATAAGCGATACCGTTTATTCGACCTTTTGCCACCCTTATATGGTTTTTCTTTTGCATCCCTTGAACCACCCCCTGAGGCTGGAACAAAGCACGAACTGAGATTATTGTTCTGTTGGAGATACGGAACTAAACGGCTTCTCTTTCCCCCCTCGAGTGTAGTTTTTTATTTTATTTTATTTCCGCGTGTTAACTGTAAGGTTGTTTCGGCATACGTGTTAGGAATTGAATTGTTTTATTAGGGTTTTTAAGATTTTTTTTTATTTTTGTAAAATATTATTTAGATTTTCTCATTCAATTCAAGAAATTATTTGAATCTAAATAGTTAAATATCAGAAAAAACGATTAAAACATCAACCATCAGAGACACACTTTATTTTGCTAAATCTAGTATTACAATAATAAAGAACTGTTTAATAATTTTTTTTTTCAAAGAAAATGTAATATGAATATTAGTAAAAAATATTAAATCAATGTATCATTTAATAATAGTAACATTTGAGTCGGTAGAATTAGATAAGATTCAAAAGTAACATAATGACAATACTAACTCAAACACAGTATATCTACATGAATGCAATATTTAACAATGCATTATCGACTATCTTATCACCGATTTTTAGAAATATTACATATTTAATTCGTCAATTAATATATTTTCTATGAAAATATGTCTCGACGTCCGATTTGGTAATAATGTCCGGAAAAGCGTCGGAAAAACAAACGGTGCGTTATTGGGTAATCAAACAACCAATAAAGGTCAATTTCCGCTGAGACCGCATCTACCCCACCTCATATTTTCTCAGTTTTATCTTGAGTCTTTGAATGTTTTCGTTTTTCCAACCCCTCCGAGAAACTTTTCCACCCTCAACGTCAATAAAAGGTATGAACGGCTCGTTTCGACGAATCTATTGTATTTTTTTCCAAAATCCAACTATATTATTTCGACATTTCAAATAATAAAAAAAAACCTTATCTTCCAACTTGACTTTGAATTGATGATAATTTATATGAAACAATGTGACAGCTATAATTTCTCGAAATGTCAAATTTACAGTTTCTTCAAAATAATTCGACACACCGTTACATAAATCTAGAGACAATGATGAGATTATAATTCGCTATTACATATTTTGGTATGTTATTGTTATACACTCAAAAAGACACTTGACTTAACCTAACCGAATATGGAAAAAACAAAAGCATTACCTAATCTAACCGCATTTGAAATTTAGTCCAACCTATTTTATCTTGAAAATCTTCCTGTATAGATAACAGAATTTTTTATTTTTTTAGAAAATACCTACTTTTATATAAAAATTGAAAGAAAATCTGAAAATTCAATCGTTTCAAATGCAAAACCATAGTGGCGTGACGATTGCGTGCAGCTCCGATTCAATTATATGGCAAATTGGCTATTTCAATAAGTAAATAAAACAATAAATATAGAGTTCGCTCGCGAACCGCCACTGAATTATGCATAATCCTCTCTTGCGCATGCGCTTTTGTTAGCTGGATGCGCTAAAGAAAGAGACAAATCTATACGAAGATACAAAAGAGAGAAAGAGATAGAAACACTAGTGTGACTGAACGACGTTGCGCTTGCTGCGTCTGCTGAAAATTAAAGTAAATAAGGCGAATCCGAAACACGTACAAATTCGAAATACGTTCGGGCTTTATCGGAAAACCGTGCTGCGATTCTCAAACGTTCGTTCATTTTTATCTATGCGCGTTTTCAGAGGAATTTATTTTATCGTTTTGTGATTTATGTTTTCTTTTCAGTTTAGTATTTTTATTTTTTAAATTAATGTTTTAGATTATGAATTATTTAAATTGTAAATTAATGATTTTTTTAATGATTTGTTTCAGCGTGATTGCAGCAGCTCATCATATCTGCATCGACTTATATTGATAAATTTAATTGTTGGAAAATAGTGAGTAGAATCAATTCGATTTATTTTAAGATTTTCTATTTTGTATAGAACAATTGTGTACGGTTCGGATACTGCAATTCAATTGATGAAATATTAAGGTGTTTTTTGAAAAAAATGAAAATAAAATACACCCAACTCTCGTTTTACACGGTAGATAGGGACCAGCGAAAACCGTGTAAAAAAGTGATATTTTTCATTTTGCGATATTCATTATATAGTTCAAACAAACCGTGTTAGACCAAATAAATCGTGTAAAAATTTTTTTTTTCATTTTTTCAAACCGTGTTATTTTGAAACCGTGTAAAATGAGAGTTGGGTGTATTTATCGAATTTTCATAGAAATTGATGAGAAATTATTATACAATTATTATTTTCGTTAGATCTTTGTTAGAAATTTTGAAAACTATTTCTATCGGATTAACGGCTTTGAATCGTTTTCAACAGATTTTTTATTGATATGGAGTGAAAATTTTCAAATTAACAACTTAGTGCTAACTTTATAATCAAAGCTCTTTTTTTAAATAGGCATATTTTAAAATTATTTTAAAATAAAAAAATAATAATTTTAAGATTTTTTCAAATATTTTGAAAAAATCTAAATAATAAATCACCCAAACATCTCATCACAGATAAAAATTTCAAAACAAAGAATATAAAAAAAAAAAAAATCACTTTGCATACAGTGTTCCGTTTCTCGGGCGACGCCCTACGTGCATCCATTCAGTGATTTATTTCATAATTATCACGTTCGCGAATTCGTCCGGTTGTTAATGTGACGTGAGGGCGTATCTTAAGGTGGAGTCTTCTCTCTGAGCACTCTTTTAATTTTCCATACGGTGCACATTTGCATCCGAAGGCGTGTACCGCATTAACGCTTGCATTGTGCCAACAATGGGCGAATAAACAACTGAGAGGTCTCCGTTCGCTTCGTGTACCAAAAAGAAAGAAACGGGGTAGAAATAAGAGAAAGAATGGAAAAAAGAATGGAAAAAAAATGGGCAAGATAAAGGTCGGTCGTGATGGTCGAGACTTGCATGATAATGCGATGTTAATTCGCGTTCGCGACTCACTTTATCACGCCATTGTTGTGTGTCGCGTTTCGGCAATTAAATCCCTTAAATAAATTAAGCGGAACACGCCCATTGCGAATATGTAATTGTTTTATGGTGCGATTTAGTCGCGAGAGCGCTGAAAGCTTGTTTTTTCGAGAGTTCGTTGTGAAAAATCGACTCTTTGTTTTAATAAAATTGCTTAAATTATCTTCAATAACATAATATTAATAAATCTTTATTGTTCCAAGTATTCATTAGAATTTTCAAATTGAATTCGACATTTTTTCACGCAAACTTATTGTATCCAAAAATTACGTTCTCGACAAAAAACGAACGCTAATTTATTTCGACGTAAAAATAAAAACATACACTATAATTTTTTTCCCTATTCGGATAGATATATCCATTCTAATATTGAATATATTATGAAAGGCGTTAATGAACGTCCGGACCAATCTCCTCGCAGCGGTATATAATTGTGTGAGTGATGATCGACGAAACACTAAGAAAAAAAAACACAACACAAAAAATAAACCGAAGCGCTAGATCGTACGCGTGAAATTCAAATTAAAAATTAATTAAAACAAAATGGGTGCGAGCGAGCGAGCGAACGGAGTGTACACCTTGCGTTGATTAAGTCATTAGCCGCTAGAGCGAGACGCACCTATACAAATTGACATAGGAGCGAAAGAGACAGATAGAGGGCTTCGTGCCGCTCTCCACTCCGTTCGAGACGAAAGGACGCGTCAAATTGGCCGAAATTATACAATTCCAGGACATAATTTAATTTCGAGCTCGAACCGTTTCCGTCTCTGTCTCTATTGCGATTTTAGACATTGTAAAGTTGTTGGTTGTTGCATGTGTTGCGTCTCGCTTGCTCCGCTTCTGGTTTGGAAATCGGAGCAGGGGTTTCGTGACGGTCTCACGAAGCCTCGACGTGCGAGAGACGATTTTCTTGCTTTTCAAATATGACGTTTTAACAGAGTGCGCATATTGTGTGGATGGTCTCGTTGACTGGCACGAAAATGGTGCATCTCAATCGGTTTTCCTTTCATTATAACCAAATATGAATTTTAATATAATTTATTTCCACATTATCAAAATAGATTTATTCATACAATTCTTAAAATTATTATGATGCAACACTTTAAAATAAATTATTTTAAACGCACAATGAAGTGCTGACGCCCGATAATAAGCAATAATTAGCTTCCCAGAAACGCGTACCCGAAACAATCTCACGAAGAAAGCACATGTGCGATAATGAAAAATAAAAATTAAAACAACTACACTCATTTTCACAACATTCGACAACAATTATGACAGCTGTCACTTAACAGTGGCACATACGCAATTTCGTCGCCGCGCTAATACGATAATTGTGGCTCGAGGAGTCGAAAACATATACATTTTCTCACATTTTCGTCCGACCAATTGAACGATCGATTAAATAAAACACGTTGAGGACCGCAGCCGAGATGTTAAACTGAATTTAACAACATTGTATTCTCGCTCTTGTGCATTATATTTCTTCTGCTGCACATTGACGCAATCAGGAGCACGAAGCCTCCTCGGATTCGTACGGTTTTATGTTTAATATACAATTGGCGCGAATTATTCGCACGCGGATCCTTTCAAAGGATATTGAAAATAATATAATAAGTGGGGAAGAGCGTAAAGATGCTTAATCGTTTTGTGGCGGAACGAATCACGCCGTCTCAATAAACACATCTCGACTTAACTATTATATTATTAAACTGGTTTGCAATTTCATTATTCGTGTGCAGATATATTCAATTTGTTGATGATGTAAATTAATTTGAAATTTTCTCGATTTACAATTGACATTTAAACATAGACATGATTATACAATTTAGTGAAAAACATTTTTGACGTCATTCGCTGATTAATTATGACATTTGTATTGATTGAATTGAATTGAATACAATTGAAAAATCTGAATCACATCAATGCCTGTACTAAAATTTATCGGCTCTTTTCAATAGATTTGATAATTATTTCGAATCGATAAGCTGCTTTACAATGATAAAAATCCAGTCTAATAAATATTAACAATATTTAATAAATTTATCATTTTTTCAAACATTTTTCACCATTATTAAATAGATTTTTATAAAACACTAGTTAGTGAAATGAATCAGCACATAAAATATCCTTAAAATAACACTTAAATTAAAACATAAATAAAAGCGACAACAAATCAATTTTTTTCCAACACAACAATCTACATACGTTAATAAATTTTTGAACCGAAAAAAAAATCAAAAACAATTAAAAAAACAAATCGACATTTTTCTCGCCCATCCGGTATACGAAACGACTCGATATAATATTTTATACGAAAATAAATGGCCGCTCACGCCCATTTCTCTCGCATTGAGACTTTCTTTCGATCTATCGGATTAATTGGTTTTTATTTATAATATCTCGGATACGATGCGTGTGCGCATCAATTTTTTCATTAGCACATTTCCGATCGCATATGCACCCTTGATTGTGACAGCGGTATAAGTCCACCATCTTTCGTTCTGAAACATTTAAAGTTTTGCTCTCGAAAAATAATCCTTAATTGATTCTTTCTGATGTACAAATTTGATTTATGTATATTATAATGGCCATAGACCATCAAGCTGAGACATCGTTAGAAAGAGATGAACAACCATTCAATTTTTTATGTGAGAATGTGACAGGTTGATGTTACTCCCCCCCTCTTCCACCCTCTCTCTGGCTCTCTCACTCGCACACTAAAAATTGTATATGTTGCTCTCTTTTGACGTCTCAGACCGTCTCAGCCATAAAGCGTCTCAGCTTGATGTGCGCCGGCCTTAACAATATCTTCTCATCAGCAATCTTTCAACTTATGCCTGGTCCGTTTAAAAAATTTACAAAAATATGAATTTAAACAACCGATCTACTATTTTTTTTTTAATTTTCGGACTTATATCATCGTCTTAATAAAGGGTATAAGTGTTTCGAAGGCTTCGATTCGTAATAAATACTGAGTCGTCCCACTTAGCGAGAGCGCACGGTAGTTGAATATTTTTTCGGAATTGATTGCCCGCTGTCAGAATCAGCGCTGAATGTTAATAGAGTCGTTTCTTGTATGCTTCATTTTTTATTTTCGTTCGTTCGTCCCGTTTCCAATGTGTAACAAATCGCTTGTGTCTAGATCAGCGATCGCCAACTTGATGTGGAAAGTTTGAATTTTCAAATTGAGGAAGGAAAGAATCGCTCAATTCTAGTAATTCAAATTTTCCTATCATACCCTTTGACTTTTGAGCTTTTTTATAAAATAATGATAGAGATGAAAATGTTTGATATAGTAAAAATATTTCCCGGATTTTGATTAAAATGTTCCAAAATATGAGTTTTTGCTTCATATTGAAATTATTATTTTTGATTCTAGTCATTTATTAATTTTATCTAAAGATAGAGCAAGTGTAAAATAGAGGATGTTATAAATACTGCATGTCGCTTAAAACACGTTTTTAATCATCCCATTTCCTAATTATCGCATGTTGATTATTGGGTGCTTTAATTAACCGCTGTTTCAATTATCCGGTATTCTGATCTTCACACGTTGACTATTAAGTGTTCTAATTAACCGGTATTCCAATTAACCATTGCTTTAAACATGTGCGCACACAATTTACAATAATTCAAATCAAAATTGTTTCCTATCACTGATTCAAAGATTTGATATATTATTTACATACAATCTCAATCGTATATTGTTTACAACGAACAAAAAACGTATTCTAAATTGAGATTCAATCTCGCAAATTTTTTCACACATGTTCCGTTCATTGAATACTTTAAATGCCGAGTATACTTTGCAATATACGATTTTTTCGTTACATTCATAAATTGCATCGTTTAACCGTTAATATATCACTATGTTTAGTGGTCGTTCTGAACGAGCGCCGACGCGTTGTTATAATAAAAATGTCGGATCGTATGTGAAATAAGCGATGTAGATATAAAACGATATCGCATTATAGATGTTACATATATCGTACGTTTTTATTACGCGGTAAGTAAAAATGATCGTTTGATCATATTGAATATTTAAATTTTCCCGCGATCGTTTATTACTTATACTGTGTCGATGCTCGTTCGAAAAGTTCAAGTGCGCTTTATAGTATGAGAGTAATTTTTGTGATAAAATATGGGTGTGATTTTAATTAAATTAATGAAAAATGTTGTAGAGTGGAAATGAAAACGTCCATTTGCTGATTTTCTCGTTCGCCAAATTTTCCGAAATAAAAAAAGCTCGTTACTATATTTTACGTCGTCGCCGAAGCAATTTTCTTGCACATAATAAAAGCGTCAATTTTCTCGTCGTCTTTATGCACAAGTAAAAAAATAACAAAACGTATTATTATGAATTTTATTCACAAATGCCCATTCCATGTATAATTTCTATAGCTTATATCTCATTTCATTACGCCGGGATCTGAATCCAAAATCACACTACCGAAGCCCAAATTATTGCATTTTTTTCAAAAATAATAATTTAATAACACGTATAACGAACATGAGATTTTTTTACTGAACTTTTCACACGCTTACGTGACGCGAAAACTTAGATTTATACCCGATTTTCTAATGGCGTTTAATAATATGGCTTAGGAACGTTTAACACCCCTAAAAACCACCCCCGTACTTTTTTTTCTCCACCATAGTCGAAATTAATCTATTAAATAAGCCGGTGACTAGTTTTGTGGTCGTAAATATTCCGTAAATCGGTCAATTTCTCTGAACGGACCGGTACTTAACATTAACATCGATGTTTCGCAATTTTCATCGATAATTTAAATAATGATTTAATTTCGAAAACTTATGAATAATTTAAAGTATATTTTTATATCAAAAACGTCGTCGTATATGCTGTTTTAATTTATTTTCATTGTTTGAATGGAATTTCACAAGGTTGCTTATAAGCGAAAGGTGTTGATAAATTTGACAGAATGAAAATATCGGTCGGTTTTATAATTAAGATCTCGTTTTGGTAATGTATTCATGGAAATAGCTACGAATATTTTATATACGATAAGAGAGTTTTTAATAAAGCCGTTTTTTGAAGTAACACGATATTGCCCCATAAATTTTTATAGGGTGCGCGTTAACCCTTTTAGCGCGTGCAAAAGCGGTTTCTCCTTCGTTAAAATTGTATAAATTCGATCGGAGTTTTATGTAAAACTGACAAATTTTGCGCTAACCTGAATTTTAAAAATGTATATTAAAATATAATAATTATTTTTTCTTTCAGAAAAAAAAAATAATTGTTCTATTCTCGACTATCCAATTAGTGACTAACTATTACGAACGATTACAAAATTTGAATATTTAAAATATATGTAATTTTAAATAGCGAAAATATATAATTCATTTATGCAAAAGTGTGTGGATAATTGTATTATGAAAAAATATGTACCTATCCAATATTTAAATCAGTTTGATAAATGTAGTCATTAAAGGTCAGAATTTGAATTCCTTAGTACCAATCTTTCAGACTTTGAACAGCGGTTTATCAGTTGGAATTTGCACTCAATTCGATAGAAAAAAAAAACATTTATTGAACCGATAAACTTAAATCCAATGATTGAAAGACTTGACCTTAATTTCGCGTATTTTTTTTAAACATTTTTAAACATACCGCTACTCTGCTTTCTTTGAGATCTAATCGCATCGCCAAAGCTTCCCTCATGAAAACGTCTGGATAATGCGAACTTAAAAACGCCCTTTCTAATTCTTCTAATTGCCAAGAATTGAAATTTGTCCTAGAGCGACGTCTTTTTCCACCGTCAGCGTCGTCGCAGTCTTGATTTCCTGAAACAACAAAAATGAAAAACCATTAGAATCACTTGAAAAATTCAGTCAATATAATATATGAGTAGAAATTAATTAATTTAGTCAATTCTGTTGTGTGTCCGCAAATTTTCCTCGAGGAGAATTTTCTTATTATTATAACTCGGTGGAGGTTTCGTGAGGAGAAATTCAAATTAGCTTTGTGGTCTCTAAGGGGGACGAGGATAGTTGTCGAAAATTTACGGCGGTTTTTATAGCGCGAACGCTTAAGTGAAAATTGAATGGTGCGATTTGCTCACCGCGCTCGGGGTGGCTGTAAAAATATAAATCTTCGTGAAAAATTACAATTATGCTTCGCCTTGGCTCAGATAGAACAGTATAGCTGTAATATGATTTATGAATATTTTCCTGAAAATGTATTAAAAAAAATTGAATTTCTTGAATTTGATTTAATAAAATTTTAAACGAAAGTTCTGCATGAATAGTAAAAGGTTCTTATAACGACTGAAAAGTAATCTATGTAACTTTTTCATTTATAAGCTTGAATAATTAATAAATTTATAATAAAAAAATCATTTTGAAGATTTGAGTATAAAATATTTCTTAGTAATTATCAAATATGACGACTGAAAAAGGCAAGGGGTACAAGTGACTTTGCGGTGATTTCGAGAAAAGCGCTTTCAAAGTTGACCATGTACCTACATGTATTAGGAGGAGGTCGAGTGATTTGATGATATATCTCGGCACACGTTTTAAATTCGCTTATATCCTTTTGCCGCTAAATAAATGAGCATACATAGAAGCGATTTCTGTGCATAACTCAATTTCGGCAAAAATTTCACTTGTACTCCTTGGCCTTTTCGGTAGTCATATGTTTATTAAACTTGAATCTATAATATATTGGATTTGAAATCCAAAATGATTTTATAAAATTGGAGAAAAATATTTACTATGCGCTTCCTATACCAATCATATTTTATCTTAAATTTAATAAGACTAGTAGTGCCACAGTTCGGAATTAATCAAATGTGTAAATAATATTATTATAAAACTTCGTATTTCCATCTATGTGTGAAATAAAAAAATAACGAAAAAAATATCCCATATATACGTTTAAAGTTGCAATTTCGTAATTACGACGCGTAGCTCGAAGCGTAAGGCTGTGGGCCAATAAACTGCACGCGCGGACGTCTGAAAATTTCGAGCATCGTTAGCGTATTTATAATATAGATTCATCAAATCGTCAACAATATTCAAAAATAAAAATTAATTTTACCCACAAAATGTATAATCAATACGAACGAATATTAAACAATTAATTTGGGCGAACGACGACCTCCGAAAATCAGTGCCTTCCCAACTGTGGCGACAACGCGCCCCTAATTCGATTAGATTAAACCGAAATTTACAAATAACGTTCCGGGATTCCGGTTCGGATTAATCGAGTTTCCGGCACACATCGGAAGCGTCCAGGGGCGGGCCAATAAACCCGGGGGCCCGGATTACGGCCGCCATAAACCGGTCGGTTATAATTAAAATGGGCTCCTTGCCGCCACGGGACGGGGGCGTAGCCTCCGATGAGGGGGGGTGAGGGGGTGGAGGTGAGGGGTAGGCGAATCGCCCCCCAGAGGGGCCAAGTGCAGACTGGATCGGGGGTGATTCTCAATCTGGCGACGGTTGATTGATTTTTTGGATGTTGTTTTATGATATGTTTGATGATAAAGTTTTTGATGATATTAATTGAATAATTGAAATTTGGGTGTTATTATTTGCAGATGGTTTATTGTAAATATTTGGATATTTGCAGTCGCAATGGCTTCAAAGAGTTATATCTTGAAATGTGGTAATGAAAGGAAAGTCGATTGTGTAAAATATTTTGCTGGGTTTTATAACTTTTTTAGATTATTTTTGAATTATTATCAAAAAGAGATTATTCTGATTAAAAAAATAATTTCAAAATATACTTGTTAACTGGAAACTTTATCTGAACCAAAATAATATTATATTTTTATGATTATCGGAGATTTAAATATAGAGGATTTTGATACAGAGTGAATTTATCCCCTTTTGAACATCTTTTCAGAAAGAACTTTTTTCACGGAATGTTAATAACTTTTACTTTTGTTCAGATGAGAAAATGTATAGATTTTTCCAGTAGGAATTTTTTTTCAAGAAATGCCTATTAAAATGGAAAAAAATAAGGTTTATGCGAATTTTGAGGTAGGGGAGACCGAGGTAAGTTGAAACAAAGGTAAGTTGAAACAAGCCCGATATCTCAGAAACTATAACTGCTAGTAAGTTGGCGTCTTCACTTTTTTTCTATTTTTGATAAGCTATCTTATCTAGTATGCGTCGCTGGTCTGTAAGAAACAGTTTCTGAGATATCGGACTTGTTTCAACTTACCTTTGTTTTTACTTACCTCGGTATCCTCTACATAATAAAATTTTCGAGAACCCAATATTAAAGAATAAAACAAAAATTCATTTTTCAATCCATAAACAGCGATCATTACGAATAAAATTTCAAAATTCCATCAATAACAAACACCCAATTCCATGTCAACTAATTAGTCCTACCTCACCAACCAACAAAAAAACCATCGAATAAAAAAAACAAACCAACCCCCAAAATTTGAGAAACACTCTCCGATTCCAAAGGGGGGGTGGTATAGCCAGCATGTATCCACCCACCACCCCCCGGCTGAATTAAAACAAACGACGCCCAACACGGCACTTTAGGGCCGGGCTTAATTCACTCACTTCATTTCGTACTCGGGGCCGGATTCTGCGAACGAGCTCGCGGGCCCAGTGCAGGCTACAGGGTGGGCCTGGGGTGGGTGTAGGGTGGGTATAGGGCGTCGGGTAGTATGGGGAGAGGTAGCGG
Source organism: Cheumatopsyche charites (assembly GCA_024721215.1). NCBI lineage: Eukaryota > Metazoa > Arthropoda > Insecta > Trichoptera > Hydropsychidae > Cheumatopsyche > Cheumatopsyche charites. The sequence continues at coordinate 11,381,502 of CM045575.1, forward strand.
CTGATTAAAAACAAACTGTCGACTCGGCGACTCCATTCAATTTTCTTCGAGAGTGCTTTTTCGGGGGTGCGGGGCGGGGTGTTTTTTCGGTACAAATTTCGGTTGATGGACTTTTTTTTTTTGGAAGGTTTAAGATTTGGGATTTTTTAAAAGATTCTAGCGGGTTTTGTAGATTTTTTTTTGTGTTGTTAAAATAATTGTTATATTTTTTTAATTTTGAATTTTTTTTCATTTTTCAAGATATTTTTCTATTAATTGCAAGACCTACGTATGTGAGTGCTTTATTATTGTATGACAGTTGTGTAAACCTAAAAATACAAAAAAAAATGTATTTTTTTGTTCACATTTGTAAATTATCTTAATACGTCTTAATTTTTTTAAATCTGAAATAAGCATTTTAGAGAGATTTTCATTTTGAAGTGAGAATTTAACGAATTCAAATGAAAAAAATTCAACATTTCAAAACAAATGGAGGTGAACTCACATCATTGTCACAATTAAGAACTAATAAATTTTTCATATGATTTATTAATATTTTCAATTGCCTAGTTAATTTTTTTTGAAACTTGACTGATTTTTATTATATATATTTTTTTAATTAATATCTATGTGCAAACTACTATAAACTAGCGTAAATCATACAAAAAAGCGATCTCAATTCAAATTTTATTAGATTTATTCACAAATTAAGAACGAACTAACGCTCATCTCACGCACACAATGAGCCATTAGCTTAATTAATTAATACGTACATTAAAAAACAAACAATCCATAATTCGTACGCAACAACGAGAAGAGAACATCTCAATTAATTAACGATACGAACCGACACAGTTACCTTCGCCGCTAAAACTAGAATTCTAGCCGCTGAATTACGACGACAAACCTGAAAACCCGCATCGTGTAATTCAACATAGATTAAATTAAAGCACATTTGTGGTACTCGTTATAATATAAATCGTGTGTGCGATAATTACGCTCCGAGCGCGATTAAAATAAACGACTCGATTCAAAGACGCTTTTCCACTGTCGGGAACACGCTGTTGTTGTTGTTGTTACACAGACGATTATTATGTTATATGACGACTGAAAAGGCCAAGGAATACAAGTGACTTCGAGAAAAGCGCGCTCAAAATTAGGAGGTCGAATGATTTGATGATACATATATCTCGGCACACGTTCTGAATTCGTTTATATCTTTTTGCCACTAAATAAATGAGCGTGCATAGAAGCGATTCCTGTGCATAACTCAATTTTGGTAAAAAATGACACTTGCACCCCTTGGCCTTTTCGAGCGTCATATGACGACTGAAAATTCCATCGGGTTCAAGTGACATTTTTGCCGAAATTGAGTTATATTCAGGAATCGCTTCTATGTACGCTCGTATCTTAGGTGACAAAAGGATATAAGCGAACTCGGAACGTGTGTCGAGATATATCATTATTTATCATAAATTTTGTTTTTTGCTATATATATATATGTATGTATATGTATGTATGTCATTTTGTATTATTATATGTGTATGTGTATTTAATTGCACTTAAGGAATTTTTTATTGTAATGTTTGGGCTATGTCTGTCTTTAAATAAATAAATAAATCATCAAATCACTCGACCTCCTCCTAATACATGCTAAACTTTGAACGCGCTTTTCTCGAAGTCACTTGTACCCCTTGGCCTTTTCAGTCGTCATATATCGTACGTTTACGTCGCTTGTTTCACGTTTTAACGTAAACGTATGTGTAGTGCGTTTGTTTCGTTTTAATGTGCTGTACCAAATAAAATTTTATCGCCCGCGAGCCCCCGGTTGGGAAGCGGCGGCGCTTTATGTATGAAACAATAAATTCGCGTCGCGGTGGCACCGGACCGTGATTAATTACATGTATAAATAAATATATTGTGTGGAAATTTGGGCATATAACTTATTTTCAGGGTTGTTATATTTCTGTCACATTTTTTTCTTGTTCAAATCTGATCAAATTAGCTATTTAAATAACTTATAAAAATTTTGTAAAAATATTTCTTAAATTATTATTCACAAAATTTTGAAAAAACATGAATATTCATATAAAATAAATCAATAATTTATCATAAAAAATATTTTTCACAACCCTACTTTTTCCATTGTTGAGCGATGTTTACCGGTCGGTTTATTTATGAATTTGTGTTTCTTTTTGTGTTTATAATGCAAAATGTTTTATGTGCACGCCGTTATAGTTTTTGATTTACTCTTAATATCCAAAATTATGATACTGATGAATTGTATTTAAACGCTCTGCTTGCGTTGTTTTCATAATAAAATGCAATTTAATGAACGCTCCTTTTTTTCGGCACATGCATATTTTCATATGCAATATGCAGATTCGTGCAATTTCGAATGAAATCATTACAATTTACATAATTATGTGAAGTAAAATACAATTATACTGTACATACATTTTAATGACACAAAAAAACTTAAATTTTTATTTAATTCATTACATGTTATAAATGATTGATCAAATTTTCCAATTTCTATTATGTTTGAATTAAAATGTTTAATGCACCATTTTTGCACTTAAACATGCATAATATTTATTTTTATATTCAAAATGGTATAAAAATCAATAAAAACGCGATCAGTATGCGCAACGCATCCCTTATACAGAATCTCCCATACATTTTCCCCAGTCTAAAAGGCGACTCCATTAAACGAATCGTTGAATCCGTTTAACTCGATTTTTTAATTGGACCCAACAAAGCCTTTGTCCCACAGCCACAATCGTCCGAAATAACAACAACAAGAAGAAGAAGGATAATTAACACAGACACAAAACCTAGAAGCGATACTATCGATGGTACTTTCGCATCATTACTCAGCTCTTGGGCGGAAATAATGTGTACACGTTGGAAAGATAGTCGAATGAGCCGTAAAGCAAGGAGCAACAATGGCGAAGCTCTTTTATGGTATTTTATTACGTATTCAAGGGGGTTGGTCGGTGTGTATAAAGTTGGGCCTTGTATAAAGTCGCCTTGTCGAGTTCGTAAATTCGCCGCGTTAAGTGAAATGTTCGCCGAGTTTCATTTAACTTTGGAAATTATCATTTAACTTGGTTAAAAGGAGTTCGGCGCAAGTTTCGCCCGCCTTCAGCTAATAAATCTCTATAATATAACAAAGGGGTAATTAAGTTGTTGGAAAGGAACAGCGGATAAGGGAGCGTGCACCCAACCACCCCCCGAATCGTATATAGGGGGGGTTGAAAATCATTTCGCACGAAAGCGAACTGAACATATGAAAACGGAGTTTCGTCGGAATGTATTAATATCAATCTTGAGGAAATTCGCTTTGATCGACCGTTTATATGAGAAAATATTTTATTAACGTTTCGATGACTCAACTTTTACATAAAATATTTTCCATTCGATTCATTAATCATGTTTCAATTATTGTACGTTTAACGATGTCGCGATTTTGTAAATAGTTATTCAACGTATAGGAATTCCAATCGCGTGTATTATCAATTTATTTATTTTCGGAATTCATTTTATTTTATTTTATTGACTAACATTAAGTTAAATCGACTCATTCTAAAAAAAAATTCAATCGATCATTTGTAAAAAGTCTTTTGAAACATTGCCGAAAAATGTGATTGTGTCATTTTTTTGTATAGAGAAAAAATATTTTCGATGATATCACTAAAGCAGATAATGCGACTGAAACGAAGTCGTCACCGTCGGAAAATCACATTTACACATTTTATCGCTCAATAACGCGAAATATTCTATTATAAAACCGACGCACTAATCGCCGAAGAACAATAAGAAAATCGTCGGGAAAACAACAATCAAAAAGTCGACCCCCCCTAAAAACGACAGAGCCGCACTAAGGCATTCTAAATTGGGCAATCGCCAAATACCCAGAAATCCAAAGGACGTCGAATTTGAAAATTCATAAAAAAATGATTTTTCTAGTCTTTCATTCATAATATGATTTAGGTATAACTATTGATTCTTAGTTTCAAGGATATCATGTGAAAAATGTGTATATATAAATTTGAAAAAATAATTTATTAGAGATTTATTTAGCGATTTGATAGTATATATTTTCAAATATACTTGTAGAAATCAGATTCTTTAACAGTTTATATACTTTTTGGAACCAAACGATTGAAATTTTTAGAAACATTCTGCATTCAAATCAAAGATTTTTAATTAATCGCGTACACCTTTGCCTTTTAGGGTTCTCAAATAACGACTAAAAAGTCCAAAGGGTACAAGTGACATTTTTGTCGAAATTGAGTTATTTACAGGAATCGCTTCTATGTACGCTCATTTATTTGGTGGCAAAAGGATTTAAACGAATTCTTAACGTGTACCGAGATATATCATCAAATCACTCGACCTCCCCTTATAACATGTTGGTCAACTTTGAACGCTCTTTTCTCGAAATCACCGCGATGTCATTTGTACCCCTTGGCCTTTTTAATCGTCAAATGTAATTTAACAGAAAATTCAATTGAATTATAATATCAAACCATTTATAATCAAAAAATGGGTCATAAAAAAAATTCCAAAAGCGCCAAAATTTCGGCGACCGCACTGTCGAAACGAATTGAATTTCCCCAAATTAATTTTCTTCCGATTTTCCGACTCTCCTTTTATTGCGGGCAATAACAACGAAAGGCAAAGACGACAGACAGAATGGAAAAGGGGAATGTGGGTAAGGTGGGGGTCCACCAAAGTGAATATAATTTCCGTTCCGTTCGGAAAAGCGTACGAACGACTCCTTGAGTGGTCCGTCCGGTCGGAAAAGCGGCGTTTTCAATTTCGTTTCAATTTCGCGTGCGATTTCCATTCCGCAGAACGCCGCACAATATCCATAAACAGATATTTATTTTTCAATGGCCGTAGGGCAATTTCGGGTCGAGAGTCGAATTCTCGTTTCTGGACTTTTTTGGCTTTGCCTAAACGTTTCGTGTGTCCGTAATATGAATGTACGGTCCGGGGAATAGTCGTGTCGTTTGTCTCTATGGTTCCATTTGTGCGTTTTATGTATTAAGGTTTTGTTGGTATGGAAATTTTCTCGGTTCGTTTTGATCTATGATTAAATTTTTTGATATGCAGTTTTATTTTCGAAGAACTTGTGAATCATATGAGTGTTCTAAATATCAAGATTAAGTGACTGTGAACACATGTACTTTTAACCCATAGTTTCTGGAGTCTACATATGAAGATCGAAAAGGCCAAGGGATAAAAATTACATTTTCGCCGAAATTGAGTTATGCATATGAATCGCTCTTATGTACGCTCATTTATTTGGTGGCAAAAGGATGTAAACGTATTCGGAATGTGTGCCGAGATATATCATCAAATCAGTCGACCTTTTCCTAACATGTATGTACATGGTCAACTTCAAACGCACTTTTCTCGAAATCACCACAAAGTTACTTGTACCCCTTGGCCTTTTCAGTCATCATATATTTTTTTCATATAAATAGGGAATGTTCTTCAAATATGAATAAACAAATGAAAAATCACTCATGATGCATGAATTATTATCCAAAAATTAGTAATATTTTCGAAACCGATACGAATAGCTTTCCCATATTGTTCGTAACGTTTTACAATAAAGACATAATCTTCGATCATATTTCGTCCGTTTTGCTAAGAAATTATTCGAAATTCTCACGATTTCCGCGTATATTGTAATATTTCAGAGAGCACTTAACGCAAAACAACACACCTATGTAATTTCGAGATAAATCTACTGCGTCGAATAATACGTTATTTTTATTGTCGCCGTTATACGTGAAATATTACGGGGCACTTTCGTTATATTTTACGAACGATACAAACGAAAACGTACAAAATTAGTCGTAAACATTCGGAAATAATACATTTCCGACATATTATGTCCGATCATTATATGGAAATCCGGAGAAAATTGTGATCGATGCGCTTTTAATAAAATCAGTCCAGAATCGAAATGATTACTCAATTATTCTTTGAGATTTCAAAACATTCGATAAATTAAAAATGTTTGATTCAAATAAAAAAAATCATAAGTAACATTGTAAAGAAATGTTTAAACGAAGTCTTATAAAATTTGCAACAAAATATATTTGCAAAAAACATTCATATTCTTCTTCTACTTAAATACTCATTCGAACAACAAAACAATTATACTCAAATCCGATAAAATTTGCAACAAAATATATCCTCAAAAAACAATTCTATTCTTCTTCTACTTAAATACTCATTCAAACAACAAAACAATTCTACTCAAATCCAATAAAATACCAACAACTTAACATTCCTCGCGAAACGTAACAACGTCGAACCATAAACAAACAATATTACCCAGCTTCTGCGAACGTAAGCTTTTCCCGTATTGTTCCATCGATTGTTATGCGGTATTATTTCTGCGTATAGAGGTACTATCATATATTTATATACAAAATGCACATACACACAAGCAAAAGATATTCCCTCACGATCCAGTATATTTTCCGGTTATAATAACGCCGATACGGTGTCGTCGAAATATTAGTTTTGTATTGTCGGGATAGGAGATACGCATTGTCAGCGGAGCCGGTGGCGAATTATCCGAACCGTGGACTGAGGGTCAGATATAATGCATCATCAGATCCATATCTGAAGGCAATAAAGCCGAAGATAAATAAACAATAAAATGAAAATTCTCGTGTGCGGATTGTGCAGACTGGGTGAGTTCGCGATCTCGATTTCAGTGGTGGAGCTCGAAGGTTTTCCGACTATTTTTCCGAAAATTTATATGAAATATTTTTGTTTTTTGAACGTTATTAGATTAATCATGAAGTTTATTTATTGAAAAAATAAATTAGTTTGGGTATATATTGTTTAAGAGATCTAAAAACTGAAGAGTTCAACTGAAAATTTATATCATTGAAGTAGAGAGCAGAATTATTGATACGTTCATTCGTTTGGTTTGAAAATGGATTTAAAAGGTTCAGATATCACTCAATGATTTCTTAATATTTCTTTTATTAATCATTAATTGAATAAGACTGTTATATTTAAAATCTCGAATTCGCATATCAATTCTTTCTCAATGATAAATGACTTTTTTAAATTTCGAAATCCAACATATTGTTCAGATATAGTTTGAATGATGAACGATTGTTTTCAAATTGAATTTTTATCAAGATGGATTTTAATATGTTAACGACACACATACCTATATTTGTTTCAATAATTAAAGCATAAACAATAGAACAATCGCGATTCGAATGCAACATCACGAAAACGAATGTTCCGAATGAATGGCAAATTACTAACGGACAAATAAATCGACATCGACATTTTACAATGCACAACAACACTGTTGCAATAAATCAAAACCGAAATCCGTGTTAATAAAAAATAACAATAAATAGAATAAACGATAGAGAATATGAAGTCACGAGCCGCCAATACGAATTATGAACTACGAGCGGCAGTCACCCTTAAAAATATATGGGAAAAGGATTCTTATCTATCGGAATAATAAAATCGTGCATGCCAGTGGTCCTACATCATTGATACGTATATTTTTCAATATTGTAACTCGATTGTCAATTGAAACAATGTGTGAGTATGAGTAGATATTTTAAAGCTTAGAAGAAAAAAACACCACACCAAAGTATTTCACATTTTTTGAATAGATTTTTATTTGGATGTGATTACAGAAATCAAAATTTCATCTTGGTCATTCAAATTATTCATTCAAAGTTATAATCCATGATGTCTCAATATGGCCAAGAGGTTATTTTCAAATCTCTTAAGTGATCAATTTATAAAAAAATATATTGAGAAATTGAAGTCTCGTGACATTTTATGAATGAAACAAGTAGATGGGTTCTTCTGAAGAAATTCGCGAAAATATTTATGTATTGTACTATATACATACATGCCTTTATTGAGATAAGGGCCGATTCTCCTTGGATGTTTATTCTATTAAGTTTTAGTGCCGGGGGCCGTATATCAAGAAATTGATTCTTTTATTTATTCATGAGGCCGAATTCGCCACGGCGTACCATGAAAACGAAATTGATTTTTCCCGAGACCGTACATTATAACAGATGTCTCGTATGGGACATTCGAGAGACAACAACAAAATATTATCATATGGTACTTCTATATGGAAATATGTAGATCTAGTCTCCCCCGACCTCATACCCCAAATGCTGAGTTCGTATCGACCAGCGAAAATAGACGAGCTTTTTATATTCAATCTCACATGACTAAGAATATCTTGGATATATGAATGATAAATAATTTAGTCAGGAATAGTTTCGGATTATTTTAGCGTACGAAATTTATGATTAAAATGAATGGAAAGGACTTTTTTCATTCTCATTTTATTCACAAAATATACATAAAACAAGTCAAATCACGATAACTAAGCAACCCTTCATCGCCCGATCAAATCGCCCATACACTTCCCATCCTGAAGCGAATTCCATCCACTATCAAGAGGATCTACCGTCGAGAGGATCTATAGATCGTCAACGGCATCGATCTCTGAAACACAACAGCCACGTCCGTTTTACGATCGGTTCGAATCGGAATTGTTGCCGTGGGCCTTTCGAAGTCCCGGCGCATACGGAATGAAGACATAAATTGAAATTGCAGGTCCAATATGTTAATTTGGGACCAAACTAGCCCCGAGGGCTCACCAAAACGGCCTCTCGACATTATGGCATTAAGGGTTGAAATCGCTTTTCGGCCTTAAAAATAAAACCGGTAGTGTCATTCTGAATTTTAGCTCGCAGCGCTATGTTTCGAATTCGATCCGATATCGCTTAATTGGATTTCGTGTCAATGATAATTGTCAAATGAGCTCGATGAAAGGTTAAGGCTCCGTTCTAATTTGCTCCGTGAGCTTTCTATTACAATTGAATTGGATAATTTTAAATAACTTTTCGAAGCGATTAAGTTCGACGCGTAATAAATTATTCGAGTGTCATTAACGAAAGTTCACCGCGTGTAATAAAAGTGCGATTCGACGCAAATTAATCTCGCGTTTCGATTAATTGAGACGTTCTTTAGCAGCACCGCCTTCGGCACTGTCACGGATTTAATAACGCACACCCATTATTTTTAATAACTGTTTTAATTAACAAACACCCTCAGACACCGTATAGATCGTACGCATAAACTCAATAGAACAAACAAACAAAATGGCCGCTGATACGACAAAAAATATGCTTGAACAAATCGACTAAAATATATTTTTTTGAATTTCAATTAAATTTGAATTCAATGAACTTTTTAATTTGTTTAAAATATTATTCATTCTTTTAAAATTACAGAGCGTTTATGATTTGCACAAAGCGTTTGCGGAAGAGATCCGTTATCGATTCTCCAAAAATAATTCATTAGATCTGATCTAAGATAAATGTCACTGTCAAGTCGATTCAAACTGAATCGAATTCGAACTAAATTTGAATCAAATCATACACGTATGAGGAGGGAAAATACAGTATAATCAGAATCGATCAATGGCGGCGCGTAGTATAATTTGGTACGTCTATTGATACCTTGTAAATAACATGTCTTTTGGAGCGTAGACGCTGCGGAAATGATTTTTTTTTCATACGTATAATACAGCCTTTACATGTGTGTATGTTTGTCAGAAGCACAATTTCGATTCAGATTATATGTAATTTGTACGGAGCGTTTGTTGAATTAAGACATTATCGTATTGCGTAGGATCCGTGTTGATTTATGCGCGGTACACGCTCTCGCCTATTATTATGACAGTGGAATAAGTCATTATTTTTTTCGCGCACTGTAGAAATTATCACAGTTTGATGTTCGTTTTCAATCAATAAATTTTCGGAAATAATTGGCGTTCGGAAAATGTGCATGAATCGTTCGTTGGTCCGATTCGCGAAATTCGTTTTCGATACGAATCGATCGTATTAATCAAACGCGCTTTTTTGAGAATCTAAACGAGATTTATGTGCATGTACTTTTTTAACGTGTCGAATTCGTTGTGACATTTGAAAATAATTTAAACCGATACGAATCGAATCGTCGCGTCGTGACTCGATAAATAATTGAACTTTTTAGCGCGAAAAAATGGGAATTCGATAAACGATTGCACAATTTCACTAGATATATACGTGCTATGGTGAAACAGCTGTCGAAAAATATTCGAGTATATTGAAAAAAATGATGTTTTTTAAAAAAGATCTTATTTTATGCAGTTCGCTTATTTCAACTTTCATTGCTCTAATTTCCCGACAAATCGACGTTCAACCCTTGTACAATCAACGCATCGCATTCGTGTCATTATATATGTTAATGTTATTTAAAACTCGTTAAAATAATAAATGTTTATACGCTTTGCGGGTACCGCATTATCGGATAAATTTTTTAACGGTCCGTCTGAAGAAAAATAATAAAGAGCTTGCCCCGATAAAAATCTCTTTAAATATGTAGATTCGCGCCCCGCGGTTATTTTCACAGACGAACGAGCCTTTTCTTACGAAAAAATGCAAAAATTATATCGGACCAGTTATCGAGAGCTTTTTAATTTTTTAATACTCGCTCGGGACGCCATTAAAGCGCTCTTTGATTATATTCAAATCGATCACACGACGATCAATCGCCGATAGAGACATTCGAGAATCGATCGTAGATCATATCTCGAACCTTCGAGGCACATATTATATACACGATGAATCGATCGTAAAACAGCGTTTTATTTTTTTATCTGAAAAATATTGAATTAAGCGAACGCCTTATATGCGAGTGCGCAAGTACGCAGCCTCCGAGAAAACGCTCCATTTTCTCCAAAAATTTCTTCTCCTTCTTTCATATTGGGATGAATATGTTTTTGTCCTTTTCTTTTTCACGATTCGGCGACAGCTTAATTTCGTTTCGATCAGATAATGAGACGGTTCGTCGTTGACTTTCGAAGATTTTTCTCAAAACCATTAAATCGAAGCTCGCTTCGGCGAGCTTTTGCCAACGTGTTAACGACCGTTTTCTCTTTCGTACGTTTTTACATTCGTTTATGTCGTATGAAAATGTATTAATAATTGATTATGCAAAAAGCTGTGAATGGATAAAAAAACATCTGCACATTTGTCAGTTCACAATATTGAACTGAAATAACGGAAAAAAAATATTCTTTCGTATGTAGATTCGCAATATCGATAAAATGCACATTTAAAATATTTTGTAATTATTAATTTTTATACAATGTACATTGGATCAAATTGAATATTAGCTGATATGAATATTCATATGAATTACACACCTATTTAAAAATATTTTTTTTACTAAACAAAAATTTTCATATGAGAAATTCAAAGCGTTGCATAAAATCACGATAAATACGCAAAATTTTAGCGAAATTTATTTCGACACTTCCCACTGTATTCTTCGGTTCGCTATCGAAAATATACATCTTGTTGATACAAATAAGCAGCGAAGCCCGAAACAGTTTAACGATAAATTTCCAATTCGCATAAAATTTTGTCGATTTTCCTAGACAAAAGAGCGTCTCACCTACACCTTACGTTACACGCGAAGCAAATAATTGGCATACATGAATACAAATTATAACGATTTTATACACTATCTGCTTTACATATCTCCTCTCGTATATGGGCGACTTGGCTTATTTCGTGAATTTATGTATTCATAATTTTTCACTTTGAATTTTCGTGGACAATTTTTTTTATAAAGAAAATTATTTTTATATTGAAAATTTTAATGAAATCATTTTATACGTTTTAATAATGTTCATTAAATATGTCTATCATGCATATTATAATGTTAAACAAATCAATTTTGTTATTTTACATGTCATTTTATTTATTATTTCCATATAAACTCATTATTGATTGACGTTTATATCTTTGTTTAAACATATTTCAATCAATTTTCATAACAAATCAACATGATATTTCAATCATAACAAAATTGCAATATTCTTTTTAATAATCTAGCATAGAAAAATAATATATGCTTACAATTTTAAATGAAAGAGTTTCTCACAGTTTACAGTTTCTTTATATGTATTATAATTGTGCAGTTTAATGTAATTTATACTAATCAATGTCAAAAGTGTAAATGTGTATTAAAATAACAATTTATTCAATCATTCAAACACAAAAAATCTTTCATTGCACTAATTTATATAATAATACTCTAATATATTAAAAATACGAGTAGAACACTTGTTTTTAATAAAATTCAATTTATGTTTGAATGTATGTTATATATAGACTCCTCAACGGCTTTTCCTTTGATACTAAAACATCATGGAGTTATTTAGAAGATTTTTGTATCATTACGTAAGAGGCCTTTCTCGTAGCCCAACCGTAGAAAATATCAATGAAAAACTATACTAGTTAAAAAAATAACAAGTGAGGTTTGAAAAGGCCTAGGGGAACAAGTGACATTTTTGCCAAAATCGAGTTATGCACAGGAATCACTTCTATTCACGCTCATTTATTTGGTGGCAAAAGGATATAAACTAATTCGGAACGTGTGCCTCAATATATCATCAAATCGCTCGACCTCCTCCTAATACATGTAAGTACATGGTCAACTTTGAACGCGCTTTTCTCGAAATCACCGCAAAGTCACTTGTACCCCTTGACCTTTCCAGTCATCAAATATGATCTTTAGTGATACTTTATTCACATTTTTTAATTTTTCTTTTCGGTCGAAAGCCGAAACTAGCCGAACCTCCCCGAGAACATACTCGAGTAAAACGACCCATACACATATACACGCGTTTGTGCGTAATTACGATCCCGACGTTATGAAGTGTTTGCGGTGTAGTCTTATAGATCGTCGGTACGTGAAGTTAATTTGATGTATAAAGTGAATAAATCGTCAGGTCGAGCTTCGCTCGCTCCGAAAGCAATTTTTATGGGTGTATCACCCGTTATTAGTTTCATGTATATTCAATTAACTTATTCCCCAAAAACAAAGGTATCTCGGCCAGCGGATCGTTCAATTATTATTTCTCGGTGGTTGTTGTTGGTCGGCCGTTTTTTTTTTCGGTTTTTGTATTTTTTATTTTGGTTTCGGGACCATTTTGGAAATAGCTCGCCAGGTGCGGTTCGTGTTTGTAACGTGTACGAGGCGAATTTGAGCTTTTATTGTTTTATTGTTATCGGTTTTGAATGTTGCGTTGAGTTGATGAGGTTTCAATTGATTTTTTTTTACGACTCGGATTGTTGTTTAGAGTGTGCTAATTTGTGTATAGTGTAATTTTTCTATTAGTTTTAAATATGGATGCTTTTTTGTGTTGGGTATTACATCTTATTATAGGTACATACTGACTCGTTCAAGCTTCCGTAACATCGTGAGTTAATTATTTTTGTACAATATGTTACTACTTAAATAATCGAATTCATTTACAAACGCAAGTGAATCACTCAATTTAAAATAATCGACAAAACAAACCAATTTAATTGAAATCGATCGATTCCGAATTGGGCGTTGATATTTCGTTCGCGCAATTACACAATTACCAATCAACGAATTTCTACATTAACCACTGAAAATAAAGCACAACTCAAAGCATCCTTCGGGCGAAATAATCTCAGATCATAAACTCATTCCCTCGTTAAAAACTCTTGATGCACATTTAATTTTTTCACCGTTGAATAGCCGACAATTATCACGCGAGTATAACAACAAAGCTCTGCAATATGCACCACATGCACACACATAAATGTGCGAAAATTGTTTGCTCAAAGGCGATTTAACGACGCATGAAAGAGCCACGAATGCACTTTTTTTTTCAATTCCCATAAGTGCATTACATGCATCGGTTATAAAAACGTTTTCTTTGAAAGCGCGCAGTTTGAAAAATTCGTGGTATGATGCAAAAAAAAAATTTTTTTTTCGTAGGTTTTAACGGCTTTTATCTCATTTTATTATCTAAGAATATGTTTTGATGGTTCTGAGTTGAAAAAAGTGGAGGTCTTTGAGTTATTATTGACACTTGGGTAATAAAAGCTAGTGTTGGGCGTTTGCGTCCGATAATCTGAACTGTTAAATTTCAATATTCATAAGCGCGTGCAAAATAATTTTTGGTCATAAATATGATCTAGTCCATAAATTTTGCTCAAATTGCGATAATAACAGTATTTATTGCGCGGCTCCTGAAGCTGTTTAAGCATACAAATAATTGTTATAAACTATGTCATATGAAAATTGTATTGAATACTTCTAATAATTATTAAATTATACAATTTGTTTAGGTTGGATGTCTTATATATTTTTTCTAAACATACAAAAATGTAACATTAATTTATCATGTAAAAATATGATTTTATCAAATCAATATGTAAATCAATTTTTTCCTATTCGTTATTTGAAAGTCTGCTTACAAATATTCAATTTATAATATTTAAACATGAAAAAGTTACATGATCTAATAAATATTTATATCGGCACGAGTTGGCGAATGGGATTAATATTTTATTAAAAATAGGATGACATAAAAATATAATATATAGTTCAAATACATGAAAACGAAATGCATATTCGACAGGTGTTGGAATCGTAATTAACATTAAAGAAATTGAAATGTCAAATGCACTAAAATCAACAAGTGATTGCAAAAAAAAAGTTGCAGCACGATCGTAACTTACGCACATAAAAATTAAATCCTTTACACAGTCATTAGAATTTACATAACGCTCTACGGTCACAAATCTGAAATCTATTTAGAGAAAATTCAAATTTGACACCTAGACGACATTTCATAGAAATATAACTACATACCACATTTGAAACGACCTGTTCGCGACCGGAAAACGTTAAAATAATAAATTATTTAATAGATAAACCTGTTCAGAAACACCTCGTCTTTATGTGCCGCGCATATTTTTATATTCAACTAGCACAGCATTCCGAAAAACGCGATACAAATATTTCGCGAAAGTAACGAAATAATATTTCACTTTTACGAAACGATCCAGATTTCTTTTCGGAGTTGAAAAATGGGAACTTTCACGTGTAAATTTTAATCGGATTTTTCAAAGATCATTTTCACCCACATACATGGATTTATTGTCTATGTGATGTAAAAAAAAATATTTCATATAGACAGAAGTTTTAAAAATGATCATAAATATAGTTATTTGAAAATTTTTACATGTATAATTAAATATTTACAAATTTAGATGTACAATTATCGAGAAAAAAAACTAAAGCTTTTCACTTCTTTCTCAAGCTTTTTTGTATTTCAATATGAACTTTTCAAATCAATTTGAAACTAATTTTCATTAGAATTGATTGTAAAACGTTCGAATATAGGAATTATAACCATATCAAATGAAAAACGATATAATTTTTTTTCATCAAACATAAAAGAAACAAGTAGGTACTCGTATAGATACATATTTTCTTTTCTATGTAACTCAAACTAACCTAACCGAAACTATACTTAAACAAATCCTGTAATCTAACCAAACGTCAAACGTACCCCAACTTAACCTAACATAAAAAAAATCTAACCTAACCCAAACTTGAACCAAATTCAACTCGCTCAACCAAACCAAACGAAAGTCGTCTTAGTGGGAAAAACGATTGATTTGAACCAAATTCAACTCAATCCAACTCAGCCAATCGAAAGTCGTGTTAATGGGAAAAACAATCGAATTGAACCGAATCAAAATAAACTGTAAATTGCGTCAACGTCTTACGGATCACCCTGTACATGAGCACACATATAATACCAAGCATCCAAGTAGTGGCTAATTTTCTGTTATAACTCAATCAATTTCGGTGCCCGAGCCGCGAGCTAATGTAACGTCGGTCGGAACCTTAACGACCGGACCACGTCCAGAACATTCTTGCCACCCGCCCCTCCCCCTTCGACACCACCTCCTCACCCCTCTCCCTCATCTCCCCCCTCATTTCCCCTTATCTCCCCCCCCTCATTTCCCCTCGTCTATCTGTCTGTGAGCCCTCTGAGCACTGGTTCGGCCCGGTCTAATGAGACGGTGAAAAATTGCGTTTTAAAGGCGGCGCAGCCAAAAAAGTGTAATTGATTTCGATTATTTTTCAAAATTTTTTTCGGCGAGATTTTTCGTTCGGTTTTTGCTTAAATCAATCTGCGGTTTTGGAGGTTCGCGAGCGGAGGCCATGTTTCGCGCTCGACTTATTCTTATGACATTGTACTTGATGTTTTAATATATAGAATACATTTAATTCGATCAATATTGAAATATTATTATTACGACTCTTTAAATTCACAATTTTAGTAAATAAAAGCATTTTATAGAAATATAATTAAATATTTTTAAATAGATGATTCTAAATTTAATTGATTTTAGTAGAATATGTAAATAAATGACTTTTTTTTTCAATTAATCGATGTAAATAACATTTCATATCATTTTTTAATCAGAATATTAAATAAATATAGTCACGGAATCAGTACCTATTAGTAGAACATAATTGAGAGTTTTAGATTCAATTATGTACTTAAAGAGACGTCACGCGAATTTTGCACGAGTTATTAAATCTAAATCGACGGTTCAGTGAAAAATTGAATCATTTTAAAAATATTTTTATTTCTTATCAATTGACTTTAGTTTGGAAAAAAACGAACAAACAAATGAATCAGTGATCAATTCCGATGATTCAAAAATATCAATGAATATCAAATTCCAATAACGTACAGATCATTCAATAAAATCAAATCCTTTCAATACAGCTCACTGTAAAAAGAAAATCTTAATACCAGCCCAAATTTTGTTTGTTTTTCAGACAGTTCAAATTTAAAATTACCCATGGGCATTTTCAGTATTGTATGAATTCAGCTCGGATAGGGTTGTTCGCGATTAGAGCGACAGTGGAGAGCCAATTTCGTATAACTAGCAACTAAATTCAATTTCAGACAAGCAGAAATTCCAGCATGAATCATTTTTAAGATTTAATTTTATCATAAAATTATAAAATTTTCGACTCGAATCAAAAAAAAATTACACAGAAACGAACTTATAGATACCTACATACAATACCAAAATTTGCGCAAATCTCCCCAAATAGTCGACGATCGTCTTTTGAGTTACTATGGCCGTTCTCCCTTTGAAGATCTCGGCTCTCGGCCATGTTCTTCGGCGCTATGGTGCTGACCCCTTTGACCGTTTTGTGGGGGCCCCATAAACAATAAAACCGAGAGCGGGGCGCGATTCGACTCGCTTTTAATGTCTTAATTCCGAGACTCGAGATCCGCTCACCGAGATATGTGTGCGCCTTGTACAGTCGACCATCGATGTATCGGACTGATTTGACTCGACACAATTTTCTGTTTGAGTGTAATATCGTTAATATGAATTTCGATGGGTTAAGTTAGGTTATGTTTCAGAAAAGCTTAGTTTAAGTTTTCATTTAATTTTTTATGTTAGGTGAGAAGAAATTCAATGTATTAAGGTAGGTAAAGTTGAGTTTGGTTTTAAGATAGATTAGGTTAAGTTTCTATTATTATTTTTTTGTTAGATGAGATTTGATTTGATGTTTTAAATTTTGAATTAAGTTAGGTTGCGTTGAGTGTAGTACTAAGTGCCTTCCATTTTTATTCAATAAAATCGCAGTGCAGGATGAAATATTGAATTCATGTTGAATATTAATGCACTAGTTGAGGAAAACTCATCAATGTTTGACCTAGAAATTTAAATAGATTCAGCTGCAATAAGTTATCAAACACGTTTCAATAAAATGATAAAGTTATTTATCTGAATTTATTACTATGTAATGTATATAAAGATATTGATTTCAGGGTAATAATTAAAATTGTTTGAATACAATTGCAACTGAAATATTTCGAGATTTGAATGTATGGAACATCTCATTTAGGAAATCATTGTTAACTATGTCAAAAATATTATTAGTATTAGTTGTTTTCAATATTCAATCTGATCGATGACTGAATTTCACAAAGGGCACAAGTGACCTTTTTTATCGATATCTAGCTTATTACAGAAAATGTTTTTATATATGATATGGAACCATTTTCTATAATTAACTCAATATCGACAAAAAAGGTTACTTTTGCCCTTGGTGAAATTAAGTCGTCAATTAATATCTTCACCATAAATTCTTTACTATTATAGAAACATTTCAAATTGATTTTTTTAAAAATTCAAACATTTACAACGTACATCTTAGAATTTCACAGAAAATTAAATTAATGGAGTATCGGTTTGCTTTCAGCGAATTTTCACACACGGATCAGAGTTAATCGACAGTTCACTTCACACTAAGCTTCATAACGCCAGTGTATAGCCTAACTTTTGTAATAATACGTAGTTAAGTGTGTGCTATCCACGGTGTCGGCCCACGGATCTCAGGTGAGAGAATTAGCGCTCGTGTTCGGCGTAAATCAATCGACAATGATCTCGGAATTGCTTGAATGTCGCCCCCGAGGCTTTCGGTCTCTTGCTGTGTGAAGATTCGGTCTCTTCACGAGTCCACATATTCTATTTTTCATCTTTAGACGTGTGTGTGGGTGTGCACTTAATAATGCTTCGAAAACTATTCTATCAATTGTCTAATTTAATAAGACGTTTGAATCGTGAAGAAAATACACTCAAACATTTTTTTTGTATGAAATTTCTCACATTCTTTAAAATAACAAGTGCATCATGATTGAGTGTTTCAAAATAAATGTACATTTTTCGAAAAATATCCGTGAAATTTAACGCATTTTTTGTTCGCACTCAAATAACACTTGTTGCACCTACGATTTTTCCAGAACATCAATCTTAACGGCAATCAGATCTAATAAGAGTGATTCGATGATTCGAATAACACGTAAAAACTATAAATTACGTGTGAGTTTTCTCAGTAAAGTAAAAAAAAATACTAAATTACGTGCACTCGGGTTTCGTAGCACGCGCGTCGAAATCTCTTTACACTAACTAGAATCACATACCCACAACGTGATATTACATTTTTCTAACGCGACAAGATAACATTTACGACTGATAATAAATATATTTATTAACATTTCGATGCATTTATAATATATTTATTAACATTAGATTAGAATTAAAATAGCTCAAGCTCATTTAAACGTGGACAATTTTATTCCAAAACATTTTCAACGGTCGAAATCTATTGAATACGAGTCAGAATATACCTGGATATCGACTTTCACGTAATCTGTCGACTTTTCAATATAATTTGTCGATATTTTCGGTCACAATATGCTCTCGTTTGCCTGGGGTGGTTGGGCCAGCGCGATTAACCCATAATTACGAGACCGGACCCGGTCTTTAACTTGCGTCTCGAACCTCTTCGTTTTTTACGCCATTATTCGGGAAAAATTGTTTAAAAATTACTCAATTCGGTTCCGAAGATCGTTAGGTGCCCGTTTTATATTCATTTATCGATTCACCTCGGTTCAAAAGTAGCAAAACGTTCTGGTTCCGTTTTCGTTCGTTCGCGAAACGAGAGCGATCTTCGTGAATGTGTCAATTAGATGTTTTCGAATAATAAATGCAATCTTGTTACCGTTATTTGCACATTTGTATTAGAGGAAATTCGTCTAGTTTCGAAACATATAAATCATTCGAATGACATTTATAAAAAGAATATAACATGATTGTTCAAGATTCTGATTTTTCATTTGTATGTTAAGCTATTTAGCAACGTGCTTACTTTTTTTTCTTGATATTCCTATAATTTGACAGATGTTATTGTCAATTAATAGAAAACAGGTAGGTATTCGATTAAAAGATTGGTCCTTAATATTTATTTTTAGTAAAAAAAATTCTAGGTCCTTGTGTCAGTTGGAATGGCACTCGACAAGTGTGATTTGGATTATTTGAGTAAAATATAAGGTTAGGTTAGATGGTTTTTTTTTTGTTGTTTATAAGTTAGTATTGGTTAGACCATGTTACATTTTAATTTTGATTAAGATCTTGCTAATTAGATAATACATAAATCTATGATGATAGCCTATATGTAGAATTTCTACATTAATAGCACTCCCAAATTACAATTCAAAATGAAATTTTCTAAGACAAATTGAGCATCGGCAATTAAACAAATCTCCCCTACACGTTCATTATATAAAATTTCGTAATTAACACGTTAATTGCGCACGAATTCCCCCACTTTCAGCAATAAATCGCTAATTGACGAGAGCGCGTGTGAGAAAAAGAAAAGCTCCGAGAGGCGATTTGTACTTTTTCGTCGACAATCGTCGATTATTGCGGACCACAACCTAATTGTCGTAATTTCGCACTCGAAGGGAAAATATGAAATGTGTGCGAGTTTTTCGCTTTTAATGAGAGCGGCGACAATAATGACAGGCGTTTCGTTTCGACTTTCCGAGAAACGGAGTCTCCTCTTCGAGATAATTGGAGCTTTTAATCGAAATTCGCCGGTTTTTGAGATGTGTGTGTATATTTTTTTATATATTATATTACGTGTTTGAGGGTTTGTTTTCGTTTTTCTCAAATTGATTTGTGCGTATGTATGATAATTCGCTCTGAATAAGTTATCGAGTTGTTTGCGAAGTTTCGTGGAAATTATGCGGCGTTTATAGGTCACGTTTTCCATCTGTAATTAAATTGATAGATAATAATATTTTGCAATTTTTTTGTATTGAATTCGAGATAATTTCATATTTAAGTATCAATTTAATCAAATTTGCGTATTAGGTTTATTTTATAAACATTTTAATTAATCTCAACCTAATTAATACGATTTTTCTATGACATATTGATAAATTATAATATTAAGCTTAATTAAAAATACATAAAATTAACGCAATTTGCAATTTAATCATTTTAGTTTTCAAAACACATATTCAGTTCAATGTTGCTACGCGGAGTAATTCACTAATTTAATTTCGCTAATTAACCATATTTAATACCGAACTAAAACTAATTCAACAAACTTTGAAAACATACTAAAATATTCAATTTTATAAACACAACGAATTTTCAATTGAAATAATAAACTTTATATTCATATATCAATTAAAAAATACAAAACGTTATTTTTTTTAATTTTCGATAAATATTTTATACTTTGGCAAATTGAGGATGGTTATAAAATTACATAGAATTGCATACAAATTTGTATTATTTGTATGAAAATTATTATTTTTAGAATACTTAACATAAAAATAAATCAAAATTCAAATACACACATCAAATAGCAATTTTTCGAATTATCATTCAACAATCATTCAGTCACGTGCCCTGCAAACCATCAACCCTTCCGAATCAGATTCCATCGGACAACTAACCACCCTTACTATTTTTTTCCTATAGCGAGTGAATAACGCCTTTTCGCCGGTGGAGCCAGGGGTGGTTTCGGTTCGGGGTGGTTAGAACCCACACCATAGTTCGGGGGTAAGGGCCACCGCCTAATACGGCTTAGGGGTAAATAATGTACCCCATGGGGGTGATAATTCACGCGCTCGCCGACCGAATCGCGGACTAACACACACCGCATACAAGAAGGGAACCAGAGGTCGCAATCTTGCTGAGCTTAATCAAAATCAAGAAAAACTTGAAGGTTTTCTTGTTTTTTTTTGGTAGAATGGATGTTTAAAATGAATTAAATGTTCATTTTTTAAATTCTGAAATTGGTTGTAATTAATTTTTGGTCATTTGTTTTAAGCGGTCGATCAGTCATTTGGTCAATCGATTCGATCGATCTTGGTTTATTAAGCAGTTTTTAATAGTCAATATAAAATTACTAAATGGTTAGTGTGAAAATATTGATCAATTATTGGAGTGGCATCTTAAATGAGAAGTAATTCGAATAAAAATCGAACCAAAATATATTGAAATGACTTAATTAAGTGATGTTTTGCACAACAAGTGCAAGAAGAGATATATTGTGAATTGTAACATTGTATGCTGCTGCATTCAATCGCTTCTCTTCTTCTATCGCTTCTTTTAACGAGTGTTTTCTATTACAAGTAAGATTTAGGAACTAGTTATGCTCGTTATCCAAGGTTCTCATTATAATTATTTAAATAATTGACTACATATGCCTAATATTTATCTAATTGTAAGAAGATTTGGGTTATAATTTTTTAATATTCAAAGATCTTTTACAAGGTTAGGTCTTATTGTGTTCATTAAAGAGTTGATTAAAGTTAGTATTTAAATATTGATTAAATGGATTTAAATGTTGATTTAATAAGAATTTAAATATGCAATGACTAATGTATGCATTGTGTACTGATTGTTGGATAGAAATATCGACTATATGAATTTAAATACACGTGGATTTAAATGTCCAGTCATAAATAATATTTAAAATTTTCTCTTTGTATTTTCAATTTTATTTCAACATCTATTATGTTCAATGTTGTAAAAAATGTGATTTATTGCTTTAGAATGCGATGTAACTATTTTTTTGCATAATTGTCGTAATATTCATTCATCGTTCGTTGTAAAGTATTTGCGTTAAAAAAATATAATTTTGTCACACTAAAAAACATTAGGTATAATGTGACTTTGAGATAATAGATTTCATCGAATAATTAAATATTTTACGTTTTTTTATGCGCATACCTCGTAAAATACTTTGAATATTTTCCTTGTGAAAAATCGACGCTCTTTTTGGAATGAATTATCTGCGATGTAGCGAATTTGTTATGAATACACCTAATTAAAAAAAAATCTCCGCGTTATAAATGGATTCATATTATCGAATCGAACATTAATATATTATATCTTATATATTATTCTCGTTAATAATAAAGTAATAAATATCGACACGCAATCCCGGGTCACAGACGAAAAAAATATACAAATTCGTAGCGTATGTAAATCGTATGTTAGAAAGTCCACACCTCAGATATATGTTAATGAATGGAACAACAATATATGAAATATATCTATTTCTTCTTATTTTTTTTAATAAACACCCGTCGACACGTCGTCCATAATTTACGATTATAAACAATTTCGTTAATAACAATATCTTCATATATTTTTTTCACGGCCGTAAATCAATCCGAATATATTGTTATTGAAACGACCGTTTTTCCTATGAATGAAATCGACATAACGTAACGAACCAGATCTTATGAAATTTATGTTTTGACACCGACTAGTTAACACAATAAAAATAATTTTAACAGTCATTCAAACCATAAAACCTCAATTCATATTAGTTAAGTTTAATTAGGTTATATTCATTTCATGAATTAACTTCTGTAATATGAAATTTTATTGACTTTAAGCGATTGGAAATTGTTATAATAAATACGAAATAAATAAAATGCAGAATATGTTGAATAAAATTGTATGTGTAAGTCGAACTTAATATGTTCGCTATATCGTGGTGCACGAAAGCCACTAACAATAAGTCAAATATTGAATTCTCGACTCTCTATAAAAATCATACTTTTATTTCAATCATAATAATTTATAAGAAATTATAAAATGTAATGATGTAGATAATTTCCCAAATGTGCACACAATAATTCTGAAATGTTTTATATTGATATACACATTAATTTTCATTTACATCGATGAAATAAATTCGATCAAACTTCTCGGAATTCGCAGCCATTTTTTTAATCATTAGAAAACTCGTTATTATCGTTCGTAAACCGGGGTATCTGGGATATTAAATTGAGCCATTAAAGGTCTAATTTTAAGCATACATTCATCCCTCAACCCCTTTTTATTCAAGCCCCGATAAATAAGACCTCTCTCATACACTGTGTCCGGAACTGTTGTGGCGGAACGAGGCAACTCAATTTGACGCCAGGTTAGCGCTCCTCCCCAATGTTTCTGCATTTATTTGTTTGTACACGTAAAATAAAAGGGAGAATTAAAAAAAAATGTATACGAAATAAAAAATAATTAGGAGAATGTTTTAGAATTCGCGTCGGGGACGATCCGGGGTGTAACGATCTCGTTAATTCCATTAAAAGGCAGAGTACCTTTGTGTTTTATGTTCTTGTTAATTTTCGTATATTTTGCATGCTGATGATTTATATTATATGTACGTTTTAAATAATGAGTACATGTTAGTCTATGTTGTATCATAAATATTCATTTTTTGATGATTCTATTGAACTTGGGTGTAATAAATATTTAGAATCTAATCTAGTTAAAAATATTTTAGATTTTGATAGAAATGAAAATATTTACATATTCTATGAATTATTAACAGTATGAAAAAATTGGTCGATTATTTCAAAATATATTTTCTCATCTATTTTTTTAAACATCAGATCTGTGAGGATAATATGATGCTAATCTTTTCATTATAACGAAAAATCATCACGATTTAATAAAAAATAAGCTCAAATTCAATTGTATCTTTAATTATGAGAATGAAATAAGTCCATAATCTTTTGTTGGAAGATATTTGATATTTGAGTTAAATTTTGTCAGACGAACATTTAAAAAAAAAACACTGAAATAATTCTTTCAATCAAACATTATTTAATTCGAAATATAAAGCTCACAGTAACGCAACCGAAAAAAAACGATCGACTCATTTTTTACTTAAGCCATTGTCATAATCAAGAACGCACATGATACTAATCTTTTCATAACAATAAAAAATCCATACAAAAACGAATCAATTCTAGAATTTCAACATTTCGGAATCATGATCTAACCAAAAAAAAAAAATCTAACAAATAAACAAGGTATCGATGATACGTGCAAGTCATCGTCGATTTGTACCCCAGGCCACTTCGAACATCCAAATATCCTGTCGCACGGCTCAATGGAGATACGCCCGCCACAAAATGTGATGTCCCATTATCGTTCGAAACCCCTTGGGACTATAGGTGGCTGATTAGCATGATTATTTACGTTTTGTGCTCTACAAACCCGGCACGCGCCTCACTAATTTATTCGATCCCCGAAAATTCGAAAGAAAATCCGCCAGTCACCCCAGAGTGTGTGACCACCATTAGAAAAAAAAATTTTGAGCTTGAAAAAAAAATTTTTTTTGGTGAATTTTTCGACTGAACCCTTTATTTCACACGGGGCGAATTTAATTCCGATTTTGTTCGGTTCGTTTTTTTGATTGGAAAAAAGTGTCGTTAAAAAAATTTTTTTTTGAAAATTAGAGGGGTGGTGTTTTGCTCGCATGCAATTATCAATTGTTTCCCACACGTTGCAGTAAATCAATTCGGATCGTTAAGCTCGTTTGTATGAAATCGCGTTGATGTCTCGAATTGTTTTTTTCATGTGTTCACAGTGTGTATAAGTCAATTGACAGATTAATTGCCCTTTAAATTTTTACGCTTTGTGGTGTTTTATTTTATTATGTTCGTTTAGAATGTTAATAATTTCATTAGTCGAAACTATGTGTTGATTACGTAATAAATTTTAGAAAATGTAATGTTCGTTTTGTTGCGTTGAATTGAATTATGTTCGATTTTTATTACCGAGCTATTTTGTTTTCGACCTTTGAAATGAATTAATAAATTATTTTTAGAAATGTAGTAATTCTGCTATCGAAATAGTACTCATTAATAATTGTATCATCGTTTCATTAAAATATCTGGAAATGCAAATTTTATTGCTTTCTGTATTACAATTAAGATTCATTTCATCGAACCGTAACTCGTTCGATTATATTTCATACATGAATTTATATCACAAAACATAAAAACACTTAATGTTATGTCTTCGTTCATTGCATTCAACATACAATTGATAACCTCAACATTTTGATCAAATACATAAAATAATTAAAAAAAAATTTTTTGAATAAAAAAAATTACCTTGATCGTCTTGTGAATATCCATAAACTGAAATAAAAAAAATAAAAAAGAGTTACTAAAATTTTCAAAAATCATATTTTAATTTTAATCATAAAAAAATATAAGAAATATTCGTATTCATTTGTTATCCAGTCAGCAAGATATTCTATTTAAACTAAACAAATATAAAACGTACTTAAATCTAAATTAGCATGAAAAAGACAATAACCTAACCTAATGTAAATATAACCGAAATTAACCAAAATAATCAAATGTCTTGCTTACTAGATAATATAACGTCAATTAAACGATAAATCACAATATTTTAAAATTTTATCTTAAAGACCAAAAAAATCTGATCAATTCAAGCATCAAACCGACTTCAATCTAAACAGGCATAAAAAAGACAATAACCTAACCTGAAGTTAATATAACCTAAATCAACCAAACCAATCCAATGTCTTGCTGACTAGATAATATAAAACCAATCAAACAATAGATCACGGCATTTTAAAATTTTATCTTAAAGACCAAAAAAATCTGATTAATTCAAGCACCAAACCGACTTCAATCCTAACCAACTCAGACTTAGACCACATTCATAAAACACGTATGCGCTTTTGATTGCGTCCCGAACGAAATCTTATTATTCGTATAATAATAAAGTCGAAGCGAGCAAGGGTACGGCCACACGAACAAAGCAGGGGTGCGCACCCCGTAATAACTACCCTATCCCACCGGCGGGGAATGAGGCTTGAAATGGCCTTGTTTTGGGGTTGATTTTGATTATGGCGGTGTGTTTTAACAGATGCAAACACCCCACTTCAAGGGGGGTTCAGTTAGCCCCTGACTCCCCTTTCGCACAGACAGTACGAAGGACATAAACATTTTTGCTTAAGCGGCGCTTAATTAACTTTTTTTTGCGGAGTTGATTTTAATTTCGCTTATCTGAAATCGCATGATGGTCTTTTGTTACGTTGTTATTTTGCTGGATCTTTTTTTGATTCGTTTTTGATAATATTTAATCGTTGAGAATATAAAGAGTCAACACTTATGTTCTGTATTTGTCTGATATTCAGTTTCATTTAAGTCAGTATTTAAGGTTTAGTTAGGTTATGTTGAATATCTTCCTAACTAGATAATAAACATGTGCTTTGAATTTTAATGATTAATATTTTTAAATCATTAGTATTCAAATTCAAAATCTTAGTATCATGTATGAAATTCAATTAATGCTTGTAATATTCCTTTTCATCTACAATGCGTGCTTCAAAAATGATTTTAATAAAAATTAACCCATTGATTCTCATATCAATGTGCTTTAAATTCCAACGATTAGTATTTTCGAATCATTAGTATTCAAATTCAAGATCTCAGTATCATGTATGAAATTCAATTAACGCTTGTAATATTCCTTTTCATCTATCAATGCATGCTTCAAAACTGATTTTAATAAAAATTAACTCCTTGATTCTCATTAATATGATTGAGTCTTAAATCATATAAATAATCGTAAATTTAACCAAATCAAATTATTTATCAATGAACTTAGAAAATTCGTTTCAAGAGTGCATGTACATTAGTCACATGCATAAAAATTGAACTAGAAAATTAGTTTGTTTATTATTTCGTACAGAATTTTAACTATTTTTATAAAAAAATACTGATCAAAAGTTCATTTATATGGTTTTGTTCATACGGTGGTTTTGTTTTGAGAACTATTTTTGATGTTTCCGATGTTTTCCGGATTCTCTATCTCGGCGCAATCTGTGCGTGTTAATCATTTAAAATTAATACGATTTTCGGTATGGTTGTTTTCTGGCAGAAGTTGAGGCAATATTTCATCCCCCAAGTTTGTTATGCGAGGGTTGGTCGCGAGTCTATTAACGGAATAAACGAGTCGCGTCAGTTCCGCAGTTAAAACAAGGCAACGACGAAAGCGTGAAATATTCAAAAGTACACGTCGTAAAAAAATGAAAAATATGCACGTCTACTCTGATACAGTATGGCTACCGATGTACGTGTGTTTTTTTGATCTTTACTATCTCTAGTGAAAAATATTTCACGTATCTCTAAAATGTATGTTCTGTAATTACTTAATTTTATGTTTGACGGAAAAAAATGTGTTTAGTTGTTTTCGTTTCCGTTTTTCGAGATACGGCTCTCGAGATGATGAATTAATCGAACGGCGTTTGTTGTTTTGGAAAAAATCTCTTATCGTCCCCGCGACATGTACAAAGAAATTGTCATCGTAATATAAGTGATTAATGGCTAATTAAAAAAAGAGCGTTTTTATTATCAATTATGAGCGTCGTTTGTCTTGTTTCACGATAAAAATACATCCGAAAATATCTCACAGAAGCCGACAAAATGAGTTCGAGAGTTCAAAGCAGATATCTTGGCGGACGTATAAATACTATAATTGAATAACCGAGACGACGGCATAGAAAACGACATGATTTAACACTATTTACAACCATAAATCGCGAATCGACTTCGTTTTGAAATGAATTCTTAGGAGAAACATCATTATCTAACTCCATATAAGCGTTATAAGTCGACCAGTATTCTCGGTCGGCAACAAACCGTATTTACGCAAATCGAGATTTATTCGAACGATATCGTTTTTGAAATCAATGCCATCGCTTGGACATATTAATTACATAGAAACCACGGCAAATATTTATCAAGTGTCAATCACGAATGATTAGAGTTTATAAATAAGCTCCTAATTGCTCGGTTTATGCAGAATTATCGAGTTTTGTAAAAAATAAACACGACTTATCAACAAATTGAATTAAATTGAAAAAAAAATTGTTCTGAGTAAACAATTATGGTATAGAAAAAATGTTATATAAAGCGATATTGCACTTGTCATAATACAAATTGTTTTGATGAAATACGCAAATTAATACGAATAACGATTGCGCGACATTATCTATATTTTAGAAACACATTTTTTTCTATTACAGATTAAAATTTGCGAAATTACATATTGAAATTTCACAAATTCATACACACACAGCTTTATATCAATCGGTTCATATTTTGTATAATGCATTAACATTAACCAGCACTCGGATAAGATAAGCTTCATAGATATCGTCTACGAATCTATTATATTATAGTTGCAGCAATAAAAATAACGTTTCTAACACCACTCGATCAAATTACCTATCGAGTGCTAATATCCATTAAGTTAATTTTCGTGTCGTATACAAATCCACGAAAAACCGACGGAAAATCCGGAAAATTGTTTTCACCGAGGCCACTTATCATCAGATTGATAAAACAGCCGACTGTACAACATTGAAAATATTTAAATAAGGTTTTTATGCGTATTTTTTTCCGATTTCCATTCAGATTAAAATTAAATCAATCTACCGAAATTAACACGTAAATTAATCGCAGCACACAGCTCGTTAGCTCGAGATTTTTTTTACAGCAATAGCTAGTTTCGAAATTGAGTCGTCGAAAGATTTAATTTAATTTATGTGTATGCCATTTTTTTCATCGTATCGTATAAGCTTATGTTTTCAGTCGGTTCTGGTTGTGTATATATACATATATTTTTTTCATTTATCCGATTGAGTCGTGAATTATACTGGGTTCGGATACATTCCTGGCGGGCGAACACGTATTACTGACTAACAAGATTGTATTATTGTAACAAATACATCGGTGATATTACCTTGTCGGCGTCTCAGACGAAAAAGGTTGTATTATTCGATTTGTATTTGTGACGAATCGTCGACGATTTGTGTTGAAATTACAGTCGATCGAGATAAACTGCTATATTCGTAATGATTTATAAAAAATATTTATTAAGTGATGGACTCTAACCTTTTCAGTGTATTAAATGTAACTTCGTCAGAATTGCACAAAATCAAGTAAATTAAGCAATCTTGCAAATCATAAATTCGAAACAATTTAAATTTTCCAATTTGAACACTTTTACAATCTCAATAGTGACATTTTGAACCGAAAGACATTGCAATATATTTATTTATTCAAAAAGTGAAATAATTGTTTAATTTATTTGGCCTCTAGAAAATCTGACGAGGTTATATCCACAAAGTTAAATTAACAAACTTAAACTATTAACCACATACTTTCATAATAATTTAATTCTTGAATAAAATATACGTAAATGATATCTATTTTTCATGCGATAAATGAATTTTCATTAGCGACCCCATTAAGAAAATCTGCCTAATTGGTTTGATAATGAAAATAATCCATTGTCCATATATGCATTATTCTAGTATGATTTTATCGAAGCACTCGAACGTTAATTATCGATTACCTATTAATGAACCGAAATGAATTTATTTTATCAGATAACTTCGCCATATTGCGCACGCATTACGGCGCGTTAATGTCATCTTAAAATTACAACACCGTCGATATTCACCACAGATTATACTACAATTTCGAATTTCGAAACAAATATATTTTTTTATATCGATCGGCATCCTTTTTTCAGAGCTCTAAAGCTAACCACCGTGTAAATGTGAATTAGCTACCGATTTATTGCGTCGTGACGTGATCCCTCGGCAACCGTTTCGTTCATGCTAACCGCCATTGTCCCTTACAAATTGTTACACATTGACCACTATAGAAACGCCATAGTGTGTGTAGAACCCATATACACCATAAAAAAGCCATGTATGTAACTGCACACTATAAAAAAACCCCATACAAATATAATAATTCCTACTATGGTAAACTTCATATTTGTATTTATCATGTTTTCTTAAAAATAATAATCAGTTTTATATTGATTTTATACTCAAAATATATGCTAGAGTTTACTTATGTTAAGCACTTACATTTTATTTGAAAAAAAAATAATTGATTCACATTCTATTCATTACTGTTAATGTTCTACCAAAGTTGACGTTTAGATCCATTGAGACAATAAAAATTCAATCATTTTACAAAGCAAATTTTAATTCTACAAAATTCATCAAATTTTATAAAGCATATGTCTTATTTTCATAAAAAAATCAAAAATATTTTTAAAACCATACTAAAGCTCGTTTTCTTAATAGATCTTATTTTTGAAAAAACAGCATAACTTATTGAAAAAACCAAACTTTCATATTCTAATCAACCGATTTATTTTCAAATATTTGTATTTTATAAAATTTTATATAAATCATATATTATTTTTGTATGGATTGTGAATGTGTGATAGTTTTGCAAAGGGGGCCCCGTATATCGATTAACGATCGAGCTCGTTTCCAATAAATATTCAATGTCATGCAAATCGATGACTACATCATATCGGACAATGTTGGTCGTTTCGTCGTAAAAGTCGTGTGAAAAAAATTGTATAATGTAAGTATATTGAACTTGAATCATTCGTCATGTGTCAACGAGGCAGTTGCGTTCGACTAAATGTGTTCTTAGCACAAGTGTCAAGTGTTTTAGTAATTTTTCAATCTAATTGCTCGAGCGAGTATGATATTTTCTTATAAAATGTCGTAGATTATAAATATTTATTAATTCTAGTTTCTTAGTGAAATCGTATTAAACTAAACTATCGATGAATGAGAATGCGTCGTATGTTATCAGATTTGAGTCAGATTTTATTTAGCTTTGAATTTAAATCGATGTTTAATAGAAGAATCCTCTTTTAACTATAATTTATGTTTATTTTAAATTTCACTTCATTTAAGTTATATTTACGAAACAAGTTTGGTATAAAATTTTATTACTCGTAAGATTTTATTGATAGGTTTAATCTTAATTGAAAAATTCTTATAATGATCTAAAAGTTACAGAAATATTTTCATCATGTAAAATAATAAGAAATTATTCTTAAAATAAATTATCTTCGGACATTTTTGAAATTTTTCATTTCGTTCCTTAATAATAAATAACGAACACATGTTGAATAAATTACACATTAATATGACAAACCAAATTATTGTATGGAAATTCGCAGTAAAATACATATTTCATTATCAACCGTATATTTAAAAAAAAAAATACAAATTAGTCCACAATAAACAAAATGGCGTACGTGAAATCGAAAATCACAGTGATTTCGACGATTCCGTTAGATTGATCCGAATTTCCACACATAACAAGTTCGATCGGTATCGACATAATTCTCACTGTTCCATCCCATAGCGATAAATAAGATTAAATCAATTAAAATCGAATAAATGGTAATGAAGCCGGTCGAAATTACACATTTATCCGAACCGCATGCGATCCGAATAATATTGAAAAATCCCGCTCGTCCATTATTTGAATCGTAATTAATTTATTATTCGAGTGAAATAGATACGGGTTTAATGTGTTGTTGTACGAGCTACGAGCGTGCAACGTTCAATTAGTTAATTTTTCAAAACTGGAATTATTTTCGTTACGTGTTTTATCCGACGTCGATCTTTAACGAAAATTGCGTTCCGTACGAATTTGAATGATATTAGAAAAAAAATGCATGTTTTAATTTGAGAATTGTATTTTTTAGCGATTTGCCAATTGTTCTACGGTTTATCATCAATTATTTGAACGATAGAAATGAATAACAATTTCATACTTTATGATTTTCATTTTTTAAATAAGTATATTCATATGTTTTGTTGCACAAATCGTATGAATGTTAGTTTTTCTTAATAAAAATTCATTTTACTTTTAAATTTAGTTTATTTTCATATATTCTGATTCAAAAATAAATATCAATTTATCAAAAGTGTATTGATATATTTAAAACCTGTCATATTATTTATTCAAAAAAACATCAAATTAAGATCTTTTTTATTTTTCATTAATTTTGAAAACAATTATTTTGACTTCAAGCACTCCTACGCTTATATTACATTGACATTAGAGTTTTCCTATGGGAAGTAATTATTTTTTAATTGGACAGTTTGCTAATTAATAGTCAACGGATGTAGCTTGGTCTAAATTGCGAGCTGAGATATCAATAATGGCACATCTAATGTGTATTTGATAAATTCATTAAGATTTTTAATTGCATATGCAAAAAATATATCAAATAAAAATGTTCATGAAAATTAACGCTAATTGAATGTAAGAGCAATTTCTTTCACTTAATATAATCAGATGGAAGAAAATAATTATCGTGCACGCAACTACTTCTTATTTGTATGAAATTGATTATTCAAATTTTACGTGGATTTTTAAATATTAATGATGCTTCTCGCTTTATGAAGGCAGCTTTAATTAATTATACTCTTAAAATAATTTATGAAAAATCCTAAATTTTTTGCATGTATTGTATAATTTATGGTATCACTTTTCTGTTTTGTTTGGAAATTTTAGTTAAAATTTTGTGGAAAATTCAAAAACTTTCTAAAGTAAATTTAAAAGGTAACGTGTGTTGTGAAAAATGCAAAAAATGGAACAATAAGCAATATTTACTAATATGATTTCGATTTTATATCGACATAAAGAGAAATCTGTTATTGAATGAGAATTTTCACTTGCGCATTTTCAATGTGAATGATGTAACGAAAAAATTAACCATAATCGTAAAAAAAAATATTTTGGATGAAAACATTTCAACACTGTGGGAAAATATACGTGCGAACATTTTTAATGTTTTATTTATGTTTGGCATAAATTAACAAGTATCAATTACCGAATATTTTATTCGTGAAAATTTCAAGCGATTTAGCAAAATTGAATAATCAATTTAGATTTTCAGATTATCATTGTAAGATTTATATTTTGAACTTTTTATATTCCGACGGAATTTCAAAATTAGTAACAGATTATAAATATTTTAGTCATACTAATATAATATATTTATTTTATTTTGTTATTCATTTATTGTGTATGTTTAACAATAATATTAATTATTAAAAAAACCGCAGATGATTTTAACTAACAGTCATAAGTAGACTAACAGCAAAAAATGAATCCAGTATCGGTATTCAGCATTTCGATTTTTCGTTTTTAAAAAAAATATTTCACTTAACGAGCAAACTAAAAATAAAGTAAAATACTCATTAAACGATCAACGTTTTGCATAACGAGTGATGAAATGAGAAATATTATGACATTATATGCAGTATTTTGGCTTTTCAAAATATATTGTTTTGCATAACGAGTAGGAAAGATTCTAAAAACGAATCACGCTCATTATACGAAGTTCCACTATATATTATAAAAAAAAGCATTGTAGATTTTAAGCGCATTATTTTTTAAAATAGATAATTTCACTCAAAAAGTATTTCACACAACGATCGAAACAAAATGTTCAATGTGCGATGTTTTACACAACGAGTGATAAGATGAGAGATATTGTGATATTTTTATACTGCATTATATGCTGCAAAATATTATTTCACTTAACGAGTAAGATTCCAGAACGAATCATACTCGTTATACGAAATTCCACAATATAGTACAAAAAAGGAGCATTGTAGATTTTAAGCAGTTAGTTTTTTTAAAATAGATAGTTTCACTCAAAGAGTACTTCGCATAACGATCGAAACATAATGTTCAATGTGCGATGTTTCACACAACGAGTGATGAGATGAGATATCGTGATATTTTATGCTGCATTATATGCTGCAAAATATTATTTCACTTAACGAGTAAGATTCCAGAACGAATCACACTCGTTATACGAAAATCCATCATATTAAAAAAAATATATAAAAATAAGGGGGGCATTGTAGACTCACCTTTGGGTAGATTATCGTCGTTGGAGTCAGCCGAGGGCGGTCTCCTCGGGGGCGGAGGCCTGGCGACGAAGGGCGGCGCCGGCAGAAAGGGCAGCAGCGGGGGCCACGGGGGGCGGCCGCAGCCCCACAGCCGCAGCCCGAGGGCGCCCGCCGCCGCCCCTGCCCCCCCCACGCCCCCCACGCCCCAACCCCCCGCGCGATCCAGCGCCACTGCCCCCCCGAACCCGCCCAGGGGGGACGCTATCGCCGTGCCCAACAATTTAATTATTTTTTATTTTTTATTAATATCTACCTTAATTATTTTCATATGATTTATTATTTTTTTATGTCCCTTTTTTATATTTATTATAATTCGCTCGTTTGATTTATTGGATTTGAATCACCTCACGCCTTGAGAATCACTGCACTTTTGCATCGCACAATTTTTTTATTCAATACTAAAATCATTATTGAATTCGTTCAAATTCACTTTGTGTAAAAAATTGTCGCACAATAATATTGCATTTTTATTCGAGTCTATTAAATTTATTATCAAAAAATAATTTAGTTATTCACTGCACTGTTTGATCGTTGCGTTCTATACATTGTTGTGGTTCGCCTCGTTTATTATTTAAATATTTTCGTTAATAAATGGATTGCTGATCATCTAAATATGTGTGCCGTCGATTTGTGTTAAGTTCTGAAACAAAAATGATTGATTTATTCCGACGTTATGATGTTTATCGTTCGCTCGTATTGAATGTTAATGTGTTGTCGTTTTTAATATGCAGACATCGCAATTGTGTGACGCGTATTAAAATTTATCGATGGGTCTCTGTTATTTCCGTTATTGATTGAAAAATAATGGATTCATTGTTAATGCTTCTGTTTTATATTTCAGAAACAATCAAATTACTATCGTATAAATTTGACTCTTGTAAAAAAATGGTCAATTTGATACTATAAATAAATTAATTTCTATACGAAAATAATTTGGAAATACTTTTATCTCAAATAAAAAATAATTGGAAACATATGTTAAGTCATAATTATGTGTAATTCATTGTGATATTTTATCGATATATTAATTATTGCACTGATTTGAAACAAAATTAAGTCGTGATGTAGATACAAATTATATTTAAAAAATGTATTCTTAAGAGAAAAATGAAAATTTGATATATGAATGCTTTTGTAAATTCAAAAGCTCCTTTATAAATTATTAAAAGTATAAAAATATAAATATAACAATAAAAATATATGTATGTGAATAATTTATATAGAATATGAAAAATGATAGATGTATGCAGATAAAACTGTCACATTAAAAAAGATGAAACCATTAGAACAAACTGTTATGAAAAAATATTTTCACTGAATTAACAAACGAATCATTATTTTTCCTTCAATTTAAATACAAGAAATAACAAGTGAATGGCAAATTTAAATTCAAAATCATATAAAAAAATCTAACAATTAAAATCATAATAGAAACACTCAAGTAACAAATCGAATCATCTTCAAAAACAAAGATTAGTTACAAACGAAAATTTCCAATTTTATACAACACATCACAAATATTAAAAAAAATATAACATTCCCCAACATAAAACTCACCGAAACCACACAACGAACCAAATCGTATTTTCTAAAAAAAAAAACCAAAAAATACAAAACAAAAACGATCGAACGAACGATGTACGTAGAAAAGAAGCGTCTCGTGGTGAAATAATGCGTTCCGCGTAGGGGATGTGCGCTATGTGCGGGCGCGACGACCACTGTCGTTGTTTGGGCCGCGCGGTCGCGAGGCGAGCTGCGTCCCTCTCGCACAGCGCCCCACCCCCGCTCGTCGCCTCTCGCTCGCACCCCCCACCCCCACGCCCAGCGGCCACATGGCGAGCGGCGTAAACACGGCGGCTGCACTGTTGCACACTCATGGTGGACTAAGTCTTTGTATGAATTATTATGTGTAATATGTTTATGATAGTAATAGTCTTTGTTTGTATTGAGATATTAAAAATAATGTGGTTTAAGTAGTTCGAATGAGAATCGTGTGGGATTCTTGTTGGAATGTATTTGGAATAATTGGAATGGTGTGTTTAAAAAGAAGTAGATAAAAGATTGTTTCAGAGTTATTGGAAATATCATCAATTTGAAGTCTATGGTTTATTTGGAATGAAATAGAATTTTTAGAAAAATCAACTTTATGATTTTAATGAGATTCGTGTTTGATTTAATTCGCACAAATCGATTAGCAGAATTGCTTAAAAAGGTGATTTGTACATATTTTTGATAACAGTTATGTACATATTTAAAAATTGAATGTTTTTTGTAAAAGTTTCTAAAAATCTAAACAAGTTCACAAAACGTTCAATGGATTCTTAAGAAACAGTATAAAAGGATTATGTATAATTTAATTGATCAATAAATGAAACGCTTTAGAGAAAAATGTAAAGTTTAAACATAAAGATTGCATTTTCAAATCACTAGAACAAATAATTGAAATTAAGAATTAATAATATGAAAGCTTTCAACTACATAGTCAAATCTATACGAAACTAAATATCATAGTTATATTTGAATTAGAGATCTGGATCGATATCATTTTCAAGCTATCATTGTAAGTTCCACAATACACTAAATAATTTTAATAAGAATTGAATATGATTCACATTTGAACTAAATAGAGAACAATACTGCGACAGAACAACCCAAAAAGTCGATTACCCAAAATCAAATTAAATTTAAATTTAAATTTAACCAAAATCACATTTATAATTGCCTCAAATAAATAAACAAACCGCCACCAATTACGCAACGGGCTTAGGCCACTATGAACCCACGACGCTTGATCGGCGTGCACCACACGCTCGGTGTGAACATGACGGCTCTATCAAAAAATCTGAAAAGCCTCACGAGAGGGCGGGGCCTGCTCTCGAGCCCCGCCCCCCATGATGGCGGGCCGACCCACGGCCGCCTCCGATTGGTCGATTCGGCGAGGGGAGGGGAGCGGGCGCGCGGTGGGGGGAGGGGCGCACCGGAATTTAATTAGTGACACCTCTGAAGAATTAACGCCGCCGCACTTACCGCCCCGACGCTCTTTAAACTCCACCATTTTTATTATCGCCATTTTTAACGGGTCGTTATTTAATTTTTGCCGATTTTTTTCGGAATCGTTTAAGAAAATCGATTTTTATTTGTGTCGTATTTTTGTAATATCAAAATGTGCCGTTTATAAATTGCACATACAAGTAAAAAGATGTTTCGAAAATTTTATACGATTTATTATTTAATCAAATTATTCGATTAAGTTGCACAATTTTCAAATTTATCGATTTTTATTTGTGTTGCTTTTTCATTTTTATATCAGATTATATTGATCGTTTATTGATTTTGAAAATACAAAAAAATTAAACTATAAAATGCTTTATTATTTTAATAAATTAATTAAGTTGTTAGTCAATTTCTCAAATGGAGATTTTTCAAAAATTCAACGACAAGAAATTTTCATTCAAGAATTATTTTTATTGTATCTTTAATTAGTGTGAAATGTAAGGTTATCGTAATTAATGAATTTAAATAAACAAAGCATTAAATTTTCGTTTGCTTAGAATCAAATTGAATCCTAATAACTGATTTATAAAAATAAATAAAAACACCTGAATAATTTTATGTATAATGTTCTACCTGTTACATTTTATTGATCGAATCATATTTTCATTATTTATATATTTAAAAGGTTTTCAAAATTCCTAATATTATTTTTATATTTTGAAATTGATCAGAACAAAGAAAAATTCAATGCTTCGTGATAAAAATTTCTTTTTCTTTAAAAATCATCTTTATTTAAATCAAACTCATCATTAAAGGTTTCGTTTCATATATGAGAATACATAAAAAAATATTTTTTTTTAATTATTTCACTATTTTTATCTCGTACAGTTGGGATTCTCTGGTCTTTCGGTCGGGTTAGTTACGCCCGCCGCAGGTGAGAGTTTAGGGACGTAATAGGGAATAAAGAAATGGGCGTAATTTCCGCCCAAATAGAAAGTTTCAGCTTTTATATCTGCCTTTCAGGAAAAAAGGGTCGTTTATCCGTTTGTTTTTCGTTGGGACCCTTTTCCTCGTTGCGCAAAACTAACGTTCGTGGGATTGAAACTGAGGCCGATTAGAAAAATAATCCCTTCGGATTGTTCTAACCCCCTTCGAGTTTTTCCCGCCGTTTTTTTTTTTTATACCTGTAGTTTTAATGCGAAGATCACGATCTCGTACAGTTTAATTCAATGTATGTATAAAATAGATGATTTTTTTCAATGTCGTATTCTTGAATGGGCGAGTTTTACTTAATGAACTCGATCTTATCTCGAATACGCGTTATTTATTACCGATTTCCTTTGTTTATAAACGCGCACTTGAGAGTTCGAGAGTTGTGCAACGTTTGATAAAACGCTTGAGAGGAAATGGGTCGTTTATGAATTATTTACAGCGAAATTCTTATCGCTTCATTGTTCGTCATTTAGGAATTTATTATGTCTTTCTCTGTAGAAAAAAAAATGTAAATATTGTTATTTCCTGTGTATTGATTTATCGCCGTATTGTGCAGCGTAATTAAATTTCAATTCACTTATCAATTGAAAACACTTTTTTTATATACAATATTCAATCAAATATTTCATTAATACTAAGTTTTTTTCATTTTTTTATTACAATGGATAAAAAAATATCAGCCATTTTCGTTTTATCAAATTTTTAAATATCACTTGAAATCCATTATAAAACTGTATTCATTCAGTTTCGTTCAATATTAAATTTCTTTTCGAACTTGAAAAGCAATTTTGATTTCATATTCAAACCCAAAAATTACTAGGTATCTATAGGTGTGTTATTTTAAAATATAGAACCATTTCACGATAAAAGTAATTCTATAATCTGTAGAGAGTTGCCGAAAATAAACATATTTCCATATATTTTTTACCAGAGCCGTACTAAGGCATTAGCAACTAGGCAGCTTTCGAGGGCGAATCAAAATTAACTAACATACATTTCATATAAGAGACGTAAACTCAATGATATAACCAGAAAACTATCAAGAAAAATACAAATATATTTATTTCCAATTAAATTTATTTTTTTCAAATGAAATTCGTCATGAATCCAACTTCATTCAAATGTTTTTTTCATTATATTATAGAATTATTTCATCAAATAAATTCTTCTTGCTCAAAGAAGGAACGATATATTCTACACTTGCTATGGGCGCCAAAATTCATCGATACGCCCCTGATCTCCATACGCGAAACATCGAAGAAAATCGACATACATTTCTAATACATTTCACCGATCTAATATGAATTTTATCGGTCGCAAAGTCAATTTTCGAAAGCACAAAGTGGACCGGGGATTCTGCGTTCGCCCCGAAGGCTCCGTTTCGAATTTGATATGAATTAATGTTACTCTGTTTATGAAAAATGTTCGGCGGGAAAAACTGAAGGCTCAATATTCATTACGGGCCACGAACGGGAAACGCGGCATTATGTAAAATGATTGTCGATTTATACTTTATAACATCGGATCGTCATGCTATGAATCGACAATTTGATGAATTTCATAAAAGCGCTTTTATATAAGCGATAAAAGTTTACGTGAATATAAAATCGCGCGATCGTTACGACTCCCACGATTTATTCGCGTTTAATTCTGTGACTTTTTTTATATCTATGTGTATTTTTCGAAATCGTCATTGTTTCGAATCGTCGTACAATGTAGAATTTATTTTATTTCATAGAATATACGATTAAAATCTAATAATTACGCTTAAGTACATCGTGCATGTACAAGTATATTCATTTTATTTTAATCTTTTTTTATATTGTGACATTTCGTTTTTATTACAATTATGTGTGCACTGACGTGTCGATAAATGCTGGTTATATTATAGATATATGGATATGAGCACAGTAAAGTATGTTTTTCATATCATGACATAAGTAATAATAGTAATTTATCATTATTGTTTAATTATTTTAGATATTTTTCATCAAATTCAAATTGTTAAGAATTTCAATTCATGTGATATTTCACATTTTGGTGAGTTAAATTCGATCAATAGCTTTAATATTCAATCAAAAATTTACAAATCATGTGAAGTCATAGAGAATAGTATTCTCGAATTCTCATTTATTTTGATGAAAAAAAAAAAAAAAAATTTAATCGAAAACAGACCGAAGACTATTCCGACTACAAAGTTTTCTTGCCAAAATTTTCATTTAAAACTTTCATATCAATATATCAAAGCGTATATTTAAGATCCATACACAAGGTCCTTTTGAATATTAAGTCCTCAAATCAATTTAAAAAGCTCATATTTGTCTGTTATTCAGTTAGGTGACACTCGATATAACCTAACCAAACTAAAAATATACCCAAACAAACCCATCAAACGTTATACCAACTAAATAATATAAAAAGCATCAAATCGTCATAAAATTCAACTATTTTCATCATTAAAAATCACACAAAAAAATACAAACAACCTCAAAACAAAACTCAAATCAATCCCAACCCCAAAAACCGAAAACAATAAACATCCACAATTAACCGAACCACAATCGACCAAAGCGTCGAAACCCTGTCCATCATCGGACAGATCACTAATTCATTTCCACCCCCTTTCTCCTTGGGTATTCCGGTCTCGGAGCCACCCCCGCTCTTCCTCCTCGCCCTGTCCACCCTGGAGCCGAGGAGTCGGA
Organism: Cheumatopsyche charites; assembly: GCA_024721215.1. NCBI lineage: Eukaryota > Metazoa > Arthropoda > Insecta > Trichoptera > Hydropsychidae > Cheumatopsyche > Cheumatopsyche charites. Next base: position 11,422,601 of record CM045575.1, read on the forward strand.
GTCAGGTCACGTCCCGGCAGTTACTCCTCATTACGCCGCCAGAACGTAAGCCGCTCCCGGCAAGTTGTGAACACCGACGAGAAACACCACCCCTCGAGTCTGTGTTTTTGAGGGTTTTTTTTTCCACCACCCACCGCCCCCCGGTTCGTCTTTTTTTAATAAGACGCGCCAAATTAGGCGAGATACTCAATTTATGAAAGGGGGTTATGTGGAGGAAAATGGCAGGGTGGTTTTTCCGTGAAGTAATTATTATTGATTGGGGTGTAGTATGTTTCAGGTCTTGTTTGTCGATGATGGTTTTTGGTTTATTTGGAGAATGTTTTGTTATGTTTTTTATATGATCGAATTTATATGTTTGATGGTTTATATATCTAGGTAAAGAACTATTGAGGTTAGATTTAGTTAGATAAAAAATATTAATCATCTTAAAGTACATGTCCAACGATTGGTACGTATTTATGTTAATATGATAGATTCGAGTTCTCACTTTCATATTTTATCAATTGAAAATACTATTTTTTAATTGTTTTATGTTATTTATTTGCATTTTTTTAAATGAAGCTAATAATTTTTATTTGATTTTATCATTAGAAAAACTTTTTTTATTGACAAAAATAGATATTGATTGAATAAAAATTGCTATTTTTCAATGTGAGCAAAATATACATACACCCAACTCTCGTTTTACACGGATTTTTTTTACACGGTTTCGAAATAATACGGTTTGAAAAAATGACAAAAATATTTTTTTTACACAATTTATTTGGTTTAACACGGTTTGTTTGAACTACATATATAATGAATATCACGCAATAAAAAATGTATTTTTTCGAGAGTAGGGTGTATATAAGATTAATTAATATATTTATAGCTCAACAATCAACCGGAAGCTAATTAACCTATTTTTTTAAATATGATATTGAAATAGATGAGTTTAAAATTCAAAAAGCGATAAGAAATCTCTCCGAAATGCGATCATCGCTACTTTAATTAACTCTATCGAACTAATCATTATAACAATTAAGACATAAATCATGCATTAATTGCGGTCGTGTCAATAACGATCTCATTGTGCCAGGCCATTTTTATATTTTCCATTTTTGTTTTTTACATTTCCATTACACAACACCGTAACGCGATGTTTTCGGCAAACAATGGCCGGCACGTTCGACCATTAACTAGTTTTAACGTCTTTATTACGTAGGAGGTTTCGTTAACGGATAAAAAAACTGGACTAATGATAATATAAGTATTTCGTGAAACCTTAATTATCGCCGTCGTTAATAAATTACCGCTCGTCCGAAATAAAATTAACGAAAAAAAGTTAATAACTCACCGCAGATTTAACTCGATGCCGATGAAAAAACATTATTGAATTCGACCATCCGTCCATGTACATGCATACGTACTCGCAATTTTAATGGTAGCCGAAAATAAGAATTAGAAAGAAATGTCCGGTCGTTGAGGGGTTAAAAAACGGGCAGCGCAATCAATCAAATTAGACCGTTCGTAGCCCCTCCTTCGCGTCACACTTTTGTAATAAATTACGCTCAAAAAAATCCTATGAGAAGTGAAATAATATAAAAAAATAATAAATTCAACAATACAAAATTATTTCTGAAATAAAAAAATTTTTTAGTCATCAAAAAAAATTTTTGAAAAATAATAATTCAGTCAATATATTGATTTATTATCTCAATGAGATATTCATATGATCGATTATAAATTATTTTTATTAAAATTAAAATTGGTATTCATATATTTCAAAATTTCGTTTAATCGATTCGCCCGTTTTTTCCGATACGCTATTAATTAGCCTAACGGATTTCGCGGAATTCAACGCATTAACGACCGCCGTTAAAACCAATTCGAATCAAAAGCGCTATAGACATATTTTATTATATTCTCGTGTAAAGTGTAATACAGCTTTATAAGAAGCGACGTGTTTATATAAAAACGGTGTGAATTTTTAATACAACGTTGACAGGTCCCGTGCCGCGTGATTGATACAGGGCACGTGGCCTAAATTTTAATACTGATTTTTATTTTTTCATATTTTATTTTTCCATTTTGTTCTTATTGTTCGTTCGTTTTTGTTTTGATGTTGTTCGCCCATCCATTATCGTGACCGTTCGCACATTAATAAATGGAATGGAAAATAAAATCGAAACTTTCGACACTATTGTTATCAATATAATGACTTAGAGCTTCGTATGAAAATTGAAAAGATTAAAATTTTAAAAGTTTTTGAATTTTTCTTTCATATAATTCAGATCTGTATCACCCTTTAGATGAAATTTAAATTAATCGGATAATTTTATAAAAAAATATATTAAATACTAAGTAATTAGAAAAACCTTTAACATTTCCTTGAAATTGACACGAAATTCTATTAGTTAGATTAGGTTAGGTTTGTATATAGTTTTGAATTAGGTTAGCTAAAATTTTTCGTACATTTTAGTTTAGATCCAATTAGTTTGGATTACGTTTTAGGTTCGATTCGATTAGATCGAGTTTCGGGTCGATCGATTAGTACCTACGCAATAATCATACTTACATTCTCATTTTCTCAAATTTTACTGTAAATTTATCATTTAATAAAATAAAATATAATTTAAGATACATATAAATATCATTATAATGGCATGAAAAATTAAAACGAAAAAAAAATGCAATAAAAAACCGCCACAAACACAGCGCCGAATCGCACGGCGCTAAGACAAAAGTTGGCCCTAAAAGTTTAATCAGTGCCGAATTCAGGCCTTATTCTCTGGGTACAAGTGGGCCCCGCAGGGCTGGGCCCTCGAACGTGCGAGTGAGGCCTTTTAAAAAGGGCATAATCAAATTAGGCGCGAAACACGACCGTCTGGGAGCCGTTAGCGAAAGAGTGGACTCGTTACGCGATAACGACGCTTAGCATAACTACGTACGAGGCTCCGCGTGTAGTACCAACCTTATACATATTATGCATATGACTACTGAAAAGATCAAAGGGTACAAGTGACATTTTTATGCACAGGAATCGCTTCTCATTTATTTGGTGGCAAAAGGATATAAACGAATTCGGAACGTGTGCCTCGATATATCATCAAATCACTCGACCTCCTCCTAATGCACGGTCAACTTTGAACGCGCTTTTCTCGAAGTCGCTTGTTCCCCTTGGCCTTTTCGGTAGTCGTATGTCCTCTCTGTGTAAATTCGAGAGTGTGCTCAGATGTAAGTGTCGTGTTATAGATGTGGGTTTCGCTTTGGCCCCGTTCCCGCCGTTTGTGAAATTCGGCCAATTTGGCGCGATGTCCGCTTTTTTATTCGATTTGGACGCCGGCTCTTATGTCTAATTTGATAGTTTTCGATTATTATTCTATTTGTGAATGGGTTTTTTTTTTTGTTCGGGATTAGTTTGGACGTTTTATGATGATTATTTGTATGGTGTGTTTCAATAAATGTTTGCGAAAACGTATACCATCGTATGATATGCAAAACTAGAAAAAGTGGTAGTAGATATTACGAAATCTATAATATAAATTCATTTTAATAAAACAAGGAATTATTACATGTAGATATTTAATATTTCACGGTATTATTTGCTTAATATCCAATTGACATGACACTCAATCTGATAGAACTGTATCAAAAATGTAGCCTTATCTTAACAAATCTAACTTAACATGATAAAAAAATAAACATAATGTATCCTAAAATCTATTCCAATCAAACTCAATGAATATCATACCAATTAAATAAAAGAAAAGCACTTCAATTCTCTACAGTTATCGATGAAAATATCATCTACTACTTATTTATGAACTATCAACATTTATATACGGTACAACGGCCTAATAAATAATTTTACATCCAATTAATTATAATTTATACACTCCGTAGCAATTCCGCAACAAACTAAAATCCTAGATTAAATTCAAGCGTCACCTTGCGACCATTAAAATTTTACAATTGACTCTCGAGTCGCTAAACCCTCCCGCGTACAAAAGCACAAACATAAGCGAGCAAATGTTCCGGGACTCGCAGAGATAGTTCTTAGTTAGGTCGTTAACTTAAACACTATGTGCAAACATACAAGTGCACAAATATATCTAGCACTTAGTACATACACATAGAGTGAGCCAGGGGTAATAAACAAACGGTCATTTGCCACCCTCGGGCGACACGTAGACAAAAACCGCAACTTTAACCGTTGCTTTAACAAGTCGATTGTTTTATTTTTCATCATGATTTATTGTATGTTGTTCTATTATAATTTTTCGATTTTGTCATAATTGCGGAAATTCACGTGATTATTTCGGCGGTTTTTTTTCTCACAGTTAAACAATTAGGCGTAGCAGGAAATCTCAAATTATTACATATGAGTTTTTTTTTCGGATTGTTCTCTCAAAGTACAGATACCGATTCGAAGCGCTAATTAGCTTCGGAATAATGAATTTTCGTATCTATCAATCAATCAGTGCGCGAATAATGCGTCGATGATTATATACGGTGTGTTCTGAAAAAATCGACTCCATAGCAAATAGTGTTTAATTTAAATTGAAGATGATTTACGGGCCGTTCGTTTCTGAAAAAAAAATCCAACAGTAACGAGCTTTTATTAATTTCCGAATTAAACTCGAACGGCGCATTAATTGACCATTGTTATGCGAGGGATCGAGAGGTGTATTAATTGATACAGTTTTTAATGGAATTTATTATACACGACAAAGTAATAAACACCACATATAAATTCATCAAAAATGCAAATTTCTTATATAGAACAATAATTGAGTCGTTATTCACGTCGACGAATTTCGTCCGGAGTTAACTAGAAAAATTTCCGCCTCCCCGTTACATAATTAAAAATACAAAAAGCGTTCTTAGCTAATAATAGGGGTGAATATTTTTCGAAATATATTTTCGATTCAATATTTAACAGCGCAGAAAATATTTCGGTCGTTCGAATACATTAGCGAATTAATCCGCACACTTTCGGCCCCGGGACGTTTTCGTTCAATGAAAAATTACAGGGTATATTATAAAAGCCTCCTTACGTAGAAGACCCACCCTTATTTTTTTCTCTTTTGGGGTGGTATAAAATGGGGTTTCTCTTCTGTAACCGGCGTGCTGTTTAATTCCGACCTCCAGGACTTTGTTGAAACTGGAAAACTGGAGACGGGGTTGTGTTTCAGTAACGTTTTTCTCTTATACTTAATTGTCGGTCATACATATTCAAAAGAATCCGAATGAATATTCGAGATGATATGGAAAAGACTGGGATGAACTTGGAAGCGTTTTCTCATTATAAAATATATCGTGTAAATGTTCAAATTTAATTATATTGTATTTTTTGAATTATTAATGAACTCATTGTGTTGAGAAAAATATTCTAATCATTCCTGATTGATATCTAAATATGTTTTCTATTGAAAAAAAAATAGACATGTGAATATATTCAATATGAATTTAATTTTTTACAAAGACAGAACGCCTACTTAACTCTAATAAGTTTGATTAATGATACTTCCATATTGAATATTTTCGACATTCGAAATTTTCTAAATATTCATATGACGTCAGCAATCGATCTGCTATATTAGAAAGATGATTTTTCACGACAGATGACAGTGTAGAAATTAAAAGGCTGTAGTATTTCCCGCGGTGTGCTTCCGCCCTTGCGAATACAATTTCACCCTCATCACGCGTACCTCCGTCCCGCCTTTGGGCGTATGGTACTTTCGTTAGGCACCATGCGACAAAATGGCCGACTTTCATAAATTATTTTTAAATTAAAAAACATTCTCCTTTTTAGTGTAAATTTCGTTTTTATTCATTGTTGGATTGAATTATTTAATTCATTTTTTTAATTAATTTTAGCTAGATTGATTCTAGTACATTTATAATTGGGTTGAGTAAAATCATTGATTAGATTTGTAGATAATTGCTATATTGTTTCAAAATATTATATTAGTAATACTCTTATAGAAAACGTATAAATAAAAAACGTAAAACGTAGGTACGTATATATAATATATATGTACCTACTTTCATTGAGAATTTAGTGAAGTCTAAATATCTAAATATATAAATGCTCATTTGTTTGATAAAAATAAATTTTATTGATATTGAACTTTTTTGCATAATTATTAATCAGAATATGATTACTCAATGAATAATATGATTATTGTGATAATATTATTTCCGAACATTTATATCTAGTGATTCAACATATCCATAATTCGGCATCTTTTTAAATGTTTTTTTCAAAAAAATGTGAGGATTGATTGATAAGTATAAATAATGTTGATTTTCCCAAAAGTTTATATTTTGAAAATTTTATTCACGTAAAATCAGAAAATATTGAATAATTTTGAATTTACTTTAAAATGACATTCTTTTTTTTTTAATGAAAAATTTGACAAGAAGTAAACGTTCTCGTTCATTTATCATTACGAAAGTTCTTAGTAATTTAAAAATATTTATATTGAAACCGATCGATTTTCTACATTGAAATTAATTTTGATTATCATATTATAAAAAAAAAATAATTCTTTATAAAAATTATAAAAAAACAACACATTTTAATTCTAAACCAAATAGACATATCTAACTAAACAAATCCCATATCTACACACAAACAACTCTCAAACGAATAAATCTCAATCAAATCGAAAATCCACACATCAAATATTAATCCGACATCAACCGAAACTAATATAATTAAAACAATAAATCCGATCAAAAACAAACCGTTTTCAACCGAAAACCCCTTCGAAGATTCCGCGAATATGACGCACATAACGGAGTTTCGCGGTATCCATGGCGACGTCCGACGTCACGTCTGAGTCGGCGGCCCATTAAGCCAACCTGAAACTAATTTAAATTAAATCCTAGTGAATTACCAGCCCCTGCGCGACACAGCCACCCCCCGGAGCCGCCCCTGAACCACCCCGGCCGCCCCAGGGCCGGACTGGGACCAATTTTATCGGCGGGCATTAAAAAGCGGTTGTTCATACGAGTTCGTTTGATGTCTCTGAGTTAAGTTGGTATACGTGCGATTTTCATGTGTAGTTTTGTAAAAGGTTAATTTGTTTGAAATTGTGTTGTGGGTTGGTTGATATATTTATTTTCTTGTTTTTGATGATTTGATTATTTTTTGAATATTTTATTTAGCAACTAGTCTATATTATAAACACGCCGACGATGCTCGAAATTTTTAGACGTCCGTGCCTCAAACCCGCGCGTGCGTTTATTGGCCCACCGCCTTACGCTCCGAGCTACGCGTCGTAATTACGAAACTGCAACTTTTAATGTATATATGGGATATTTTTTTCGTTATTTATTTATTTCACACATATGTAGATGGCAATAAACACGAATACGAAATTTGATTAATTCCGAACTATTTTGATACACATGCGCCTACTGCTAGTCCTAAACAAAATACATATTGATATCATTTAGCAAATGTAAGTTCATTGATCCAAGTTATTCATACTTCTTTTATGATATGAAATGACTAAAAAACCTTTTTTTGCTTAATGTTTCATGCCTTTTTAGTCACTGGTGACTTAAGTAATATAATAGTTTCGCACCTCGCCATATCAGTCACCTGTGACTGAGAAAGTTCAATTCAATATTCATATGTTTAATAACTCAAAAAATACATAATTTTGTATATGTCAATTCATTATATATTAATTAAATAGTAATAAAGTAAGTGTTAATAAATAGCTTTGGTGTGTGTATAAAAAATACTAGATTTTAACTTTCTGTTAATTTTTTTTCATTATTAAAACATTTTATGGCAAAGGTGAAGCAATTAATAGAGTACGAAGGATATTCGTAGTAAATTAAATATTTAAGTAAAAAACTTAATTGCATTCATAAAAGAAACTTACATTATTTCATTATTTTTGTATAACTTTTATAAATGATAACCATTCGAAATATTTTGTTAATTGAGAATTTGATTCATAAAATGTCAACAAAAATCAATTAAAATTAATAAAAATACACAATTCAAATACACCTCAAACAAAAAACACATATACCCCCCAAAATTCAAAAAACGAAAACCACCCCCACTCAGCGATAATAGGAAAATAAGAATCCCCCCGGTCGGGCCCGTAAACTTTGTCGGTTTGTCCTGGAGCATTAATTTTAACCCATTTTGAAGTTGCCAAGTAATTCCTTTACACGCCACCTTCCATCCCCACCTTCCTCCCCCTCTTCCCCACCCCACCCCTCCCCTCCCTCATTTCCCCTCCTCCCCCCATCACCCCTGTCGGTCCACGAGGGCCGTTTCATCCGGCAGTACCATCATTAGGGACCTGTCGCGATCTTCAAACGATACGGCTAGATTTCCGCGTTTAACATAACCACCCCCGCAGTAGACACCCTAAGTAGGAAGAGGGCGGGCGTTAAGAGCGAAACGTTTTGTTGAATCAACATTTTAACGGCGTTTCCCTCTTATGTGCGCGGCTCTCTGTTTGGATACCGGGGGTCGAATTTCGGCGGATGCTCTCTCTCTTTGGTGTTTTATTTTAGCGATTTTGTTTGCTACCGATTTCGTCGTCGGTGGATGTAATATTGTATATGATGGTTGATTATTATCGAAATTTTGTTTTTATTATGTTTTAATTGTATTTTTGGCATTTATTAAGTCGAAAGACTGATGGTCTTAAAAATGATTCGTTTTCATTACAATGTAAATCATTTCAGTCCACTTCTAATCTTAAATAATTTACAGAAAAAATCTATTGAAAATTATTAAAAATTTACTAGTTATGTAATTTTTAGAGAATCTATTATTTGAGTGTTCACCTGAATTAATAATCGAGTTTTAATTAAGAATACATCTTTCATATCAAAAATTCAGATCTTTGATATGGAGTTTAACAATCAATCAATTATACCGACATAATTTAATGAATTTTTGATTAATTTGAATTATAATGCAATTTTACCTAAACTATTATTGAATGATGATTGAATTTGTAAAGAATTTCAAATCTTAATTAATAATCTATAACAGAGAGAGACTATCTACTTACGAATCCACACATTTAGATCTAAATTTATTGAAAAAATAACGAAATTTTCAGCAAACAATATGTTTTTATCAAATTCATTTATAACTAATCATTTAGGACCAATACATTCGATCATTTGATAAACTCTTATCAGAATTTTTTTTTCCCAAAATTCGACCTTTTAAGTTTACGATTAAGCAACGACAACTGTCAAAATCCTTAGAAAAAAAAAACTCATATTAAAATCATTTACTTACTAAACAATCGATTCATCAAATCGAATTCCCATTTTTTTCACAAAAAACTACATCACATACCCACCATAACATCTTCGTATGAAAAGCGCCTCGATACGCCCGGGGCTTGTAACTTATTTACAACATTTTTCAGTTGTTGTTGGTGTTTCGAAGCACGCGTTCGCCTAATTGACCCGTTTGCATAAACACAGTTACAAAGTTGCTCACGCTTAAAACTCTCCCGATGATAATGCTCGACGTTTTCTTCTCTAAGCGATGATGGCGGCCGTTAGACGCACTTCGCAAACGTATCATCACTATTACGTATAGCACTGTACAAATATTATGTTATATACATATAATGTACGTATGTGTGCGGGTACGGTACGTGGCGAGAGTGCGTTGTACACGGTTGACGATAATGCGAGCGAAGCCTACGTAAAGGAACGGAGGGGACTCGTTAACTCAGTGGCGCACGATTTCCATTTAATTCAATGTAATATACCTGCTCGTGAAATTTAACATTTTCAAATGGAATATATTTATCGTAAACGTGTTTGTTGTAATATTTTATTTTAATGATTAAATTGTTGTTAGTTTACTGCATTGATTTCGCTGTGGCAATTTTACTGCACTGACTCTATCGTATTGAAATCGCACAATGTTTATTTTCGGACGTTTTTTATTATAATTCGATAGCACCTTTTAGCATTTATAAAGTATCGATTATCTCATTATTTAATAAAATTGACAGATTTATTATGTTAACCGATTTTCTTAATTAATCATGCAGACTTTTTTCACACTGATTTTTTTGCTGACTTTACTGCACTAACTTTACTATACTTTGTAACCAACCGCACATATCTAAAGCCAATTTTTCAGATATCAAATGACGATCGAAAAGACCAAAAGGTACAAGAAAAAAAATTGCCGAAATCGAGTTACGCACAGGAATCGCTTCTATACACGCTCATTTATTTGGTGGCAAAAGGAAATAAACGAATTCGGAACGTGTGCCTCGATATATCATCAAATCACTCGACCTCCTCCTAATACATAGTCAACTTTGAACACGCTTTTCTCGAAATCACCTCAAAGTCACTTGTACTCCTTGACTATTTCAATCATCAAATATGAATTTTTCGTTCTGATAAACATTAGATTAAATTTTGCTTCTATAAAGTCAACAATTAAATGGAATCTATAAACCTACATTTTTATTACAACACACCCAACTCTCGTTTTACACGGTGGATAGGGACCAGAAAAAACCGTTTAAAAAAGTGACATTTTTCATTTCGCGATATTTATTATAAAGTTCAAACAAACCGTGTTAGACCAAATAAATCGTGTAAAAAAAATATTTTTTCATTTTTTCAAACCTTGTTATTTTGAAACCGTGTAAAACGAGAGTTGGGTGTGCTTGAACTGAATTTTCAATGCATCTTACCTCGATTGGATCTAAAACTTAGTTCAAATTATATTCAAAAAAATTCAACAATTAAAAAAACTCTTTAATATCAATTTCAATTAAAAAAAAACTCAAAATTAACTCATTTAAAACTCCAAAATAAACGACAATCTAAAAACCTCCCGATTCGAGCGAAATTTTCTCCAAATTCAACACAGCCCCTGTCTCGCTTATTTTAATATTTAAACAGGGGGCGGTCGCGAAACGAGCCTCTTACCCCCATAACCCCCCCCCATACCCCCCATTCCTCGCCCCTCACCCCTCGGCATAAGTAGCCGTTGAGAGTGCTCAAGTCGGCGCCGAAACATCATTAGCCCCGAAAAGCGTCCTCCCTCTTATGCCACCCCCGTCCGAGGCCTAAGGCCGCCGCCTATTTGTATTCATGAATCTCGAAAGCCGGGTATCGTCGTCTCAAGTTGTTAACTTTTAGTTTAATCACTGCTCTCGGTTACCGAGCGATTAGGGGAGGCTGGGTATAATATGGCCCGCCTTTGCATGCGACGTCCGTTTAGGTCGATCTCGTGTGCCCGGTGAGAGGATTCGGACATTAAATGATGGTGCTGTTGACGATTTGGGTGGTTGGTTGATTGTTGTTTTTGAAATTGTAATTGTTGTTGGTTTTTTAGTTTGAGTTTCCAGTGTATGTTGGAAGATGATGGTTGTGAAATTTGTGTGATGGTTATAAACTAATTGTAAGAGATAGAAACTCTTAGATTGTAAATGGCGCATTGGGGTAACTCGTTGTGTCATAGTAAAGTATTTTGGAAATTTTGTTGAATACTCTTAGGGTTGATCTTTTCACTAACCTTAACTTAACTATGACTTATTGAGTTTTTTTTTCTATTGAACTTGATAGCTTCGAACTCTATAGGAAAAAAATCGATGTTAGGTTTAGAGATAAGATCGTTCTTTAGAATGTCAGTTTAAGTTTTTTTAACTTTTAAGTATTCTATTTTATTATTTATTTATTCTTATTGTTCAATTTTTATATTATTTCAAAGTTAACCAGCAATATTGATTGATCGCAAAAATAGATGCTTTAGATATTTCACTTTATGTCATAGATTTCTAGTATCATTTTAGTTTCAATATTAATGAGTATATAAAATGATATTGACATGTGAAACTGAAATTTAGTATTCATGAAATATGTGTAGATATATGGAACTTTCATGACTCAATTTCAAATAAATCTTTATCAAACCTTTATATTTTATCAATCCATCAATATTAAATATCTTTTTATTTAATATTGAAACCTCAAAATAATAAAATCGACGAAAATTTAATACTCATCAATAAAAACCCATCAAATATTCACAGACTGGAAAATAAACCATCCCAGCGCTCACAAGCCGCATCGAGAATTTCCCGAAATGCAATATACCCGAATGTAGATTTACAATCTTCCCTAAGCCGGCAATAAAACGGGAGACACTGTACCTCCTAACATACATACATACAATACGATATAATATAATACGATACGCAGGCACGTATGCACATTTCGATGAATTTAATATCGCGTATATAGAGAGAGAGTTGTTGCTCTCGGGGCGAAATCATTTTGTGCGGGGATTATGGCCACAATATGTGCCCGATTCGTGGCTTGGCGCGATGATGGAATTTCAAATCCCCAACGTGTCGTGTGTTTTTATTTAGTTCGTCATCCTCCCTCGTATTACATATGTATGTATATATCGGGGTTTCGGGGTACACCCATAGAGTATGGTACACCCCTTGCTTGCGCGGACGTGACGTCAACAAGTGTTGCGTTGTAATCCTGTGTTGAAGATGATGAATATCAAACGTTATGATAATTTTGGAGTAATTATAGTGTGTTGCTTTTTCTATTTTTAGATAGAAATATAATTAGATAGTGGGTGATTCAGTGGTATATGTACATATTTACAGTGTTTGTGTAAGCTGCGTAGTGTTCAATAGTTTTTTTAATGCTAATTTTGAATGATGCTGATTTGCGTGTCATTTTTCATACACAATGAGGATACTTATTTATAATTTCAACATCACGAAACTCTATGGATTCATTGTGTTGATTTTTGTTGATATTAAATTAATATTCACAATCACCATAATGAATGTTCTCGATTTTTTTTTTAGAAATTTATTCTTTTACAACACTAGTTTTCAAACAGAATACTTGAATTCATAAAACCATGTAATAGGATTGTGTTGATAATTATAAAAAACGTTTCATAAAAGTCATTAAAGTTTTTAAAATAACCAGATTGGTTTGGTTTTGTTATTTCTAATGCACTTATTCTTGCATTTTCTTCTTGTATAATATAATATTTCTTCACCAGTTGATTCATGCATTTCTAATGATCAATTGGTTTACATATAATTCTTTTATAAACAACTTCACTTATTTAAATATTTGAGTCACAAATCGAGTGATTCAAGTCTCAAACGATCCAAACTTTAATCATTTGTAACCGACAAACTACATCTATAAAAAACTAACATTACAAGTCTGACGTACGATACGTCAAAATATCTTCAAATCCAACAATACACAACACTCAATACAATACAATAGCATTACTATAATGCAACATCCTCGTCGACAAGTGAGCTCAACTCGAAATCCAACAATCAGAAAATCAAATTGGGGTCCACCTATATCAACCACCCTTAGAAATATGGGGCTCACACTTTATTTTGTGGAATCAAATCGTTCATATTATATTTACGACGGGATTAAAGGTGCCACTTTTGCACCCTCGAATCCGATTTTGACTGGCAATCTCGTTCGAGTTTCGCCACCCTAATCTGGGGGATTTTCGAGTTTTTTTTTCATACGGACGAGAGTTAGTTTTATTACGGCTTTTTTATTCTGCGTGAAGATTCTGTTATATGGAGGCGGGAGAACGGTTGCAGTTGAGGGTTGATTTGATTAGAAAATGTTTGTTTTTGAATTCAGTTTATGGGCCGCAACTATTGCGGGATTTACGCGCTTAAATAGTCAGATGAAGTTGGGGGATGGTTTTTAACGAGTTTCAAAAAAAATCATAATCTAGTTGATGATTGTTATAGTAACAAATAAGTTATTTTGTTTTCATTAGAAAAAATAAATTTAAAGACAGTTGAATAATTGATACTATTGATAATATTGATATGTTAACGATATTCGATTTCATTGAATTTAACCTAACTTAAAATCTAACTCAAACTCATATATTGAAAATGTACAAGATTACCAAAATTTCATATGACGACTGAAAAGGCCAAGGGGTACAAGTGACATTTTTACCGAAATTGAGTTATTTACAAGAATCGCTTCTATGTACACTCATATATTTGGTGGCAAAAGGATATAAACGAACATGGAACGAGCGCAAAGATATGTTATCAAATCACTCGACCTCCTCCTAATACATGTTCAACTTTGAGTGTACTTTTCACGAAATCACTTGTACCCCCTTGGCCTTTTCAGTCGTCATATGATGATATTGCTAATCTATGTATCAATCTGTCAGTGTGTCCAATGTAACACTTAACTACTATAACAACTCAATTTTCATACATTTACAAACTTAAAAATACTACTTCATTCATATCGATATAAGTAATGAAATACCTTTCAGAATCAAACGACATTATACAAATGTGGCTGCAACGAAATCGTTTATGCACACATACATATGTACCTTACGATTAAATCTTACAAATTCCAATCAAATCGAATCAAAATTCGGTGCATATTAAATTTTTCGATCTCGATCCGAGATTAGTTTTAATGTCCATCCTTATGTTGATTCGACCGATTTGCGAACCGCAGATTATCACCGAGTTGGGGGACTTTTCGTCGACATGTGTCCAATGGATCCCGAAGGATAGCGTCGTTCATTATTGCTAGATGATCATTGATAAATGACGCCAGTATGTTGCCGCTTCTGATTCATTTATTCCAACCTCCCCATACTTTGAAAACACCGCGGATTCGTTTCGAGAGGGGGACGTGTTAGCAATTAAAAAGGACGAAAACGAATCGTTTTCTATTCATTTATTCATCCAAATTGGAATTTTGAGGTCGTTTGTTTTTTTTTTTTGATAAATTTTATTTTGAAAAAAAATTAAATTCATTAATAAATATGACGACTGAGAAGGCCAAGGGATACATGTGACATTTTCATCAAAATTGAATTATGCACAGGAATCGCTTCTATGCACGCTCATTTATTTGGTGGCAAAAGGATATAAACTAATTCGGAACATGTGACGAGATATATCATCAAATCAGTCGACCTCCTCCTAATACATGTAGGTACATGGTCAACTTTGAATGCGCTTGTCTCGAAATCGCCGCAAAGTCACTTGTACCCCTTGGCCTTTTCAGTCATCATATGTAAGATAAGTAGTCTCCGTGCAATTATAGCGTATACATTCGATATTTATTTTTAATTAGATCAGGGTTTTATTCAATCAAATTACAAATCATTGTAGTCTTATCTGATAATTTTACCCATAGCAACAATAATAGATTAAAATAATGCACATTTTGATATTGTTAAGCAACATTAAACAAGAGCTAATTTATCACATTTTACGTATGACGAGAAATGACTTTGGATGCCTATTTTTGCTTAACAGTATCGATATGTTCAAATAATATCAATTATATAAATCATTATAAACCAGTCAGAGGCTGAAACTATTGCTAGATGAATTGCAAATTAAATATTTAATCACATGCTCATAAATTAAGATTTCATATAAATGAAGAATTAGCCGAAAAAGTTATTCTTCAACTGTAAAATTTCATCAGTTTTTTCATAGCCCTATTCCTAATCAACAGCAATTTAGACTGATTCAGCTCACTTCATACAAGCAAAATAAATCTCAACAATGATTCGAATTATTCTAAAAATCCACTTCAGCTCACAATTTTTCACATTTATTTCAAATTCACTGCGCAAAACAATCAAAAACGAAACAATAACAAAAAAACGCGCACATAAATAAATTTTCGGACATTTGAATTTTCCAACGGTCATCCGATAAATAATGGCGCGAACCTTCGACCAATCGCGAACCGTCATTCATCCCCACCGGTCCCGATTCGCCCCAAAACCCCCCATTTCGCCCCAAAACCCCCAATTTCGCCCCCCAACCTTCGGTCCTCGAGCGTCGCTAAATAAATTACAATTTATTTCATTTTTGTGGACGTATTTTACTTCGGACGCGAAATAAAGGATTTTCAGATAACGCGGCGAGCTTTACGACGCCGACGACGCAAATAAATATTTATTGTTTCGCAGCCTGAAAAAAATATATTATACGCTTCTGCGATAGTGTGTTTTATCTTTCTGTGTTGTGTATGGTGTCGGATTAAATTTTAAATATTGTGGCATGTGCAGTTTTAGGATGTTGATGTTGGATTTGACGCGTTTTCTATTGATGTCGATTGAGTGATGTTATCTGTTAATTGTTGCCATATGTCGTTTTTGTGCCGTTGCGAAATCATTACGATTGTCGGTGTTGTTATAATTATCTGATGATGATTGTTGTTGTATTTGGTTGGTGAGTTCTAGAATTTCTCTTATCTAGTTCGATCGAATTTAGGGTTTGCATTCATTGAGTTTTGCTTCTCTTGTTGCATCGAATGTTTCAAAAATGTCGCTTAAATTAAAAAAAAATCTCATTTTGAAGACATAAAAATGAATTTTAGTTCTGTTGTTGGTGCATTTTTTTCACTTATGATAATTTTCAGTCGATATTTATAAGTGCTAGTTAAGAAGTTAATAATGCGATTCTTTTGTTATATAATTTTTTTATTAACATCCGAATAAATTTAAAGTCATTATTTTTAGCATTTCTTCATATTTTTGCATATTAATCCAAAATACTTCAAAGCGTCTCGGGTTTTTTGAATTCTTCGAATAGGTTTAAAACTCAAAATCGTAAAGTAAGCAACGAAGCCAACCTAAAATACCAAATAAGATATAATTAATAAACATTTATCAGCACAAAAAACAATCAACTAAAATCATTCACAAATTACAATCACATGCAACACATCGATTCAACGACACATAAAACCATCCTAAAAATTTAAATCATATAAAATTCCATAATACGATACAACATCAATAAAAAAAATCACATTATATGAAAAAAAAAGCTTAATAAATCACATCCCTACACAAATTGAACACCTAGAGCCCACACCCCAGCTCGAGTAAAAACACAAGCGGGGTACACTTGTACAGCACAAACGCCGCTTATATTTTATTCACATAAATACGTATACGAAAATACAATACAGAGGGATACACACTCACTTATTCTCACTTATATCACACCTCGGGACGTGTTGGTTACACGCTGTTTCCGCCTAATAAAAATTGAGTTTTATAAAGAAATATCGCCCGCCCGGGAATAAATACGTACACACATATAAAAAGGTACAGTCTGGTGCCTTTCCTATAGTATAACGCTGTTTAGGTTCATCCGACGTATTTTTATACCGAAGAACGTATTTTTGTCGGTTCTTGCAAAAAAATTCTGCATTCGCGAGAGCGCGAAAAAAATTTGAAAATTCTCCCTCCGTAGGCCGCATTGTAAATACTGTATTGTGTATAAGGTTGGGGCTTTTTTATCGAAAATATTGTTTGTCGGTGGTTTGCGCCTGAGGCTAAATGGAATCTGTTTTACTTTTGGGCATATGCGGGAATTCGTTTCGAATCTCGGTTTCGTTCCCATTTCGGGCGATTTGAATTTATCGTGCAATTTTTTAAAGAATTTAATAAGCGTTTTTGATACGAAATGTAGGTTTTTCAACTTTAATTTAGATTTTCAATTGTACTAAGAACTATTTTACCTGTTGGAGACTTAAGTAATCAATTGATGTATCTCTAAATTCTAATTTTTCAATTGTATGTTACCAATAAGTAAGTGATAAGAGTTGTCGAATTTTATTGAGAGAAAAACATTTCAATGTTCCTAATAGCTTAATACTGTTAAAAAATCAAACCTGAATAGGAAATTAATTGTACAAACTATAGAAACAAAATATATCTATTGTAGTTGCATCCCCATTTTAAATATTCTATTACCATAATTAATGTCATTTGATTATGGTTATGTTTTTCGATTTATTGATTCACATTCAGGGCAGATTTCATATCATTAAATCGCAGCATAAACATTGTCATAGATTTTCCATAGAATCAAGATATATCAATCCAATATACACCCAACTCTCGTTTTACACGGCGGATAGGGACCAGCAAAAACCGTGTAAGAAAAAATACATTTTTTATTGCGCGATATTCATTATATAGTTCAAACAAACCGTGTTAAACCAAATAAATCGTGTAAAAAAAATATTTTTTCATTTTTCCAAGCCGTGTAAAACGAGAGTTGGATGTACAATTATTTAACTATTGAAAGACCAGTCATAAAAACAACATATTTATCAATGAAAAAAATCAATCAATCATCAGAACAAAATCACTAAACCTAACCACACATACTCTGACAGTTTTCCATCAACCACCCACAATTTCCACCCATCACCCCAATTTTCCACCCCCTTCAAAAACATTTCAACCCCATGGCCACCCTAGTCGGCGACATAAGTTGACGGCAAAAATCCCATAGCTCAGCGCTAAACATTCATTACGTATTCGCGGCGCGCACCGACGATGGTTTTCACGGCGCTCTTGTCTCCATAAAGAGAAGGGACCCCGTCGGAAAAAAAGGGAAAAACGAGAGGCTTTTGATATGGGGGTTTTCGTGGGGGCGAAAGCCGCCCACTGTCGTACCGTTAACGTTTTGCGAAGCCTCCCCCTATTCCGCTCTGTCGGAGATCAGATACGAAAATGTTTAACCTTTCGAAACTTATTCATTTTCGGCGGAACCGCACCTTTTTTTTATCAGGTCTTTTTTTTACTTTAACAGGGTTAAGTGTATATATTTTGAAAGGTTTTTTTTTGGTTTGATTTATTCTATTTTTTAGGTAAAATGTCGCGGATTTTAATTTTGTTGTACCAATGTTGATATAAGATTGATTAATTCACACGCACGAATGATTAGTATACGTTGGATCATCAACTGATTTAATTTTCAAAGAATGTCTTTTTTAATGTATAAATATAATTCTGGTACTTTTTTATATGTTGTTGTACTTATGTTGTACTTATGTGTTGATAAGTAAAAATTTTCACATCATGTATTGATCAACTTTAACAAAGATTGAACGATAAATCATGTAATTCTTTAGAATGTAACTGTTATTTAATATTAATGTTATTTTTCGCTTTTAACTCTGAAAACATTGAAAGAATATGTTTTAACGAATTTATAGCACAAAAATATTTTATTGACAATTTATTACTCACTCTTATCATCGAACGTTTCCTTTGATGCTCCATTTGAGTCGCAAAATAATTTCGAACGAATCATTAATTCAAATGAACATTTCCTGTCTATACGCAATTATTTCAAAATAAATTTAATTAGATTAGACATAAAATTGACACTACAATATACAAAGAGCGACAATTACCGATAACCGCCAATATCCTGTTATTTAACCGACGGATGTTTACAACTTCTTAACAAGGACACATTATAACATACGATAAACTTCAAAGCACGTGACGACAAACGACAACTCTATTAGAAATTCGTCAAAATTAGTAATAATTTTGATATATGGATGAAAGAAATTCGAAAACGATACGAGAATGAACCGAGTAAGTTCATCGACAATACGAAATGGAAAAATGATTTACAATCGTTTCGTGAAAACCGCACGAACACATTTTACGACTCAATCTCTGCTGCCACTCATCGCTGAGATGACTGCATTATCTTATTATTATATTGAGCTGTTATTGTCGAACTGTCGATGCCGTTCATTGTAAATACCGTCGAAAAAAAAATTACACTTCCAACTGTAAAAAGCGAAAATCGAAGCGTCGTATTATTACGGGAATCAAACTCGAAGGGTTTTCCCTCGAAACGGAAATGAGCCCCATACACGTGTCGATTCGCACACAATGTGTTTAGGTGAGTGTCGTAAACAAAAATCGTTCGAAGACTCGAATAATAAAAGTTTTTCGTTTTTCGATTTTCAGGTGACGGTGTGCTGACGTGTGGCCGTTTCTGTTTTCCGACTGTTTCGATTATACGACTTCGAATAATCGAAAATTTCGCTTCGGTCGTGTATGGTGGCATTTATGTATGTTTGTACGAAACTGTTTTCATTTTATAGAAAATCTATATATTGTTATGTATACTAATATATTTAAATAAAAGATAACTTTCGAAGTCACATAGTCGAAATATGTAGTCGAATAATCGAAATGACTATTTAGTTAGATTTGAAGAAAATTCTTCAAATATTTTAAGATGATTTTTTTATAGCAAATTATGTTTAATAGATTAATAATTATTATATTGGTATTTTTTATATTATTTTTATATATGATCGTAGTATATTCGAATCAAGCGTATTGTACGCGTCGAAGAGTATAATGCGCGGTCGTAATTGGCGAATTAACGACGGGTCGTAAAGTTGGGGTCATTTTGTGGTTTTTCTAATGGTTTTCGATTGGATTTTGGTTGTTTTTGGCTTGATTGGATTGTTGATGATGCTTTTCAATATAATTTATTATTAAATTTAATCAAAATCTCTATAAAATACATGATTTATATCATCATCATCAAATGGATTGTGCGTGAAATATTAATTTAAAAAAATATTTTCTCATTGATAAACTATGAAATTTTATTTTACTTAAAAAAATGATTAAAACAATATTTATTTAATACAAATAAACGAACTTTTTACGATTCAATGAAAACATTGATACATTTTCATTACTTGCGTCGCCGAAACGCTCGCGTTTTTTATTTTCATTTTATATAAATATTTAACTTTATCACTTGTCGATTTTATTGTACGTGTTTATTTTATTTCGTTTTCGACCCCCATTTCGAAAGCGAGGGACGAAGGGATGGTTTTTGCGGGAAAATACAGCTCGGCATCGGTTCGGATCTTTTTTATTGGGCGGCGGAAACGCGTTTATATTGTACAGTTGGCAGCATCGGCTGTTTTGATTTGATTTGATTCGATTCACAGCGCTCTCAATTTATACGGGATTACATTATGTACACACCGACGACGCAAGCCCTTCGACTGGTACACTCCGTCGAATAGAAAGCTCGATGTATGAAAATTTGATACAGTTCAGTCTCGTTTAACGCGGTTTTGTTGTGTGAAAACTAGCAATCAACCCGTTGAATGTATCAACGCAAAGTTTTGGAGCGTTACATGGACACACAGTCATACAGAATAGCGCTATTATATTGTTAGATTTAGAGCGTTACACGGACACATAGACACACAGAATAGCGCTGTTATATAGTTAGATTATATATTTAGATAGCTCGTTATAAAAATCCTTGTTATAAGATTTTTTTAATTTATTTTATGACGGATTTTTGACAGTAACTCTAATTAGTTAACTAAAGCAGTAGATAGACCAGCCCTCAATGATAAGACGGGGGTATAACTTATGCATGTGCATCTCTCTTTCGTCACTCTTGTAAATTTTTGACAGTTCTTAAATCAAAGAAATGTCTATTTTGATCCTTTGTGCTTCAATGCAGGATTTTTACTACAAAATTCGAATGCTTTTCTTAAAATATTATGAAAAAATGTAATAATTTGAGATGAAATATAATATATTTGACTTAAAATTGAAATTATTTTAGTTCAAATATAATAGATGTATAGTAAAAAAACTGATTAATAATAAACTTAAATATTTTCTCTCCACGAAATACATTCAATATTATCATTTTGTTAAAAAATCACATTGTACAAAAAAATATCACAATTCATCATAAGTGATGATTGTTGTATAAAATCGTTCTATACGATACTCAATTTCCTTGTTAATAAAATTTAATTTAAAATGGAATTTCCTTTATTATATTAGATTTTTTTTCATACGAAAAGCTTCGAAACTGAATAGCTTTTATCTAGTATCGTTTCTACTCAATGCGTGACTATCTCCAGTAAAATACTGCGTTTCCGAAACGGGTTTAAAACGTATTTATGCGTGTAATAAATTCACTAATTTACTACGTGTGTAAAAATCTTTTTTTTTAATTCGGAACGAAGCGTTGAAATAATTAATGCTTTCAACGAGAGGTGATTTGTTTTGCACTCTGAATTATATGTACACCTCAATAAATCGAACGAAACCATAAATGTCATAAAAACTAAGATTTTTAACTCTAAAGACGATTTTTAATCGCTTTTATGTATGGGAAATTTTGAAAGATTCAATATGAATATTTTGAATTTTTAAAATGAATCTTTAAAAATTCAAATATTTTACAATCAAAAATGTTAACAATGAATAAACTTTCCAATCGTTTTATTGCAATTCGTTCTTTTATAGAAAACCATTCATGCAAATTTCAATAAATATGCAACACTCGTAATACTTTTCGATAAATATAATGAAAAAAAACTGATAACGTTTTCAAAAAGGATTTGCAAAGGCGTCGTGTTCGAACGCTATTTAGCAATAAATTGTCAAAACGTTTTAATTTCGAAAATTCCATTTTCATAAATCACAGGTTAATAAAATTAGCGAGTGTGGTTTTTTCTGCTATGCCGAATTGTGATTTACGCAACGCGATAATAAATAATATAAATTAGTCACGCTAATAAAACTCGTATTTATTTGTCCTAAAAGTCATGCGCTACAATAAATAATATAATATTTATATTAAAAAATATATATTTCAAAATCTATCGACAGAATTATGCACGTTACAAATCATATTTATTTCGCGCCAGATACAAATCAAATTCGCCGACTTTTATTATTTTACTTTCGGATGCGTTTAAAGAAGTGCAGTTTTTTTTTTTAAGGAAAAAATATTTGATTTCTTGCGTTACATTGTGGATAAAGTGTACCCGTTTGTCGGTCGCATCGTGTGATACAGAAAGAGAGGCGAAGTTACATCTGTATGTGAAAGTAATAAAGTCGAGATGAAGTCGGAAAAAATTGACAAAAAGGAAATGCGGGGAAATTGGCAAAGGTATTACCGGATTTGCGAAAATTGTAAATAGGCCCGACGACGTTTTACGGTTCGACAGGAAAAAATTGAACCTTAATAAAATTAATATACGAAATTAAATTAGAACGAATTTTTTTACATTCGCATATTAATTCGATTCAAATGCGACCCTCGAAAAAATTTCATTCACACAATAAACCCTAACAAATCGACGTCAAACTTTTCATTGATATTCTTTTCGAGTCACATTAACACGCCCACCGTTTTGATAATTCAATATTAGAACAATATTGCATTTTGCATAAGTGCATTTTGGCATATTGTTGCATATTGAATCGCGACTCATTTCCCACGGTTGCAGTTGTAAAATTTACATTCGGCTAAAATAGTGCGCGTATTACATACGAAAATCCGACAATTATTCCCGTTACACACAATAAAGATTCTATCGATAATAAACCCCGAGGGGTGGTTTCATTTATATGAAGTTTTTATGCGATTGCATTAAATCTGTCGGATTATATGCGATAAAGTGTCGCGCGTTTCTATCTGCTCACAATGTATAAATATTCTGCGTACAATTTGTCAAAATTATACAGTAGCAATTATTTACATGTTTTTTTTTATGTAATCGGTATTTTATTTATATTTAACTTAATATTTAAATCACGAAAATTATTGATATGAAATTCTAAATGTACTAATTTTAAAATTTGTGATCGATTTATGCATGGAAAATGGATTCATGCATAGGATATTGGTCGAATGTTCTAATAGGAAGAATTAGATTAGGAATTCTTTATATTAGATTAAGATTTGAGGTAAATTGCTAGAAACGTTTCAATCTAAGTAACTTCGTCGTTTTATTAAAATTAGATAAGTCAAACAATTTCGTATACGTTGACTATATTTCCCGGTTTGAAAAAAATAAACACCTTCTAATCTGACAAAGGCATTGAAAAACTTTTCAATTCATTTAGTTTTAAGAAAACTAGACAATGTTACTAATATCCACAAAATCAACCTGACAAAATAATAGTTATTCACCATCGAGTTGAAATAGGGGTTAAGCAAAGTTAAAATATTGTAGATAAACTTCGATAATTCAAATGTTGTCAAATCAAATGTGTACCTTATTCTAACCACTTCGATTCAAGTATTGAATTCTTATATTGAATTTAAACACTGATCTCTCATAATTGAAATTTTTCGAATAAATATTGAATTTTTGTCAAAAAATTCAACTTTAGTAATTATAGAAAAAAAATAAGAATCGCAAGCGTAGAACAAGGAAGCCATAGAGTCCCATAAACATTGCGCTAATGCAGCCTTATCTAGACACGCGTTGAATTTGCATTGCATCCCAAAGTGTCCTAGATCCTTACACGATTACGTTACACACAGACATTCGTTTATTTTTGTTTCGGGCTTTTTTCCCGCCGTTTTCGACGTTTCAAGGGAGAGTTCCCGCGGGACGCGCCCAATATGCACGATCGCATTATCCGCAAAGGATTACTTACCCGAAGCGAAGGATACACCGATTTATTTGTGGCCGGATTAAAACCCGTATCCTTTGATGGATTGACTGGATCTTGTGTCGCGCACGTGCTCGGTTTTATGTTTGTATTAAAAATATTGCACGGTATCAGATAATTCGGGAGGATTCGTTTTCGGATCGTATTCTTTCCAGTGTGTGAGTTTCACTGAAATGCTAGATATAGTCGATGTTTATTAAAAGTATGTTTATTTTTGTATTTTGGCACTTTTTTGTTATCCAATCAGTTTTTATAAGAGAGTGTTAGACTGGAAGTTTTGTCTCTTAAACGCCATCAACAGAGTAATTGAAACAGTTACCAAAGTTACACAATAAACAATGTTTTAATTATACACTTACTCTTCATATTATACACACTTTACATATGAGATCATTTTCTATTTCTCTTGAACGAAATTCCTTTCGGAACAACTTACCCCAAGAACGTCCAGACCCATTCTCCTCTACTTGAAAGATAAGGTTAAGTTTCTACTGCTTTCTTCAAGTTAGGTTTAATTTAATTAGATTGAAATTTTTTACAAATTTAATAAAAATAGATTAATAGTGAATATCTTACTGAATTGATAAGAAGCAAGTTATTTCTTTTTTGATCGTCTTATTATTCAAAAAATATGTTAAT
The DNA here is from genome assembly GCA_024721215.1 of Cheumatopsyche charites. Classification (NCBI taxonomy): domain Eukaryota; kingdom Metazoa; phylum Arthropoda; class Insecta; order Trichoptera; family Hydropsychidae; genus Cheumatopsyche; species Cheumatopsyche charites. The sequence continues at coordinate 11,447,577 of CM045575.1, forward strand.
GTTATGTATGTAGTGCCATTTGAATGATATTGTAGCCTCAATAAAATTTTGAATTCGGGCAAAAAAAACGATGAAAATCTATTTTTTCTTGATATTATGATCGAAATTATATCACCCAATAATTTATCAAACCGGTCCTGAAATATGCGACTGGCCAAAACTAAAATCGGAAATTCGCCCATATTAAGAGCAAATCTTTACACAGGATCATATGGAAGCGTTCGCTATAGGGGGTCTCACAATTTCACACTTTATTGATAATGGTATCAAATTTTATTTAGCGACGCGTGTCGGCCACGTGTGTTTTAGCCTAAGCACACATCCAACACAAAGCCATAACACGATGGGGGAAATCCCCGATGCTTTTTAACAGACGAGAGCCACTTGCCGGTCTTTCGGATGCCATTATTCCGTTGTTTCGCCTTGTTGTAGCGAGTCTAATGCATAAATAGCTCCCGACAAACCCTAATTCGCAAATAAGCCCTTGTTTGGGGTGCGAACCGTCTACTATTTATATTCGCCCAGTCTTAAAATCCCATTCTCTATGTAGCATTTGGGGGAGATGATTGCCGTTTGATAAACACCCATAAATGTGCGCCCCCTTTCGAATATTAAATGTATCATTTGTCCGTGTTTTTTCGATGCTCTCTTATTCTGATCGATATTTATTGCTTTGATTTTATGGATTGAATAATGTGAAGACCATGGGCATAAGTGGAAAATTTTAATAGCTGAAGAAATTGTCTCTGAATTGGTATCTGTATTGTATCAGATCACTTGATAACTTTCTATTAACGTTATTATCAGTGAACCTTTGGTGAGTCTTGACTTGACTAACAACTTTCCAATGCATCTAAGATCATATTGTAATATTGCAAACTGTTTATATCATACTTTACTTTTTGATGTGCTCATTTACATAATTTGGCTTCCAAGATCCTCATATGTACTTTCGAATATAAATAACTTTTATAGTAGTCTGACTTTTGCACGTACACAATAAGAAATTCTCAAGCATGAGAAATATTTTATTTTCCCAAATAAAGTCAGATACTCAAATCATTGTAAAAAATGCTTCGAAACATTTTATAAAAATATTCAATAATACAATTCCGAGAATCATTTCGTTGCTCGTGAACGAATCGTACAAAACGTCTCTCACACAATTCATTCATCGAGCGCGCAAATAGATTTTCTGAGTCATTCCATTACGAAAATCAACTCATTTATATATATTCGAAGCCTTTTTTCATCCTTTTTTGATTTCGTTTCATTCGATATATTATTATTATTAAAATACCAGAGTCACCGGACCGTTGAAGCGTTGAAAAGCGCAAATCGAGAAATCCCGTGGCTTTCCAGAAAAAGCCCCACCGATTCGAATCGCTCGGCGGGAAACGAAACCGAAATCGAAAATCGGAAAAAAAATCAAAAAAGTGACCTCGGATCCGAAAACAGATTAAAAATTTCCCGCCGCGTAATTAATACGAGAGCATTGTTGACCGAAATCGACTACGCTTCAACCCCCTTTTAATACTTTTTTTATATAAAAAAATATTCATGGTGTCTATTTAATACGAAGTATTTATCGAGAACTTTACAAATAGAAAGGATAGATCTGTATAATTTGAATTGGAGAATTTGGCTGTTTATATAGTTTGAAATTACCTTTTTTATTAGAAAAGGTTTCACATTTATTTTTTTGTACAAATGTTAACTAGCTAAAGGATGTAACTTGTGATGAAAGAATTAACAATATACTGATTGATCACTCAAAATATAAGGGTTATATATCTAATGAAAGCATTTGAAGGGTAGAAACCCAATCTTTAGATATCACACTACTGTAAAATCGAATGACACTCACAGATGTTTCTTTTTTTAAATCGATCAATTTATGATTTTCATCGATTATTTTCAACTAGAACTATACATAACTTTATGATGGATCGGCTTAGATTTTTTTTTCAAATTAAAATTGTATCAGAATTTAATGGAAAGCGTGTTTTTTGACACATTCGTGATTTATGATCGTCGAACGGGTGACTTTTCGTTTATTTACTTTTCACCCCCTTCGTGACGCGCAAAACAAGCGACTCTATATGAAAAGTTTTTATGATGAAAAACTGCGTTCGACAATTTTTCAGACCGAATATCGAATATACGTGTGCACATCTAGGAAAAAAAACATATCGAAAAATAAATGGGTTCGTTTCGCGTGATGTAGTTTAAGAGTTGTTTAGTACGAAATTTTTCTTCGAAATCGGCATCCATTTTGCGACTTATAAATATTTTTTTATTAACAATATAAAATCGGCGATCAATCGAAACTTTCAAATGGTCTCTTAAACGGTGACAATTACCGAAATTTTCAATTCGTTTTTATTATCGTAGGATCGATTAAAATTCCGACTCGGCATAGCGGGCGGCGAATTAGACGAAATTTAATTTCTTCGCCTTTGTGGATTGAATGAAAAGAGCGCGTATTTCATTCCGTTAAAATGCTGTTTTTTTATTTCCTCACTTTTAGGATTTTTTTCTATTCGCGGTTCGGTTCAAAAGGAAACGACTGCCCCGCTGTGCGGCACTTGGTCGCCGAAGGGTTAATGTAAAAACTTCTTCGTGATCACAGTGGCGAATCGAATCCGCTTGAAAGTTCTTTTTATATTTTGATAATGATATTTTCTTGTTTTGAAATCGTTCTTCGCTTTTTATATTGTTATATTTCATATTCAAAACATACACGATTATGGATTTCCATGCGACTGTTACAATATTGTGATGTTTTATGTTCAAAAAAGATTCATTGTTATATTCGTAACAATATAATACGAAATATTCGATTCAATGTCGAATGATTTTATTATATCGTGCACGATCCGCCACTGTCGGTCGGCCATTTTACAAAATGGCGACCTAATTGCTTTGACAAATTAGTCGCATTTGACCGTGACGCGTAAACTCGATCGATTCACTTACGTGATAAATTAAATTTCTGAATCTGTTTCGCAAAAACGTAATGCGGTAGCGAATTTCGACAATCTCCTAATTTTAAAATTAATCAATCTAAATTTGATCCGCTCTGTGCCTAAAGTGATTTACTCCACTTTTTAAAAGAAAATTTGATTCAATTGTCAAAAACCTTATAACTTTCAGTCAAGTCTTTTCACTGATTTAGTTAACTAACCGTCTTACTACTGAGAACTGTCAAAATTCGGGAAACAATCACGGATTTTTGATAGTTTGTAGTGTTAGGACTGATTTTATATGACGACTTAATTTCACAAAGGGCACAATTGACCTCTTTTATTGAAATTGAGTCAAGTACAGAAAATGGTCCCGTATATGATACAGAACCATTTTCTGTATTTAAATCAACATCGATAAAAAAAATCACTTGTGCCCTAAATGAAATTCAGTCGATATATATACATAAGATTAGTTAACTAAAGCAATAAAGAGATTGGTAATTAATGTATGAAATATATTTCTTGAAAAATAAAAATATATGTACTAAAAGACGCAATCGAATAGTAAGTCATTATTTTCAGAGACTTTTTTAATAAATTCTGTACTCTAATATAAACAGTACACATCCGTAGCTTATTACCTACGAAATTATGTTTGTAATTTTAGATAAATGAAATGATGAATTAAGACAATTTTAAAAACGCATCGAATACGTCACATCATTTTCTCGACTAAATGCATTATGGAGTTGGTCACATTTTGCACCGAATGACTTGATATATTAATAAAATCATAATTTTCATCCACAATTGAGATCACATCGGATCGAACAGCGTCTTTTTATATTACGTTTTAAACATTTCACATTTGTAGGATCGTGTTTTAGGTGTCGGTACTTGGGACAATTACCACAAAGGGCCCAATATCGATCTCGTTAGGGCCCCGGGGCCCAGCATGGGTCCGGCCAGGTGTGGCCCAGTCGGGGGCCCACTGAAAAAGTCCCGAAGAATCGAACCGAGTGTACCCCAAATATAAATTACAGCCTCACCAAGAGACTCGGATGCGCCCTGCGAGCTCGTCTATCTCGGTACAGTTGAGTCTCGCTTTGTGCTGATTCAAACAACGCGGATTTTTCGTGTATTTTTGGGAGGGTAATTGGTGAATTTATATATTTTTATTATAATATTGATACATTTTATAAGAATTTATTGAAAATTTTTGATTAGGAAAATTTATAGATTCAGATATTTTCACTTGGGAAATTTTTCAGATTCAAGAAAGTAGTCGATTTTGAGAAAGAAAATAATTTTTAGAGCAGTATAACATACTCAAAGCATTATTTTCACAAATATTGACTGTATCAGATATTTTCAGGGTTTATCATTTGACGACTGAATTTCACAAAGGACACAAGTGACCTTTTTTATCGACATTGATACATGGAATGGTTCTATATGATGACTGAATTTCACAAAGGGCACAAGTGATGTTTTTGTCGATAATGAGTTAAGTGCAGAAAATAAATATATCAATATATCATATTTAGAACCATTTTCTGTTCTTAACTTAATTCTGATAAAAAAGGTCACTTGTGCCCTTTGTGAAATTCAGTCGTCTTATATGATTCAGAACCATTTTCTGTACTTAACTCAATTTCGATAAAAAAAAATGTCACTTTTGCCTTTTGTGAAATTCAGTCATCATTAAGAATACTCGATGTTTGATAAAAAATACAATTTTTTGAGTAATATAGTCGTAATTCATTTTTTATTTGATTCACTAATATGATTTAGCTTAGATTTATGGTTTAATATAATTTAGATTAATTTGATATAAATTAGATTAATTATTAAAATTTGATCAAACTTATTGAAAACCCTTATGTAATATTAAAATCATTACATCACTGACGAATTATTTTTTTATACGCGTCTGAAAATATTCATGTATTAATTATTTTTCAAAATTCTTGTTAAGATTTTCGCAAATAATTTACATGACAATTAATATTCAATTATGGCATGATTTATTATTTGAAAAAATAGTAAGATAACAATTATAAAATATGCACGAATCGTAAGTTTAGTGTACTTTGTCCTGCATTACAGACGTTCGAATGTTTTCAATATGTCGATGAAAAAATAAATAAACGTAAAAAAGGCTCAGGCGTGTATGTAAATTAAATATTACAACGGCACAACGATTCGAACGAGTGTAAAAAAAAATTGTGTGAAACGATACGTTCGAAGGTGCTTGTGAATAATATAGATGTCGGTTATATATCATCATCTCGTCTCGTTTATTAGTTAAAGGGGTTATTTTAATAAGCGCTATTAATCTATTTCCGATTTTTTACTGTTCCTTTTTCAACGTCGTTTTACCTCGTATAATGTGCGTGTGATTTATCCCCTTTCATAATATTTTGTGTGCTGCGAGGATGTCTCAATTAAAGTGCACCTTTTATATTTTAATTAAATATTATACCTACAAAAAAATTTTAAGACACAGAAATAGTTCAAATTTCTTGAAAATAAAATAAGAATGATTTACTTAAGAACTCAATTGTACTCTTCGAAATTAATTGGATCCTTTTTCAAATCAAATGCTGCATACCAATCTAAAATTCCACCTGTACGTTGAAAAAAAATACCATCGATATTCATACAAATAAATGTGATTCGATCGAAATAAACCGAAGAAGCCAATCAACGGATAACAATTAAATTTTCCACCTATCCGACTTCCGAAAAAACGTATCAAGAAAATTCTATTCTCTCTCTCGATATCCAGTAGCTCGACGACAAGGATTGATTTTCTCGACTAGACAATGAGGCTTTTGGAAAATCGTGACGAGGATCTAGTTCACCTGCCACAGTTCGAAATCGAAATCGAAACCAAATCAAATCGGATTCGAAAAATCCTCGGATTCAATCGATGATAAAGCAATCCTTGCGCTGAAAAAATCAAATCAAAATTCGTTCGTCGTCTCGCTTGCTTACGCTCATTGCTCATTTAATGAATCGATTTTGATTCTTTTTTTTTGGCTTTTTATAAGGATTCCATTTTCGATTTTAATTGTAAGATCAAACTGATTAAATCTCAATTCGATAAAAAAATACGATTTTCAATCTAAATTATTTTTAATGAACAAATAATTTCAATTGATATGATGGAATATGAAATTTTCTCTAATTGAGATTTTATTCTTAAATCCAAGACATCTGATGGATACAGAAAAGTTAGATTTTAGATAAAATTTGGTTTAAATTTTGTTTCCTTCTTCGTGTTGAGTTATGTTGGGTAATATTCAAGTTCAATTAAAATAGTTAAGATATCTAGTCGAGTAACAAACAAACATTTTTTTCCATAATTTAGGTCATATTTAACAAAATTTCTTTCTATATAATTTTCAATACATTATCTGTCAATCCTTTGAATCAATTCTAATTACTACACCATATAAAAAACAACGCAAAACATTTAATCTAAATAAATTACCAACATCATTACAAGTCATCTCATCAAACACAATACATTTCAAATCACCCATACACCTTTACAATATAAAAAAACCCACAAAATCAGTCAAAATCGAACATCATCATAGATCAATCGACATATAAAAAAATCGTATTATAACACAACGGACATATGAATCGAGAACGATCCGAATGTGTCGGACTCCGGCAATAGATCTTCACGATTCATACGAGGATTCTATTTGTACAACGATTGTTGTCCGATAAAATAACGGCTAATTTCGAATATGTACAAATTGCTTTTTTTACACGGTCGACAATGGACCGCGCTATAGGAGATAGGTCCAATTTGTCCGTGGAGAACGATTCGAATCGCGCTCGTTATTCGAATATTTATTATTGTTTGTGCACGTATTGAATATTTCGTTTATTATCGGTGTAAGAATGTGATGGTTTGAATTGTAGTTTATTGTGTTGTTAGTCGTCTAGGAATTTGAATACCGTTCGAGTTTGCCAACTGTCGTTAGTTTAGCTAAACGTATCTAATTTTACTTATTTTAAATTTTCTTATTTATATAAAATTTTATGACTCATTTGTTTATGGTGTAAATTCGATTCATATTTTATCGATTTATTCAATTTCTTGTATTATTTATTATTATTAAATATGCATAAATCTTTCAGAATTTCATTCATTAAATATTTCTCAGTAAAACATAATCAGAATTTATATATTATAAATGAACTAAAGTTCACAACGTACATTATCATCAATTAGCGTCGGTCAGTCTCTCCTTATTTAATACTTTCTTTTCATAACTTATTTTATATCGTATTACGTACACTTGACAAGTACGAATATTGTTATAAACGAGGAGAATAGAATCAAAATTGAAATTTCACCACATTTTTTCAAAAAAATATCATAAAAGCTTGTAATGTGAAGAACGTAACCATTGATCATATAATATCATACTAAATAATATGATTGATATCTTAACCATAATCGAATCAATTATAATTTAGTAAACATTGTTAGTTAATTTATGTACAAATTATGATATTTTTTCTTTAAAATGTAAAATAAAAGAGTATAAAATTTCTTTGAAAAGCTAGGTCATAGGAAAATGGTACTACGAACAAGGAAAATAGAGTGAGTTCTGTATTGTAGGTATTATATAATTTTTCTAATATCTTAACTTAATCGAATCAATTGTATAACATCGTCAGTAAATATACATACATATAAATTCATTAATTTCAAATCTTTTCATTGAAATAGAAATTTATTGACATAAAATATCTTACAAAATAGAGATCACGGGAAAATGGTACAATGTACAAAGAAAAAAATCAATTTTGCATGTCTTTTACAAAGCTTTGCCTACACAATGTTCACACAGTTGACATGCAAAACTTATTATTTTTTCCTTATTAATAATCCAAATTTCCTTCACACTAAATAACAAAAACACACCTTCACCCAAACACAACCTTGCGCTCACAACAACAAAACTTGCACCGAAAAAACTCCCCAAAAGCGCGTTTTGGCACAGCCCAATCCCAAGGAGTACCTCGTACAGTCTGCACTGGATATAATAATCACGTTATATTCGTACAATATATACATAGATATATAAGATACAAGTAGAGAGTCCCTTCGGCTTCTGGTTGATTGGGCTGTCACGGCCGTCTGCCGCGGGATAACATCTCAATTAACACCTGCGTATATTCATTACTCTCGCTCGGCACACAGCCACACCTATGCCGCTCGTTTAATCATCTGATGTATCTACCTTTTCGATTCTGTGATACTCTTTTAATTCTATCAGTCGAAATGTGTCGATGGGATTCGAATTTGAGGGCTTTGTGTTCGTTTTTGGACGATTGTTTTAGGTTTGTATTTCAAATGATCTATTTTGAGGTGAGAACTTCCAATTGTGAGTTGCTCATGTTTAGTGTTAGTCGATGTAGAATTTTCTATAAAATTCTTATCACCAATGAAAATTATTAATATTTGATATCAGTTATCAATAAAATCATAGGAAAAAAACATCAATTAACACTCGAGTTGAGTGACTAAAGAATAAAAATTTGAGACTGACTCTAATAGATCTAGAGTGCATTTTGGTCGTTGTATGTCATCATGTCAGCAAAAATTCAATTTAAGCTAAACACACCTAAATCTTGGTTCAACTTAACCTTATATGGAAATATAAACAAAAACGTAACCTAACCCAAAATATAACAAAGCCTTACTTAACTGAACCCATCAAGTTTCTATGCTAATAGGATTACAGAAAAAATCTGCATTTTTATATCTACACATCACTTTTGAAGTCTAATATTTTTGTATAAGGTATAATAAAGTGCATTATTTTTTTATGTTCAGGTCAAATAATATTAATCATAATTTAAAATTATTTAACTAGTATCATTTATGAACAATTATGTATATGACTACCGAATTTATTATCTGCTCAAGATAAGAAAATACAAACAATATGTACATTTTTAAAGTTTTTATTTTTAATTATTTCAGCTAACTGTAAAATCGATCAATTAGTCGATTTACAGTTTAGATCGATCGAGAAATCAAAACTTCTTTGCGAGCTCAAAAACTCGGGTTTCGTTCAATCAATTAGACGAAATTTTCGTTCAAGTCTCTCAGCAAATCGTCAATTTTGATTCGGTCCGAGAGGAAAAAACGAAAAACGGTGACGATCGAGCATAAAATACGATCCAATTTATCAGCTCGACATTTTCGTATTATTCATGCAACGCTTTCGAAACGGCGAAAATGCGAAGGCTTTTTAATTAATGTCAATATGAAAATACGCATTCGTTCGTTTTATCAATGATTCGATGCGAAACCTTATCGAAAAATCATATAAAACTATAAAATTTCATTTTCAAAACAATCAATATCTTATATGAATCGGTATTAAGTAAGAACTTTTTAGATGTGTTATATAAAAAAAATGAATTTCATTTCGTTCTAGTTGAATTAATGAAATACTCTCTTATAACACACAACGTCAACAATGTAACGGCTCCAAATAAATATTTTACTTTTTAATTTAGTTGCTAATAGTGGTATCGCATCGCATGACTTTGATTTAGTGCCATTTATACATTTTTTAATATCGCCGGTTGAAAACATTGAAATCAGATAAGACGGTTTCTGCCACCACACTATACGCGTTATAAATGCGTACACTTTACAATATATTATTTTCGTATAAGACGTATGTGTATTTTTATGTTGATTTTCGGCCTGGGGCCGAATTTGCCCCCGTTTAGATCAGTTTGATTTATTTTAGCCTTTTTTTTACTTAGATTTATTCGATACGTTTGTGTTGCTCGTGTAACTGAAACGAGATCGGTTCAGCGGTTTGAGTGAAAGTCGACAGGAAATCCTGTGGTGATTTTTCTTTTTTATCATCCGATTAAAATTAACACATTGAAAAATTAGATGATTATTTCGAAAAGTGATAAATTATTACAATTTCGTCTTATTTTTGAAAAATTTGTCAGTATTGTGTTATGCGTTTATGAGTCGTTTAAATGTGAGTTATTTGTTGTAATTAGAGTCTGGAAAGTTTGAATGTTCTTCTATTGTTTATTAATAATTTATTTATGTGAGTGTGGGTCATATTTCAAAAATTTATTGCGATGTTAAACTCGGCGAGAATATTATTTACGTCAACAGCATACCGAACTCGGTGTGAACTTAATTCAACGAAATTTGAATAAAATCACAATAAATAATAATAAAAAAATAAATTCTTTATTATCTCAAAAACACCATCTATAATACTAGGATCGCGTTTTTCGTTAAAAAAATATTATCTTTCTCAAAACTCGACTTAAGTACGATCGAATCGGATCAAAACGCAAAATTACAATTTACAATTGCAAATTTTCATAAAAGCCCCACTATAAATCGTCAATAATTATAGTTTCATAAGCAGGTGCAAAAATGTGAAAACTGCATCCTCATTACGCACTTTACGATCTCTCGTAGGCATAAATAAAAATTGTAAAATTACCGCTAAATATTCGAAAGTGCGATCGAAGAAGGTCAACAAAGGCTTATTATTAAAATCCGATTATTAAACGATTATTATATTATTGCAATAGTGAATTCGTTGATTTACCGAAAGACTATCCACATACGTGCATAGAGAACCTTCGATGTCATCTTACGTGTAATTCGTTAAAATTAACTTAACGACTTAATCATTATTACGTTTAACGTTACTTTATCGTGTCTCGTAATTCGTACGTTTTAAAAAGCGCTCTTTATTTAACACTTGCTTGTATTTAATGCGTAGGAGAGCCATAACGATCGGGTTTTTGTATATAATATTATATTTATGTGTAAGTGTATTTTCGAAATTCGAGTGCAGCCGTCAAATTAACGTGCTTCCTTATAAGTGCATACGATATCGATGTAATAATAGTGCCGTAAAAATGTGAAAATTCGAACGGGGTGTGGTGCGTGAAAAACGCCCACTTTACACCCCCGCTTTTATTCTATCATAGTAATTTGTTTTTTACCATCATTGGATGCATATTTAAAATGATTGAATATGTTTTTTTATTATATTTAGATATTTTTTTTAGTTTATTTTAAGTGGAAAAACATCATTTTCTAAGATCTGTATCTTCTGCAAACCTTTTCTATGTATTTCAAAAGAACTTTTTTGAGTGAAGGTTTTTTTTCTATATCAAAATATTTTAAATAAATTGATATTTTAATGTCATATATATAAAAGATTCTTATTTGCTTTTATGATAATATCTGATTTTTCATTTCAAAATGAAAAAAGTTTGCATAGAAGTGGGAAAACTACAACAAATGTCAGACTCGTCGAAAGTATCCATAAACAAGCTAAAAATTTCACTTATGTACTTACATCAGAAATATATATAAATAAAGATTTGTAGTAATTTTTAATACATTTATATCTTTTTTCATATTTATGTATATAAGCAAATCAAATCATAAGTAATCCAGATGATTCACTTATGATTTGTGTCGCTTAGATGTTCATTTTTCTTTTATTACTATACAATTGAAACATAAACATTCAATAAAAAAATATGACAGTCAATAGTATAATCAATAATAGTCAATATATTTAATCAATATAGACAATCAATGATAGTGAACCTAACCAAATCTAACTCGTAATTTCACCCAACTTAATCCTATCGAATATCAACTCATTACTGATACATTCAATACAAAAATACATGTATCTACACAACGAAATAAAATTATAAAAACTCACCCACTTCTCAAAAACAAAACAACCACCATCAACCAGCATACACCCTCTTATAATAATCAACGAATTAAAAACACACCCACATATAGAAAAAGGACACCATCGGTTGGTCACCGCTGAACCACACCGGGTGTGTCGCGCATGCGGACGCCGAACGACGAATTCTTCCACAAAACGAAATTCATGCATACGCTTATTTACAAATTTATACATATATAAATATATTTATAGAGAGGCGTTGATGTGTTAATTACAATATGATGAATGTGCACCCCGCCGTTCCGAATTAATACGCGCGTACGTAATAAATAAATTTTTACAGGTGGGTCTTTCGAACGGAGATGGGTGCACACTCTAAGTAGGAACGCAGCGGGTGGAAAATACGAAATAATAAAAAAAAGGGTCGATTCACACCTTTTCGAAAATATTCTGTATGTTCAGTTCCGTATTTTAGTTTAGTATTTATTGTATTTTTGATTTTTTGATTCGTTCAATCGAGTGTATGAAGTGTTCGAGTGAATCGATTTATGTTTTGTTCAATTCATTTTGAATATTTTTATAGTATTTTTTTAATTTGTGACATTATCTTAATTTCGTCTAACCCATATGACGACTGAAAAGGCCAACAGGTACAAGTGACTTCGCGATTATTTCGAGAAAATGGTGCTCAAAGTTGATTATGTATCTACATGATTTGATGATATATCTAGGCACACGTTCTAAATTCGTTTATATCCTTTTGCTACTAAATATATGAGCGTACATAGAAGGTATTTATGTACATAACTCAATTTCGGTTAAAATGTCATTTGTACCTTTTGGCCTTTTCAGTCGTCATATTTTATTTAATGAAAAATCTTTGACTTGAACCAAATGTTTAGTCTATGTAAGATTCGATAGTTGATGATTGCATTCATGTTGGTGGTATTTAATAAATGGAAAACTACAAATTTTCCTTTCATTAAAAAATCAATATAATTCGTAAGATACGCATTATTTGGTATTTTTCATTTGAAAAAAAATCGATTCGTACAAAAGAAAATTCATTTCACAAAGATTAAAGTGAAAAAGGCGAACAATGCGCATTTTTCCCGAGCGCGATTTTTCTTTCGACTTGAGCTTTTTCATTTTGATTTTAAACAAACACGAACCGTTTCTTTGTCGCGGCCGAAATGAAAATGATTAAAGCGATGGAAAAAATTTAATTGGATCGCAACTTCAAACAACTTTTTTTTCCACACAATAGCGGAAATGATCGAATTTTTTAAAAAACGCTTTTGCGTCATTCGCAAGATACGAACATGACTATGAGAATTCTCGAAAACGACAAACGGATATTTATCCATTTTTCGAAACACAATCAAAACCGAATCTCTATTTGTTTTCTTGAAAGAATGTGGGATTTTTCTTTAAAACAGAAGCGCATATTTTTTTCTAATTCGCTTAATTGACACTTCAATAATGGAATCTTAACTGTTTTCATTGATAATGGAGTGATGATAATCGAACTTGAGTCACCTGGAAAGTTAACGTGCTTAGTTTACATTTATGTACATGTGTAAGGAGAACCCACGCGTTTCGGTGTTCGGTTAAATACGTAATAAATTACCGGAGAAATTAGATAAGTAATATATCATTAATAAAGATGCATCGTTTATTTTATTTTATTGCGCTCGTCTATATTTTTTGTTGTTGTTATTATAGTTTTTTATATATCGTTCGAGTGTGAACGTATCATTTCTTTTATGCTCTCTGACTGACATGGGACGCTCACAAAAAAGTGTTAATTAAAAATTGATATTTAATAAGAACGGGTCAGTATTGATTGCGTTGTGTTTTTTGTTGTATAATACGTTTCTGAGAAATGTATTCGATCATGTTTTAAATAATTTGAATATTTAAAATATTTTTAAATATTTGATATTAAACTTGATTCATTTTTTTTCAACAAAATGACTATAATTTACCATATTTATATTCGATAACGTAATAAATGTGCATATGAACGAATCACGCCATAATTTAACGGCGTTATTGTAAATGGCCCTTTTCAGAAATCGATCCGTTATAAATGTGTTCATACACGCATTTTTTTACAATCATTTATACATAGATCACAATATCATAAAAATATCGTTGCACAACGCATCCAGTGATTCTAAACATTTTTCCAATATAAAAAAATACTAATAAAATCGAATTTTTTTTTAGAAATTTTCTTTCATGATTTTTTAAAATTCAATAGTTTTTCTTTTATGATTATGATATTTTCGCTATTTTTAAGTATTGAAAAGCCCTGTTGCATATCACACGTATCGGAAGGTTGTGTGAGAGTTTGTCTGAAGGCGGCCAGTGGTTGTCAAACCTCCCGCTGAGCCAGCACCGCCATGACCTTATTTATTCTTTTTCATTAGACATTTAATACGGATGGCTCCCAGCCGAGGTGTTAGCAAGATTTATATCTCAACTAATATATTTCGAGATGAAACCGTTTTGTGTTTATTTGTTATGCGAGCCTTTCGGGGGCCGCGTATAATGCGCACCTTTGTGCGAGAGGAATTTTCGGTTTTGTTTTTCATTCCGGGGAAATAATTAATTGATTCGTTTATGGATTGATGCATATGTTAATGGGTTAATCTGGGATGATTTTATTATTTGAAATTATGTATCACGTATATTTTTATTGATTAACTTGATTGGATCATCATTGGATCTTGTATGAAAAATGTTTAAAGAATGTGATCCCTTTTCAGAAGTAATTATTTAATTATCATGTTAATGAAAATGCTATTATTTTGTATATTAAATGAATTTAAATATGCTGATAAAAATAAATGAAAAAATATACAAGAAAGGTGTTAAATATGGAACAGTGCTTTAGTTTGGATCATCGTAACTTAATACCGCCAAATCCATGATATGCACAAATTAAGCACTAATATTGTATATCTACATTATTGATTGATTTTATCTGAATTCATACAAATTCAGAACAGGTCTTTTCACTGCTCTAATTAACTATCCATAGAGTAACAGTCGGTCCCTTTTCTGTCAAAATCCGTCCCTTTCCCGCAGATTTTCATCGGATTGTAGTTGAAGAACCAACTGTAACTATCTTGTTAGTTGACTAAAACAAAGAAAAAAATACCTCATAATGGTATTTAGTTCACAATAGTCCATAATAAAGCACTGGTCCACAATTGTCACCTTTCCTCTGCATCGTTTTACCAAAATAACATATTATCATCAATTTTTCACGCATACATAAATTTCCCGACACTCAACATATCCATGTTGTGTAAAATGCACAAAACGAAAACTCTCATATAAATCAAGAGAACACATTCAAAAATTCGTACTTCGAAATGGAAAAAAAAAAGAAACAATTTATTATATTTCATCGAATTAGTTGTTCATGCGTTATGTTGTTTTAACATCGAGAGGATTTATCGTGCGATCGGTCGTTAGCGTTGTTATCCTGTTTGTACCGGTGGGTTAATGGATCTGTTCCCCACCATACAACACTATGGTGTTATACTACACCATAACCTCACTTCATTCCCCTATAATATCCTCACCCTTTGGAAACTATTTGGAAAACATTCGCTTTCGTACGGCGAGATTATAACCTAACTGCCTTCGGGCACGCAAACTGCGATAGCGCGCTTTCGAAGATTTTTTGAAAAATTGTAATATTTTTATATTTTTCGAAAATTGATGATTCAATGCGTTGAATGATTCAAATTTTGCTAATCAACAGTAATTAATAGGGTCGCGCCGGAAGCTGGGTTATCGCGTCTAAGTTATTATGACACTCTTATGTGTCGTATTTGGTGCGATGGCAATTTATATTATAACTTGACCGATATGCGGCTTTGATTGATGGTTTTGAAGGCGTTTACTTATTTTTAAATGAATTTTTTGAAAATATAAATATTTATGTGCTTAAGTATTTATGGAAAGTTTGACATGTGCTGATTGTTGTTTAATGCAAGTGTTTGTCTTTATAATGCAATCATACACATATTCTTTTTTTTAATGATTTTATCTGAAAAAATATGAAATGAGAATTAATCAAACATTTAGTATTTAATTAGATTTTCAATCTGTATTTCATCGCTATTGCTATTGCTATTACTATTGCTATTGCTATTGCTATTGCTATTGCTATTGCTATTGCTATTGCTATTGCTCTTGCTATTGCTATTTCTATTGATATTGATATTACTTTTGCTATTGCTCTTGCTTTTGATATTGATATTGCTTTTGCTATTGCTATTGTTTTTGCTATTGTTATTGATATTGGTATTGCTATTGCTATTGATATTGCTATTACTTTTGCTATTGCTCTTGCTTTTGATATTGATATTGCTTTTGCTATTGCTATTGTTATTGCTATTGCTATTGATATTGGTATATTATCTCGATATAATATCTGGGGGCTACTGATTCTATGCATCGAATAATTCGAATTTATTCGCTAATTAATCTAAATATAGAAACGATAGTCAATTAACAATTCCACGAACTATCATTCAAAGAAGCTTAATCTTTACAGAAACCGAACGGATGCGAATAATAGAAATGTCGTCCCTGATAGATTATAATAATTTCCGTCGCATTCGCGATAAAGTTGTGTAACACCGACAATTATTATTAACCACTATCGCGTTACATTATTATATCATAAGAAAACACATGACAAGAGACATGAATGAACTGACTTCGTCATGACCCCCCCGTCTGACTTTCGATAATTCTGAGTGTGTGTATTTTTTTTCTCCACACTTGAACGCGTTTTGTTTCGAAATGTGAAAATAATGTGGCGGTTTTCTTTGTGAGTTTTGAAATCGACGTTTTTTTTTTGTTCATCCGAGTGTCAAGTCTCTGACATTTGTCTTATAAGATAACTTCAATAATTGAATAATAAAAATTTTTTGCAGTGAATGTTCGTTAAAATATAATAAAAAAAATCATTAAATAACATTTTTTCATATTAATTAATAGAAATAAAATTCATTTGTTTAATCAAATTAATTCATTAAGAACTCAGTTTGTACACATGAAAACAAATGATTCGATCATTTCATAAAATTAATAAAATATTATTTTCATATAAAATGTATTTTTCTCGTCGCACTAAGCATAGATGTCACTCAAGTCAATTTTTAGACAATTCTTTCTCTAAAACAGACTCATGTAGACATTTGATTGAAAATCCCACTTTCATTCTAAAAGAAAAGAAATGAAGCTACCGATGATAACTTCATATAACAATTTAATTTGAATATTTGCAAAAGTAAAATTGCATAGTTTTCTTACAATAAATATTCTACGCATTGGTTTTTTCATTGTAAAATCGAGTTTATAAAAGTGTTTCATTTCAAAAAATTAATTAAAAAATCAAAATAAGATGAACGGTACCACCACTGCGAATATTCCCACAGATTCGATAACCCATTAACCTCGAATATCAGAAAGCTCGAAGTTGACACGTTCGTCGCACATTTAAAAATAATTACACCATTCAATGGAGAAATGCGACAGATACGAGCTTTATCTAGCACAATGTCGGCGACATTAAACAGAAACATACACACACAGAATTTAGTTTATTATCTATCACACGAATTGTGAAAATATCATTTCGGACAGCAATAAAACGTCTTGTGAGCGAAATAAAAATTTCGTATCAAATGGAAGTGGAAGCGATACGGTTTTCCATTGTCTTTATTGCTTTTCCGAAGTCGTTAAACGCTAAATGTGTCAAAGTTCTCTTTTTAAAAATTGATACGCTCTCGTTAAGTGCAGATCTACGTTCGAAACTTATGTAATTCAATTTGACTTTTATTCCATACTAAGCCCGTTGAGTATCGACGTAAATAAATGTGATTTTTAATTTATGTAAGTGCACCTTTATGTGACTTTTACGCAATCAATTCGGCAGTAATGAATATGCTTCACATCATAGTGTTTGTTGACGATGATATATCGTGGAATAAATCTATGTATTTATATTGAGTACTAATGATGTTTATTATTAAAATAAAATCGAGAAATGTTCAAGATGTTCGTTCGCTGAGTTTTCCAATCAAATCGTTAATTAGTGACATTTTTCTTAATTTATTTCGTAATGCAATCATCGCACGTAAGTGTGGTTTTATATTGGATATATCCTCTGACAGGATAAATCACCATGATTGATTGCAGGCCAAACGCGACCGCAAAAGCCTTCTTTTTGCTCCAAACACCATAACTCCATAATTACCAGCTTCTCTCCTTCAATTACTTACAATAACAATAGCATTTTTCATCGTGAAATTCATACAAAAAATAACCTCTAAGAGATTCATTTCAAAAAAATAAATTTATTTAGTGCGTCATTTTGATTACCAATCGTTTTTTTTTTATCATATCGATAAATTTTAAAAACATTTTCTTACATTGCACATTTCGAAAAACGGCGATGGAAGTTCAATAATTGATCTTTGTAGCTAATTTTCGATTTCGAGCCGATTGTTTTCGCGAAGTAAGCTTATGTTAATGTACACGTGGAGTGTTTTAATGAAAAAATATCATGCGTAATGCAACACAATTTTATTTTTATATCGCATTAATCATTCGCTTCGAAGTTGATGGAGTTCGCTGTATGAATTCTCGATTCATCACGCGAAATCATCACGACTCTTCGTCACATTACACCGCACATTAACATTCTGTACGGTCAGAAAATTGAGACAAATGCATAGAAAATTGCACTGTACGCTCTTTAATTATATTACACATGTATGTATGTACATACACCTAATGTCATCATCGGTCCCTTTGTGAGAATTATTTTTTATCTCGGATAGTTCGTTTAACGGTCCAAGATTGTTGCGGAGCAGAGACGTATCAGATATAAATTCATACAATTTTTAGATTTGAGAAAGAAGAAAATAAATAAATAAATGGTTAATAATAATGAAAAAAATGATTCTAGTTGTTTTAATTACGATGAAAATTTTTAATGCACTGAACATTTAGGTAGATTTAAATCTGATTGTGAAAAAATATTATTTGTTGAAATCATTTTCTCAATAATTTCAATTTCGGGTGGAATTATGTATATAACTTCATTAGGCATTATGTATTATATGATTTTATTGACATGTGTCCGTCTGCGATGGTGATGCCAAATTACGATTGAAAAGGCCAAGGGGTACAAGTGAAATTTTTGCCGAAATTGAGTTATGTACCCTCATATATTTGGTGGCAAAAGGATATTAACAAATTTGGATCGTGTATCGAGATATATCATCAAATCACTCGACCTCCTCCTAATACATGTAGGTACATGTTTAACTTTGAACGCGCTTTTCTCGAAATCACTTGTACCCCTTGGCCTTTTCAGTCATCAAATATAAGTCGCATTTTATCACTATAATAATAATTTCTTTCAAATGGATAATAGGCACACATTATTACTAAATGGACCCAAGGTGTGTTGAATTAATGTAAATAAAACTTTAAATTTATTCATAATTGAGTTTATAAACAAGTTTTTTGTGTCTTTTTTATGAAGATTATAACTTTTGCTTCTTTTTAATATAATCAGGTCTGATATTTCGATTGAATATTAGCGAAAAATTAACAGTAATAACTGTCAAATTTTGAAGGAGAAAAACACGTTTTCAACAGGAATAAAATGCGGATTTTATCCCAAATCCGACCCTGACGAAATTCCCCAGCTGAAACAATCCGATTCCATTTTAAAGGCTGATTGTGGACGGTCACGGTGGCTTCATGTTTTCGCGATTTGATTTCGTCTCCCGCGAAAAAGACACAAACCCAACCGACATCTTCCTTATTCCACGACGAAAACGTCCATTGTGTTATATTGTGAACGCCACGTTCCTCATCTACCCCACTATGCCCTTGCGTCTGTATGCGTTTGAGTTCATATAATATTATATATGTATGTATGTATATTTGTGTGTCTGTGTGTGTGTGTGTGTGTGTATTTCAGTGGCACCACCAGATAAATCATCTGTGATTTACTTTTATTCAGTTGGCAATACCGTCGGGACGGGCGGGAGAGAGAACGCGCCGCAAAAATTAAACAGTGGCGGGTTTAATGCGTTTTTTATATGTTCGGTTTAATTTTTTTGTGGAAAATTATCTTTATGAAGTAATCATATTTGAATAAATTGAGTTTTTGTATCGTGTTATGTCTGTTGCGATGAATATTTTATTAGTCAAATTATTAATCTCTTATGATGTTACCTTTGAAATTATATAAAAAAATGTCAGTATATATTATACTTACTCATAGATGACGCTAGTTACACTATTTTGAAGTAAATAGAATTAATTGGCCCATGGGAAGAAAAATAGTGTACTAAATTCAAGAGTTATGTGCATGAAAATTCACAACGAGTTAAAACAAATCTAACTATATAATAGCGCTATTCTGTGCGTCTGTGTCTCCGTGTAGCGCTTCAAAAATGCGTTGATATATTCTAAAGGTTAATCGCTACACTAAAAAGTGAATCTTAATAATGTGTCATATAGGAATTTCTGTTTGTCTGAAATTGAATTTAGTTGCTAGTTATACTTGATTGGCCCCCACTGTCGCTCTAATCGCGAACAACCCTATCCGAGCTGAATTTATACAATACTGAAAAAGCCCGTGGTTAATTTGAATTTTGAACTGTCTGAAAAAGAAACCAAATTCGGATTGGTATTAAGATTTTCTTTTTGCAGTGTAGTTGAATGATATTTCGGAAAAATAATCCACCGAATCCTAATTTTGTCTCATCCTGCAAATAAGAATATAATTTTTGTGCTGGCATCCTATACATCTATCGAAAATCAATATAATTTTGATGACATACACGAATTCTAAAATGAATCCGAATAAAATAATGAAATTTTCTGAAAATTCCAAAAATGAAATTGGAATATTTTCCGAACCACCCATATGTATTCCATAATAAATAGATCACGTTACGCCACTGTGCAAGACCACAAATCACCGCAAACATAGCGACAAATGTAATTTAAAAATCCTCGCTCGGATCGGGCCTCCCCCTTCTTCATCCCCTCGTCCATCCCCGCTTTTTTCGATTTTCCGCCTTTTTCTATATATACGTATTATGTATAGGTACTTCCTCGATTTTCCCAGCGGAACGGATTTCGCAAATAATCGCATTTATCGACCGCCCACTTTCTATCGTTCGATTGCTAACTTAAAAATTTATTAAGGCTTCGATAAAAATAAGATTCGAATCTTGAAACATCTGCTCTAGAAATGGTTGTATTTTCTATCGGTTTGAGTTAATTTTTAAATTATGATTCTTTCATTGCTTCTTAATCTAAATTTGATGAATTTTTTTTGGTAATTTTTACACTTTACAAACTCCATTGTTCTTAAGTTGATTCATGTTCAATTAAATTTCGAATTTTATTCTAATTTGATGCAAAACAATGTTTTTGTTTTTTCAAAAATAATTAAACGAATTAATTTATAACCTATACTTTGACGAATATTTAATTAACAGTGTCGATATTCTATTGCTATGTTCAAATAAGATACATTACTTTTTTCGTTTATAATGATCAATTAAATCTTAATATAAAATTGATGACAAAAACCTAAATAATTTTCAATCATACATATAATATTCGATAATAAATAAAATCAATAAAAAAAAAATAATTGTTATCAAATTGCTATAACTTTTTCTAATCTGAAAATTTTTCAAGGGTCATAGAAGATTATGTGATAATGAAACGACTTTGAATTAATAGAAAATATTGACATTTGAAACACGTGCCGTTTTCCAGTTCATCTTTTTTTTTTCATTATTTTTTGTGAAAATAAAGAAGTCATTTGAATATTTCTTAAACGTTCTATACATAATTTATACCAATAAATATTTATAAATTAAACTTTGATTTATGTATCAGCTACTCGTGGTAATTTTAAAACCAAAGATACATGCGATTTCTACATATCATTTATATTGATATGAACTGAAACGAGAATTTGAACCAATATTGAATATTAATTTGATATAATTTTCATATAAAATGTCTCGAAAACAAACTTCATTCTCTAATCAAATAAAAGTCTTTAAAAATTATTCACAAATAAGAAATTTAGGTTGTGAACACGAAATATAATATTAAATAAATATAAATCGAGTCCACGTTTCAATTAACATACGTATGGCGATTGTAATTTCGCGATTAAATTTATTGCGCAATATCGTGCCCGTATAAATTATGCGACCTTTGTGCAAAAATTAATCGTTAGCGATCTTGTTATACACTCGCAATGTGCAAAAATAGAAAATTCTCTAACGAGCCAAGTGCACACGATCGTTATTCATAATTCTGGATCGTTTCATAAGTATTTTGTATACATTTATTCAGCGTTTCGTTCACAATAATGCGATTCGATTTATAAACAGTCAAAGTGTTGTGCCCTCGTGAAATGTGCGATAATAACGTTCGAATTAGACACGGTCTGTTTTCAGAAATCGCTGTATAATAATAATAGAAATCGTTTAAATTTATTTGCCGTGTAAGTGTTGCGAAGGGAGCGGTTTTCGATTTAACGGCGCGCACTTTGAAATTTCGCCAACTCGAATTAAAAATTGCACAAATGTGTTGTTCGCTAAATTGGCGATTCTAATCTGATAGTATGTTTCTAAATTGTATGTGGTTAATGTTGAAATTTTAAATTATTTCGGGGAACTTACCCTTTTTACACACTGTCTTACACATAATCATACTTTAAAAAACCTTTGTTGTATTTCACCAAATATTGATTTTAGTTACGTTTTTTTTATTAATGAAAACATTTTTTATTAAGTATGACTAATGTCAATCAAGAATGGAGATTAGGAAAGATTAGAATAGTAATATGCATGTGATGGTTATGTACTTATTCTGGTAGCTACATTAAAAATTTCACACTTCAATATTAATGAATCGATCGATTAATTATATAATAATTAAACCTAATCGAATACAACACTTAACTCAATTTTACTGAAATTTTATAAAAAATAAATAAACCCAAATACGCTCAATAAAAATCAGATTGATCTACTATCGAATCACTGCAAAACCCATAACTCACGATTGAAAATACTGACGACACAACCTATATTTTACATACACATCGACATAAAGCTCAGCACACACTTCACCGACAAATACCACTAAATTACCAACTTAAGCTTAATTAAACCATACATACAAAAATATCAATAAAACCTACAATTTTCTATCAAGACAACATTGAGCCCAATACATACTGCAAACAACTCGCCTTGACTCGCGCAAACAACATTTAAAGATATAACCTCATCAGTGGATGTTTTAAGAGTAACTTGACATGGTTATATCCACAAAATTATAATCTCAAATTTCAGAGCAGTCACAGAGTGTAAGCCCAGCCTAATCGTGGACAATATAAATAAATTTGTAGCTAAATAATACAGGTCGGCGATGATACATAAAACATGGCGGAAACGGTCACATCGCCAGGGGCGCTTTTTTAATCGCCATCCGACGCTAAGTTACAACACCCCTGGGACACTAGACATTTTAACCACCGACAGGATATTTCCAGTGGTGTACATCCGCAGATACGGCCCTGCACGTGGACAGATGTATATCTCGACTCCACTGTACCCGCGCAACTCCAGGACCGAGGAATTGTGCAGTTAATATGTTTTAGTTTTGATTTTTTTTTTTGGATTTTCATCATTTAATCCCGATCTTTTCACTGCTATAATTAACTAAACATATAGTTAAGTTAGTACTTCAACTGTGAGCTGTTAAAAATCCTCGAAGTATAGTCGGATTTTGACTAGTTAGTTAAGTATCGATAAGCTGTTTTTTTGTTGTTGATCGATTGATTGAATTTGATATTAATGTTTTTTTATTCGTAGAGTGTTTATTTATAGTTTGATGTGATACAAGAGTTTGCGGAAGTGCTGAAAATTTATTTTTTGCTGCTTGATGAAATTTTCATGAGTCTGATGCTGCTAAAAGAAAATCTTTCCCGAAAACCGACATCATTCCTCAAAGCCGTCACATCTGGATGTAATTTCCTGTTAGAGAGAAATTATACTACGTTCAATTTGTTGGTTAAAGTTTCCAAATATTATATTTATTTAATTAAAAAAATATTAGATTGAATGTAAGAAAACTTAGTCGACAAAGATAAGAAAATCCTACTTGAAACTCGGCCAAACCGCTAGATTCTTATAATTTACACAATTAGATTTTCTTAAAAACATTTTGTAAAAATTCTGATGAAATATTATACTTAATTATTTTTTTATATTATATCAGTCGTATAATAATAATCAAAAACTTTGAAACTTCTAATTTTTTTATCAAAATCGTTTATTAAATTCTTATAATTTCAATTCAAACGTACTTTATTTCAAACGTCTTTATCAGATAACATTTTTTTGTTAGATGAAATGTGCATTGTTTTTTGTTGTTAACAATTTATTTTTAGCAAATAATACATTTCTATTAGTTTGTATCATTTATTGAGATATTTGATAATATTAAACCATTTCGTCCACGTTTTTCGAACAGACTATATTTTCGAAAGGGTAGATTATGAAGTCCTAATTCAATGTCTTTCAATCCAATACAATTTTAGCTTTGGATGGACGTTTTGACAGCTAGCGATATTAAATAATGCGAATTTTGATTAATGGTGGAGCACGTGATATCATACATAAATATATTTCTGCTTAAAAGGGTCACGCCCACGACCCTTTCGTATATATTACACAATTCTTCTAAGATGAAATTCATCAATAATACACACCTAAAGTTATTTTTATACATTGAAATAACTGAATTTTTCAAGTAATGTTTTTTCGGTATTAATTCAATTTTGAAACTCGGCCGAGTCTTGTTAATAAATTTTAAAAGGGAATTGACGATAACCTGAGGGCGTGCACGGGTTTGTACGTGGCTTATAGAAAACTTATAAAATTAAAGTTGATTGCTGTATCACGCTCCGAGATAACGCATCGTGTTCCAGAAATTTCATCACTTTAGTAATAAACATAAAAATTTATCGGACGATGATTGAAAGACGTATACTTTCTCACTATTTGAAAGTCATATCGATGAAGTTTTATTTAATCAATCGCATAATGAGGAGCAATTTATTTCGCATTAAATAAAATTGCAAAATGTATGATTTTCAACTAATATATGATGTTCAATTTCTGTGAATTTATTAAATAGATATCGTATTTGAAACATATTCGAACACTTACTCAACTGCAACAATATTGAACTTCTATTAAGTACAGTCAAATTGAATGCGTAAATAAATGGCATTAAGACAATGCATTGATCGAAACAAAGATTATACATTGATCAAGTACCTATAGATCATCCGAATATTTCGATCGGTTATTTACCAAAACGTAAAATTATTATTTCGTATTATAATTTTTTCAAAAGTCTGTCACGATCCGATCGTTGGGCTCGCTCCTACAATTTTCCTTAGGATTTTCTCATGAGCGGCGTTTGTTCGATCTATCCGCGAGATAAATCCTTACAGATCGATCTTCGGATAGGAACAGCGAGACGGCTTTATTATCTCCTGTACCTAGGGTACGTACTTTGTGCCCACAATGCACTTATGTCTGCTTCGAGTACCCTCACAACTCGAATTGTGAGAAAATCCCATCTTATACCCCATTATTAAAATCATGATTTTTAAATGTCGCATACATTTTTTAATTTATGTATTTGACGACTGAATTGCACAAAAAGTGCAAGTGATCTTTTATAAGGAAATTGATTTAAGTACAGAAAATGGTTCTATATATGATGATTGGGAAGGCCAAGGAGTTCAAGTGAATTTGCGGTGATTTCAAGAAAAGCGCGTTCAAAGTTGTCCATGTATCTTCATGTATTAGGAGGAGGTCGAGTGATTTAATGATATATTTAAGCACACGTTTCGAATTCGTTTATATCCTTTTGCCACCAAATAAATGAGCATGCATAGAAGCGAATCCTGCACATAACTCAATTTCGGAAAAATGTCTCTTGTACTCCTTGGCCTTTTCGATCGTCATATGATGCAGACCATTTTCTATACTTAACTCAATTTCAATAAAAAAAGTCACTTGTACCCTTTGTGCTATTCAGTACTCAATATATAATTTTTAATACGATCATTGTGATGAAATTTTAATATACCAAAATTTTTTTTTCGAATTGATGAAAATTAATTGAGTTTAATCATTGTTGAAAATATTCAGCAGGCTTCAGTTGGTCGGAAAATGTTACATATCTGAAAATGTTAAGTCAAAAAGGACATAAGTTACTTACATTGTTTATACATATGTACAAAAAGTGTCTATAACAAAACTAATCGAGGGGAGATAGGAGAACTTGATCCTACAAAGAGACTTGATCCTATCTTTTTTTTTTGGCCTCTTACTCCATTTTGGAAAAAAAATATTTAAAAAAAAATACTATAAGATCATAATTTATTCAATACAATCATAGTTCAATAAGGTTTAACTTAAGAGAGTTAAGGGGCAAGAAACAAAAAGAGAGGATCAAGTCTCCCCATATTCCCCTATTCACTATAGAACATTACACTCACGATTATATTTTCCATTTAAAACTATTGTTAAATAACGTATAATTTAATTAATCCTGAAAATAACTATCTTAACGAATAAAAACTATATTTTGGAAGAAAATTTCTACTCATCACGTCACTTATTTCAGCTCGAAATTCAATAATTTTCTTTTTTTTCCTTTGCCATGCTAATCCTTAACTAACATTCGCGTTAATCAAACACCATATAAATCGCGATCATAGTGTAGTTGTGTTGCATTGCGCATGCGCGTGCGCGCGCGCGAACCGTAATTTGTGAGCTTGCGCACATACGCCATACCATACCCGATAATTTTAAACGCCGATTTTATGGTTTTATCGGCGTCGCGCTTTTTTTCAAACCGTACAGTTTCCACTTTTTTTTACATTCGCATTTTTTTACTTTTCGTTTTTCCGACGTCCTGCTCGTTTTTCCGTTGTCTCGACGTTTATCGTCGGATAAATTCGAAAAATTCCGCGCGAAACTGTCGAGAAATTTCAGTTTTTCCTGTAATATTATTTTTTCAATACAATAATGAATCGAAACATATATGTATATTATATTAACAACAATTAATTAAGTTAGATTAAATTAGCTAAATTAATAAAAATATAAAATAAATTAGATAGTTAAGAATCACTCGACCTCCTTCTAATACATTTATGTACATGTTTAACTTTGAACGAGCTTTTCTCGAAATCAACCGCGAATTCACTTGCACCCCTTGACCTTTTCAGTCGTCTTGTATCCTCATATATTTGATGGCAAAAGGATATAAACGAATTTGGAACGTATGCCGGGATATATCATCAAATCACTCGACTTCCTTTTAATACTTACTCGACTTTAAGATCGGTTTTTTCGAAATAACTACAAAATCACTTGTACCCTTTGGCATTTTCGGTCATCAATTAATAAAAAGCCTGTTATATTTTATATACATATGTTTCCGTATACTGCATAATTTCCTGATAAAAAAAATATATTTTCTATCATTAATCATTGAGAATTCGTAAAAAAATTCGAACTCCTAATGCGATACAAATTCTCAGAAAACACTCGATATTCGAAAAAATTTTCCTGGTATAACAAATGACATAATAGATAAATAAAATATTAAACACATTTTATAATAAAATATCGATAAAAATAGCAATTGCGAAAGATCATAAGCAACCTCTCGTTGCATAGATCGATTTATTTAATACGATCGAATTGTATGTTTAGCGCTGGGCCGTTTATCAGTGATCGATCTCTACCCGGCTTAATAATGTTATGATATTTTTATTAACCTCGGCATCGGAAGGGTTAGAATGCTGTAATGACTCAATTATCTCTTTAGAAGACGTAGTTTGTTGTTGCCGTTGTTGTTGCTTCTTTTTTATTTCAATTTTGTATCTTATGGTCGGACGCTTTTTGTTGTTTATTCCCTTATCCATCTCGTGCGGCGTGTAATATAATAATTCATATCTCGGCGTATAGATCCTGAGCTAAGCGATTGGATGCTTTATGGACATCAGATATTTTCAATTCTTGCCTATTTCATTTATTTTATGTCTAAACATATTATTTTTGCCTTTAGTGAAAAAAAATGCTGAAAATTCATCACATAAGTCAGTGCCAACAAAGAAAGAAACGATTGATAGTGCTACTGAAAAAAAATGACATTCATGAATATGACTTCACAATAACATTGAGCTAGTAAAGTAAACACAAATGCATATATATTTTATTCAGTTAGAATCGTTCAGTTTAAAAGTGGAAATGCAATACTTGATATTAGAAATATGGGTCTTTTAATAGGTACATATGTACGTATATCTAAACATTTTTACGTCTGTTATCATCTGAAAATAAAATTAAAAAGATATTTTTGAATATGTACCTAATTAAAGTAATTTCATATAACTTCAAGTCTGAATTATGAATATGAATGTGTAATCTCAATGATGAAAATGACAAAATATGAAAAGTGAACCTATTTTGAACATTGTAGAAACATGAATAAGTTTTTTTTTATTATATTTCCATTAGGATTTTGTAAAGACAATCTTCTTATTTTGACTATGATTTATCATTATATTAGAATATTATTAAAAAATTGAAGATTTTTTTTTTTATTTCAAAATATCATCGACTTATCAACAATCAATTCTATAAATATAACTTTGAATATACATATTCACATTGTAGAATGTTCCAAAAAAAATTAATATATTATAAAAAATAAAACTGACCATAACCCATAGATTTAGAAGCCCTGACCAGTTCTTCAGTACGTACGTATCGCCCGTAGCAAATTAAAAATAAAGGAGTCCGAAGGAGGAAGGAGAGAGAATAAAGACGTTATATCTTTATCGAGTGTCGGGTGGCCATTAACCCTTTATAGGGCAAATTAATTATTTCCAATTTGAATTTCGAATGTTATATTTTGAAATATTTACTGCCCACATAAAATAAATTCTATAAAAAAAATATTCACATATATTGCAAAAAACCGAAATTTTCATTGGTCAATACACAGTACATATACATGTTTTTATCCTGCTAATTTTTGACAGTTCGTAGTTGAAGAACCTACTGTACAAATTCAAAGTATGTACACACGTAAAAAAAAAATTTTTTGCTAATCATTTTAGCTCACGTTCCTATGCGAAATATCGAACGGCTGCTGCGAAAAAAAGGCATATCAAACGATCCGCCAAATTGAAAATGATTAAATTTCCATAACGAACCGCGCACACGAACCAAATTAAATTTCGACAAATGTCCGCCGCGAAATACGAATCGAAAAAAATAACGATTATTATTTAAAAATGAACCCTCGGACGACCGTAACCATTTATATTTAATGGCGCAAAAATAGCTGTGTTGTTTCCGCTATTTTTTTTTCAATCATATCTAGTGTTTGTCGTAATTTTAATTCAGCAAAATTTCGATATTGTATTAGTATGAATGGAAAAAAACCTCATACAATTTACAAAATTACAAATATTTTATTGAATGAGAATACTAAAATTCTTGTGAAATACTATTTATCAGTTTTATACATGCCACTATTCTAAATTTGCTCAACTCTCATGTATATTAATTCTAACCCGTTAAAAAATAGAACTAGAAAATAAATCACTAGTTTGATCAAATTCTCGATATATGTATGTATTATTTTGTTTAAATGATCGTTAAAGCAACAATGACATTAAATAAACCCAATATCACCGAAAAAAATTTTTTTTTCATTCCAACTGAATTACCACATCGATTACAATGTCCAATATGAATTTCATTTACATTCATATTTTTTTTACGAAAATACAACAAATGTTTAATATTCTAATGCATATAAATTTTTATAAGAATATTTAATATGTTATATTGTATGATAATACATATAATAATACGTCATATAGAAACTTTGCACATACAATTCATTCATTAAATGCTATTTTAACTTATTTTAGACCCAATATTTTTTCAAATTGTAAAAAAAACTAGTCCGACACTGACAAATAGGCTCCTCCCTCATGTGTGCAATAAACCGTAAAACCAGAGGCGTACACTCATTGTTTTTGAACAAAAACTAATACATAATTATTCAAATGCGCCATTTCGATGCTCAAATTAGGGTGAATTCACACCACAATAAACCAATTTTATTATCAATCAATTTATTTCAAAAACAAATGATTGTATCACTAATTTGATACAATCATTTGATAATTTAAATCGAAAAATATTGCCAAGACATGCTTATTTTATTTAATTTGAAGAAAACGTGTCAAAATAACACCCCCTGATGAGTTTACAGCCACTTATTTTATCACATATTAATTAAATTTTTATATTAACCTTTAATCTTCGAATCAAAATCATCAACTCAATTTGAAAACAAAGATATAATCGATCGAAAAACCAAGGGATCATTCACAACTTTCGAATTTTTTTCGCGCGCAAAACCAACACAACTCGATTTATTCGCACTTTATTGTTATTATTACGTTATTATATCATTATAAGATATTTATAAATAATATGTACGGTGTTATTGGGTCGTTCGATTCGGTTTATACACGTTTATAAGGTGTCCATTACGTTGATTGGCAGGCGTAACCGAGCGCGGCTTATCTTCGAACCTTTCTTACAGAGAAGGCTTCTAAATAAATTATCGTTATCATTATTAAAAATTATTATATCGAATTCGTTAATGAATTGCGAATTAAAAACGAATAGCGAAAACGAGACGAGTTTCAATCATTTAGATTTTGAGTTCGAAAATTGATTCATTTGTTCGTTGAAAATTTTTGTAGGTATCGTGGCGTTTGGTTTCAAAGTGTTATTATTTTAATTTGGTCGTTTTTAGATTTGTAATTTTAGTTTTATTGCATTATATGTGAAATTTTTGATTTTGGATGGTAATATTATTAGAAAATTCATAGTAGTTCGATAAAAACTCGCAAGTGTAAAGTCGCGGAAATAAGTGTTGACATTAATGCATCTTGTTTCGAAAATTGGCATTTTTTTAACGTCTACGAATCGCTGTTCATCTTTTAAGAATATTTCAGGACATTGTTCGATTTGTTAAATGTTCAATGAACTTTAATCAAATATAGTAGGAATAATTTTGTCTAAGCTTCTTTACATTTTCATAAAAATAATTTATCAAAAATTATATGAAAATATTAAAATTAATTTGTTCAAAGTTTAACGTGTGATGCAAGCTGAATTAAATTAAACATAAAAAAAACATTACTTAACATTTGAAAATTAACATTAAAAATAGTTTTTTTTTTATCAATTACGTCTATGTTTTTTTTTTATGTATAATATAATAATTGTTAAATTACTATGTCAAGTACCTACTACATTAGAATAAATCATCAAATTACTACTTAAAACGAAAACTTGATTCAATTTAATTATTTCAATCAATGAGTATATTTTTATCATATAATTATAGTCCTATACGTATGTAATACTTGCAATACTCGTATAAATTGTGATCTAGCTAAATGGGTAGCTTTGCTAACGGGCAAGTAAGTACATAGCTTTGGACGTGTGCCCGATGTCTAGCCCTTCTAGATTCCCTTATAAATAATATACGTATAGATACAACATATTACGATTACATTTAGAAATCAAGAGAATTTTCCATCAAACTTGGCCCGAAAATTTCAAATCAAATTAACTTCTAGTTATATATATGTACTAAAAGTGATATTTGTACCTACTATGCAATATTATTATCAGACTACTTGACTTAACATAAACTGAAAAAAAAATCCTAATGTAATCTAATTGAAAACCTAACTTAACTTATTGAGTGTCGTGCAAATAATATTTCGGAATATTTCGGAAAATGTATTAACACATATCAGCCGTTTAGATCTAATCTTGATTGGCTCTACTTTTTGACAAAAACGAGACTTAAACGCATAATCATTTGATATTATTTTAAGCCATTTTGATCAATTCTGTACTTAAATGTGAATCGATTACATCCGTAGTTTATTATAAACAATATTTGTATGTTTACTAAACGGTTTATATGACCATAGCTCAAATCACTCAACAGCTCTTGAACGCACTTTTAATTACAACACTTTGAATATGACTTTCTCAAAATTCAACTGGGCACACTTATACCCCTTGACTTCTTAAATCAACATTACAATGCGTCGCTTATCTATAATCGTGGAATTTGTACCTTAACGCGAGTTCACAATACCTTAACGAAATCTCGATTTATCCGATCTCCGTATTGAATTAAAGGGTTTCGTATCGTTATTATTTAAGGGTTGTTGCGCTCGGCTCGAACGGACAAATAAATAGCCACGGTGGGGTGGACGGGGGCCCCGGGGGCGCAGCCCCGGTGACTAACATATTTTATGGGGCCCCCGGGACTTCCGCCCCGCAGCACGATTTCTGCTGTCTGTGCAGTAATCGCCTGCATTATTGATGGGGGAATGAGCGAGGGATGAAAAGAACTTTGTTGAGAGTTGCGCAGGTTTGTCTTCTCTTGTTGCTATCGCGATTCGTTTCTGTTAATATTGAATCGAGGTGGAATTTCAATCGATTTTCGTTAAATATAATGCGGAGCTTAGATTGCAAGTGGAATATGTAGACATTTGTCAACGCAGCCAACATAACGTGTGTCGTATTTGCGCATTGAATTGAATGATTACGTTGGCTGCATTGTCAAATGTTCATGAAACTGCAATGTTCATACTTTATGTACTAAACTTCGCATAAGCTAACACTTGATTGACATTAACACTACTGACACACAACTAGATTATGTTGAACATGTATATTTTTCTAATTGAATATCATCAAATTACTAATACTTTCATATTTTTTAACTATTGTCTAGCAATCTATTATTCGCATCTATTACATCGTAATTTAAAAATTATTTCTAATCATATTTAATTTCAGAAAATTTATAAATTATATTCGGAATCTACAAATGTGTCACATATTAGCATGTAGACAGAGAGCTGCATTAAGTACCTGGACAATCGCAATGTCCTATAGGCACATATAAATATTTATATTACAAATCAGCAACGTGCAATAATTTAAACCTTTCAGATAAAGTACACAGGCATTACAATCGCTTCGCCCATTATTCGGACGATAGCGAACACGATTATTGTTGTTGGTATGATTTAAGGTTGTGCAGATAGCGACCATGCCGAATATTATACAATGGCTAGTAATAGATTCGTCGACAATTACACCGGCCATCTGAAAATGAGTAAGGGATATGATGTTTCGGGGTAAATTATTCCGAAAGAAATAATTTTGAAAAAAAAGGCAGTAATATTACGTGAAGACCATAATTAAAGCATCGGGTATTGCGCAAAATTGTCAAACATTCTGATTACTCTAACGACGATGCAATAGTGACGAAACGACTTCGGAGCAACTTACCCCCGGAAAATCCAGCCCCCCACAGTCCTCGGCTTTCACTCGCTTAGAGTAAATTCTTCTACTTCGATCAACACCAGAAGAAGTACGAAATGATCTCATGTGTATCTAAATCGCCGATTCGATCATTGTTTTCATTAAGTAAAGATCCAAAAAGAGCAAATATCTTAAATTCAAAATTTATTAATTTTACTTTCTAATTACATTTAAAATTTCATGTTTTCACTTATTTAATTTCCTATAAATAAATAAAACGGTGAGGATTCATAAAATCACAACAATTCAAATAATTTAAAAGAATTACAAAACACACTTAAACATTTTTTTTGTGTAATAAATGTTTAATGGGAATAAATCACATAAAAAAGCGATGATTTCAATAGTTACTTAGAATTTTGAGTTTTTTTTACAATATTAGTAAAATAATTAAATGAGGATTATGTGACTACATTTCTTCTTGGTTTTATGGTAATCAAGTGACCATCTGTTGGCCTTATTGTTACTGTTACAGACAAATGAACATTCTTATAGTTAACTTTAGAAAATATTTCATACTTTCTAAGAATCTGTGATATCATAATTTTCATAGACGTCATTGCAAATCTTTTACCTAAAAACAAAAGAACATCAGATGATGTACTAACATATAAAGTTAAATGTCAGCAAATAGCAAAATATTATACCCAAACAATCCCTCGAGCCGGCACTAAATGGTAAGTATGAAAATGGATGAATATTTTGTAAATTTTCCAAAGAAAATCTATCAGGATTAAACTCGTCAGCATCTGGTCCCCATATTTTCACATCTCTATGTAATTGATAAATGAAAACACCACAACTAGATCCAGCCGGAAGTGTATATTTTCCTAAAATTTAACATAAATTGTATTCTGCAAATGATTTAGCTTCAATTTATATCATCATATAGTAAAACGATTTAGTGATTAATGAAATAAAAACTTCACCTAAATTTATATCATGTTTGACATGTCGGGCAACAAATGGCACACCCGGAAACAATCTCATCGTTTCTTTGATAACGCATTCTAAATATTTCATTTTTGAAAGATCTTCTTTGTTGATAGGACGCTCAGAGTCTCCAAATATATCAAATATCCTTATTGAAAAATAATATTAATTTTAAATGATATAATACAATAAAGAATAATCACACTATTTAATGAAAATTTAAAAACCCAATTACTCTTTATAAACTTTTTCCTGAATATTGGGAAGATATCCTAGGATCATAAGAGCAAAAGAAGTAGATGAAGACATGGTATCAGTACCAGCTACCGTTATTCCTATGAGTTCACCGTTTCTATTTTCCGCAGATGAGATATTTCCATTTTCATGGTTTTCTATCATGATATCCAATACTGATTTTCCAACACGTTTTTCGTCTAAAACATGTAATTTGCATTTATTTGAACGTAATACAATACATATTCATATTCTTACTTTGCAAATTTAATTTAATGTATTAATTAATTAACTGGAATTAGGTACACTGTATGTATGATCATTGATCGAAAATCAGCAAATAAAAATACCAAACCTTGAAAATCCATATCTATTCTATTTCGAAGCAATTTCTTTCCAACTACAATATTCATATCTTCTTGAAGATCAGTTATAATTTCTTCCTGAATCTTTGCATATTTGGTCAAGTTGAAAATCCATTCAGGTTGAAGCCAAAGTTTAAGTGATCTTTGCATTACTAAATCCGTTCCTATTATATGATGTTGAACTATTTTCGAATTTTCGCCTTTTTGATAATTACTTTTATATTCCAGAGTAGATTCTTCAATTTTTACATATGCGATGAATACAAGAATAAATCACATATTCCAAATATCACAGAGCATTAAATATAAATGTTACAATGGAATAATAACAATTTCAAAATCATAATTTCTATAGCATTTCACCAAAACATACCTGGATATGAAGATACTAACACATGTAGGTATCTAAAATTTTTGACCCAATAATTATATTTACCTGATATAATATCCATGGTACATAATTTTAAGTATTCAAACACATCAAAATCTTTTTTGCCAACTTCTTTGGATAGCTTTTCAATCATATAATTTACAGGATCTAAGAAACAACCAAAAAAGCTATTAAGATTTTTCTGATTGAAAGCTGGAGAAAGTTGTTTTCTGCGCAGTTTCCATTCTGGAACTAATACCAAATTGATAAAAATAATAAATTAGTATGAAGATATAATTAAAATTATTATATAATAATCATAACTAATTCAAGTCACACCTGGAGACAAGACAATACTGTCTGGAATGAACGGTGCAAAAAATTTATAAAAGTCATCATCTTTGGTTAACTCATCTCTCAAAACCAATTGTAGCCAATCTGGATTCAATGGAACTAAAATTTTAAATATTAATAAAAAAAAAATATTAAAAATTCCTTCAAAACTCATTAAACAACTTATTTAGAAAAGGGTTAGCCAGGATCTGATGCATGTATTGGAAATTAATTCCACTTCCATATTTTCTGAACTACCTATTATAGACTGGCGTAGATTTTTTCCTACTTTGCATAGATTGGATTAAGTTAGGTTAGGTTAGGTTAGGTTAAGGTGGCAAATACTGAAATGGAATCAACCACAAACGTGCACAACTGATTCTGGCAGATCAATTTTGAATATTATAACTTGAAACATTGATTGTAACACACATGTATAATATGTAACCTAGGTACATTTTCACATTAGACACATATCATTATAAACGCTTACATATGACCAATTTGGATCCAAACCATAATTTTGTTATTTTTGCTTTGCTGCCATAAACAGTCACATTTTCCAGGAGTGTATACAAAAGATCTAAGAGAAAACATTATTTACTTAGGTTAATTTAGTAAAAAAAAAGAACAATTGTATGTAGAACGAAAAATTGTATTGCCTGATGCTGAGTTTCCTAGGAATATATAAGCGTTTCCTATCAAAGGCAGAGAAGGAGGACCAGGGATCAAAGATGCATATTTATAAAAATATCTTCTATAATACCAATATTGTAAATAGTATATGATTAGAGTTACTGCCGTACATATTACTAACATTATAAAAACACCCATGATTATGTACTTTCTGTGAGTCTCAATAGAGTTAAGATTTTGGGTGAATTGATTGTAATATTTAATGCTTTGTTGTTTAATTTTCTATTCAATTTATAATAAAAATGTACCAGGTGTTTCTGAAAACCACAAAAAACACATTTCTGAAATTATAATATGAATTGGATTAGCTACATAAATTTGCTTGCATTGAAACAAAAAAAAATTAAAGTATTATTTATGAAATTTCGAATGTAATACACATGTATCTACAGGCAGTTCTCTAACTACAAACTTCAAAAATCCAAGTGAGAGACGAAAGACAAAGATGGGCGTATGACGAATGTTCGTTCCTATATGTTCATATAAATGCATCTCTCTCTCTTTTGTCTCTCATGTGGATATTTGACAGACATAGTAGAACTGACTACATGGTTTTTGAATTTATTTTCGAAACACAGGATGAATGTAATTTTTTCTATATTATTTAATGTCATAAATTTACAAATTATAAAAAAAAATTTACAATTCAAATCATTTATTTATTTATTTGTCAAATCAAGTATTTTTTTTTTTTATTATAAGATGAGAAAAAATGTTTCGAAAATGAAAAATAAATACGCATCGAATAAAATTTAAATACCCAAGTGGACTTTTCCCTTTTTCACTTACAAATAATGCATACCTAACTTATGTTTTACTGCACTGAGGATTTTCAATGCATTTCATATTAGAGGAACGGAAATTTCGCAAAAAATCATATTCACAAACTCCTTTGGACATGCAAAAGCTAAGACTCTTCGCAGACAATTGATATTTATACACTTTAAGACCCCATCTATTTGTTAGGAAACACAAGTAGGTATGAATCGGTTTTTAACTATAGAATTTCAATGCCTTAGTGATAAGGGACTGTCACTTGGGAAAAGAATTCGATAGTGAAAAAAACGTAACTCTTGTTCCATAGCATTAGTGTAAATCCACTAAAAACCGAAAATATCAGACCTAAATGACACTAAACTAACGAGAATATAAAAAAAAGGCTTCATGATATATGATATCACACCAAAAATACATGTATCTGGGTAGGTAATTTAAAGACAAAGAATTATCATAAATAAAAAACATGAGTTTAATGAAATAAAACAAAAAAAATTATAATTAATTATAAGTTCACATTATTATAATTTCGACATTTGACTTTTTTAAGGGTCCTTTTCAATAGGATTTTTCAACTTTGTGTTTAATCCCAATAGTTAGATCATGCGTTTTCAATATGAATTCAAATTGTCACTTTTTTTTCGGCTGTGGCGCCGATCATATTTTAATATATTGGATTTAATATGAATTGAAAAAAACTCATTTGAAATACAATCAGTCCGCCAACTACCAACGAACTGACAAAAATCCACGGAATATAAGTGTACATTTTATATCACTACATTTCTTCTTGGTTTTATGGTAATCAAATGACCATTTGTAGGTCTAATTGAGACTGTTACAGACAAATGAACATTCTTATAGTTAACTTTAGAAAATATTTCATACTTTCTGAGAATCTGTGATATCATAATTTTCATAGACATCATTGCAAATCTTTTACCTAAAAACAAAAGAACATCAAATGATGTAACATATAAAGTTAAATGTCAGTAAATAGCAAAATTTTATACCCAAACAATCCCTTGAGCCGGCACTAAATGGTAAGTATGAAAATGGATGGATATTATGTAAATTTTCCGAAGAAAATCTATCAGGATTAAACTCGTCGGCATCTGGTCCCCATATTTTCACATCTCTATGTAATTGATAAATGAAAACACCACAACTAGATCCAGCCGGAATTGTATATTTTCCTAAAATTTAACATAAATTGTATTCTGCAAATAATTTAGCTTCAATTTGTATCATCATTTAAAAAATTAAAGATGAATGAATTTTAATTTTATAGTAAAATTTTACCAAAATTCAAATTATCTTCGACATGTCTAGCCACAAACGGCACAGCCGGAAACAATCTCATCGTTTCTTTGATAACACATTCTAAATACTTCATTTTTGAAAGATCTTCTTTGGTGACAGGACGCTCAGAGTTTCCAAATATATCATATATCCTAAGTGATGTGTAATATTAATATATTATATTAAATAATATAAATAATGATTAATAATCACACTTATGAAAATGAATAAAATCCTACTCTGTAAAAACTTTTTCCTGAATGTGCGGTAGATATCCGAGGATCATGAGAACAAAAGAAGAAGATGTAGACGTTGTATCACTACCAGCTACTGTTATTCCTATGAGTTCACCGTTTCTATTTTCCACAGATGAGATATTTCCGTTTTCATGGTTTTCTATCATAATATCCAATACTGATTTCCCAACACGTTTTTCATCTAAAATATATAATTAGCAGCTAATTTTGATATTTATAATTATGAAGTCTTCTATTATTGAACTTGAATTGAAAATTATTCAAATTGAAACAGAAACTAATGGGTATTTCATTCACAGTGCTCAAACTATGAAATTTAATTAAACAAGTTGTATAATTGATAGAGCCATAATATTTTTTTATTTAAGAGTATATTTAAGTAAATTTATGTCTGATATATTATTTGGCATAATAGTCTTTTAATAACATAACTCTACCTTGAAAATCCATGTTTTTTTTTCTATTTTGAAGAAGTTTATTTTCAACTATGCGATTTGTATCACGTTGAGCATAATTTATGACTTCTTTCTGAATTCTTCCGTATTTGGTCAAACTGTAAAGCCAATCGGGGTGAAGCCAAAGTTTAAATTGTCTTTGCGTTCCTAAATCCGTTCCTATTATATGACATTCGACTATTTTCAAATTTTTTCCTTTTTGATAGTCACTTTTATAGTCCAAAGCAACTTCTAAAATTTTCAGATATGCAAAAAACAAAATAAAAAAAAAACACTGTACTTGTTTAAAATCACTATCCCCTAATTCACACAGCTACAGATATGATGGTTAGGATGATATAAGTTAGATTGCAATAATTGCTATAATTAGGTTGTGAGGTTTCAATAAATCAAACAAATAAATTATGCGTGAATTAGGGGGAAACGATTTTACTTTACCAGTTATATGCAAATATAAACTAAATATTTTTAACTAGACATAGATAGATATCTAACAAAATTATTCTACATATTTCTACCTGAAATAATATCCATGGTACATAATTTCAAATATTCAAATACGTCAAA
Source organism: Cheumatopsyche charites (assembly GCA_024721215.1). Lineage (NCBI taxonomy): Eukaryota > Metazoa > Arthropoda > Insecta > Trichoptera > Hydropsychidae > Cheumatopsyche > Cheumatopsyche charites. The sequence goes on from CM045575.1 coordinate 11,487,229, forward strand.
ATCTTTTTTGCCAACTTCTTTAGAAAGCTTTTCAATTACATAATTTACGGGATCTAAAAAAGAATCAAAATATCCATCGAGATGTTTTTGATTAAAAGCTGGTGAAAGCAGTTTTCTACGCAGTTTCCATTCTGGAACTACATTACAAATTGATATGAATAATAAATTAAAATAAAAACATAATAAAGAACATTATACAATCATAATATTTTTATTCAATAGTCATACCTGGATTTAGAACTAGACTGTCCGGAATAAAGGGTTCAAAAAATTTATAAAAGTCTTTATCTTTGGTCAACTCATTTTTCACTAACAATTGAATCCAATCTGGATCGAATGGAACTAAAATTTTAGATATTAATGAATATAATAATAATAATTTGAAAGAAAAGTCTTGAAATTAATTAAGCAACTGGCATGAGCAAACATATAAGTATATCTCAGAGAAGCAAGAACATGAAATTGACCAGCCATTTTGAAAAAGATTAGCCAGGATCTGATGCTCATATTGGTGGTCAATTCCATTCCAATATTTTTTAAGTTAAATGAACTAAGGTTATTTAATCCTTTTTCGTTTAGATAGAATAGTTTTAAAGAGATTCTGGCCAATCGATTGGAGAATGTTGTCACTTTAGGCATTGATCAACATATTTAATGTACATACATATATTTTTACTTTTACACATATTACTGAAATTTCTTACAAATAATTAGTTTGGGTCCTAACCATAGTTTTGAAATTTTTGCTTTTTTCGCATAAACAGTAACATTTTCCGAAAGTGTATATAAAATATCTAAAAGAAAAACATTTTTTAGGCTAACTAGGTATATACAGAAAAATAAAAAAAATTGTGGTATTGTAATACACTTACCTGATGATGAGTTTCCGATGAACGAATGAGCATTTCCTATCAAAGGCAGAGAAGAAGGCCCGGGGATCAAGGATGCATATTTATATAAATTTCGCCTAGAATACCAATATTGTAAATAGTATACGATTAAGATTACCGTGACACATATTACTAAAATGGTGAAAGCACTCATGATTACTCTCTTTACATCTCGATTGCATACAAATTTGAGTTTCAAGTGAATCGGTTGGAATTGCAAGATATTCATTTTTCAATTCAATTTATAATAAATATGCACAGAGTGATTCAAAAATATGACAACATATCTACGATGGATGTTGTTATAGTAAAAAAATCATGAAGAGGCAAATATTTATCGATTGAGATATATGTGAAATCCGTCCAGCGGAAAGTTCCTTTATTACACATCCTGTTTTGATTTATAACAAAGCTTGGATTATAATAAGTCATGAACTGTTTATAAAATTTTGAAAATAATATAGGTACCTACATAGTAAATGAATTCGTCTTTTGTAGGTAGGATATTGTGATTTTTTTGGGACTGGTGTGATTTTTGTTAATGCCTGACATTTTATTCTAAAATTAGCATAGAATTTCAGTATATTTAAACAAATTACAAGCATTTAAAATTAAAAAAAAAATTATATCTTGAAAAAAAAAATGTTTTTGTGAAAAATAAATGCATATTAGTTTAAATTTATGATTCCGTCAAATGGAGTGAATTGGAACACTTTTGACATTGACTGAAAATACTGACAAACTCGTTGGATTTGTTCTCTTTAAACTCTTTTTATTAAAAAATCTTAAAAACAAAAATGACTTTCACAAAAATTAATCCAACCTAAACTTTATATAAACCACAAAAGCATTATATTCCATAAAATTTTTAGTATAGTCTTCCCATTTCCCAAACATCACACTGGTACGATTAGTTATACTATACATACATATATTCGATGACAATGAAATCTTTTTGAAAGTTTCGTAATGATTCGCCTCGTTTTAAGTAGGTATAAATCCGATTGAACTTTTCGATTTTGGAATAGGAAACACTTGAAACAAATAGGACTATTTTAGACATTTTTAGCTATTATATAATTTTCTATATTTCTTATTGTTGTATTTCTTATTTCTCATTACTGACTTTTTGTGTCTAGTACAGGTTTTTGCTCATTTTGTTAATTTCATTTTACTTGTATTACTAGGATAGCGAGTTGAAATAGCGATGGATGAATGTTGTCCACAACCAATCTAAGGATGACAAATTTTGTCTTGGTCAATCTATATTACTATGAACATACTATTTTTTTGTGTTTTTAGTGGCGTTTAAAATAAATAAATAAATAACAAACTCGATTTTTTTATATTATATACATTGATAGAGATTTATTGGTGTAAGATTGGAGTGGGATCAAATAGGAAAGATCCAAAGACTGAATATCTTGATTAAAAAAATTAATAAATTTTACATTCCTTTTTACGGTCTGTTTATTGCAGTTGGATAAACATTTCACATTGTAGGCAACATTATATTCAATATACAAATTCAATTCAATAATTCCATGAGCAAACAAATTACACGTAACGTTAGCTACAATGCGGAATATATGTGAAAAGTTTATGGAACTGCAATAGAAATGCATAACGTAAAGACATCTTTACATCTCATATTTATGCAATTTTTTCCCCTAAAAAATAAATAAAAACTTGAACTTATTAAAGCCGGCCTTTTCACTATTTCAGTTAACTAACCAGGGAGTTACAGTCGGTCCATTCACAATGAAATATTAAAAATCTGTTTCTTCCACGGATTTTTGACAGTTCATAGTGAAAGGATTGACTATAACTCTCTGGTTAATAAACTTAAGTAGTGAAAAGACCGGACGATAATCACAACAATTTAAATAATAATATTTAATGGAACTATCAGTGCCAAGTTTGAGGCATAAACAGGTCCGGATAGTTGAGATATCGCAAAATCCTATGGAATACCCAGCGTGCCTAATTCTTGGTTTCGTTGTGATTTGTGAAAATTTTTAAGATGACGGATTTCTTTAAAAAATGATTTCAGGTTAGCTGTCGAAAATTAAATTGATAATTTTGCACAACCATTTATGTATATGTAGAATTTTATTTTCAATAATATAAAAAAAAAAAAAATAGTTTATTTAAAATTGAAAAACACGCTAATAATTTCATTTACATTCCAAATCGTCAGCATATTTATATATTAGACTAGATTAGATAGATAGATAGATATCATATGACAACTGAAAAGGCCAAAGGGTACAAGTGACATTTTTGCCAAAATTGAGTTATGTACAGGATTGGCTTCTATGTACGCTCATATATTTGGTGTCAAAAGGAAATAAACGAATGTGGAACGTATCCCAAGATATATCATCAAATCACTCGACTTCCTTCGACATCGATAATACATGAAGGTATGCTCAACTTTGAGTACACTTTTTTCAAAATCAATGCAAAGTCACTTGTACCTTTTGGCCTTTTCAGTCGTCATATATGAATTGAAAATATTGATAAAAATATAATATGATCATTTCAACATTTAATTCGTGTGAAAATATGGTTCCAAGCTTAAGTTCTTGTAAATTCTATGCAGATTGTAAAGTAACTCATCCAGGAATAATTTGAATTTCATTGTTAAAACAGTAATCATTTAATTCATTACAAACATTCACTAAGCCGCACGCATGTAACATACCACCAATATCGAAACCATCATCATCCAAAAGAACGACTCCAATTGAGTTATTTGCAGATTGAGAGTATCTGAAAATATACAATTTTTTTTTTTAGTTGAGTATATTAACGTTTCCCAAACCATGGACCACATGGGTCAAACAGAAATTTTGGGGTCACGAGAAGAAAGAAAAAAAGCCCAAAATTACATTTTCATTGATAAAAAAATCACAAATTTTTAGAAATTATGGAAAAAAAACTTTGGCTGCAGCACTATTATTTTTTAATTTCGCCACAAAACATTTTGTAGCAAAGAATCAGGTTAATTCTGCACTAGTAATTGAGATTTATGGTTAAACAGTTCAATAGACTCGAGCCATTTAATTATAAGAGAAAATATGTATAATACCCGTGATGTCTTTTTTAACACCAAATTATTTTACATAATAATTCTTCGTAAAAAAAATTAAAATATCACTATTTAATTTATTAGAAAATAATAGTTTCGTATTGATAAAATTTGATTGATCTAGACTTTTTTTTTCGTCTGTGGCACTTTTTTTCACTATTTTATGTAGACTTTTTATAAAATTATTGTAGAAAAAAGACATTATTAGCCATATGAAAAAAAACTAGAAAATATTGTTTAAGTGGGGAGGGGAGTTCAGGCAATAATAAATTTAGTGGGATCGCGAATGATAGGTATTGGAAAAAGTGGGTCGCAAAAAAAAAAATTGGAAAACCCTGGAGAATATCATTTCATATATGTATATATACTCGAAAAACATGTAAAAAAAATAAAACCAATATTACGCACTTTACAATAGCAAAAATTTTTTTATCAAAAATCATATTTGAGAAATATTTCCTCGCTTCAGATTCTTTGTTCGGATACTCCTCTTTTATATTTACAACATTGCATTCTATGGCTAGTTGAGGAATTTCAAAGCATTTTGAGTTCAATTTTCTAATATCTTTTAAACGGATTTCATTTTGATATCCATAGTCGATAAAAAATACCTTAAAAGTTTCAAATTCTATTATTATATTGTTTTAAACATTTTTCATTTATTATATTTTTAAATTTTCATAAAATATTTTCATATTTTATCAATATGAATACATACCTCAACAGAATTTTGACTCATGGAAATAACTCTAGCTCTATGCCACATTTCAGTTTTGGAATAAAACGCAGCCACAATTTCACCCTCAGACGGATAATAATCAAATTTTTTCATAGAAGCAATAAAATGAGGTTCGTTCATTGAAAATTCAAGTGTTTGGAATTCAGTTTGTAATTTAGCATAGTAATCATCTTGTGGAAATAAGAAATAATCAAAACACTGCACAATAACGTGTATAATGATTTAATTTCAAATGAAAAACTTGCCTGCAGTTGATTTTTCATATGATAGGAATTGAACGTAAATATTTCGACAAGTGTTCACATATGTAATCACTACATTCATTACTGAATTGCAATTCGGTAAATTGATACATGAAATTATATTGGTAGGAACTCTTTCCATGGTCAATCCATCTAAATAAAATCGTTGAAACATATATGAAAATTAATACAGTAATCCCCTGCAGTAATTGATCCTTGAAGAAGCGATTCCCATATTGTGCACTTTCTCACTTTACGCGCTCTCACATTAAGCGGGGCCATAGGTAACTATAGTTCCCAAAACTCAACATGGAACACTCGGTAAAGTATATTTACTTATAAAAAATATATTTATTATTATATGTATTACAAAAAGCAGATAATAATTTAAATGAAAAAATGCTAGCTCAATATCTCTATTATAATTCTAATTTTATTTATATAATGTATTTTTACATTTGTTGGATTGTATGGACATTTCTACTAAAATACAATTAGCGTTTTCATCGATATTGATCTCATTATTTGTTAGAGTAGAATTTGCTAGAATATTTATTTAAATCAGGTTACCCTGAAAAAAAAGTAAATAAAACATTAACTTTTCGCTAATTAATGTTTGATTTTTCTTATGTGACCGATAATACCCGCGTCCACTACATATGTTAGAAAAAATCATCAACATAATAAACAATCTCCTGTAATAGCATGCTCCTGGCTACCTCAATTATTTCTAAGTTAATTCTGTTACGATTATTTTTACAACTTTTAATTTTAATTTTACAATTTTTCAAACAGGTTCAAAAATTTTATAAGTGTTGTGCTTCGTCATGAATCGTTCTTAAGACACCACATTTCACAATACCTTTATCCAGTAATTTGTGAATCTTTTTGCAGCGATCTCCTTTAAAACAAGTAGTATGAGGTGGTCCTTCGTAAAATTTGCATAAAATTTTTTCATCATTTAAATTCACACTGTCAAATTTCACTTCAATATCAGGTCCAATATTTTCATCTTCAAAATCTGCAAAAATGCAACAGTTATAACATTTATGAAAATTAATAACATAAATAAACAAATCATATTTATATGAACACCATAATTCTCATGATGGTTATGGTCAAATTTATTATTTGTTGATTCCAATACAATATTTTCTTTGTCGTTACAGTCATCACCGATCTGAAGCTCGACTAGATTTTTCGAAACCATTCTCACACTAATATCATCATTTCCAATCGTCATGCGAACTATTAGCGAATTAGGCAATCTAAAATTAGAACACACATGTGCATATTTAAAAAATGATAACGAAAATTTTATCAATAAAAGATAATAACAAACTTTCATTACATTTTAACTACCAAAACTGAGCAAGTCTTCAATTCCAAATCATGTAAATAATTTATGCATTCTTCAGACCATTTTTCTTGAGAATCACTGAAAGGTTGTACCTAAAATGAATTTATAATAAAATTATGAATATTTTCTTATAAAACAATATGAAACATAAAGCACATTTCAGGGGTTGGTTAAGATATTCAATTGTGAGCTATTTCAGATTTATGAAAAAAAAATGAAAACATAAACACTCACTGCATCTAACTGTATTTTTTTTAAATATATTGGTAAATCATCGAATTTTTTATCTAAATCATAAATTTGAGTGACATTTACAACAAATTTCTTTCCAGTATCCACACTTATCATTTCAACACAATTTGGTGGATTCTGAAAATTAAAATGCACATTTACATCATAATGTGAAAAAATACTAATACATAGGTACATAATAATAAGAATATATGTACATATGTTTATGATGTATTATTAAACAATATATACCTCCAAAAAAGAATTGATTGTTGCTCTACACCAAATTTCATTTATATCATCGTATATTACAAATTGTGAAAATTTCGTATTCAAAATTTCTGTTTTATTAGAATATCCGGTTGAAATTGAATTACTGTGATATTTTCCTATTTCTATCAATAAACTGAAATAAATATTCAAAGATGTTAATATATCCAAAATGTGCATTCATGATAACTATCATAAATTAGATTTGTTGAATTATAAATGAAATACTTAATAGGTAATGTTGATTTTAACACCATAAAATGTTATAAATGAGAAAGGTATTGTAACGAAGCACTAAAATATTGGGAGAAGTTTAAAGCTATCGAATATGCAGAGCGTCTGGGTGCTAAGCTAAGTCATAATAGTTACCAGAAAAATATATAAAAAAAATCTAAGCCTATCACCCAGTTTCGGCTTGATATCGACTTACAAAACACTCTTTACATGTAAATGTATAGTAAAATTAATCATACCCGGGTAATATTTTGGTCATGAGAAGATAATACTCTAAATTTTATGGAAAATACATACATATATTAGACAAGCGGTCACTTCCGTCAGATTTCAAACTATATTTGAAAGTTTTATGCTTAGTCACAATACTGTTCTCATTTGAGACATTTCACGGTAAAAAACAATAAAAATAATCACTTTTGGTATTCTTGGGAATATTTCAATGGAACAATAAAAATAGAATAAGGATCTTCACAGTGAACTATGATGCAATCAAATTCATCATATTCATTGTAATTGTCAATAGTGGAACCTAGAAATGATAAAAATTAGCACTTTAATCCACAATCATATTTGACATGAATGAAAAAAATGAAAATTAATCATACTTTTCATATGCCAATAATCATTAGCAACTTGATCAGATTTAATTTCATCATCATTAAAAAGTTCTGAATCAATATTAGTAGATTTGATTTCATCATTAATATGCTCTGAATCAATTTCAACAGTCGTAATTTCAGATTTGATATCATCATTAGTAAATTCTGAATGAATATCATTAATTTCAATTTCAGATTCATTTTCACCAAGTCGACCAGAAAGTATACTGGCATTTTCATTATCGTTAGATACTTTAGTATCAATCAAACTATCAGAATTCAGATGACTGGTAATATCTTTAAATATGGATATTTGAGATGATTCTATAAAGGTAAAAGTAACTGTCATCGTACAAACTATAAATTATACCAATTAAATTTGTACATCTAAGGGTACATGTTTAGTAAAATTAATAGTATTTTGAGATGTGTACTAAAATTGTCAACATGTTTTTAACAAAACTTAAGAAATTAGGAATGTTATTAAAATACAGCACCAAACAGATTAATTGAAACAAAATGAATTGTTTTGATGAAAGAAATGAAATGAAAAATTGCTTTTTTAGTATTTTAGTATGTATAGTTATTAACTATCATAACTCAATAATATCTATTAAGGACTAGTCTTTTCGCTGCTCTAATTAACTAACTTAAGTTTTTAAGTCAGTTTTTCAACTACAAAGTCTCGAAAATCCACAGAACAAAGATGAATTTTGACAGTTCGTAACTAAAAGACTCACTGTAACTCTATGGTTAGTTGACTAGAGCAGTGAAAAGAATGGCCCAAAATATATAAATGTTTTCAAAAAAGTTGCACGTTTTACTTATATTGTTTCAATTAATCCGTTCAATGCATGCTATAATTTGATTGAAATTTATGTATTAACTTTAGTAACAATACTAGTGAGGATATAACAAAATATAAATAATCACTTACTTATTTCTTCTATTGAATCATTGAAATTCATAAACAAATACGAAATTTCATCTATTTTGGGAAGCAATAGCTTGAAAAATTGAGAAAAATTATTATTTTTAACATTTTTTAACATATCCACTGATTTAATTGCCTGAAATTAAAATCATGATTATTACTACCTACTTTCTTATACAATTCAATGGTGTAATTTATATACACAAGTTTATACAACAAAAGGCTAGCTCATTTTATTAAAAAATGATCAAAGATTGTTTTTTCAATCATTGGATAGATGTCAATTCAATAGCTTTTTTTTTATTAGAACTGAAAGTTATATAGAACTGATAATCTGTTATCCAACAAAAAAAGTCAAACTTTGAAACTTCTCTTCATTATTTCATTTTTCAGAAATTATAAATATAGAAATTTAATTTGCAATGAACAATGAATATGGTCACTTCACATTAGAGTACATAATTGATTAACTTCTGAAATAAATGATGTATTATCTGAAGCCAAACAAAATTTGCCATATAATGGTACTTATATTTATTATTCGGGGAAGATATTTCACACATAGAAAGTTATGACTATGCTAAATGCTTTGATATTTAAATTTCATTATTTTTAAAATGTGGATTTGGTTTCATTAAGCTCTGAAAAGCTCTCATATATTTAATACAAATTTATAGATATTACGGCTGATTTAATTATCAATTTAACTCACCAGATCTAAACCGCTTTCGATGTGACCCTTCATTCTATCTCCTTCATATACCATGGCTGTAATGCGTTGGTTTAAAGTTCGTTCTCTGGATAAACGAGACATCTTATTACAGTTGTAACATAACCTCAACTAAATGTGATTTCAATGCGATCTGGAAATAATCAAATTTCGACTGAAAATCTAAACATACTTATGAAATAAGAATGTGTAATTGATTCGTAAAGCTCAAAAATTAATCAAAATAACCATTTATAACGTAAAATACAATAAATATATGAAAACTTCATATGACAGTTCGGAACTATCAAATGTCAAAGTTGTTCGTACTGTATATCTTTAAATGAATGTATAAATTAACTAGGTATAGATTTAAATTGTAGAATTTGTACATGTTAATTACTTACTGTAATTGAAATAATGAAAAAGTATAACAAAAACCTGTCAAAGAACTGATTACGAGGGAAAACAAATAACGCCGATATCGGAACACAAGCGAAACGCGAAATGACAGTTGAATTGTGGAAATATCGTTTGGTCTAAACACATATCAAACTGAACATTTTTAATCAGTTTTTACAAAATAATAAAAAAAACTAAAATAGATTTTTTTTTCAATTTTTAAATTATTGTTAATGAATTACATGCCTACATATGATAATTCAATTGCTAAATATTTAATAAATATAGAACCAGTCTTAACTGCTTTAGTTAAGAAACCAAAGATTTTAATCAGTCCTCTCACTACGAACTGTTAAAATCTGCGAAACAGAGATAAAATTTTAACGTTATAGAGTGGAAGGACTGTTTGTATCTCTCTGGTTACTTAACTAAAGCAGTGAATAGACTGGCCCTAAGTACGTTTCGTATGACTAAAATCAAATTCTATCACAATCGAAACTCGTTAGTTGAACGACTTGTTCGTTTTAGGTTTTCAAAAAGTTGCGACGATTCAATGATTCATGGCGTACGAAATGATCGACGAAAACAAAAACATGCAATAGATGCGCCAAAACGAAACCGAGCGCGGTATTTTTAAAATTGGCCAGTAGGCGTCAATCGTTCTGGCCGCGCATCGAACACGAGACGGCCAAAGAGTATGTTGTTTTCCGGGAATTGAATTGAACGCGTGCGCTTGCGCATTGAAAAATTTTCCACATTCATACATGCCGCGAAATGTCCTAAATAAGAAAGATATCATGAAGAAGCACATAACATTAGATGAATGTTTGAAGCCATGTATGGTAAAATTAGGCCCTGAAAAGCATTTCACTTGGTTAACTTGGTACTCGCTATAGGCGAAAGGTAGCTGCCAAACTCTCAAAAGTTAAAAATATTAGTCGACAATAGCGTGCTCAAAGTTCTCTATCGAAACACATGTAAAACGTTGTCATGTAGATAGGACCTAAATCGTAAGGGAAAATGAGGAAACTTGATTTGTCTGAGAGACTTAATCCTCCGCTTTTGATTTTAGCTTACTTTGACGCACTTTTTTTTATAAAACACAATTCTTTAATAGGAAGTTTGAGGAACAAACGGAGGAATCAAACATCCTACCTTTCCCTGGAATCCCTTCAGATCATAGGAAAATTATACCAACTCTATTTTATTTTTTTTTGGAAAATACATATAAAATTCACCTTTAGATCTAGAAACCCTAAACATCGAATAGATACATGAGTATAATACAATCAGCCCTGACTAAAACCACGTTTCAAATCGAAGACGATGGTTTTGGCACCGAAGTGCACACCGTCAAGCTTATCTCTTTTCACCGCAAAAAAAAGCACAAACTGACATATTGTACCCAAAAAAGGGGCAGTAGTCTTCTGAGATTCGATACGAGCGTTCGTTCGCACATCGTACGTCAAAATCGAAACGCTATTTCCGATGCTGCCATTTATTTCGTCATCCTCATGAGGTAAGTGCCGATGGTCTTCCGAGAAAACCGTTGGAAATAGTCTCTCCGTCTCTAGACGCAAATTGGTGCGCTTGTTCGATTTGGCACGTCGGATTATGACTACAAATTCTATATAAAATGTGTATGCGACTGTCTACACGTTATTTTTATACCTCTGATGTGTTTTTCACACGTGATAAAATTCAGTATTTAAATGACTTAATAGAGGCAAATTCGAAGAAATCGTCAATTCCGAATGTGCATACACATGTGAGAGGGTTCTTGAATGTTCGAAATGCATCTTTTTTTTTTCAAAATATATATTTATTAGACTATTATTAGGTTGTGCAAAATATTTGACAATAAGATACAAATAAATGTGCATCGATTTTCAATTGCAATATGTGTGAAGTGAAACAAATTTTTCCCCTCTCAGGAAAATTTCGAATTAACATTCCAATGAATAGCTCTAATAAATGAACTAATTGCATACAAACCTTATCGAGGTGCACATTGCGAAAATAATTTTCATTGACTGTGTTCATTGAATTTACGATTGGTTTTAACCTCAATTCTCATATATCCGCATCGCCGTGAAATTTTTCACATAAACACACGCACTTATATTGAGTGAAATATATTCTTTTTTAAAAATAATATTGTATACGAGCACTTATGTATAATATATGAGTTAAAATGGCACTGCTGTAATAAATTTCAAAAGCTCTTGTGAGACTGAAAAATACGATCGTGAATTTTCGCAACAATGATCCTTGCGCCGATAAATTTCGAAACGCTTTAACGTTTCAAGCTCTCTCCCAAGTCTTTTTTTTCCACATTTCTTTTTTGGCATGGAAAATAGGTCCTTATTATAATTTATAGACTTGCCCCCTGCCGAGAGCAAAATAGCTAAAGTAAAAATAAACAAATATTGGAGAAAATCTCAATTTCCCCGCGGGCATAAAACCTCGAGCGAAAGCGACGCTATTAGAACGAAATGACTTAAAACGGTTAAAAATACATTCTTATTAATTGTGAGTGCTTCGAAGAGTTATTTATGCGTTCCGAGAATATTTCAAATGCTAATTGCTATTTTATTAAAATAATAAAAGCCGCTGTACGCATTTATTGCGCACTTCCAGGAAATCGACAGTGTGTACGATTTTTAGACACGTAACGGAATTGGGCAATTATTTTTTGAATCGTTTCCGTAATTAGTGCATCGTCATTATGAAAAAAATACTGTAATGAGAATGAAATTAACATTTGAAAAGTGATTTAGCGTTTTTGCACTGTACTCGATTAGTAAATTTACAGACGCGTGTAACGATTTTGGAATCTTTCTCATTTCACTAACGACACAATCATACATCAAGAAACCAATATGTATTATAAATCAAAAATAAGGTTATGTTATAAAATTTGTATTCGATATAACTTTTTTTTAGTCTTGTGGTCTAAGATCTATCAATGGACATAGATTGTTGATAGGTTCTATTGTGATTCAGGTTGAACTCATGACCCTGATTCGTGTTGTTATATTAGTTTTGAATGAAAAATCAGCTCTAGGTATTTTGAACTGAATAATATTAGAATATAAAAAACGGCATCTGTTTTGTATCTCGTGGCGTTCAATGTCGATTTATAAATAAAAATTTTATATTGCGTTTCCCAGAATCTGCAGACAGTTTATATTGTGTCAAGATAATGAGACATTGATTAAATCGAATGTAAAAAATAAATATTTTTTTAACACTCCGTCTATAAACGTTTCGTTTCTCAGAAGAAGATATAATCGGTTACAATATAATGTATTATACATACATATATTTCTTTAAACCGAACTGTCACATACACAATTATTGACATTATTATCGTCGAGATTGATAGAAATTTTCGATACTAATAAAATTCATTCGAATTTCGTTGACGTTGATTCCATATCTGATTTATTAACTTTTTATCGTTTTTTTAAGTAGGTCGATAAGTATGTATATATTTATAAATTAATTCGAAGAAATCACATCGTCGAATTGATTTCTGATCTTTAATCGGTATTTTGATAAATTTGTATTATATTATGTATTTTGATAAACATAGTATTTGCATAGAATTTTGCACTTGATAAAAAATAATATAATAAAAATAACCACTACCTATGACTTATTTTTACACTATTATTAATTCAAAACATATAATACATTCACATTATCAATTTAAACAAAGGAAAACCACGAAACTTTCTAATTTTGACATCAGTGAAAATTGAATTTTGAATTTAATACACATTTACATGATTCAGTATTTTCGATTATTTTATTTCAAACAAAAATATTCTCTATAATAGTTATTAAATTATATCTTTAAGTCAACAATAGATCCACCAATATCGATATTCTTTGAGATCCTTAAATAATAAAAAAAAAACCTTAATAAAAACCTGATACATTCTTATTTTACAAACAATTTTACTCTAAAAAGGTCCAACTTTTATCCTAAATCAATACAAGTACCAATCTGATTAAAAAATATATATTTTCAAACAAAAGAAAAACTCAATTTTTTATCTAGAATTCGATGCCAAATTGCTTCGATGATCAAATAAGAAATAAATTAACTTCCATTAATGTAAATTTATTACATAGATGATTAAAACTCACTATTTATATTGAAATATCGAAAAAAATAGATTTCAACCGCTAGCGTTTAACCGCCAGCGCGTAGTCGCTTGCGTTTAGCCGCCAGCAGTCGACCGCCAGCAGCATCATTACACGTCCGGTTTATTTTGACGTTTTGAACAATAATGAATAAACACAATTAGATGATGGGCCAGAAATGTGTGTCTCGGGCCCGGGGCCAGGACTCTTTCGACGCCAGACAAATTTTGCGTCATCAAATGTCCAGAAATTAGAAGAAAATCGGAGGCGGCGCTAACCAGAAATATAATGTCGCGAAAAAATAGCCCTGTCTCCTCGTTTTCGCTGATATTTCGCAGAGTAAATAAAATGCCTTTGTGCGTTGCGCTCGCTCGAAAATATTCAGCTGAAAATAAGTCGGAATTGACTATTTTCGTTTATTTTAGGAATTTCGATTTGTAAATGGAATATGACAATTGTCGTGTTTGTCGAACCTGGTTCGTTGGGAATTGGTAATTTTGAATATAATACATATAACGGTCGTTCGTGTTTTGAAAATTAAATATTTGTGTGTTATTGTGCAGGCGCGATTCATAGAAATTTTCAGCGATAAACGATTACTGGGAAATGCGCTTATACCACATCGGTATCGAATATTTATCGCCCTATTTTAAAGAATACCACATTTTCATTTTGATTAATTTTGTTTTCATGTGTACTCGAATATTATACATTTAATTGTCTATAAAATAAATAATAATATATATTAAATATCTACAGTAACGTATGTTTATTCAGTTTGAAAGAAAATCGTCTATAAATTTAATTATACTGAAAAAATATTTAAAATTTAAACGAAATATTTAAATCCATTATACATCTACTAAAGTATAAATATACATATATCAAATCAATAATATCATGATTACATACGATATTAACATAAATGTCTGCATATTTAATTTAACAAGCACACAATCTATTACATAGTAACACTCGACAATGAATTCAAAACCAATATTTAGACTACAAACATTTCCACAACAAGAATTTATTGATATAATTTTTTTCGAAGAATCGCAATCGTTCGTTGACATTTCCACCGATCGACAATATCGAACATTTTCAATGACAAACCACTTAAAAACCCCAACTTAAAATTACACATCGGAACCAATTCAGCACAAAATACACACCACTGAAACATGTGTGTACACAATCAATTGGTGCAATGTCAACTTGTTGAATCGCATTCATATTCATTCAGCGTTCCGAAGCGAATTTTCACGATTCGGAAAATTTTCAGGGAAACAAGCGATCTTTCGATTAATTCGAGAAAATCAATCGAAAACAACGGAAGCTTTAGGAATGCGCAATTGTTGATTTTCAGCGAATCGGCTTTTTTGAAAAATAAACTCTCGCCTTCCGAGTGTCGGTTTTTTTTTAAGTATATAAGAAAGCTTACGATGTATCATTGGCTAATCTCATGATATGTATCTTTTTGTGCGCAAAGAAAATTCTGCGAAAGCGTCCTGTGCATATGTACATTAGGGTCGCCATATGTTTACTTTTACCAGTAATTTATGTATATAAAATGTTTATTTTGTTATTTAAGAATATAATGAAGAATTTTCCATTATCTAAATTTCTATTTGTACACTAATTAATTTTGATAGTCCTCGACTCGGGGTCTACTTACAAGGCATTAAAATATATATTTTTTTAAATCTAAATGATTCTATTGTTTTTGATGCAGTTTTGATACTAATGACGAAAACTATTACAAAATTTGAATTTAAATTTAAATTTCAATTTGAATTCAAATTTAAATTTGAATTAGAATTAGAATTAGAATTAGAATTTGAATTTGAATCTGAATCTGAATCTGAATTTGAATTTTTATTTTTATTTTTATTTTTATTTTTATTTTTATTTTTATTTTTATTTTTATTTTTATTTTTATTTTTATTTTTATTTTTATTTTTATTTTTATTTTTATTTTTATTTTTATTTTTATTTTTATTTTTATTTTTATTTTTATTTTTATTTTTATTTTTATTTTTATTTTTATTTTTATTTTTATTTGAAAAAAGAAAAGTTGTAAAAACATGCTTTCTTATACGAATTTGGTTTCGTACAATTTGAATGAACTGAATACCATCAACAATTCTCATTAGTAGTAAAGCATTTCAATTCAATTTTTTAATGCAAAATTCTCAACTAAAAACGTTCCATGATATAAATATCGAATAAATCCGTCTCCAAACAATTTTCGAAGCTAAAAATTATATTACACACTTAAGCGTTTTATAACGAAAACAATTGATAAATTCGACGCGAAGTTTGTTATGATAATGGTGGCCCTGACACGTGTGCGTTTAACGCCTCGTTTTTCGGGAATTTGGCCAAAGCGTTGGCACAAAATATATTTTGATCATTTTGACGTATTATAAAGACGCAGACGAGATTCGAAACATCGTCAAGTTTAGTTTCATCGTTCAAAAATAGAGGATAATTCCACGGAGAAAGCGCTCGAAAGCTATTTAACTTTCATCATACGAAATGCTTGCGTATTGCGCTTTCCGATAATTTTGTGTTTATATAAACAACCATCTAAATTTATACTCAATTATGTATAGTAATAAATTTCGGTGAAAATGCCTCGGTGATGTGTATTACTCGTTAATGCGTTTTCAAATTTAACTCGTGTGTATTTATAAACAGAACATAGTTTATCAATTCATATTAGCTTAATTTTTATGATTCGCATTGAAAGTGAAACAACTTCAGATTTCAGATTCGAATTTTATTATCGAAACATCGATTTGATTTGATTTGATTGATCGTGTTATTATGAAAACATATTCGTGGAAAACCTTTAATGAGAAGTTTTATAATTCGCGATATCATTCGATCAAATCAAATTAAATATTATGGAAAATATCAAATAACCACTCATCCACTTTATAAATCAATATCTCATTTCATTAAGTATGATATTACATAGTAGACATTGATTTAATTCCACTCAAATCTAACACACACTATTGATATGAAATCGATGAAAATATTAAATAACAAAGTAAATATTATCAAAACGAAATCTTTTCCAAATCGGATCGATACGAATGACAGCGGACGCGTTTTCCAGGAAAAACTCGCATTTTCGTGACGTACTTTCGGAAAATCGGAAAAGCTACCTCAATGTCGCATCGACGTCACTAAGGCTTCTAGGAAAAGTTTGTTAGTGAATGTCGCCGTATATCGACTTTTTCACGAACACGGCTTTCGACCTGGTTACCCGATATGAAAAATGTCTTTTTCTAGCTGAAAATATAATTTTCCTTCAGTACATTTAATAAAATTTCAAATTTAATTATTTTCATTGAATGTTCAATTTAAATCGAATTCTTGGTGAAAATATTATTTTTATTCAATATTTTTAATTAATTTTCATGAAACTTTCCATTTGAAACGATTCGAATTCTATTGAAAAATTCTTTGATCGAACGAGAATCGGCTTTAATGAAAAATTGATTCGCGTTTTCCAGCGAATTTTCTTTTTTCGTACGAAGCTAATGGCTTCGAAGCGCGCGAACGATTTCGATCGAATTTCCCGAGATTTTCCGCGATTTCCATATTATTATTGTACATGAATAATGCGTTAGCGTGACGTGGCTCTATTATAAGTGTTATTTTTATTGATGGGACTGAATTTTTTTTCTGGGAAAAGGCAACCGGTGTGTTTTCCGACGATACACCGTTTTCTGACTACGCTTTTCGCACTCTTATCAGATTCTGAAAAGCCATTTTCAGTATACTCTTTATATAGCTAGCGATTTATACGCTTCTGATAAAAGTACTAGTACGTCACAGTTCTGAAAATACGTGGATTTATTATAAATAGGGTGCAATATGTCATATGCAAATAAGTGTGGGAAGCTGTATCTAATGCAGTGCATTTTCACGATAAACTGATAACATTTTAGCTTATCTAATGTATATTTCATTGCGAAATTCTTCGAAATCTGATAATAAAATTATCGAGTAAAAATGAATATTGATATTTTATCGAAATTTATCAATGATATCAAACAAACAACTTGATCGATTTTTTTTTCAATTTAATACCAGAAATATTTTTCGATTAATTTTCTGATTCTTCGAAACGTATAGAAGCTATAAATTAGTAACTGCTCGAATAAAATTCGCCGAAAATAAAATTGTCGACTCATAAATATATAATAAGACCCTTATAATGTTGCGTGCTTGTTATATGGGGTCGAGAGGGTCAAAAACTCATGCGACATTCTTGTAATATTTCGTATCAAAAATATGCTGTATTGTGTTTCATACAGTGATAATTTCAAAAAAATAACAGAGTATTCCCAACCTTACAATAAAACAATGAATATTTTTTTATATTAAATAATTTTATAAAATATCTTGATAGATTCGTTCGTAGATTGAATTGCGAAAATAACGTTCTAATTAGATTTAATCAATTTGATTTTCCATTATGATGGTGATACGTGAAAATCGAATTTCTCAGAAATGTGTTTGGGTGTATGAGAGCCATTATTTATAATGATGAAATGAGGAGATTGATGATCATATTGATTCGAAATTAATGGTGGTCCTCGTAACTATTGATTTTTATTGCTCTTGCTATTTGATGAATTGAATTCGAAGAATCGATAACCAAGCATTAATGCTACATAGTCATTGAAATCATAAACGTACATAGATGTCTCAAAAGTAATTCACAGGTTTTTTATAAAAATATTGAAAAAAAAAATCATTAAAATTTAATTAAAACTCGAATATATTGAACAATCGATTAAAATTAAAATTAAGAAATTGATTTTCAATGAAGTACTTATTTAGTTTTGATAATTAAATGAAAATCAATAATTGAATTATCAGAATAAATAATTTCAAGTAGAAACCGAATAATTATTAAAAATATTATGTATTTTAAGATGATTTTCACTAGATAACTTTTGAAGTAACTTTATACAGTCATTGAAATACAAATTGATTCAACGTTATTCCAATATGTACAATTTAAATGGAATAGAACTATTCTTACAACGGTAAATTAATATTTATGAAATTTTCTATTTATATCTTTAATTTCCTGAGAATCGATAAGAAAATGATTTTTATTCATATATTATAATATTGTATAACATTTGAGTCATCGATACTTCAACACGGTTAAAACTAAATATATTATTCATTAGATATATATTGTTCATATTCAATAGTTACTTAAAAAATATTTAATATTTAAAATAAGTAATATTGAGATAATAAAGAGTGAGCTTTCTCCATAAATCCTCAAACACTTCCACTTCGCTAGCACAGCATTAAGATAAGCTAACTTTACATAACACAATGAACGTTTAAGCAGCGCTTCAGCTGAAATAATGTTGCACAATTTTCACGATGTAGAAGATTCTCGGAATCATTTGCGGTATAAATAATTCCATGAAATCCAGATTTGATCTCGGATGAAATTCGATCGTCGCTCATAATGAGAATGCAAAGCGTTAAGCTCAAAAGCTCATCGATTTTAATCTGAAAATTTTAATTTTTCAATATCCTCACTAATCGATTCTTAAATTGGAGCAATTTCGATCAGCTTCAATGATATTAATTGATTCTACGCCATGATTACTTATTCAATGACGTACATATTTTGTAAAGATCCGGATTCTGACTGTTCAGCTGAATTTGCATAATTCTCAATATTCACATGACGATACAAGACGAGTCGTAACACTCATTTCTATGAAAGTTTTTCGGTTTTAATGGTTTGCGGTTTGCCCGAGACCTTTCGAAGAAATCGTCATAGCTCTTGCAAAATCCAACGCAATAGTTTAAATTGCGTCCAATGAAACACATGTATGATTAGGTCATGAATGAATGTGGCTATTCTGAAAATGGCAGACACAAAGGAGCCGCATCATGAACTCATTCAATGACATTTCGCAGAACATAGAACGGTTCGTTGATAATGAGCGTGGTGTTTTTCATATCAAATGAGGAAATGCTCCTTTAACACACTTCAAAGAATTTTTAAACTGTTAAAGTTCATTGAAGACTAGCTTTTATGACCCGGTGTTATTAGAAACTATTAAAAATGATTCTTTGATGATATTAAGGTTGTGCGAAATATTTGTATAATGGTCCCACTTAAAACGTCAAAATTGAACGAAACATATTAAAAATTGAAATTTTGATTCTGAAACCTTCCCAGATATGCATACAATAATCTTTATTAATAAAGATATATTCTCCAACATTCTGATTAATCCTTTTAGCATGGGATGAAGTGAATCCGATTCGCTGTAAGCAGATTTCATACTCATCACATAAACCTTGTTAACTTGAAGAGTTTCTTGGCATAATAAAATTTTATTTTTCCCGCGAATCCTTCGAATCTTGACGGCTTTCCCATTAGCGATAAACCGCTGATTCTATTGTACAGCGAAAAAAGACTTTACGAGTTCCTAGCACTTCGCTCTCTCGTATAGTGAGTACTAGAGCGTTGAAAAGTTGCCAAGCACGGTGCATAAACGCATTTATTGCAGTTCCCATAATAATCTTTCAAAAGTGCAAACTGGGACGCGTCCTCTGTGCATTCTGCTTCTGAGAAATTCCAAATTTAACCCAACAATAAGATTTCGCCGAATCGAAAACACGCATGAGTAAATCCATCTCTCGATTCTGTTAACTAGCGATGCGAATATTTGCATCCTACTCGATATGCATTCGCTCCAGTTTGTTCTAAAATTGAAGATGAACATATAATTCCGATTTGAAATGTACACAGAAATAATTAGAGGTGTACGCAACTCACGCAGGGCAAACATAATTGACGACAATTATTGCACATCGACGACAACGAGTTCTATTGAAGTCGCTAAGAAAATTGCTTCGCTTGAAATTCGCACTTCTTTAATGTGCGTAATTGCGTGCAATTTTATCTGGATCGAAAGCTACCACTTTTTTATAGTTTTTCAACTGAAAATTTACAGAAAATATGTGTAAATTAAATTAAGTCAACGTATATGATACTATTCTCATTTGCTTCATGAAGTCTGTATCAGTATTAAAGATTTCAAAATAATATTCACAATTAAAAATTCAATCAAAATATAACACTTAATGTTTTAATCGAATTGTATTTTGATTGAAATACATAGATTTAGTTAAAATTAATTGTTTTGGCGATTCCAGCAAGTGGATTCAATCGCTAAACACAATTTCGCAAAAAGCAACATTTGATGGGGGTTCGCCCTTTAGCGTGAAATGTTTAGTGCTGGAAATACCGAGAATTGTTTTATTTTTTCACTTCATGGAATCCGGAAAAAAAGCATATGCCGTTCGCAAAATGAACACGTGTTGATGAATTTATGAATTTTCGGGTAAACATTGTCAAAAAATGCGAATAGAACGAACGGATGAAGCAAATAGATCATTGATGTTTAGTTAAGAAAGATTTATTAGACTGATTCTAATGAATTATTTGCTATTTTGAAGTAAAAACTGATATCGAATAGCTTTCTTTGCGTAGTTTTAAGAAATCTAAAATATGTACATTAATATTTCAGAGAATCATCACATGAAACAATGAGAAATAATGTTCAAATTCAAATCTGTGATTCCTGCGAAATCATTGAAAGAATGCAACGAATTTAGCAATTATCACTATTAATCTATCGATGTTATCACTTTTATCACTAATTAGTAATATCAATAATAAATTCAAGCAATTCTTAAGATAAAATCTATTTATTTTACTGTGCTTTCACGCTAACAGATAACTTATCAGATTACGGCGAAAGCGTAATCGTCGCATGCGATTTAAATTATTTATAATTATTCGTAAATACACCTAACAGTACTTTGTTTCTTTTTATTCGATTTGAATGGAATTTTTCACATCATGAATTTCCTGTTCACGTTTTTGAATGAAATATTTTTCTAAGCATCAAAAGAAATTTACTTTCAAATAATTTTTAAACTTTGAATGATTCTTACAACATTTTAAAAATTTCTATTTACAAACAACATCATAACTAATTCGTAGTTCGATTTGAAGCTCTGAAAAGGAAGTGGATCGTGATCTAATCTTCAAAGGATTTCTAGGAAATGCCAAACACCACTCACTCCTCTTACTATACATACGTAAATATACCTATATAATACAAAGTTCCACTTTTCCTAGAATAGTTAATCGAATCGAATATATATAAATATATTTTTCCCAGTATTGCATCCGAATGCACTTTGACAGGCGATTCGCTGAAATCGGTATCAGTTTTGAAATTTTAATTAAAACATGTGTTCCGACCTATGTATTTTATGAAAAATTGAAAATTTAAAAAAATAGTATTCGTAGAGATGATCTTCGGTACAATGAATATCTATACGAAATTAATCTTCAGCACAACCCAAACAATCATAACCTAAAAAGAGATTGACTTAATCTAAAGTTGGATTTAGTACGGTACATTTAGATTACTAAGTGAAAAATGGCATTACTAAGAAATGGACCCCATTATTCACAGTGACTGAAATTTCATATCATTTCGCTACTACTACCCACCTCTAGAGACAAACCCAGCTTAACTTTTCAAATATCGAACTGATGATCCATTGCACAATTTTAAAAATAAATTATTCTACTAATTTTTATATCAAACGTTTCACCACAATTCTCATATCGAACAAAGGACTGCAAAACAGTGTGAACTATCAATTTTCACGAAGGGTGAACACGAACACGATGTTCACGACGACGCATCATCGATTGCACACCCAACCGACTGCACATAGCCAATCGTCCATCTGTGACCGACTGCTTCCTCACACCTGGTTCCCAAGTTCCCCTTCGATTTCGAAATGTTCACACAAACTGCTAACGACCCAAAACAGTGCACACGTGCATAGAACTCGTGTGGGTCGAATGTGCCATAGTTCGATGGGTTTCCTGGAAACTCTTCATGGGGGCAAGGGGACACTAACCGCCAAATATCTAACTACGACACTGATTGATATCGAATTCAGTACGTGGAAATTGTCACCATGGCGATGGTACTTTGTGATGAGGCACGGAATCGTATGTAATGCATATCGCAGAATTCGGGGAAACGGTGTTTCAAAGGACTGATATCGATGTTCGACGATTCCTCTGTATATGGTTTTAATTTCGTGGATACTTTGAATCTGGTAAGGTTATATTAAATTTAAATAAATGAAGATATTTTGCAATGTTTTTCATTTTATTGAGACGTTAAAAGAAGCATAACTTAAATACAGTACATAGGTATATGTGAGATTTGAGAAAATCTGATGAAGTTACTTACAATGACGATGTATAGTCAATTACCATGTAAATGTTTGAAAATGTTGTGTATTTCTATAGTTTCGATGATATTTAATAAATTGCAATAATAATAATAAATAATAAGAATAATTTAAGTACGAATTCAGATTATAAAGCTGGATAATTTATCGAAATGTTCAATTAAAATTTATGCTGATTGTACATACGAGTATACGATTTAATGGTTTTGTTGGCTAATCAAAAAAAGTTATATGTCAAGGACCGTAAAATATGAATATGTACTTTTCAAATATAATTCGTACGTAGTTAAAATTTATTTAAGCAAACAAAACCATCGAGATTATCGTAGGAAAAAATTGGCATTTCGTAAAAAGTTTATGAAAAGAGTTGCGTAAAAAATACAACACTCGATACACAATCGAACGGTATATTTTAGTTACATAAAAAATTCACATACAAATCAGCAATCGATTGGAAAAAAAGTACAATAAATTACATCGGCCTCGAGCGTAGTACGTACAAATGAAAAAATGACGTTTCCGTTAACATGCTACTTTTTTCCATTCTTGGAAACGTACATCGCAATTACTTTGTACAACACGAATTTGAAAAAAAATGATTATGTTTTATCTCACTTTTTCTACTTAAAAAAAAATACTTATCATATTCTTATATTTGTACCACAGTTGAAAGTCACAGGACCGTAACCCGTATATCCGAGCGTTTGCATTCTAATGTTAAGTTCTTCGAAGCGAAACTATACGTTCATGGTATATGTATAAGA
Organism: Cheumatopsyche charites; assembly: GCA_024721215.1. NCBI lineage: Eukaryota > Metazoa > Arthropoda > Insecta > Trichoptera > Hydropsychidae > Cheumatopsyche > Cheumatopsyche charites. The sequence goes on from CM045575.1 coordinate 11,511,215, forward strand.
TATAAATAGTAAATACGTAAATAAGTGTTCGTGGGGGTAGAATTTACTAGGAAAAGTGTACACGTGCGTCTGTATGCACACTTTTGTTGTCGAAAATATGTTGGTTCAACGAATGACGTTTGAATAGGGTGCAATGAGAATTTGATAAATCGCTTCCTAAAATTTATTTCAGTGACAAAAAACTTTTCGGACTTATTTATTACATGTTTGTTTAGTGATATGGCGTAATAATTTATTGTCTGTCCGAAAATGTATTCACTTTCGCTAAGAAAACAAATATATTATGCAAGATAACAAGATTTACGATTGAATTAAAAAGAACTCTAGTAATTTATTCAATTAAACATGTAATGTTGTTAGCAAATATTACGTATTTTCTTATATATAATTTATTTTTTAATAACATAATAAAATTATACACTATATGTGCTCAATGCAAAAAATAAACATCGATCGCATCTCGCGCATTTTTATCATGAAAATCGTGAAACTTTTTGACTATCCGAAAATTTCTAGTAAGTACAAAATTCAAGGGAACAATCCCCAAAAAATATACGTTTTAATCAACGTCTTATTCACATCGATAATAATAGTAAAACGCACTTTCGTGCACGCCATAAGCTCGGAAGGGAAACATGATTGATGTTGGCGTGTTCGTGGAAAAAAATAGTTCATAACGCTACTCTTTTTTCCCCAGTCGAAACATAATATCGTTTATAATGATATTTTCTAAATAAAAAATTAAATACAAAAAACAAAGGATAAAAAACACAATTCATTAAATTACTAGAAAGGGTCAACACAAATCGGGGCAATTACGTTAAATATATTTTCGTGTAAGTTTCGAAAATCCCGCGCGATTTCCCGGAAAATGACCAAGAAAATATTTCAACGGTGCGTGAGTGAATTTTCACAGTGACGTGCATTTTTATTATAGTTTTGTTTTCGAGAATGATTTTTCATTGCACTGAATTACGATTGCACATCGCATTATTTTTCATTTTCGAGTGTGCGTAGTGCGTGTTCGCTTACGAAGCGTTTTTCCGACAGACAATCGAAAATTATCGTCGGCTTATCGTTTTTTATGATTTTCTCTACGCGTTTTTTCGGATTTAGTCACTTTTTTGGATGTTTGATGTCATCGTTTTCGTTATCGTTTATCGTTTTATAAAGAACTTTGGCGCCACTTAGGTATATTAGTTGTTTTTCGTGTGTACAAAGGTAAATATTTTAATCGTGAATGTGTTTTTCATATTTGTGACGTTTAGTGGAAAAATTTTACAATCGTTTACATCTGAATAATTTCATATTACATATGCATGGTGATTTATTTATATTTTTTATCGCTACTGAATATTGTTTTGCCATTCATATGCACCAGCTGTTCTCAACATTTTTTTTATTCATGAAAGCACACTTTCTGAATTGCTTTTTCATATGAAAAATATTTTATCGCGCGAATTCCGTTATTAAAAATTCAGTCTGAAGCTTTTTAGAGAACCCATATACAAAATACGATATACATACATAGTATACTTCCTTTCTCTTATTATAAACATACCTACAGCTAAAATCTCATAAGGATTCATTATAAAGTTAAGATTTATTTTCACGTTTTCTTAGTCACTATAAATATTTATGAATATCTAATTGTACTCAATATAATAATTTAATGTTAAATATTCATGTATTATTGACATCTTTCATAAATTTGTTACTTTATATGCTGGTACCTAGCTATGTGTTTATACCTATTGACTCATAAAGATAGTACATACATTTTGAATCATAATTTTCGCATTCTGGAAAATTACTTTTGATATGATACCTTATATAGATTTCCTTTATTTGTGTAAGCAGTCAAGTACCGGTGTGCAGTTGTATTTTTAGAATGTGAATCATATCAAAAAATTATAAATCGTGTATCGTGACTAATCACTGCACTAAAGTGGAAATGTTTGAAAGTGTTTATCGAAATCTAACATGGAACGTTTCCTCGAATTCGTGAAAATTCTTGAACGATTCAAGTACGTAAACAATGCACATTTCATATCTAAATATTTTTACTGCATACCAAAACATCAATTGGAATCGATTCGTTTCAATGCAAATTTAAATGATTTTTACTCATTTTGCTGAAAATGAATTTAAATGGCATCATTGATCGAAAATTCAAATGAGTTCCACTAAAACTTTCTCCACTGTGAATAATCGAGTTTCCAAGTAAATTCGCGATTATCATATAATGGGCACAGGTACTGTTAAAGCGACCAACCTTGACACTGTTGCACTCGAAGCGCATTCGAACAGAAGCACTTTTGCGCCTTTTCCTCGCACATTATCCATTATATTCGACTTATATAATATAATAAAAGAACCCACACAGGTATCCCAGGTGATTGCAACAATGGCACAATAGAGTTGTGTGCCAATTTTTTTGTATATCGCTTCTTCGAACTATCGCGGAAGCTGAAATCCGCGAATCCGCACAATGAGGACTTTCCAGGTAGTTTTCGTAATTTTTTTCTCCGATTTTAAATTTTCGTTTTGAAAAGTGTTCCCGAATGATATAATGAAAGATGTGACAGCAGAAAGCAGCTGCAGTTTAACACCTTTAACATCTCGTTTCATTTGCATCGCGTTTTCTCGGAAGAAACTTTCCAACATCCAACTTCCAGCGAAGAGTGATAATGTGTCGCCGTTGGGTTTTCGTTCTTATTTTTTACGTTCGTTAAAATATTCAAAAGATGCTCAATTCAATTAGATTTATTTATATAATTTCATCAAATTTCAAACACCTTCATTATATTATTCTAAGAAATTAAATTAAAATCAAATTATCATTTCTTCGATTCGATTAGTATAAATAGACTTAATATCGATTTGTAATTCCTGAATCATGATACTGGTATATGACTAATTAGTAACAATTAAAACTCAATCACTTCACTCATCGCCAGATTAATCAATTACCAAATTCTGCTTATAATCGAATTCTCAATAATCGTCTCGATCGTTTATTACACTTATAGAGAATCACTCGGTAATTTCGAATAGCCTAATGAAATACCGAACAGCACCAATAGCATTTCCACGAAAGCATACCATAGCTCTAGTTCCATCGAAATGAGCCTATCACAAACACCATTATTGTTGTTTAACATCCACGAGTGTTCCCCGAATGTGTCTAATCATCTCGTGGAGGATATAAGGTATATTGTTTGGCTATTGAACTATCGAACATCACTTGTGGCTTCGGGAAATTAACATGTTGTGATCTGGACGTGCTCTTGTTTGTTGTACGTGATATTTTTTCACAATGCCTTGTTTGTTATGTGGCGAATTGAACACGTTCCAGTTCATTGTATTGTTCGCTTTTGTACGGAAATGATCTCTTTGCTGATGTATTATCGATTTTTAAGACTAGAAGCTTATTTGTCGAAAAAAATATTAATCGATATAAGTTAAATGGATATTAACCTCGTCGGTAAATATAACTTCGCTTGTAGATATAACCTCGTCAGATTTTCTTTAAATTCAATAAATTAAGGAATCTTGAATATGTTGGCTGTATTTAAACATTGTTTATTGTCTCAATGCAATATAATAAATTTTTGAATTGAATGATTTTGTGAAATTGCTGATTTTATTTTAAGAAAATTTAACGAATTTATATCCACTGGTGAATTTAAAGCCATTTCATCTTACTTGTTATGTCGAAGAATATTAATATTACGTATAAGGAAATGATTCATGTGATAATTTACCTTTAGTCTCGACAAATTATTATCCAACGTTACGAAATATAGTGCAGTAATAATGAGCAGAGTTTATCAGATAATCTTCACAGTGTCTATCTGAAAATTATTTCCCTAATATCAAGATAAGAAAATGATATGATTCATTACACAAGTGAATAAAAATTAATCATTACATTGTATTTTAACATTAAATTTACTGTAATTGCAAATTATTATGCACACATGTATAGAAACCGCATATATTCGATCGGAAAACAACGATAGTCGATAATACAATAGAAATTAACGAGAAAACCCCTCGATTTTCAGAATTATGCACATTGTTCATTGTTCTTGGACGCAAAATGTTATATACGCACTCATTCCCCGAATAAGGACGAGCGATTTAATTTGCATACATATGAAAGTCAAATATGAAAATGTGATCACATTTCTCGACTTCAAATGGTTCCCGTTGTGAAAATTTGAACTTGGAAAATACGAGTCTGTCTGAAGTGGAATGTTAAAAGTTTCTTTTTTATTTTAACGACTCTCAATTTGTTCATTTAAACTTTATATTACTATACAAATCGTTATTAATACTTTCGTGATATTTTATGTTCGCTTTTTATCTTGCGTGAAAAATAAATGGAAAAATCTTTTGGTGAAACTAAAGCGCAGAAGGATTCTCAGTACTACGATTTGTCATTATGGAGCATTTCCCCATAAAACTCCTACTTCGTCTTCATATTATTTTCACCATTTCCAAGTATTCGTTATAACTCAGCAATGATTCTAATTCAATATAAAATACGTACATATTGAAGTTATATTTCATAATACACATGGATAGATGTTACTGAAAAATAATCCAAAGCTTTTCTAAACACATTTTCGAGTTCCATTCTATTTAAGGTTATTTATAACCCTTATAATATTCTTTTTATTTTCTGAATATTCATAGAACTGAAACGTTCCATGAATCGGGGATGTAGTGGTGTAGACATTTTCAGCGACCTTTCCTGGAATGTCTGTAACTGAATATTCATCGTGAATATTTTTTCACTCTTTCAAAGAATTGTTTTCGCGTAATTTGAGAATAAAATATCAATTCAGAACCCAAATGAATCCTTTCATAAGTTTTAATTAAATTTTTCTTCAAATGAAATAAAATTATGTATATTTTATGCAAGATTTAACTTTGTTGTAATAATAATTGAAAGTTGATTTACTTGAAAATGAAAAATATTTATTAGCAGAAATAATTTAATATTATATTATAGTATTTCGAAATGTACAGTACATTAATTTCTTAGAATAACGGGAACACACCAGGAAAATATGTTAATTAAATGAAACGGAATATGTCCTCGCAAACAAGCGATTTATAAAATACAACTTTATCGCAAATCATATACATTTAACATGCAAATCATATTTTTAAACTACAATTTTCATATAAAATTATTTTAAACCAACAGAAACCTTATAGTTTTGAAAATATTCCTATTTTTACCATAAAATTTCCTCGAACGATCGCATAAATTTCCTTTTCATTCCCCGGCACGTTTTTGTGGAAAACACACCAAGCGGAAATTCGCCTGAACACACATTTTCGATGCACATGAGATTTTCAATTCGATGGAATATGGAAACACAAAACGATAGACGAAAGTACAGAATAGATGAGCAAATAACACGGATGTCATTCCTCGAAAAAGTGTTATTTGTTGACTTCCAAGAAAATTCATTACTCGAAGAGTCGCTTCGAAGGCAGTGTAAACAATTTCACTCTTCAAATAGGTACATATTCCAATCCTTCCCGAAGGCTATTGGGTTATATTTTTTCCTCTCGTCGTATAAATATGTGAAACGTTTCCTTTTTTTTATTCATGAAACAGATTTTTTGAGAATTTTATGTTTTAAAATTTATTTTTCACATCAAATAGTCATATTTAGAAAGTTAAACTAAGCGTATAATATTCGTGGAATGTTTTCAATATGATACAAAGTTGAATAATTTCAAAGTTTTGGTTCATAACATATGTAGTTTCACAACGCTGAATGTCACAAACATATATGCATTAAGCTTTGCTCTTAAAACTTTGACATATTAAATTAAAATACATATACAAGTACATATAACGGATCCCCAGAGCCTTGTATTCATACATATTAATTGTAGAACAATGTTGATTTTATTCGACTATGTTATAATGATACATACACGTGTCCCTGCTACTCGATTGGGGTGTGTTAAGCGAATCCCTAGAAATGCTTCAACTAATTAAAACAGCTGGAGCGAAAAACATGTCTTTCATAGAAACCTTCGCAATACGATTTCCGAGGATTTGCATTTAGTATCCTTCGAATATTTTTCTCATAAATATGAATTTAATATAGAGAACAATGACCGCGTTCGTGATTCACTCAACAGGTACGATGATTCAGAACAGTATTTCGAAACTGACGTTAATTCTCGAAGAAAATCCTCAGGTTTTAAAACCGCAAATTTCAATTCCGAGTAAAATATGTTCTGAAAGGATTCAGCATCATACTAATTTTGCGAAAATTTATACGCATTTGATTTATTTCGAAGAAATTTATGAACTTCGAGAGATCTATAAGTCATCGTATCTATCTATTTCATAATTCTTGGAACAATCAATTGACGCAATCGAATGAAAAAATAATATCGGCACGTGTGACACTTGAGTTTCTAATAACTTGTTATCTGATTTATTTTTTCTCGATTTATCAGAACGTGTTAATTAACAATCAAAGTGAGGGCATTTTATTCTATAGATAGAAAATATTAACATTATCTTTGACAAAAATTAAATTATTTGATGCACTTCGCGCGGAATAATGCGATTTGTGAAGCACTCGCAGCTTTCTAAATCAAATTAATCACCTTCTCGAGCTATAAAGTTTAAAAATAGTTCTACATTTTATAATGAGATGATTTCGAAGCGAAATTGTTCATTATTTTTCTCTTGCACGTGTTTTTATTCGAGAGGTGAATCACTTCACAGACTCAAAGATGCAACATTATGCAGTCAAGGTATGCATTTTGTTTCTGTTGCATAAAACGAATTTATTATATGTACTAAAGTAGACGCAATTTTGAAAAACTGAAACGAGAAAATCCGAAAAACCTTTGCATCCAATTTAACTATAAATACTTCTAATGAAGCATAGATTTTTAGAAATTATTAAAATTATTATAAAAATTATTATTAGACTTTTTCATTCGGGTATTTTAAGTCGAGCATCCAATTCGTACGGTGATTCGAGTTCGGGTTCAAAAGTTGAACACGTTTAATGCCCCCAGAGTGAAACCAATAAATTACACGATATATCCACAATGAAAGAAGGAAACTTCAGTGTGTGTGAAGTTATTTCTCGGAAATAATAAACGAAGCAAGCCTTTGTGATGCTGGTTATAAAGCGAAGCTGTGTCAGCGAGCTGAGTGCTCCCATTTAACGAAGTCGAATCTCTCTATGCAATATTAAACTTTCTCTACATTAAAGTTGGACAGATTACGCTTTAAAACGAAACTTAGTTTCGAGAAAATTATTGAAAATGTGTGATCTTTTGTTCATTACACAATGACCGGTAGTTCGATTCAATTAAGCGACTTCCTGAATGAATAAATCGTCATGTAATTTTGCGCAACTGACCGAGTTTCTGAGAATTTTTATTGAGTGCAATTGCTTCTTCGTATTGCATTTAATATTAAAATGATTGATGCTATAGGAGAACGGAAGCCCTTGTCTTTCGATTGACGTCCATTAAATGCAGTGCACCTGTTGAAAGTGAACTGTCATATAAAAAAGGAAATTACACATGTGCCACGTGCGTAATTATATATAATGTTTTATACAAATTACAGTGTCACTCGTTAGATAAAATAGGATTTTATCATAAATTTACTGACTAATTTACTTTTTTTTTCAATTAATTAATTTAACGATAACTTAGTATCTAATAATTCATGATAATTCTTAAGTATTTTCTATGAAATCACCATGCTTTAATAATATGTGACATACATAGGTGCATAATTCAAAATTAAAATGTAAAAGGGAAGAGGAAATTTATAAAAATATCTTCCAACAATTACAAATCAAACGGAACTCCTTACCTTTCACTAATGCTTCTCTAGTCATCACAATTCGATTCAAATTTGTGTAGAGTAATCTAAATAAAAAAAGTTGATCAATAGATACAGTAATTAATGTTGATCTTCAATTAATTGTTAATTTAAAGTTAAATTATACTGTATTTTTAGAAATTCTCTAATTTCGCAGGCGTTCACTTCTCCATGGCCGTGACTATTCGTCATATTTAAATCGAATTTCCTTAACACAATTATGTGAACACGCTTTGTGCAACCCCAAATCGAATCACCTCGAAACTTTACAATTTATGTACTGATATTTCAAAGGGAGCTCGAATTTATAAAACGTCCTCTAATTACGCATAACGAACACATTGTCGCTTCTGGGAAGAGAAAAAAGCAATCGACGAGGGTTCGCTTTCCCGGAACTTAGAACTCCGAAACACACAAATAATAATAAAAAGTCACAGACGACAGATGGACACAAAGTTCACCATCCGACCCGAAATCGAAAACGAAAATTTTAATAAAAACCGAACCATCTGCGGGCTTGTCGTATGTCGAAGGGCTGCGGGACACCAGACCCTTCCTGGAAGGGACACAAAGGCTGCACAAGCGGCAAAGACGATAATGCTCACCATTATGTTATTTTATAAGCGTATGAAAATATTTTCCGAGAAATTTAATAAGCTCTCTCACTGTTGGATCTCCGTCGTTCGAGGAGTTGGAAGAGCGTTGGAGCACTGCGGGGTTGTTGATTAAAATCTGAACGGTCGATCGTTCTTGGTATATGGTATTGTTTTGGTTTATTGTTTTGTGGTGTGTGGGAGTTTTGAGCCTTGAGTGATCGGTGAGATTGATTTTAAATTATTGATGCACTTTGTGTTTGATCGATTGTTATTTAGTGTGTATGGGTGGTAAAATTGACTTGAAGAATGGGAGTGTTCTTCTGAAAAATCTTTTCGTTTTCGTTAGAGAGGGTTAATATTGAGAAATCAGTGTCATAGAATCATATACGATTCTTATTAAATCTACTTCGAATAATATATAGATTGGAGGCTAAGTAGATGGCTCGAAAATATGTTTTATCTAAATACTTTTTAAAATTAAAAATCATCAAATCTTATAAACATCAAAATTAACTTCATTATTTTTCGAACATTTCTTATTTCATATTTAAGAATTTTGAAAATAACATCTAATGCAATAATAACATTTGAAAAACTTTGTAATGCAGATGTTTCTTATTCTATACATTTGAAATCGTATTTTAAATGAATAGATATGTGAAATGATTTCATCCAAAGGGGGAGCCATAGTATTTCCAAATCCACCCCTGTTGAATTTATTTCATTCGATTTTTTTATATCAAATATATGCTGATACATTTTGAGAATATCAATATATATCTAGAAAGGTAGTTCATGAAAAAAAATCTAAGGGTATTTGTATTTATTTTCTATTTTTTGACATATTCAATTCAGTCGCCACGCGTTCGAAATATTGTGTTTGCCAAACTATCCAGGTATAATGCTTTTGTCGCAACAAAAAAATAATATATTCGAATGTCACTCTTCATATTTTTTCCTTCATTCGTTTTATTCCAAGAGAATAGAATACCATATAATATGTTGAGGCATTTCCGCTACATACTGAAAAAAATCCCACTCTGAAACAACACAATCAATTTCCGAAGAAATAAAACATCCGAGAAGTCAATAAAATGATTCTGCGAAAGATTTTTTTTCACCGAGTCATTAAATTCGATCGCAGAAAGGAATGAGTTGCTTTATCGTGAAAATAAGTCACTGACGATTCGGAGCACATTTTCTAAAATTGGCCTACCTGGAAGTCTACGACAATGGTAATAATTATAAAATAAACATTCACAATGGGGCTAATCGTGGGAATGGCAATACCGTTGAATACTTTACGAGCAATAACTCACTTTCTCAGAAGTGGCTTTTGCTTACATTGTTTGATCTTTTGTTTCGAGTCCAAAGCGCGGCTTTTAGTATTTGCAGAAACGTTTGAAAAAAACTACGTGAAAAAAGGGCAAAAGCTGTTTCTACAGAAAAACGGCTCCGCTTTTTATATTTCCATAATGAAATAACTAGAGTTCGTTGTGCTAAATGTGACTAAAAGATTTAACGTGATTCATTATTAGTTGCGCAAATACTTATGAAAAATTGAGTATATTTTTAGAAATCGTACTTCCGTTCGATTTGCACAAATATTTTGCACCATATCGATAATTTTCAGAATATATATCATATTCCTCGAAAAGTGTAAAACTTCAAACGCTGTCTATATTGATTTTGACAGACTGGGCGGAATTTTTGAATTCTCTCGTCAAACTTTGGACAAGCATCGTCAAGAACACAAAACTCGATTCTCGTTCTTAACAACAATGGGATATAAAAAAGGTGGCATGGATTACCAGGAAGGTCCGATCAGGTGCGTTGCCCTGAGCTTTTGCCATTGTAACACTTCTTGTAGGACATTGCGATTTTTTAACGGCTATGCTGCTGCACGAACATGTCTAATTTTAAGTATTAATAATGTTTTGAAAAAATATTTAAATATTTTTATTCAGGTCTTTTATAACACAGTCGCATCGTTCCTTTTATGAAACCTCTAAAACCATATTTATCATGAGAGCAATTCTAGAGTTGGAAAGTAGGATGAAATGTTTTGATGATAAATATTTAACCACTGGCTGACCTATTTACTTTATAGAACAAGTTTACTTGTGTAATTCCTGTAAATATTAATTAAATTATGAAACTTTTTAAATATTTAATATATTTTGATCGAAACTTTTCAAGTTACTTTTCATGAATTTTCCCGACTGAATATTAAGTTGAAAATTATAAATTTTCCCAGATTATCCTACACTTACAAGTTATTCTACGAAAGCATACTTTGCTCGGATTTACATTTTGAAATATGACGTTCTTGAAAGGAGTGAGCGAATTTGTTTCTACGAAAATGGCATGCAATGAAAATATGTACTTGGTTTGATATTTTTTCGTTTGTAAATATTTATTTTGATAGAAAAATACAATTTACTCTTTGAGAATTTGAATTACCGATCACTTTCGCAAAATGCAATCAATATTGTACTATAAAAGATCATTACAAAAATCACTTTATATTAAAAATTGGCACAAAATTATATGACATTTGAATTGAAATAGTATTGTATAAGTCCCAAGCATTATTCAAACGAACGTCAATAAAATTCTAATAGTTTTCCCTAACAATAGACGATGACGACTCATGTAACTAAATTTTCCGAATCATTCATGGTTTTCCGCGCTCCATTATAGATTTTATACGCCATCGTCACAATTTATCGACACGAAAGCATCGGATCTATAATCTTTCATTTGCGTTTTTATGCTTCAAATGTATATGAAAATTCTGTGGAAAAACATTATGATATTTTTTCTGGGAAATAGTACGGCGATCGCGTGCAAATACGACCTCGTAGCCGAAGTCTGCAGCCACCTGTTGTCGAATATTTTTTATGTGTGTTGGCGTAGTCGTCGTAGTCTGTCGACTTTTTATTATTCGTCATTAAGGACTTCGATTACGATGAAAGCATCGATTTCTGTTGCTTTAATTTTAGATACGCGAACGTATTCGGGTTAAATATTGGGTTTTGGCGAAGAAAATTCGCGGAAAACTCATAAAAACGCTTCACACACTTTTATGTCTAACTGTGAACTTGCGGCTTGTAGTCGAAGGACCTAGTTTTTTTTTTTCGGTATTGACGGAATGTTTTAATTTAAACTTCATAAAAAAAATAATTTTCTATCTATTATGATGATTAAAATCTGCAAATTTGATTAGTGAATATTTACTAGTTATTACATAATTGAAAACAGCATACATTAGCCTAATTATACACGTAATGATTTCAGTTATACATTTCGTAGAAAATTATACGTTACTATTGATTTTTCAACTAATTGGCATAATAACTTGTACATACTTGTGAAGTAGACCATCAGTACGACACTCGACAAGTTAAAGTTGACTTAGATCAGGTTATGTTTCAGGATAAACTAAATTACGCCTTATTTTTTTCATATTAGGCTGGTTTAATTTTAGGATAGACTTAGTTAAGTTTTTTTGAGAATAGGCTGGTTTTGTTTTAGAATATGATAGATTAGGTTTTTTCAATACAAGCTAGTTTTATTTGAGGATAAATTAGGTTAAATTTTTCACTAATTTTTCATTTCAGACTGGTTTCGTTTGATAATAGACTAGGTTGAGATTTTTCTCTCTCTTTTCAGCTTCGTTTTAGTTTGAATATAATATCAATAGTATCGAAATACAGCACATATTCAAAATCGATATGTCAAGAACAAATATAGAACACATTCCGTTCGTTCACTGGAAATACGGGTCATTACTTCCGATACGTTCTGCTCAAATCCGAAAATCGGATTCGCAGAAAAGTCTTTCAGATTTTTCAATACATTCGTGACCCGGTTTTTGAAAGCTTTGAGCTTTCGCAAATAAAACAGTACGCCATCGAATGAAAAATTCGAACTCGACACACAATGTAAACGCTTTTGATGTGTGTTCCACATTTCGTATGGCATATTCATGGACTTATAAATTAATTCGAATGTCCGCGTTGAGTGCTTTAGTTGTAAATTTTCTGTGAGTTATGCGCGTCTTGCTTAAAGTGTATGAAGTCATTTAATGCGAGTGCGTATTTTGAGATTCGAATTGAGTAATTGATTGTTGTTGCGGGTGAAATGCTTTTAAAGTTGTTGTGATGGGATTGATTTGATGTTTCAATGTTTAAAATGCGAATTTATGATTTATTGCGTCGAATTGTGTTTGAAATCGATTTTTTTTGTACTGTGAAAGTGCGTGAATTGGATTCAATAAATCACTAGGCGAGTGGTTCTCAATGTAGTTACGTTTAACTTTCATTCTGAAATGTTTTGAAATCCTATGATACATTTCATGGTTGATGAAGTTGCATGAATATATGTATATCTGTATGTACACAGGAATAAATCACTTGCTAAATTACATACATATCTGATAAAGAAAATAGAAATAACCAATTTCTCACTTAGGATTTCCAAAAAAATAAATGCACTCCTTTCGAATCTACAATAGAAAATTGTATTGAATTAAATAACTTTTAATCCCATGGGAATCTGATTTGACTAAAGTGGCGAAATAAGTTTGGGGATCTCTGCACTAGGCAATCTATATTTCTATTACATGTTCGATCATTGAACTGTAAAAAAGAAACAGACAATTGGATTTTCACGACAAGTTAATGACTTCTTGCCTAAATGCCAAACACGCACGATTCAAGAACGTCATTCTCGAAGCTATCATTAATGCCATTAATGATGAAACGATTCGTCGAAATTAAAGATTATATAATAGAATAATGGAAAAACTATTAGGAAAAGTCGTACGTTATTTGCACGACTATTATGCAAAGTGCATATGTTCATATGTTGACAAATCGCTGAAATTACATTTGACATGCGTATAAAATTCATCGTAAGTCGTTTACATTATAATGATCTGATTAATTATAATTTTACGTGGAACGAAACCTTGATTGTAGCATAATGTTTTCGAAAATGTCAATCAGTTTTGTTTATTTAAGATATTTTTTTGATATTTTCGGTATCACGAGCGCATTTCATATTTGACAATTTGACACTTTTGATCCAAAACAAATGTATCGTATTTCGAAGAACGACCTTTATTTTAGCTCGATACGAAAATTTCACAACGCGAAGGACAAATCCTCAACTTTAACCGATCTGGGAGAGAAAGATGGTTCTGTCTTTCCTGGAATTGCGACAGAACGAGTTATGTTCTGATCCCGAGAACCGAAGCCACCTTATTTATTTGTTCTCTCCTGCTGCCATTTTATAACATGTCAGAATACATAATTACGTTCGCATTCGAAAGCGGGACGAAGTTGAGAAAATTTTGTTTAAGTTTACAAAGTTGTGTTATTTCGTGTAAATAGATCGGTTTATTTATTAGTTTTTTGGTACGTATTTGAATGGACCAATCGCGTGCGTTGTCTGTTCGACTGGTCGAAAAATAAAGATTGGTGATTGGTTAGATTAAGTTTTGAATTGTTTGGATTAATGTTTTGGATGAAAAGTACAGTAAACATTTATTTAAAGGAATGTATTAAAATATTTGAAAGGTTATTTTGGTTTCTTTTTTCTGAAATTCATTATTATTGTTATTGTATAATGTAATCATGAGAAAAAAATGTGTATTTAACAAAAAAATTATCGTTCATGGGGACTTTTGTTTAGATTTGAAACAAGTGAAGGTATTCAATTTCAAATTTTTACTGAAATATTATATTAAATTGAATGTCAAATAAAGAGAAATAAAAAAAATGTCATTCTGGTTTAGGCGTCTTAATTCTGATTCTATATTCTAACATTAATCTATAATTTACGAAAAAAACAATTTCTAATTCACAAAATCTAATCTGAATCAATTATAATCAAAATATCATTAATTTTTATACTATTTTGGCAATAATTAATTAAAAAATATCTCAAATTTCAATTCATAACAAAAACATACAGTGATATAACCAATCCAATAAACGAAACTTTTAAAAACAAACTGACAATAGAAATAAAAAGTAAAAAGTATAAAAAAAGGATTCCGTGCATGGACGCTTGCGCGCACGTTACGACCTCCGCGCGCCGAACGCCAGTGTCCGGCGATCGTCGGGGAGGGATGCTGCTCGTCGGAGCCGACTCCGCTGCAAAAGTGAAAACGCGTCCGAATCCGCGGAGACTTCGCCCCCTGCGCCCCTTGCGCCCCCGGCCGAGGCGGAGCGCGGCCCCGCGCCTTCGCCCCTCGCGCCGAAAGAGCGCCGGGCCCCCGGGCGCTTCGCCCCGACCAGGGCCCCCGTCTTCATGGCCCCATGCTAGCGAAGACGACGGATTCGACAGGTGAGCCCCACCACCTAAGACTGCGCCCCTCATGTTCTCTTCATTGACGATCGGTGACGTTTGTGAAAGTTTGCGTATAGTTTGACGTATGGTTGTGTAGTTTGTGTTCGATTGTTTCGATGTAAATAAATTGATTAGTTTCAGTGTTTGATCAATTAAATGTCGATCGAATTGTTGTTTGTGTTGTGTTTGGATGGTAGTTTTGTTTTTTAGTAAGAGTCGTTGTCTTGAAGTGGACTCCTTTCACATTTTTGTTTCGATGGCCACTGATGCGGTGCAATTCTAGCGACGCGTTGCTACAAAAGATGCGTCGAAATCTTGTCTTTTTATCGAAAGTTCAACTAACTCAAAATATCAAACTTCGATTGACTTAAATCATCCCAACTATTTCAAAGTTAGATGTATTTTTCTTTACAAATGTTCTACTTTTGAAAACGTTCTATGTTCTTTTCACATGTTTTGTCTATGTGGTCGTTGAAATTTTCAGTGATGTTATTCGCCGCGTATCGATTTTCAAATTCGTGACGTTTCCGATGTTCTTTTTTAGTTTTCGCAGAATGCGTACAACAAATGAAGCGTCGATCGACAATACGTTTCGCTTTTTGTACGTTTTCGTGTCATCGAGACCTTGAATTGCGAGAATCAATCGTCGATATTCTTGAATGGTAACCGAGCACGAAGCCATCGTAATGCGTCTCCACGTGAACAGAACTTCGAGTTGAATAGGGAAAATATCTAAAATTAAACTTTAACAATACGCAACGTCCTCCCATTGTGATATTGAAAAGATCATATTTAAAAAATACGTCCATTAAAATATCATGAAAATACAAAATACTTGCCGCCGATTCTTTATATGGATGCCACTGCTATAATGTGCAATTTTATAATTACAAAAAAAAGACCCATTTAGATCAAATTAGTGATATTTTTTTAGATATAATATGTATTGGGCGAAGTTCAGATAATGACATTCATATAACACGAATACCAAAAATGCTGAAATTCTAAGAATTTATCCATTTACATTCGAAAAAATGATGTCTTAATGCAGATGTGCCATTTGGTATTGATCCGTTACGTGAATGCCAATGCCGCGCGCATAATTCCATACCAACATACCTCTGTCTACATAAGCCGAAAATTAGATTAGTTTAGGATTTTTTTGTCTCTATTTCATCAGATTATTACTTAATGTTATATCAAGGTTTGAATAAAGTAAGATTAATGGTGAAAGAATTTATGTTTCAACAACGAATTTATGAATATTTAAGTCTCGAAAGACAGAAAGATTAACTTAATATTTTTTCTTTTCTCTTCAGACTTAGCAGATGTACTATTTTTATGAAATTCAATATTTTTACGCGTAAAAATACATTTTATGACAAACGTCATGTCATCGACCATAGTCACAAAAGGCGATCGAATTTCGAACCGAAAGCCGAATAAAAAAAGGCTCGCTTCTCGGAAAATCGAAACGGAATCGCGACGAAAACGTCTCTTCGCGGAAAAGCTTCAAACTCGAAACAGATCCTCGAAAAAGACGACGATGATGACCTTAGATACGTGTAATAGAGGTGATCGTCACGCTATATACACAATACAATATTGTACCATTTCGAAGTTCGATCACGTGCGATCTGTCTATGTGTGTACATAATATATTTGCTATTCGAATAAATCGCGCGTTTCGTTTCCAAAAGTGCCGAATTTAGTTTCAGAGAATCGCGCGATTTATGCGACTTTTGTGCTCTATCCGGATTTTGGAATTTAATGCGGAATTTTATACGCCGTGGATGATGGTAGATTCTGCGGAATTTGCGTTGAAAGGAGGTTATTTTCCTTTTGAGGGTTTTCAGTCTGCTTCGGTGAATTTTTAACGCTGAGGTGGTAACCGGTTGAGAAAAAAGTAATTTTCCTCGAGAGAAAGGATTTGCATTGATGAGATTCCTGTGGAATTCTATGGCGAGAAAAAATCTTTTATGCAAGCTTTTCTCGTGAGAAAAATCGTTTTTTTTTTATTCTGGTCGATTTGTTTTAATGTGTTTTCTTTGTTTCTTATAGGATTAGTTTCAAATTTCATATATTGTCTTAAATAGAAATACAACTTTGATGTTTGATCGTTAAATGCTTCGAGCTAAAGTTAAATTATACAATTTAGTCAGCTTTTCATCTTATGCATTCATAAAATTTTAGTGTCGGCTGTAACAAAGAGCTCGGAATTACGAACTTGTGCTAGATTTGAAACTGCAATTCTCACAATTACAAACTTATTTGTTTTCATAAGAATTCATAAACAATTTGATTCAATGCGAACAATAGAAGTGCTCGTTTTATAACTCATAATTCAAATTCTGAATATTCATGTCATTGTGATTCATAAAATGCATAAAACATTGCTTTTTCTACGATACAAATAAAATAAATATCATTTCAACACTGAATATTTATTTCAAGATATTTAATACAAGTCAACTGAGTTGTTGCTCCGTTGATACAATCATCCAGTACCTCGTTTTCAAATAAAACGTAATTTCAAAATATAATATTATGAAATTCTCAAGAAGATACATAAAATCCTTTCTATCTTTAAAACCCACACATATCGCACAACTGAAACCATAATCGGAAAATCGAAGGGCAAAACCTACACAACTACATCACAAATATCTACAAAATAAAATATATTGTATACGTTTGTATATTATTAATAAACTCCTTAACAGCTAATCCTTTGGCAGCAAGACTTTTCAGAGTCATTGTACGCAATGGTTTTTACATCATAACATTTTACACAGTATTTCTATAGTTTGAAATTTACTACGGGAACAGGAAATGTTGTATCCTGCAACAGTTCACAATCGAATTAAAATCCAATGAGTCTCGAGAAACACCAGGTCACAGAATCTAGTATCGTATGAAATATACAATAAACCAAACCACGTGCACCCACTAATAATGTCATTCATTCAACATCGCGCCCATTGTTCGTCTATTTTCGCCGATAATGGAAGTCGACCTCACGAATATGTATTTCTGGTACAATTTTCCATTGTGCCGCGCTTTCGAACTACTGTGACACTCGATTTCGTTCCGCCGTTGTACTAAAATACATACAATATGTATGAGTGTGTTTTTTATTCGTGGATTTATCTATTTACATGTGGACAATGCGCAGTCATAGACACGGAGAGTGTCGGAATTTTTCCTGGAAATGCGACAATTTTAAAACAACGGTCGTTATCTGCGTGCGAGCGCCGTTTTATTGTCGTCCGAATGGTTTTTTTTTATTTGTGAATGTCGCAATTGTGAGTTTCGATAGTGAAAACTATGTACTGTAGGGATGTGGTGTTTCAGAGTTTGAGTTCGGTGCGGATGTGATGAAATTTTGTACGCGGAATTCGAGTTTGAAAGTGTTGTTCTATGTTTGTATGGATGTAATGTGGGGCGGATGAAAAATCTCGTGTAGTCGAATCGTTTGTGTTAATTGTATGCATTGGTTGTTGATGATGCAATTGCAATTGTTCGATTCGAAATAGAATTCACAGTTGGTGAAAAAATCGTTGTTTTTCTATGATTTCTCAGCCCTGTTATGTAAACTGCACCGATTGCGGTTTTTGTTATCGCGAATGTGATTTATTTTTGCATTCTGTTTATATTGTGAAAGCTTCTATTTTCGCATTCTATTAATCTACTTTGTATGAAAAATGTATGTAAATAGAATTCTTTAAATTTGAATTAATCTAGTTTTACGGTTGATTTCACAAATTGCGTAATCTCGAAGAGATTTTTTTTACACGGAAAACTCTCGGCGAAACTTTTTCCATCTATCGAGAAAATTGACCGAAATGAACTTCACCTTTTCCTAGAAACTCATTCTATTAAACTTTCGCTTGGATACACAACGAATGAACCCGCACAAATACAACTAATTAATTACCCTTCATAGAATTTCACAATATAGCATCGAATAACTTCAATTTTCGGCAGTGCTTTGACTCAAAAGGCCACTCACCTGCATTATTTTATAATAATATTCGACGACCGAAAAGGCCAAGGGACATTTTCGTTTTATAATAATAGGCCAAGGGACATTTTCAAGGGACATTTCATGGAACTGAAAAGGCCAAGTGGAACATTTTCGTCGATATTGAGTTATGTACATGAATCGCTTCTATGTACGCTCATTTATTTTGTGGCAAAAGGATATAAATGAATTCGGAACGTGTGCCGAGATATCATCAAATCCTAGGCACATGATCAACTTTGAGCGCGTTTTTCTCGAAATCGTCCCGAAGTCACTTGTACCTTTTGGCCTTTTCAGTCTTCATTTAAGATCAATATAAACTGGCAATTATTCAAAAAACAAACATTTCCCATTCCAACGCAAACACTTCGCACAACATCAAACGAAACACCAAAGCAGCCCCCCAATTAAAAAATCCGAATATAGAACCGAGCTTTTCGTATCGAAATCGACGTCGTGCAAAATTTCCAACCAACCGTCTCCGTCTCCGACGACGACGAAGAAGCCATCGTCTCTCTTCACCGCTTCTGGGAAATCGGTCTGGCTGGCGTTTCGCGGAAAAACTCGCCGGTATTAAATTGCGAGGACCCTCGCCTTCCACGCTTCGGATGTTCGTTTTGTGGTCGTCGTCGTCGTCGTCTCCGTCGCTGGGCACTCTTCGTTCCGCAGACGAGAGAGGCTTCGTCGTTTCGGTCGTTTTTTCGACGCGGAGGTCTCGGTCGGTAACCCCATTGTCGTGGATGTGTGTATGTGTATATTGTCTGGTTTTTAGTTGGGGTATCGATTGGGTTTTTAGACGGTGTGGTGTGCTCTTTCTTCTTTCGGTGTTCGGGGGCTGGAGTGGATGGGAGGGTTTCTAGAGTGGTGTTGAGTTGGATGTTCGATGGGAAAATGTTTCGATAGTCTTTTGGAGGATGTTTGTTTTGTGATGAAATTGGTTTTTATATAGTGTATTTTAATTTTTGTTGTCCTATCAAAAAAATATTAGAAATATCTAACTTGATAATAAAACGTAGCTCAACTTAATATTAATTGATTGTGAGAGCCTTCGCAAACTATAGACTTTTAATAGGCAGATTGTTTAGTCTGGCACTTTTTTAATGATGTGCGCACTTCCATACATCTCTGTGCTGATTAAGAAGAATATTTAAACTGTTGGCCTATAGAAAATCTGTTGTCTAAGAGGTCTTAATTGAACATGAAAAAATAATCGAACACACCCGTTGAGTGCCTTTCTGACTAGATAACAGAAAAGCCCCAAATTTTCTGATTGATTATATTCTTTTATTGACGGGGATTCCTTGTGTATTATAAAAATTATCACTCTTCATGAGTAAAAAAATAGATGATACTTATTTCAAATTGAGTCATCTTATCTAATTTTCAATTTTGTAAGACGTGTTATAGTAAAAAAATATACGTTGCATTATGTTCGATCTATGTATTTATTAATAAAAACTTTTATAGTATATTGATAAAATAAATATTGCGCTTCGTTATGGATGAAAATTAAAACATGAATTTTCATAAATTCGACGTAATTTATGTTAACTTAATTCAAAATTTATTATATCGAGTTTCAATACGGGGCTGAAACTTCAATCGATTTTCCGCATGATTTATTAATCAGGGTCACCGCATTAAGCATGCAAATGTCTTCATGAATTATTATGCATCTCCAACACTCGGCAGTACGCAGAGCCAATTAATCGAACGATTACAATAATTCACATGTATTAAACTGACAATTTCTTCGATAAAGAAAAATTTCAACATTCATCTGACGCACGTAGCTACATATATTATGTCAATTGCAAAAGCAAATATAACCAGTCTATATTTACTTTTCGGAATTGCTCCCGTCTCGCAATCGCGAAACGATCAGTGTCGTAGGTCGAGAAAAACGAAAACAATCACAAAAATTCAATACACCCACGAATTCGCGAATTTGTAGCGAATTTATCTCGCGGTCAATTGCGCAAACCTTATCTAATGTTTATACGAAAAATTAATCATTCCGAGAAAAAATTTGCGAAACGTCTCTCGCACACGACATATGCTCTTCGACAGCGACAATAACACGACTCGAAGAAGCCTCTGACCTCTGCCAGATAAAAAAGCATATATATATTTTTTTTAGATTCTATTCGGCATTAACGGTACATACTAAAAAAATGTACGGAGTTAATGTGTGTCGGTTGCCAGTGCACCGTTTCGATTACAGTCACGGCCAATTTAACTACGAACGCAGGATTGTGTTATTTCTGAGAACGTTCTACGGTCGGTTAATAACTGGTGCTTGTTTATATAGTCGAATGAATTGTGTTTCATAGAGAACGGAACAATCCCGATTTCCAATGTTCTCGGATTGTGCAAGGGATTTGCACAACGGTGCAATCTACGGTGTGACGTTTGTGATTGTGTTTCTATGGAAAGATGTTTGATTCTGTGTTTATTCGATTTTAATTAAATTGTAGATAATTTCGTTTGGTATTTAAATTAGTGATTGAAAATAATGAAAATCGGAGATCAATGATACGCATACGTTATTACAATATAATCGTTATCTTATAATAATAATAATCCATGTGCTATACATATTTATTTAAAATGTATCGATTCTGCGAAATCGCTCGTTCCAATAAGATCGTAAATTTCAAGCCAGTCTAATCAAGAGCTTCGAGCTTCCAATTATCACTTTTATCCATGTTTATTTTAACGATAACTTGCGGATTCAAAGAAAATCAATCGATCAATCAAACGATGTTCATACGAAATCGAATTCAATTCTATTTTCGTTGTGCTTTCCTATTATTAACTTTATATTCACATATCGACGTATCATTAAACGATACCGAGAATACACAGATTGCTGAAGTGTGACGACCCGTTCTCAACATTACGAGGTCAACAGATTTGAACTCGACTACCGAGAAAGAAACCCTGTCCATTGTCACATCAACATCTCCTAAATTTAACAATCGATTAGATCATTGGTTTCCAACCGAATCAAAATCCCATCTATTGGCAGACTTTGGAGTTCGAACACGATGTGTTTGTTATTGTTATAATACACATATCTGTCGTATTTCTCGGAAGACGCCATCGAAGATGACTCTAATTGGACACCAGCATCTGGTAGACTGGTAATTGTGCGAGACTCGAGGAAGTGCACAAAGACAAGCTGTCTGCGAATGTTTTACAACATTGCGGTTCGTTTGTGGTTTTTCTCATTTTTTATCGATGCCAATTCATCGCTAGATATCCATATTTGGTAATTCCCTTAGCGGCGTTCGAATGGAACTGTTGCGTGCGATTTTATCTGATCGAGTGCTCCGCCGCGTCTGTAAACACTGACGAGATTCGCATCTTGTCTCATTGTATGTTTATGGAATCTAGATTTAAAAAAAATTCTACGAAAATGCTTATTTTATTATGATAAAATTATTATTTTCATGTAATAAAACGCGGTCGGATACAGGCGTAGCCTAGGATTTAGGTTTCAGCAGATAGTCCATATAGATAGGGGCTTGACCCAGCCGAGGAATCAATACCACAGCCAAGGTTCAACCAAGGGTTAATTCTGTTCGGTGGCCTCGTTTTATTCGAAGGCTTACTTTTAGGATATATTGAGGCTTTTCGTGTTCGTGTGATTTTTCTATTTGATAAATTTAGGAAAAGTGTTCGTTGGTTTTTCGGTATTTTTGTTCGGTTCGCGGTTTTATTTTTGCGTGTCGATTCGGGGAATGTGTGGAATTATAATCGTGCATTGATATTATCAGATTCTTTATAATGTGTGGATATTGGGCATACGTGGAAATCTTGCTCATTTAAATGTGCATTCGTAGTATAGAAGATTAAATCGTTTGATTGTGTCATGTCACAACTCACAATATTGATCTTTTTTCTTGATTATCATTTTTGTAAATGATACTTGATTTTTTTCTCAGTAAAATTTCTTAATCGTTTTACTATTTTATCAAAGCGGTCATCAAGATAACGAATATTATTTGTGATTTTTTTTTATGCTACGTACATAAATTTTTAAGTATCTGTACATATTTCACAAGAAGCAATATTTAATAATTCTATCATTTTACGATTCAATAAAATATTCCGTTGTTGCTAGAATCAATAACTAATAAAATATAAATGATAAAAAAAAAAAAAACAATTTATCTGTACATTACCGACGATTTCCCTGAAATATAATATAGGCATATTCAGCATTTTTACGGCATTTACGCATAATGCGTTCGTTATCTGTTACTATTCGACGTTATCTCACACGTATTCGATAACGCATGAAATCATCACTTTATCCGCATTGGCTAAATTTTCGAACGCAGCAATAAAATTGTATTATTTCTACAAAACGACGATCTAAACAATAAAAAACCGACTGAACATTTCCAAAGCCTCTTTCATACATCCCCTTTTGTTCTGATTCACATATCATTATCTATTATCTATGTATATTTTGAGAAAACAGGTTACGGCCCCTGCATACTGCAAAGTTTATGAATGTAATATATGCATGTAAGAGAGATGTATGAAAGTGTGCAACGACGATTACAACTTCATAAAGAACAAGTCCCCAATTAAACAATCGGCCGATTAAAAGTCTGCAGTCTCGCCGATACAAAAAGTGCCAGAACGTGTAAACTAGTCTTAACTTCACACCGACGCATTAAAGCAGCGAAATTCTCGATGTGTAACGAAACTCGAGTCTTCGGCATGTGAGCCTTCGGTCAAGCCTTCGTGTCGTAATTCGACGTTTTTAAAACGACCACAATTAGACGATGACCGCAATTTGTTGCACGCAACCTGCATAGCGTTGCGATCTTGCATTTTTCCCCTTTTTTTTTTACTCCATTCGGTTCAAATTCGAGGATGCGGTTGGTGAAAAATCAACGATGTGCGACGATTGTGGGTGTTTTTTTTATTCCTGGACGGTGTTAAATGAATGAATTGCCGCTGATTCTAGGGACATTCATCATCGTCGCAATTAGCCATTCAGTGTTTATGGTGAATGATTGTCATTTCCTTATCACTGAGATTACAATGGAATCACATATTCATTTTATTATATTTGAATTGTACAAGGTTTCTCTTTTTCAATTGAATCCCGAGCTTTCGACTCGTTTAATTAAATAAACCTTACTCAAGAACAATGGAGTAACATCGCAAAAACATCGTCGTCCGAAACGAGACTAGGGCTCGTTCTAATAATTAGGGGAATGTCCGCAAACGGTAATTACCATCGTTAAGTACGTGTCGTTAGCGAAGCACGTTTTATTCTCACATGTGTACGTACTCTTAGTGTATTATATGTTTCTACATTTTTTCGAGACAGTTTAATTCAACATTCCGACCTTTGGCCGACCTCCGATGTCATCGCTCTTAGTTTCGAAAATCGTTCCTGGAACGTCACATCAACTTAATAGAAAATTTAATTAAATTCATTTTTTTTTTCATATCAATGTACGTACAAATTAGCGAAACGAACTTTCTAAAGATACGCTAATAGACAAAAAGCTGCGAGTCGTAAAAAATCAACAGAATTGCCATTTGCTCATTTAGTTTGCACTTCGTTAAGAAACGACCATGTGAGGCTATACAAAAAATGCATATTCGAATCGTCAACGATAACGTCAATTTTCTAAATTGACCGGTTTTCGATGATAATATGCATATAACATATGACGTCAGAAATGTGTCGGGCTAATTATTGCCGGCGGTCTTCGCACATACGTATATTTATGAATTCACTAGCCACATTGCAAATTGGCTTCCGACGTTCAACAGTTCGATTTGCGCTTTGATGAGTTCGACGTTTGGTTAGTGCGGTTTGTTCGTTAGCGAGTGCCTAGAAATTCTATATGTGTTATTTTAGTGTAGGGGAATGTGGGGATGAATGTTCCGGAGGTGAGTCGTTCCGAAAGGAATAGTATTCTAAGAAAATTGGATTGTTATGCCACGTAAAGCATCTACAGATATAGTACTTAAAAATTTGCTTTGAAAAGTTTTTAAATCTAGGAACTGTGAAGTACTTTGGTGCAATGACACGATGTGTGTGCAAAAAAGGCGGGGTTAATTCGAACGGTTTCAATTATACAAATGTCACGTTTCCATTTGCGGGACAAATTGAAATTGCATCGCTGATTATGCATAATTTTCCGGGAAATGATAAATCGTACGCGAAAATCGACTCCTCGCTATAATAAATTTCCGATAAATCGAAAATTAAATTGCGTCCGCCTGCAAAAAGGTTCAACCACCCGCTTGTAAATTTAACACTTTTGCGGAATCGAATTAGCGTCCGTTCGATACGTCGAATTCGTTATATAAACGTCGGTCTTTCGAAGAAAAACAATTTCTCCTAATTGCTTTCGTTACATACACACACCGTTTCATGCGTAGGTACAAAACCGACTTAACAACAAAACCTATTTTATGCTTTTCGATCATTGCTGGATGTGACCGATTATATTGTTTTTAAACAGTTTCTCGGAACTGTGAATGGATCCTGTTTTTTATACGCGATCGCGTGTCCTTTTGTCTCGTTTTTATTTCAGTACGTAATTCTTGATACCTGTTAGCGGTCGTTCCTCAAATGCATCGAAAACGACACGCACAAGTGTCTTTTCCTAGAACGGCGATGGAATTGAAATTTCTCGGAAATTTCGTATAATCTTCTTGCTCTAATTGACAATTGTGCGCGGCACAGATCTCGTTAAGTGTCTTTCTCGTTTTCATGGTTCGTCAGCCTCATCATCATTGTCGTTGTTGTTGTTTGATAAAAGAGACGGTTCATTCCGAAATTTTCCATTCATCTGGGACGTTAAAAATATAATGTTCTGTTATGACATTGAATATTATCTTTTGTGTTGTCAAACGCGCCGATTTCTATTTGCGTTTGTTCACTTTTATCATATGTGATATTTTAATCAAATTCTATACAAAAAAAAAAGTTTAAATGTTAATTTTCGCATGCGTAGTTTAATTGGTGTTTATGAAAAAAATGTTAATATCGTTTTGTGTATTTGCATCTATGATTTCATCTATGACGAATTTTGCAATTGATCGATCATTTTAACTGTTCAATGACATCATAGATTATCTACAATACATTCACACTTACCGATGATTAATAATTATGTTATGACGATAGTAACAACTTTAATTTATGATATTTAACTTTATTATATTTTATTAGCTTTGACCTATTTAATCACAAACTTGAAAATTTTACCTTATTTACACATTTTTGTAGGTCATTATGAATTTGAAATTTTCCTTTCTCAGTATTGCCCTACGAGTTAGTTTCTAAACATTCCTCATAACAAAATCTTTCACATTAATCAACAAAAACCTTCATGATACACATTCTTCAATTGATCAAACGAATGAACTGAATCGAAGCAAATTCGATCCACAGTCGAATGCAAATTCAACAAGCGCTCCCCACAATCAATCAATCGATTAAAAAACAAGACTTATACATTCAAAATTCGAACTTCAATGCAAGTTTTGCATTCAGAACATAAGACATATCGTTCCATATATCACTGCGCTAAACGAGCGCGTGCCTGGAAAATTTCATTGAAGCCCAGCGTCGCTGAATGGAGCTAAAAAGTCGGTCGTTTCGTTTTATTTCTGGATCGTGTTCGCTGCAGAAGTACAGAGTGCATCTTCGTCGAAGATGGATACGTCTTCGTCTCTTCGAGGAACGTTAAGTCATCACGATTGAGGCTGTCGAGGAATCTGCTGAAGCAATCGTGTTCGTTAAGCCGATTGAAATCCATCGTGATTAGAGTGGCACGAGTTTATGATCTGTTGAAGGTTAGATGATTGAAAATTTGCGGTTTTATATTCGAGATTTCATAGGAATAGTTTCTATGTACACTCATATATTTGGTGACAAAACGAATACGGAACGAGATATATCATCAAATCACTCGACCTCCTAATACAAGTTCTAATTTGATCTCTATTTTCTCGCAGTCACTTGTACCCCTTGGCCTTTTCAGTCGTCATATAAAGTGACTACTGAAACGATCGACAGTTGCAAATACAGAATCAGAGTAAATTGACAGGTTATGGCATGAGATGTTCAAATCTTTCCAAATGGCCACTCTGCATACGGAACTAATGATCTCATCGCAATGTAATTTTCGTGCGCCCACTTTTGAATAACGGCATCCTTAACACATCTCAATCTAATTCTATATTTAGCCGATCTCAGAAATATTCAACACAACTCAAGATCGAAAGACAACCATGAATCTCACTATGCAACCGCAACATCATAATCATCCCGACAACAACAACGGACGAAAAGAAGTTCAGTTCGCAGCAATCGAGGAGCGGCTCAATAAACAATCGAAGAGTGCCGTTGTTCATCTGGCATTCTGGTCTGCTCGGCCAGTTTGTTGACCAGATTCTTTATGGTGATGATGTTATATATCTGGTGAAATCAGCCCATGTGGAATTCGCGCTCGCGCAGGCCCCGCTTCCCAGAAGCGCGACCGAACACCTGGCTTCCTTACCTGAGGAGCAGGGGTCGCGAAAGGAGACGATGCGGTCCCTTTTCGCTCCTCGTGGCCAGGGTTGACCAATTTGGGTCTCAAATCCTGCTTCTGAATCGATTTGATGATGATGGACTCCATGGTAGGAGTTCTCTTTGTCTTTGGTATCTGGAGCTGACTTCCTTTCGAACTACTTTGCTTCAGATCTGTATCGTGATTCAAGCAGATCTAATAAGTTAGTAACTTGAAAAGACGTTTACTCTAGATCTCTTCTTTGTTTAGAATCTAGAGCTGAGCCAAAATCATTTACCCCCAATTGAGGATTCAAATCGGCTGGATATTCAATTGAACTCTCAATTTGGACTCCAGATCGTTGCACTATTGTGTCCACGGTTGATTATCTCGCTTGAACGTATTTGATTATCTTTCGCTTTATCAGCTTGCATTGCCGCTTCGCATCGAGGTCGTTATCCTTTCCCAAGGTTTCGAACTTAATAAATGTCCTTTTTTTTTTCCCCCAACTTTGTCCTTTTCGTATCTACGTCATCTGATAGCCCTGTCTTTTCGTGGTGTCTTCAAATTTGGTACCTTATCCGGTGTTGGACGTTTGTGTAACTGTACACGTGCGTGTGGTGCTGGTTTTTTAAAGCTTTGATTATATTATGTGAGTCGTTTTCCTCGCTTTTTTCGTTATTATAAATTCGAGGTTCGTCGGTGTATCGAAAGTATTTTATATTTTTGGGTTCTCGTCGTTCGTGGAAGTCGTTCGGCAAAAAATTATAATGAGTCGTCGGGTATATGATAAAGGGTTGGATTCTTCGATTCTGTTCCCACAAAACTATTTTTATGTCGATTTTTTTTCCGTTGGCGTCTTTTCCTTGAATTTCGATCGTGAGCATTAGTCAAAAATTTCATATAAAATCACAATTAATTATCGGCAATTTAAATTCGCGATTAATATTCATATGAAAAGATTCAGCATGCGAAAATATTCTCATCGCATTCGATATCGCCATACAATCTTCTTATAATTAATCGTCATTTTTTAGAACAAGATCGAGTCGAGCGTTAAATAAAAACCAAATTTAATTTACAACTTAAAACCGAATTCCAAGAAAAATGACCGCCGCATTTTGACG
This sequence comes from Cheumatopsyche charites, assembly GCA_024721215.1. Lineage (NCBI taxonomy): Eukaryota > Metazoa > Arthropoda > Insecta > Trichoptera > Hydropsychidae > Cheumatopsyche > Cheumatopsyche charites. The sequence goes on from CM045575.1 coordinate 11,539,762, forward strand.
TATCGAATCTAAAATCATGCTACCAGAATCGATGCATACCTTTTTATACTTAATTTTTTTATATGGCAGCATTAAAAATAAATACACACATACACACTCAGACTATAATCGTCGGAGAATTAACGAACCGTGTCCATTTCCCAGAAGCTATTATCTAAACGTGTACGTACACAAAAGCATACCTTAAATTCAAAGCTCAATTATTTTAAACGCCGCCGTTATAATTAACATTCACCGAATCTCACCCAACACAGAATTTCTTTACAGTAAGCAGATAAACACTAAATCGATACTCAATAAATCGCACGTAACCCAAATTACTCATCGTCCATAAATAAACATCCATATATTAAAAATTCCATAATAAAAAAGGTGTTGAATTTCTTGCACCACGTACCTTGTGCAAATATGTACGAGTCGCGTACAATTTCATATAATAAATACAGGATGGTTGTTGAAAAATAATGTAATAATTTGTTTGGTTGTGAAACTAACTTTCCCAATAACAACTATGTAGTTGGAAAGAATCGTTTGTTATCGTGTAAGTGTGTGAAATAAGTATTTGTATAAAATCAAGTCGAAGATTTTATATTTTTTCACAGCGATTTGAAACTCACCCCATAATAAAAGAATGATACTCACGAAAAGAGCTATCCTATAACATAATTGATCGCTGAGTACATTTTCTATACATTTCTTCCATCCTTTCAATTTCAAATTATAAAAGATTAAGTCGATACAAAATGGTCACCAAATGTATGAATATTTTGGTGTATTCAACAAGTTGTCGCATTTTTACACATTTGGCCACTCTGTACATAAAAACAACCCACGCTCTCACATATACGGAGAACACACTGCACATTCGTTTATTTATAGCCTTGCCAGCGTATCTCTTTATACATGCTCATTCGAACCTGGTACTTCTATATGCGGAAGTGCGGTGGGCCGAGAACTTCTCGGAACTGAAATCTCTCGAAGATCGCAGTTTTTTCATTTTACACACACACACACATTTCATTTTATTTTATTTTATAAGATTCTCTGTAAAAGCAGCCGACGTCTTAGTCGGTTTCTTTGCTTTTGTGCGATCTTTTTATTTCAAATGCATTTCGTTTTTTGCTCTCTCGCGAAACACACAGAGAGAGCTGTACGTGGGATTCGATACGACGAGTACGCAGAAGTGCGCTTTCTAAATCGCATTTTCTATTTCGCTTCGATCATTTTTATATACGTTTTTGTCGTAGGCGAATCGTTAATGTTATATGACGACTGAAAAGGCCAATAGGTGCAAATGATTTAAAAAAAACGCGCTCAAAGTTGATGTATTGGGAAGAGGTCTATTGATTTGATGTATCTCTGTACATGTTTCAAGTTCATTTATATCCTTTTGCCATTAAATGTATGAACGTACATAGAATCGATTAATAATTCTGTAATGTCACTTGTTCCCATTGGTCTTTTCAGTCGTATAGCAAATGCATTTTCGAAGTCGGTGAGCCGTGCAGGTCGATTATGCAGTTGCGCGAATCGTTTCTCGTTTTAATGATTTCTCCGAAGAGCTTTATGTTTTATTGAAGTCCGTATAATCGTTTCAGAATTCGATTTGCCGTTAACGTCCTTAATTTTTATAATCGTTCCTTTTACGTACATATTTATTAAATTTTCCTTCTAACGTCACACTTTCTTATCACGGCGTTTAGTCACACGCAAATATGTAATGCACATGTGCGAGTTACGAAATTCCGATTAGTTAGTTTTGTTATATCATAGCGCAATCGCGGCGATTGTGATTCACGATGTTCACACGCGAAACGCGTAAACATAGGTTTTTCAGAAGCTATGTTTTTCGCTCGTCGAGATCGTTTCCAGATAATATCAACAAGTTTCACAACTCGCATACACACACTGTCCAAAGACTACGGTCACGCGATATCTCATGAAGAAAATCGTATAAATAAAATTCAAATAATGAAGAAAAAAAAAGATTGAAAATTCTCGGAATTTTCCGCACGTCCAATATTTGTACTGAGAAAACCGCGCTTGTTTACTTGTGGAAATCTACGCACGTTTTCAATTTACGCAAGAAAAAATGTTGATTTTTTTGTACTGTATAAAATTCCTGGTTCGCATTTTATGTAAAAATTGAAAGATGATCTTGAAACGTGTCAATTTTCTCATCGTCGATCACTCAGCATTATTTTTTATTGAACTTCATATTTATCAGTTTTCTGAGAACGCTTTCACGTTAAAGAATACATAATGGATATCGACACTTTCGAACACATTTTGTGTGAGAACGAAAAAAAAACCGATTGAACGAATTTTAAGATAGTCATCGATCTATCTTAATTGTATAGAATGAACTTGAACGCATGTATTATAATATGCATTGCGTGTGTGTATCTAATCAGGTTTTATAAGTGCACGATAAAAAAAATATTTTTTCGTGAATCATCAGAGATCATCATCACCTCTCGCCAAGATCATTTGTAACGTGACGTATGTTTTGCGGAAGATATTCGATCTTTTCCTCGGTTGAAATTAAAATTCATTGTTAGTAAGAGTCTATATTTAGACTGCGAAATTCCTCGAGAGTTTTCCGCTGATTAGTCACGTGATGATTTTTTTAAGGACTTGAAGCGGTCGCCTTGTACAATTTAGAGCTATGTACTTTGTTTCTGTGTATATGAATCTTATCAAAGTATCTCGAGAAGATGTGTGCTCTAGATATCTTAATTAATTGATTGGTTTGAAGGAAAATTAGTACTTTTGTGTTAATCAGTCGACAAGACACTTAGGGCTGGTTTTTTCACCTCGGGTTTGAGAATAGAACGATTTTAAACTACATGCGAATCTCTAATTACAAACTATCGAAATCTGGGGAATAGAGATGGATGTATGAATTTTTGTAAGAACTGTAGTATGTCTGTCTCTCTCAGCTACTATTTTGACAGCTGATAGTTTGAGAAAGCGCGTGTAGTTTAAATTCATTTTATTATCAAACCAGAGGTGAAAACATCGGCTTTAAATAGGAGTTACATTCAGTTAGGTAAGATTTTCTTTCTTTACGTTAGCCCGAATTGAAGGTAGACCTCCATTTTTCAGCAGTTTCGTAACCATTAGTCAAGAATGCTTAGCCCCTAAGTCAACTTTATATTCCTCATAAACGGCACAGATTAGCTCATGAGAATTTCATATTAAATCAGGAGGGTTGAGCTACATTTTAAGTTCGAATACGTTAGACGGAGTCTCATGCAGTCTGGACAACAGACAAGTACCCAACGCTGAAAAAAAAACATAAACAAAATTACGAAGCCGGTAATTACAGTGAATTTGAGAAGCAAAAGCCAAGTCACGAGTTTCGAAGCGAGAGAAGGCCTTTCGGAAACGTCTCGGGCGGCCATTGACGACGAAGCAAATGCAAGCAGCTGCCTTCTCAGGACCGGTTCCTCGGCGGGCTCTCTTCTCGGAAAAGCAATTTACATTTCGCGATTAAGCCGACTTGAATTTATTGTGCGCTCTCGGGGTGTACGACTTTCGCAAGGATAGAGAGGTGGGTTCGTTCGCATTGTGTTGCGGTTCGTTGCAGAACCGAAATATAATACATACTCGTCGAGAACAATGGGTACGAAAATGCCTTCGAGTTGATGGGTTGTGTTTTAGTGCTCTCGTTCTGCGCCATTGGGTCGGTGCAACATTCGATTTGACCTGACTGAACTCGCGAGTGACCGCATCTTTCGTAATGGCTCGAAATATAATCAATTTTCAAAATGCGATCTTACTTAAGCCAATGGAACTCAAAGCGTAATCTAACTTGATCCAATGGAAATCGAAATGTAACTAAACTTGACCTAATATGAAAAATGAAAGGAAAACTCAACATGATATGAAGCTTGATCCAGTCGATCCTAAAATCTAACCTAACTTGATTAATCAATGTCGAAATTTTTCCTGTGAATTTTTATTTTTCAGTTTACACTAAAATTTTAGTTCAACGTAACTCTCCCAAAACGAAAAAATATTGTATTTCTATAGTCATCCAGAACAAATTTTAAAGATGTTTCCATCAATTAAACGACTTAAGTTCACTAATGTTCTACTTGTTATGTAAAGATGCGGTTTCGCTTAACGGTGGGCTCGCGCATTAACCGATCTAATCACTGACCGCACCTACGATGGCTTAACGCCGATATCGCAAGACTTCCAAACTCGTCCTACTTTTCACACGTATGACGTAACATGCCCTGCTTAATTAGAGCCACATCAATTTTAAAAACCGATCATCAACCTCGAACTCATTTTACATAACGAATGCACACTCACTTCGTTTTCGCACTCGGCGAATTCGTTCCACTTTTATTTTCGTCCAATTTGAAAATCAAATTCCGAACGGGTATATTTAGAACTATTTCCGGAGCGACCAGACGAGCTGACTCCTTATCTCGGAAGGTGGGTTTCTGAGTGAATCATCGTCGTCGTTCAGCTGGTCGTGTGACGTAGCGAACTGCTACGTATAATACTGATCGCTCGACACACGCCCACCGCAACTCACTATCGTCATCGTGGACAGGATAAAATACGAGGAAAATCCTCGAGTTGGTTATGATTTGACGTCTCTTCGATTTCGATGGGTTTCCATATGGAAATTGCTTCGATCACGGAACTGAATGATCCGTATCTTTGAGGTACATTTTGTGTAAAAATCGCTATATATGAAACACATAATGGGAACAATGGAGGCCATTTCTTGGTTGTTGACCAAGCTGCATGATGCGTGCCTCTTGCTGCTTGTCGCGGTACACAAAACGGGCCTTAGGGACTAGTTCATTCCTGAAAATAACGAGATAAACCTTAGCGAGATGGTTCTATTACCACCTTTCTCTTACGTATATAGATTTGTCTCATTAATCTCTGAACTAACCTGAACTCTATCTCATGTGCTCTATCATTTCCGTCCACAAAATATTACGCAATTTACATACAAAAAATGACGTAGTTTTTCAAAGAGAATATTTCCGATGTTAAGTTTAGAGTAAACTCAGCTTAACATCTCTTTTCGATTTCGAAGATTTTCTTTGCTATCTAAACCTAGTTTTTCACTTCTTCGGCATTGCGTTTCAAATCGGTCAAATCGAGTTCGAACTACATACGTTCTGGTCGTGAGCTAAACATTTGTTCAAATATAAAATGCTTGATCGATCGTTTGAGTTTTCAATTGGAATGTTTCGATTGGAAATTTTCAAATTTTCCAAGTTTCGAATGGGTTTTTCGCCAGGAAAATATTTGTCTAAATTACGATGTAGACTTTTAAAGATCGCGAAAAACCAACATCATTTTTTTTTTACTATTTGGACGTTTAGTTTCCACTATTTAAATATAGCTTGCTTGATGTTGGGTTTTCGCAATTTTATCACTTCCAAAGTGATTTCAAATATTCGGATGTTTCACTTGTTTCCCGGAAGACGTTTTTTTTTCCATGCGTAATTTTTCCTCGTACAGTTGATGAAAGATGTTCGCAATGTTTCTTCTCGGATCGAGTGCAACATTTTTTTATAAGCTGCAACAGTTCTCGGGAATGAGTACAGATGTAAGAACAGAGTTTAAAGTGTTTTACAGCACGTCCGTGTCTGTGTTAATTTCTGAGAATTTAATTTGAAAAAAATATACTTAAGATAATAATGGGATTTATTGTGATCATCGTCTAAAATGATGTAAACTTCATTGAATGTTCATTTTTATATTCGAATGATATTTTAGTTGTGAATGTTGAATGCGTAATTGAAATTTTAAGGATAAATAATTTAATTCTATATAGCTTTGGTTCTGAGAGATGAATTCGTAATTTGGCAAATATCGTTTTCCGTTTATGTTCTTCTCGAATTTAATGATTATAATTGATTGATATTGTTGACCAAACATTTTCAATACGTTAATGCGTTTATCAAACACTTGATATTTGACGTATTGCATTCAATGATTGCATCAAATAATCCATATGAAATATATGTAAATACAAATAAATTTAATTAATTTCTACGAATATGTTATTTGTTAAATAAAATATTTAGACTCGTGTCCAGAGGTTTTCCCTATTATTTTAATAAATTCTCGATAAACACGAATGACAATTTATATTTATAAAACATGTTACGAATGAATTATATAAACATATTTCGTACCAAAATACATTTTACGTAGATTAGTGTATTCCGATAATTTCCAAATGAAGAGATTCGATGAAAGTATCTTCTGATCCTTATCAATGTGTACAATATAATCTAGTTTCTGATTTTCCAGAAAATGCATCGCGTTATCAATTTAACCGGAAAAATTTTATCTTGTAATAGAGTGCTCGGAAAATATTTTCTGAGAACATCGAAACTGATAATTTATTAATACATAGTCAGAATTTGTGATACGAAATGTGCCCTATTTTTTTCTTTTCAGAATCGTTATCGTGAATAAACAACGTATAATTTCAGTGTCCTAAATCCTCTAGTACCTTTTCAGTGTTGTTAGTTCATTTAACCAGAACAGTCATGTGTCATCGTTCATATTTTTTCAACTTACGCGAATATTTTCAGTTAAAAGTTTAGTTATTTTTATATTTTAGATTCGTTCTTGTAAAATTATTCGAATCAAAACAGATGTTCAGATTTAGTATGAACTTTTAACGTGTTCTACAACTCGACAAAACAAGCACGAAGATCTTTTTTCTCAGGAAAAGAAAGTTTCTTATTGACTTTATTCGAACGTTCACGTTCATACTATCGTATAGTAAACAGCCAAACTTTCATTGCACGCGAATTCACTTTCGAAATATAAATATTAAAAAATCTATTAATTACACTTGTTTATGATAACAATTAATAAATCAATTATACACTATTAACGTCATACGTCTTTTTCGTCACAACTTATCTGAAATAATTGCATTGACCTTTCTCCACGATTCAACACTATGTTCATAGATGTTTACGAAAACATCAAAATATTTCATTCAATTCTTACGATTAATTTTAATTAATGAACAAACATGCGTGTCGTATAACTTCAAGTTTATATATCTCAATGAATGTATAATAAACATGTCTAGATTACTAATACAAAGATCCATATTCAACGCAATTCATACGAATTAAACTCCATTGAAAGAAACTATTATACAAATACGATATTTCTGGTCAGAATTATAATACATTTTGGTCAGAATTTTTATTACATTGGTCATTTAAGGCGGAAATACAACGGCTGAGAAGTAATAAAAGAAAGAAAGAGAAGCAACCCATTCAAATTTTTATGTGCGAGTGAGAAAACCACGAATTAACATGTCGCTTTTACACACAAATAATTAAATTGTTGTTCATCTTTCTTTTATCAGTTCTCACTCAGTTTATATCTGCCTTTAGTATTTTATTCTGACCGAATAATTTGTCTGCGAACTTCACAGAAATATTTAGCGATTTGCATCGAAATTCACAGTTGCATGTTGTAGCGCTTTATGGCTCGTCTGCAGTTCCGTTTTCGCAGGTAAATAAAAATGAGTTTCGTTCGACTTCTGAGAAGCGTTAACCTACCGCGATTCCGTTTGTTTCTTATTTATTCCGTTTCATTGTCCGCACTTTGTGTAGCCATTGAGTGTTCCTTTTCTATTCCGAGAAGTTCCATTATCCATTGTGAGCACTTCGATCGTATATTGTTTAAAAGGTTGTAATGGACGTCGCGTTTAGAAAGCTGCTAAATTGAAAGGCTTTTCCTAGATCAGGTCGCTGTGGCGAATTTTATCGAGTTTTTTTCGGAATTGTCAGTTATCGTTATGTCAATATTGGCACGTGTTCGCTTATGGCATGCGATTGTTATCTGTCTAATGTGTTGTTTGAATTTGCATAGTACGTTTGAAGAAATTTCATTGTGAAAATGTCTAGGAAAAGGAGGTGACACTTGAGCATATCAGGTCGTTATTTTTCTTAGACATAATGTTTATTGTTATGAATCATTTGTAAAACATGCACATGTATGCATTTGAAGTTTGCAATAAATATTATCTAATGTGCTTTGAGCCGATCTTTTCACACATAGACGATCCGTTTTATAAACTGTCGAACTCCATACAAAAAAAAACCTATTTAAACGAAACTACCGACTAAAATTCTCATCCAAGCCACATATCCACACAACCCAAACACTTTCAATTTTACTCAGCATCCGAATAAAACGCATCACTCATCACAAATCGTCACAACGAATCGTCATCTCCTCGAAGCAAACTGAATCGATCCGTTCGAAGCACGGCGTCATATTGTTTGAAGCTCGTTGCCGAAAATAATAGTTGGCGGATGCCGTTAAGCCGTACTAATTTTAGCGGATAATTCCGAGAATTGTATCGTTTCGTTGCGAACACAACATTGTCGGCGGAGGCTTAGAAAGTTTGATTGGCAACCTCCATAAGACCAAAGGCGAAGGCCCCTTCCGCGAACTCGACTGCGCTTGCCACTGTTTCTCGAACTGTGTGAATCAGTGGTACCTTTTTTTTTATTGATGATTTAAGTCTAGATGAAAATTTATAAAAATGTGTGTTTTCGTTGGTGGTGTTCTTTTTGGATTGAGTAGAATTTGGAATTGGGTTGTTTGAGTGCTTTTTGTGTTTGGTCTCAATTTATGTCATATACTGTAAAATAACAATGTTTTTGGCAAGGATCTTAGCAATCGTCTTTTTAAGCTACTCTTAAATTATTTATTTAACAATTTTCATTGTGTGAAGTTCGAGCAAAGTGCTTTGAAAAAAATTATCGTTTTCGACTAAATATGTTCAAATTGTACCTACCATGTTTTTCCTGAAATAATCTCTCTTTAATGTCACTAAATTTCACCCATATTTCGTCTTAAGAATAGTCAGAACTAAATATTCGAAGAATGAAATTTTGTCGTGAAAAAAAGTCATTAAATTATACAAAATGGAAAAAATATAGTGTCAGAAGGGGCTTTATTTCATAAAAAATACGATACTTACTGATTACTACAGAATCTCATACAAAATATTTGTGAAATTGATATAATCATGCGTAAAATATCTCGAATTTCAAACGAAAAGCTTTACTCATGAAATTTAAATCACAATAATTTCATATCACTGACATGGCAACTCGCATCACATTTCATTTGTAAAATAACACTTAACACTTCGACCTCAAATGAGGTCGAATCGATATAATCATATTATTTATCAATAACGATTTACAACAAAAAAAATTCTGCGTAAATTCCTATTGACAATAGAATCGCACGTTTACATGATAAAGCAAATATCTCACAAATCACAAATCACCAACAATTAATTAATCGACAGTTCACATAAACATACAACACACACCTATTTTCACAGCTCATCTCTTCAGACAAACAAAAACAATCTCATCGACACGACGATAACACTAACAATTTTCAAATCGACGATAATAAACACAAGTCACATATCCCCACCATTTCATAGAAACCCCCACGCTTTGAGAACCTCTGATTCTCCGTCTCGTTCTAGTGACGTTTGGCTCATTCGAACGCAGAACGAACGAACAGTCGAGTCGAACGTTTCGTACTGAACAGTCGCGCTTGAATCGTGCTATACGAGTGTTCGTTTTATAATGAAAACGAGGACGCTATACAAATAAAATTTGTAGTGATTGATTTATCGAGTGATTTGTTCGATAGTGCTGTAACTTTTAGTCGCGTGAATGTTTTTAATAATGAATTCGCCTGAGATCGGAGGATATTGTCCGATGCTGGGACACGCTAATCCTTTGGACACAAAGAGGCTTTCTGCCTCTATTCACATTCATCCCAAAGACTCAAACGGTAATTTGATTTTTATTAATTGATTTTGTTTCAAGTACGCGCATACTTACTTGTGAGTGCTCAGTGCTTGACTTGATTAACTCCATTAAACGAAAAGTCGAGAAAATCGATGAAATTCTTTTCTGAAATGAAAAACATACTAGTTTCGTTTATGATATGCTGCTGATGTCAATTGACATTAGAGTTCAAACTTATTTAAATCTTCTGAAATGAATGATTACCAATCGGTAGCCAAACGAATTGTCATTTAATTGTATTATTCTGAAAATATATTTCACATATGAAAAGTTTTGACTATATAAAGTGCTTCGAAATTTAATATCCGTGCTTTGAAATTTAATATCCGGTCTTTTCACTGCTTTTATTAACTTATGAAATATATCAACGCAGTTTTGGAGCATTACATGCACACACAGATTAGCGCTTTTATAGATTTAGTCAACCCTTCACTACGAACTATCAAAAATCGGCAAAACAGAGACTGACTATGACAGTTAATGGACTGATTCCTATACATAACTCGATATTGATGAAAATTATCACTTATACCCCTCGGCCTTTTCAGTCATATAAAGTGCTTTAACACATTTTTTTCAAAATATATAGTTAATCACTTTATACAGTGAACAGCTAACAACATGAGAACGTGTACGTGTCGAATACGTAGAAGGTACGCGTTCGTAGTAAGTCGAGCCGTAATCAGTTCTCGGTATTGCTCTCGTGACATTTTCGCGTTAAAAACGCTCTGTCTGTGTGCTGTTGTAGAATTATATATGAAAAAAATCGTAGAAATCCGAAGACCGGTCGGCGCTTGCATCATCGTCGAAGACGACGATGACGATCGTCGTCGGAGGCTTTTGCTCAGGAGAGACAAGGTGTCGAAATCTGCCTCGATGCCTTTGTATTCGATCGGTTTGACGTTTGTGTGGATGTTGGGGAAATTGGGTTAGATTTTGAGGTTAGAATGTTTGAATAAGTTGTGGCTATAAGTGATTTTTTCATCTGTCTCAATTTGTGTATTTGATGGTTCAAATTGGAGGTTATTTTGGGGGCCGGTCTTTTTGTTTGACATTTGACAACGTGTTCGTAAACTATATAAAAAATAAAAGTTTACTAACCTAGTGTATTAACGAGTAAAAAGCTGTCCTTTTACCCTCATTCTGAATCAATATACGTTCTTACCTAATTAAACTAGGTTTTAGTGAGTGAAAATTCAAAATTTAATTCAATTTATGATCTGTGTATTGTCTAATTTGTAGGTGAACGATTGCGGTTATGTCAAATAGGAATTATAATCTAGTTTTTTATTGTATCTTTTTTTTTACATTTGTTTGATTTATCTTGAATTTTGGTTTCGGTATAAATTCTTGTTTATTTTTCTTTGCGGAAATGTTATGAATTAATCATTTTTCGTTATCAGTTTTATTTTATTGTTATCCTGGTTTAATTTTACCACGAAATGCCACAAATTCATACACGCTTTTATATAATCACTTATTTTCTATTAACAGAACAGATATGAAACCACTTTCGAGATTAAACTGAATACACACATTTCAATTCGTTTAAAAATAAATCAGTTCATATTAAATTCTATACGAATATTTTCCTGTATTCAACTATAGAATAATATTCCTGAGAGAGATAGAACCGGTTTTCGATATTGAACAAGGAACAATAATCTCTTAAAGGGCTTTCCTATCATAGAGCGTATTCTTCTCGGAAGAAGTGATCGAGTCATCGTTTCTCTTCCACAACAGGAACGCAATTACATAGAAAATATTATAAAATGCTGAGTAATCCTTTCTACAAACCGAAATATTCCACAAAGAGCGGCTTGCGGTCAGCTTACGAAAAACGCACAAACAAAATCCGGATGATCCGCATTTTTCCGAAAAATTTCCCCAACATGACATTTCTTCATTCAACAATTAGAAATTCCAATCATTATTAAATACTCGATCGAAAACGATCTTCTCCGAATTCGATTTGCTAGAAATCGATACTGTGACTAATTGTTTTTCCATGTAAACTTTCGACGTTCGTTCCATGGAAATAACAAATTTTCATATGAAATATTTTCGAGTCAGTTCCAGAGCGGAAATTCATGAATGGTTTCGTGTCTAAATGCGTATCTCTTGAGGCTAATAATGTTGTGGTGAAAAACGGCAGCCGATGAAAATGTGAAACGACGACGATATTATGACGTCTCTGTGGAAAAAGTGGCGGAAAATCTGAAAATTCGACGCGAGTTTATTTTCAGATTTCGACTCCGTATCTTTTTTTGGATGACATTGAACGATGTTGAGTTCTTTTCGGGGTCGACATCGTTTGGGTGACGTTTTTTTATTGAAAATTATATAAATATTTTGATTCAAAGTCATCTTGATACGGATTTACAGATAACGTTGCAAAAAATGCGTTTATTTATCTGAATTATTCCGCGTCTAATGTAAAAAGTTCAGTATGAAGTTTTCAAAAAAATAAAGATAATTTTTAGTACCCCTTTAATATTGCAGTTTCATAAACATTTTTCAATGCAGTCAACGTTATTATTCAATAGTTCGATGCGTAAATACGATACATAATGTCGGTTGCATTGACAAATGTTTATAAATTGCTTATGCTATTACAATATTCATGTAAAGATCGCATTAGTCCCAATAAAATCATTCCAATTTTTCGTGTCAAATATGAAAATTTTAATAGGAACATTCAGCGCACGAATAGTTGTCAAGGAAAAAAGTTAATTTTTGCAGTCCTAATGAATCCTAATCATTCGAATTTTTTCCTCAACTGCAAAATTTCTCGGTATTAAATCGACACTCCATTACGCGCTTATGCGAAAAAAAAATCCAAACCGCACACTTCTATCGAAACTGTTTGTTTTGCAATTAATGCTTTATTTTCCCAACAATTAACGACGATTCGAAGGAAAACACAGGAAGAAAATGCGTCAGGTAAACATAATGATACGCTTATATCGCGTAATCGTAAAACAATCGTTCGATCATCGCTTCCGCAATCTTATACGGAATACACAACAGTTTCGAAACGAACAAACAATTCTTAAACGAATGCAAAACTGCATTTCTTCTTATCTCGTACAAAATAAGGCACGAACGAAATTCGAAATCTCGACGTATGCCAAAAGGATTCTCGGAAGAAATGCATTCGAATACACTGACAGAATTAATCGTGGACATTTTTCATAAATTTTCATTTTTTAGTAAAATCATTTCGAATTTTTGTATATGTTAAATTATCAAGAATTTATTCATTCTTTAGAATATAAAAAAGGTATGATCCTATTTAGTCAAATTTTACGAAACAAATGGAAATTTATCGAAATGAAGTGTCCGTTATTCATTTCAATTGCTTATTGATTAGTTTGTGTGCATTGAGTTTTCATTTTAAATATATTTTATATCTGAATTATTTTAAAAATTTCATTTGTTTCACTATTTGTGTTTATAATTATTTGGTTAATTTTTAGTTTTATGTTCGTGTTGAACTTTAGCGTGCATACGAATCGTAACTCAAACGAACCTATGTGAAATGTTCGAGATATTCATCTGCGGTTTCGTATACCTGGTCTCGTCTCCCTTTTAGAAATAGTCAAATATTAATTTTCCACGTAGTGCAAACTCTTCCTGGAATAGTGGCTCCGGTTCTCTACGGTTCATTATGGAGATTACACCCTGTTTCGTATGAATTTTTAGCTAGGAATGTTCGTTCTGGCCTTATCCGTGTATGAATATCAAAATTTTCAAACATTCTGCCGGTAAATTTGATTTTAAATATGTATTTTCGTTTCTGTATCAAAATTATGTATTCAATCACTATGCGATTGATTTTTGTGATTGTTTTTCATAGAAAAATACATAAATTAAAAATATTTGAAAAGGCACTCTTTCATTTTGATTGTTTTAGCTGAAATTGAAAAAATATTCATATCAATATACAGTATAGAATTAATTGTGATACCTTCTACAAACATTTATTAAGTAAAAAGTGTCCATATTTAATTCCACTACTGTATAATCTGAAAAGTAGGTTAGGTTAGAATGTTTTAACATTATTAAAGTTTATTTATATGGAATTAGTATAGATTTTAAATAACTTAGAATAAATACTTGCATCTAAAGAAAAGTGCCAAAAAATACATTAGTTCTGTACCTCATAGTAAACACGATCTGACGTCAAATTGTATCTAATTATACTAAAAATAATATCTATTTTTTTTTCTTAGAAAACAGGAAATTCTTACGTTTTCTTCAATCAATTGGGAGTAAAACAAATCGGTTTTTGAGTCAAAATAGAAAATTCTTATTTTCGTATACGAAAATATCGGCCCCCGCAGTTCGCGTGACCGATTCGCATTAGGAGGCGCGTAAAACGCCAATAAGTCGTTATAGCTTTAGTTTTTCTCGTTATAGCTTAGTTTTTCTCGGATTTTCAGTAGTACATAGACTACGGTGAACCCTATTAATAAATTGTACGAAAATATAAATATGCTCGCTTATTTCGATCGTTCGTTCGGTCTCTAATCGAAATCGTAGGTGAGCTTTCCTAGAAATGCGGGTTAGCAAATTCGTCAGAATTCTGTTCGTTCTTTATTTTATGTTTCGTTTGTGTGTCGGTTCTCGTTAGCGTGATTTTCTTTATGGATTTATGATGGAATGGAAATTTTTAGAATTTGATACGTTTCTGTTTGATTTGATTGGATTTTGTATAAATATTTTTTTGGATTTGGGAATTCTTCGAATTTTCATTGTGATCGAAACGAACTTTGTTCTGTGTATGTACGTATATTTAAATCGATCGTTTATTATGTGAAAATTTAAATGAATTTAAATCATTGCAGAGTCCTTTGTTAATTAATAAGACTATTGTTTAATTATAGAATCACTGAACTGTGAATCTGTTTTAACTAGTTCTCGGAATTAATTTGCATCTATCTGTACTAAATTATAGAATTGATTGGAATTGTTAAGTATTGCTATTAATACACTGATGCTTTAATTGGTGACCTAGATAATTTTATATAAGTATCGTATCAATTGTCATTCATTGAAGGTCATTTTCCAATGAGATGAATTTTTCTGTGATATTTTTCATTAAATTAAGATTTTGAAAAGGTTTAATTTAAATATATTGATATTTAACATATTAAATAAAAAAACCATTGAAAAAATATAATTATTCTTGCACACCTGCATTCATTGTAATATCATAGACTAATTATTATGTTATTTTGTTTCAGCTAATGGAGGAAACAGAATGATGTTGAGTGTGACAACCAACTGTCCGAACTGCAAGCATGTGTTCTCACTGGGCATGTGCGGAGACAGCACGGGAGGCACCTGCAGAGATGGCTTGGCGCTGTCAGGCGGAGGTCTCGTATGGCCCCCGTCTCCGTCACCCAGCCATGCATCTCCACCAACAATTTTCTTCCCCTTTCCATCACCTCCGGAGCAAGACCTGAAACGACTGAGGAAGACTGACGCCCACCTCAGGCTATCCGGCTGGTACTATGAAGATTTAACGTGGCAGCAGAGTCAGCGAGTGCTAATGAACACCCCACCGGGAACATTTTTAATAAGAAACTCTAGTGATCATAAATTTTTATACTCTTTAAGTGTACAGACGTTAAAAGGACCCACCTCGATTAGAATTCATTACAGCTCGGGCCTGTTCAGGTTAGACGCGGCGCCCGAGCTGACTCCGCAGATGCCAGTGTTTGATTGTGTAGTCAATCTCGTACAACATTATGTGCAAGCGACATATAGAAGGGACAAAGAGTGTAAAAATAAAAAGGGGTTATGGGCAAACACTGGTGGACACATTTGGGTCAATGCGGACGGTGGACCTCACTCGCCCGTCGAAGTCAGGAGGCCAATGCTCTCGGAGCCTTCCAAACTAGTCCACATAGCGAGGTTAGCGATATGGAATGCGCTGAAAAATGGACCCCCGTCATCTCAGCCGCTACAGTCGCCCATTAGACAGCTTGGATTGCCGTTGCCTTTACAGGATTACCTCGAAGAGTATCCGTACACCTGCTGACCTTTACCGTGGCTGCTGTTCGTCCTTAATTGTTATTTAATTTTGTTCTTCTGGTTAACGTCTCTCAGATTATATTTATATGCATACATTACAAATTATATTATTAGTTAATGTTTACAAAATATGTGTAAAAAGAGTATTTTGCCATTATTTCTATTTTTTTAAAAGCAGTATTTCTACCTTTAATGTTCTGCATTTTTTTCAATATACATACTATGAATATATAAATCTACTTTTGATACTGATACACATGCTGATGAACATGCTTTAATTTAACTTGTTTTGAACTATGTAAGACAATTAGTCTAAAACATACACAATACTAAAAATATTCGAAAGTATACATGCCACTAATTAGCAGTATGCTTTCATACTATTTAGCAGCGTGTGTATCTAAGGACTTAGTAATTTCACTAATCGAAATGCAATTCAAATTACTATTTGTTATTTTAGTGTATTCATACATTGTTACAAATTCAAAACCAACACAATCATCTAAACGCCTTAAATATATCGTCTGTGTACTTAAATGTTCATATAAAACTAACATTTGTTACGCGATATAGTTTTTTTTTCCAGTTTCTAAAAAATACATGTTACAAAACTGTTTGTATGCATTTTGAATTTGGTGAAACGTAAACGGAAAGTAGATATTTTATAAAATGAATATGTCATACATGTGTGATGGGTACCTTTACATACCCGATAAAACTGCGATTAGTATTTGTATAATTTGCAAATATTTGTATAAAAATGTCAGTTTTAGACAAAAGATCAGAAAGTGTGTGGTCCAATGAAAGTAAAAACCGTAAAAGTATTCATTTACTCCTCGTAAAGTCTTAGTTTGTATAAAATTAGCTGTTGTTTTATGTGATTGTATTATTATAAGTGTATTTTCTTTTTTTTCTCAAAATGTAAGTTTTCTATAAATTATTTTTCTATTTTTTTCTACATACTCATCACACGTTGCTAGTAGATATAGATTTGAGTTATCTCATTATAATTTTAAAATAGAAATATTCGAAGTAAATAGCAAAATGCTTTTAATTTCAATTGTGATTTTCTTCTTTATAACTCAAAATTATTATACCAGTTTTGTAATATACACATACAGTACATGTTTATAATTTGTAATATATTTATACAAAACATCCTTTCAATGGACAGCATAAATGAAACATTGTTATAACTTACATTATCCATTATAAAAAGTATATTTTTATAAATCATATTATATTATATTTATGTATATTTTGGCTTTATTCTGTCTCTACATATACGTGAATGTGCTGAAAGTACTGATTTTGATTTTCTTGAATGCGAAGGCTGCCAAGATATATTTTGTTACATCTTCAAATTATATGTTTTTTTTTCAAATTCTTTTAGAAAGAATTGTGTATATTTTAGTTCGTAATCATCTTCATGTGTAAATATTTTCCATTGTATCAGTTCATGTAATCATTAAAATAATGGCTTCGGGCCATATGTTCCTTTATTTATTTCTATCGTTTAGTAGATTAATATCATTAGTTTATAGATAGAAGAATTTTTTGTTAATTTTGTTAATCGAATTCACATATAAACTCATTGGTTTCATCAGATCTGCTGGATTATTTTTTGTTTAATCCTCTATGGTGAAATTAATTATACACATTTGTAATACATGAAAGCATGTGTGTTAACGAAAATACACACGAATAATAAAAAAAATTACAATATGAAACTATTTTTCTTTTTACGATACATCCTTATTCCTGCATAAAATCTAATTTCTTGTTTTCAAATCCTATAATATAATACATACAAAGCTACTAAATTAACTACAAAATTTCCTTGTAACATCTATGTATAAGTATTTATAATGAATATTTACATACTTTCTGAAATTTTTGTGAAGATATGAATAAACTAAAGAATTATGGCAATTTCAGCAGATTAAAAATAATTGATTTTAATAAAAAAATTAAGCAAGGTTGCAGCCGTTCGATTAAGACAGTTTCTTCATCGAATGGTAAAGAAAGTATCAAGGGACTAAATTCTATGCATAACTTCAGGCATTAGTTGATATTCAATGGGGTATATATTCACATTTTACATAATTTAAAGAAAAATACAATTTGCATATAAATTTTTTTATTTATTTAATAAAAATGTTACAAAATCATGTTTTGTAGGTATTTTATGAATATTAAAAGTGTATCAAAGATATTGCTATAAATATATGTACGTATCCTAATTTCATAACATCAACTTCAGTGCATCATATTATATGCAGAACGTTCCTATCGAATAATTTCCAAGGTTCACATTTGTTTTTGCTTCAATATAAACTTTATAAAAAAATTAATATTATGTACATGGCCGTTGGTTGAAAGAACGAAAATCGATCAAGAGAAAAACAAATTATTTAAAAAACCTATGCAAGAAGAAAATAAAACAAAATTATCTTAATAAATTTATTATAGTGTTTTTATTTAGAATAAAAAAAAACAATTAAAACATGTATCTTCACAAATTAATATTAATTAAAATTATAATGTAAATACAAAGTAAGTAAAACGCCTAATAAGTATTAAGTATATATTTATAAATACAACAGATGGTCCAAAAACTGATTCTTAAATATTTATTGTATATCAATACAAAGATATTGACTAACTTGAGAGATACATACTGCAATGGAGTGAAAAAGTAAAAATGAAACAAACTCGGCCAATTCATCACACTCAACATAATTGGAATGTTTGGATAGAAAATTTAGAAACCCCGATGTAAAAATTTTCAATAAATGCAAATAGAAAGCAAATCATATCGATCTAGTTTAAAAATTCATTTTTGGGTCACCTGATATACATATATATTGGATATCATACATTTTAGAAGTGTTAGTTGAAGTTTTTTTTTCATTCAATTTATACAAGTATGACCTTCAAATATTCTTAACTTGTTGATATTGAGCAATATTACATTTTTCAAAAGTTCACATTGTTCTGCTCATGATTTAGATATAGTCTATTATGAATATAAAATCAGTCTGAATTTGGAATTTACATAAAATTCATCAAAATGCCTGTTTATTACATTTAAACGTGCTTTAGACTTTTAACGGTTCTATACATATTTCTACAATTTATATATATATTTATATAAAAAGATCTAACAGTGTATGATTCGATTGTGATTCGTTTTCAAAATGGATTGAATATAAACACATTTGGATTTTCCATTCAATTGTGAGCGATATTCGAAAGCAATCATACTAATGAAATATATTGGAGTCATTTTATAAAATAGCAGAGTTAAGTTTAATCTTGTTTCGAGGAATGGGTCAAAAAAAACTTAATCTGTAATGACTTGGGTATCGTTGGCTTCGTCCAAGGATTCGTCTCCGGAACCAGCACTTCCTGGTGGAATGGAACCTCGCTTTCCACCTGTGAGTCTCGAAGATAACGAAAGTCCTCCTCCCGCTGTTCGTCTGCGTTAAATAATGATAAAAACCAATTGAATTAATATGCATTATAATATGATTATAAAATTAGAGAATCAATTGCTTACCTCAATTTATTCTTCAAATTGTTACATTCTCTAGTGGTGGTTTCGTGAGCTTCGGTAAGATCTTCGAGTTCTCTTTGTACTTTACGCTTATTAGCTTTCTCTGCTTGGATTTCTTCTTCAGCTTCATACAATTGCCGTTTCAAAGCTTTCACTCTGCTGTTCATCTGAAAAAATGAAATAAATACATAAATCACAATAATATTATTAAATACAAAATAAAAAACACCATCAAATTAATATTATAATATAAAAATGATTAAAAGAGCAGTACCTTTTCTAACTGTTCCTTGTATTGATCCGCATGTCTTCTTTCATCTTCTAATTGCAAAATGAGTTCTTTAAGTTTCTTATCCATTTTTCTGTTAGTTTTCTGCTGTGCTAATCTTTCTCGACTTTCGGTTTCAAGTTGCTCTTCTAGATTGCTTATTTTCAATTCCATAGCAGCTCTCTCCGCCTGAAGACGAAGAAATTGATTAAGATATTCTCAATTATTACAAATTTTCAGATTAGATGGTAGGAAAATTACCTTTGTCTTTGTTCTTTGCGCAGTTTCCAATTCTTGCAATTTAGCTTTCAATTCTTTATTTACTCTTTCCAAAACTAATTTACTACTATCTAATTTCTGTACTATGGCCCTTTCTGTACTCAACTCAACGGTAAGTTGATCTATTTGCATCTGAAATGAAAATTAAATTATTAAAATATACCTTATGCAGAAGTGAACACAAAAATAAAAATTCACTAATTATACCTGAGATTTTCTTGATCTATCGAGAAGAATTTCGTTGTTTGTTTGTTCTTCTTCTAAATCTTCTTCTAATGCGGTGATTCTGGCTTCTAAACGTTTTTTCTCATCTGCCATTACAGATCCCTATAAAACGATAATTTAAAATGAATAATCAACAGAATAATAAAAAATATCCCGTTTATCGCATTTACTAACTTTACTACTGGAATTCAACATTTCTTCGGCCATTTCGTCACGTTCGGTTTCAACTGCTCTACGTGCTCTTTCACTACTTGCCAATTCTTCGGCAAGTTGTACACTTTCAGCTTCCAAACTCTTCACCTATGAAATAGTGAAAATATATTTTAATAAATTAATAAATTTATACTTACACATAATATTTTTCCAAACATATAAAATACCTTTCTTTCAGCATCTTTAGCGGCTTGAACTAATTCTTCTCTTCCTTGACGAGCTTCTTCAGCATCGCGTATAGCATCTTTCAATTGAGCTTGTGACTTCTTGAGTTGTTTTAGAGTATCTTCCTTAACCTGTGAATGATCAAAACATTTTAATGCAAATGAATCGTGAATATCATATAAAAAAATTAAATTAATCAAAATAATTAATACCTTATTGTGCATTTCAATGGTAGCTTCCGAGTCTTTAAGATCAGATTCTAACTTTTTGCGAGCAGCAACAGCAGCTGCCCGCTGTTTACGTTCTTCCTCCAGCTCAGTTTCAAGATCACGTAACGCCTTCACTAAGCCACGCCGTTTTTCTTCTGATTGTTCTTCCTTAGCCTAAGTCAACAAACAATTTCAACAAATAGAACTAAAATGCGAAACTCTGTAAACAATAAATAAATTACCACAAGATCTCTTTCGAACTGGGTGCGTTGAGCTTGCATATTGACATCCAATCTCAATTTCGCATCTTCCATGAGTTGCAGATCATCTTCGAGTTCTTCATTTTGAGCTTTGAGTTCGACCAATTGCGATTCCAATGAACGTTTGGCTCTTTCCAACTCATGTACATTTTTGTCAGCTGTTCCTTGATTGTTTGCTACTTCATCCAACTCAACTTGAAGTTGACGTTTGGCACGTTCCAATTCTTCAATCTAATCAATTAAAAGTATTTTCAGATCAATTAAAGGAAATTAAAAATATAAAATAAAACTATTGCTATGTAAAATTACAAACCTTTTCACTAGCTTCATCTAATTCTCTCGTGAGACTCAGCACACGTGTTTCTTTTTCTCTAGCTTCACGTTCAGCTGTATCCCTTTCTGCAGCATTCTTTTCGGCAATAGCTCTTTCTTCAGCAACAACCTTATAATAAAAAAATATATTTATTACAACATCAATTAATTGTTTAATTAACAAGACAATAACTTTTAATTACCTTATCGAAGTTCTTTTGTTTCTTTTCAAGTTCTATGACTTTAGCTCTCTGTGCTTCCAATTCAATGTTAGTATCTTCAAGCTCAGCTTGAATCTTCTTCTTACCTAATTAATGAAAAAAAGTGTTATAATTAATAAAAATAAGTAATACTTTGTATATGAAAAACGGTGAGAAAATATCTCAACGTACTTCTCTCTAATTTATCGTTTATTTGTTGCAATTCTTCAATTTGTTTCAACAAAGCCTCCACATCCTTTGCGAGTTTTTTCCTTTGCTCTTCCGATGCATTTGCAGCTTCCATTTCATCATCGGCCTTTTTCTTAGCTTCAGACAATTGAATATTGAGAGTAGCGACCTTCAAACCAAAATAAAATTAATATCATACTGAAAACAAGAGTTAAATACTTCTATTAATATAAAAAGAAAAGTTTACTTGTTTTTCAATGTTGCGCTTAGCTTGTTCTTCTTCTTCTAATTGTTCATGAAGATTTTCTTTATCACTTTCCAATTGTTTTAATTTCAACTGCATACTCAACCTTTGTCTCGTTTCCTCTTCTAACAAGTTCTGAAAATAAATAACAAGGAAAATTGTAATAAATTAAAATAAGCACAACGAAAAAAATATAATTCAAATAAACACCTGAGTTTCAGAAAGTTGTACTTCAAAAGTACCAGCTTGTTTCTGAGCAGTTGATGCTTTCAATTCAGCTTCTTCTAATTGTTGAAGTGCTTGTTCACTTTCATTTTGAAGTCTCACTACCTTTTCTTGAATTTCACTCCTGAACAATTGAATAATATTAATAAGTAAATGAGTAAATGAAAATTCAGAACAGATGTGAAATCAAAATACGAATTGCTTTACGCAATTACTAACTTAGATCTTTCAACTTCTTGAAGACGGGCATTGATTTCTTGTAATTGTTGTTCTGCTTGTTTTCGTCTCCTTTCAGCATCGGCTCGAGCTGCTCCAACAGTACGCAATTCTTGAGCCATATCTGCATTTTCAGCTTCCAAAGTTTGCTTAGATTTTTCCAAACCTGTGAAAAAAAATGGGTATTCAAAACCAAGGAATTGTAAAATATATTCACTGAAAAAATATATTACTTACCAGCTTTAACTCTGTTTAATTGTTCAAGACGTTCAAGGGTGGCTTGAACTTCTTGAGAATGCTTATGTCGCATTTCTGCAACAGTAGCTTCATGTGATGCAGCTTCTTCTTCGAGACTCTTTTTCAAATTGACAACTTCTTGTTCTTGTTTTGATCTCAACTCTTGCTGAGCTATATCACAAGAAACATAATGATTATTTAAATGTAAATAAATAAATAAATAGTAAATAAAATTTTGATAAATGTGCAAACCAGCGGTTGTATCCAAAGAGTCTAACAGTTCACTCTTGAGGGCTTCTAATTCCTCATTCAAGTCTCGTTTTTGTTTTTCTGCCTTACTACGGGCAGCTTTTTCAGCTTCTAAATCTTCTTGAAGATCAGCAAATTGTGATTCCAATTCACGTAGAGTTTTTTGAGAAGCTGCACGGTTTGCAGACTCTTCGTCCATACGCAACATTGCCTGTGCTAATTCTTCCTCTCGTTTTCCTGAAAATACATTTCACTATAAAAACATTGCAAAGGTAAATCAGATTCTTTGGAATCAAGAGAAATAATAACTAACCAAGAGTCAATTGAACGTCTTCGACTTGAGTTTTCTTTTCATTTAATTGTTCTTTAATATCTTGTATTTCTGCTTCCATTTTCCTCTTTAGTCTGTCTGCTTCCTGTCTCTCTTGATGATCTTTCAATAATTTCTCTTCTAATTCAGCAATTGTACCTTCATACTTGGTTTTGAATTTGATAAGATGTTTAGATTTTTCCTCTTCTTCGGCTAATCTAATTGAAAGATCAGCACTTCTATCTTCCAAAAGCTAATAAAAAAAATAATGTTTAGCATGTTGGAACAAAAATTTTTACTATTTAATGTTATATTAACCTTTTTCTCTTTTAACAGTTTTTGATTTGTATCTTCACACATTGTAAGGTCTTCTTCAAATTTTTTGATACGTGCATCGCATTGTACTTTTTCTAACTGTAGTTTTTGACGAGCAGCTTCTTCTTCTTCTAATTGTTCCTCAAGATCCTGAGATAAAAAAACATTGTCACATTCAATTGAATTCACTAACATTCATATGCATTTGAAAAACAAAATTAACCTGTATGTTTAATTGAAGTTTCTTCTTTTCCTGAGTCAAAGAATTAGCTCTATCATCTTCTTCTTCAATACGAGCTTCTAAATCATGAATGTGTTCTTCTAATTCCTGTTTTCTGGCAGCAGCACGTGCACGAGCTTCTTCTGCTTCAGCACAAAGTTCAATTTCAGCCTTAAAACATTGAAAACATGTTATTTCGGAAAGACAAACTTAATGCAGATAAACAGTTTTGAATTTTACCTGCAATTGTTCAGAGAGTTGAACTTTTTCTTCATTTGCTTGTTGGAACTTGGTTTCATATTCTTGACAACGTTTTAGCTGAGAATCTAATTTATCTTTTATCTGTCGTAATTCATCTTCTTTTTGGGTTAGTTTTTCTTCTTGTTTTGTGACTTCCAAAAGCGGTTTGACCTTAGATAAAGAAACATTGAAACAATTAAAATGAATACATAAAACGCAGGAAAAAAAATGCTTAAAATATTACTTTGATGTAAAGTCTCCACCATTGCCAATTCCTCAATTTAAGATAAGCAGCACAATTTCTTTGAATGATTCTTATGGCGTTCAATTGTTGCAATCTCTTTTGATAATTTCTGCGAGCGAGAAAACCACGACAAAATGCTTGGAAATTGACAATAAGATCGGTGATTTTATAATCACGCTCTTCTTCAAGATGAGCCAATACACCAGCTCTGAAGAATATTTTGGACTGACCCACTCTATACAGATTT
The DNA here is from genome assembly GCA_024721215.1 of Cheumatopsyche charites. Classification (NCBI taxonomy): domain Eukaryota; kingdom Metazoa; phylum Arthropoda; class Insecta; order Trichoptera; family Hydropsychidae; genus Cheumatopsyche; species Cheumatopsyche charites. Next base: position 11,564,299 of record CM045575.1, read on the forward strand.
TGGTCCAAATCTAATGCTTTTATCATCTGTTCACATGCTTTTTTGCCATCCATAAAGCCTTTAGCGATAACATTAGGTGTGAGAAGTTCATATCTCTGTCTGAACTCTTGGAATGGAATTCTATTAGGGAATCCTTGACGGCAAATTCGAATACCTTCCAACACACCATTACATCTCAACTGATCTAAAACTAGAGAAGCTTCTATCTTGCCGGCTCTCTTTTCATGATTTGGGATGATACATCGTACAAAATTGGGGTTTGTATTTCTAAGTGTGGCCATAAGTTTAGTAAGTTGTTCTTTATACAATTGTGAAACGGTCCTGAACATTCCTTTACGAGTTCTGGATCCAAATTGTGTATCGGTAAGAGCCTGTTGAGCCATGCCAACGATTTCAGCATCTTTCCAGATATGGCACACAAATGGATCTTGGGACGATTGCAACAAGGATACAACATTCTCGTTCAAAGGATCCATATTTTTCATCAACCATTTTTCAGCAGAATAATCAACTTTGCCAGCATAATGAATAATGGCAAAATCAGCTACACCACGAAAATCTGTTTTCATAAATTTGGGATGCACACAATGTGCGCCTACTAACTTTTCTACAAATGATTTATCAGTAGCCTTCGGGAACCAACATTCTTCATCCAAAAGAGCCATTATACCCATTGGTTTATCGATTAAGTCAATGGTTGGTTGAAGATCGAGTCCGAAATCAATGAATTTCCATTCTATTCCTTCACGCTGATATTCTTCTTGTTCAAGAATGAACATAGTGTGATTGAAAAGTTGCTGGAGTTTTTCATTTGTATAATTGATACACAACTGTTCAAATGAGTTCAGCTCGAAAATTTCAAAACCAGCCATATCTAAAATGCCAATGAACGATGCACCTTGACGCTTGGTTCTATCAAGAGACCGATTAATTCTATTCACTAGCCATCTGAACATCCGTTCATAACAAGCCTTTGCAATGGCTTCTACGGAAAATTCTACTTGTTCTTTGGTCTGTGCTTTGGTGACAAAATCACGACCGACCTTAATGCGAGGTTTGAGGAATGCTTTAGTCATATCAGTTACAGATAAACCTAAAAGATGTGCAACTTTTTGAGCAACGGTATTGTCAGGCAATGTAGCTTGATCAGAATTTCTTTCTTGCTTAAACTGCATATTGCCGAAGAGCATAACAGCTGAAACGATTCGGAAAATAGAATTGAAATCATCCTGTGTCATGCCCATGATATTCATGGATTTGATAGTAGCTTGATATTCTTGAGAATCGTCAATTCCAGGTACTGGAATCGATCCATATGACAAGAAATTGTATGACTTGGCATCTTCAAGAATAAATTCTTTTCTGTGTTCGGGTGTAGCACCAGCCAGAAGTTGATAGAATATGTGGAAAGTTCTTTCATCTTTCGCTTGACGAATAGCTCTTGATTTCTCCAATAAATATGTTTCGATATTAGCTCCAGCAATGTAGCCCGAAGCATCAAAATTAATTCTAATGAATTTCCCCTGAAGAATGAAATAAACAAATTTATATATATTGTAAGGTAATGCATATCCATAAAAATAATGAATTAAACTTACGAAACGAGATGAGTTGTCATTCTTAACAGTTTTGGCATTACCGAAAGCTTCAAGGATTGGATTCGCTTGCAGAAGTTGTTGTTCAAGTTCACCCTAGTGATAAAATAAAATAATATAAATTAAAGTTAGTTTTCAACATAATTTTCAAATTCAAAAAAATATTTAATAAAGCATAGTTAGTAAATAACTAGCATTACATTTATTTTGAAAGCTATGGTAAATATTTTGCACTACCATTAGTTAAAATTAAATGAGCTTGACAAAAACAAATGATATTATAGTTAAATTGAATTATGACGATAAACAGGAAAGTCTGATGACTGCACTCGACACATTACCTCGAATGTAAGAGCCACAGGAGATGTACTCTAACAGGACCATTATTAAAGCAGCATGTAGAAGGAATATACATTTATTTAAATACAATTGATCACTTAAATTACGTGAGGGTTTAATCATAATTATTGTAGGAGAGATTAACAAAATAATAATTACAAATAAAACTGATTCAGCTGTGAATATCATAATTGGAATCTTATTTTAATGCAAATTTATATTCAATAATAATCTAACTACATTTAAAACGGAAGAACTATTAAGTACTGCAATAAAATCTATAAATACTGAAAATTTTTCATATAACACACTGTAAAAATTAAAATTTTCCACTACCATAGGTTGCAAAAGCAATTGAAAGTATATATAAAAAAACCTACTTGTTGATTTTTCTGTACACATCCAGAAATGCATGTAAAATTTACACTAATGTGAGCGTTATCAAGAATCTCATCATCGTATTCATTCCATAAATACAATATTTCAACTATGTCAATTTTCACAAAACAAACTTACCTGATCGACTTACGTACAGATTCGAAAATTGTATTTGAGTATGCTATAAACTTAAATGCAACTATCGCACGATACTTACTATGATCAACTGAGGGCTAGGAGCCTGGATTTGTTGCGGTTGCAAAACAGTGGTTGTCCATTAAGTGACCGAAAGTGACAGCAAAGACATCCATGAAGAAGACAGAGTGGGCAGTCCAAATATTTCGGCAGACAGAGAAAGATTCGATAGAGCAGTGTCATATTAGATATAAGAAAATATAATACATTTTAAGATAAAAATGATGATGATTGATTGATTTGTGTACAACTTTGGTGGCATGCTGGATATAAACAGTGCCATTAGGATGCATTTGAGGAGAAAAATAAAATTAAAATAACTACACCGATGAAAATTAAATCAAAATATCAAATGATTCCAGAGCTGGATATACCAATGTACAAAATAGGCTTTAATCTATGACTTCAAACCGAGAATAACTTTTGCAGTGACATTTTTGATAATATTCTTAAAGCAATAGATTTATATAAAAATATAATTTTACATATGAGGGATAGCTTAGAATATGCCCATATTTAAATCCAGCCCTGAACGATTCAATATTTGGGGTTCATATCTCAATTTTATGATAACATTTGAATCCCTTACCCGTGGAAAAAAGAAGTCTCGAAAAGGAGGAGCCTTCATATGAATGCAATTGAAATAAACATAAACACAATTAAAAATATAAAATGATATTTAAATATCGTTCTATTAATAGCAAATCCATTTACCTACTTTAGACCTACCCATAAACTAATTTTTATTACAGAAACAAGATGACGTTATAGAGCAAACATATGGTCACACAGCCAAATATGTTAAGATGTAAGTTTTACCCAATAATAATTTTTAAACAAACAATCGCTCGGGTGTTTGAACAGACGTAAAAAAAACACTACATTTTAAGATTTAGCTTTGATTACGAAACGACAGCCAATTTTTAAAATCGTTCGAGATGGAGACTGGTCGACTTTTAGCCGCCTTGGACCAAATACGGGCAAACGTCCTACGACCGTAAATGGCGCGAACTACAATTTTTTCGATAAACAAAGATCTGAATGCGAATGAGAATGAGAAAAAAATCGATTTTGGACATCTGACACTTGCACATCTGTTCTGCTATAAACGGACCAAATCGGTGTTTCTAGTGCAAACATGTCAATGAAAATTCTGTAGCCGAAATAGGGATGAAAGGTCGTATTTTATTCTTTTATAGAAAAGGGTTATCTATTGATCTGGGTTGAGGATGTATTACAAAAATATACAAAACAGTTGGACGTGGCACAAGATTACGATATTTTTTTGTAAAATTAATGTTATGTACATGCACTTCACACTAACAGTTTTTTAATCAAACAATGCACAAATTTTAAATGTTCGAATCGTCACAAGATTGAATCTAATATTGATAATTTAATATTGAAATAATTAAGATTTGATGAATATTTCGATTCGATCTAGTGACATGTGCAATTAGATTTTCGAAACGACTAATTGTAAGTTAATCTAAAACTATGCATGTAAGATATGAACAAACAAAACCACACGAACACAAAACGAAGCAACTAAAATCATTATTGTAAAACGATCACATTAAAAATATTATACAATTTAATCTAATATCACAAATTGAAAACATTCGAATATTCTACTGTATACTTGAAACAGATTTTCCAATTATCAAAACATGATTTTCTTCATATTGATTTAAAACTTAATTTTTATACATGAGAAAAAAACTTTTACCAAAAACTAAATTACCCACACCCTTTAAATAAAAAAGAAAAAATATGGAATTTTTCAGTGAACGATAAATCTAATCTTTGTGTGAGTATGTATAACTTATGCAACGTTTACATACAACTGTTGCCATTGCACTGAAATTGATCTAGAGTTCAGATCTAGTTCTCTCTAGCATATGCTAAAAAGAGTTAGAAGCAAACGTCATAAAGGCAATATCAAAACGAACGGCAATAGCCACATGTAAACGCCGCAATAGGATTTTAATTGATGTAAATCGACTTTTCTTACCGCTCCAACTCCTTTTGGTTTCGAGGCAGCTACGTATGCCAAATATTGAATGACTTTCTTCGTGTTTTCTGTTTTTCCGGCTCCGGATTCTCCGGTACACAAGATCGATTGGTCCTCTCGGTCTGGAAAAAAATTTCAAAAATGAAAAATATGCATTGTTCGACTTGTTGATAATAATTCTCGGTTATATTTTGCTTCGCGAGACGGTTTGGTTTGGAAAAAACAAACAGCTGAAAGAATTTCCACCGAGTTTACTCACTCACTGAAAACAGGTACAAACAAAGAAGTACAAACGATGTACATTTCTGAGAAATCGCATGAATAAATATAACGTCGCAGACTGCGTTTCGTATTAAAATTAGTTGCTCGAATCGTTACTGAATATGAGTGAGAAACTTATTTAAATTATCCACCATTGAAAAAATAATGTAAATTAAAAGTAAATTTTTCGTTTTCTCGAAAAAACTAAATGTAGGTATGTATGATTCATTTCATAGAGATTACGCAAAATAAACAGTTTTAATCTTTTTTAAATTGAATGGATCATTTTTTTACACAAATGTATTGTTTTTTATAATATTAACGGATTATTTAGAAGCTGTTTCATAACAAATAAAAATTGAGTCAAATTTTAAATTGAAAAAATAAACTTTGAACAGGAAATTAGTCATAGTCAGTTTGGATAAAATGAAAAAAAAAAGTTTTCCTCAAACATTTCAGATTGATAAACTCTATCAGAAGATAGTTCAAACATTATATGAAAAATGTATAGAATACACATTTCAATTCAGTGGCGTACACAAAACCTATAATTTTTTGTCAAATTCACAAAAATTTCGAATTAACTAAAAATTACGAAATAACTAAATAATAAAAAACGGTGAATAACCCTAAAAACATTTCGCATATTCACACTTCTACAAACATCCGGCAAGTGTTCGTCGGACGGATCAGCTAATTGAAAATTAACCGGTCGACGACCGAACGATTTTTTTTATAACGCGCTTCGATTTAATTGAATTAATCAAATAAATAATCGAACCGACCGCTAAGAAAGTTTATACGAAAACAACATAGCAACGCAGAACCAATTAGCAACTGAGTATTGTGATTGTTTCAAATTTCCTTAACCCTTATCCCAGTCTAAAATAAATTTGCTAACTTTTAATATTTGCTGATTAACTGATTGGCGCTTAACTTAATTTTTATTAATTGAATAGTTTCTCAAACTAAACTCATTATACGAAGAGCTATGAATAAAAATATAATAAGAAATTGGAAAAATACTAACCTTGTAACATGGATCTGTAGGCTGTGTCTGTGATTGCGAAAACATGAGGAGGCACCTCGTGTCTTTTGATCCCCTTGTACTTTTCCATGATCTTCTCCGTGTATATGGGAAGCCTTTTGTAGGGATTTACTACGACGCAGAAGAGACCGGAATATGTCTGTAATCAAAATATTTCCGGTTATTCGGATATTCGATTCAAATTCGGTTATTTCATGATATTGATTCGATCGATAATTAATTATTACCGTCGAGTGGTTCCTTCATCTTTGATTTGGTTCGTCGATGATATTTGCTGATTTTATTAGCAGATGTATTCGGAGTTCGATTGCATACCGTGTTTCGATCGAACGATGATCTCATTCGAATTATAATTTCCATAGTTTGCGAAAATTAGTCGAAAATCGCTGATTATAAAAAAATTCAAGTATTATTCTGAATAAATCTCACGTTATTCAAAGTCAACATTGCACAACAGAACGGGCGGTTCATAAATTGATTTTTTTCTTCAATACACATGATTCGTTTCCATTACAAAATCGTTTAAAAATACACATTCGAGTACATCGGCGAGTTTTAAGCCAAGATTTTTTTTAGACGAATACGCACAAACACGATACGTAAACCAAAATTTTCATTATACATTCGCAAAACAAACGTATGAATAGACGATCCGTAAATGAAATCTCACAGATCATTCTTAAAAATTGCAGACAGGCTCTTTCAAACAATCTGAACGAATTCAGGATCGATTGACCACATAATTTCAATAAGAAAAATTAATTCAATTCAAGAAAAAATCTCACGTGAATTACTCATTCTACGACCAGTTTTCGAACGTCAACTCGAATTATACATTATATAAATACACACGCCTAAACCGGTGATTAATTAATACCCATTACACGTGGAACTTGGGCATTCGTATCGATAAGGTCGCCTTCACATAAATCAAACTCTATACAATTCGATTTCGTTATTTTGCATCTTATCAATGGCCGTATGTGAGAAATAATGAGAATTTTGAATGGAGACTAAAAAAGTAATATAGGTTATGGATTTATTGATGAATGAGTCAAATGGAATAAAATGTTATATTGATTAATGACATATTGAAATATTATTACTGTTAAGCTTCTAATGGTCGCAATAAAATATCAATATCGCATGAATATAAGAGATCCTTAGAAGGAAAGAGGTATAAGTACACACAAACAAAATTTGCGAGTCATATTCAAAGTTGAATTAAAGAAATATTGGAATATTGTAAAGTGATTTTATATACGAGAATTTTAATAAATATTCCGAAATAATTGAAGATAAATCGCTATAACTTTGTCAGATTAATTTCGTGTTTATAAATTCATCAGGTGTTCTTAAAATTAAATGAATTAAGTTATCTGGCAATGTTTTTCATTTTAAAATGTTTGTATTGAAACGATAAATTGTTTCAAATCGAGAAATTTAGCCAACACATGCGAGATTGCTTAAGTTAATTTTAAGAAAGCCTGACAAAGTTACATACACTTACGATGTTATAACCATTTACTTTATATCCTCTTTAAACAAAACGAACGGATATAAATTTTGCAATCAAATTCAATGATTTGATTGTGTCACTTTACTCCTTATCTTCAAAGGTCTTCAAATAACACGAGTATACAGTCCGTTGAGTATCAAAGGCAAGAAAAACGATTACACATAATAAAAATAACTTTCATAAGATTAATACAGATCGATACACACAAGCCATAAATTCGGAGCAAACCCAAAAAAAACCAAATGGGGCGTGCACTATGTGAATTTCCACGAACAATAGGTGAAATTTCGTACCGATTTTCCGACGTAGGTTCGCGACCCGAATGTTTGGGGTCGCTGAGTTTCGAATGCGTCGCCATTAAAACGAAATTCCGAACATTCCCGAATGACACGATCATTTGTTACGAGCTGATGCCCGAAGAGTTTGTGCTGCGAAGCCTGCATACGCTTTACATACAATGGTGTGATGATGCTCGATAATGACTGTTGCGAAATTCGATTCGAAATCCGCGGAGATTCGAAGGTTTTCGCGTCTTATCGATGCGGTTGTGAAATGGTGAATTCCAGAAGTTGACGGTTTTTTAAATGCGTTTTTAAATAGTCGTTTAAAATGCATCCGTGTATGCATATGTGGTTGAAGAATGTCGAGATAAGATGTGTCCAATAAACTCGGTTTCTTACGTGACGCATATTGTTAGTCATGCGAGGAAATCTCAATCCGAATGAAAACAGGTTAAAAAAATAATTAAAGCGATTGAATAATAATAACAAAAAATTTGCTTAATTTTCAAATTGCGAAATATATTTCAACAAAAATTTTCAAAAGTGAGCATTTTTATGGTATAAAGTGCAATATTTCGAAACGAATGCACATACAATATGCAAAACCGCAACTACCACAGTTCGTCATCGAAAACGTGTCAAAATTCACTTGGAGCCTAAATTAAAGTGATCTCATCGAAAAATAATTTCCTAACAAATAATGTTCGAAAAAATAATGATATCAACGAATTTTCAAAACAGCTGCGAAATCATCATAATGAATCGACCACTGAAAATAAATTCAACGTAAAGTTTATTTATTCGCAAATGATTAATTTCTGACTAAAAATAATTGAATTAACATACGAGCGGTTATCATAACAATTAAACATTTTAAACCGCAACCTTTGTTAGAATAAAATAGTTATTTCCTTTTGTTTGTTGGAAACATCGCCTACGCTTATTTCCATGAATTAGAAAGAGTTTGTATAATATACAAATAGGACAAATTTTAATAGTTTAAACGCAAAATTATCCGTAAACGATGATCATAGTTAACAATATTTGTTGAAACCTAAATAAATTGTTTCCTTTTACTTAACATATCCGGATTCCAAATGCGATGACGAAACTACACATAACTAAAGCACTTCCATTTAATTTCTTCAGAAATTTTCTCAAGATTTACCTGTATGACTCAACTATTTCAAATTTTACTGAAATAAGTCACAGAATTATATGATAAGAAGTCAAATATTTAATCCAATTGGACAATATTTTCAAGCAATCTAACCGAATGAAACATTCAATTAATCCAACCGAACAAAATTTTCAAGTAATCCAACTGGATAATATTCTCAATCAATCTAATCGGACAAAACTTTCAAGCAATCCAATTAGACAAAATTTTCACACAATCCTACTGGACAAAATCTAGTCAGACAAAATTTTCCAACAATCTAACTGGAATAAAATTTGAATCAATTAATTTTTTTCCGAGTGAACTGAAATTCGAACAAAACGATCAGCTGAGCCTCAACAAAGTGCAACCGAATCGTGTCGAATTACGATTTTACGTCTTCGCAGTCGTTTTGAATGAAAGTGATTAAGACGAGGCTAAGAATTCGCTGATTGCCCGACACAAGTTTTGTCCGACTAGAAAACCGGTTCGTGTATCGTAAAGTCTACGAACTGTTCTAGTGTATTACACTGTGCCAGTGAACGACGTTAGAATTGTCTGTATGTGTGTTTAGTATGTTTTTTTTTTAATAAAATTTTATAAATTGTGTGTGAACGTTTTCGGTCGTTTCATATACAAGAGAATTTACGCGGTTTAGTTTTCTGAATAAGAGCGATCTTCAATTCGGTACGAATTAACGAGATGCTGTTTGAGGTATTTCAAAGACATATCGTTGATTAGGTGCGTATCAATTTCGATTATATTTAGCATGAATTTCAAATGAAATTAAAAACGAATGGGCGATTAAAATATAGATGAAATGATTTGATATGTTAATGTGAGATTCATGTTTAAAGATGAACGTGATATTTCGAAAAAAATCTTAATCGTTGAATCATTATTGCATTAATAGAATAATGATGATGCTCTTTGAAATTTTAAATAATCACGTATGCAAAACGATCGATTGTTCTATCAATTAACGTCAAATTCGCGAAGGAGTCGGAATATGCAACTTAATCGAATCAGCCTTTCAAATTATCATATCAACCTTACGATTAGTGAATATTTCATCTCGAATAGTTCGAATACGAATTTCCGACTATTCATTTAACTTTCATACGAATGTAATAAAAAGCGACAGAGTACGATTACACACACTAGATAATAATTTGTGTAGGAACGAAACTTATCTACGAAATAAAAACTCCAGTTTATAACTATAATACGACTCTGTATCGAAAATCTCATACTTTAAACGACATATACTGACAAAATTATGAATTCCATCTCGAAATAAGCGACACAATCGCAAACACGGTATGGAATGTCGTGTCGATGCGAATTCCACAAAGCACTTGTTTGCTTTCGAAGGCTGAAAATGTTTTTACAGGTGGCAATTGTTTCAGTTTCAGCGAAACGGTCACATAGCAAATGCATCGAGATGATTCAGATAATATGAATATTCAATTTTTAAAATTGTATAAGGATGATCTTTTTACTTAACCAAAGTATGAGTCGATTTTTTTCCCTATAGTTTGACAGTTACTTTAAGTTAACTAACATAAAAGTTATTAATGAGTGAAAATATCTGTCCTTAAATAAACTAAATAACAATATATTAACTTTTTTTTTCTCTTCTTATAAAATATGATGTTGTTATCGCTAACTAATTGCAAGCACACAATTGAAAGATCGGGGTTTAAGTGTGTTGAATGTGAAAAAAGATAACATATGTTACCCACCTGTCGGGTAATAAGCATATGATGCGTATTATTAATTAAACGTAATCGTGATAAGATCGAAACTAGTTTATGGTATACATTACGTTATGCAAAAGCGAAATGCGATTACTAATCGCACAAACAAATTCATTCATACTGAAATCATTTAGCACAATTTCTCAACTTCTAAAAAATTCTTTTATATTAAAATTGTAATTTATCGCGATTTGAGAGTAGTTAAAAAAAATAAGACAAAAGAGCTTAGCGTGTCCATATATTTAGATGAGAAGATGGAATCACTTTGGGAATGTCAATTTCTAAAATGACCCCGATGACACAAGGGCTATCTGTCTGAATGAAAATGTCGTGATGTGAGTCAAAGGCGTGTTAAAATTTAAGAAAAATCTTATAATTGGACGAAAGAAAATTACTGTGATTTTTAAAGAAATGTTATTACTTTACATTTTTATTTTGCAACACAAGTAATTCAATTGAATCGTTATTTATATAGACTTTTATTTTTGTAAATAAATTGATTGACAATGACAATATGATAGAACAAAACAAATATTTGCTGTGTGAAAATCTGAACGAAACCAACACCAAGAACGTTTCAGTCTCTTCTTTATATTTACTTTGAAAATTAGATAGATTTTCCTCAGCCAACATACACAATGCATATTATTTGAATTAAATATTAACACACACGTAAAATCGACTAATAAATTTGAGAAAATCAGAATAGCACAATATAAAAATACACCATAAAAATCCAAAAAACGCATAAATCTCAACTGCGCCGTTCTTTCGAATGCAACAGACACTAGAAAATAATCACGAAATAATAATAAATACGAAAAAAACAACAATACGATCATAAAACACGTGAAACTTTACAAAATGGCCGATAATAACCAAAGTTTCCAACGTTAATAAGGCACACACGAAGAAGAGTCGAGGAAAAAACTCGACGTGTCCGTTAAAATGTGATGTCATTCCGAGAAAAAGCCTTGTATGTATGTCTTTATATTTCGGCAAATAACATAATACTTGAGCTATAATATAACGAATAATTCAGTAATTATCGTCGGTTTGAGTTCTGTGTTGCGCGATGCACATATTTGATGTTTCTTATCAGTGCATAAGATAAGTACAGGTGGGAATCTCTTGATGTTTTATATTAGAAAACTTTGTAAAGTTTAAGTTCAATATTCTTATCGTTGAAGTGATCGATAATAATGAAATTAAATTCAATGTTATTCAAGTACAATGACCAGGAAATGATAAAGCGAATAACGACAAATTGTATAGTAATCAAAGATGATTTACCAATAATAATGCATTACCATCTGAATATGGAAATGAACTCTCAAACAAAAAGTCACTTAAAAGAATCATTTAATTTTTCTATCATTGATAAAATGAATCAATAAAATTTGAAAAGAAAAATCTATAACAGACAGATGATTCAAAAAAAATACAACCAGACGATATCCCTCAGAGCCGTCAATGAAACGGTCGATTTTCACATACATACGACAATACGAAAAAAAAAACGAGAGGAGCCTCCTCATGAGCTCGCATGGGTGTGGTGGTGGCCAGCGGAGCCTCAAGGACAATGTCTTCGAGAATATTTGACGACGATCGAAAAAAACCGCATTCCGCATACGCGAATATATGCGAAAGGCGACGTGATTCACGCGATTTCGTTGCCGCATAGACGATTCGATTATTAATAAGGTGGGGTTTATATTTGATAGTGTTATGTGTTATGAAGGAAACGATTTAGATTCGTTTGATAGTGTGGTGAAGTTTGATTGGAGGGAATTGATTTGGTTTTGTGATAATAAGGTGACGTTTTGAGGTAGTTTAAGTGTGTTTGGGTATGAGAATATTTGAGGAATTTTGGAATATGCTGTGTTTTTTTCATATGTAAAAATATTCTAATACTGGTTAATTAATAATTAATACAGCATAATTTGAACTATTCAAAAATGCATCCCAATTAACATAATATAAAATGAGAAAATACGTTACTTATTCAATGTCTAATCTGCTTATTTGATAGAACAGTCAAGGTTAGTTTGAGATTAAATCGAGCATTATGCCAATGAGTGCATTAATAGTAAAAAAATCTAACCTAATTCGACATAACCTATCAAATATATCGCCACTGTTTCAATCATCCAGTAAATACCAACATTTATATCAATTAAAATTCAATTAATTTGAATGCAATTATCATAATCAATAGGTGAAAGAAAGAAAAACAATGCTGCAAGCAATTTTTTCATCGATCGTTTTATAAAATGGAATATTATAATATCAATATAACAAAAGAGCATTGAGAATGTACAAAATTGTACTCGACTCGAATAAAACTATCGAAATTAAGGGGAGTCTTCTTTTGAACGGTCCACCTGCCGTTTAAAAACGGTCGTAGCGAGTGACTCACGAAAAACGGACTTTCGGGGTCATTCCCTCTATTTCAAGGTGGTAGGTAATGTTCAATTTTATGTATTTTATATTGTACAGGGTGTCGTGTGAACATGTTTGAAGAATTTGATACATCGTGACGAATTTTAGTGTTGAATGAAAAAGGAACCGTTTGGGTAAATAACTTGTGCAAATTCGGGTTTTTCTATGGCGACTCATATTGGTGAAATGTGTTGTGTAATACATGAATGGGAAAATGATTCGATGATTTCTAAGTTCAGATGATGCATTCGTTTTGAAACAAAATGAGAATCTATCGAGTGTGTATTTTCCATGAGAGTTCGGTTTATTACCGATGGATTATTCAATATTTGATCGATTTAGCGCGAATTGATAACAGTTGTGCGAATATTACAATAGGCCACGATAAAACTAATTGGTACATGGAAATACCCAAGCGAGCGACATTCTGAGAAAAAACACCTGAAAAATAATGAATCGTCTCTAAATTTTCATACGAATCTCCAAATTTACTACTAACCGACTCACACAATCACATTTTCAGATCAAAATTTTCAGACAAACAAAAATCGGCGGAAACATCAATCGAGTCTATGTTCGATTAAACACCTATAGACACAGATTGGAATCAAATGGCAGATACGCAACATGTTTTTCGTAAAATTACGATAAGCACAACAGTGAACGACGATGAAAAATAACTTTTTCAACAACATATTCACACACATACACTTCGACCAGGTGAGTCACGACTAAACTAACGCGTTCATTATTGCAAAACGAAGTTTTCCTCTTTGAAAAATCAACATTCAGTACTCGGAACGGAGAGAATGACCTAAACGCCGAGCAAATAAAAAATGCCGAGCGACAATTTTTTATGATTCAAAAGATTCGAAAATCTCTTTAGAAGCGTAAGTCAACCCTTAAAGTGCAGAATATTTATAAATTAATAATTGAAATCGGTAATGAATTACAAAAATGGGTCGACGCACTCTAGCATCCGTCTCATTAATGCGTGACTATTCAAAGACGAATCGAAATGTATGGCGATGCACATTTTGATACCTGGTGGTAAAATTAGGATCGATATCGTTTTAGTATTGTCGAATAGTGGAATAGTTTATTTCAAGGTGAAAAATAAAACGCAACTATTCATCACAGGTAACCGACCACATTTTGGCGTTGATAACGCTCTTATCAGCGGAACTCGGCTTTTTTCAACGAAATTCACAAGTTTTGTAAAAAAAAAGGTAACATTCTCAAATAAAAAACTTGACTTTTTCTCCATACGAAACTCATACAATGTACACGGGAGACATCCACGATCCACATCCATCACGAACATGAAACTGTCATTTTTTTCTTCAATTTGCATATCGCATACAAAACCGCATAATATCAAAACTGGTTCTGCATCGATAGCTGAAAGCGATAACCTCCGCAAAAACATAATACGCGACCAGGTAATCTGGTCATACACACATTCATACAATAATACAATACAACAGATACAAATAATACAACAATCGTACGGGAAAGGTTAATTATGCCGACAATCGATAGCGGATCATTATCGGAACGCCCATGTATTCAAAACGTCGTGTGGGCATTAAGAGTTGAAGATCTCCTCTCGGCGTGTATATGTCTGTCTCGACAAAACTTCAACAATGGGACACGTAGGCAATTAGCGCTAATTGCTCTAATTATATATCGACAATGCAAACGAACGATCCGAAAAGTCTAACCGGATAATGTCTGACGTTTTTATTTCTTTCTATTTACAAGAAAATTCAAGGATTCAATAATATATTGAAAGTTTAAAAAAAAAAATTAATTATGTAATTGATTGTGAGTTGCGTGCAAATTATAGAAAATTAATTAATGAAGAAAAAACTAGAATCGCTGAATAACCTCGATTCGAAATGGAACAATGTCAAATCGATGCGATGAAATGAAATCTGATTCGGGATCAACAGGGTTAACTCTAATGGTATAAAAGTGAGTATCGATAATTTTTTAAAACAAACAAAGAAGTGCATCGAAGAATTGTAAACTCGTGGATGCGACACAAAGGTCTTTGTGTTCGGAAAACTACACAAACTCGATGTTGATAAGTCGTTATTTGGAAAAAAAGAGTCGCTTCGCGATGACGAGCGTCGTACAAACAAAGAGGTAAAATTTTACAATGATGAAATCATCCGTATGTACGAAGAAGTCGAGATCGACTTGAAATTATACGATATTAATTTAATCGGATAAAATCGTAGAATTGAAACGAAACTTCGAACCCCTCTTTGAACTGCGAGCGAAACACAATGTGACAAATTTTACGAAACTCGTTTGCATATAAAATAAATAAAGATCGTAGGACCAAAACAAATATGACCCGTTCAGTATACAATGTGATCAACTCTATAAAACATATCACGAGAGTTAATCATTCTACGAACCGAACGCCTCATACTTAAAAGCAAGGGTTGAACAGATTCCAAACTAAACGACAATTTCAACACAAAAACAAAGACAATAAACAACTCGTTAGTCGATTTAACGAGTACGCCCCGATCGTTACGAACTGTCTAATTCATTCGAATGCTATCAGAAAAGTTCGGTTACACCGCATTATATTATATTATACGACATGGCAAATAGCGATTCTTTTAAGTGGTCGTTTCCACTCGATAAGGTCCGCTATCATCATCCACGCCCAAGTTCGGAGACCGCTATTTGTAACTATGTATGCGATGACTCAGTGTGCGAAATTTTCGGTAGAATGGACGTATGGTAATAAAAAATTGAGTATGTATAGTGGTTTGGACGGGCGTTGAAAATCGGCGAAATAAACGACGAAGATTGATTGATTCGATCGGATGAATCGTCGAGGTGTTTGTTGTTGGAGGTTGCGAAAATTTGTGTTGATAGAAATTTTGCAAATGTTTCGTGAGATATGAATAATGGTCGATACTGGTAATAGTATGTTCGAAAGTAGAAACTTTGCTTATACTCAGGTATGATCTTTTTATCGTTCGAAAGATACCTATAAACTTAACACTTTGGTGGTCGGTGTATCGATATCGATTTATTGTGATTTTTTTTCTGTAAAATTTGACAGCTATCGCTTATTAATTACCGAAATTTAATTGAAAGATCAAGCTTAAATGAGACAAGATATTAATCACTAATCAATTGTTCAACATATCAAAAGCAAAAATCGTGACACTACGATTCACACAATACTACAATTTCTATGAGTATTGAATTCTAATTCTAATCAACTGAACCGAATACGAAACTACATCAATAAATTTTACGACCATCGATAATTCGAATTTATCAGTTGTTTGTACACCATTTCAATAATCGAACGAGCCAAATCTAGAGCATCTTTCAGTAAATACATATTTAAAACCAAAACGAAATCTTCAATTCGCCAAAATCAAAAACGGAACCTTCGTCGATTAGATCCCCATACAAACATTTCGATCGCCAGAATCGTAGGAGTGTTTGTAAACACGCAACGGAAAGAATTTCGGCTCAATTGACGACCTAATTTCATCGATGAATCGTTTCGTGACCGCACCACTGTTACAACGTCAAACTTCTCCTTACATTTTTTTTTTCAACATTCGCACAAAATAACGATACGCCCAAACGAACGGAAACGCACACGTAAACTAAAAACGCGACTATGGGGAAAAAAATTGCGGATATGCGTACATTATGTACGAATAGTAGTCGCTAAAAAAAAAATCAAATTTTATATGAACGATCGTGAATCACACATCGAGAGACCAACGCGGAGACGACGAATGATTCACGCGTATAATTAACGTGTATAAAATCCTTTTAGCGCACATAATTTATTTATATGTATGTATGTTTGGATTTTCCCCGGAGATTGTCGACTTTCACCAGATAAAAGGCAGCATTCTTTCACGACCCTATTTGCATTGTCTGCGCAACAAGTTAAATGCCAAAATCGCAACGCGTACACGTCCTGTTGTTAAATCGCGAAGAAAATTGCATTTATGACAACAAATATAGAAGCAGTTGTGTTTTCAACGCATAATATGTGCGAATTTCAAATTTTGCAAAAATAGGAGACTGGTTGTAATTTTAGTCACCCTTCAGAATACTAAGGATTGGTATGTGTTTCAACCGATGGTTAAGTAATTTGTTCATAGTTAATTTTTCTTTTCCCAAATTATTTGACAGCTAACTAATGACTATCAAATAATTCAAATATTGGGTTTAGTATCCAATAAAATAAAAAATATTATGTTAGGAAGAAACGGCCATAGGAGAGATGTCCCACTAAATTATTTTCAAAACTTTTTTATTTACATTTAATAATTGAATTACGTTTAAAAAATAATATTCTTAAATTAATTAAGTTTCAATATCAGCTTTTATTAGACTTCTATTTCGTAAAAGAATCAAGGAAATCGACCTAAAAAAACTATGGCCATCTTTCCAGGACTTGACCTATACGAAAATTCCAATATCCAGAGCCAATTTCAGCTCCAAACACCCGTAAAACTAACTCAGCATACAACCGCCCAGTAATTAAAAAGAGCGATACATGCGCAGGAATCACGTCGATTAATCCCATTAAACGAAATCATTTCGCGTACAATTAGATCCGTTCATTCGAAAAGCACACCGAAGCGTTAATCTTCGGTCGGATGCAAAAATAAATGCAACCGTAATCGTCGATTATGCAAGTGTTGCTGCTGCTGCAGTTCAGTTAAAAGGGAAAATAACGCGGTGAAAGCGAACTGTACTATGATCGAAGCGAATTCGTTCGTGTGTCGTCAACCTTTCCATATATGCATCATAATAGAAATAATTAATTAGTGGTTTATCCTTATGTGCGTCACGAGTCGATATCCGATCGTTTGCGTATCGAATCGCGAAGATCGTAAAAATGGCGATTTAACATTTTTATGTATTCGGTTAAATCTAATGGAAAAATCCATGCAATAATAAAAATAAATTACACCGTATATGTCCATACTTATTGGATAGATAATAAATTTTGAGACGTGTGCGTATCGATTGTGCAAAACGGGTTTGCAAAAATGTTTACGAGCGCTTATTAAAACGGGAACGCGATCCGATCGTTGTGCACCGCATCGTATTATAGAATAAAAATTTGATTTGAACAAAAAAAAAGTACACAATGCGTTATAAAATAATATATTTTCAGTATCAAATAGGCAATGTCGATATACATTTTCGTTCTCGATGCGTAATTCGAACCGCGTTCATAAATGCAAATGAAGCCAAAAGTTTTTGTGTCTAATAGATGAATCATGAAAGCAACATTTTGATTTTTTTTCATAGCACGTTTGCTTAATATGCATGTCAAATATTAAAAGTCACGTACTATTGAGAAACGATTAATAATATCTAACTTGAGCAGTTGTCTTAAAAGTAACATTGACCGATAAAAAAATAAAATAATTCATTTACGACCGTACATTTTGTTTCAAAACCGATAAGGAGATGCAATAAATAAAATCGCTATAAATAAAAAAAAATGCATGAATGCACTCGAGTGCAACGAGCAAATGGAACGAGTTTATGCGCTAATCGACCAACATTTGAAAATTCATTCATAAATTCTCCATAGAAAACGAGAGTGCTATGACTTTCGATAATTATTTCAATATACAAAAACATCTTCCATGACAATTTCAACATTGAAACACACTATAGAGTTGACAACCCCAATTTGTTCACGATTCTAAAACGGCTATATGTATGCAAACGAATTCCGTGTACAAGTGTAAAACACGCGTTCTCCTCTCAAATCGTACATACAACGTATAAAATTAAAATACCCATTTATAAAAGAGAGACGGCAGTTTAGGAATTGGTAACCATCTGTCGACAAATTGTATGTAGCGAGCGACGAATGCCGTTTACGGTCATCGACGATCGGCCAATTAAATCCGAGAATTACTCAATCAATCCATTAATAATCCATTACATGTATGATAATTTCAAATTATATATTAGCTTATGAAATTGTGTACTTTTAGCTGATGATGAATTATTATATAGAAGGATAATTTCAGGAGTGATGGCCATCTTTCTCAGAAATACCATATTCATAATACAAAACAAACAGAATATATGTCAAATCAAGTTAAATTCCGTCGTTTAAGTAAGTCGAGCTTAATATGACGATCGAAAAGGCCAATGGGTACAAGTGACATTTTTGCTGAAATTGAGTTATGCACATGAATCGCTTTTATGCATGCCCATTTATTTGGTGGCAAAAGGATATAAACTAATTCGGAACGTGTGCCTTAATATAATATATCATCAAATCATTCTACCTCATGTAGGTACATGGTAAACTTTGAACGCGCTTTTCTCAAAATCACCGCAGTCACTTGTCCCCCTTGGACTTTTCAGTCGTCATATAAGACGTAAATAAATGTATAAAACACAAACATACATACACTAAATTTCATGTGCATAAATAATAGATTTGCTTTATAAAAGGACAATATGTGAAAATATGCATATTTCAACGCAACAAATCACATATGGGCATTAACCTTAACTAAACTGGATTTCTAAAATTTTTTTTTTTGATACCAAAATCGGACTCGTATTTTGAAAATAAAAGCACACCCACGTAAGCAGGTAGGTATGTGCACCGAAAAAAAAAATGTATACGAGAAAAAGTATAAAAGCAAAGGTGCATTCGGATCGTTGGACCTCTGGTCAAACGAGACTGAGAGGTCAAACGGGGACAACACACGGCTCGAAAAGTAAGAAAACCGAACTGGAAAAAAATCCTCGAATAAAACGTCGAAAACCGCTTTGGATTTCGATTTTCTCAAAAGTCTAGCGATGCAAACGAGCGAGCTAAGGGGTGAGACCAGTCGGTGAACGAACCCCTTCAATTATTTTCGACGGTCTGCAGACGCTTTAATATCTCTAATGCGATGTTTAAATTGTGGAATTTTATGTGAAATATTGTATATTTCGATTTGTGGACGATGACGAGAGATGCAACAATGTGAAATCCGTCATCGACGGTGAAGTCATCGTCGCGAATCAAATCCGTGGATCGAAGGGTCGTTGAATCAGAACCAATTGGATTAACGGTACTGTGGTGAAAAATATTGTAGCATTTTGAAAAATGTTTACTTGTTGAGTAGATAGCTTAACACTTCATCAAAACTAATTTAAAATATAACATCATTTGAAAAACTTGATCTTTAATCTGGAGCAAAAGAATTTTGGAACTACTTCGCTACAGATTCAAGTTAATTTAATAAATCTTAAGCAAATTAGATCTGAAAGGCTCTAGATTCTTGTGGTATGAGCTCAACCAAACTAACTTCAACCTAAAACCAAATCTATGCAATTCCGTGCTGAAAGTCCATTTCACAAATGCCAAACACTCATTTCGCACCAGTTTACACTCAAATCAAATTTATGCATCTCCAGTTGATAATTTCGGACGCCCGCCTCTTGAATATTTCACCGAACGACCCACGAGCGTTAATTAGGTCTAAATTTCGCACGAGAGCTTAATAATAATCGATAGTTCCAACGACTGAAACCCAGATATCGATGACTGTATAAGAGAAAAAAATAATGTAAAGCTGCGTTCCAATGTGCAATTATGTCATAATAAATCGCCGTTCTGCCATTAACGTGCCTTTCTTTTTCGGCGCTAATGTATTTAAAGATAAACGATTTCTCGAAACGAAAAAAATAACGTATTTATTTAGCGCTGGATCAATCCGAAGAAAAAACGTCTAGAATTGAATTTCCAGAACGAGACGACTTCTTGCATAATTCGAATGCCGTTTATTTTTTGCTCGGATGCACTGCGGATTCGTCGATAGGTCAATCGAGTTCGAAACTGCTTCGATTTTTTTTCAAGACTGTGAAAGTCTTAAACGTCAAAACTGCTAAAGCGACAATTACCTAACTAACGAACGGCACATGGCCCCGCGACTGAGATGACCTTATATGGAAATGGGAACGCGTCGATCGACGTTTGAACCAAATAAATCAAGTTGAACTATAAAAAGATCAAAACTGACGAATAGATTATTTAAATATTTTTCAAAAATACGATCGGTTGCAGTCTTATATTAGACTATCGATCGATTGTTAATCAATTGAAACGGTAATGCGATAATGAGAGGCGCCCACTCGCTCATTCCATCCGAGCGCATATTCAATACGCTGCTGGGTATTTGCGCAAATTTACCGTTCAGTTAGAAGCTATTTAAAATTAGCTATAATGATTTCGGAATGACGGGATAAGTGAGCTGCAATGACCGTAGTTACTTTAAAAGTTTACTTTTCAAAACTGTTATCATAATCACAATCGACCCACACGTTTAACGTTCGATTTAATTCAAAACTGTCAAGACTCAATAAAACAATTTTATTAAAGGTCAAACAGGTTAACTGCAGTGTCGAATCCATTCAAATCTTCTACGAAATCCTAACAGTACTTTCGACACCCACAAGAGAGCCTCAAAAGGCTATTCCTCCTATAGTCCAAAGACCAATCTAGACCAGACAGATCCTTCGGCGATACACCATCGAAAAAAAGCCATCAAGAAATCGCCAGCCTGAATCGAGAAACTTTGACCGAGCAGATGTGTGTCGAAAGCGGTACGTACTAAAAAAAATGTATAAGATGGCGGGCGCCTGAGCAAAAGTGACCTCCTCTTCCATTTAAGGATAAAACGTGATCGACTCTCGAGAATCGACTCACACAGCTTCGTAATATTACCCATACGTTCGAAATAAAAACCTCGATCGATCTATATAAGTTCGCAATTGAGTCATAGGATCTCTCGGCCATATGTTTTTTATAATGGTTTTTCAGTAGTTTTGTATGGGATGTCTCCGTATCCTCGCGTGGAAAATGTGCGTTTCCATTTCGAGATTAAGGCGTCTTGATATGTGTTATTATATTATTCGGTGCGATAAAGCAATCGATCCTTATATGTCGAACGACCTTTGTGTGTCTATGTGATAGATTTAATTGAAATTATTATAAGAACGACATTTACTGTACGAAGTGAAAGTGTGGCGTTCGACTTTGTATTGAAGAAAAAAATCGCAACTGAGAAGACCGTGATCCACATTTAAAAAGATTTTTTTTCTTTATGCACTGAACGTAATAGACTATTGTTGTTTAATGAATTGAAATCGTAAGTGGGTTTAGGATAATCTCGGATCTGCGAAACCATATGTTGTTTATAATTAAACAATTTGTATGACCAAAAATTTGCGTTTCATCCACGACGAAACATTTGGCTAAATTTCAACGAAATGATACAGAAATGGAGTCTGCTTGTAAATTATTGCTGAAACGTGCTTCAGCATACTTGCAAAGTATCAATTTTGAGAAGGATTTAGGGGGTGAAACCCTCGTCGCCATTAATCTTCGGCAGGGAAAATATCGTAATCTCGAATGCATTTTTTGTAAAATATAAGTGCGTGTATAATGTGCAATAAAAATCGTATCTTCGAATAAAATTGTGTTTCGTTTCGATGCGGCGACAAAATCAATTTCGAACTCCAGACGAGATCAACGAACCAGTGTTTCGTATCTAATCTTGCGTTGCGTTCTCTCTCGGAAAAGTTGCAGTTAAGTCTATATGCATTTGATACTCTTTTTTTATAATATAAATATTATTTTGAATGAATAATACATGAATATTTATTCCTTTCGATTATCGATATGGACATGATACTAAATTATATCGTCGAACGTAAACAAAAGATTTTATTGCAGCGAGAAAATATGCACATCGTTGCATCACGGAAGAGTCATTAATTGTCATAAATCTTTGTCAATTTGCAGACGAGAACTACGAGCACAAATTGCAGCACGTTATCAATATCATCTTGAAAACTAAGGTCATAATAAATGTACAAAATTACATTCACAATACAATCAATTAAGATTACTTTTATAACATATGATAAAAAAAACAAAGTCAACGAACTCTTCCCAATTCCAAAATTATGAAAAATGCAAACAACAAGGAAATCAATCCAAAGTAATCACGAAGTAAATGGATCAAAAAAATCGAATTCAGAAGAAAAAAGAGCATCATCGAATCGATCCTCGCGTCAGTTCGTCACTAGTGACGAAAACAATGAGCTTACGAGTGGCTCACAAACTCTGGTTAAGCATATATTATTAGACGACGAGAGTTGCAACAACATTATTCACGGGTTATTCTGGTGTTTGACCGACCGGAGGAACACAAAGTGGTCGTCTCCGGACGCCGAGCTGACTTCGGAACCCTTCGATCGTCACATTCCGATCGCATCGATATTTCACCCGAATTATCAAAGATTGCGTTTTTCCGAATGCGGCTATGATGGCCAGCGAAGTCACGGGTGACTTGCCGATGACGCGCTTGTCATCGATGACAGCCGTTGGTGAAGGTGACGGTCAGTACGGTGCCGGAAGGTGACAATGACACGGCGAAGAGGCGTTACGCAAGCGGACGACGATGTTTAGAAAGCGGATTGTCGCTTATTGGGTGCTTCTGATTCGATACGGATCTAAGGATGTTTGCGTCTCGTGCCTAGGTGTTCCAATTGAAATTGATGTCGAACTAACGTTTGTTCAAAGGTCATGAGTGAGATTCAGGGTGTTGCAGAGATCTGGAACGAATTTCCTAATAGAATTCATGTCTAACTAGAGATTCTAGAAAGAGTCTAGGTAGAAAATAAGACCTTTCCTTCTTGCAATACATCTTTAATCGCCAGAACTTTGCTCCAAATAGACTCACATACGATTCTAATTAACTGCAGATCTGAATCAAAGCGTCTCGAAAAGTCATTTACTCTACATCTGAATTTTCATGAAATACAACTCGTTTTAACATCGTATCGATTTTGCACTTAACACCACTCCCTGCTGGCTAACTAGCGAGCAAATATTTACACGATCCGAATTAGAAGCGAAATTATCCGAGCACAAAGGTTCGAAAAATACTCTCGGTGATCCAAAGTGCAAATACCGCAAACGGAGGGAACCCTTCTTTGTTTCGACCGCTAAATAAAAGCTGGCTTGTAATAAATCACCGCGGCGGCTTCTGGCGAAGACGTTATCGATTAACATTAAACTTTGCTGCAAATATAAATTGCGAGACGGAAATAGAAAGCAAATGACCCTTTTAATAACGACTCGTCGGAAATTGGGGATAGGATTTCACCTGTTTGTACATTTGGTTGTTTATCGAAATGTAATTTGCAAATGAGAGCCGTTTTGAAAGTGAGCGTTGACATTAAACGAATGAGACATTCGGTTCGAGTAAAAAATTGATTAAGTCGTATTAGCCACCGAATCAATCAAACGCGAGAACGAGGGAATTTTTCAATTTGAATTTAGGCAAAGTGAATTTAACATGATCGGATACACGTTTTCAAAAACGGAAACAATACTCGAATGTAGTTCGAATCGCGCGTGAGAACAAAATACTCGAACCGCAAAACTGGTGCGTTAACCCAACACGAAAACACTATTATAAATTAACCGATTTCTACTTCGAACGATATTCTATCATTGAACTGAAAAGAGACTCGAACGGCCACCATCATATAACTTCACATACTCAAAAAGTAACAATATAAAAACTTATCGTGGCCCACCGTTTCCCGTTAGAAACTGCTTTCCACCATCGATTCGAACCACTATTCGGATTAACAAAATTTCTACTGTACACACTGAGGTGAACACCATTTCTATTTCAGACACCTGAATCCTAACAAAGATTACCTAAATCCTAAACGAATCGAATTGACTTGAAACCTCTGCAATCTTTCTATGAACAGACTAGGGCTAGGTTAGGCTAATAGAAAATAGTTATTCCGAACAACGAAAGTATATTTTTTCATGTTTCATATCTGGAATGAAGTTATTTCAAGCTAATCTGTTTCAAGTAGAGATTTTATAAGAATCATATAAGAATCTAATTAAATCGAGTATAATTTATTTATTCATTAAACAATCACATTGCGAAGAAATTAAGTAAGTTCTGGGTGTAGGTGGAAGAAATTTTGAAGAGTGACGAAGATGAACATTAAGGGCGTGTTCACACGTAAATGGTGCAACCAACACCACAACCAGAAAAAAGGAACAGACCTATAGAATTAAAAGGAGATGTACTTTATAGGTCTGTCCCTTCATTCAAGTTGTGGCGTCGACTGCTCCACTAATGAAAGAGACATCGCTAAGCGCTTGAAGCAAATAAGATTCTCTAGACATCCAAATCAAAAATGACCACGAAGAATAGAATCAACCGGACAGCATATTGTGGGCAAGACTTCGTGATAACGGATAGACGAATAGAGCACGAACGGTGCAGTAGTAGTCCCGGTGCGTGAGCGTAGCCCTTCGAGCAACCCACGGCGGACCTCATCTACAAAAGGACCAGCACAATGCCATGAGGACTGGGAGCGTCGAACAGGTGTGGTCGACCCTCGCCAGACACGAAAACCTCTCCATACCACACGTATGCATCGTTGTATAGTATGTAAGAATCACACGTGTGTATACATTCGAGTGCAGTGTGCGGGGAATGCGCTTAATCTGTGGCTCGCGTCTCGCATACCAGAACGAGAAGGACGTTTCTGGTCAGATGAATATCCGAGGATGTGCTCGATGTGTGTGTGTGGGTATATCCTCGATTTAAAATGTTGAGTGGCGAATTGATGAGGTTCGATCGCTGCTAAATGGCAGATAAGATATGTGTTGTGATGCTGTTGAAATTTCGACTGAAATGCTCGATTGTGTTGTTCGTCGAATGCGATTTGAAACAATATGTCGTGTGAACAATGAGCGCATTTTTTAATCGATGCACAACAAGGGGACATTGCAATTTGCATTACCGACAGTGCACATGTTAATTAACGTAATTGTACGAAAGATAAACTCGATCGATCGCGGTATGTAATCATCAACATTTTCGCATTAATTCAATTTCTATGTGCCATCTGGTTCGACTTCGTATTTTTTTTATGTGTCAGCAATATTATGTCATATTATTGAAGGGACAACATTCATGCTTTAGGTCATAAATATTGATGAAACTTACTAAAAATATTGGGTAAGTGTGGAAATAAAATAATAACGAAGAACGAAAATGCAATTCAATTTTTTGTCTAGTAAAACATACCAAACTATGATATGCAATAAGTATAAAATTATTAGAGTTGCATTTTATTTCAACACCATTATTTCAAATCTATGCTTACACTACATTTCTATCAAGTTTCGTCACAATTACTGACCGAGGCACGAATTGAGTCCTCGTGAGATGACCTAATTTTATATCAGACAAACCAAAGATCATAAATATCATTTGACCATCGTTGTATCAATATCATGAAGAACAACCTGAACAATTCATAGACCTGGAGCAACCACCTTCCCGAGCAATTTTATTTCAGATCCTCATTGAATCTATGTACTTGTTAACTCAAAAAGACAATCAACTCCAAATCTTCGAAACAAAGATAAAAACAAAAGAGACTCACGTATATCAATCCGGAGTAGTATCTGTCCTTGATGTTGTGGAGCACTGAAGCCTCGTTCAGGCAGGTGAGGTCGGCCATGTCCTCGACCTTATCGAATTTAGGCGGGTTCATCTTCTGGATATCGTCCTTGGCCACCGTGTACCTCTTCCCAGTGTCGGTGACTTCGACCTCCACCTCGTCGCCCCTTTCCATTTTGATGCCAGCCGCCACGAACCCGAGGGTCTCGTGGGGCATCCACACCAGCTTCTTCTGGGTCCATTCTGCTTGCGTGGCAGGGTCGTTGAAGTGGTCCCTGTCCACGGACAGGTACTTCAGATCTGGATCGTTCTTCTCGTCTCCCATCTTGAGATTGTGGCTGTAACCCCTATCAGGGTTTTTTTAATCCTCTGTTGCGGGTGTGTTTGGTAATTTTTTTGAAGGTTTCGAATCGCTTGGCTTCTCTGGATCAGGTCACGATTGAGTTGCTGTTGCAGTGCATCAAATCATACTTGGGATGAAGCCGTGCTTATTTTCTTCTCTGGCTGTAATCATAATAGAATCGATATTAATTCAAATGAAACTTGAAAGTGTGAGATAATCTTGTAAGCGTGGATCTGGAGCAAACACATTTTCGAGATAATTCGCTTTAGATTCGCATCGTGATCCAAGTGGATTTAATGAGAATCGTATATGATTCTAATCGAATCTACTTTTAGCACGATACATTACTGAAGCAAAATAGGTAAGTTGAAAAAGTACTTGGGTAGCTTGAAAATATGGGACAGATTTTAGAATTTGCTCCAAAAATTTGCTTGAAATGTGAGATGAACATGGAAAGATTCATATTGAGAGTTGATGCAAAAAAGGAAAATATTTAAATACCAATGATTCAAAAAGATATGATATGGAAAAATTCACAGAATTTCAATCACAAATGTATACGTTATCATTTTTTTCCTATTTTTCCTTTAAACGACTGACAAAAACTTCATCCAGTAAAAATCAAACATCTCTTATCTAATTCAAATAAAAAAAACTGTCAACTTTTCACACCAAGCCAAGATTGATAAACCTTACAAATCAAAGAAGGAACACAAGGAAAACTCAAAAGGGGATGAAAATCGCATTGTGTCCCGAGAAGACAAACTTTCTTCCCCTAGACTGGAAAACTTTTCCATCAGAATTTCATAATTTAAAGATCTATTTTCGCTCCGAAGCAACTCGTTTGAAATACACGTGCAAACCGAACACCATATGCCATTCACGAGTCGTCTATAAATACGTCAGGCAAACAAAGTCAATATCAAAGTTTGCACCGACGAATTTAAACGCTGACTTTGAAAACGACTTTTATATACACGTTCTCATAGGTGTATTGCGATAAAACTTCTCGAGATTGTTTATTCTGGTATGGATTCGAAGTTGGGTTTTTATATTTGCTGTTTATGTGTGCTCAAATAAAAGGGGGATATAATGTACAAGTTGATGTGTGAACGTAATGTTACCATTATCAAGATTTTACTGTAGTAATTGAATGTTGAAAAAAAAATTTTTTTTTTGAAAACAATGTCTATTTGATTGATCATTGTTTTGATTTAATCATAAGATATTTCAATTACAATGTTTACATTTGAAATTTTTATAGATCTTTTTATATACAGATTATAAGTGATCAAGATTCAAACTCCTAACACACACAAATACTTTTCAATTAAAGAAAATGGCTACAACTTCATCAGTATATGTAATTTCATCAGGTTTTTTTAATTTTAAAATTTTTAGTAATAATTCTCGATTTGAAACCTTTTTATATCACAATTTGACATTTTGAACCAAAAAACATTGCAAGATCGATTCATTTATTTGATTTAAAAAAAACTTGACGAAATTAACTAGACAAAATAGCCATTTACCTTACCGACTTAAAATTTAATAAACTCAAAATATAACTATTCAATCTCATTCGAACTTTCAAAAAAACCACAAACTTGACTAATGAAAAATTCGAAAGACTCATTCGTTCTCATCACCCAAACTTTTCCAAGATGATTCATCGCACGTATAAATCTCTAATTTTTTGGGACATTCGCGTCGAAGAACGCGTAGGAAGACACACGCACATAGTAGGAAAGATGGGGCATCAGTTTTTCAGGTTAAAACCGACGAAACCGGTTTCCGAGACGTCCGATTCAAAAATCCAATACGAACAAAATCGAGACCGAGAAGAAACTCATAGCACGACGGGGAAAAAAACGTACACACGACCGATCAGAAGATCTTCGATATGAGTCGAATTTCGATGGTCGAAAAATTTAATCGTAGGTAGGAATTTCGATGTTTGTACACAGTTTTAGGTGATTGTGTCAATTTGTGTATCGATTAGGTTTTAAAGAAAGAATCTGGTGATGTAATGAAATATGAATAAATGGGAGGGTAAAATGATTTCATACGTGAAATTGCTCACATTTAAATGAGCGACAGTACAAAGTCTAGATTTAAAAGGGTTTCGAGTGTTATTTCGTTGATCGATTATTATAAAAATGTACATAATTTTCGATCCAATAACAAGATTTAATTCTTAGTAATATGAGGCTCTTATAATCAAATAGCGATTCCAAAAACGGTGCAAAACAAATGCAATCGCGGCAAGATTTTTTCACGAATTTCAAGGCCACTAATAAAACGCGATCCGCGACTCGACCGATCTTGTGACGTTTAACATTCGACGACAATACAAAAGCGAAACTTCACCGACAAATTTCAAACGTCCACAAAACTCACAAAACACCCGAATTAACGATAAAATAGCGACATTTCTTCGCCGAAACGCACGTATAGGTTATGTGAGCGGCCGGCGCGAGAACGCTACGAATGCGGATCCGTAACGACATTTTTTTCACTCGGGCCACTCTAGAGGTCGCCGACATCTCGAAATTTGCACAATGACCACAAAAGTACGTCAATTATCGTATTTTGACGTAAAAAACTATTAAAAATCCATCGAGAATTCGGAAAAGACTTCAGTAGGCGGCGACGGGTAAAGCGGGGGGCGGGGGGGCGAGGGCGGGGACGATCGCCGGCTAACGTTCGAAAGTCCGTTACAAATACGAATTTGACGGCGTTTCGAGGGCCGTCGAGGTGCAGTCGAAAGACGGAGGGCGGTTTTCAGTGAGGCGGTCGTACCCGGCGTTGCGGGGTGTGCGTGCGAGCGGCGCGCAGAGCGGCGTACGCGTGACGACGCCCGACCAGGCAGACGCGCCCCGACAAACTGACGTTCGCATTCGCCGGCGTGCCAACTTGACGGCCGAAACGCCGCCCCGCCCGTTTTTGACACTTTTCGCCACGCGTACGTACGGTACACTCGATATTTCTGGATTTCATTTTTCGCTTTTAATTCCCTTTTATAAAATTTTATTTTAAAAATAATAGTGTCGAATTAAATCCAATCAAAATTTAACTGAATCGGCACTGTCTTTTATTAAATGCGATTTTTAAAAATCTTCTGTCGAATTTAGTTTTTTTTTTATGGTTTCAGCTAATTCTTCCATATCTGATGTTGATGATTAATTAAACAAATTTTTTTGAGTTGATTTATTTCAAATTTGCATCGTGCTCGACGTAAAATTATTAAAATGAAATATAATTCTTGTTGGAACTACTCGAACACGGTGCAGTTCTGAAATAAAGTAGCTCGAAAAGGCTTTCTCTACAGCCTCTAATAAAAATAAGTTTTTTAATCTTATTAATAACATTAGATAGAATTTCATTGGAATTTTATTTTTTTTTTCAACTTTTCTTATACGAAAAACTACAATTGGTAAATTTATCTTAATCTTTAAGTATATATATATTTTTAATAAAGATCGAAGAATTCTAATATATTCTATGAATGAAATAAAAATATGTTTTTTTTTTTCTGTGTTGTAGAATTGTAAACTTTTCACTTTGCTTCAACACTACTTCGTGCTTTTGGTATTTTCAATAAGAATCAAATACGATTCTTATAGTACTATCCATTAATTTTACCTAATTTATGATTAAATAACATAACTAGCTAAAATAAATATGTATTACCGTGTTTTCTTGAAATAAGGCCTTTCCAACGACTCTACATTCTTTTCATTATGGGTAGTTTAAAAGTTTTTAATGACGTTTTTTCGCTTTTTGAATAGTTGCAGAGAGAAATTTTCATAGAGTAAATATAACTTTTAAAAAATATCATCAAACTATTCAAAATGTGTGACATATGGAGCCATTGGAGAGGATTTATTTCAAGAAAAACGCGTTAGGCATAGGTAGTTGAATTTCGTATTCACGAAAAATATTTATACTTTAAAATTGAATTCACTCAGTAATTTTCAACAAAAATTTCGTGAAATTCAACACTTATCATAAGAAGCCCTCAACCCCTCTCTATAGATCGTCAACTTTAACTTTAACTTCAATTTTGTCGATTCAAATTCAATAGTTAAAATATACGCAACAACTTTGTGTTTCAGGCATCTTGTCTTGTTCCGGTGCATATTTTGAAATATGCTTCAGGATTTTGATGAGTTATTTAACTGTTGAAAATCGCATATATTAGATATATCGTTTGATATAGCTACATATATTATTTTGGATTTGGAGGAGTCATATTATTATTATACATATATAACATTGGATTCGAATAAAATATCGTATTGATTAATGTTTTCATGATTCATAAACCAATCATGTTTATCATTAATCGATTGATTTACACCGATTAAAATTTCTAGACAAACATTTAATTTTCGTATTTAATACAAGCTGTATGCAGACATTATCTAATAAAACTTATCCTTCTTACCAATTTTGAAAAAGAAATCATAAAAATGCGTTTATAAATCGTTCATTGAAATATTACAATTGATTCCATGTAATAAAACTTTACAACAAAAGTGCTTCCGTTTTTTATGCACAAGAGAACTTGAAATTGTTAAACAAAATTATTTTAACCTCTCGTGAACCTATCGAATGATTATGGTCCCACATGTATCGAATTACGATAATTATCAATGAAATTAATCATATCGGAACTGGAAAAAAATATTTTTCAATTCTTTCAAAATTAATTATGTTTAATTGCGAAATTTCAAAGATTTATAATTATTTATTTACAACAGCAAACCCGGAGTTTGTTTATTGTGTTTTTTGCGACTTGAAAAATATATAAACAGATTTTTCTCACTCTGTTGATTCGTGATATTTGATCACATAAATCACACGCGAGTCTGGCAATTTATGGCTATCGAACTCGGCATTTAAGACGACCTTCAATTATGCAAATTAAAAAAAATAATAGCGACGAAAAGTCGTCGCACTGCGCGAGCGCGAATTTTAAATTGTCGATTACGTGTTCAAATCCAGAGCGTACAAATGGTTTCTCTTCGCTACTAGAATATGTAAAAATACCAATCTGTGGTTCCTAGGTTGCAGTGAAATCATAATTTCGCTGACATTTTTACAAATTCAAATTAAATAGCGAATTCGTTTGTAAAAGAACAATTTTTGAGTTTTAATTTTTTTAAGATTAGAATTCCACAGAGAGTTGTGCAAAGAGTTATTATATAGATTTGTACTGATTATTTGAGTTAGTGAAATTCTGTTTTCATAAACAATAAAGATTTAATTGTAACATAACAGTGCATATGTCACTCAAACTAGGTACATTGTGCAATTAAATATGTCGCGAAAATACATTTATTTTCATGGTTAATATACATACAATTTAATTTTTTTGAATTCGAATCTGAATATTCAACTGTTTGTTTATTAGATTTTTTTGACTGATTATTTATATATTATACAATTATTCGATGATTGTAATTTATAAATCTTTGGTTAAAAAGTTTCTAATCTAATCTAATTTTCGACCCTCACTTATAGACAATTTGTTGGTGTATCATCACAAAGATGGTGAAATAGGAAAAATCCGTTTTTTCTGTTTTATTAAATTACTTCACACTTGTGCAATTTTATTGAAATTCATTTCGACCAGGTAATCAATGATCTTACTGTATTCACAATCAGTGTGACCAAAACGTTCTGCGTGAACATTATTAACATATCTTATGAGAACTTCTTGAAGTTCAGCATCGTTTCTATAATTATTTGCAACGTTAGTCGACTTCTAATTCGAGATATATCGTTTGAGCACCAGTGGATCTCCCACGCTGGTTAGTCGTGACGTCACACACTACAAAAGAACGAGTAATTTAGAGTTCCGTTTGATGAACTGAAGATTCAGTTGAGCGTGGACTTCTGGCCTCGTCGATACTCCGAAGTAGTCTGCTATTGTTTCATTAGAGATTTTAAGGTATTTATTCAAAATTTGATTATATAGCATTCCGATTGATCAGCATATTGAAATATTTTCATTCAAATTTCACAACTTTTGGCGCGATTTATATTTTGCCTATGATTTGCTTACCAAAATTATTTTACATAAACTTGCATCATCTACGAGTACAAAATATGATTTTCACACTTTGTGTGAATAATTTTTACTTCAAATTTGAAAAAAATATATTTTTTATTTTAAAATATTCATAATCTACTTCGTTTTTAATAGTTCGAAACTTTCAAAATTTTGTAAAAATTTCATCCAATGTTTTGATATCACTTTTAACTTTATCACAAAATAAAAATCGAACTTACAAAACATAAAATATCTTGAAATTATGGAAATATGACTTATAATATATAAAACTTATGAACATTCTAAAATTTTTGCAGATTTTTTCAAAATAATGGCGCAAAGATCATACATTGTGGATCTCAGGTCCGACACAGTTTCAAAACCAACAAATTCTATGAGAGAAGCAATGGCTAAAGCTGTCGTCGGTGATGATGTGTATGGAGAAGATCCTACAGTGTGTGCGTTGGAAAAGAAAGTTGCTCTTCTTCTAGGAAAACAAGCTGCACTATTTGTACCGACTGGAACTATGGCAAATTTAATATCTGGTAAGCAAAATTGATGACAAAAGATAATTTCGCATGAAAATAAACTCAAACAATACTGTTTGTTAACTTTTTTGATTATGGTTAAGGTCAAGTGTTATACATGTTATTTTACATGTCACTCATAATTTTTTTTTTTTCAGTGATGGTTCATTGCAATAAGCGTGGTTCTGAGATATTAGTCGGAGACCAATCACACATTTTCAAATATGAACAAGGTGATAACAATTCGCGAAATAGATAGTTATTGAATTATTGTATTACTCTTTTATTTATATTAATTTCTAAATAGGAGGTGCTTCTCATATTGCCGGTGCGATGGTGACTACATTGAAGAATAATGAAGATGGAACATTTGATTTGGATGATTTAGAAAGGCATGTCAGAGGAGAAGATATTCATGAACCTATAACATCGTTGGTGGTTGTCGAAAATACACATAATATGTGCGGTGGAAAGGTATATAATATATTATATGATTAGATTAAAAATGTCATAAAAGAAACATTTTTTCAAACATGCATTTTCTACAATTCTTTTTGAAAAATATACAAATTATTGAATTTGGAACACTGAAAATCTAATAATTTTTTGTACTAAATAATAAGTGATAAAGATAATTTTTGTTTAATTGTTATGAAAACATATTAAACATTTTGTATGATGAAGATAAAACTGTATTCTGTTCCAATTTCATTCATGTATGT
This sequence comes from Cheumatopsyche charites, assembly GCA_024721215.1. Lineage (NCBI taxonomy): Eukaryota > Metazoa > Arthropoda > Insecta > Trichoptera > Hydropsychidae > Cheumatopsyche > Cheumatopsyche charites. The sequence continues at coordinate 11,598,493 of CM045575.1, forward strand.
TTTCAATTAAATCTATCTTTATTATTATTTTGTCATAACAATAAGTTTATATGTTAAATATAATAATAACTTCAATAGAAACTAACCCATGTATTATACATATGATCTGTGAACTCACAAATGTTTATTATAATACTTCAGGTCATACCGATGGATTGGTTGGCAAAATTATCAGCGGTCGCTAAAAAACGTTCTCTATTACTACACATGGATGGAGCACGTCTTTTCAATGCTTCTCAATATTTAGGAGAAGATCCTGCTAAGATTGTTAAAGATTTTGATTCTGTATCGATCTGTTTCAGTAAATCACTCGGCTGTCCAATAGGTTCAGCCCTTGTGGGAAGTTTTACTTTCATAAGACAGTGAGTATGAGATTTAAAATCAAGCCAGACATCAAATAGGATCAATATTAAAATATAATTTGTATGATTATGGTAGAGCTCGTCGAATGAGGAAAATTTTAGGAGGTGGAATGCGCCAAGCTGGTGTTATAGCAGCTCCTGCTATTATTGCATTAGATGAAATAGTTCCAGCTTTGATCGGAGACCACAGACGGCTGAAATTCCTCGCTGAAGGTATGTTCAATAATCAAAAAATGCACAAGCTTCTAAACACACTGAAACAATATTGGCATTCATTCAAATTCATTTCAGCTATAAGTGCATTACGAAGTTCTACTTTTACCGTAGACATCCAAACTGTGCAAACGAATATACTTTTAGTTAACATAAATGAAAAATGCAATATAACATCAGACAAAGTAGTTGAAAGACTTCAACTGATTACACAAGGTGAGATCGATCAGTCGATTATGACTGGAGATGGAGAAGGTATCATAGTAAAAGTGATAGCTAAAAATGCTAAAACTATAAGGATAACATTGTATTACGAAATAACTGATGTTGATGTCAGCTATACAATCAAAAAGTTGGGTTACGTTTTTAAAGAAATGGAATGTAATCTAGCACCACGAGGATTTTTCGGATAAAAGTTTAAGTACTATATTTAAGATTCAAGCATTTATAATTTAAGTTTTATAATAAAAGATAGATGAAATAATATGTATATTAAGTTGAAAATTAATACTGTTTATGAAATGTAGGCAGTTGGAGTTTATGAAATAAAAATAAATATGTTGAGTACCAAATATTCTATTTTCTCCATAATATAAAAACAACAATATTCTAAATAATACAAAATTGTACATATGATAAATATGTATCATGAAACCAAGAATAAAAATATGTATTCTTTACTTTTGAAATATGTATGTACGAGTAGCATGTTTTTGTGACAACATTTCAAGTGGATTAATATTGTTTTTGATAAAATTCAATTGATTTCATATTTAGTCTCTTTATTATTCGGAATCGTTCTGATCTGAAGCAAATGGGTGATAATTTAATTTAAATCAAAATTACATCCTTTTCAGTCCGGCATAATTGGGGTTGTTTTGATTGCTGTTATTTCCCATGTATGAAGGAGCGAAAGTAGATTCTGGTCCTTCATCACCGCTTTCCTCTGTGCCATCAGATTCAAATGTGTTGTCAGGAATGTCATATAAACGAATCATCGGTTTATTCGGATCTTTCATGATGAGATATTTGCCTAAATAATCATTTACAAATCGTGAGTTAAAATAAAAATGTATTGAGTGTGAACATTGATAAATATATTTACCATCTTTTTGCTTTAAGCAAATGTCGACAATACACCGTAAAATACCCCAAGCGTTATCCATAGAAAGATTAATTTGAGCGGCTACTTCATTAGGTTTATATTGTTGAGTACCGAGAATCACATGCCTTGAAGAATCACGCACCATTGCTCGAGATACATAACCAAATTTAATATGATCAGAACCTGCCAAAAGTGCCTAAACATAAAAATGAGATATATCTGAAATTGATCATAGCAAAAGCAAAAGTAAAAATATATCACTAACTAACGCACCTGAACAGTCCATTTGGCCAATTTACAGGCATTATTTCTTAATTCATTAGCTAAAACAGCACCGCGTTGTGTGTCAAGTTTTTGACGCCATTCAACACCATTAGAGGCTTTTGAATCCCATTCATTCAATGCTTTCACAGTCAAGAATTGCAATTCACCTGTAGGTCCATAAACTACAGCATCGTGTTCACAACGTGCTACCAGAACCTGAAATATTGAAACATGAAAAATTAATTTATGACGACATGGAAAATTTTTCAACCATCAGGAAAATACTTACGACACCATTATTTAAATCCCATTTTCTATAACGATAAGCAACAGAAGCCACTTCACCTTCTTCATCTTCCGATATAAAAGGGTTTGGTTCTGGGAATTTAAATCGAGGTTCACCAGGACTACTACGTAAAACCTAAAATTTAAACCGTTTAGAAATTGCAAATTTGTAAATAAAATAAAATAATATGTCCACATACTTGCTGACTGAAATTATGATTAATAAAAGTAGCTTCAAGAGCTAAATTTTGAGGAGAATTCAAAGAAGTGCTTTCATCTTGAGGAGGTTCTACTGAGGTTTCGTTAACAGTTAGAAGATCGAATTCAGTTCCATCACGTTTGTCCATAAATACTTTATCACCTATAATGAAGAATTGACAGAAAATTCTCATATAATATAATTTCCAGATGATTGTCGAATCAATCTAAAATTTTACCGATTTTTTCAATAACAACATCCCATGAGTAATTTGATCTTGTACAGCACATGATAGTAGCCAAAATTGTATCGGTGGCATAAACAGTTCCCACTGTTTTAGACAATTTACGAATGATAGGATCATCAGTAGTGGTGATCTAAAATATAATATTTCAAATTATAATACATTTGCTACAAATGAAATAAGATGACTGAAAAACTATTTACCGTATGGAAAATTCTATCAATCATCTGCAGAGGCTTTTCATGTTTCACATTGACACGATCATAAGATTTATCATAATACTCGAGTGTGCCACAGCACACAATATCTTCGCCTGAAAAAAGTTTGTTAACAATCATTCACTAATAACAAAATCTCACCGAAGATAAAAAAAAAATATACCATCTTTGACGCCTGGCAAAGACAACTTGGACAATCGCAAGAAATCCATTTCTTCGATGGTGACCCAATCAGGTTTGACAGTAACCGACGCATCTCTGATTTTGTGAGGTGCTCCTCTCGGTCCCCAACGCTTGATACGTTTAGGATCGCGCGGTTTCCCTCTTCCGAGCGGAGGCAGGCCGCGTCCGCGTCCTCGGCCTCTCTGGTTGCCGCGGAATCTACCGCGCTGATATGGCGGTCTCGGCTCTCTCGATGTATCCACCAAATGGAAAGTGGATTCGTCTTCTTCATGAAAATATGCATACTGGTTTCCCCCACCAAATTGAGATGTATATTTATCTGAAAAATAAGCAATAATGGAAAGTTACACACTGTTATTTAAAAGCATTCAATAATCAATACATAAAAAATATCAAAGAATCTGGCATTATTGCCATTTCAACTTTTTTCTTGATCCTTGCTGTCTTGAAATAAAAATTATGAAAAACATTAAGGATCCACATTTTCACTTTTTAATCCTTGTTAGTTAACTGCACTAATTTGTTAAGATGTGTAGTTTATATTTTAAGGACAGAAGCTGTTAAAGGAAAGGTAATGGCTCCATATCACAAAAATATAGTATAAATAATTTAACATTTGATGTTCTATTAAATGCATGTGTGATATGGTGAATTTAGATTTTGAATGTAAACTTGGGGTCAAATTTTGGAAACTAATGTTTGCAGATCACCAAAGGATTCATTTGATAAGTTCAAGTGAACTAATTGATTTTGATTAATTGCACAAGTGTAATAATTTTCCTTTCGAAAGTTGAAAACTTTCAAATAAAGCAATACACTAAACATATGGAAGAAGAGAATTTGGGGGGTTATGTGACTGACTGGCGTAGCGCTTGTCTTGCATGCAGGTCCAGTCGCTGATCTTGCCGAGGCGGTCGCCCTTGCTGAACGGCTGGTAGGGCATGTCCCGGAAGCGCGCGAGCACCTCGCACGGGCCCCATCCGGTCGGGTTGTCCTGGATGACGGGCGCCACGAACGCCGTCTGCTTCTCGCCTTCGCAGCTACCGTTTCCGGCTACCGCTCCAGCTCCAGCTCCGGCTCCGGCGACCGAAGAAGCGGGCGGACCCAGCGGCGACGACGGGGACTCCGCGGGGGCCGCGCCCTCGATCGCTGACGTTTCCGACATCGCAAACGTGAGAGCTGAGAGACCACGCGGCCGCACCGGTTCCGCGCTCTCGAGGTCTAAGCGCCGCGATCCTCGACCTAGTGTCGACGTGGCGATTACATTTATTTTTATTCATTTCTTACGCAAATCGTCGATTTTATCGTTTATTTTCGTACTTAATTATTTACACGTTTACATTTTCCAATACATAATAAAAAACCAATGGACGCCAACGTTCGTATTGCAATACCGAATCGAACGTCAAACTGACGTCTTCAGTATTGACAGTTCATTCCGAAATGGGGAACGAACAAGAAAAGAAATTCGTCTTCAAAGACTCCAAATTTGAACACACTAGAAAAAGCAGCAACAAAAAAAGGGCGTGGAGATCTCTAAAACAAATACTCACCATGGAACGTGCCCTGGCTTGGCCGGAAGACGCCGTTTTGTGTAAAAATCTTACTTTCGACAAATTCGCATTTATGTATCGTTTTTCAATTTATCACATTTCGCAGATCACTCTATCAACGCTCCTCCTTCGTTCAAACCTAATAGAAAGTACTCCGACATATCGGGATTTATTGCTCCATATACCGATCCTTATTCGAAGCTATTTTATGCTAACGTTCAAGAATACGCCACCATTCAAAAACTTCCCATGGATATATCGGCGGGGTATCTTCATTTGAGAGGAGCTAGTTCGGTTATTTAACTTATATAAATATATCGTCTATTGGAATAAAACTTTACTTCACCGTTCGCCGATTTGTAAATAGTTAACTGCGACTATCGGCTGAACTGTTACAACTATATAGACAAAATACGTTATATTGTGATTAAGTAGATAATCGAATTTGCAAAAATGATCTCAACAAGTAATAATGTTTATACTATATGTTTATTGTTTTACAATTTTACACTTGACATAACAAAAAAAAAAACATTTAGGTCTCGAATATAAAAAAAATAAGAATCAATAAAATGATTGAAATATTTTTCATACTTTTTAAACAAAAGTACTTCTTGCTACAAAACAAAGTAATATTATTTATAAAAATAAACATATTCATACAAATTCTTTTTTTTTTAATATAAAATGTAATATTCAAGCATATTTGTAAAAAACTGGTAAAATTACTTTCCACCCCATCCCAAGAAACCTTTGACAAATCCTGTCAATCCAGCGCCTTGCTTTTTCTCTCCGACTATTTTGTCGTCCAGAGAAGGGAATTCTATGAAATTACACGCAAGGTCAAAGAACAACGGTTTACAAGGTATCGATTCCATATCAGGCGGCAACTTGAAAATATTAGGATTCTTAGTCAAAACTTGTTGGTCTTCAGTATATTCTGAAAGCCTCTCCACAAGTGGTTTCTTATGTTTTTGACGTTTACCGCTGACAGGTTCGTCTTCTTCATCGGCCAATATTGACTGTGCGTGTGCAGAACATTTAGCACTTATGATATTTTTCTTTAATATTTCTAATTGTCCCAATAATTTCTTGTCGTCCAATTTAGAATTGACTTCATTAGCATAAAAATTTGCTCGATCATACAATGCGAAAGCTTCACCCCATCTTCTAAGTGTAATCAAAACTTCAGCTATGTAGAAACACCTGAAAGCTTTGTAAGCTTTAGAAATTGTGACAATCTCATTTTGATAAGCCTGATCTTCTTCAAATCCTTGCAGACTTTGTAATTCGTTTACGTTTTGAAGAATAATTTCATATAACCTTGTCAAATCATGAGGACGAACTTTTTTACCTTCTAATGTCGTTTTGCTTTCCCAAGCTTCTTTTGCTTGATCAACGAGATATTGATTACGCTCAATAGTTCTAGTTAGACGAATATAGATTAAATAAGACAGTAAGTTCTGAACTCCGGGCAATGGAGCTCCAGATGATGAACGTAATTTTGGATCCATTTTGACTTCATCTTTGACGGCAGATATGGCATCTTTGCAATCCATTAAAGAATTTTCAATGAGTTCAATTTTCAGCAAATAGTTTGAGGCTCTTTCGACAGCTTGATCAAGATCTTGCAAAGCGAGCAAAAATAGTCTTGTTCTTTCCGGTCTGACTGTGATTCGTTTTCCTCTCCATTCTACTTCTTGCAATGAACCAACTCGACTTTCACGAGCTTGCGCCATTAGCGCATCCAAATTATCGACCATTCCTTGGCCACGCATTTGTAATAAATCATCAATAGCAGTTTTGTCACCGATGTTATAAGCACAATACCGTAAACTTGGGGCGAGTTCATCGATCTGAAAATAATGGTTTTGAATTGAAACATTCGATGATAAGGATAATGATTTTAAACATTTTTAAACCTTTTGTTTATACACTTGTTGTTCATCTTCTGGCAAAGTTGCCAACAGTTTTTCATAGACAACTTGCGCCTTCTTTAAATTTTCAGCGGCCGGTTTCCACAGTTGTAATTCAAAATGTAGAGAACCATGTATCCAAGCTACATAAGCTTGAGCTTCAAGTTTTGTTCGAGCATCACAATGCGGACTCTAAAATGAAATAACTTACATTAAATATTCTTGAATAAAATAAATTAAACTAATTTATAATATTTACATCACAAAGTTCTTGAAGTTGGAGAGCATACACGCAAGCTTTTCTAAGCTTACTGATGAGATGGAATCTTTTACGGGGTTCAGTGTTTGCTTCCTGTCTCAACTGCATAGCGTGAGCCCAACAACGCTCAGATAAAATCAACGGAGCTCTGAGCAGCCGTTCGTCTGCCTTATTTGATCCAAGAAGCGCAACGGTCACATCTTTGCGTTTGTAATGCCTTCTATCGCCCTAAAACCATAAAATTGTAAAACAAAACGGGCAATACGATCAATCGCAGTGTGAAAAAACAATATACCTGAGGAAGCTTCAAAACTTTACGCAAACGTTGAATTCTTCTCGAGCAGTAGCCTCTGTAACGCTGAAAATCTCCATGTCTGAGACCGTGCTGTTGTTGAGCATCTCTTATAACACGTAGAACTGATTTATTTTTAAAGAAATACTGTCTAAGTTGAATTTTATAAAATCGAAAGCAAAAATATACAAATATCTACTGTGATTTAACAGACCAATGTACATACGTAAAATAGGTCAAAAACTGAGTTGGATAAGGGTATTTTGTAATTGTTTTTTCTCCAACTGTGAGCTGTCTAAAGAGCCCCTGAAAGAGACAGACATACTACAATTCGTATGGCAACACATACATCCATCTCTTTCCCCCAAATTTTGACAGTTAGTAGTTGGAGGACGGCGTATAGTTTAAATTCGTTTTATTATCAAACCAGAGGTAAAAAGACTGGCCCTAAATAACTAATTACAACGAATAGTGTAAATTATAATTAGAATGTAAATTATAAAAGAAAAATGAAAATAAGATTATGGAGGGAATCGGTAATCTAAAATGACATGATTCAGCATACGAGTCAAAAATTTATGTCAGATCGTAAACACATGGAATTACTCTTCGTGAATGTGAAAGTGGGCAATCTGTCAGAACGTGAACGACATGTGAGAGAAAATTGAATGAAAAGGATACTCTCTAAGGAGAAATTGTTGGTGTGTTTGGAGGGGGTTTCTTCCTCGACGGAGACCGGAGCCTCTGCAAGTTCTGGGGGTGCAGGTGCAGGTGCAGGAGGGGCTCCGCCACTCTCCACGCTTCGCGGCATGTTCACGTCAATTTGTGACTGTGGTGACACGTCTGATGCTCGTGACGCTCGTATTTATGACCATACTCCGGTCATGAATTTCATTTTTTTTTTTTATATTTCTAAATTTAATTTTGTTGATTTTACATTATTTTTTTAATTTATTAAATTATCTTTATGAAAAGATATATAGAAATGAGTGAAAATCTTACTTAATAAATTATCATACATACTTATGATCAACGTGAGCACATTTGTTCGCAAACGGAAATACCGAAATCAACTGATTTGGAGATTTGAGCTCGAAATCTTCGAGATTTCAACGAATTAAGGGTTATTATCGCATTAATATTCAAATTGAATTCAATTGAAATCAATTTATAAATTACAAAAGTTTACAAACTGCACTTGCAACTGATCTTGTCATGTGTTACAGTTCCGTCGGCGAAACCACGTGTTTGTGAGTGTTTTGGAATTCATCGAAACCGCCATGTCTCCGACGGACGAGGATATCACCAATTTAGTGATAAAACTTTATGAAATCGACGCTTTCAAGTTTGGAAATTTCAAAATGAAAATTGGCGCCAATTCTCCCGTGTACTTTGACTTGAGAGTTATCATCAGTTACCCTGATGTTGTGGTAATTTTATATTTTTTATTTATTTATAAAATCTTTCATATTACACGGTACCATGTCATATTAATGAAAGGCACTCGACATAACCTAACCTTTCCTAAAACATAATCTAATGCGTCGAGTATCAAGATTTCAATATAAATATCCAGTACCAAAAGTTAACCAATGTGTGTTTGTGTATCTTAACTTTACTATATCAAAATACATATCGTGTGTATTTATATGTTTAATATTATAGGATATTATTTGTCGTCTGTTATACGAATCGGCTATCAGCAAAATAAAATGCGATCACATATGCGGCGTGCCTTATACGGCTCTTCCGATCGCTAGCGTTATTTCTGTCAAGTATGGAATACCTATGCTAATTAGAAGGAAAGAAGCGAAAGATTATGGCACCAAAAAATTGATTGAAGGTCGATTTACTGACAATGATAGTTGCATTATCATTGAAGATGTTATAACATCTGGTTCTAGCGTTTTGGAAACTGCAAACGATCTGAGAAATAATGGACTGCATGTAACGGAAGCTTTTATTATTTTGGATCGTCAGCAAGGCGGAAGGCAAAGTTTACAAGATCAGAAAATAAATGTTGTATCTTTATTTACTCTACGACAATTGATTGATATTTTAGTAAAAGCTGGTAAAATAGATGTTAAAATAAAACATGAAGTAGATGAGTACCTAAGCAATTCACAGTTTTATCCAGGTATTATTTTTTGAGCAGATATGTATTTTGTATATCTAATCATTAAATGTCATTTATTCTAATTTTTCATGAGACTATTATCTATTTTAACATTTATTTTCAGTTGTTCAGAAACCGAATGAAAGACTATTATTACCGTTTGAGAAAAGAGTGGATATGACTAACAACGAAATTTCTAAAAAACTATTTGAAATAATGTCAACCAAAAAATCAAATCTGTGTGTAGCAGCAGATCTTACATCCTGTTCATCAATCATAGATTTATTTGAAAATATTGGCCCTTACATATGTATGTTAAAATTGCATGTAGATATAATTGAAGATTTCCATCCAGAGTTCATTTCGAAACTCGTGAACTTAGCGAAAAAACACAATGTAGTTTTGATGGAAGACAGAAAGTTTGCAGATATTGGAAATACAGTTGTTCATCAGTACTCCGATGGATTATATAAAATTAAAGATTGGGCAGATCTCGTTACAGTACATGCTTTACCAGGTGTTGGTTGCTTAAAAGGAATCAAAAGTGCGATAAGTGATAAAATCCGAGGAGTGTTCATTGTGATCGAGATGAGTTCAGAAGTAAGACGTTCAATATATTTTTTTTAATAATCCTATACTTTTTGAGTTTTTAATTATTTCAACAGGCCAATTTATTGTCTCCATCATATAGTAAAGCAGCTTTACAAATGGCTCTGGATGAAACTAGTTTAGTAGTCGGAGTAGTTGGTCAAAGTAAAGATTTGTTATCATCAGCCGGATTGATACAATTGACGCCCGGAGTGCAACTGAGTGCATCGTGCGATGAATTAGGTCAGAATTACAACTCTCCAGAAGAAGTAGTGATGAATAAAGGCGCTGATATAGCGGTGGTAGGAAGAGGCGTTATAAAATCACAAGATCCTGCGAAAACGGCCAAAATCTATAGAGATAAATTGTGGGAAGCTTATTTGAGAAGAATTGATATAAATTGAAATGTTTTCTTATTTCACGAGTGTCATTTTCCCAACTCGGCCTAATCCACCATCCTTATGTGACATAAGTTTCAACATATCGAAAAGTCCAACTTGATATTCATCATATATATGTACCTATATAGACAGAAATTTGTTTGTATGCTTGCAGTGGTAATCAAATAGGAAAGATTATTTAAAAATACATTAAATCTGTCACAAAAATACCATATAATTGAAAATAAATGATTATATTCTACATTTCGCATTTTTTAAATACATATTTTAGGTAATTATTTAAGTACATAAGTGATTTTATGCTCAATTAAAAAATTAAATAATTTAAAGATAACTTAAACCTATCACAGTTTTTCTAATTATGATTTTATTTATGTGAATCGGCTGTCAAAGTCGTATTCAACAAATCTTCACTAACAGTTTGAAAATGCAAAGTGTTATCCAAATCACTCGAAACTCTTGCAACTGAATGGTCGAGATCTAAATCATATGTTATTAAAACCTCTTTTTGTTGCAATTCATCCAAGAGACTCCATAATACGACCTGCAATCAACATTTTGTTATTTACCGAATAAACCATTCAAATAATTGAGCTAATGGGAAATTATTACAAACCGAAGGTTCCTTAAATGTATTTATTTTACAGTAGTTCAAATCTTCATTTGGAAAATCAGAACATAGCATTTTCAATTTCCCCTGACACTTTTTATTCCATGTCTCTATCATGTTGTCGTCGTCCATTTCAGATTGATGTATTCTGAAATAAACAATCAAAAATAGAAAAACTTTCTACACTCATTGAAAATAAAATAATTTACGCTCACTTTTTAATTCTTAATCTGGTTGATTCATCCCCATGTAAAACCACAAGTGTAGCTATTGCTTCTGTATTCCCTATTTTTCCCCGAGCCAGTGATAAAGCTCGTCTCGGCACAGTCACAGCACATCGAACAGATTCACCAGGTTCTATAATTGTTTTCGACGGAGTGACATATACTTCATCACCCAAATTGCGATATTTCCCTGAAAATACATGTAAATTATAAAATAAATTCACACAATTTATTACGTTAAAATATGGCTTATACAGCTCACATTTCAAATCAATTTCAAACAAAGCGAAACCGGTAGCAGAACCCTTATTCCAAATCGTGAAATTGATTTGTTTAGTGGAACCAGATTCGTTGAGTGCTCCTAACGGTAATCCTTGAGATCCTCCATAGCAAAACACTCCATCTTTAAATACTAAATTAGATTGACCTCCAATACCATGCAAAGGAGCCTGAAATTTTAAGATAAGACAAGATATTATGAACCTATATACAAAGATAAGATGTAAACAATATTACCTTAAATAACAATCTTGGTTCTGTGTTGGAAGAATGGCTATATCTTCGAGCAATTCTCAAAGATCCTACATGTGCACCAACTTGAAAAGCTTTGAATTCCAAAAGTATAGTGCGGCATTCTTGAGGTTGTAGGGTGAATATCAGTGGGGATACGTGTCCTTCACCAGAAAGCATCTAGAAATTTATCAATATGAAAGATTTGAAGAATATACATTTATCTGTTTAGTAGGTAGGTATCTATGTAGGTATTATATTTTAACGAACCTTGAATCCTTCACCTATCACAGTTGCCATGATTTTAATTTTCTTCGATGACGTGTTTTTAAATGCAATATTTTGAGTTTTGCTGTCTCCGATTTTCAAGGAAGCCCAAGACAATTCTTTTTTTGTACATTTCAAAAGTGTTTCCTTCAAAAATAAGAATATTCTTTTAAATAAAATGTTAAAACATGACAAAAATTATGAAAGAATAAGATAAAAAGAAAAATACATTGGATTGCGACAGAACACTTTCCACGCTATAACCAGATTGTTGTGATTGGCAGCGTGAAGAGTTTGAAACGCCTATTATATCTACTGTTTCAGAAATATAAATATTCTCAAAAACGAGTGATCTAGAAAATATTACACATTGTATAAAAATAATATTTGACATAATATTAATTCTAAATAATAATAGATACCTTTTAATATCATGAGTTACATCACATAAAGGGAACGAAACTTTGATGATAGTTTTTTCACCAGAATCTAAAGAAACGCTAGTTTTGTTCAATGAAAATAGATTTTGTTCACATGGAATAAGCGTTCCATCAACTCTCTGATTACATTTGTCAATGAAGTACAATTTATAATTCATTAGTGCCAATCCTGAATTAAACATTTCGATACTTTCCGTTGAACCTATGTAAAAAATAAATTGTTTAGAGAAAATTAAAAAATAATATAAAAATTGAAAGTAATTTGAAATAACCTTGATTTATAACAATTGTGTCTGACTTTTGATTGCTTCTAATTAGAAGCGAAGAAGTTCCAACTCTTCCCATTATCGAAATTTTTTCAATGCTCACCGGTTGTCTTTCTTCACTGTTTGTAGCAAGTAAAATGTCCAAAATTCCGTCAATTTTTTGAACATAATCTAAAAATATTGTGAATCAACATGATGTTGAATTTACGTTTTTTTTTAATTATGTTATAAAAACTAACCATTTTCAACTTCGAGAGCTTTGAACAATATCAAAACTATTAAAACTCCTCTTTTGCTGTTCGGCAAACTGTAGACATTTTGTAGTGTAGATTGTTTAACATTGGCCGAATATTGAGCTTGAGAATAAAATTCTAGAAACTTTTCAACATCTTTTTCTACTACAACTTCTGCGTTAACAATTTCGAAAGCATTAACAATCGAATTTTTTATGTCTAACTTTATCGAAATATTCATTTTTGATTCATTCCAAATTTTAATTGGAATACAAGCTTCCGATCCTTTAGGTATTATTGGAAACTCGAGACAGTTGAGTTTTTCGCATTTTAGGGATTCCACATATATTTTTGGAAGACACGTATGAATTTTAACACAGTGATTTAAACTTGATGTACTTTTTGTTACAATATCCAATAATTTCACATCAAAAATGATGTGAATATCTCTGTCAGAGAACCAACATGTTATCGGAATGATGCATTCCGTTTTTGTGTTAGCATTAATTAAAATATTCGGAATCGGATTTGCAACAGAAATAATTTCAGATATAGCACCACAAAAAAGTTGATCATCAACGAAAATTTCTTTTATCGAAATATTTATGGATATCCACCTGGATCCTAACGACTCAATACTGAAATTCAACTTGTGTAACATACCTGTGAGATAAATGAAAAGATTTTTAGATAAAAAACAATAATAGTAAATAGTAAATATTGAATTTGCTTACATATTATTATATCCTGTTCATTTGAAATGATTTTAATCCAATCTCCTGGAAGAAAATTAATTTGAATTTAAAGAATAATTTTCATATTGAACGAGTAATTGATATTTAAGAAGGAACATACCTTTAATTGGAACATTAACAGAATATTCAGAACCCGAAGTGTTGATATTTTCCATGTCAAAGGAGTTTTTGTCGTTTTTGAAAGGAGTTACGGATATTATACATTCTTTACCTTTTTAAACAAAGAACATATGTGATGAAAATCAATGATATGAATTGAACTTTTTGAACTGAAATAAGTAACTTACTATAATTATTTATTTTAGCTTGACGTGGCGATATCCATCCATCTTTATCATTTGATTTAACAGGAGGAAAATGATCCATCAATCTTTTCACATATCTACCACTTTCAGGAGTTTGAAGTTCTGCAGTATTAACTGAGGATGGAGACATTATATCTTTTATTTCCCTACTGACATCGGAATTCGTGAACAGACTTCTGAAACTTTTTTCATTCACAGAATGAGATTCAGGATCAATTTGATTTTCTTTGATCACGCTAAAAGAGCTTCTCGTGTTTTCAATATTAGGGATATTTTCAGTTAATTTTGGGTCTTCAAACTTGTTTGGTTGTTGTATAACATGTATTATTGTTGTAGCACTTTTGGATGAATTATCAGTAATTTCACTGTTCGCCGTAGACTTGAGAGAATTTTTCAGCATGGAAGATTGATGATTTCTACTAAGTTCTTGAGAATTTGAAGAGCTAGAAGCGCAGCTGTTGAAGTTTTTAGAATATTTTGAGTTATGTTGATTGTTCATAGAAATGTCAGAATGCTCAACAGGTATTGGATAATGCAATGCATTTTGATCAAATTTTACAGGAGATAGTTTGGAAGAATTATAATTTGCAATATCTCCAACTTCCCCTAAATCACAATCATCTTTAGTGTTCATAAGATCATCTCTTTTGGTGCTATGAAATACATTTGTTCCAGAATCAAACATTTTTTTAGGGCCATTGGAATCTTTATATATTTTTGGAATTGGATTTTTCATATCATACTTTTTTCCAGAAGTCTTTTTGTTGACATTGAGCATATGATCAATCAAAACAGATGGACTCTCTGTCTCTAATTTTCCTAATGAAATTGAATGTAAAGATTCTGATTAATTTGTTGATACATGTCATGTTTATGATATTGAAAAAAAACTTACCAACAAAATTTTTAATTTGTGTAAGACTTAAAAAGTTGTTTGCTAAAGTATCATCACTGTTTAAAGATACAGAAATATTAGCATCTTTAGAAAGTGATGGAACGCATTTCGGAGTTTCACAATTATTTTCATCATCTTCATTATTTTCTTTTATGTATGTAGTTTCTAAAAGAACATCATTATTCCATTTATGATATATTTAAATCATAATTCTGGCAAATCATTATGTTTACCATATAATGGGGGGTGACCATTTTTTTTTGTAGGACTTCTAGCTTGTAAAATACGATTGATATCTTCAGAGCGTCGTTGAAAATAATTTCCTACAGACACTTTACTATCACCGAATGGAGCATTAAAATTAGATCTAAAACAAAACAAAAGTTTCAATAGAAATCACTATTTTCATTTTAAAAAATGATGCGAATACACGTGTACCTAAAGCTATTATTTGAAGTTAATGAGTTTTCATTTAAAATTTCACTATTGTTTAAAAATTTATCAGCTGCTACAGGCAAGTCTGCATGTTCCTTCATCCATGACATTTCTTCATCAGACATATTTATCTGAAATTTATGAAAAAAACAAGTTAAAATCATTTATATAATATATGCTACTTTACAGAGGCAAATTCATACTTTAGATGTAAACATAGAATCTCGTATACTTGAACTTCTTCCATCAAAAGAAAATCCCAATTCTTTCGTATAATTATTCCATAAGGAATTCGAGTCCGTTTTCTTATTTTCGTCATTCAATATAGACTGTTTTTTGGATTGTAACGACATTCTCAAATTTTTTATGTACGGATCAGAATTCGATTTTAAAATATCATCTATTACATTACTTTGCCTTTTGGCTTTTTCTATTATAGCTTCAACATCATTTTTAGCTTTTATATATTTGGGACTCAAAGGCGTTTCATTGGGATTTACGTTTTCTTTGTTTTGAATTGGAGAAAGTAAATCTGTAGATCTTGCTGAAATTTCTTGAGGATTAAACGATAACTGAAATAAATATTTAATCAATATAAACTTACATTTTAAATGAAAAATCAATTAGATCAGAACTCACAGATTTAATACCATCACATGATTTAGTATGATCAAATTTCTGTAACAAATCATCTTCTAATCCTAAAAGAAGATCATAATTATATGGTTACATGAACATAAAATACATATACCTAAAATATATATCTATAAATTATAGATATATAAATTCAATATCAGGCAATTTCAAATATTGAAAATAATCAAAAATACATAATTCCGTCTTACCTTTGAAGTTTTCAATATCTAATATTCCCAAAGATGATTGATAACTAGCACAAATGGATTCATTTTTATCTTCCATTATATTATGTGGCAGTGATCCAATCAAACTGATATATCCATGAAAAAAATAAAAATGATAAAATTAAAAAGGAATATGGGCTGAAATATTCATCACTTCTAATTACTTTTTATATCCTTGTTTTTCAACAGTAGAAGTTGCACAAGGAGCTGCCATGTTTTCAAAAGTATCATCAAATTTTATCTTTCGTTTTTCATTTGCGATCATTACAGACCTTCGTATGGTTGGAACATTTAAACACTTAGTTTTCTTACTGTCCATGTTTGGAATTCACTGAAGTTACAATGTTGATAGATGTATGTAGAAATTAAAAAAATATTTTTTTTATTATTTCAGTACATTCACATATGAATGTATGTATGTACAAATCATATACCTATAGGCCAAAAATCGAGTTAGATTAGAAATTTTTAAAGCAAATACACATTTCTTTCATCAGATTATGATTTGTGTTGGATTAGGATGGGATTGGGTCAAATTATAGGAGTGACGTACGCAAAATGGGAAAGCACAATTAATCTCTTGTTTTTAGTTGTGAAATTTGGTAAATATAAACAAATTATTGTTACGAATATTAATAGCCTAATGTTTCACTTTTTTAACCTTCGAGTTAGTTAACTACTATAAATCCTCGAGATACGAGATGTCCTGAATTTGCCTCGTACGTAAGACTTACCACGTATCTCAGGGAGTCAATGTAATTAACTGACTCGATCGTTTAAATAGTGAAAATATTGATTTATAATCGATCTATTTTAAGATTTTGTGCAATAAACTTTGATTTGTTGTTTTTAAATCTAGATATTTTTTTTCAAAGAACGTAAGGTGAGTTTGTGTATGATACATAACTTTAAGCGTAAAAATATGCCATGGAATTGGGAATTGTGCTAACTTCAAAAAGTTCAGGAGCGAAAACTATACCTATACGACGCGATGGAATGAATAAATGAATTTCAATGAAAAACAGCTTTTAAAACAAATTAAGTATTGAGTTTGATTATAATGTCCGCCTTTCGAACGGTCAACTGTATCAGCCGATGACATTTGAACGGGCGTTAATTTAAATTGAATGGACTTAATAGTCATTTTTCCGACCATGCATTTTTTAAAATTTTGATTATCATCTAAAATAATCTCGTGTTAAAAAAGGAATCGCAGATGTTATTTTTTAAATGGATTGAATCAAGTAAACTGCATCACCAAAAATCTGATTCACTAATACAGGATAAACCAAACTTTGAATATTTGCGACAGAAATTTTTTCGATGAAAATGTGATTTTGAGCTCATTTTTTTTGTGATTCTAAATTTTCTATTCGCGACCCATGGTTTGAGAAACGCTGCCCCAGAAGATCAAATAGGTATTCCTTATCAGAGAAAATAAATTATCTTCATCATCTCAAAAATATTATCATTTACGAACATCTTAAAATGAAAACTAACATAATTTTAAATCAGTAATGGTTATGAATTTATAATTGCTAACAGTTAATTTTATAAAATCAAAATAAAAAATGAAAAATGCTTAACATTTTTAATTATACACTGACAATGAGGATAGATTTTACAAAATAACTGCCCTCTTAAACAAAGGATTTACGTCCGCTACAATAACATGGGTACCCTCTTTTTTCACTAGAGTCATGATAATAATAAGACAAAAATGTATAAAATTTTGGTTTAATTACAAAAAAAAAATAATACTTTCAATAATAATAACTGTAACATACATATAAAATAAATACAAAGCAAATAGAACAGAAAATCACTATCATTATACAGTATCACACTTGAAAACATACTTACATATGAAAGAAAATCTAAGACACCGAATATAATTTGAGATGAAAACATTTGTTAGTATGATAATGCATAAACATATTTTCTAATACTGCTAAATGTAATGTAAGCACATAATTTAATAAAAAATATAAACAAAAAAGACGTTAAGGCACAGTGGCAATACAATACTTGACTAGTTTAATTCAATTGTACATAAGAAAATCTTCGACTTTTTCAAAAAAAAATAAAAACATTGATACATTTGTCAATTATCAATAATTTTACACGTTATAATGTTGAATTTTATGAAATAGATAATGTGAACAGTAACAATCACCTTATATAGGTACATTTATCTTTTTTTCAAAACATTATAAAATTCAGAAATCATCAGATGAAATAAAACAAATCTGTAAATATCCGAAATATTAATACACTTTCAAAAATTCTACAATATTTGAAGTTATATTATGGAAATGATGCGAAAACAAGATTCATAATAAAAGGAATTATGTCTCACACTAATATTTATGTGATAAAACAATTTTTTTTATAAAATGCGAGTAAAATTAAATAGAGAGTTTTTCTAAATGCTTATCTAAATGTTCCAAAGCCTTCGTGTTTCGAAATACCTTTGAACTGGCGAAAACTTGGCCTTTCAACATTTTAGGATTAACATCACAGATTTTTTTCAGTCCATCTACAAAAAACAATGAAATTAAAACAAATCATAGACATTGGATATAAAACAATTTGAAAATTAGCAATGATATTTACCGAGAACAAAATCTTGGAAATTTGGATCAGGATCATCAAGATGCAGAAGAAGTGCATTATATACAGCTTCTATGTGCATTTTGTTTGTTTCAATATCATAAGAATCTGGACGGGCTGTGAATAAAGTACACAATGTTTCTACGGCAAATAGACGGACTTTATCATCACTATCATCCAATCGAGCAATAATAGCTAAAAAATAATAAACATTTAATAAATTGCCAAAACAAAATGGAAGAAACTTTACAAAAAATCTAGCAACCTGAGTACGTTCCGTGTAAGTGATTCACATTGAAGCAATCCTTCTTTTTAGCCAAAATAACTAAACAGCGAATAGCTCGTAACGAATAAAGGCAAGTGTTTTTTGAATTATCTGAAATGAGACTAGCCAAGAGTGGAAGCAATAGATCTACATCGCTTTTGAAAGATTCAATATCTGTGAAAAGTTCGACTTTCTAAAAGAAACAAAAACGATTAGCATTTGTCCTTTAAGGTCATCTTTTCACTGCTCTACTTATTGTTAGTCATAGAGCTACAGTCAGTCCTTTGACTGTGAACTGTCAAAATCCATCAAGTTAATTAACTTGAGCAGTAAAAAGGCCGACCCTAAATATATACAATTACTTCTCCAATAACATAATGTAACATTTTTTGTTGATAAAATATTATATTCTCATTTTTTCGTCATTGAATAAATTAAACTAAAGATTCAAAACCTAAATTTTTTACCTATTACATAATTTTTATAACACATTTCTAAACCATGAAAACACATCCATGTTATGAAGGATAACTATTAAAAAATGATATAACCTGTACACATTTATCGAACTGTACATCTCCGTCGATTTTAGAAACAGAATCAGAATCTTGCAAAATTGCACATAAACAACATACTGCAGCAGTTCTTAGAGCTTCGGCGGTCAGTCCAACCTTCCAATTTAGATTTGGAATAATAATATCTGAAAAAAAAAATAATAAGCGGGTTTTTTTATTTTTCATAATTCACAAATAAAATGACTTCATACCTTTTAAAATAACACTCAAAAATGTATTTAATTTTTCCGGATCAGACAATTTAAAATGTTCGTCCCTATTTAACAAAACAGAACACAGTGTTGTGAAAAGTTCCAATTTAACAATGGGATCAACTCCTTTTGTAGATAGAACTTCAACCAAAATGGGTGACACCAAATGTAAATGCAACCCAATAGCAGGACCTGATTGTAATAATCATGTATAAAAAATAAAAAAAAAAATTAAGTTTCAACTTGTAACATTAATTTAATTTACCCGTGTGAATCAAAATTGTATTCAATATGGAACGGTCAGGAGTGGTGAGAGTCCAGAAGCAAATATCGGACGATATGTTTGCCAATAAGTGTCTAATGTAATGACAATACAATTCTTCTATGTTTGAACCGAAAGTGATGGTTTCTCGTAATTTTCCAATCAAACCTAGAATGGAAAGCACCAAGAGTTGAAGAATTATGAAATTGAAGGTTGTCAAAAGAAAAATTATACACTCACAAAGTGCACGATGTTCTATCTCGGTTGTAGTTGTGATTGAATGAATGATGAAGACGATATTGAATATTTCTTGGCTTACGTATTGACAATAATATCCGCAAACATTCATTAATGCTTCACAGATATTTAGCATATTTATTTGGTGATTTGGCTAAAATGTATAAATATTACATTAAACATCTCATAATATTGATAATACATTGAGACAAAAAATTAAAAACCTTAAGAACATGAGTGTATTGTGAATGAGACAATGTTTTCAATATTTTTTTAAGATGATGTTTCCTCAATAAGTCGACATGGGACCCTTTGATAACGTTTCCCAAAACACTCAAATATTCCCAATTATCCAAATCGAGACTCAAAATATTCCACCAAACTTGAGGTTCAACAAAATAGCCCAATAATTCAGAAGCTTTGCTTATCTAAGATATAAACTATTATAAAAAGTATTCAACATAAAAACATTATTGTTTCAAAACATATATATTGTACACTAACTTCAGCTACAACTCTTAAATCTTCATCTTTAGCACCTTGGACTAGGCAGTTAATAATAGCCGTGCTGTACATCTTATTCTTTTCTTCACCATTCAAAATTAACCAACACAGAACTTGAGCAGCTCTTAATCGAGCATCACTTTGCCAACCGGATAATTCTGTAATTATAACATAATTACTTAATAGGTATATTCTTTATATAGAGTGCTAAAATAGAAAATTTGATAGAAGTATATTTTATTTCACCTCTAGTAATGGCTGGTAAAATCTTCGACATATTTTTGGTTACTAGTGTTCGGCATCCCAAATTAGGTCGAGGCACTAGATCAATGTTGAAAATCAAATAAGTATTTTGTCCAAAACATGTTAAAATTTCAGAATTAAAATATACCCGAAGGATAATGAGAAGGAGTATCAGATGGAAAATCTATTTTATCTCTCAATTCTTCTTCATTTTCTTTGACATACTGAAGTCCGACGTTTTCCCAAAGTGAATTGGCTTCTGTTTGAATTTCAGGTATAAAGTCACACAAGCTGCAATATAAGATCAATAGGAAAAATTTGGAAGTGACTCTATTTTGAAACATCAAATTTTTGTATTACCAGGTCAACATTAAAGATATTGTGCATTGCCAATAGGAATATCTCTCGGGATAATTGAGCATCCAGTTTCCCACTTCTCTCATGACTTGGAGTCGGACAGGATGACATTCGTCAAAGAGCTTCAAGGCCATCGGTAGAATTGATTTATCGATACAAATTGTGGAACCGTTCATGACGACGGCACCTGAAAAAATAGTTGATCAATAAAAAAAAACATTTAAAATCACAATCAACGATCTGGAGTGTTCACTATTGAATGCCACATCGTGTCTGAGCAGTTTTAATAAGAATTGTGCATGATTTTCATTTAAACTATATATTCAGAACATAGAGTGGAGTTTGAGCGAAGTGGCTCGAAAAAGTGATTGCTCTTTCAAAAAATACCTATGCATCTAATCGCGGCGACCCGCACTTTGAAGTGATGATGCTGAAAATTGGCCAACGTGCACAAGCAGAGCGTTTCGGACCTCATGTGGAAATCTTTGGGAGACGAGTTCGCCAGAGCTACGATGACTTCGCAGGTCTCCTGTTTGACAGCCGGGTAGTCGTCCGCCGAAGACTTGACCAGGATTTCTACGAAATCGTCGAAGAACGGAACCAGATACGCGTTCTGGCCGAAGCGCTCGACTATGGAGCGGGTCATTTTGATCAACGCGAGTCTCAGCTCCTCGGAGCTTTCCGGAGACGACGAGGATATGCGCTTCTTGATGGCCGGCATCACGTAAGTCAGGAAATAGTCCGAGGGCGGTACTCTTTCGAGCAACGAGTGCAGAATCGATATGGCCAGCTCGCGACATTTTTCAGTTTCGTCGGCTAGACAGGGTATGAGCGAGGATCTCAGAGTTTCGAACGCGCTGGCTAACTGCTCTTCGGAAGTCACCCTCAGCTGTTCCTCGATGGCCTTGAGAGCGGATCGCCTCTGCTCCCTGCTCTCGGACCGAAGCCCTTCCGAGTTCGATATCCAAGCCCCGCACTCCATTTTCACTTCCTGAGGTTCTCGAGCTTCCGGAGACTCCTCCATATCCGTCATCTTCGATCTCTCGGCCGTCGCTACTACGCCGCCATTTGTAAACAAATTACAACTATTTTTTGCACAACCGTGTAAAGGGCCACTCTAATGAAATGTAAGTTCGGCTCTTCACACGTTTTTTTTTTAAATCACCCAAATTCAAATAAAAAAATGCAAACGTACAAATATATTCTGGGCCGGTCTTCTGACTACTCTAGTTAACTAATCATAGAGTACAGTCAATCCTTTGACAGCGAACTGTCGAAAAGAAACGGATTTTCACAATTAGTAGCTAAAAGGCTGTTCTCAGCTTGTAGAATCTCAAGGGATTCCTAGTAATACAAGCTAGTTACAAATTCCATAAATGTAATAGAAATAAATTATATAGAAAGAGATAAGTAGGTAATGAATGTAATTGAATAGATATCAAAACTGTGCAATTACCGTAGCAATCTAGGTACGCATCGGACAGTTCTATTAATAAGTTCGGAATCGAAAACGGCGTGCAAGAAATCCAAAAATAAATTCGACCGAAGTTCGACCCCGGAAATGTCCTCAATGTGTCGCTCGGTTGCCGATTCAACTTGGCGCAACTATTTTTACATTTCAATGGCGAACCAAACCAAACTTGTTCGCAACTGACAATAAGAAAAATTGTTGCAACACTGAAAATCAGCTGTTCTCTCTGTCAGTGCGCCGAAAGGAGATAAGAAGTTACTGAGAACACAACTTCAAATTTCGATTTGTAATGGATGACGAAAATGGAGATGGAGATCAGGAAAGTTCTGCATTGCGCTTAGAGGTGCGAAACAATAAAAATAAATTAACAAGATCAATTTTTGATGAGTATATTTTGAAAGTTTAGATAGTTTTAATCGAAATCTTTTGTGAATAATGAGGTTTTTTACTCAAATGCATGTTTTTGATTGCTCTTTGTTGTGATTGCTAAAATTTAATTCATATCGATAAAGCGTTTTGGTTTTGGGAATAGCGTCACGTCTCATCCCTACAATTCTAAATCCACGTGGTTAACCCTGTGTTAAATAGTGTGTAAGATCATGTTCTTAAAAAGTTATACGCGTCAGTCAAACAGATCATACTGAACAATAACTTACGATTAATTGGAACATAATCTTGAATGGTCTTGATTTTAGAATTTTAGTAAAACTTTGGTGATTGTAGGTTGATGTATTTTTTCCAATTCGACTTTTTTTCATTAAATCCGTAGTAGAAGCGGACTAGAAATGATAAAATCATTATAAATATGTAATACGAAAATTAATGAAAATGTGGCTTTGATAATATTGTTTAAATATCCAATTGTAAGTAAATAGTTTTTTTTTTCAATTAAAGTGAAAGTATTATATTCACATACCTCCATTAACGAACTCTCGAAAAATCGCAAGGGTGACGAATGACAAAAACGGACATATTTGTTTATTTTATTATGTTGCTATTTTTTATATAGTTTGTTTTTGAAGTCACTTAAATTATTATTTTATTAATTATTTGGATTTTCAAATGATTATTATGTCAATTTAATAATTATGCGATATTGTTCGAAAACAGTGTTATCCCGAAAAATTCGAGATAATATATTACCCTGTCAATTTCAATTTTCATAAAAATTAGTCTTTATTACCTATGTGTTTCGTTCTTTATCAACTTTTTGACAGAAATAAAATCTCAATCTTTTATTTAATTCGCACAAATGACCAACTCTTAAAATTTTCACAGATAACTAGTTCCTTTCATAACACGCCCTGCTATTACGCAGAATATATTTCAGCATCATGAAAGAGTCCAATATATCTAGAATATATTTTCATTTGTGTGAAACGTATTGATAAAAACCAATTCCGTTCGGAAAAATGTGCGACGAATCGTCACCCTACGTTCATTGAAATCGAATCGATTTTCGCAAACGAACACGATCTGCGAAATGAAAATAAAAACCTATAACATAAATCTTTAAAAACCACGTCATTGCAATGAATTAAAATGATAAAACTGAAAAAATAAATAAATAGTCGAACCGCAAAAACCGGTCGGTTATTTTAGGGTTAGTGACGTGCACCAATCGCGTGTCGCCAGCTCGGCTCGATTTGACGTTTAGTCAACGACCGGCATACAGAAACTGTCACTCGCCTCTATCGTCTCCCGGAGTCAGATATCCTCAAGATATCCACCCGAACATGGCCAACTGGAGCTGGTGGACCACGTTCCTCACCCTCGCATGTCTCACACTTTTACAATCGGCGTACTCTTTGCGAGAAGGCGATTGCGAGGTGTGCATCAAGACCATCGAAAGGTTCTCGTCCACTCTAGATGCCGATGTCAAAACGGACTTCAAAAAGATCGAGGAGGCATTTAAGAAGTTCTGCAAAGGCTCCAAGAACAAGGAGAATAGGTTCTGCTACTATTTAGGAGGATTGGAAGAGTCTGCGACGGGTATTTTGGGAGAAATGTCCAAACCTCTGAGCTGGTCTATGCCCGCCGATAAGATATGCGAGAAGTTGAAAAAGAAGGATGCCCAGATTTGCGATTTGAGGTACGATAAGGAAATCGACCTTAATTCGGTCGATCTGAAGAAGCTGAAGGTGCGCGATCTGAGGAAGATCCTCAACGACTGGGATGAGACGTGTGATGGATGCATAGAAAAGACTGATTTCATCAAGCGGATAGAGGAGCTCAAGCCGCAGTATGTGCAACGTACCGAACTCTAGGAATCTTCAATTTGTTAGTTAATTTTAAAAATTAGGTAATTAGTTTATCATACGATGTTAAGATAATCTTTTGTTAAATTAAGAATTATCTATCATTATTGATTTATTCACTAATATATCACGATATTAATGTGCCATTAAGATTACTTTCACAAAATAAGTGAAATTGTTTATATTTAATTAACATAATCAGTCTATAATAGTATGTAGGTATATGCGTTTGATCATTGATCGTATTTCACTGATCAATTTTTATAAGCTAATATTATTGGTTTATTAATTTATTATCATTTTTGTAATTAGACGTCAATTTCAAGTTGAAAATGACAATTGAAATAATTTTACTGTTTTTTGTTTCAGGCTGAAATGTTGCTCAGCGAAGCCAGTAAATTGAAGGAAGAGGAAAAAAACATAAAATTGGAATTGCAACGTTTGGAACTACAAAATAAAGTATTACTGTTAGAAAAAGAAAAATTGGAATTAGAAAATAGTATCAATCGCAAAAATCAAGAAATTGAAAAATCAAAGAAACTCTAAAAAAAATATTCAAACGTTAAAAACCCAAAGACTTGTGATGTGTGAAATTATTTTAAATATGATTCATACTCCTTAATTTTTTAATTTTAGTCTCGATGTCGATCAGATTGTGTAAATGAGTGATTGTAAACAGAATATTTGTGATGTATTGTCGGATAGCTTGTGATTTTTCTCATTTAAGTATATTTTCAATAGGGCATTTTTAAACGGTGATGTTTATGATATACAACTAAACATGTTGCAAACATTAAGGTGCTATTCTATTGTGGTACTGATATTTATCATAATATGTGAATTTTTCAAGGCTACTTAATGATTTTAATTTATTTTTCATTCATTTTAATTTAAAGTAATCTATTGCAGTTTTTATTAAAAGTTATTCTGAGTATTCATCAAATTGAAAAAAAGTACCAAAATAATAAAAAATGTAGTTGATTTTATTTTTTTCCTAATTATTTTGATAAATAATTGTTGAAAAGCATTTTTAGCCATATTAATTCATTTTTCATTCACTAGAAGTTGTATTTTGATTAGAATGAGTTCATTTCATCACATTTGTCGATTAATATTTATTTTTAATATATTTTCATGTGTTAGGGTGTTTCAGATTTGATCTATCAAATTTATTTTTCTTTGCATTTATTTTACACGTAATCCAATAAAACGAATAAAATTACATTTTGATTTTTCTTGTTGTTCGAATCGAACAATACAATAACAACCTACAAATTCATTATAATTTTTTTTTTTTTTAAAAGGTATCCATGTTGTCTGAATTTTTTTTTCAGCGATGAGTTGGTTTTATTTGGTCAGTTTTAAAAGACTTGTATGGAAATTTGAGAATGGTTATGAATTTAAATAATGTTAACATTGTTTTACATAAACTGAAAAATATTAGACAACTTCTTGGACGCAGCGATTATGTTTAAAAATTATAAAATTCATAAAATAATCATCCGCTTCTACAAAATGTCAGATCAAAGTCGTTAACTTCGTTTTATGGATCACATTTAAATTTTCCCACATTCAATTCAATTTTTCTATCTTGTATAAAAGGCATAATATTTGAAAATGTTAACAATTACGGCACGATTTTTATTTCTTCTTGTTAACGATCGATTAATAAGTAAATAATAATTCACAGTAATATTGTATTTTAATAATATATTGCATACAAAAGACGATATTGTTGAATTCGCTTTATAATGTACTACACCAACACCGATTTAATTATACGCATACAAATGTAAAAAAATAATAATAAAACAAAATCCATGCTTTTGATATGATAAAAAAAAACTTTAATTCTATTAATAATTTTTGTGAAATTGTAAAAAAACACAAATCAAATGACATAGTAGAACAATTTTAATGTCAAAACCGATGAAATTTGAGTAGAAAAAAGCAAGTCCGCGCGACCGCATCGCACGCCGCGAAAAGGCCACCTTGCGCCAGTGACCGTCGGTCCTTCGCGCGAGGCGTATGCGTTCGATCGTCGCCGGCTCCGCGTCTCCGAATCGAAGAGTCGGCGAGGGACGGGGGCAGGGCGGGGGCGGCGCGCGATGGGCTCCGGGAGCGGGTGACTCCGGGCCGCGTGTCTCGCGTCGCACTAACTGCAGAAGAGCCCCGATCTATGGCCGGGATGCGGGGGCGCGGCGTCCACGGGGCGCGCGCCCTGCTGTGCGCAGCGATAGCAGTAGCGGTCGCGACAGTGTTCCGTTCGGCGAGCGGCCATCCCCTGGCGCCCCGCGACAACGAGTCTCCAGGTCGGCACTCTTTATTGTCACATCGCAAATGCGTCGGCGCCGCTCCCCATCTCTCCGTTTGTTTTATTGACCTGTCGCTGTCACCGGTGGCGTATCTTCGTCTTCTCCAAATCGAGATTTCAAATTTTTATTTAAGCCCCGGTGCGATTTTGAAAACGTTTTCGATTCTCGCACAGGAAACGAGCCCCATCTTTAAAACGATATTTTGTAAAGAATGTACTTACGCTCGGCGAAGTATGTACGGTGACCATACGTCCTTTATTTGAATGCTCCTTCCTTTAAATCTATTTATTCATTTTTCTTAATATTTTGTTTTTTTGCAAATTCGATCTTTATTTTTTTATTTTTTTTCTTTATTTATTTTACAAAATCGAGATTATTTTACAGTACATACGTAAATATGAATTTTCCTCATCTCCACGAATCTAATGGCTTTTCCATAATGATGATAACTTTAAAAAATGATAACAGTACACGATTCATTGAAAAAAATATGTCGAGTTTTTTCCGTAAAATGATCTATGTACCTTTATACATATGAAATGCAATTATCATTCATAACCGACTGCAAATAATTTAGGCCCGATCTTTCAATCGTGCGTTTGCAATTAGTGATGAAACTATCTGATTCTATAACAAAAAATTAGCATGCTACTAAGTAGCTTAACAAACGATTAAAAGATTAAGCTTCGTTTGGAATGAATCTAGGATTTCAAACATGTTTTATTCAATTTTGTTACGCAACTTGTATCTAATTCAATGAATATCAGCGGAACGAAAACATGAGATTTGTATGCAATTATCATTATCACTATCAAGTTATTAGCATGCATCAGATGCAACATTATAAGCTCACTTGTACACATATTGAGTCAGTATCATATAAGATCCAAACTTTTCCTAGTTTTAAACCATCATCAATTTGTATCTTTCAATATCTGCATGATATCGATTCTATAACCTTCTTATAATAATTCAACAAATTTCTTAATTTGTATATTCTGCTTATTAAAATTCCAAAAAAGTCACTAATCAACGAAATCTCCTTACTATTTTTGTTTACATTACGATCGAAAACACAGTAAATGCAAATGCAGTGAATCGAAACAATTTTCTCACAATTCCATTCGAATTGCACCAATCAGTCGATTGCATTAGTAAAGGATATGACTAATGAGCTCGTCACCATCGACAGCTCATTCTTTATATACGACTGAAAGAAAACGTTTGAAATATTTGGAGTTCCGCCATAACGAAAGAAGCGACTGCTTTCATCCAAAGCTGGCGATACACTGTATGACAAGCCGCACGAAATTGACAAATTCAATATGCTCAATGAGATCGCAGCTAGTCTAAAGGGATATTTCCACTTATGCAACTTGCAATTCAATTGAAATAATATTGGTAATCAGAGATGATGTGCTAGGGGAATGCACATATTTTCTAGGAAATTTCATTTCTCACTAAAGCAATAAAGGGTTATCAAATCAATCGTCAGTATATACCTTCTAATTAGAAGGGAATATACTGTATTCAAGTCTATTGATCTATGTATCTCCCCTAAAAGTCGCCGAAATCGTGCGATTTTACATCTCCGTGTATAACAGGCTTAGAATTTTAATCGAAAAAATTCCTTTATTAATCCATTAATTGGATTACGCTCTCGCTTTATTTAACTTTTCGTTATGACCGGCGTCGTTCGTTCAATTTACCATTCAATTATGAAGGCGATGAGTCACACTTTGGCTTTGCTTTCAATTTGGCCGCTTATCTGGTCGCTGATTAACTCCGCGACGATGGCCTGCTCCATTCATGATCATCATCATCGTAATGATTCATTTCGTACGATACAAAGTCTCCGCGATGCCGTCTGCGGCATTCGAGATATGTATGTAAATAAACCGACCAGCTGGACAAGTATACTTCATATAAAATTCGATTTCACAAAATATATTTTAATAATAAATCAATCGTAAAGTGTATGAGATTGCAATTTTATCTCGATAGATTTTAAAATTCATTCGAAACATTCTGCGTATTACGAAATTCTCATCTTGTGCATACCGTAATTATGCTGTCGAAGAATGCTGCAGAGAAACTTTCGCCATGAAAACACACTCTAATCAACAAATGTCGATAATTACCGATTTTTTTACTTCGATTCAATACAACGTCGAGATGAATCATCGTCTCGTTCGAGCGAGAAAAATCTCACATATGCGAATGAAAGGGTCCATTCACATACGGATCGTTCAGTTTGTATAGTTAATCGCTTGTGTGGATTATGAATATTTTCCTTGTGTGCTTTGGCTTAGTCGACCATGAATATTCACGGGTGTTTAAAGGGGATATGGAGTTTCGCATGCTAAATCCAATATCCTTTACGGTACGTGATCATAATATAGGAAACGTATCGGTTTTATTATTGTCTATGCTATTTTGTGACTGAGCGATTCGATGGTGTCGTTATGTGTTTTGAAGTTTTGGAAAATCGTTGATATTTTTTTTAGTGAGGTTGCACTGTACTCATGCTATTCGTTGGAAGAGAAAATGGTATTTTGAACGAAGATAAAAGAGTTAGTTTTGCATGTCGACTACGTGAATGTTGTGTAGGTGCAGCTTCGCTAAAGACGTATAAAACTGAATGTTCTTGTTTATAGAATCATTTTCCCGTGCATCGAATAGTGAAAGTATAGTACCCATCGTGCAAACGTAGCTTAATGATTTTAATTCATCTCAGGAAATTCTATTGAGAAAATATTATAAATATGATTATTATTAGATGAAACTAAATCTATCATGTATACCACGATCGTTTAGTTTACATTGTCATATATGCACATTCCAATTCATATTTACCGAACCAAATTAGAACATTCACGAACCTCTATAGATCAACTACCATACAAAACAAAATTCAAACACGCAAACTGTCAAATTATCCTACATTATTACCCAACAATAGCACATTCAAAGACGCATACACTCACGAGCATCCCTCCAACCATCAACCTTATCATCTACTAGACTTAAATTCTCACAACTCTCACCCATCAAATAAAGCAGACCCTCTGAAAGTTTGAGAGCCATCGTCGTTCTTGTAAGCGAGTTTCGTTCGCTCGGTGAGTCATTCTGGTTCGCCTTGATCTGCAGCACCGGCTGGTTGAGGTCGTACGAATGCACTGCACTCGATGCACACTTCTTGGTCGCTTTTTCCTATAGATTTTCGACTGGAGTGCTTTTTTAGGGTCGAATGTTTAGTGCGAGTCGAAGGTCGAAGCCAGCGGTGGATGAGCTACTCGCCTGAGGTAGATCAGTCGGCTTGATTGTGGTGTATGTTTTGCTTGTCGTTCAATTTTTGATTGGATGAGTAGGGTATGTATTGTCGTCAAGTCGGTCGATCTACTTGTACTGTGTGAAGAAATTGGTGTAGAATTATACCCAGGAAAATATGCAAGGAATTGATTCGGAATGTAGACTTCGCGCTCTTTACGACTGGTTTACATGCTGCTATTGTCTTCGTATGTAAACGCTAGAGCAAAACATGCAACGGGAATGCGAGTTGCAATAATGATAAACTAGTTTTTATAACCCGCAAAGTGACACAATAATCACCGCCGATTTCGCAATGCATCAGATCAATACTTTTTTCAGGTCAAATGTTTTAAATACCCGAATTATATAAAATCGAGAACGTTTATCATTTATGAAAAACGATATTTGAACTCTAGCCAGGATTCGAGTTCAGCATCACGACAATACAAAGTCGATCGCATTATGCACGAATGCATATATCGCTGTTTTTGTGTTATGTAAAGGTTTCACTCGTGTTTTGTATGAGACTCGTGCATTGTGAGTTCAATTAACGATTCTCGATACGTCGTATTTTCGTTAGGGGGTTAAGGTTAACGAGAGCGGTTCATGATTGACGTGTTAAGTGTTTGAAAAAGTTTAATTTGATATGACAATCTTGTATCGTTTAACTCACGAGTTTCAAATATTGAAAGAATCTTCATTGACAATAAAAATTACTGTCCAATTTGCTTTTCAGCTATTGCATTCAAGCCATATTTCTCTTGGCAGCAGAAGTGCAAAGATCCGACTAGCAATCAGATATTCTTCGCTTCTAATGATATTTATTCATCTCTGACAAATGCAATAGTCTTACAAGGAGACAGTCTGACATGCGACTCACAGATTTTGATGAAATTTTTTTTATATGTAGATGAAACATAGACATGAAACTTTGCTGAAGTAAGAATTCCAGATGAACAATAGTTTTTGCGTAAAAAAAGTTCAAAGTTAGTATGAAATGGCAATCTGTGACGTAGCTAGTGTCGATGTCGCACACAGTCACAATTTAGGCGAGCCCCCACTCCAAGACAACCACTTCTAATTAGATGCGAACCGTATACAATATGCGAATACATACTCTACTTCCTATTTCACATTTTTTATTTTTATTTACAATTAACACAATTAATTTCAGCTGACAAGAAATATCTTTTTACAATTAGGATTTTACAATAAAACACAATAAATAATTTCATATTTTCAAATTAAATTTATTTTCCGACTGTAAATTTTCAAATTTCAATTTAAGAATACAATGTATTACCGAAGGTTAAGCGGTACAAGTGACATTTTTGGAAAAATTGAGTTATGTATATGAATCGCTTCTATGTATGCTTATTTATTTGGTAGCAAAAGGATATAAACAAATTTGGAACGTGTGCCGAGATATATCAAAGTTACTTGTACCCTTTGGTCTTTTCAGTCGTCATATGTAATCTTACAAATAATTGTGAAAATATTTATTTTCATAAAATGTATAATAATGATTAAAAAAATAAATAGGAAATAGAGCAGCTGTAAGTATTGTTGCAACAACACGCATACAAATGTAGTGCGTCAACGATACACGTATTCGGCTCGATCCACGTCATCAGTTGTGAAAAATGCAAACTTTGAACTTTTTTTACGCAAAAACTATTGCTCATCTGGAATTCTTACTTCGGCAAAGTTTCATGTCTATATTTCATCTACATATAAAAAAAAATTCATCAAAATCTGTGAGTCGCATGTCAGACTGTCTCCTCGTTAGCAGATACGGTGAAGTTTTTTTTACGAAAACATATGTAAAAAAATGCAAAACAACCAGCACTGTGACATCATGTGCTCTGTACACTTATATCGCCATCCGAAACGAAGCGTGCATATAATTTCTACATACACGGTCATATGTATTTTCTGCATTGTGTACATATTCAAATTTCCACATTTTTCATTCTATTAGAAAACGAATATTTTTTCAGATTTTCAGAGACGATTTTCCACCGCAAAGTAGTGGGTGTGAGCGACGGTCGAGATGCTCATATTTTATGATTGAAACGTCTGAAAAACGACCTTTCAGAGATGAATATTTCATACGTTCGAATATCTTCGGAATACATTTGAATTTTCACGATTCAATTTTATTAATTTCGTAATATGTAATGTATACGAAGTTATTTCAAACGCAACGTCAATGCGACAAATTGACTTTTCCTATACTTTCGCCGCATACATCACAACATTGATGTAACTTCGCTGTAACCACCAGCTGGACAGGTGATCCGAGATACTTCTGATATAACCAGTTTTGATTTCTTGTTGTACAGTGTTCAGACGGTCTTATTTCGAATTTTGTTACAGGTATTTTCATTGCTCAAAATTGAATTTGAAAAAAAAAATATAGATAGCAAACATAAAATGTATGAGGACCTTTGAAATTATCAATTTTGTTATGTATGTTATTTGAATGGCCCAATTTCGTCCGTCCTATCTGTCGCTATGTCACTGTAATAGCTGTTTTCGAATAAAAAATAAAAATACAGATATACGATAGAATACATTTGAAGTCAAATATTTTCATGTGTGGTATTTTTAGCATATTTCGGTATCATTCTTTACTTAAACGTTCGCCAACTCGAGCACTCGCGGATAAATTGCATGAACCGGTCGTATTTACATTTGGAAAGGACGCAGACTCTTTGTAAAACGTGGGCTTTGGCGATTCTATGGATTCGACATATAAAATATACAATATCTATAGAGACGTTTGATTCGTTCTATACCGTGGTTTCGATTTAGAAATTGAAATTGCGATCTCGTATGTGTGGTTTTCATACTGTGTCGCGTTAAATCTTCGAGCGCTCGATACGAGCACGTTTCTTCGGATAATCTGATTTGTAAAGGTCGTTCAATTTTTCGCTTGTGACTTCTGTATGGGGTCGATTCTTTCTTTTGATTCGAGCTAAATATATCTAGAGAATATAACAATTTTTATGGTTGAATTTTGAAATTATTTTGTTTGATTTTGTATGAATCGATCGATGATTAATTTCCGATAAAAGTTGTTCGAATATTTGGTTTTGAAATCGAAATATTTATTGAAAATATTGAATATATTCAGTTCACAAATATGAGTCAGTAGTTTATTTTACTATTACAAAATATGATTATCTCCCGCTAAGAATCGCAACATATGTTTTATTTTCGCAAAGTTAGCTCTCGGTCCGAATACATCATTAGGCCGGGTACTTCGACGTTATTTTTATTTATGTGAGAAAAACGGAATACATTTCGAACTTTCTCGAGAAACCGTAACGAGAAAAGGGATTGAAAAAGTTCGCACGCGGAGTTCACCTTCGCTACTACGCGTATTTTTATCTCGGAACGCGTATTGCGCAGATTTAACGCAGTATGTACGTATTTTCGAATACGATTAAAATATATTTTCCCACATGTGAGTCACGGTCAGTGGTGAAGGTTACTCGTGTGTGTATGTACTTATGTTTGTGCGTTTCGATTGATTTCTAAAACGAGAGAATCGATTCTGAATTCCTTCGACGGACTCGGCGCTAATCGATAAAATGTCGATCGCATCTTAAATTAAGATTGATCTTTCCGGATGTCGGTTGAATGAGTCTTATTATCAGATTTTATGATATTACTTTTGCTTTTGAATGTGTATTGAAAGTGAATCTTCAGTCGAAAAGAATATGCTACTAATGCTACTCGATGATGTCAATTTAGGTTTTATTCCGGTATAGATGGCCATATGGGAGACGATGGTCAGCCGTAATTTTTTTTTCTAAAATTGGCAATAATTATTAATTTTTGCAATCAAGTTGGATGTCTACTAATCATAGGATTTCCAATAATGATAAAAAATAATTATTGTTGCCGATTTTCGGAAAAAAATGGCTGTTGGCCATCGTCTCTCTTATGGCCATCTATACCGAAATTACCCTAGTTGAATTCTTCATGCAATTTTTTAAATATTAGTCATGAAAATTTATATTTATGCAACTAATCAAACGGAAAATATTGTTTTTCTTAATGCTTATAACATAACCTTACATTTTTTGCTGCCTTCAAGATCTTTCAACGTTCTAGAAACATTAATATAAATCGTAGTCGCGTATTATATTAAACTCGAGAGCTTCAGATGCGATATCACGATGTAGTCCCCTCTCAATCACCCAGATACGAAACGAGGAAAAAAAAAACAGCTGAAATGTCAACGATATGTGCATTGTGAAAGGCGAAAGGTTAATAAGTTCGCCATCCGGTGAACGACGAGGTTCCCGCGTCGATTTGCATCATTCAAATTTGTTCGAAATTCGACCTTTCGGCGTTTTTCGCGCGCATTTTGCCCGAAACGGCATTGTCGACGTTTTCCGCATCGTTTCGAACGATTGCCTTTCAATAGTGGATCGACAATCACAATGGTCGATGGCCACGTTATTGATGATGATTTAGTTTTTTTTTCCGATGCCTTTGCGATCGATGGATATGTGTTTTGTGACCATAATATGGTTCGTTTCTGAAGTGGGCAGTACATTTGTGAGGTTTCCAAAGAAAGTTTTGGGACAGCAATATGTTTAGTCCTAGAATTTTGATGAATCAATAGATATTTGATATGATTTTATATACCGTATTAAATTTTGACTTGGTTATTCATTTTCGATATAATTTTCATTATTTTGAAAATAAATCATCTGCGGTGCAAGTTTTGAGAGATAATTATTACCTTTGACATTTTAAAATGATACATTTTGTTAAAAAAACATATTATGAATATGAAATTTTAAAGGTTCAGAAAAAAAAATTCGTCTGCGGCGCTCACTTAATTCTTTTTTTTTATAAGAATTCAGTTAAAGTTTTCATGTTCACGGAGTAAACGTACAAAAAACACGCATTTTCTATAATATTCGTATTATTATATTACCTGAAAATTTAGAAATGAATTGAAAAAAATACACATTCACGTTAGGCATATGCACTCTGAATATTTTTCGGTTTGGAAATTTTCGCTTTTCGGCTTTTCATCGCGTATGCCGTGTGTAAATATGCTTTGTGCGTTGTTCTGTGAGTTTTTTTTGTGTGTTTTGGATTTTCGTTTTATTGTGTTTTTCAGATCTTTGTTTTGAGTCGTATCGCGTAGATTTCGAGTTTGAATATGTTAAAATTAGATCGTGTGTGTCCAGCTGAGCCAAAATCTCATGCGTTTGTGACTCACAAATGTATGGCGTTTTTGACCTAGTTGAACGACGTAATTTAGATGAAAAAGTCGGTCTTTTACCCTTTTCATATCGTGTAATAGTCGGATTTCTCATGTAATTTCGTAGGAATTTAGCGAAGACCTCGAAAACGACACATTTTCGGAAAATTTATAAGATGAGCATCGAGAAAAACAATGTTTTCATTTGTTCCAATTTGCTTATAAATACATTGTCACGACTGAAATGCAATGGCATATAAAATTTCAACTGAAAATTATATTTACTGTGGCAGATGGAAGAGTTGTTTTTCTAAATACTCGTACAATAAACTTTCCAAAAATGTGCCAATTTTAAAATTTTCATATAATTCCGATGAAAAATTTAATTTGAACATAATTAATCTCACCATTGTGAATGCATTAGAGATATTTCAATCTGAAAATTTTATAACTTGATTATTTTCAAAACAAATTCGGATTGATTCGATGTTTAGATCATATCTCAACCGATGTTTTTTTCTATTCAGTTTTTGAATGCGTCACAATCATAAGAATAGTGTTATTGATGATGATACTCTTTACAGATGCTGCTCCTCCTTTTGAGTTTGGCGCATTGGCTCCAGCTTTGATAGCTGCACTCTTTTTGATAACAGTTGTATTGTTGCTGGGCGGTTGTGTTTGCTGCAGAAGAAACAAATTCAAGGTGAGTCTAATTTTATTCTTTCAGGTTCGGATTATAGTGATTTTGAGATGGTATCAGCGTATTTGGTGAAATTGTATTCAAGTTTCATACGAATCGATAGATTATTATTCCTTTCCTGTGGTTGTTTCGAAATGCATAATTCAATGTGTAATTTGAAGTACATATTAAGTATCCTTGGATGTTTTGAAGTAAATTACGAGGAAAATTGTCGCTTAATAAATTTCACAGTAATTACGTTTGTGATGATTTTATTTTTATGTATGACTTATGAATCAAATCATCTCTTATGAAATTTTCAGAATCAAAAATTTTTAACGTTAATTTTCTTGACGTGCGGTATCTGACTATTGCGCATCATAATAATTAGTAAAACATATTTTACATATCATCAATATAAATAAAGATTACATCGTGTGTGCTTTTTGCATATATGTAAATTGGTCTACGTTCGTGTGTGAATTTAATCATTTTTTTTCTACTTCAATGAAGTAAATAAGTACGCGATGCACAATGGAACTGTAAAAAAATAACGATTGTACTTACTGCTTAGTGACTAAATGCTGTTTATGCCCAGTGAATCGTACAATAATAACAATAGACAGATCGTTAATGAAAATATTATTTTTATACAGTTAACTGTATAAATGCAATTAATATTTTCAATGTAAAACGTTAAACAAATGCTCATAAATTGTGAAAAAAAAAGGATTCTATAATATTCTATTTAAGTACAGTAATTCCAATTAATAGCATAACCGTCTATAAACACTTTAGATATTTCTTCAATAGTACGATTTTCAATGTATGTATTTAGGGCTAGATACAAATTCTAGAAACAAGCATGTCAAAAAAAGCTTCTTAACTAGTAACGTTTAATATAGAAAATTCTAAAAGTATTTTTTTTTCAATTTCATATCTAATGTACATTATTTCGATTTGGTTCGCGAAACGTCGTTTTGTCAATACGACTTAGCACACGTACTGTCGTTGCGTATTCGTCAATTTAACAATTTATTGGCCTCTTTGTGTCGACGATGGTAAATTGGGAGCTCGTCGTTCTCGTCTGGGGTGTCCGCTGATGCTGGTCCTCACTCCTTCAAGAGAATTCAAACTATGCCGTCTGCTATGATGAGTAATTTTATAGCAAATTCAAGCCCCTGATACATATATAAAATATGTTTTCCTTGTCTCGTTTTCAGTTTCTGCATTCCTCTCGGGTCGATGATAATTGATGATGGCCACGGTGAGTCGTCTTCTGATTCGACGCTTGTTAAAATCAGGGTTAGGGTTCGAATAAAAGCCGAATTTAGATGTGTAGTCTAAAACCGGTTTTAACCGTTTGGTAATTTTTGCAATTTTTTTTCGAAACTGACAGATCCTAGTCAGAACTGTGGAGTCGCGAGTCGTTAAAATGTGATTCAGTTGTTTTTTTTTCAGGTCATGAACAAATCAATTGATGATTTGTCTACTTCATTATCGATTATTGATTTGGAATTGAAGTCGTTTTTTATTATTATAAAGCTTGAATCGAAGTCGTTTTTTTATAAGACTACAGCTTTACTTGAGATCTATTCGTTTGAAGATGATGTTTTCATTAGAGAATCTGTCTGTTCTACGGTACAATGATTTGTTTAATAATTTACAGTATTTCAATTATATTTCATGGATGTTCAATTTTGATTCTATTATCTAAACGCGATTCAGACGTTTTATCATTTTACTATTTTCCGTTGTCATCGTCGAGTGAATCCCATTTATCGGGTTTCCTGCGAACGTTCAGTTTTCATTTGTTGCGCTTTTTTTCCATTTTATTTTCATATCCATTTCTGCAAATAGAAATAGTTTTGCGTCGTTCGTATCTATTTTTTCCATTTTATGCATTTTTCTTTCGATACTTTCATCGCGTTCTTTACAAACGTCCGACGTTGTTAACGCTCGTTGTTATAACGAGCCGCATGAAAGTGACACGATTACATTATTACGTGTGAACAATTGTTAATTTTTTCAAGAGAGCGTTACATATTCTCGTCGTAACGAATACATTATCGAGGGAAAGGCGATCGATCTGTCTTCTTTCGTTTGTCGTTTTGTTTTATGTTTTGATCGCACGTAATACTGACCGTTTTTTTAATAATTCTATCATAAAACGAAATTTTAATATTGTATATTTACTCTATTCATGATATAAACTGACTAATAATGCCGTCACGAAGAGATGAGTAGCAGAAATTTGCAATTAGATGATTGATTCGTACCATAATCGCTGTTTTCAATGTTAAACAAAGATCACAATGCTTTCATTATTTTTTTCAATTAAATTCAACTTGACTATATTCAATGTTGAATAAATTATAATAGATGCTGACTTTCTACATCATAGTGCAACAAACGACTATCGTCATACAGGATACAAGACCGCAGATAACCAAACACCCACGTTTCGTATATACAAAACGCAAAAACGAACCTACGTTTAGAAAAAATCTGTAGAGATCGACTAAAATATTATTATTGTATGTACTTACATTTGTACACATTTTCACACACACGAATTCGCTCTTTATTCGGGTGACGGGAAAATCGGGCTCGTGTCTCGGGAATCGATCGAGACTCGAACCACTATCCTCGGTCCCGGGATCGGTTCGAGATTGCCTGGGTTTCAAGTAGAAGTCTCTTTCCCTTATAAATATGTATGTCTGAAAAAAGTCCTCTGAAATGCTAGATATTTACGTTCTGAAAGCGTAGGGTGATTCCTGGAGAGATGGCCATCTCTCCTGGAATTGCTAAATATCAAAAGTATTAATTGATTTTTGTTTCAATAATATTTTTCAACATTATCCACTATAAACCTGTATTTTCGAAAGAAAAAACAGCCTTCAAGAAAGCTGTGGCTGGCGAACGATCATTTCTGCAAAGATATCGAATCCCACGCGATCGATCCGAGTTGAAGGTCGATATCATCGATTCTAGGCGGTTGTAATATTCGCAATATCTAATACAATACGAGATTAGTGCATGATCGAACGATTTTAGTGTCTTAGGGGCTTTTTCTGTTATGGTTCAGTGTTGTGTGATGTCACCTTTCGTGTATGTCGCCATTAGATCATCTAATGGCTGTCTGTGTTAATTTGCTGGTAAACAGAAAAATTTTCAAGGTTGACAGATCCTTTAGTGCGTTTTATTATTTATTTGAATGCAGTTCGTTACGTCCAATTTACATATAGCTGTTGCCCAAGTCTGACATTCGCATCTAAGTCTTCTCTCATATGCAACACGAATGACAACAGTTATATGTAAATAGTTTATTAGATGCTGAAGCTGTGTTCTTTGATGATTTTTTTTTTATTTTGGCTTTATCTCTTGCAGTATTATTCTCAGATTACAAATGATTTCTTCTACGTATAAAATTATACGGATTCTGCATGAGTATCTTTCGTCAGACATGTTTTTATGTCTTTGCGCTCATGTTAGATGTACGTCGACTAGATAAGAGTGTGCCAATAAAATAACGTACGAACACATATATTTCGTCTCATTTTTTTTCATGTCAACTGCTCTGCTTTTCTATCTGGTTCTAACTAGTGTATCATTTTCAGATTATAATGAGTTTAAAGCATGCGTCACAGTGTATAAACACGCTGCCATTGATATGCGCCCATTTCGCGAAAACAATCGTAAAGATATTCAATCGTTTCGATCAACAGCCGAATGCAATCCCAGGAATATTGCCTTCGATCGAAGTTCTTCAATTTTATAACGTTGAGCAAACTCTAATCGACTTTTCATACTACAACAACGTTGACCTGAATTAGACTTATCACTGAATTCGTCATACCATTGGCGATTAGAC
Source organism: Cheumatopsyche charites (assembly GCA_024721215.1). Classification (NCBI taxonomy): domain Eukaryota; kingdom Metazoa; phylum Arthropoda; class Insecta; order Trichoptera; family Hydropsychidae; genus Cheumatopsyche; species Cheumatopsyche charites. The sequence goes on from CM045575.1 coordinate 11,638,883, forward strand.
ACTCTTCTGCAACACACTCATTATTCAATATCATCAAGCGATTATTCATTTTTTAAGCTAAATATCGAAACTAGCAACGCTGTTATTGGGCAACCCAATCGCTTTTGAGCATTTCTCAGTTTGGTTCGTGCAGCAGTTTGACCGGGTTGAGTTTTTTGGCGATGATGATGATGACGACGACGACTGCTGCTGCTGCTCGATTGTATCATAACTCGTTTTTCGTACGGTCACTCTCGTAAACATTCTATAATACAATGTAACGTATTTTAGAAACGAGCGAAGTAGAATGAATGAGCTGGTCCTCTAAACTTGAGGCTATTTTCCACTAAACATATGCCCATCTCGTGTACTCACTAATAAACATATGCAACGTATTGTTTGTGCAAATTGTGCTGCATATGTTACACAAGTTTGCTTAACATTCCTTATTTAGTATGTATGGTTTTGGATATTTTAACACGTCGAAATTTCATGCTCTCTTGCGAGTCGATGCTTAAATTATTAAATCTTGAATGTGTTTTATTACACGTACGTCTAATAGACTATTCATCGGATCGATATTTCGCGTTTATTCTGCGTAACAAATTGTAAGTGTTTCGAATTATGTAAATACTCAAGCGAATTTATCTCAAGTGCGCTCGCGAAAAATAGTATCGATCTAGAAATTCTCAACAGACTGATACGTATCAGTCTCAACAGCGAATTCCTTAAAAAATTCACGACAGTAATCTCGAAGGAAGCGTAATTTCTTTTTTCGAAGAATACGTGATTACGCCCTAGAGTCAATTTTCCTTCGCGAGCATAAACTTGCATAAAAGAGCGATTCTCTCCATCGAAACACTGACCCGAGTTACGACGATAATTCCCATTGTGTAACGAGTCGGCTAGGGTTTATTTTCGGTGTTGATTCACGCGCTTTGCGGTCAATTTTCTCGCGGGAAACCGCATTTTCGCCGAAAGGGTGTGTGCTTCGAGGGTGTGTCTTTTGCAGAACGTTTCGTGACTGGGGTCAGTGGTTGTTTTATATGTATTTTTTTTTTGCATCCGCCCTTTCGTTCAAATATGTCGTTCGCATTAGTCGGCGTGGACACGATTCGTTAATTTTCACGATGACCGTTTTTTTAATTGACCCATTTTGACGAATGTGGGTCGAAGTCTACAGTTTTTCAACGTTATGGTCGAGATAGTTTCTAGTTAGATAAGTGATGAGCGTTCCCCCTTATACACTACATTTCTGATCTGGAACATTTGAGGGCTAGTTCAGATACGTGCGTCCATTCCAGAAATTAACGAGACATTTCTATTTATGCGAGAGAAATGAATGTGCAGAACTCTCGCTGAAGTGTATGGGTTTGTTTCGTTAGTTTATGGACTGATAGCATGTTTCTGTTTCATTTTTACATTTGCATTACAGATTTGATACAAATCGTAAATGAATCTTATCAAATCTAATTGGAAAACTGTAAGAATCTTGTTTGAAAATATATATGCTGTAGATTCCTGTTTCGGCCAAGTTTTTTTCGGTAAATTGAAAAAAATATGTAATATTTTTTGACAATTTCATAGAATACACGAATGATTAGTTTTCTGTCGATTGTTATTTAGTAAACTGAGCACGCGCAATGGCTCATCGCTTAACGCATTTTTTAAACAAACAGGAAAGGAAGTGTTTACTATCTGTACTATGAATATTAATTAAAATACTAAATACGCATTCTCCATTCAATTCTAATATTTAAGATGATATATGTATAAGCATTTGATATCTAATAATTTATATTTTGTTCGAAACACAAGCCGAGTGGAAATGAGATCTTGGTATGTTTAATGAACATTGTTATCTTTAGTTAATCTATTTGTACTTATTATTATTTTTTTAATTTTCAGCAATTCACTAATGGTGTGACGAATGATTTGCCCGAGTTGGTTGGAACTTCTTCAGTACAAATAAGCGGCACTTCGTCAGTTCCAATTGATACAGGCATTGTGAATCCCATTGCTGACCGTGAATTCACAATATTTGGTCCGTTAGCACCAGATGGTATTCCCAGACCTCATGGAAGCAATGCAACATCACCAGACTTACCTAGAATAGTACATCAATTCTATGATCCAGTGGATGCTGCGAATAATAATCCTCAATTTGAGAATAATAATGGTCCAATTTCGCCGCAAGAGCTAGAAAACATTGTTAACAACAATGCTGAAAATTATATTGTTAGTGAATATGAAAATAGAAATATTAACGAAAATATACACGATAATAATGTCATAACAGAAGAACCCCAAGTTGTTCGTGAAATTGCATCTGCTTATCAAGAACCTTTAAATGATGATTTCAATAATTCAAGAGTGGGATATGATAGCCACCGCCATTGGTTTGGTATGTCTTCATATAATTTTAAAATGTTATTAAAAACCTCTTTGGAAATAGTGTTATATCTTTTTTTAATCATATTTAGAAAACAGAGAAGTAGAAATTACACGAAATCAATTGAAATATTTATGTGAAATTGGTCGAGGATGGTTCGGTCGTGTAAGTTTTATATATTTACATGAATTTAGTTTTAATTTTTCATTTGTAATCATGTTATCATTTTATATATGATGTAGATTATTGAAGCAGAGATAATCAATGTCAAGTCAGATGATACTCTTACTGTTAATGCAAATGATATTCAGAAAATCTCAAAAGTGGCTGTGAAAACATTAGATGAAAATATTTCCTTCAGTAGAAAATGTAATTTCTTAGATGAGTGTGAACTCTATAAAAATGCATCTCATGAAAATATCATAAAGCTGATTGGTGTGAATCTCTCTCAAGATCCATGGCTTATTTTGTTTGAATATTGTTCTCAGGTATATATTTTTTTTTAATTTTTAACCGATGATGAAATTATTGTTGTTCATGTTTTTCGTTACATTTACAGGGTGATATGAAAAATTTTCTGAAGTCAAACAAGTCTAATTCATTATCATTAGCTAGTCAAGGCATTCCAATTAAATTTCAATGTGAAATAGCTTCTGCAATTTCATATTTGCATTCTATAAATGTTGTTCTTCCGTAAGTATATACTTTTTATATATATTATATATCATTATGTAAAATTATCTAGCATTTTATTAATATTATGGTTATGGTGATTATAGATACATTGCTTGTCATTGCTGTTTGATAACTGAAGAGTTTTCTGCAAAATTAGGTGACTATGGAGGATCTGAAAATTTGTATCCTACTGATTTTTACAAAATTTCGGAAAATAATTCAATTCCATTGAGATGGTTAGCGCCAGAATGTGTACAGAAAATGGTTTGTACACTATGTAATTTTTTAAACAAAAATATTGATATTATTTTTCATTTGAATATATAAATGTGTAAAATCATTAAAACAATTACAGGGAACAAAAGCAGGAAACGTTTGGTCGCTTGGGATATTTTTATGGGAATCATGCTCTTGGGGAACACTTCCATATGAAACTCTTACAAATGAACAAGTAATAACTGATGTTTTGTGCCAAAATGGAGCGAGACTTCAACAGCCTCAAAATATACCTGGTTATTTCTCTTACATGTTAGTACTATATAATTTTCATTATTTTTTTCATATCAATTATAGAATGACTATTAAATACGAGTTTTTTTTCAGTTTCCAAATTATGCAGTTATGTTGGCAATATACTCCTCTAGATAGAATAAGTTCCGACCAAGTTTTGTCACTTTTACAATGTATATATTATAATCATTTTGACAGTTCAGAACAGAAAACAGTCACTCAGAGAACATCAGATGATTTTGATGCTAGGTGGCAAAGTTTCAAACCGAACACTATTCCAAAAATTGACAATGGACATCCAGCGTCTAATATAGAACCGTTGAGCATCTTTAAAAGTGATTTACCCACACCTGAATATTTATTTAATGAAGTAGATAAATGTCCGAAATTTGATACTACATCTGTATCTACTGTAGAATTGGACGTTTCCACTGAAATAATATTAGATAATTTTTCTGAAAAAACTAAATCTGATAGTTTGACAAATTTACATGGATCTCTTGAATCTGTAAATGAAAAGAGCCCAATGGATTTAGATCAAAATAGTCAGTGTATGCTCAGTGATGATGCATCACCTTCGGGAAAAACGTCTGACGGAATCCTTACTTTCAATTCATATATTGCACACTGTGAAGTTGCACCTTGGCTTCAAGATCTTCCTGTAAATTCTCAAGAAGACATGTCGTATATTAAAACAGTTAGTGATGTTATTAGTGATTTGGATAATATGTTAAGTTCTGAAAAAACATCTAGTTCTGAATCCAGTCATCAAACAAGTCCTTTGAGAGATGTATTTAAAAATACGATATTATGTGATAATAATTGCATGTGTCCAACTTATGATGAAGTTTTAGAATGTTCTAATAGGTTAGAAAAAGATGTAAATAGTGAAATTACTAATTTATCAAACAAAAGTGTTTCCACTGGAAGTGCTTCCAAAAGTACTAGTGTTAGTCATGATAATTTAACTCAAAATGTACCTGAAATGAACAGTACAAAAAGTACTACAAGAACAGATATGTATCCAACTCTCGATTTTAGATTAGCTAAAATAGATAACACTTATGATACTAAATGTGAAGTATATCCTATTTTCCAAACAAAATTTGCCAACGATGGACAAGATTATGATTCATTACAAGATTCGAGCTATATTCCATCTGCCTCATTGAATGTCGGAGATCTAAATGAACGGGATATTCTTGAAAATAATTTAGGCAGGCAGTGTAGTTCTGGTTCAGAAACAGAAGATGAAATATGGAAAAAGAGAATTGAAATTGGCGCTTTATCTGAGAAAATAAAATTGAAATCGAAATCTGCAACAGATTTTATGGTTTTAACACATATTGATATGGATTTTACAGATTTAGAGAGCGAAGATGCTTCGTATACTTCAGTAGATGGCAGATATTCTGCTTTGCCATCTGAAGTACTGAAAAAGAGGTTTATATATGATAATTCACAAAAAGATTCCAGCCTGCCCACTGTAGAATATCTTTCAAATCCAAAATACTTTTCTTCATCGTCTGCATACCAAAATGATATTATTAGTAGACCATCGATAGATTTCAAAAAATTAAAGAAAAACATTTTTGATTCACTGCAAAGAAATCTTAGGCCTACAAAAAGTTCTGATGATATTACATCTTTATCGACTAAATCTTGTTCAAAAGATTCGTTGATTTTTTTCAAGAAAAATATGGACCGTTTTTTATGTGTTAGCAATTCTATTCAAAACGGAAAGTCAGAAACTAGAATACACAGTGATAAAGCAAATATTACCTCAGAATCAAATGCTTCTAAAATCAATTCAAATGATACATGGGATTCAACAAAGTATTTAGATATTGATAATTTAACCATATCATTTCCTCAAAATATGGACACAGAAGATAAGAAACCTAAAACAGATGATTTGTGCAATGATTTAAAAATCAAGCATGAAGACTCCATGGGTGTTGATTCCATTACTTTAAAAAATGTCACTGAATCGATTTTTTCTGACAATCTGGATGATTTAAAAGGTGCGAAAAGAAGTGCATTATCGAATATTGAAAGAAATTCTGCTTTAGTCAAACCCATAATAGATGGGGATTATAAAGTTAAAAAGTTAGAACAAACTTTTGTTTGTGATGATGTTATAAAAGAAAAAGCCTGTTATCAAAATAAATCAGAAAATCCCAATTCTAGCGTTGTCATGGGACCGTTTTTCGATTGTACACTAGATTTGTATACTGGTATCAAGACTGATTTTAAAAACGGTGAAGAGATTCCAGAAGAAGAAGCATTAATGTTTTCTTCAAATTTTAATGATTTTCATGTAGATATTCCACAAAATACTACAAACAGTTGTATAAATGATGTTCAAGGAGATGCAGTAACTTCATCGTACTTTTTCACTCGTCCTTCGGCCATCCCTAGTGATACTAAATGTGATAAACCTATTGATTATTCTATAGATACATGGGATAGATTTCTCGGTTCAAGCTTTGAAGATAATTCTCAAAACTTTGACAGTATATTTCCTGATATAAATGAAAAATCTCTCCCTGTAAATAGTACTGATCGTGAGACACAATCAAAAGATTTACAGTCTGTGGAGCAATTAGATAATGGATCATCTACTTTAGCTGATGAAAATGGTGATAATGTGGATGAAAGTATATGTAATCAAAATACTAGCATTGATATTTCAAACTTGGCAAGCAGCAGTCGTTTCATTGGTGTCGTTTTTGAAACTGACTTGAATAGCTTAACTTCGAAATTGGCCATAGCAGAAAATGAAAATAATTTAAACATTGAAAATTCAAATCCATTACTTTCTGAAGATTTGCATGATGATTCAACAATTAATGAAGCCATTGTAGATGATGATGTAGTCCAAAATGAAAACGATATGTCTAGCACAGATGTTATTGAAAATGTTGATGATGGCTGGTTTTTACATAATGCCAGAAAAAGTGAAATTGCATGTGCAGGTCCTTCAACTGAAATGCCAAACATGTATACCGAGTTTGGTTCTAATGAAGCATTAGAATCGTTGGATGATAATAGTGATTCTACTCTAGAACAACGTGTTATAGATCCTGAAAGTGTTCAAGCTTTAAGGAATGAACTAGAATTGAAATTACCCCTGGCTCATGTAAGGCATTTTCATTATTTCAATTGACTTATTTGCAGCTATGTTTTTTTGAAATAATTATTATTTTTAGAAAATGGCACAAGTTCTTCAAGAAAATAAAATCGTTGAAAAAGATCATACTGAGAACAACGAAACGCCGACCGTGCCCCAATCAGAGGATCAAAATGTTGGTGAAGCTGCAAGCAGTAACCGTGAACACTTTAATCCAAAACATCAGAGATCTTCTGAATATAACTGTGGCAAAAATATATTCAACGATCAAGATGCTTCTAAGACTCCAGATTCACAAATACCTAGAAACGAAGTTCTCATTCATTACAACATGTATGGAGCAATTCCCCTGAGTCCCATTCAAGAGGAAAGTTGGTCTGAATTTTCAGATCTTGTTAAAGGTTTTTGTTTATACTTGAATTGTTTATTAAACATTTTTTTATT